>JARDYH010000004.1:109130000-110380000 GCA_029215795.1 Anniella stebbinsi | reverse complement strand
GGAAAAGGTAGCTGCGCCCCCCCCCCCCCCGGTGCCCAACGCGAATCTCTGGGCTTTACCACCAACTCCGACTGCATGCACGCCACCACAGCCAGGGCTCTGCTGGAAGGGATTGTTCCGAACAGCAGCAAGCGCCATGGGAAGGAGGGAAGATGGCCAGCCACCTTCACCTGTTGCATACTTTGAAGCGACGTCCACAGCAGAGGAGACAGTCACCGTAAGCACAGACCCTACCCAAAAGTAAAAGCACTGATGTTCCTGCTATGGGAACCCCCATCAGAGCGGCAGCCTTCTCCAAATATATGAGGCAAGCTGCACAGGGCTGACCCCAGCTTCCCCTCATTGTCCCCCCATTGTCCCTCAGTGGCTGCCTATGAGGACGTCTTGCTGAGTGTGGTGAAGGACCCTCACAGACCAAGCCCTCCCAATGTTGCCAGAGGGTTCCTAATAGCAGCAGCCATTGCTGCTTTGAATCCCCAGCGGCCGCCCACTGGAATTCGTAAACAACTTCTGCTGCAGCTGTTTCCCACAGGGTTGCCTGGTCCTATACATTTCAGCATGATGTCCAGAAAGCTGTACAACTCACCACACACTGATAGGGAATTGTTCAAACCTGTGGGGATGCGATAGCCTGCAAAAGTATATTGTGGATGAAAAAACACCTCACGACTGCAGTACGCGACCAGCTACAGCAAACCACGTGGTGAAAATGGTGGCAGACCACTCCCACAACCCTCTGCGGCCGCTAGACACACCCCTAACATCTGGTTGGCTGCTGCATGCAAGCCCGAACTTGGGCTGAACTCTGCCGACTCAGGAATGGCAGCCACACCAGCCGCCCATCTCGCCGTCGTCCCGAGAACAGGGGGGAAATCGGGATAAAAGCGTTTCCTGAACTCCGGGAAAATGGAAGGCTGGCCCCTGACTGCTTGCGGGATGCTCTGTGCAAGCATGTGAATTCTCCACGAGCAGGTTGGGGCAGCCCCGGGAAAAATGGCTGGTGCGGAAAGGGCCACAGAGACAGAGAGAGGGGGGAAGGAAAGAGGGGGGAAAAACCCTTCCTCCACACTGTACTCTCCTGATTTAACAGTGTGTAAAAAAAAATGGGAGGGTACTTTGGGGATGGGGTGGGGACCTTTCTCCAGCCCAGATACTGATCTGACCCAAACAAGGGTTTGGCAATTTGAGAAGGGGAGATCTTAAAACTCAGTTGAGACAGACTTATAAGAGCTTCAAGAGTTCATTTCTGAACCAACCTTGGAGAAACTCCCATGACACCCCTAAATGTAATGCAGGGGTATGAGCTATTCCAGATTAATTAATATCTAAAAGGGTGTAATCTTGTTTGTTTCTAAAGGAAACAATAAAGATCTCTGGACTTTTGCACCCTGATCCTGTGTGTATTTACTCAGAAGCAGGTCCCACTGAGTGAATGAGTTTTCTAATTAAGTGTGCATACAATGGCAATGTTAGAAACTCTCCTACTACATGATAAACTCTTCATATGTTATTTTGTTATGGTATAAACTATTCACCCTATATTGAATGGGAAAGTTGTGCTTTCTAGTATATAGCAAGATGGGGGTATGGTTAGATGGCAACACTTTACCTAGGCTAAGATGGCAAAAGGTTACCCTTTCCTAGCTGGCTGGTTCTAGGAGGTAGTTTTCTGGTCTCCTTCTTGTATTAAATGAGAGTCCCATTCCACAGATCCTTAAGTCCATAGTAGTGGTAGGGATGTTGGAGAAATCTGCAACAGAATCAAATAAGTTTTAATTTTTATGAATCTGACCCATGGATTCCACAGCAGACTGGCTTTTTCCCTGCTGGATAGAATCTGTAGACTTGTGGATCATTTCTCTAACCTTCAGGAATTTTGTTCAAATGTTGTCATAAATAAATATACCAAAAAAAAAAAAAAAAAGCCAAAAGTACACATTTCCCCCATCGGCTAAAGTATGAAAATGCACATTTGGGGAGAATTTGCGCATGTGCAAATTTGTCCAAATCTGGAAACTGAAAGCCACCCACCCCGATTCCACTGGTGACAGAATGAAACGTGCCTGACAATCCATGAATCACAGATGGAATAGATTTTATACAATCCATACATCCCTAGAGTGGAGTATGTATATAGTGTGTGTGTGTGTGTGTGTGTGTGTGTGTGTGTGTGTGTGGCTTTGTGGTGATTCTGTGCATTTATTTGCCAATGAGATGTCTGCTTATCTTATTAGGACTTGAAAGGCAGGGTATGCTTAAGAAAGAATCAGACTTCACAAAGTTGAACAAACGTGGCTATAAGACATTGTCAGAATAGGCAAAAATGAAAGAAGAATGGAATTTAAATGCTAATTAATTCTTCCACGTTAAGGAAGGCTTTGCTCTACTATGACGGAAGCAATGTAAATTGATGAATAGGACAGATAAACACAAGAGACGGACAATTTATGAAGCCACTCAACAGACTGGAAGAACTGATCTTCTATAAAGCTGCTGCTGTTGCAGAGTCACTGACCTTCTGGTCTCGCTGAACAACACGTAAGAAATGCATCGGATGATGTAGATTCCAGTGAAGACGTATACCACAACGTGCATGTGCTTGGCCTAGTTCGGTCACCCAGGAATCTGTTTACTTGGTGGTAAAGTTAGCTATGCTGGCTGGGGCTGATGGGAGCTGTAGTCCAAAATATATGAACTGCACCACATTGGGGAAGGCTGTTTTAAAACATGAAAACCTAATATAACAATTGAAGATGCCGGAATTTCTATGGAGTTAATTAATCACAATCAGACATTTAATCCAGGGCTTTATGGTGGCCATAAAGCCTCCGGTACTAATTGGCTGAGCTGGTTGGTTAAAACAGAGAGACTGAGCAAAATGTTTTTTTTCCCAAAGAGCCTCTAGCTGCTATTGGCTGAGTTCCTCCGATCTCAGAGATGGGCAGGAGCAGGCAGAAGATCTTTAGAGAGGACGGGCAGAAGAAGCAGGATCCTATTAAAAGGCATTGAGAAGAGGAGAGAAGGCCAGAGGGTGTCATTCTGGAAGATAAAATTGGGAGAGAGAATAGGCAAACAGAAGATGTGCACCTAGTCAGACCTTGCAGAGCTGGATTTGAAATAGCCAGAAGAGAAGCTGGAGGCCTCTAGTTCTCTGTACAAAACTGTATCTCCCACCCACCTTCCAAACGGAATGGAAGTACAAGAGGAAGAAGAGATTGTGCCAGATCATAAAACCCTTTCAAATATATTGGCAAGCGAATCAAATGCTGGGCCAGTGAAGATCCTTCGACGCTTTTGAAACACGTTGTGTTTTGCCATGGAATTAAAAGAAGAAAGACGTGTCCGACTTTCAGTCTGTCTGGATTTCATTTAAACCCCTCATTTTAAAGCTATGGATGAAAAGCTTGTTCCCCCCCCCTCCACTTCCAAAGAAAAGTGAAATCATATGCAGATAACAATACAGATTCAATGGAATCCATTTGAGATGAGAAGCATTTCCTGTATGAATGACATTTTCTTCATATGCGCCCAAAGTAGGTGTGTAGCCTACAATGTTTTGTTCTGGGGCAACAGAGTGGGAGGGTGAGCATAATTTTAACACAAAATAAATGAAAGTCTCTGTCAAAACAATGTACGATATAGAATTCTGCTGGAACTGTTTGTCCAATGCAATTTTCTTCCCTGACAGAAATCCCCTAACTCCAATGATGGAGCTGTCTTTACTGGCAAAGGGAGTTCTCTTGATCACAGGAGAACCCCTGGGAGGGTTTTTCAGGGGTCTCGTTTTGTATCCAAGGCTGTCTTACTGTGTAAAGACAATTTACTACAAAAAAGGAAGTGGAAATTGAGAAATTGATTAGGTAGCATCCTGCTTTCTGATACCAGTTTGCATTTCAGATTGCTTCAGACACATTTCCTAATGAAATCCGTGTGTGTGTGTGTGTGTGTGTGTGTGTTGTGAGGTATATAAATGAACACAAAACTGGTGGTGGTGGAAATCTAGATGGAGAATTTTTTAAAGGCACACATTTTTTCTATCATTCATTCATTACTTTATAACACCATTGTCATTTAAACTGAAGGGAGAGGTAGAGAACTGCTTATCAACATCTAGCCATGTTCAGTGAAGCCCCAAATAAAATGTCACTGAGAAAAGAATTACACAAAATGTAGGCAACATATTTAACATGTGACTTTCTAAAGTCTTAGCAATTGTTGTTTTGCATTTCATGGGGATAATTAAGGCTGCACTTATACCCACTCAGAGGGAATCAATGATGAAATATAACAGTTATATATGTAGAATAGCTTTAACTGAAGTACATCAGAATGCTAAAATAGCCTCGGATGTAGGCCAGTACAGATCCTTGAGGAATTTCAGCTGTTCATATATATTACAATCGGAATGTCACTATCTTTGGGGCAACACACTGTTGCACCAAATGTTGCAATGCAGATCAAAAAATGTATCATTTTTTGTTTCTAAATGTGCATTTTAACATAAAACACATTTAGAGAGCAATCTTTGTGGAGGTCAGGTGGGGAGAGTTCATAGCAGAGGAAGCGCCATATCCAAGCCCTGCTAGGCTTGTGATGGTCAGGGTAGAAAGTATGTTTGCGGAGCGCAGGACGAAATAAAGAGACGAGACAACTGCTTGGAATTTAAACATGGGCCACATTTTATTGAACAAGAACTGCAGACAGGGTAACACCTAAGCGGGCATCTACATCATGGCTTCATCCAGAGCCATCCCTGGGTCGGGCAAGCCATTCTATCCCATGTGGTGGCACTTGCCATCTCGCCACCCCATGGGCTCTCCCTTTTGGTAGGGAGACCTCCCTGCATCACCACCCTCGTGCCACACGGCTCCGAGCAGGTGAGACAGGTTAGCCTCAGAGGTAAGCCTTAACCTCCCAGCTGGTGCCACACGGCTCCCAACCTTGGGCTTCAGACTCTACCCCTCACCAAAACGGTGCCTGAGAATGCTCACCGATATCCCTCCCCCTCTAGATGCCCGCGCCTAACCGCCACCAGGGGTGACAAACGTTCATATATATTACAATCGGATTTTATCTGGTCAGCCCAGCAATGCCCCCTGCTGCACCGAAGTTGCTGGTAATCAGCCTACTTCAGCAGGTGTATGAGGTATATTGAGAAGATGGTCAGCAACACAGACAAATAAGTGGAAGTATGCTGGAAGATAAATCAAGTTAAAATGATGGGTATTAAAGGAAATGAATTCATAACAACCAGATTATAAAAGCAATCCTCCATGAAAAGTCAGTAATGATGGGTACGTTTCCCTGAAATATAGCTTTTCAGTCAACTTTCCAGTCAATTTCCTAAAACTGCAGAAAACAGTTGTGTGGGCTTTAAACCATGCTTTCTGTTCATGTGAGGTGAGGACTAAATAGGACTGTCAGTGTCCCATACGAACAGTGTGCGTGGAACATGCCTCCATGTTTGCTGTAGAACGCATGTGCCTTGGTGCGTATACTAGGCTGACCATCTGAAAAGGAGGACAGGGCTCATATAACTTTAACATTTGTAAAGAAAAGGGAATTTCAGCAGGTGTCATTTGTATGCAATTAGTTCCTGGTGAAATTCCCTCTTCATCACAACTGTTAAAGGTGCAGGCACTATACTAGAGTGACCATATACAAAAGAAGGCAGGGCTCTGCAACTTTAACTGTTGTGATGAAGAGGGAATATCACCAGGAACGAATTGCATACAAATGACACTAGCTGAAATTCCCTTTTCTCTACAACTGTTAAAGTTATATGAGCCCTGTCCTCCTTTTCAGATGGTCAGCCTAGTGTATCACAGTATGGATCTTGCAAAAGATCCAAGACACAAGGATGTTCAAGAGGCTGAAGCAGATATATCAAGATATCCTGAAGATTGAAAACCTGAAAACCGCTGGGCTATACAAAAGCAAGGTATTCTGAAAACTACGGTACTAGGTATGCTTTCTGATATGAACAGCAGCCTACACTAGGTGAAATGATGCAGGCTCTGTCACTTAATGATAAGCAAAACGATTTCAGACTAACACAGTAGAAAATGCCATTGTCAGTGGGATACATTAAATTACTTAACAGTAGTTTCCATCTTTAATTCTTGCTGTTACTTTGGCTACATTAAATTATTCACCAGATAGTTTCCATCTTTGATTCCTACTGCTTTCCTGAAATGAGGGTTAGGGAATTAAAATGATATGAAATTCCCTGCATGTGATCAGAAACCATTAGGCTGTGGTTTTAATTGGTTATATGGAACAGAAATACAAATTCTGATAGTACCAACCCCTTTATGATTTTTATTAGACCTTGTAAAACCTTCTGTGCCTATGATGCGATTATATGTGTTATCATTTACATAATGTATTGTCAAGTGTTCCATAGATTGGAGGGGGTTGATGTGTACCCCCACCCCCACCCCACACAAGAAGATCTCAGAGTGTGCAGCCATAGTTGGACCAGCTAAAAACATGAATTATGGTAGCTAGACTAGCTGGAAACAAAGCCTGGCCAACTAGGAACACTACTTCTAGTAGCAATTGTTCTCTTCATCTCTCACACAATCACTGCAGCCTCAGTTTTCTCTAAGGTCCAGTTTGTCTGGAGCTTAATGCCCTTGTAAGGACAGTGGGCTTCTATACTAGAGTTCGCTCATTATATCAACACTCGTAATGGAGTTGAAGTGGTGTGGGGAAAGGGAGAAGGGGCAGTTTGCTCTTTATCTCCAGTCACCTCAGGTGCCTTCTGTTCCCCTGATGGACCAACCTGAAGCTGTGGCTCTCCTCCCCTTATCCTCCCCTTCCTAGCCAGCATTTTTGGCAAGGCAAAAGGAAATGAAGGCAGGGCATTAATTAACAATATCAACAAGCATCACCTTTGACTCTTTCCAGTTTCGGCCAAATTCTAAAAACAGTAGCATTCTTAAACAGTAGTTCAGGGTGCTTTCACAAAATATAAGGACTCTCACACTGACTCTCCTTCCCCTTTGGTAATTAAAGCACTGACTCTGGAGATCAGAACCACCACCTCCAACATACACAGGCACATAGGCACAGTCACTGGCAAAGAGATTCAGGCACAGCTGTTGGGATGTGGGGATACAAGACCCCACACGCCTTCTAGAACAGTAAAGACTGAAGCCACCACAAATAAGTCGATGGGGCTAGCTATTCTTTAATTTAAGCTCTGTTCCTAACTTTTCTTCACAGATGGAAGTGTGAGGGCTGAGGTGGTCAATGGACTACATAATGCTATTCATTCACTGATTCCCATATTTATCAAGATCACCTTTTGCACAAGAACTCTGCTACTTTTTAATACTGTTTTGGATAGTGTCTTTTTTTTAAAAAAAACTGTTGTCAAATGTATTGACTTAGCAACTTGTATTATTACATTTTCTTTTGCTCTGAGCGCTCTTTTTTTTAGAAAAACAAATAAATAAGCTGCAACACATTTTTAAAATGTACATTGTATGTTATGCTTGTTATTTAATAATAATTTCTAATGAAATAGGGTTGGGGTGAAATTAATGGAGGTCCATGTTCTATAGCACCTGCTGTCAGATGAACTTGAGGGAATCCCACCCTCCACCCCTGGGTTTAATTTACTGGCTTCCCCTGGCTGGACCTTGCAGGAAACTATAGGGACAGACAGAGCAGGCATTCATAGCACACATAGAGTGCTGAGACTGGCAAATCTAAAAGCAAGTGTGTTGCTTTTCAAGAACCAAGGAAATTCAATGGGTCTTACTTTTGAGTAAATATCTAGGGATGGATATGTAGCCTGTGCAAGAACTGAGTAGGGTGACCATATTTGGGAAACCAAAAAAGAGGACACCTAGTGGGGGGGCAGGAAAATGGCTTTCTGGGGCCACCTTAAAGTCCCCAATTGGAGCGGAGGAGGGGAAAGCATGTCATTCTCATCCCACCCCACCGCTCCAATCAGGCCCTTTTGTATAATGCCTGGGAATGACACGTTTTTCCCTTTTAAGGCCTTGATTGGAGCAGTGGGAGAGAATGACAAACCTCCAGAAAGCATGTCATTCCCCCCTGCCATGCTAATGATGGCCTTAAAAGGGAAAGTGTGTAATTCCAGGTCATTATAGACTATTGCATAAAATCCCCCCTGACACAGAGGATAGAACAAAAACCAGGAGAAATCTGGGGAAATCCTGACAATTTTTCTGCCAAGAAACCCAAGGCGGCATACATAATCCTCCTCCTCTCCATTTTATCCTCACAATAGCAACCCTGTGAGATGGGTTGGGCTGAGAGTCTGCAACTGGCCCAAAGTCACCCAATGGGTTTTCATGGCTAAGTGGGGAGTAGAACCCAGATCTCCCAGCTCCCAGTCTATCACTTTAGCCACTAGGCCACACCCTAGTGGTCACCCTAGAATTGAGCCATGCCAAGCTGGAAGCAGATCGGTTCGTGCCTTGATTTTTAGATATTTTTTAAAAAAAAGTTTGACTTCATTTTTTTTTCTAAAATTCAAGGCATGAACCAATCTGCTTTCAACTTGGCATGGCTAAAGCCTTACTTAAGAGGTACCATGGTGCCAAGTTTCATCTCTTCATCTTTACTTTCTTTCTTTTTTTTTTAATGTACTGCTCAAGGCCCTAGACCCCAAAGAGGAGTATTGGGTTTGAAGTTTTAAAAATTCCTAAAACTGAAGGCATAAACAGATCTGCTTCCAACTTGGCATGGCTAAATCCCTACTTAAGAGCTACCATGCTGTCAAGTTTCATCCCTTTATCTTTAAAAATGATGGAATTGTAAGCATTTTAGTTAATTAAAAAAATTAAATTGAAGTTTTAAATATTTCTAAAAATCAAGGGATGAACGGATCTGCTTCCAACTTGGCATGGCTAAATCCCTACTTCAGAGCTACCATGGTGCCAAGTTTCATCTCTTTATCTTTAATTTCATTTTTTAAAACTTGTACTGCTCAAGGTCCTCGACCCCAAAGAGATTTCTGTTTAAACTTTAAAAAATTTCTAAAAATCAAGGCATGAACGGATCTGCTTCATACTTGGCATAGCTATATCCCTACTTAAGAGCTACCATGATGACAGGTTTCATCTCTTTATCTTTAAAAATGAGGGAGATGCAAGCATTTTGGTTGATTTATTAATGTTAAAAGTGAGTTCAACACATAACACTAGCTTTGATTTTATATTGGATGTCAAGATGGTATAACATTCTGGCTGATGCCGGCTTGGTTGTCAACTGTATAATATCCAGTCATCCATTACATAAAGCCATGAAATTCATTAAACAAAAAACCTACGGTTTACAAAAACAATGTTAAGGCTCTACAGATTCCAACCAAGCACCAAAAAGCAGGGAAATTGGGAGTTAAGGCTCACAAGCCTTAACACCACATCCTCCCTAAGGAGGCAGAAAGTGCAAGTGAAATTCTCATTCTCCCAAAGCAGATAAACCATGAGGAAAGGGTGGAGAATATGATATGCAGAGGTGACTGTGGGGTTGTGGAAAACTGATCACGAACAACTTAGGTCCAGCTAATTCTCTTTTTTTGTTTAGAGCAGCCCTTCCCCAACCTGGTGCCCTCCAAAGGTGTTGGACTACAACTCCCATCATTGCAAGTCAGTATGTCCCATGGTCAGGAATACTGGGACTTGTCATCTCAAACACCTGGAGGGCAGCAGGATGGGGAATGCTGTTCCATACCCTTACCAAATACAGGGTCTGCCCAATACTTTTCTCTCGCACACATCTCGCATCTAGCAGCACTCTTGATAACAAAAGGGGCACTATTCATTACAGATCTAGAACCAGAGCATGTGCCAGGCACTTCCAACTTTTGGTCAATATCCTGCCTTTTTTTTCTTTAAATGTATTTATAAATACATGTTTTTTTTTCTTTAAATGTATTTATAAAAAATATACTGTTCACTCCCCATAATCCCTGCACAATACATCATCTCATCAAAGCAACAGTGGAGCAGAAGAGGTTTAGTTTGGCTGTCTTGAACACCTTTCAGATGAGATTAGTTTGCAATCCTATACCTCTTGGGAGAAAGCTCAAGTGAATTCAGTGGCACTGGCTTCTGAGAAGACATGTATAGGAGTCAACCTGGTGGTGTATAGGAGTCAGCCTGGTGGTCTCCAGATGTGTTGCACTGTAACTCCCATGTTATGTGTTATGGGGAAGACAAAAATCAATTCATACTTAATTTTAAAATCATACTTACGCATGAAAGTATTAGGTGGTAGCTCTGTCTTTGATCTCACACTGCTGAACAAGTAAGAGAAATCCTTTATCTGATATTCAAGAAACAGACATCCTATGCCATGTGTTGAAAACTAATGTTGACGTCTGAAGGGCTATCTGGATTAGGTATTCAAGATTCATTCATTGTTGTTTCCTTTGGTTTTGACAGTTTATTTAAAGTGATGCAGCTCTTTTGTAGTTCCTTGATTGATCACATATCTTAATGCTGGAAAACATCATACTTTAGTACAGATGTGGGCAGAAAATAGATCTGTCCTGATGATTTGGACATCAACTCGCGGCATTCCTGATAACTGCCCATGCTGATAGGGGCTTTTACAAGTTGAATTCCAAAACATCTGGAGATCTACTTTCTGCCTTCCCCTGTTCTTGAACAACATTCCCCAACCTGGTGCCTGTCAGATGTGTTGGGTTGCAACTCTCAACATAAGGAGATGCTCTAAGAAATGAGAAGTGGCTGGTCCTAAGTTGTTCATCATCATTTCCCACAACCCCACAGTCACCTCTGCAGATCAAATTGCATATCTAGATTTTTGAGATGACAAGTCCCAGCATTCCTGACCATGGGACATACTGACTTGCAATGATGGGAGTTGTAGTCCAACACCTTTGGAGGGCACCAGGTTGGGGAAGGGCTGCTCTAAACAAAAAAAGAGAAGTAGGTGGCCCTAAGTTGTTCGTGATCAGTTTTCCACAACCCCACAGTCACCTCTGAATATCATATTCTCCACCGTAGGTTTTTTGTTTAATGAATATAGATTTTTAGAATGGCACAAAACTGTTGATTGATCTGATAAACAGTCTTCTACTGCATTTACCATTGAATTAGGACTTACCAAGCTTGTACTTAGAGCTGAGTAAACTCTTTTATTTCAATGTAGATTGTACTTATCCTAGAAACTGCTAAAAAAGCATGGTGAAGACCTACCTTAATCTTTTTTTAAAAAAAAAATCACTGTGAGTTTGAACATGAACAAGAGACAAAATTATTGCCTCACTTTTATTAACTGCACCCAAGGAGAATTAACAGGGTATGCTGGCAGCTTTTTTTGACCTGACATTTTTCATTCCATTTACCTCAAATGTTCTATTAGGTTTGAAATGTACATCATACTGTGAGGACACTTTTTTTTTAATCTGGCTGCCTTCATAATGTTTGACAGAGTACATTAATGAATGCAATTGAAATACAATTCACTAGAAGAAAAAGGGAAACAAAGCATGTCCCTTGTTCACTGAAAAATCCTAAGAAAAGTCCCCAAAAGATTTGACAGATTTATCATTTGGCCCTGTAACCCACTGTGACAGGAAATAAGAGCTCAGAACAAAATATCCAAACTGCTATATTGACCATAACTGTTGTGGCACTGCAATTGGATGTAACCTGGATTCATGGATAACTTGTAACCAGACACATTTATTTATTTATTGATTTATTTATTTATTTATTACATTTATATACCGCCCCATAGCTAAAGTTCTCTGAGCGGTTTACAAAACTTAAAAACATTGGACGTTTTAAAACCAATATACAAAACTTTAAACCATAAAAGGATAAAAACAAACTACATATCATTTCAACTATCCAGAGGTCACAAAGCTGAATGTAGTATTTACTGTAGTTTACCAAGGGCAGGATCCAATGCTGTCCACACACTAGCACTTTACAAGGAACCCGAAAGGTACAGAAACCCTTGTTTCTGGAACAGGGCAGGCCTGCAGAGCTTGCACAAGCAGCTGCACTGAACTATCCCAATCCAGAAATGAATATTTCTACATATCCCAGGGGTTACCCTGTTAAGATGTTGGACCCATGAGTGCAATGGAACTAGGGGAGGTGCAGCAGAAGCAATGAAAACTGGAAAAAAAATCTAAATGGCATTGTCCATGTTGGTAAAAATGTCATAAACCAAATGACATACAATTCATTATTATTTTACAGTATTCTGAAATATGCCACCTCAGGCAAAGGATCTAATTCTATGTAATAGTATGAAACTACCTGTGTGGGCCAATGAGAAGAATCGTACAGCTCAACAATCTTGAGGTAAAATAAAAGGCATTTTCCCAGGCAACTTTGTCTGTTGTAAACTGAGAGCAAAACGACATATTCATTTACTATTTATTCTTGTTTTCAATTTGTAGACCACAGCTATATCTAAAAAGACACCTTGAAGTGGTTTACAACATAAAACCTTATAATACAAAATGTCCACAGTTAACAATGCTATCCTATACATGTCTATTTGGTGAGTTCCGTTATTTTCAAGGGAGCTTATTTATGTAGCATTGCAACTTTAAACATTTAAACACAGATTACAAAACAAATCAGTTAAATCATTTAAAACAAGCAAACAAAAGTATTCTTGGTTTAAACATTAAAAGCAGCACACTAGAGCCAGATCTACTCCAAGCAGGATAAAACACTTTGAAAACAGTTTGAAAACTGTAAATGGAGGGTATCCTGGGCCTCAACAGTTGTCGATACCATTATAAACCATTTTATAGCAGTAGTGTAGATTCTGCCTGGGCAGCACAATTACTCAGGGAAGGCCCAGCTGCAAAGTTTGATCTGTAATGGGCACCTAACACATGCCACAGTTGATACCTCACACACACCACACACAGGGAGGATAGTCCACACTGGATACCACAATGGTGTAGTCACCTCACTGAGGGTCTGCACTCAGGTGGTGCTTGATAGGAGAAAGCCTGGAGGCCCTATGCTTCTTTAAGCCCCATGGAAAAAAGGAGGGATATCAATTTAATATATGATCAAAGTCCAATACACATTCTTATCATGTATCCTTCTCACTTGTTTTACAGGTGCAAGAAATTAGTGGGGGAATCATCACGAAGTTATAGTCAGTGGCTACTCCACCATGTGTTGTTCTGTCAAGTGTGGGTAGTCTCCTGTTGGTCAAAGATGAAGATAGTCACCATTAAATTTTAAAAGAACCTTTATGTCAATGAACTTGGGTTAAAGCTTGTCTCAAGAAAGGTTGTTGTAAAGAAAATAATAAGAATAAAAGGCACAAACACCTCCCCAGGGAAGATAGGAGCAAAAGCACACCAAAGTGAAATGTGTCTGCTAGTCCTGGTGGCTATGTGCTACCTCCAGTATCAGAGGCAGTAAGCCTGTGTGTGCACCAGTTCCTTGGGAACATGGGCAGGAGGGTGAGGTTGCAGCTGTGTCCTCCCTGTGGGTTCCTGGTCGACAGCTGGTTGACCACTGAGTGAACAAAATGCTTGACTAGAAGGACACTTTGGTCTGATCCAGCATTGCTTATGTCCTGATAAAGAGGAAACCAAGTGAACATGGGCAGAAGACAACTTACTTTTTATTTTTCTTGTTCACTTTACTGTAAGTTGTTTGTGACTGCAATGAAGAGACCAATTAGAATCAAAAGAGTGGAAAACATCGATCCGGGAAGAGGACCGCACTCCCCGCCCCCTGAAAATATGAGGTTAGACTTGAAATATCATTAAAATGTTTTTTTCAAGCAAACTTGTCAATCAGAGCAAATGACTGAGGTATTAGCCACAAAATTAACCTTGTGTCTTGCTTCTTGATCTAGAAGCAAACCTAAAAAGCCAAAATGCTTTTGGAAAATGTGCCATCTTGCCTTTGTCAGGGTAACTTTTCTGACTATTATACAGACCCTCAGGTCACTAGGGGATTGTCTGGTATGAGCTAAGCCATGTTCCTGTTGTCTGTCGTTTTGTCTGTACTTAGGTCTTAGATAAACTAGAGCAGCATCCATTTTGCGGCTCCTATTCACACCTCCTTTCCTGCGTTGCTGATCATCAACAACTTTTCTTCAGTCAGTAGCAGCTTTAAGAGCAATCAGGTCATTGGGCTGATAATAATGGTGGTGGGTTGCTGAATACATAAGAAGGAGCTTCCTCTATTCCCAGCCCCTGAATACATAAATTGCCACCTGCCTCTAAAAGGATACCCCGGGCAGATATCTGGATTTCATTCTGGCCAGCCACTGAATTTTTAGGAGCTGCTCTGGGCTTTGTGTCCTCAATATTACATCCTTTTCTCAATAACTTAGAAGCTCCAGTTTTAACATTCATCTCCAGACTTGTACGTCGGCTGAACAGAGTTTGATGCATGTCTGGGAAATTTGTCTTTTGCTCACACAGGGGATGATTCAAGTGTACAGCTGTCACAAACGGTATTCAGGATCTGGTTCATGAACTAATTGTTCTGTTGCTGGGTTCTCACAATAACAGCCAATTAAAAGCACAACAGAGACCTGGCCTTGGAAGATGGGACCAGAGTCACAAAATCATGTAATGTCCAAATTTCACAAACATTTAAGTGAAAAGGGTTTTTTGAAATGTGTGTAAGTTGTGTGTGTTTGTGTGTTAGTAATAATATTTCATACAGTGTTTGACATCTACACTAGACTCAGATTGTGAGCCTATCTACACACGCAGGATAAAACACTTTGAAAACGTTTTGAAAACTGTATATGGAGTGTGTCCTGGGCCCCAACAGCTCTCAAAACTGTTATAAACCGTTTTAAACCGTTTTAAAGTGATAGCGTAGGTAGGCTCTATGTTAGAACAATTGGTTACATTCAATGCAAATTAGGGAGAGCACTAAAATTTGAAATTTGGATAAACCCATTTAGGTTATACTGAGTCAGAACAGTGGTTTATCTATGGCTCTTTCCACACCAGGCCAAATGCCTGGGATGGACCCTGGCAGCTCCCTGTATGTCCGAATGACACACAGGGAGTCCCGGGGGTGGGGATGGGGGTGGGCATGGGATTTTTCCTGGTTCTCAGGAACCAGAAAAATCCTGATTCTTCCGCGGTCCTGTGAAGTTCCCGGGACCATGGAAGTAGGGTGACCAGATCGCCCTGGATTTCCCGGTCCTAACCGGGAAAACTGGGGCAATCCGGGCCGACAGGGGGACTGCGGGGGCAAACCGGGGAAAGGATAAGCTCTCCTCCCGCCCTAAAATGCCCACGCTGCTCCCTTGCCTCTGCAAGAAACAAGTGCTCAGCATTAGGGAGCGTCAACAAATTCCTTGTCTGGTGGCTAAAGCTCACTGCTTCAGCCACCAGACAAGGAATTTGTTGACACTCCCTAATGCTGAGCACTTCTTTTCTGCCTGCTGCGCCGCCTCTGCAAGAAAGAAGTGCTCAGTGTTAGGGAGCGTCAACAAATTCCTTGTCTGGTGGCTAACGGCTAACTCCGTCGATCCAGACGGAGAGGCGGGTAAGAAATAAATTATTATTATTATTATTATTATTATTATTATTATTATTATTCTTTCCTGCCAGCCCTGCTCTCCAGCCTCAGCAGGAAACAAGTGCTCAGCGTTAGGGAATGTCAACAAATTCCTTGTCTGGTGGCTAACTGCTTTAGCCACCAGACAAGGAATTTGTTGACGCTCCCTAATGCTGAGCACTTGTTTCCTGCGGAGGCCGGGGAGCAGTGTGGGCATTTTAAAGCAGGCTCTTCCTCCTCCTTTGCCTGCTGCTGCTGTTCCTCAGGTACCTCCAGGGAGCCCAGGAGCAGGGCAAGAAGGGTGAGGGGGCTGCAGGGGGTCATGCGGCAGTGGAGGAGATCGGCAGTGGCAGCGGAGGACCTGGTAGGTCCGGGCTGGGTTTTTTGGGGAGGGTGGGTGGCTTGGGGGGGGGTTGTTTCTGGTGGGGGGTGGCAGGAGTGTCTGTTGTCCGCATGGCAGGCGGCCTTTTTAATTTTTTTATTTTATGGTCGGGGGGGGGGCTGCTTTGGTTGGGGGGGCATTTTGGACCTGGATTTTGCTTTCCAAAATCTGGTCACCCTACATGGAAGAATGTGGCCGCCGCCCCCTGGTGCTGCTACACTTATGCGCGAGTAAGCGCGGCAGAACAGATGGCCACGGAGCTGCACTGCGTGGCTCCGAGGCCATCAGGAGGGTGAAGCAAAACCGCCATCCCCAGGATGGCGGGAGGGAGGTGCGATCGCATGCTGTTTTTTTATATATATATACTTACCGTTGCGGAGGAGCGCTCGTGCACTCTCCGTGGATCTTCTAAACAAAAAAATGGCCGCTGCAACTTGCGACAGCCCAGGAGAAGCCTGGGCCGTCGCATTTGTCATGCAACTTGAGTGCGCTGAACCCAGAAGTGGCTACTTCTGGGTTCGCCACCCCTCCGGCCCGCTACACCCATAGGTGTAGACAGGGCCTCTGTCTTCCAGGGTATTAACTATCCCACCCAATTTTGTGTTGTCTGCATATTTGATAAGCATTCCCTGCACCTCCTTGTCCAAATCATTAATAAAAATGTTGAAGAGCACTGGGCCCAGAAGTGAGGCTTGCAGTACCCCACTCATTACCTCCCCACAGTGTGAGAAAGTATCATAGATAAGTACTCTCTGAGTCCAATTCTGTAGCCACCTGTGGATCTGCCTGGTCTGACTTAAGGCCAGGGCACCAGGACACTTTGATTAGAGGGTAATGTCCCTGTTCCTCATGAGCTTAACTGCAATCCTCAGAGTAGCTGAGGAAGGTATGGGGGAGTGGGGGATGGATTGCCCCAACAATAATATATTGTTGCAAGCTTGATTTTGAATAGGCAAGTAAGATCCATTAGCTTTACAGAAATACCTGCTTCAGGTGGAGATAAAAACTGATTTGTCGATATGGATCAACACATCTGCTTGGGGTGGGTGGGTATCTCTCCTTGGGCGTGGCCATGGGGACTCTCATAAGGAACACTGTATTTCAAAACTTACACCACTAGTTCCTACAGATATTTTGCCGGTAACTCCAGAGATGTGTGCTTCCTCCCAATGACATTTTCTCCTTTCGAGGACTTTTTTAAATGCCCCTTGAATTTTTCAAGAATAGAATGGAAGTTTCATGAATGTGGGTTTTCATCTCAATTGGAAGAATCTGAAAGTTTCGCTTTCTCTCACATTCACATTTTTTTTAAAAAAAATACCAGGTTCTTTCCATCCTGTTTATAGAACCAGTTGCGAATATTGGCAAATTATTATCAGACCAATGAACCATAGGGAATCATCGGCCTTTCCTAATGTAAGATAACATCCCAGTGCAACCAAGGGACTTTTCAGAGACACAGACATCATCTTGCATGCCTGGAGCTATGAATAAATAGAAGATATGTCATTCTCACACTGACCCTTTCCCATACTTGAGGAGGCCATTGGCCATGCAAAGCAGGAGTCTGGTGTGACTATTCAGTGTTACTGGGCTGCAACAGACCCTCAGTTTTCTTAACCCAAGACATCTGATAAATGGAGATGAAGGTGAAGAAAGCAGGTCATGGTTCCATTCCAGAAGTACCTCCATTTCCACCAGCACTCAGAAGCTGGTTGGGATGGAACTTCCATTGCATCCCTAATAAGAAATCAGTGAGTTCAAAATAGGAGGCATGGGCTAGGGTACTAGTTGTGTAATATTAGGCTGACCAGATAAAATCCAGGTCAGGGCTCATGTAACTTTAACAGTTGTAGAGAAAAGGGAATTTCAGCTGGTGTCATTTGTATGCAATTAGTTCCTGGTGAAATTCCCTCTTCATCACTACAGTTAAAGGTGCATGCACTATACTAGAGTGACCATATACAAAAGAACGCAGGGCCCTTGCAACTTTAACAGTTGTGATGAAGATGGAATAATTGCATACAAATGACACTGGCTGAAATTCCCTTTTCTCTTCAACTGTTAAAGTTACATGAGCCCTGACCTGGATTTTATCTGGTCACCCTAGTAATATATTGTGGGTTATATTGTTTACGTTAGCAAGGAAAAATGCATACCACTGTTAAACCTGCTTGTGGTTTATTCTGTTGTCTTTCTAGTAGTTACAGAAGGGATGTAGAAGAATAGCTGGTACTGAGCTAGAGGAAAGATCCATACAGTGAGGGTGAAAATTAACCCCAGCTGTTACAATTGGAGACACTTAGGCTGACCATATGAAAAGGAGGACAGGGCTCCTGTAACTTTAACAGTTGTAGAGAAAAGGGAATTTCAGCCAGTGTCATTCGTATGCAAATAGTTCCTGGTGAAATTCCCTCTTCATCACAACAGTTAAAGTTGCAGGGGCCCTGCCTTCTTTTGCATATTGTCACTCTAGTATAGTGCCTGCAACTTTAACTGTTGTGATGAAGAGGGAATATCACCAGGAACTAATTGCATACAAATGACACTGGCTGAAATTCCCTTTTCTCTACAACTGTTAAAGATACAGGAGCCCTGTCCTCCTTTTCATATGGTCAGCCTAGTAGTTGTCATTTCCACTCATTAGGACACAGAAATTCAGATTTAGAATTCAGATTTTTCTAACCCCATCACCTTTTTGGCTAGTGGGGAATCTCAACCTGAATATGTTTGTGATGAAATTGCCACAAGCTAGTGGTGGGGAGAGATTTTTGCATGGTGAACCCAAGTTTGGAATACTCTGGTATTTTGATATTATAGCTCCCCGGGCACTGGCAACCCTGTTAAGAAGTGGCACGAGGGAATTAATTAAATCAGGGGTACTGAACCTCAGGCCCACGGGTCAAATCTGTGAGTCTGGCATTCACTAAATGGCCACAACCCTTCCTATGGCTCCATTCCTCTTTCCCTTGACTGCCAGTCATTTGGAGGCTTCCTAGCTTCTGTGTGATCTTTCCCATTCTAATAGGCTGAAATGCCTCTCCTAAGGCAGGATCTACACTACTGCTTTAAAACAGTTTATAATGGTATTGACAACTGTTGGGGCCCAGAACATGCTCCATATATAGTTTTCAAACTGATTTCAAAGTGTTATATCCTGCTTGGTATAGATCTGCGCTTAGTCTTAGTTACTGGCAGTAAGTACTTTAAGCTCAAGAACTCTGCTACTTTTTAGTATTTTAGCCCCTTTTGCCTTCAGCCCTGTGCCATGCTGGAATGCAGCTCTGGAGAGCTTGTCTAAAACTGAAACTGAAAGCGTTCATCACCTCTGAACTAGATTAATGATAGGCCACTGGCTGCTTGGGATGTGCAATCTATCCCTCCATTGCTTCTAGCTCCCAAAGCTGCTCCTTCTCTCACACAAGTCAGTTTTCCATCAAAAGACTCTTCTTAGCACATTCCCGCCTGTATGAAGACGACAAAAGCAAACAGAAATGAGGAAATGAGAGCATGAGGGTGTGAAACGGCCTTGAAGACAACTTTGCTTATATTTGAAATGGCCCAGCTTCAGTCAGAATCACCAGTTGCATGCAGGGATAGTGACTTATGGATGGACAGCCCAGGTGCTCTGGTTTAGATCATTCATAACCATCATCTAGAAACAGCTGAGATAATCTGGCATTTCAGCTGCAAAGAAGACCTAAGTAACGGGTAGGCTAGACTCTGAAATGATTTGTAAATCAGAACAATTCATGCAGCATTCCATTGTCTTGCCTGAGGTCAAAATGCATCTGCGATTATTTCTAATACCCAATTTTATGACAGGGTGTGGTGTTTCATCAGATGTCCTTTTTTAAAAAAAATAATCACCTGTTAGATACTTGAATACAAACTGAGCTGCGCAATGTGAGATTCTCATTATTATCTACCTCTTATTCTCATGCACATTTCCCATTGTGTTACTTCTTCAGAACTCACACTTACTTGGAAGTAAGGCTATTTCTACATGGGCCTTTTTTCCCAGGGTTGTCCCTGGGTGCTCCCTGTGCCTCCAAATGATGCACAGGGATTCCCGGGGGCAGGGGGTGACAGGCATGGTTTTTCCCAGGGATAAAGAAACCCTGGGAAAACTCTAATCTTCCAGCGGTCCCGGGATGATCCCAAGAACTGCAGGTGATGGCTGCCCATCCTGGCTTCTTCCCACTTCAACGAGAGTAGGGGGGTCTGCAAGAGGGAAGGAGCTGGATCGGGGGGAGTCTAGGGGCAACGGGGGTAGGGGGAGTGGGGTAGGGGCTTTTTTTGTTTGTTTTGTGACTTACTTTTGCATAGGAACACAAGTGCTCTCCCAGATCTGTCCTTTAAAAAATAAAAAGGAAGGCATGACGACTGTGATGTCCTGTTTGCTTCCAGGACATTGCACTTCCTTTATAGAAACTGGATGATGATCCCGGAAGTAATTGCCCCCAGGACCTCCCTCTACACCCTTAGGTGTACAAAGGGTCTAAGTCTGACTGAACTAAGAGCCAATCTACACACTAGCTTTGTAACGTTTTATAAGGGTTATGAAAACTCTTTGGGCCACATGACACACTCCCTTGAACGTTGTATACCCGAGTTTTTTTAAAACTCACTTCAGCTACGTACAACGGTTTTTACTTTTAATAAATCATTTTAAGTAAAATAATGTCTCCTTTCTTACCATTTGTGATTCGTGGGGGCAGTGCTTCATTTACCAGCACCCAAATGCTTAGCCATTGATTGGTGGGGAAGAAAGAGGGGCTAAGGAGGAAGTGGGCGAGTGAACTACAACACCCACAATGCTTAGCCTTATACTCATTGAAAGCTAGGGAATGAAAGGGGAACTAAGGAGGAAGTGGGTGAGTGAACTACAGCACCCACAATGCCTTGTCCTAAACTTATTGTAAAAATGAAAGAGAAAGAGATGGACAGAAGGGTGTGTGAGACCACAAACACCGCTTTGAAGACTGAATTTTTTTCTCTTGTAACGTGAGTACTCCTTAATGGGGGCTAAGCCATTTTGGAACGCACCTATTTGGAACGTTTTAAAATACTATTTAAAACATTCCAAGGTACTGTGTAGATAGGCTCTTAGTGAGACTTTCTTCTGAGGAAACCTGAATAGGATTGTGCTGCATCTCTCTCTCTCTCTCTCTCTCTCTCTCTCTCTCTCTCTCTCTCTCTCTTTCTCTCCAAGCAAAGCTGTACCATCCAGAGTTTCACATCTGTACATAACATCACTTCCAATTCAATTGTCTGCATGTACAAAATTGCTTGAACTATCTTATCCTGCTCTTCTCCCCGCCCTCACCCCCTCTTTCTTTTTTTCTTTCCTTTTTTCATGCTTGTTCTGACAACTCTGAATAGTGGTGATTTGTTTTTGTGAGCAGCCTCTCTTTTCAATGTTGCAAATAATGAGTCCTTTGTCAATACATTCCAAGTGCAATAAAGTCACTCTTGGTGTACAGGCTGATTCTGACACTGTTTTTCAGCTGGGCTGATGACAGCATGTCGACATTGTAAAAACCCAAAGCTGCTGTTGTAACACTAAGGTCTGTGCCTCACACATGCAGTAACAGAAGACAGAATTTAAACTGTTGATTTGTTTGGATTTTTGGTTTTCTACATTTTTCTCTCTTTGCTGCTACCTTCTGTCTTTATTCTTCAGCTAGCAGCATCTTGGAAAGAATCACGTCTTAGTTTGTACCAGGAATTTTTACTACACCATTGCAGGCTCAGCTCTAACGAGCAGATCGCCAAGCAAGTGACATATTCATGACTGTATTTCATTAATTTGCAAAACCTGGTAACCATTATGACCTGTACATTTTAAGAAGGTTGTTAAACTTTACATTTGCCAACGGAGACTTTTTTTTAAAGGAGGCAAGCCAAGCCAGATTTTTAACACGAAGTGGTTTCCTTCTTTGGAATGGGAGGTAAACCAACAAGCACTTCATAAATAGCCGTTGTTTTTAAAACTGCTACAAGAAACCCTTTTAATAAAGTCTTTTGATTTCAATTTCTCTGTGTTAAATCAAATATTAACAGTTAAGGACTATAAATGTCGTTTGGCATTATATTTGAGTAGGCCGTGTTGTTCTGTGTTTCTGTTTTTGTCAGCTGTTGTCACAATATTTCAACCCATACTTGTGTGTGTGTGTGTGTGTGTGTGTGTGCTGAACTTCTATACCATAACTCAGTGATTATGTTGTTTATTGTGGGGAGGAAAAGGAAGAGGTGGCAAGGTAAGCTAGAATTCCAAAAAGGAAGAAGCACTAAATAATGGGAGTTGAGAGAAGGGAGCAGATGCCTCCATGCCCTCACTTCTCATTTGCCGACCAATAGAGTGATGGATAAGAGCACACACAGACAATTTTAAACACGTAGCAGACGTAGGCTGACCATATGAAAAGGAGGACAGGGCTCATGTCACTTTAACAGTTGTAGAGAAAAGGGAATTTCAGCCAGTGTCATTTGTATGCAATTAGTTCCTGGTGAAATTCCCTCTCCATCACAACAGTTAAAGTTGCAGAGGCTCTGCCTTCTTTTGTATATGGTCACTCTAGTATAGTGCCTGCAACTTTAACTGTTGTGATGAAGAGGGAATATCACCAGGAACTAATTGCATACAAATGACACTGGCTGAAATTCCCTTTTCTCTACAACTGTTAAAGTTACATGAGCCCTGTCCTCCTTTTCATATGGTCAGCCTAAATTAGTGTAACATGTCATTTTTTTCTTAGTGGAGTTTCAAAGGTGGGGGAAGGAGTAAGAGTCTGTCTGGCAGTCTTGCAAGTCCTGAGTTTCCTGAGGTACTTTTTGTTTTTAATGTATGGAGGTTTACAAGTGTAATGACATATTTTTTAGCAACGCAGCAAACTCTATTGCCAAAAATTACAGAGAGCCGCTTCCAAGTGGATGAAAATAAGCTGCTCTTTCCTTTGATGTGACTTCACTAACACAAAATGTATAGATAAAAGGTTCTCTTACTGTTCATTATGGAATTAGCCTGGCAAAAATTAGAAACCCTTGGGATATGCTCGGATCTTTGCCAAAGTGTAGCTCATCAATCCTTCCTTTCTTTCCAGTGAGAGGAGCGCCAAAGAGAGTCAGAAGTGACAGGTTCCCATCATAGTGTACAAAGAATCCTCTCTTGAGCAATAGGTGTAAGATTCCCTTTAGGTGTGCATTTAATAACCTCAAATACCAGTTGAAGACTACAAGTTAAAATAGGGTCCAGGTTGCATGGCCTTAGACCTCTTTCGACATAAATGTACCAATATGGTTGCTGCTCCTCCTGTAGTTGGTGCCCACGCTGCTAAGAGTGCAATCCCATGCATGTTTAGACAGAAAAAATTCTACAACGCCCAACATGCTCCAGCTGCTTGGGGCTACCTATTGAAAACCGTTCAGAAACTCTACTTCGTCCAGGATGTGCCAGTCAGACTCCTGACTGAAACCAGCCGGAGAAAGTATCACATGGGGCCATGGGGATCTGCCCCAGTTACCAGGCTTGGTTACCAAAAGGTGAGTTTTCACCTTTAAATCCCTATGAAGTCTGAGCTTCGGTTACCTGAAGGACTACTTCTCCCCATATGTTCACTCTGTGAATTAAGTAGGGTGAATAAATGGGTGAGGGCAAGAGGGGCATGTCCCTCCTCCCCATTGTTGTGTTTCTCTGTAAATTAAGACTGTATCATAAACTAGAATTAAAATAAAGTTGCAATCATAGATATATTTACTAGAAATTCAACTCCATAAAAATAAATCAATAGGATTTATTTCACAGAACTTACATTTAGGATGTTTGCTTTAAAGTAAAATATGTAGTTATTTCTCTTTACAAATCGAGCATATGGGAGTCAGGGACAAAGCTCCTTCCCCACCCATACCAAATGCATGCTGTTCTTTTTATGCCTCCTCATATCTTTTTTCTGATGCCACCACTGGAGTTCAGATCTTCTGGGGAGCTCCTTAAATCATGGGCATATGATTTAAGGCAGGCTTTTCAAGATGTTTTGGACTCCAACTCCCCAAGTCCCTCACCGTTGCCCATGCTGCTAGGACTGATGGGAGTTATAGTCCAAAATATTTGGAGGGCATCAGATTGCCTTCTCCTGATCTAAGGTCTCCTGATGGTGCTATGACATCCCCCAGTTATGAAACTCTTCGCCCAGGAAGGCTTGTCTGTCTAGTTCCCCTTTCATGGCTTTGCTCGTTATTAAAAACTTTTCTATTCTGCAGGGAAACTGCTACATTGAAACCCAATCTGGCAAAGACTTAGC
The DNA here is from genome assembly GCA_029215795.1 of Anniella stebbinsi. NCBI lineage: Eukaryota > Metazoa > Chordata > Lepidosauria > Squamata > Anniellidae > Anniella > Anniella stebbinsi. The sequence continues at coordinate 110,355,785 of JARDYH010000004.1, read as the reverse complement.
CAATGTGTGGTCTGCTGTTTATGTTGAAAGTAGAATTTTGGTGGTTCGGTTTACAGCCTTTACCTTTTGTTCTTTGACTGTGTATTTTTTAGGATTTGAAATACCTTTTTAAAAATTGAATTGCACCCATACATACATTCACTTGGTGTATTTCATCTTCATGTCTTCAGTTCCTGGCTAAGAAGCAGCCTAAAAAAAGTAGTAGTCCTAAATAATAAATAATAAGAACATTAAAGTGAATTCAATGAGCTTTCACTTCATTTTTTATTTCATTTTTACTCCTATTACAAATAGCTTTATGTCTCACTTACACCATGCTCATGTAACAAGCAGAATTTGCAGGCTCAAACATCAAATACAACATGCATTTGTGGGATTATTTGGAAGGTAGCAAGTACAGGGTGGTCCAAGCGTCATACACTCTGGAGAGATCTTGCTACAATTGAAACATTTAAATTTACCTTATGATGCATGACGTTTGGACCACCCTGTATATTCTATAACACTTAATTGTTTCCTATTCCACACTCCAGAGAGTGAAACATGAGTCTCAGTAATTTCCCTGCCACCAGTCACACAGGGTCTGCAGTTTACAACAGTGTAAGTATTTGTCTGCAAGGGAGTTCATTGACATTAGGATTCCACATGCATGAAACAACTGTGGCCGTAGATAATAGGCAAAATATATTGCCTATGGAGAACTGAAACATAATCTTTCTTTTCTAACTTTTTACGAAAATGAATATTGTCTGCAACTTTTGTCCATGTAGACAAAGTGAAAATCGACCATTTGGAGTTCAGTTTGTTTTGCTAATCCAAATGGAACACTTTAGGGTAGGTTGTCTCCCTGGTGTTACATCTAGCTCTTAGGTCTGTAGTGTAGGACTTCAACATGGGATGTTCACTTTTAATTTCATAAACACTTCTCAACCTGGCTTTCCAACCAAGCGCCCCACGATGTTGTATACATTTCAACACAGTGTAAAACAGTATTGAAGAAAATCTTAGGATATCTCTAGCATATACCACTCACACTAGTACAGATATGGAGATCCCACAATGTTCTCCAGATGTGATGGGTTATAGATCCCATTATCCCTGATCATTGGCCATACTGACTGGGGATGATAGGAGTTTGAATCCAACAACATCTGGAGGACCAGAGTTTTCCCACTCCTGCAATAGTATAATAAGTCCACGGACTTATTATACAAAATTCCCAGAAAATCCATGAACTGGTTTAACTGCAGACTGAGTCAACCGCCACGGCAGGACCTGAAACAAAATCAGGGGGTGGGGAGGGCATAGGAAAATTCGTCAAACTCCACTCCACATCCCTAGCCAGGGTGCATGTCCTTATAATATAAAGGAAACTGATGTGTGAGAGATCCTGAACCAACTGCTTTATGGAGTGACTCTTATCTCCATCTATGGAGGGTTTTTCCTATTGGCTTCACTATGGCAGACTCAAGCCTTTGGAGGAGCAGTGTGTTGCAGATGATACCACATCATAAAACCTTGCTCAGTCTGTCCCTTCCAGTCCAACATTTTTCTGCTTGTGTGGAACTGCACAGAACATCTGATGCCAATGCCCCAAAGTAGTTTAAGAAAGAAAAAAAAAAGAAGTAAGCAACTCATAGGGGTGTTGCGGGATACCCTAAAAAAAGCTGGCACAGACTTTAAAATGTATGGGGGTGATAACAGCAATTCCGCAAGGCCTGTCAGTTTCATGCCATGTCTTTGTCCCACTTCCCTGTTGGGATAATCTTCTCCATTAGCCAAATGATTGATCAAGGTTCTGATGTCTGAAACTATGATTTAGCAAACTCTGGAAGCAGCAAAAGATGTATGTTTAAATGCCAGTACAGGCTACAAAGCAAAGATATAGTTTACCTCCTTTGAAGAAGAGGCACCTACTGCTCCTTTTGATATTCTGTAAGAAAGGATGTGATCCTATGCATGCTTAGACAGAAAAAAAGTCCTACAACTCCCAGCATGCCCTGGCCAGCCATGCTAGCTGGAACAAGCTGGGAGTTATAGGAGTTTTTTCTGTCTAAACAGGCATAGGATTGCGCTTAAGCAGTCAATAGCAAACCCATTTAAAACTGTGTTTAGAGATCCTTTCATTTATTCTATGGCTGAATTCGGACAATACGATAGTCAATGGTGGGGTAATAATCAACTTTACAGTTGTTCATCTAGGGGGTACGCGCCACACAACATGGTAATAAATAATCAACTGTGGTGTGGATTACGATCAGCGCTGAGTTGACTATGGCAGCATTCAGATGACACGATAGTCAATACAACTGACAATTGTTCCCCCCCACCCCCAGTTGCTTATTGTGTCGTCCGAATTCAGCCTATGTGTCACTATACCAATGAAATAGTCTATTTTCAGTTTATTTCAATGGCTCTTTCTGCGTTCCAGAATCCTAGAAATGCAAATTTGGTACACTGCCCCCCTAAACCGTGTGTGTGTGTGTGTGTGTATAACATTCACAAATCCTTGATTTTCACAAATTTCCAAATTAATGATATTCACCATTGTTGCTGTTTGCATGTACGATTGGCTGAGTTGTGCATCATTTCTATTCCAAAACTCAGACTTGGCTCAATGGCACAACATTCCCATTTAGGAGGACAAACCTAAGTTGCATGATGCAAGTCCAAATCACTGTGCAGTTGACTGAACTGGACAACAAATTACTGCCCCTTTTCCTGCAGATCCAGCAATATCATGTTGGTGCCTCTCGAAAACACTTATTCACATACCTAACCTATGGCTTTCATGACAGGAATGGATGGTCATGGATATTTGCAGCATCCCTAGAATCTTTTGGTAAGGTTTCAAACAGTGATTACATGAGGATTTACAATTGTAATGATCTGAAAGCCATTTTCCACTTGACTTCAGATACTTGGTACTAAGATCTGAGTACAAAACACATGAGTGTCATGAGTGTGTTCTCATCATTATTTGTTTGTTTGACATCCAGTGAGCAAGCAGGCAGTGGCATCTTCTGCTCCTCCTTATCACCATCACCATTGTCTGGGCCAGAATGAGATGCAGATTGCAATGGTGAAGAGGAGGAGCAACTCCAGGGGGCTCTTGCTAGTGGGCCCCTGCTAGGGTATGGGCCCACGGCAGGTGGCCAACCATGCCTAACCTTGGCATCGGCCATGAGTGTAGTAAAAGTTGGAGGGGGCATTAATTTTTAAAGTGAGTTCTTCAGGCTCAGAAACAGGAATTGGGGAGAGGAAGGATCTGGTTGTCACTTTGGAGTATTTTTAATGAACATGTATCCAATAATGCATTAATGTACCCTTCACAATTGATGAAGCTTCAAGTATTTTGTACTAGGAACAGAGAAACCTGCTAGGACAGGGTGACCAGATAAAACCCAGGTCAGGGCTCATGTAACTTTAACAGTTGTACAGAAAAGGGAATTTCAGCCAGTGTCATTTGTATGCAATTAGTTGAAATGCCCTCTGCATCACAACAGTTAAAGTTGCAGGGACCCTGCTCTCTTGTGTATCTGGTCACTCTAATATAGTGCCTGCACCTTTAACTGTTGTGATGAAGAGGGAATTTCACCAGGAACTAATTGCACATAAATGACACCGGCTGAAATTCCCTTTTCTCTACAACTGTTAAAGTTACATGAGCCCTGACCTGGATTTTATCTGGTCACCCTATGCTAGGACCAGATTATTTGTTCACCTAGCCCTGTATCGCCCATTGTCTGTGTTTTTCTAGGCCCCAGGCTGAGGTCTTTCACAGCACGTGCTAACCTGACCCTTGTAAAAGGGATGCCAAGGACGGAGCCAGGGACATTGTCTGTACAAATCCTGTGCACTACCCCCAAGCCCTTCCCAGTGGAGATCATTGGGTCCAATTTCAGTGGGGCTGTGAATCCATTCTGGGTTTCAGTCAAAATCAGACAGAACTCTAAAGGAGCTATTCAAGGTGTGGAACCTATTGTGGAGACAGCGCTCAGTGCCTTAGGAGAGCTTCTTTAGAGTTCTGGCTGGTTCTGACTGAAACCAGGATGGATTTACAGCCCCACAAAACTTGGAGCCACCCGCCTCAGCTGGCTATTCCTATGACCATGTACAAAATACCAAGTGTGAAGCAGCCCTGAGATTTGTGCGTGTGTGGTGGGGAGGGAGGTGAACCTGTATAGAATAAGCATCTAAATATTTCAACAAAGTCTTGTGGCACATTAAAGATAGACAAATTTATTTTTGGCATAAGCTTTTGTGGCCACTGTCCACTTCATCTGAAGCATGGTTCACTCCAATTAGCATATTTATATACATATGCTTTGTGCGGAGGGGGGGAATGTAAATTTTCAGGATGATTATTTTGTGTAGCATGAAAATGGGCGAGCGAAATCTGGAAAGAAAATTTCTGACCACTTTAATGTTTTTGATTTATGGGATTGTTGATTACATCTCTCTCTTATTAAGATTTCTTTGTGTGTGTGCTTTTAAAAAGCACACATTGTGGAACTTGAAAGAGTTTAATTTCCATATGAAACATCTATTTCTCAATGACAGATTAAGGATAAATTATGGGAGGGTTTTCCAGTAAGACTCTTCTGTCGGAGAGGGCATTTTGAGCACACCTGATTGTAGTGTAATGCTATTTTTTTTGCTGCTGTTCACTGAGCAATATAATCTGTAAACATTTTTTGATGAACTGTCTTCATGAATATTTGCCCTAGTCTTTTAACAATTAGCTTTAGGATATATTTGGGCTTTCTAGGTTGCTTGCCTCTTCTGCTCAGTTATCAATGCAATGCAATGAGGCATTCACCAACATATTTACAGTTTCCCTTTTATATATATATATATATATATATATATATAAATTAAGCAGGGCTTTTATTTCATATAGTTTTGAAAATGCTTTTTTAAATTATCTAAAACCTTAAAAACAATGCTGAAACATGAAACCTTTATATATAACATTACAGCTGGACAAAATGCTTTGCATATTCTTTACTAATTGAATGATTTTAGGTTTTTTATTATATCCCAAGATGCTGTGCTTTGGCCATTTATACGCTCTAGTTAATTCTTTTAAGGAATAAGACCATGAATATTTTCAAGCTAGCTCCTGGATGTTACCCATGTGGTGAGAAAGATGTGATGAGATGTAATGGAATACTTTTGTTCTCTTCTATTAATGGGGGGGGGGGGACACATTCTCCAGCAGATAATATTCTTCCTGGGGAAACTGTAAAACCAATATAAACCAACCAACATAAAAACACCACTGCATAATTTAATTTACAACATTGTAAACAAAGGTTTTTGAAAATCAATACAGTCCATTGGGTTGCTGGTTAAGGAAAGTCATTGATAAAACACTGTTGTGATTTTTTTTTTTAACTTAGCTTTTAAAATCCATAAATTTTTAGTAATCTTGGCATCAATATTTTCCCGTCACTATAACACTGAGCCAGTGAATATATGCTCCTTTTTTGTTTTGTTTTGTATAATTAAGTGATTGGAACATATGGTACATATTTATTTAATTTGTCCAGTTTCTATGTCGCTCGTTCCAAAGCCAAGGGACAGGTAACAATAGTGTACAATTGTTTTTTTAAAAAAAATGAAACACATTTTTTAAAAAAAATCAATTACCCTGCATTTGATTAACTCTAGCCATTGAATGGGAGTGCAAAGGGAAATATTAAAAAAACCAAATAAAGCATATTTGGGCATTTGAATGATGGCGGGGAGTTATTAGACTCATCATAGAGTAAATATTGCTCTTATGTTTGAATGGATTTATGTTACTATGAAGATGGATGAGGGACTATCTGGGATACGTGTGTAAGCCACTCTGAATCCTATGAGGAAAAATGGGCTTTAATATATAAAAATGGTAATGTTGTTTTCAAAGAACAGCATTGCTATGGTATACCCTTTACTGGATACCCTTTATACCAGAGGTGCAGAACCTCTTTCAGCCCAAGGGCCAAATTCCATTTTGAAGAAGCCATCGGGGGCCACATTCCACTGGTGGGTGGAGCCAAAGGCAAAAGGCCAGCATATTTTAGCTTAAGGCTCTAATTGCCAATAACTAAACCTTAAATAGGCATTTTGACCTTTTAGAATATGAAAAAACCCTTCAGAAAGCCAGGAAACCACAAAATGATCAGTGGCTGAGGGAAAGGGGGTGGGGTGAGGGGAAGATGGTGGCATTCTGGGGACTGGAGGGCAGGATTTGTAACCTTTTGGCCTGAGGGTTTGCACCCCTGCTTTAAACCTTAATGGGCAAGAAGGGTTGTTTCATATGCTTTCATCACTGAGTTTGTTCTAAGTTTAGTCGAGGTCAATACTGGGTTGATCTGATTTTTTTTTCATAGGGTTGTATCCAATGTTAGTCCTACATAGAGTAGATCTATTGAAGTGAATGGGTAAGTTAGACTAATTTTGGACGCAACCCATATTGAGCAAGAAAATATGTAGAGGAACAGAAGCTAAAAAAAAAAAATCCTCTTCTTCCTCTTCCCTACCTCAGCAATTACTTCAAATTTCCAGCAATAGCTAAAGTGTAAGGCTGCCTTTGCTATTGCTTGTACCAGAGTATGACTATTTCCAGGTACCGTTCATATGGCTCTTCCTATTTGAGCAGCCTGATCATGTTCTCGCTTGATTCAAACTGGCAGATCAAAATAGTATGTCCCCATTATGTCTTTTATTGACATGTCTTTTATTGACCCATCCATATAACCTGCAGCTTTCGTACGTATATGCCGGCCTGCTCTCATTTTTTAACCTTATCCTGTTGAGAGGGCAGTCCTGTCCTCAGCGCAGAGCCCAGCAGATGTGAATTCCAGGGCGGTGTACATCAAAGGAGAAGATCTCAGTCAAATATAGGAACAGATGCCTGGACACATATGAAGCTTCACACTAGTAAACAATTCAGGGGAAAAAATAGCTTGTTCAGTCAATATTATGCATTGTTCACATGAAAAGCCTGTGCAGTTTTTCACATCACAAGTGGGAGAGATAGCTTAGCCCACCAAGCTATCTCCCCCGCCCAACCCTGCCGCCGCCACCTGATGTGTCAAATAACTGGATAACTCATTCCCCCATTTTTGCAGTCCCAGGCAAGTGGCAGCGAGATTATTTTTGGGCTGCCATGTATGGTAGAATGCCTGCATGTCACTTGGCAGGTCACAAATGGTATAACATTACATCTTTAAAAGAGGGAAAGCATTATTGGCATTTGAAAACATTTCAACTTGCCCCTGCAAAGAAAATCTCATTTTTGAAGTTGAACAGTGCGATTTCCCATTAGAACATGAGTAAAAAAAAGTGGGGAAGATCTCATAACAGTGCAAATCAATGTTCCTCTGTCAAAAGCAATGGACTGCCAAGATATACATCAGCCTTGTATCTGGGTTCCCCCCCTCCCTTTAGTTGTGGTGACAAATGTAAGTATAGACAAAGACTATATCACAGTTATTATTACAAAGGTAGAGTTTGATTGCTACACCATTTGATGCTCGTCAGAAGCAGAACACCTATAAATACACTTCAATGTAATGAGCTCCTCTGTTCAGAATATTGTACGTTCTAATATTCTTCTTCAACGAAATAACAGCATGGAGGAAACTACTGTTGTAAGGATCAACTCTGATTCTTTCTGCCATTGTTCTTGTCTACAGTAGGGTGGTGGTCATTGCGAAAAAGTAGGTCAGTGAAATAATTGCAGTTCTGAAAATAATACAGATTGACAGTTGTTGAGCTTAATCTGCTGAATGGCCAAGGGGGTGTAGCAACAAAGCCCATGTGCTTACATATATGACAGCCTGGTGTTATAGACATAGATAAATCCTTATGAAATTGAATATATAACATAACTGATTAGTAGACAGAGGTATTTTTTAAACTTAACATGAAAAGGAAAAAATCCAAATATAATACGAAGGGAGGAAAAATACAAATTAAACTTTATTATTGTTCAGTGTCCCCCCCCCCCTTTTTTTTCCATCAGTATTTCTTAATTTTGCTTTCTCCGGTCAGGTTTCTATGTAATTCATTTAATTCATTTAATTCAGTGTTAGCACTAATAATCAGGGTTGTCCATTCAGGTGCCTAATTAAGGGAAGACATTCATCGTGTGATGTCAGGTGAAATAGATAAATTAAATATAGAGGCAAGGGCGACCCATAATCAATTATGTGAAGGAAAAAGATGCATATTCCAATGTACATTTTTATGCTATTCTTTTTCTAAAGTGAATGGAATTGTTGTATTTCTCCCTCTTTAGATTTTTTAAATATTTAGTTCCCCCCCCCCCCAATGAACACTAGCATACCTTTGTATTTAAAGATGGAAAGGTTCTTAAAAGACGCATCTGAGATTATGGGTCAAACGAGGTGTGAAAAGGATTTGCAGGACAGATCGAGTTTGTTTTCCCAAGCAGGCTCTGTCCCCAAACTGAGCCAAATGCAGGGGGAGCGTCCGAGGGCAAATCCTTGAGGCTATTTGGACAGAAAATCTGGTGGGCTCCACTTCATTTAATTTGTTCCAATTTAGGCCAGATCAACGCCAAGCAGGATATGGCACTATGAAAGTGGTATGAAAGTGATGTATACAAGGCAGGAGCCTCACTACTGCTTTATGGCAGGATTGAAATGCACTGACAACTGTTGGGGCCCACTGACACGTACCATACACCATTACATCCTGCTTGGTGTGGTTCCTGCCTTTTATATGCCACTTTCATACCGCTATATCCCGCTTGGTGTAGATCTGGCCCCAGACAGATACAACAAAAAACACTTTTTTGATACATGAATATTTACTCCTAATGCTCTTTCTACATTCAGCTGGGCCTTGGGCAAACCACGTTGTTTACTCTTTCTTCCCAAATAATAAAGATTTGCCACTTTATTTTAGGGTTGCCCGAAGAGGTTCCCCCCCCTTAACCAGATGTAATTAGGGATATATTCCCAGGACTGCCAAATCGGCAAAGTTTCTTCAGTGGTTCTTAGTACACCCATGTCACACAGTGTTGTCATGTTGCACTCTGCCTTCAAAGGATAAAATGTACCTGCATGAGCAGTGATATCACTAAGCAATTGTCTGGGAAGGCTTCAATGTTCTCCTTATTTCCATAGCCTTGTACATGATCTGTGGTCAGTTGTGGAGCGAGAAACCTGATGGAAGCTAAAAATGCTTGCCCACCCATTTTATGATTCCACGCAAAATGCCCGGCATAGAAGGGAAATGCCAAATCAAAGGAAGAGTTTAAACCCATCAGTGGGTGTACTCTCTCCTGGCTCATTTACATAAAGCAAAGATTTGGGAAAGGGGTCTATGGCTTTCAGCCAGATCTTGATAAATAAACAGAAAATAAGTGCATGCAGGTTCTGATTAATAGTGTAACGATATCCTTTTTTCATGGATTATTATGTGCGAATAAGCGTCTTCTTGTTCTTCCTTTTCAAGGCTTGTTTGAAGTTCAAGAGGCCACATTATTGTGTGCTTTTCTTTACCCATTCTATTTTTAGAGGGCAAAACGCAGCAATGGATGTCGGAAAGCTAGTCCTCATGAATAACACATTTTGGCATGCACGCTTTCTTTCTCTTGCTTGAATACAATTACGTTATGTCGTACGAATGCCTGAGATATAGAAGATGCATGTACAGGGATGTGGAGATGGGCGTTTTTATTCCTAGCTCTGTAGTTTGCGATTTACCACTTGTATGCATATGTGTGTTGCCTAGATTAGGTGCCGTTCTGATCATAAGCGAGCAATATTTTTTTCCTGGCAGTGAAGCCATTTTGAAAGGCTCCGGCTTTCAAACACATTTTTTGAACACAGACGTTAAGAAAAGGTGCTGGAAAGAATTTAATGTACGACAGGATGGTGGAAATACACCTGTCTTTCCTTGTTATACATACCCTAACAGGTTTCTACAGAATTATATGAGACGTCCGTATATATGAAATGCTGCTTAATTCAAGTTTCCAGACTTGTCCAAGCTCCGAAGACGGTCTGTTGTGAAACACATGTTATGCTAACTGATCAAACTAGATATTTGATTGGCAATTAAATTTCACACTGGGCATTATCCAGCTAATGTTTGTATTTTGAAAAGTGTTTGGAGATTTAATTTGGTACAGAATGCCACTGCTAGGTTGTTTGTTGGACTTGGTTAATGGGAATATGTTACTCTAACCTTATTTATTTATTTATTTCATTTCTATACCGCCCAAAAGCCAGAACTCTCTGGGCGGTTCACAAAAAATAAACCATCAGTACAGCATAAAATATAACATGAGAGCTTAAAATCACAATATTAAACCACAATACATTGTGCAACCAGAATAAAACCGAGCAGCAATGCAGAGATTTAAAATACAGATTTCAAACAACGGAGTTAAAAGACAAGGATGGTAAAATGCAGAAATACTATGAAAATAAAAAGGTCTTCATCAGGTGCCAGAAAGAGTATAACATAGGTGCCAGGATAACTTCTCTAGGGAGCTCATTCCACAGCTGGGCTGCCACAGCAGAAAAGGCCCTCCTCCTGGTAGCCAACCACCTCACTTCCTTTGTTGATTTAGGCCATTTCTACACCAGGCTGTTTGCTGGGATGGCCCCTGGCTGGTCCCTGTGTGCCGATGGTGTGTATTAGGTACTTCTGGGATCACCTTCCCTCCCGCCCTCTAATAGACTGTTTTCTTATTTTTTCTAAGCTCAGTATAAGGTGCTGGTTTTGTTCGTTAAAGCCCTTAATAGTTGGAACGGGAGATATCACCTCCTATATGTATTGCCCTGTTTATTCCAGTCGTCAGCTCTTGTTCTGAGGCAATGAGGTACAAAGGACATCCATTAGGAACAAGGCCTTTTCAGTGGTGACACTCAATAGAGCTAAAATCTAGCATTACTGAAGTGCACTGATAACTGTTGGAGCACATGACACACTCCATATGCCACTTCCATAATATTATTTCCTGCTTTTTATTCCACATTATCCAAAATACTGCAACAAAAGTCTCTGTATGTCCTACCATGTATAAATGTGCAAGGCTATAACCAGCAATTGGTTGCCTAAAGAATAAAGGGAAGTATAAATGTGCAAGAGGGATATAGTGTTACCATGATCGTCCATGTAGATCTACCCCAAAACTGGAATTTATACAGCTTCAGGCAAAAAGTTAAATATTTGCAGAAGCGAGTAAGGCATTTGAGCTGAATTGACGGCTGTTGTAGTAGCTTACCTCTTCATGTTTTTTTCCATTTGGTTTTATTCTGCCAATTGTTTTGGATTTTTAGTGTCTAATTAATTCTGTTTTATGATGATTTAGTTTAGAAACTTTATGTCACCTTTCATACCATAACATTTCCCCAACTATAAAAACAATTTTAACATATTATCAATATCTAAAATCATTAAATACTTAAAGAACAGGATTAAACACACCAGACCGGCAGTTGTAACACAGAATCAACAGCATTAAAAAAAATCTTGAACAGCTATGTAATTTTATTTTTGCTATTGTAGTTTATGGTCCTTTAATTGTGTTCTTAATTTAAGGTTAGCTACTGTAAGAATGGCTGATATAAATGTTTAAGATAAATAAATGCAATGAATAAATCTGTGCTCCATTGATTGCAACAAAGCAAAATAAATACTCTCACATTCAGCCTTCATGGTTTAAATAAAAGATACAGCATGTGTACATCTCTAAGTTCGGCTGGGGTGAGGGCATGATTTACTCCCAAATAAAATTATTGATTCTCATTAATCCTCACACATTTAGCCACACGCATAAACACCACAAAATACTTGCATTAACTAAGGCTTCCCTTCCTCCTTTTCTCATTCGGCATTCCTCATATCTCAGTAACACTTTCCTCCATTTCCAAACTTTGGTAATCTGCTTTCTCACTAACTGCCAAAGCTCTGCATAGCTCTGCGTCATGACTTTGCTTGGCTAATGAGGCCCACTTAGCTACTGTGCAACAAATACCTCAACATTATACCTTTCTTTGACTCTGTGAGAAATAATGGACTTTACACGCATAAAAATCCATTTTCATTCTCCCTTATTCATTTATGAATAGACAGGACGTCCATTCTGCAAGACACTGTTCGCCTTGCGCTCCTGCCGTATCCTTTTGTCTTATCTAATTCCACCATCTCAGATGCCAAAGGTTGCTTTTCACAGTTGTTTGCATTTGCTTGCTATGCGTGACCCTCAGTATTTTGCCTGTGCCTTCCAGTGCTCCTGGATAGTCTGGATTTCTTTTAAAGAGATGGAGGTTACTACTTTCCTGAGCTCAGTTCATGCTCAGCTGCCATTTCGCTCTAGCAGATCAGAAGAGGTGAAAGCCAATCTTAGTTACAGACTTTTATCTAAGCCTTGCAGATGAAAAATCGTACTTTGATGGCACAAGGCTTATACTTCCTTAGCTAGGGACACTTCCTTCCCTTTACCCACCCACCCAGTCTTAGCAGGGTATCTGAGAAGATAGCCTTGGTCTTTAATCTGTTGGTTTATTACCAATCAGGTTAAAATGCAAGGCAACCTCTTGGTGCAATTAGATTCCATTGTCAGACTGGAAATCCTTTCATGGTCATCCATAATTCTTCAGCTGCTGAAACTAGGGATGGGCAAACAAACAATGTTCATGTTCGCTCAGATTCTCCAAGCATCAGCTTGATGCTCAACTCTCCTTTGATCTCTGCAAGTGTTTGCAATTGCTGCTCAATTCGCACAAACAAAATTGCACAAATCAAATATGATTGAGCGGGGAAATTGTGCCAAGTGTATTTTTCAAAACTTCGCAACTTTCCGCCATAGACTAAAACATGAAATTGGGCATTTTTTAAAAAACTGTGCAATTTTGAACTTCTTTTTCTCTGAAATTTGCACAATTTTCAAACACGAGGGCATATTTAAGAATGTGCAAATATTTCCAAAGGACATGCTCACATTCGAGGAGCATGCACAACTATTTTTCAAGAGCAAACACAATTCTTGCACATGCCTAGTTGACACTGCAGAACTGAGGTCAGTATAGATGCTCATTACTAGGCCCTAGTTCTCACTGAGGTGGTAAACTCGTCTGTGGATTGTACCAATTAAGACTGCAGATTAGGTTTCTTACATTATGGAGTGCTCCTTGGAACAACTACATTCTTTCTACATTGAAAACTAAATACGAAGGTGCATGGTTCCAGTTTCACCTCCTCCTTGATTTGCTGGTTTTCTTCATAGAGGGAAATATTTCTGTGAAAGATTGGTAAATTATGTGAGCCCCCATTTGCAGTCTGAAGTCATAAAGCCCAAAGACAGATTTACTGCCTCTTAGAGAACAAGTCCTGAGTCTCAGTTCTCTCCATTAGTATTAAAAGGGGGGCATGGGGGAGTCTGTTTACTTAAAGTGAGTTGCAAAAAAAGGCCCCACCATTACAAGCCTCAAAATTCTACTGGTTAAAAAATGACACCTGCTGAGCTAATAACAGGACACTTGACATCCAAGATCTACGTGATGATGTCACAATTGTGCAAAATTTCAAACCAATCCTATACAAATTGCCACAGGTGCCGCATTTGTACTTTTTCCTCCAAGCTGTGGCTCAAGATATCATATGTTCCTTTCATATTTTGGAGGAAACTATGGATGTGCATTATTCAGGCTTCTAAATAATGTGCCTTTCATTGATTTGGTAAAGTCCTGTGCAACGGTTCAAAAGTTATCAAGATTTTCCTGCCCTATGAAAGCCTATGGCAGCAACTGCTGGGAAAGTTATGTCGGGCATGCTCAGTTTCACTCTGAATCTGGAATGCTGCCAGTACCCCAAGATTTTCTGAAAAAATCGATTACAAGGTGAGACTACATCTTACTACATATATTGGGCCGCTAGCATGGGGGGGAGGGAAACTTTAATCCATCCCCACCCTGCTGTGGTCCCAATCTGGGTGATCTGCCCCCCATGCCTCCAATTTACATTTCCAAAAAGGCATCCAGTCATAATGAACATTGCTGACATAGGGAAAGGAGTAAAGCCCACTACCCACCACTTTAGTGTCCTATTCCATATGAGGTCCCATGAGCTTGAGTAAAAAGAAGGAGAATCCCTTTGCTAGATCTTTAAAGTATCACGGAGTCTGACCCTCAGAAAAATTGGGAGGGGTGAGGAAGGAATGCATGGGTGGGAGGAACAGAAGAATCAAGGCCCCACACCACCTTTCTGAAAGTAGAAATTTCTAAAAGTAGAATTTTCATTCCTGAAATTGCCAATATTGCCTGTCCTATGATAGCTCTTCATGCATTAAGGGATGCCACCCATAAAACCTCCTGATCTTTGAGAGAAGCCTTTTGGAAGATGGCTGGGGAGCGGGATTCTGAAAAGTTTCAATGGCATGGTAAATGGTATATCATTTGGATCCCTGCCATTATTTTGATTGTCTCCGTGCCCCCATATTGACAGCAATGTGGGCACTTGAGCAGCACCATTTCTCTAAAGCAATTAGAAATTTGAAAAACTGCCTATTAAAAATTCAAATATAACCAACATTTTAGATGCTAATACTTCAGTGAGTGGTTTCATAATAATGAGGAGCTTTAGAATTCTGGTGGTGATTTTTTAATTATAATTGGTCACAGTATGGGTTAGGTTTTATCCAAACTGTCAAGTGCTGAGCTCTAGAAGATTAAAAAAAACAAAGTTGCCATCCTAGTCACAATTGTGCATAAATAAATCCTATTTATTTCAGTGGGATATGAGTACACACAGCTGGGCAGGATCACAGCCAAAGACACGGAGAAACTGAGCCAGATTATAATAATGCGGCTGTAGCGTAGTGGTAAAAGGCTGAGATGATGATGATGATGATGATTTCTATACTGCCTCATACCCAAGGCTCTCTAGGCAGTTTACAAAGGTTAAAAGCATTAAAGTACAGTATACAAAATTTTTTAAAAAAACATTTACTGAAAACACACAAACAATATATGTGAAGAACAGCCCTATTCAGATGACCCATCCAGAGTGGATGAAGGCACGTGGGGAAAGGAGGGGGTGACAGGACTGCTGCAGTAGGCCCCACCTCCAGCCTATGCATGTTAAATGGAACATTTGGATTTTATTTATTGATTTATTGACTGCATTTCTATAGCACCCAATAGCCGAAGCTCTCTGGTCGGTTTACAAAAATTAAAACCATTAAAAACCATTCAAAATATTATTAATATTATTATTATTATTATTTAGTTATTGCATTTATATACCACCCCATAGCCGACGCTCTCTGGTCGGTTTACAAAAATTAAAACCATTAAAAACCATTCAAAATATTATTAATATTATTATTATTATTATTTAGTTATTGCATTTATATACCACCCCATAGCCGACGCTCTCTGGGCGGTTTACAAAAATTAAAAACATTGAACATTAAAAAAACGATTTACAAAATTTAAAACCATAAAAAGCATAAAAAGAGGTTATAAATACAATATCCATTTAAAAACAGCTATAAAACAACAACAGTATAAAAACATAATTTAAAATGCAGTATAAAAGCATAACCAGGATAACAAACTGAGCAGCCATGCAGAAATTGATAGGATTTAAAATACAAATTTAAACAGCAAGGTTAAAAATCAAACTGAAGAACTGTTAAAACACTGTGAACATAAAAAGGTTTTCACCAGGCGTCTAAAGGAGGATAATGCAGATGCCAGGCGAACCTCTCTGGGGAGCTCATTCCACAGCCAGGATGCCACAGCAGAAAAGGCCTTCCTCCTAGTAGCCACCTGTCTCACTTCCTTTGGCAGGGGACCCACATGCCCAGTATTCTCACCACACAATCAGGAATCCTGGAAAACAATGCAGCTACCCTACATTCATTTGAACATGTCTAGGGCCCACACCACCATTGCACATGTTCACTTATCCTGGGTCTGTTACCTGCAGTGGAAGCTGGGTGGGTCCTGTTTCAATGGGGCAGTGAATCCACTCTGGGTTTCAGTCAGAACCAGCAAGAACTCTAAAGGAGCTATCTATACATTTAGATTAAAGAAGATGGCACACTGGACACATTAATAAACAAAACTGTGTAACAATGTCATGTGAATGATTCTAGGCATATATAGTACTGGTGGAGGATTGCTACGACCCAAAGGACCCAAGGGCCCTGACTGTCCGCTGGATCCAGATTCACCAAAAAACTCTCCAGAAAGCACTAGGCCAGAAAGCTGACCTAGAAAGCACTAGGCCTCTCCTAAACTATGCTCAACTGTGTATGAAGGCAATAATGTAGGGTGAGATATATTACTCTGGAATCCACCTAGAGTACCAAGTACATGAAACAATTATTGTTTTGTGGTATTTATTTCCAGGACAATCAGAAACATGTAGTAATTTCTCAACTGGCTCTCTCAACTTGTCACTCACTTGGACTTGGCCCACCATTCCATCTCACTCTCTTGCTCCCTTTTGCCTTTTCTAGCTCATTCCACTAAAAGGATATTGTGAGATTTTTTTTTAAACTGACTCTGCTGTGGCCTATTAAACTCAATCAATCCCTCTATGCACACCTGGGATAGGGTGTGCTGAGGCATCAGGAACTGTCACAGTCACAGAGAAATCATTGGACAACGTGATAACATTTCAGAGAAAAGACCCTTTAAGATGTCTCAGTGCTGGAGATACATTTAACAACAGGGCCAAAACTTCTCAGAATTTTTTTCCCCAGAGAAATTCTCGGGGAATTGTCTTGTTTGGGTTCCCTGCCAGTATAGGCATATGCAAGGGGTGTGCCGGGTGTGCCCAAGCTAGGCTGACTATATAAAATCCAGGTCAGGGCTCATGTAACTTTAACAGTTGTAGAGAAAAGGGAATTTCAGCCAGTGTCATTTGTATGCAATTAGTTCCTAGTGAAATCCCCTCTTCATTACAACAGTTAAAGTTGCAGGGGCCCTGCCTTCTTTTGTATATGGTCACTCTAGTACAGTGCATGCAACTTTAACTGTTGTGATGAAGAGGGAATTTCACCAGGAACTAATTGCATACAAATGACACTGGCTGAAATTCCCTTTTCTCTACAACTGTTAAAGTTACATGAGCCCTGTCCTCCTTTTCATATGGTCAGCCTAGCCCAAGCACATTCTAGTGTCTCCAACAAGAAGTGCTGAATTGAGGGGGGCATTGAGTAGGGGTCCAAAGGAGGATCCAGACACAGTGGGAATGGTCCTCCAGCTGCCCTCCACCAACTTTGCTGCTGCGCTGAAGAACCACGGCCTCTGAGAGAGCACCATTGCAGGAGCAAAAGGAATGACTCTGCTGGGAGCCATGCCCCCTCAGCCACTAGGCCTCTGCTGGAATGGCTGCACCAACTGACCTCATGCCAACAGAAACACATGTAAATGATACTGGGCACATGCCAAGCTGAAATGTCACCCGCATGGCAGGAACGGCCCTCTGGCTGCTCTGCTGCTGCCGCCTTTGACAGCACGCCCTGGATCCCAGCAACAGAAGTGAAAACAAATTGCTCTGCTGGGAGCCGCACTTCAAAGAGTCCAGGAGGAGGGCCTCCAAAGACTAATATTGCCTCATGAGACCCTCCTCTGGCTAGTGTCACCAGAAGGCCCCACCAATGCTGGCGCTTGAGGAGCATCCCCTCATTCCACCCCCGTGGTCAGGCAAACTGAACGCAGAGTAGGGCATCAGTGTCTATGGTGTTTAATAAATAAATCTGTAAAAATTATATCCTTTATGACTAAATATTCAATATATGTTCACCTTTTAAAAAAAATAGCCCTGGGTGCATGTCCTAATGAAATGTGCTTTGCCCGGCTATGCCTGCAAACAGTTGCAGATTTTCAGATCCCACCCTGGAGAATATTCAGTGAAATGGCCCTGTGCATCCAGTTTTAATATTGTTTAATATTATTCTAATATTGTTGAAGAAAGCAATGGGCTTGGTGTTAGGGTGACTTTATGAAAAGTAGGACAGGGCTCCTGTATCTTTAACAGTTGAATAGAAAAGGGAATTTCAACAGGTGTCATTTGTATGCATGCAGCACCTGGTGAACTTCTCTCTTCATCACAACAGTTAAAGCCACAGCAGCCCTGCCCTCTTTTGTAGAGTGACTAGATACAAAAGAGGGCAGGGCTGCTGCAGCTTTAACTGTTGTGATGAAGAGGGAATTTCATCAGGTGCTGCATGCATACAAATTTATTTATTTATTTATTTATTTATTACATTTGTATACTGCCCCATAGCCAAAGCTCTCTGGGCGGTTTACATAGGATTAAAAACAATAAAAAACAATATACAAAAATTAAAACAGCAAAAACATACAATATACACACAATCTGTACATTTAAAAACCACTTCAACACTTCAAAAAGCTACAAAAACAAAACAAAACAAACCCAGGCTCCTCAGATATTGCCAAATGCCTGAGAGAAGAGGAAAGTCTTGACCTGGCGCCGAAAAGATAACAATGTTGGCGCCAGGCGGGCCTCGTCAGGGAGATCGTTCCACAATTGGGGAGCCACCACCGAGAAGGCCCTCTCTCTTGTTGCTGACCTCCGAGCTTCCCTCGGAGGAGGCACTCAGAGGAGGGCCTTAGATGTTGAACATAGTGTTCGGGTAGGTTCATGTCGGGAAAGGCGTTCCATCAGGTATTGTAGTCCCAAGCCGTGTAAGGCTTTATAGGTTAAAACCAGCACCTTGAACCGGGCTCGGAAACATACAGGCAGCCAATGCAAGCGGGCCAGAGTAGGTCTTATATGTTCGAACTTACTGGTTCCAGTTATCCATCTGGCCGCTGCATTTTGCACAAGCTGCAGCTTCCAAACCACCTTCAAAGGCAGCCCCACGTAGAGTGCATTGCAGTAATCTAACTTGGAGGTTACCAGAGCATGGACAACTGAAGCCAGGTTATCCCTGTCCAGATAGGGATGTAGCTGGGCCACCAACCAAAGTTGGTAAAAGGCACTCCGTGCCACTGAGGCCACCTTGGCCTCAAGTGACAGAGATGGTTCTAGGAGAACCCCCAAGCTACGAACCCGCTCCTTCAAGGGGAGTGCAACCCCATCCAGAACAGGTTGAACACCCTCCATCTGGTCAGCGGAACCACCCACTAACAGTGTCTCAGTCTTGTCTGGATTGAGTTTCAGTTTATTAGCCCTCATCCAGTCCATTGTCGCAGCCAGGCACTAGTTCAGCACATCCACAGCCTCACCTGATGAAGATGAAAAGGAGAAATAGAGCTGCGTGTCATCAGCGTACTGATGACAACGCACTCCAAAACTCCGGATGACTGCACTCAACGGTTTCATGTAGATGTTGAACAGCATGGGGGACAAAACTGACCCCTGCGGAACCCCATACTGGAGAATCCATGGGGCCGAGCAATGTTCCCCAAGCACCACCTTCTGGAGCCGACCCCCCAAGTAGGAGCGGAACCACTGCAATGCAGTGCCTCCCACTCCCAACTCAGCCAGCCGTCCCAGAAGGATACCATGGTCGATGGTATCGAAAGCTGCTGAGAGATCAAGGAGAATCAACAGAGTCACCTGCTGGAATTCCCCTTTCTATACAACTATTAAAGATGCAGGAGCCCTGTCCTCCTTTTCATATGGCCATCCTACTTGGTGTCTACTCCAGAATCTAAGGCAAAGATCCTTCCCATCACCTGGACCCAGATTCTTTTAACTGGTGTTGCCAGAGATGTACTGTACCACTGAACTACATCGTTTCTCCCAATTATTATTCCCCAATAACCCTGAATGATCTGGGCCCAAGACATTTGATGGACCACTCCCCCCCACACACACATTCTGAATTGGCCTCAGAGAGTCTGATCTGTAGATCTTCCAACCCAACTTGTCTCCTGTTGTGCTTTATGTATTGAGGTTATTACAGAAGGGTTTTGAGGTTATTACATAATTTTTAAATGTGTCTTTAGTTTTGCTGCCTATATCTCCGACGTGTTGTTGTGTTTTGCTGAGTAAACAACAAAAAAGGGGAGGGACCTTCACCATCAAACTGATGCAAAGAGTAGCCTGCTGATTTTATTATAGTATTTATTATTGCTTTTTTTTCTTTTTAAATGCATTAGATTTTACATTTGGAAAAGTGACTGACACAATCTCTTAATTGAGAGTAGTTTGATTGATTGCCCACCTTGCCATCAAGGAAATCATGCTCAGGGCGGCTGATAATAAACAGGAGCAAAATTTAAAAAAATGACAACAAATGAAATAGAAACTTCATTGAAAAATCCTAAAGCAAATACAAATGACAATTAAAAACACAACAGTAAAAGAATAAAAATGGTCCCAGCCTAACAGACGTGCCAAAGGCCTGGTTGAATAAAAATGTCTGCCTGCGTGAATTTTGTCTATGTTAGGAAATTCTCTTACCTCGTACATCATAGATTTAATTGCTGCTACTAATAAGTTGTGGAGAGTGTGGCCAATGTACTGGGGAAAGTACAATGTACAGGGAAAAGGAAAACATTCCTATATAATTGGCCTTTTGCCCTGCTTACTGAAATCTGGCTTTCAGTGAATACTGTTCTCTTGAATTTCACAGCTTTAGATCATTATGCTGAAGGAGGAATCGTTACAAAAAGGGGCAAAGATTGATGAGTTGCTGTTCCTCCCAACCACGCCTTGTAGAGGATGATGATGATGAGTACTACAATCGAGGGGAACTCATAGCATGGGAAACAAAACAAAAGTAAGTGATATAGAGATGCCAAAGAAGATGACCTTGTTTATAATGGCATGAACCGGCTGACCATCCCCTCCATGTTTTATAACATAGGGGAGTGAAACTAATAATCCTTGATGAAGTGGTTGAGGGCAGTTGGGGCTTCCTGCAGGGGTGAAAAGGCTGCATTCCTTTACATGCCTCTTCCTTCCCCCGTTAAGATAAATTTGTCAACCTGTCTGAAGCCAGCATGAAAAATAAGCCACAAATGTTTGGCTCTTCCCTATTCGCCCAGGCATAACGTCATTAACCGATCCCAATATCCAACCCCTTCTGCTAGCGTGCCTGGCCAAAGGCTAATGAGTTTCATTGGCAATGTTGTTTCATTGTTAGTAACTGTCAGCTGGATAGCAGTTGGCCTGGACTGGTGAGGAGTAAGTGGATAGGGAGATATTTTCCCCCTTCTCTCTTCATGCTAGAACCCAGTGGGGTCATCTCATGAAGCTGATTGGTGGGAGATTCAGGACAGATAAAAAGAAGTCACACTATGGAATTCAGTACCAAAAATGTGATGGCCACCAATTTGGATGGATTTAAAACAAGTGTAGGCAAATGCATAGTTATCAGTGGCTAATAGCTTCAATGGCTCTATGCAACCATCAGTATCAGAGGCAGTGTGCCTATGTGACCAATTGCTGGGGAACATGGGCAGGATGCTGCTGATGCACACATGCCCTGCTTATACATTTCCTGTGGGCAGCTGATCGACCACTGTGAACAGAATGCTGAATGTTCTTAGTTGTGTTCATCATTATGAAACTGTGTCTGAAGCAGATTTTGGACAACTAGGAAAATGCATCTTCATTTTGTTTGTTAGATTTGTATACCGTCAACTGGCAAATGTCTTTAGCACAGTTAACAATCATAATCCCCTCCAAACAAGCAACAATAAAATAATTATACAACTAAAAAAATACAAAAATAAAAGCAGTAAAGTAAAACAATATAAAACAATTAATAAATTTACAATGTTAAGGAGCCACCAGTACAATTAAGAATCAAAGTAAGAGATTAAAGATCAAATGCCTGCTGGAAAAAGAAGGTCTTAATCTGTCATCTGAGCATATATGGTGAAGATGCCAGGTGGACCTCTCTGGGAAAGGCATTCCACAGACAGAGGGTCGCTCCAGAGAAGACTGTGAGCCTATCTACACATGCAGGCTAAAACACATTGAAAATGTTTTGAAAACTGTATATGGAGTGTGTCGTGGGCTCCAACAGTTCTCAAAACTGTTATAAACCGTTTTAAACCATTTTAAAGCAGTAGTGTAGATAGGCTCTGTGTCGTGCTCCAGTTCACAGGGGTCTACTACAGTCGTACGCTTCGAAAAGGTAACTTTAACATTGTGACAGTTTGATTTTTTTGGGATGAATGAATGTGTCTACTTCCAGTCCCATGTCACTCTCACATGTTTTTACCCAGAATTCTGCTCTGTTCCATTTCTGTGATTGTTTTATTTTTATTTTTTATTTTTTTAAAAAAGGCCCCTTTCACATTTGCATATTTTTTTAAATTATATTTAAATGGGTTTCTCTCCAAACAGTATTTCAAATATGCATTTTCTTTTCTTTTTTAAAAACGCACAAGTTTAAATGTATATTTTGATGCATTTAGACTGTCGAGAACTCTGTTGCGACTTTTGGAGAAGGGCAAAATCTGGCAGATAGCAAAGTCCCACTTGACCGACAGCTGCAGATAGCATTCACAAAGATGGAATTCCTCGTGCATCCCAATTTGAGTTGAGGTGAGTTTCTGAATTGTCTCTCTAACTAGGTTTGAATCTTTGAGCCACCTCTTGCCTACTGCTCCAACTTCCTTCCCACTATTATTACTTCCCCTTGCCATTGCTAACATTTCCAAACAACCAGCTCTGTCTCCTGCCACCCCTATTACTGCTGGGCTTCCTGATGCTCGCTACAGCTGTCATATTTAGAAAATGAATATATTATTCACAAACATGTGCATTAAATTCACACCGACAACTGCAGAGTCAGGAAGTGTACGGAGGAGTCAGCAGGCTTCTAATATTTATTGTTTTAACATGTTGTTTGAACTCTTTATAATTAGTTGGAAGCAGAAATATGAAAAGATGGGGGTATAAATGTTTAAATAGCCCCTGGTTTGGGTGCCCAAGTGAAGGTTTTCCCCTACATGCCCTCCAATGTGCAAACAATGCAGATTGTAGCTCCAGATACACAACCTATCAACCTAAAACAGCAGCCACAATTAGAGATGGCTCATGTTTTGCACAAGAGTGTGAGCGTTCCATTCCACCTCCATAAATGCACAATGCGCCCATATACCATGCATAGCCTGGAGCTACACATGTACATCTCCATGAGCAATTTCATCTGGTACAAAAGGGGAGGGGGTTGAGAGATCACATGGGTGAAGCATCCACAGAAGCTGGTCCCATATCAGGTTCTACACATGGAGGATAGGGGGATGTGCAAAGCTAAGTCTTTTTCTCACCCCACCCACCATGTGTAGAGCCTGGGATGAAACATGAATTGGTCCTGTGGGTGAAGTTCACGGGTGTGAGAATTCCTCCGATTGTCAACTCTGGTGGGGTTAAGCTAATTTGATTGTCCTAAAATGTTGGTATACATCTAACAAAGCAGAGCGTCTGATTTAAGGAGTGGGAGTGTAATGGTCCTATCTTGCTTGGAAGTACCCCTTTGCCTCCTTTCCTGAGAGTTTCTACTGGTGAATAAGAAGCTAATGGTCCAGCCTGTGGAATGCAGAGAGGAGCTACAGTAAAAGAACACAATCCCAGCTGCTTGAGGCTCTCAACTTGGATAATATCTTACACATGTTTTTACAATAATGTGTGGGAGTGAAAAACATTCGACAGTCTCTGCTGCTTAATTCTCTGCTCCTTTGGCACGGCAAGCGATGTCACTTCCTGTTTCAAAAAGAAACACATCTTGGCCATCGGAATGTGTGACATTTCCCATGTTTGTTCCGTACATGTGTTCCCTTTGTAAAAACAGATTTGTAGATCATTTCCCAGGGAAAGTCCAAAAGGAAAGAATGTGCTGGAGGAGACAACTATTTTACAAGACAGAGACCCTGCTATATGTTGAGAATGTTCTTCTTACGCTATGACTGAAACTAAACAAGCAAATACCAATTCCATTCATGTGCCACAAATGGCATTGCTTGAATCATTCATGAAACAGCAAAAATGTAGGACAAATGGGCTGCCTGTTTGGGAGCATGGACCTTATATGGAGAAAAGGCTGACAGGGAGAGAGAAAACTAGGAATATATTATTGGTCACAATGATGAAAGTAACAATTGTCAAGGAAGAAGGTTGGCTCACCATCGTTGAGCCTTTTCCCCACCCCTTGATTTATGAGAGCTGGTTGACTAGCTCATTTATGGCCAATGCTCCTTCCGACCCTGAGTGGTAGACCACCAGTTTTGCATCTTTAGGGGTTCTAGTTCAATCCCTGGCATCATCAATTAAAGCTTCTTTTTAGGACATCTGCCTGGCCCTCTGGAGAGCTATTGCCAGTCATAGTACTGGGCAACATGGACTCGGTAAAGCTAGGCTGACCATCTGAAAAGGAGGACAGGGCTCATATAACTTTAACAGTTGTAGAGAAAAGGGAATTTCAATCAGTGTCATTTGTATGCAATTAGTTCCTGGTGATATTCCCTCTTCATCACAACAGTTAAAGTTGCAGGGGCCCTGCCTTCTTTTGTATATGGTCACTCTAGTATAGGGCCTGCACCTTTAACTGTTGTGATGAAGAGGAAATTTCACCAGGAACTAATTGCATACAAATGACACCTGCTGAAATTCCCTTTTCTCTACAACTGTTAAAGTTATATGAGCCCTGTCCTCCTTTTCAGATGGTCAGCCTAGGTAAAGCCACACCACACAATCAGAACAACAATCAGAATGTTGTAGGTTTTTGCAGGGGCATATCATGGCCCCGCTGGAAGTTTCCTCCTTTCGAGGAACAGCTGGAGAACCAGGTACAATCCACTAGCAGCAATGTCCAGCATTGGACCGGGAGGCCCTCAGGCCCTCAGGGATGACCACCATGAGGGCATCACCTGTGGAGTGCATCACCTTGAAACTCTTGAACACTTGAACTTCCAACTGCTAGACTCAGACCCTGGAAATGTGACCGGCCATACCAACTGAGACTGCAAGTGCAGGATTTCATGATTTAAAATCCCCAGCACAAACAAAACTAGCATGGCCAGAAGAAGGCTAGTCTGGAAGCTTCTCAATGATATACATGCATGGGAGGTTTTATATGGGGGAGAGATTCAAACACTGGACCCATCCATACCTGTAGTCCAAAGTGATACAATTGAGGGTGCTGATCATGTTTTTTTTTTCACCCCAAAAAACTGCTCTTTAGATCTCCACATGCATGTATATTTTGCAGTTGATCACCAGTGCACACATGACTGAGATAATTTAGGGTAATTTAGGAAATATCTAGAAGTAGCTCTGCTGTGATCTAGGATGCCTCTACAAGAACGATTTAAAGCTCTTTCAAGGCGCATTACCAAATTTACCTCTATAAGACCGGAGCGCAAATCAGGGGTCCAGGCGCATTTTATCTCCGATTATTTGCATTTTCAAATGCGCGTTAAATAGCGACTTTTAATTTACTGCGGGAGTTAAAGCACCTTATGGCCATGTAAACATGTGATACTCCGCATGTCAACAACTTTAAAGCGTGTTTCATACAGCCCGTAATGCGCTTCACCACCTCTCGTGAATAGGTATTAGGGGTAAATGCGTTTATCCGTATATGCGCTTAATCGGGCAACCGGGCGTCAAAACGAAATCTTGTAGAGGGGACCCTAGTCACTTTAGGCTAATTCATAACCAAGCCAGATCAGATAGTTCTCATTCACTTGAATTTATATAGCTGTTCTGCCCTATATTGTTGTTGTTTTTGCCACCTGAGTCAGATCTTTCAGAAGATGCCAAAAAGAAGTGATAGTAGCTATCACAGGATCCTTGTACTTTTATGCCCACCAGGCTGAGAACTAAAGGATTTCTAACCTCAGTTAGATACCCAGTCCCCTTTGCACATCCAGCTTTGAAAATGGGACTTAACTTTTCTTTTAATAGCAGAACGTAAATGTAACTTCATGTTCAATAGCTAGGGGAGTAGCAGTGAGCCTACCAGACAAATTTGTATAAACGTTGCTGGGGAATATTGCAACCTCTTATTCAAGTTACTGGAAGGGGGCAGTGTTGCAGTTAATTAGTTCATGGGAATTTAGATCACAGCTAGCCTTAGGATCACTCTAGCCTATAGTTTGGTTTCCTATGATTTCTTCCTTTTGCTCCTCCCCTTCCTTCTTTCCCTCTCTTTGGTCTCCTCCATTACTGGGATCATATGGGTTTGCTCTCATGCTCCAGCCTGTGTAATGGAACACAAAATGAACAAACTCTTGCAGAAACTCTACACTGTACCTGCATTTTAAATGCAAGAACATTTGTGAGCAAAACCATTTTTCTTCACCAAAGAAGGGTGTGGTCTTCTTTTTTTGTTATAAGATAGCCTGTGAGCATGTGAGACTGGTAAATGCTTGTTCTGTTTTGCCTTTTTGTTTTATTTCTATGCTCAATGCCCTTCCTAATCCCATCACACATAAACTGACATTTCTATTTCAAAGTTACAGAAAACATACAGTCTAGAATTTGGGGGGCATTTCACATAGGAACAAACCAAGGTTTGCCACCACGTGTTTACTTGAGCTGTAACCAATCCTGACTCTCTAATGGGTGCATCTTTTTGTCATTTCATTATTTTTAATTTTTTTTATTATTATTTAATAGATTTATATACCACCCAACATATTTAATAATATCTATAAACAGCTAGAGATTTCCATCTGGTTGTCGCTTTCATGTTTCATGGTTTGGGACACTTACAATGCCTGTGCCTGTCCACACAATACAATAAAGAGATCCAGCAACCCATAACCTTAACTAAACCAGCTGTAGGAGCATTAAGCCTGTGCTGACTGATCATCGGTTTCAGCTATGGTGCATGACTTTTCAGTGGCCATATGGCACCCAAACTCTAGGGCCATGCACCCAGAGGAGAACATTTTCAAAGGCAGAGGAAGCATCCCTGTAGTGCCAGCATCCTCTCCAAGATGCCGACTGCATTTCAGAGGAAAGATCTGCGATGGGAAGGGATTCAATTGCCCCCAGGTTGGAGATCAAATAAGGATGTGCATGACATCACTCTAGTGTGGAGTTCCGTAATTCCAGGAAGGCTTTGGCTTTTTATGTGGAACTTCTGCCCCCTCAAAACTCTCCCATCCTTGCTTTTTTTCAGATAAGTTCAGATGCACCCAAACTGACCACTCAGAATGCCTCACTCATTCCTACTCAGAGGAATGAGTGAGGCAAGGTATGTTAAGCAGGTAAGCATCTGGCTCTCTCCGATGCCTGAGGGAAACAGGCACAGGAGTGCAGGAAATGCCCCCAGTGATCAGGAACAGGAAGCAGATTGGTAGCGGGTTGGGGACCAGGGAAGATGTTAGCTTCTGAAAGCCCAATTAAACTCTGTTTCTTTCCCAACCCACAAACTCTGACCTCACTTGGCAAAATTAGAAACGAACCGTTGAAAGGTGTAGGAGTGTGAGCTTTAAAGGGGTTTCTCTGGATCCAGAAAACATTTGGTACCTTAAATGCATTCTTTAAAGTTCATGCATTCAGCTGGAGAATATTCTGTGACAGAAGGATGGTAGGGTGGTGCAAGATCTGCCCTCCATCACAGCATGTAGTATGAAGTGGGGCCTGCGCACAAGCCCCATTTCTGTGATCTTCCCCTGCATTTTATAGGAGCATCGCTTTCAGCAGCTGCACAACCAGCTGATCACATGGAGGGACTTTAATAAGAGTGCAGTCTAATCAGTGGAGGCTGGTGGTTCCAAAATTCATTGGAACTGTGACCCCATTCTGGGTTTTCAGTCAGAACCAGCCAGAATGCTAAAGGAGCTATCCAAGGTGCTGAACCCCAACCCCAAAATCGATTCAGAAACTTGGATAGCTCCTTTAGAGCTCTGGATGGTTCAGACTGAAGCCTCAGAATGGATTCACAGCTCTACCATTGTGTCTAACTGAAAGATGGAAGGGAATGTTTCATACCAGACTTTTGCACTGCCCACACCCACCCGGCTGGATGACTGAGCTGGGTGGGACAAAGTAAATAGAAAACAGTGACCTGTGCACCATTGATGAATGCTTCCCATTGTGGATCGCTAGGCTGTGTCTTTCATTATTCTGTCAGCATGATCTTGTGCATCTTTATTCAGAGATAGGGATGCTTGAGAGTTTTGTTTCACTTCGCAAATCATTTGAAGTTGTCCTGAACTCGATGGGATCACTTAAAAAAAAAGTTCGCAAATCCCTGAACTTCTGATCACTTTAGAAAAATGCATATATATATATTTTGTGAACCGCCCAGAGAGCTTCGGCTATGGGGCGGTATAAAAATGCAATAAATAAATAAAATAAATAAATAAATTTCCCCCAGAAAAAAAGTTAAATACACATCTTCAGGTTTTGTCTTCTTTTTTAAAAAAGAAAACAATTCGCAAATCCCTGAACTTCTGATCACTTTTTAAAAAATCATTCTTAATAAAAAATGTGCATTGAAAAAGAGCATTTTTCAAATATATTCAGGATTAGATCCAGGAAGGGAGGAACTACACGCTTCCAAAAATGTACATAAAAATGCACACTTTTACCATTTGAAATGCACCATTTTCCTGTTTGAATGAAAAGAAAAACAGGATGCAAATGAGAACGGAAGCAAAGTAAAATGAACTACAAATTGAAGTTAGAGAATCTTAGTGAACTTGAACAGCTCTGCTCAGAGATAAATCCTTTTGAACTCAATGGGAGATGCTCCCATAGAACTATTGAGAGAATTTCATCCTGATAGCACTATCAGGTACACAGTACAGTTCTTCGAATAGAGGGAAGGAAAAGTGGGGTCCCCAACAATCTGTATTGGGACCAGTGCATTTTTACATTTTCATGAATGATCTGAAATTAGGGGTGAGCAGTAGGGTGGCCAGGTTTGCTGATGACCCCAAATCTCTCCAAACTGGGAGAACCGGCATTAAAAGGCAAATTGCTTCGGTGGAAGCAAATGTAAAGTGATGCAGATTGGGGCAAAATTCGGCTATAATTTGTACAAATCTCTATTTGTGCAAATTGCAGCCCTGACCAAAAAAAAGCCATAAAAAGTCCCCAAATGCAAGCTGAGCTTTCAAGAAAACACGATGAAACATGCTTCTTGGAGCAAACATGCTAAATATTCAGGGTGCAAATTTATTTAAATTCAAACCTACAGCTTAGCTGGTTGGCTAAGATAATGGAGAGTTCTGTAAGAGCCAGCTGAAGTTGAGATGTAGCCAACTTTTCCTGGTATCGATTATTATTTGCTAAAAAATGCTGTTGTTGGGTGGGTGGATGGCAGGATGGCCTGTTATATGTAACAGTAGTAAATGTCTATCTGCAGTAGAGGTGCCGTGATTTTGGTGTACTCTGGCCACAGAAACCCTTTGCACTACCCCACACCATAGGATCCCTGTTGGTAATGGCCTGAGTCCTCCTCACAGTGTTCCCATAAATATTCCTTTATCTTTTTGTATTAAAATAGGGAAAGGTTTCCCTCCATAATGCAACCAGGGTGAGGCTATGACTGCACCTAATGGCCCCAGTGACTATGGTGAAAGATGGGTTTGTCCCCCCTCTCCAGATGGTACTTCTTTATTGTACTAGTGCAGCCTTCCCCAACCTGGTACTCTCTAAAAGTATTGGGCTAAAACTCATCCAGAGAGCCATTGCGGTGTAGTGGTTTGGGTATTGGACTGGGACTCAGGAGATCCAAGTTCTACTCCCCACTGGAAACTCACTGGGTGACTTTGGGAGAGTCCCTGACTCTCAACCTAACCTACCTCTCAGGGTTGATGTGGGATGAAATGAAGAGGAGGATTGTGTACAGTGCAGCTCCATTACATATAAATGTAACGGTCAATCCAGACGGAGAGGTGGGTAAGAAATAAATTGTTGTTATTATTATTATTAACAAATAATAAATAAATCATCCACCTTCCTGCATGGCCATCACCATGCTGGGTAGAGGATCATGGAGCTGTAGTCCAACACAGCAAGAGGATGCCATGTTGGGGAAGGCTTCATTAGTGTGTGATGAAATGTTGGAACCATATAGGATATTCATGAACAGTGTGGCATAATGGCTGGTACATCAGACTAGAATGAGAGAGACCCAGGTCCAAATTTCTTGTCACCCATGAAGCTCACTGCTTGACCTTTGACCAGTCATCATTGCTCAGCTTCAGCAAAGGGTTGTTGTGAGAAAAAAAAGGGGGAGGAGAACCGAATACACTGCCTTGAGGTGTTTGGAGGGATGTAAAAATAATAACAGCAATCATGAAGATAATAATAACAGCAATAACGACAGTGATTTCGGATGTTGTTAGAGACCACACCTTTATTCACTGGTGTGCCATGGTTGTAAACAATCCTTTTGTTTGGGCTTTTCCTCTGCTCTTGCTAGACACTCTTGTTTTAACACTTCCAAATGCTGGAGGTAGAGAGTTCTCAGTGACATTCTTTCGGCTTCGCTTCTCTTGTTGGTCTGTCACAGCTGCTCCTCTGACCTTCAAGGGACAGAGCAAGGCTCATTTATTCGCTCGCATTTTTGCCTGAGGATCATCAATAGAAGGGAATCAAGGATATCTTGTTATTAGACTCTATTTGCTTCGACACTGTCAGAAAAGGTTTATGTTTCGTTCCAAATCTTTCCAGCATGTGCCCAGAGCCTGCTGGCGCACCATGCTTCATGAAAAAATAACTAATATATATATATATATATATATATATATATATATAAATAGCTGAACAGCATGCCTATAGTAGAAGGAAGGCAGACAGGCAGGTTTAATACAACTATTCTCCTGGCTACGTGACCACCAATTTGCTGGCTACACCATTGTGACAGTGTGAGACATCTTATTTGTTTTCTCTGCAAGTTAGACTCAATAAAAAAAATGCAACCTGTCATCTGTATTCATAAATCAGGCCTAGCTTCATGCGAAGGCTTGGCATGCTTGTGACTGTTGCATGCAAAGGTAAAAAAACATAAATCTTTCTCCTGTGATAGTTTTCAATTCGTGCAAATACTCCCTCAGGTCATATCGATAATGAATGTATTAGAATGTATTAAAGTGGCTCTTGAAAGCAAAGCACTAGAGCAGGCCGGTATACCTTGTGACCTACAAAGCTGAAGGTAGTAAAGCAGAGCCTTCTGGTTTTGCTGCATGCCAGGAACTGAACAGAAATGCCTGGCAGCCCACGAGACATGGCTGATGGGCTTCCATTGAGTGGGTCACAAGTTGTGCAGACCAGCACTAAAGGTTCTACTGTGGCCTTTCCCAATTGGTGCCCTCCAGATGTTTTGGACATCAACTCCCAGCATTCCTGACCATTGGCCATGATGGCTGATGGGAGTTGAATCCCAAAATATCTGGAGGGCACTAGTTTGGGGAAGGCTTTTTTATTGTGAGTGAAATGGCCATTCAAGTGTGCTTTGGACTGCAGTGAGTGTATGAGGAGTGGAACTTGCAAACGCCTCACGACTATCTAAAGAAGTCATTCTAACTCTAAACGTGATAAGAAGTTGGAACATCTGGTAGATTCAATATGATGCTGTGGCCTCATTCAAAATGTGTATCCAATCCCTCACACTTGCTGAACTACTAAGTGACCAAAAAGCAAAAGAGGAAACTCATCCCAGTACAGGAACAGTCTTGTGCTGTCAAAAGTAATCGCAGCGAGCGAATTTTGGCAAGGGCAGTGAACATTCAGAGGTGAGGAAAGCTGCTGTAGCTGCTGAAACTTCCCTTTGACACACCTATTAAAAATACAAGAGCCGTATCATCATTGTCATTTTATATCTGATCACGCTCAGATGTGTGTGTGTGTGTGTGTGTGTTTATACATTTATACAGAGAGAGAGAGAGAGAGAGAGAGAGAGAGAGAGAGAGACTGACTGACTGACTGACTGACTATATGCATTGAAATTCTCCAGGCACCGGATTAGGGTAGGAATTAGGAAATACAGTAAGTTAGAAATAGATTTGCTCAAGCTATTATAGCTAACCTACATTTTCTAAATGGCTCTCCAGTTTATCTCTGCTGCAGCTGTATCTGACCTTATAATGGGATTAGACACTGATTTAGGAAAATGCTCTCTCTCCCCCTGAACTGTAGTTTCCTGGCAAAGGATAACATTCCACTTGTTCCCTAATGAGAAGATGGTTTTAATTTTTAATTTATGTTTTTACTAATGGCAAGGAGGTGATGGAAGGAGTGAACCAAACCTTGACTTCTGACAGTGAACTCATTCAGAAATAATACAGATAGTTGACTTTTAACCGTGGTCTTGACTGGACTGCACTCTTAAATTAAATTATATTTTTATTTTGTTTTTCAAAGGGAAATTACTCCTTCTTACTGAAACACCCCCACAGTAAAACATCCATCTGAACAAGCACTCTGCTGTGACCACTTTCCCAAGTAGTACATTGAAAATAAAATTATATATAATACTAATTAGGGTTATGAGGCCCTCTCCCACCCATCCTTATCAAAACTCTTCCATCTTCCTTTGAAATGCCTCAGAAGTTTCACTTGAGAAAGTACCTCCCAATAGGATTTCAATTTTACTTAAACAAACAAATCGGCAAATATACATGTGGGATGTGTAGGGGCCCCCTAAAACTTCTCGAATTTTATTGAAATGTTTTCTTTTGATTTTTCTTCTTCTGATGTTTTGTCTGAGGAGAGATCCCCAGATTCATTTTCAAAAAAAAATTTTTTTTGGGGGGGGGGAGGCAAAATGTCAATGGTGACTCTAATTTCAATTCCTCCGTTCCTCCATTTGAGATTTTTAAATAGTGTGTTTGCATATGTGTGTGTAAATTAAGGTATGACTAGTGATTAATAGTTTTCAAAATATTAGTTGTTTTGTTAAAATTTGGCAGAATATTGAACAGTGCAGCCTCTCTATAGTCTGAATTTTGTATCATGTTAAGGGAAAAATACACACACACACACACACACACACACACTGTAATGGTGTTCTGTCTCAGACCTCACAACCAGTTCTGGAAATGCTACATAGTCACAACCTTTTCTTTCACTAGCTTTGAGATGAAATATTGCATCACTCTCTCCCTGCCTCTGTGGAGAAATCCTGAGTGGCAAAACATTTCATGTTCCATTTTGAACAAACTCTAGTGACCTCACCTGCTGATTTCTACCACTTAAGAGGGAAAAACAGCTATCTAGTATTCTCCGGAAAGGGCTTGCTGACACAATTATTTCTGAAATGATGCCATGTCCTGTGGACTATGGGGAATATTGGGAGTTTAAATCAAGCATGTAATGAAACACAATGTCTGAACGAAGTAGAGCCAACCTGAGGTCACAGGATGTAGAGATTGGCTCTACATTTCTTCAGAGATTAAATCTCCTCAACAGTTCTGGCATCCCAGTGCAAATCTATTAAATTCAAAGGCAGTGCCCTTTGCATGATAGAAATACTGGTGGTGATGATGAGGCATATTTATTTATTCCAGAAAAGGTAGGATAGAATGGTGTGGTTCCCCCCCCCCCATTGTAATCTACATATTTAAGACTTGATGTTAAGTAAAGGTACTTCCTTACTCAGTGCAGAATTGTGCATACTTATATATCCTCAACCATGTAATGAAACACAACATCTGAACAAAGTAGAGCCAACCTGAGGTCACAGGATGTAGAGATTGGCTCTAATTTTCTTCAGAGATTAAATCTCCTCAACAGTTCTAGCATTCCAGTAGTATCGTTCCTGTTGGGGCCATGTAGAGATACACATAGAACATTGAGTACCATGACCTATTACCCTCCCCAAAACAATATTTAAGTAGGAATAAATGTTGGGGTGTGTGGACCTTTACAGTGATGTTAAATTGTGTATCTCTCAAATCCTTGCATTAATGTTCTCCATCTAAAGGCCCATAGATATGGCTTAATTGAGTGTGGTTTCTTACAGAAAGGCACAGAGATTGGTTGGTTATTGTGCATGCAGTTGGTCAAAGTAGCACCCATTATAGATTTCCCACTCATTTGCTGGTTGGCTTGCTATTATTACACAGAATCCTTTGTGGAAATTTGTAGACGGTACACACATGATTCAGCCTATTGAGTCATGGTTTTAAATTTGAATTTCATTTTCACTAATCAGAATTTATGGCCACTTTACCAAAATAGTCCAGGTTCTTAGGCTTGGCTCCTGAGATCCCATACATGGAATTCTTCTCACAGAATGCTCTTCCTCATGGAAGGAGAGAAAGATACTTTTGCTGATCCTTCCTTTCTCCCGTAGCCCATTATGCCTTCTGGAAATCTGCTTTGGAGGGTTGGTGGACCCTCCAAAACAGCATGGGATGGGGATGCAGGAGAAAGGGAGGGATCAGTGAAATAACACCTTTCCTTCCCTTCCATCAGCATGGAAGGATCAAAGGCCTTCCCATGAATGGATGGGTCCCTTTGATTTGCAGATGGGCAACTCATGGTCCAAGCCATTGTAAATTGGAAGTTGTAGAGATTAGTGCTGTGCTGAAAATCTCTCCCACGAAAATTTTGACCATTCTCATTCAATTTGATAGAAAAGAAATTGCTTTCGAAAAGAAATTCAAAAGAGAAATTTTTTTGAAGAAATTCTCATGGGTTTGGTTCAGGTTCTCATGCTCACCTTACTTACGAGATGACTGAGGAGTGTATCTGAGTGTCCTGTCTTTCATCACACAGTCATCTCTCTGACAGCCTATAGCCTCCTTGGCTTCCTGCACTTCCTGCTCAGGGAGGGGAAGACATCATGGAATTTTATTCCTCCCATAGGGCCTGTTCGGATCAGGAAGTACAAGCAGCCTGGGAGACTATAGAGCAATAGTGAGATGTGTAATAGAAAGAAAAAATATAGACATTATCCTCAGCACCTCACCATGATTAGTTAGCCAAAAACATCACCAATGGTCATTCAAAATGAATTACAAAATGCCCTGTGAATGAGGCAGAAAAATGGAAGCCTATGGGGAAAGGAAACTTCCAGGAAATTCCTGAGATTTTTCTATTCTTACCTCCTAGAAATAAAATGAAACTTTTCATGACTTCTCCAGATTTCTTCACTATTAGTTTTCGTTATGGCTGCATCCCTTCACTTCTATGCCCTGAAGTGATGCTAGGTATATGGGGCATTGTGGAGAATACAAAATGGGGGTGGCAGGCTACCTACACACCACTTGCAGTGGCAGTCCAAAAAAACCCAAAGCCCTTAGGAAAAAAAAATAAAGAAGCTGTTTTACAACCCTTGCCAATGGTGTTCCCTACCTGTGAGAAACTGTTGGAGAATTTCTCCCACTGGAGAAATTCAGTGAAATTGTCCCCCCCCCCCCAATTTCTCTTCCCACAAATAGGGTGGAGAATTTTGAGAGGCCACTTGCTCACAGCACTAGTCGAGATGGAAAGCTAAATTTACTCCATTGATCATGAAACAAGTAGGGCTACTTCACATGGGGATACACATCCCTGGATTTCTCTTAGGGGTATGCAAATCAGTAAAACCCTAGCTCGGCAGTTCTATGAATTCCACCTCGAAATTTGTTCTGACTCAAGTCCATATCAGATTGTGAGTTTTTTTTTTTTCTTTTTGCATGGAAATCCATGCAGATTTTCATGTGGATTTTTCCAAATGTCAGCATGGATTGTGTGCATCTTTGAAATGTATGCATTCTTCTCCAATTGATTAAAGCGTATTTGTGCGCAGTTTTCCAAAGTGCACATTTTTTCATGCACATTTTTTCAAATGTACACATGCTATTGAATGCACTTTTTGAGGGGGTTCACAAATCACACTGTTGCTCAGAAATATGCAGGCTTTGACCACAAATTGTGTCTGAGTCTGTGTTTGATCTGGAAGGAGAGTACCGGGTAAATCCTGATTAAAAATGAACAGAAATGAAATCTCATACATTCCTAACTTCTCTACAGCAGTTCACACAGCCAGCTGCTTCTTCCCAATGTGATAGCCTCTGGCTAAATGCAAGAACACCAGTAGCTTCACAACCCAGCTGGGACTGCATGGAGGTGCCAATGGTATGGACTGATGTTTCCACACGGTAAGTAGGTTCAAAACAGGATGCCACATATCCTAGCAGCCATGTGTCCATCCTCAAAGTGGAGCTACCACTTCATTCAGTTGGCATTTCAACATTATTCTGGGTGGGTTATGAACCCAATACCAGAAGCTGTTGTATGGGCTGTAAACAGATGCCAATGATTGATGGGCAGCAGAACGTGTGAGTGAAATAGAGGGCCTTCTCAGTGGTCCCTACCCCATCTGTGGAATGATCTACCCAACAAGACTGTCCTAGCATCATCATTGTTATCTTTTCAGCACCAGGGTAAGACCTATCTCTTTTCTTGGGCATTTGGCAGCTCATGGCGAGTTTTTAATATGGATAGGCCTACCTACCCAGCCCCCTCGTTTCCCCCACACCAATCCCCTGCCAGCCAGCTAGTCCTGTTTGTCTTACAATGCAAGCTGCTGTGACATTCATGGGCACCCATGGTTGACCAGTGAGTGGCGAGTGGCTGCCTAGCAAGCAGCCACCCAACTCACCATTTCTCCACAATATGGCAGCTCCTGCTTTTCCACGAATTTAATGTTGCATAACCGGCAGCCCTAAAGGGGCCATCTACGCAACACTACAGGTGTAAATGGCCCATTTACGGAGCTGCCATTTCTACACAAAATGGCAGTTGGGCAAAGGAGAGGGCAGTCACCAGGGTGATTGTGGACGACGACATGCTTGCCCAGCAGGGGTCCAATAAGCATGGCAGCTCAGTGAGCAGAATCTGGGAGGCTGAGCTGGGAGGAGCCTGTGGGACTTCTCCCCCTTCTCGGACTCACGGAACATCCCTCATTTCTAACTGCTCCTAGATCTGCCCTATGGTTATGGTTGGCTGTTCAGAGTTTTTTAAAAATATATGTTGTCTTTGTGTATATTGTTTGTGTTTTATGTAATTGGTTTTAAAACTTTGTATACTGTATTGTAGTGTTTTTAATC
Organism: Anniella stebbinsi; assembly: GCA_029215795.1. NCBI lineage: Eukaryota > Metazoa > Chordata > Lepidosauria > Squamata > Anniellidae > Anniella > Anniella stebbinsi. The sequence goes on along the minus strand of JARDYH010000004.1, from coordinate 110,318,799 downwards.
TTTGTAACCCCCCCCCAGGATGCCCCAGCTATAAGACAGCATAGAACTGCAGTTATTGTTATTATTATTATTACTATTAACAACAACAACAACGGACTCTATTGGAAATCATTGTACATCAGGTACCTCGGATAGCCATTCACACATAGTAGTCATCACTGGATGTGAACAAGTGACACACATGTGTGAACCATGCTTTTGATGACTGGCAACTGAATGCATGATCTGGCTCCATGCTTGTGGTGGGTTATATCTGATGGTCCATTCACATATGCAAGTCACCACTCAACAATGTCATCAAATGTCGCCCATGCAAATGTGAACCATCCCATACTGTTTTCCTCCTCCCAACAGAGCATTTGTGATGAAGGATTCATTCCTCATTTCTGTGTGATTTCAAATGAAAATGCATGCTTCCCCTTGGTGTTCTCTTCCAGCCCTATAAAAAGAAATGCAAGCACATGTCTTTATTAGAAATATAATGAGCAGTTCACCAGAGATTTGAACTGTTGCCAAGTGGCCCCTCAAAGCTCTGTTGAAAAACAGCGCAGGCACAGCCCTACATTTTCTGATTAAGCTCACATGGGACTTGAGCAGACCAAGAAACACAAGAGCAAACTAATTCCTTTGGAAGTTAGGTCCCTCAGTGAACTAATAAACTCAACAAAGCCCCAAGCTGTGAACATGACCAGTGGAGAGCTTTCTGCAGCAGATCCTTGGAGGAAGGTTAAAAGTAGCAGGGAACTGAGGGAGTGCCGAAGAGGAAACAAATAAAGCATGCAAGGAAAATAAAGCTGGGGAGTGAAAACCAAGAGCTCCCCGAAGGAATTTTTCTGATGAGCTAATGCTGCTGCTGGGAAGACTTATGAACTATCAAAGAAATCCATTCTAGGGCTAATAGTAGCAAATTTAAACAGGTGTTGTCCACTTGAATGTTGCCTGTTTGTCTCTGCTGCACAACATGCATCAAGAGCAGGAAGTGTTCAGCTGAGGTAGGCATCAGACAGGAAGTCCCCCCACCACAGCAACCAGGAATGGTACAGTTTGTCATGGGTAGATCATGAGCAGCAGTTTGAATGGGATGGGAGCTGTAGAACAAGCCAATAGCCAGGACCAAGTAGTAAGCTAGAACCAAAGGGAAACCCAGGAGGTAGGATCAAAGAGGAAAGCAGGAGTCATGGGGTGAAAAGCTAACTAAGGGCCGATCTACACAGTCCTTTGGAACGTTTTAAAAAGTATTTTAAAACGTTCCAAATAGGTGCGTTCTAAAACGTCTTAAGCCACATTACTGAGTACTCACGTTACAGGAGAACAGTCTTCAGTCTTTAAAGTGGTGTGTGCGGTCACACACTGTTCTGCCCTGTCTCTTTCTCTTTTGTTTTTTCAATGAGTTTAGGGCAAGTCACCACTTCCTCCTTTGTTCCTCTGTCATATGCTAGCGAGTATAGGGCTAGGCATTGTGGGTGTTGTACTTCACTCACCCACTTCCTCTTTCTTCCCCACCAATCAACTGCTAAGCATTTGGGCTCCAGTCAACGAAGCACTGCCCCCAGGAATCACAAACGGTAAGGAAGGACACATTATTTTACTTAAAACGATTTATTAAAAGTGAAACCGTTGTATATAACTGAAGGGAGTTTTAAAAAACCTCAGTGTGTCATGTGGCCCAAAGAGTTTTCATAACCCTTATAAAACGTCAAAAAACCTCGTATGTAGACCGGCCCTAAGAGGCAGGGTCAAGGAGCAAGCTGTTGGGTGTCAGATGCTTCGTAGACAATTCACAGGGCTGGCCCTGTGAATTGTAGACTGAAGACTTGGCAATTTGTCATGAGAAAATGTATCTCTGCTTCTCTGGTATGTGCTTATCTCAAATGGTAGGCCGAAGGCCTTGAACGTTCTCTGGGAATTAAACTATGCTTTGCAAAGGTGGGGGCTATCTTCCTCACACTGTGGCGTCATCAGAAGAGGTTGAACCGTGCCGCCCTGTTGGCACGTGAGTTTAGATTACAGGCCTGAAGCCCTGTCTATCAAAATAGCTTAGAATTGCCCAGCCTCCACACTATATTGCCTTTGTCCTGAGAGTAATTCCGTTGCTAGGAATTATCTCGTCTATCCTCTTGCTGCTCTGCTACTGCTGTGAGTTACTATTCTGATTTGGAATTGTGAGATGCACTCTATACATGTTCTGTTAATGTTTGGACTTGTTACTTCTAAAGAACTTTGCCATGAGAAGTGCACTGTGGCTTTTCATAGATTTGGACTTGAGATTACTGTTCTAGATTCGTGTTCTATAGCTTGCTGTCTCTCTCCATGGAGCCAAAGTTACGGGCAGAGGGAGGCAGAAGCTGATCGTTGCTGTTCTGAAACTTGTGTGTGTGTGAGACCTGTGAGAGGACCTTCTTCAGAGCTAAAGCTACGTGAATTGGGAAGGCTCCCTAGGTCGAAGAGGTTCATTTCCTGGCTTCTGGCTTCCGTGGTCAGCTCAGCGTTCCCTGACAGGCTGAGTGAAGATTTAGTTGCCAGTTGACCGTTATACTACTGTTAGGAGGCCTAATCCTAGAGTCTCTCTATGTTCCAGAGGATTCCAGTGCAGCGTGGCCGCTCCTGCCCTCTAAGGACTAGAGTTAATCTCTAAATGTCAGTCCCTGAGTGAGTGCTGTTCTCATTAAGCCGTTCTACCTGAAAGCTGTGTGGTCCGTCTTCAGCTTCAAGTGTGTGTTTGCAAAAATGAAACCGTTATGCTTTGAATCTCCGTGTGATTACAATAAAAGAAATCTCACTGTTATTGTTGTGTATCAGTGTACATGAAGTCGTGAGCAAGAACTTTAGAGAGTTAGCCAGAGTCACGACACAAGCCATACATCAGGGCTGAAGAGTAGGTCAGAACTGGAGAACAACACAGAAGGCAAGATGAAGGAGTGAGGCAGAAATCACGGCCAAAGAACAGCCAAGGAGATAATAAAACACCAGAGCCCAGGAGGACCTTGTTGCTTGAGCAAGATGAAACTGGGACAAGAAGTCCCCTTGGTAGGGTCAGTCCAGGGCCTGAAGGTACTTCACTGAGAAGCTGCCACCTGGTTGCAGTTCAGTGGTTCAATGTACAGAGCAAATGCACACACATCTAGAAGCTCCTGACACAGTTGGCCCAAGAATGGTATTTACCACAGCAACATTTCCATTAAGAATTGGTATGATCCAGCAGTAAAGGTGCAATCCTGCTTGCCCCCTATGTGTGGAATCAGGACTGGGCTTATGTTTGAGGGAGCCCTGGGCAAAGGATCCTCAGGAGGGCCTCTCCTCTGTCAGTGGGCCCTGGTGGGCTTTCCTGACAGTGGCAGTAGCACTGGATGGCTAGGTCTAGCCACTGTTTTGATTTCCCACAATGCCCTGCAGTGATGCTGTGTTGGGTAGGCTGACCATCTGAAAAGGAGGACAGGGCTCATGTAACTTTAACAGTTGTAGAGAAAAGGGAATTTCAGCCAGTGTCATTTGTATGCAATTAGTCCCTGGTGAAATTCCCTCTTTATCACAACATTTAAAGTTGCAGGCACTATACTAGAGTGACCATCTACAAAAGAAGGCAGGGCCCCTGCAACTTTAACTGTTGTGATGAAGAGGGAATTTCATCAGGAACTAATTGCATACAAATGACACTGGCTGAAATTCCCTTTTCTCTACAACTGTTAAAGTTACAGGAGCCCTGTCCTCCTTTTCATATGGTCAGCCTAGTGTTGGGAACAATCAAAATTAGAACTGTGGGAAATTAAAATAGTGGCTAGACACTCGATACTCAGAGTGCTGGACCAGTGCAAGTGATGGTTGCAAAGCTCACTACGTGAAGAACAATGCTGACCTTCAAGCAAGCTGAGAAAATCTCCATTGGTACGACTGTAGTTTAGTTTCCTTTGTTTTTAAAAGCATATTTATCCAGGGTAGTTATTTATTTGGGTTTCAAATGCATTTGCATAAAGACACAATGGGAAGAAAGCTTGCATGAGCACAAGTCCAACGCATGTGCCTTCTGCATGACTTGCTGCATAACAGTATATTTTGTTCTAAAAATGGATTGTTTCGACAAGGGAACTCTAGCCTGAAGACACAGGGGTAAGAGTGCACATTTCTGTGAAATAACTGAGTGCAGCAATGACTGGCTGGCTAATTTTGTATGCTTTGGAAGCACCACGTGCCAGGGCATCATGTGGATGTGACGAATTCCAGAATGGATGCAGTCTCCTAATGAAACAGCTCTCTGCTAGCAAGTAACATTGTTAAAATACTTAAATACACTCAGCGAGCACAATCCAGCAGGAATATGTTCTATGTATTTTCCTATTCAAAGGAGCCATGTGACTCTTCATCTGGAATAAGAATTGATCTAATTCAATTCTACAGAACTTGTGACTGTTAACTCCAACGTGGTCTACCAGCCGTATATGGCTGCCTACCAGCTCTAGGCTGACTCCTAAGGTTTTCACTATTGATACACACCTATACAAGTGTTTTCTTTGGTCTACTTTGCAATTGGAATGAATAAATCTAAATATTTTAAGATCATTGGCATTTTTAATCTTGCTACTCAAGTGTCAAATGTCAAACAAATTAATAGGGGTGTGCATCGGATCGGATCCGATCCACGATCCGAATCCGATCCGACCCAAAATCGGGAAAATCCGATCCGATCCGATCCGATCCGACCAACCTCCGATCCAATCCGATCCGATCCGATGAGGTCCGATCCGGATCGGACGCCATTTTGAATGCTTTTTCCCATAGCCAAGTATTGTTTTACAAAAACGCCTATAACTTTTTCATTTTTAAAGATAGAAGGATGAAACTTGGGGACATTGTAGACTGGTTAGGGATAGTTATCTGTGAGAAATTTCAGAAAGATTGGTGCATGCGTTTTGTGGCAATTAATTTTTTAATAAATACCCAGGAATGCTTATAACTTTGTCATTTTTAAAGTTACAAACATGAAACTTTGCCACATTGTAGGAGGTACCTTGGGACCTATGTGTGTGAAATTTCAGAAACATAGGTGCTTGCCTTGTGTGGCAATTAATTTTAGAAAAATGGGTAGTAGTGGGGTAAATACAGTTACGCCTCCCATTTTTTTATTTTTTAAGATACAAACAGGAAACTTGGGCACATTACAGATACCACTTGCCTTGATATGTGAGTGAAATTTCAGAAACATTGGAGCTTGCCTTGTGTGGCAATTAAGTTTTGAAACAATGAGGAAAGAAACACCTATAACTTTGTCATTTTTAAAGTTACACACATGAAACTTTGCCACATTGTAGGTGGTACCTTGGGACCTATGTGTGTAAAATTTCAGAAACATAGGTGCTTGCCTTGTGTGGCAATTAATTTTAGAAAAATGGGTAGTAGTGGGGTAAATACAGTTACGCCTCCCATTTTTTTAGTTTTGAAGATACAAACAGGAAACTTGGGCACATTACAGGGAACACTTCACTTGATATGTGTGTAAAATTTCAGAAACATTGGTGCTTGCCTGGTGTGGCAATTAATTTTTGAAACAATGAGGGATTCATTGGACAGCACTTGCCCATAAGGATTCATTGGACAGTACTTTCCCATAGGGAATCATTGCATTGCACTTTCCCATAGGGAATCATTGCATTGCACTTTCCCACTGAGAAATACAGTTATGCCTCCCACATTTTTATTTTTGAAGATACAAACAGGAAACTTGGGCACATTGTAGACTGGTTAGGGATAGTTATCTGTGAGAAATTTCAGAAAGATTGGTGCATGCGTTTTGTGGCAATTAATTTTTTAATAAATACCCAGGAATGCCTATAACTTTGTCATTTTTAAAGTTACACACATGAAACTTTGCCACATTGTAGGAGGTACCTTGGGACCTATGTGTGCTAAATTTCAAAAACGTAGGTGCTTGCCTTGTATGGCAATTAATTTTAGAAAAATGGGTAGTAGTGGGGTAAATACAGTTACGCCTCCCATTTTTTTATTTTTTAAGATACAAACAGGAAACATGGGCACATTACAGGGAACACTTCACTTGATAGGTGTGTAAAATTTCCGAAAGCTGGGTCCAGGCATGTGGTGGCAATTAATTTTTGAAACAATGAGGAAAGAAACGCCTATAACTTTTTTATTTTAAAAGTTAGAAGTCTGAACATTGCTCACTTTGTAGATGGGTTAGGGGTAGATATGTGTCAGAAATTTCAGAATGATAGGTCCAGGCATTTGATGGCTATGGAATTTTTAGATTAAATGTTTCAAAAAATGTTCCACAGAGGCCAGGTCTTCCTTTCCTCCCCCTCCCGCTTCCCGCGAAGAAAAGGAAACACTGTCTCGTCTCGATCCCTTTGATCCTTGCTAGTATCCATTACAGGGCTCGTGCCTGCTTTCCTACTTTCACTTTTTTACTCAAGCAGACACGAGCCCTGTAATGGATACTAGCAAGGATCAAAGGGATCGAGACGAGACAGTGTTTCCTTTTCTTCGCGGGAAGCGGGAGGGGGAGGAAAGGAAGACCTGGCCTCTGTAGAAATTTTTTTGAAACATGTAATTTAAAAATTCCATAGCCATCAAATGCCTGGACCTATCATTCTGAAATTTCTGACACATATCTACCCCTAACCCATCTACAAAGTGAGCAATGTTCAGACTTCTAACTTTTAAAATAAAAAAGTTATAGGCGTTTCTTTCCTCATTGTTTCAAAAATTAATTGCCACCACATGCCTGGACCCAGCTGTCTGAAATTTTACACACCTATCAAGTGAAGTGTTCCCTGTAATGTGCCCATGTTTCCTGTTTGTATCTTAAAAAATAAAAAAATGGGAGGCGTAACTGTATTTACCCCACTACTACCCATTTTTCTAAAATTAATTGCCATACAAGGCAAGCACCTACGTTTTTGAAATTTCACACACATAGGTCCCAAGGTACCACCTACAATGTGGCAAAGTTTCATGTGTGTAACTTTACAAATGACAAAGTTATAGGCATTCCTGGGTATTTATTAAAAAATTAATTGCCACACAAGGCAAGCACCTACGTTTCCGAAATTTCATACACATGGGTCCCAAGGTACCACCTACAATGTGGCAAAGTTTCATGTGTGTAACTTTAAAAATGACAAAGTTATAGGTGTTTCTTTCCTCATTGTTTCAAAAATTAATTGCCACACAAGGAAAGCTCCAATGTTTCTGAAATTTCACTCACATATCAAGGCAAGTGGTACCTGTAATGTGCCCAAGTTTCCTGTTTGTATCTTAAAAAATAAAAAAATGGGAGGCGTAACTGTATTTACCCCACTACTACCTATTTTTCTAAAATTAATTGCCACACAAGGCAAGCACCTATGTTTCTGAAATTTCACACACATAGGTCCCAAGGTACCTCCTACAATGTGGCAAAGTTTCATGTTTGTAACTTTAAAAATGACAAAGTTATAAGCATTCCTGGGTATTTATTAAAAAATTAATTGCCACAAAACGCATGCACCAATCTTTCTGAAATTTCTCACAGATAACTATCCCTAACCAGTCTACAATGTCCCCAAGTTTCATCCTTCTATCTTTAAAAATGAAAAAGTTATAGGCGTTTTTGTAAAACAATACTTGGCTATGGGAAAAAGCATTCAAAATGGCGTCCGATCCGGATCGGACATCTGGTCCGATCCGATCCGACCAGCCTCCGATCCGATCCGATCCGATCCGACCCCCCAGGTCCGATTCCGATCCGCTATCCGATCCGATCCGGGGGGTCAGTGCACATCCCTACAAATTAACATTTTGGATAGGACATTTTTGAACATTGAAACTTTTTCATACGTTTCCTGAAAAATGGTGCAAATATGACTGCTAAACAATGTTAATTTACAACTAAATAGAGTATTATTTACACTGTTCATTCTTACAAGCAGGCGTTGCATCTCTTTGTCTCACTACATATATTTTACATGCTTTTTTGTTGCCTGTGAAGGGAATGTTGTATGTTTGATGCATGTATCCTTCTATATACGCTAGGTTCTATAGTGTTGGTTGGATGAGTCTTAAAAGGATGACATCATTCTGTCATACAATCATCTCTTTTTTTGTCTCCTAAAATTTAGGTGGAATTTATTGTATACATTTCATTGCTTATAAAGCCAATCTTTCCCTTTAATAGTCTAGATACTTTCTGTTGTTGAGCTCTGAGTATCCAGAATATTTGTTCCATTTTTTATTTATTTATTTAATGAAAAAAATATATACAACATACTGTTATGCAACACAATCATTATACACAATCAATTATTTAACTACTCAACAAAAGTATAACACCACATATAAATAAAGTGAGTTAAATAAATTTAGCATCAAATAGATTGAATTCTCATAACACACACAAAACATCCAAGAATATAAAATACACTACATTACATAATACATAAGATGAAGTTTCACATATCTACCAAAGCCAATGATTTATTAAATAGCAAAACAAGAATATATGTTAATATCTCTATCATGATTATTTTTCCAGTATTCAATAAAAGACTTCCATTCCTCTGTAAATTTGGGAAACTGTTGTTTGCCATCTCTCAACCTGACTTGCAGATCCTCAAACCACAGTAGGTTATGATCAGGGACTTTTCTGTATTCCTTTGAATTTCTTTTCAAAAACAATTTCTTTTCTATCAAATTGAATGAGAATGTTTGAAATTTCCCTAGGAGGAATTTGTCACAGCATTAATTAAAATTGAAATTAACGTTGCAGCTTATTTGTGAAATCAAAAGATGATGCTAACAGCATCATTTCAGATTCTCTATAAAACGATCAGCAAAGCCAGGTAATAACTTCCTTATTTTATCCAAACTGCTAGGGACGAACCCAGCTTTATATGAGTCTTTGTCGTCTGCCATGAAACCTGTTAACATTTTAGACAATATAGTAGTAAACATGTTTTTTCTGTAATTATTTAACTCAGATATTGTCTGGTAGGAATTTATTTGAGTGGCCTTTTTATTTGGCTCTAATATTTTCCATGTTTCAGGGAGTTTCCCTTCTTTTAAAACTGTGTTATTCGTATTGTATCAAGTAATGCAATCTTCAGTAGAGTTTGAAAGTGCCTGTAAGATTCACTGAGAAGCCCATCTGTTGTTTCTGTCCCCCACACCCACTTTTAGTGAAAGATTTTGTATGTCCCTGGAAGAGACAGGCTCCTTCATAATCAATTTTTGTAAACCGCCCAGAGAGCTTCGGCTATGGGGCAGTATATAAATGGTAATAATAATAATAATAATAATAATAATAATAATAATAATAATAATTTGTGCCGTGTTATTTTGCCATTGTGAAATAATTTCTGAATTATTGTCAATGCTCTCTTTGGGCAGATGTCTATTCTAGTATTCCATAAAAGATTTCCCATCATCTCCTGAAAGAATAAGCTCTTTATCCTTATTCTATGTATTATCTTTATGTATAACAAATTATTATGCTTAAAGGTATGCTGTAGATTTATTTCCAAATTTGAAATGTTGTTTAAAATCATTCAATTCCTGCCCCCTCCCCATCCTACCCCAAGTAGAGACTCTTAACTCTCCATTAAATAAGACAGAGTATGAAGTCTGGATTGAAGAACTTTAAATGATTATATTTCTAAATGGAAAATCGGAAGGCTTACAGTTTCTCAGAAGTAAGTTCCATTTCCTCAGAAGTAAGTCCCATTGAGTTCACTAGGACTTACTTTGAAGTAAGTGGGCCTTACTTAGGATTTGTAGCCTCAGGCCATGTCCATACCATGCAGTTATCCTATCTCTAGGTCATCCCTGAGTGTCCGAATGATGCACAGAGGATCCCGGGGTTAACCGGGGATGACCAGGAACTTTCCCCAGGATAACTGAAACTGGGGATGTCCCAGTTTTTCAGTGGTCCCCCAAGGCGTGGGCTCCCAGGTCCTCAAATGGACATGGAGCTGTGTGTGGTGGCGCCGTGCCAATGGGGATGGGTGGCAGCAATTTCACCATCCCTGGGATGGCAGGGGTGGGTTTTGGCACAGAGATTGGCGGGGGGGGGGGGGGTACTTACTTTTTCACCTCTCCTCTTAAAAACAAAACAAATGGTGGCATCCCTCTTCCCTTCCGGGACGTTGAATGTCTGTATAAAAGCTGGGGGAGGCTAGCAAAGCTCTCTTTTTTTACACTAGAATGTGATCAGTTTCCAAACATACAGGGATGGATCCAGACTTAGTCATGCTTAGAGTAGACACATTGAAACCAATGGGACAAGTAAATCATTACCCATTGATTTCAATGGTTCTGCTCTAAGCATGACTAAGTTTGGATCCTACCCATGGTCAACAGTGGTTATAAGATATCTGATGTTGTGAACAGGTTGTTTCCCCCACCCTCCGACTGCTCCATTTCCCATAGCAAGATAATTTAAGTAAAAGAAATGCTGGCACCATTTAGAACTGCCTTGTGCATTAACTCTGAAAGCTTCTGTTCTGGGGAAAACATGAACTTGAATGCCTCTTTCAACATTAAAAATTTACAAGTCACATAAGATGTATTAGCTCTAGAAAATTCCACCCTTTGGTGGATAACAAGGGGTAGGAGAGGTTATGTGTGGCTGTATCATTCTCACAACTTGGAATTTTTTTCCCCCTTTCCTTTGTAAGGTATCTCATGCATAGCAGTGACCTAATGCAGATAGCATGAAAATCAATCACAGACAAATCTCAAAATTTACAATACAATTTGTCGGGAGTTGCAGGAAAGCATGTTTCCTTACAGGTTGGATCCATCCAGTAAGAAAACCTGGCACTTTTTCAAAGCACTCAAAACTGTTTGAAGAGCAGCATGTACATTATCTTAGGCCCTTTCTACACCGCAGGGCCTTCCAAGACTCAGGGGGAGGATCCTGGGATTTCCTGCTTCCGGTATCATCCCCCAGCGTACACATGCCAGTGTGTCATCCCAGAAGGCAAGAATCGTCGGAGGCAGAGAGTAATTGCGTTCCACCAACAAAAATGAGTAAAAAATAGAAAAAAAAACACCCCAAACCCGCTCCCCCGCCACTCCCCATGGCATGGAGTTTCCAGAGCCCGGCTACTTGTGGGGAGGCAGGATGAGTCAGGAGCAGTGCCCACACTGCCCATGGTCCTCGGGATGGTCCCAGGACCGCAGGAAAAATCAGGATAACTGGGCAACCAGTTGTCCCGGGAAAATGGAGGGGTCATCCCTGCCTGCCCCCAGGATCCTCTGTGCATCATTTGGATGCACAGGGATGACCCTGGGACAATCCCGGGAAAAATCCATGGTGTAGACATAGCCATAATCATCCTTACAAAAGCCCTGTAAGGTAGGTAGTGTGGTGGATAGCAGGTCAGACTCAGAGCAAGGAGCCCTGGGTTCAAAAGTTCTCTGCATGTTCTTCAGCCACTCGCTGCCTTTTCACTTGACCCATTTCACAAGGCTGTGGTGAAAATTAAATGACTTCTTTCTTTCTTTCTTTCTTTCTTTTATTTACAATATTTATACACCACTCCATATCTAAAATACATTCCGGAGAGGTGAACATAGGGATAAAACAGTAAAATAAATAAATAAATAAAAGGATTAAAACAGCATATTAAAATTGTTCAAGTTAAAATGGAATACCAATAAAAATGGTGACTGGTAAGTTGAAGAATGCTTCCTGGAAAAGAGCTGTTTCCAGGAGACGCCGGATGCAGCACACGGTTGGTGCTCACCTGACTTCCAGAGTCAGGGAGTTCCAAATAAAGGTTCTTCTCCTGGTGGACTCCAATCAGGCCAAGGGTCTATGTGGAACCACCAGGAGCATGCCCTCTGACAACCTCAGTGACCGGGTAGGTTGGCAAGGGTATCCTGGTCCCACGTTGTTTAGGGCTTTATACACTAGTACCAACACCTTAAACCAGGCCCAGTAGCCAATAGGCAGCCAGTGCAGTTTCCTCAGCAAACGAGTTACATACTGAAAAGGGGCAGAGCCCGACAACAGCTGAGCTGCTGCGTTCTGCAGTAGCTGTAGCTTCCAGAGCAGCCTTAAGGGCAGCCCCACATAGAGCGCACCCTGTATTCCTTGGAGAAAAGATGGGGTACAACTATGATACATCAAAATATTTTTACCTCATGCTATTTGTAGTGGGGATGGAACAGCTGAAGCTGAGAGGCATACATAGCTTGCCTAAGTGGTTTCACGGTTACGTGGCATTTGAACCAGGTACTTCTCTGTTCACGCTCAGCTGCTATGTGCCCCAAACAAGGGCAAGGTTAAGGCAAGTAGGAAGAGAATGTCCAAGAGTGGGGGGATCAAAACTGAAGGATCTTATAAGCTGGTCTCCAGAGCATATCCTGCTTTCAGATTCTTCAGACGATGGACCAGTGAGGCAATGGAAAGGATAGATTAGCTGAATATGCATCAGCTATTATCTTGAACTCCAAGTGATGTGGACTGTGATTGTGGCACGGGTATGGCCATTCTTGCTGTGTCTACACAGCCATACATTCGAAACATGGAGTTCAGCTTCCTCCAACCTGACGTTCTCCAGGTGTGTTAGACTGCAACTCCCATCAGCCACAGCCAGCATGAAGCATGGAGATGGGAGTTGCATTCTATTGGAGGCCAAAGGAGATGGTATTTGCAGTCGAACATGGAGGCCAGGGGAGATGGGAGTTGAAGTCCATTTCATCTGGAGGGCATTAGGCTGGGGAAGGCTGACGTAGTTCCTTTCCCCAGCTGGCCTGATGCAGATAGGATTCCTATGCTTCTCTGCAGAAACCACAGTTTGAGCTCCAAAACACCCAATGGTGCTGCAGAGCGATCCCAGTCATTTCAATGAGATCTGTCATAGGAAGCTGCCTTATTAATGGAGGCACAGCCGTGCCTCCATTGATAAGGGCCGTCAGTAAAAAACACATTCCGCCATGTTAAAGTGATAATTGGGGGGGGGGGTCATTCTAACAGCCATAAAATCGAAAATGTTTCATCAACCTTTCTGAAATTTACAGGTGCCAGAAAGAAATGTTTGTTTTACATTACCTGAAAATTTCAAGAAGATTGGTGAAAGATTGAGGGAAGGACAGCAGTTTAAGTTAGAAAAGGAATACAAACCTCTCTCCCTGCTTTTGTAAAATTTACTTCCGGGTTGCTACTTTTTGTGGTCACAATTTGCATAATTTCTAGAGCCTTATTAATTAATCCAGTGGTAGGGTCTTCTTCCTCCTTGACTACAGTTGATGGAAAGCTTTTCATTTTTTTAAAATTCCCTTCGGTTGACTTTTAAGGACTATTTTAACCTCTCATTAAAGTCAATGAGGCGGCCATCTTCCCTCATAACGCGACACTGACACACGCTCAGTAGCGTCACTCTCCCCCCTCCCTCCTGCCTTAGAATGTGGGGTGGGTGGGTGATATGGCCGCTGCCTCTAGCACAGACCTATTGAGTAAAGAAGAAGAAGAGTTTCTCTTTTCTCTTCTGGAATATGCATTCCTTTGGCTCTGAGAGTATTTTGGGCTATCTTCATAAGGCCAGTTTGCTCTTTTGCTCCCTGGTGAAGCAGGGTGTGGTTCCTCTGGATCCATGGTAAGCTGATCTTCAGATCTCTCCTGGGAATAGGTAGCTATACCTTTCTTTTAATTTCCCCCACCCCACTCACACACAGTACTCCTTCCCTCTTTTCTAAGAGTTTGGTCCATACTGCTATAAGTTGAAAGCTTCGAACACTTCATTTAATTAGTTAGGGCCTGTGTTAAGTTTTAAGTACAATATTGAAACCTTTCAAAGTGCTTCTGGGCCTACAACGCTGGTTTCAGCCTAGTCACCCTGTTTTTCTAATAAGGTTTAGAAACAGTTGAGCTGTCGTTTATTTTGCATAGTGCACACACATGGATTTTCTTTCTTATCCTTGCAGTCTTGCAGTCCTTGATGTGTTTTTGGATGCAGACAAACCCTTTTTTGTTCCAGCAGGCCTTTGGCAAATAATCTGGACCTCTGTCTATACCTTTGACTTTTAAATTGTTATGTATTTAAAATGTTTAAAATGCTTTAATATTGAAAAGTATTTAATTATATTTTTAACTTTTGTATATTTAGGCTGACCATATGAAAAGGAGGACAGGGCTCATGTAACTTTAACAGTTGTAGAGAAAAGGGAATTTCAGCCAGTGTCATTTGTATGCAATTAGTCCCTGGTGAAATTCCCTCTTCATCACAACAGTTAAAGTTGCAGGCACTATACTAGAGTGACCATATACAAAAGAAGACAGGGCCCCTGCAACTTTAACTGGTGTGATGAAGAGGGAATTTCACCAGGAACTAATTGCATACAAATGACACTGGCTGAAATCCCCTTTTCTCTACAACTGTTAAAGTTAAATGAGCCCTGTCCTCCTTTTCATATGGTCAGCCTAGTATATTCCTATTTATAGGTTTTAGCTTATATGTTTTAGTTTTGTAAGGCTGCCCTGAGTCCCAGCATTGGGCAAAAGGCAGGATACTACTACTACTACTACTACTACTAATGTTTCAGATTTCACTTCTGCATCTGCTGTTCTTTTGCATTTACTTTTCTTTATAAACCATTCATATCTTAAGACTTCTTGTGTGGCATGTTTTCATTGGTTTAACAAGTTAAAAGGGGTATTCACTGTTTTCATGCTTATGTTATAAAATCTATTTTCAACAGGCCTAGTAACTTCAAGAGTAACAGAGTTGGGGAAAATCCTCAATCTCTTTGCTATCAGAGGCACTGAATAAGGGACCCCTGGAGATAATTTAGACTGACCCCAACAACAAAACACTATTCCCCCTTCTGAAGAGATCTGGACCACAGACTGCTAAAGACAAATAAAGTAGCAGGCCATAATAACAGTTCTCATGTGGCCATTTGCCTTATGAGGCAGGTGCTCTGTGGGCCCGCCTGGCGCCAACATTGTTATATTTTCGGCGCCAGGTCAAGACTTTCCTCTTCTCTCAGGCATTTGGCAATATCTGAGGAGCCTGGGTTTGTTTTGTTTTGTTTTTGTAGTTTTTTGAAGTGTTGAAGTGGTTTTTAAATGTACAGATTGTGTGTATGTTGTATGTTTTTGCTGTTTTAATTTTTGTATATTGTTTTTAATTGTTTTTAATCCTATGTAAACTGCCCAGAGAGCTTCGGCTATGGGGCGGTATACAAATGTAATAAATAAATAAATAAATATAAATAAATACCAAATGAAGGGACTAACAGGCCATAAAGTTGCCTGGCTGGGTCTACCAGAAATCCAGCCTCAACACTCCTGGAAGGTCCATGTTCTATAGCACCTGCTGTCAGATGAACCTGAGGGAATCCCACCCTCCACCCCTGGGTTTAATTTACTGGCTTCCCCTGGCTGGACCTTGCAGGAAACTGTAGGGACAGACAGAGCAGGCATTCATAGCACACATAGAATGCTGAGACTGGCAAATCTAAAAGCAAGTGTGTTGCTTTTCAAGAACCAAGGAAATTCAATGGGTCTTACTTTTGAGTAAATATCTAAGGATGGATATGCAGCCTGTGCAAGAACTGAGTATGGTGACCATATTTGGGAAACCAAAAAAGAGGACACCTAGTGGGGGGGGCAGGAAAATGGCTTTCTGGGGCCACCTTAAAGTTCCCAATTGGAGCGGAGGAGGGGAAAGCATGTCATTCTCACCCTACCAATCAGGCCCTTTTGTATAATGCCTGGGAATGACACGTTTTTCCCTTTTAAGGCCTTGATTGGAGCAGTGGGAGAGAATGACACATGTCCAGAAAGCATGTCATTCCCCCCTGCCACGCTAATGGTGGCCTTAAAAGGGAAAGTGTGTAATTCCAGGTCATTATAGACTATTGCATAAAATCCCCCCTGACACTGAGGATAGAACAGGTTTCATCTCTTTATCTTTAAAAATGAGGGAGATGCAAGCATATTGGTTGATTTATTAATGTTAAAAGTGAGTTCAACACATAACACTAGCTTTGATTTTATATTGGATGTCAAGATGGTATAACATTCTGGCTGATGCCGGCTTGGTTGTCAACTGTATAATATCCAGTCATCCGTTACACAAAGCCATGAAATTCATTAAACAAAAAACCTACGGTTTACAAAAACAATGTTAAGGCTCAACAGATTCCAACCAAGCACCAAAAAGCAGGGAAATTGGGAGTTAAGGCTCACAAGCCTTAACGCCACATCCTCTCTAAGGAGGCAGAAAGTGCAAGTGAAATTCTCATTCTCCCAAAGCAGATAAACCATGAGGACAGGGTGGAGAATATGATATGCAGAGGTGACTGTGGGGTTGTGGAAAACTGATCACGAACAACTTAGGGCCAGCTAATTCTCTTTTTTTGTTTAGAGCAGCCCTTCCCCAACCTGGTGCCCTCCAAAGGTGTTGGACTACAACTCCCATCATTGCAAGTCAGTATGTCCCATGGTCAGGAATGCTGGGATTTGTCATCTCAAACACCTGGAGGGCAGCAGGATGGGGAATGCTGTTCCATACCCTTACCAAATACAGGGTCTGCCCAATACTTTTCTCTCACACACATCTCACATATAGCAGCACTCTTGATAACAAAAGGGGCACTATTCATTACAGATCTAGAACCAGAGCATGTGCCAGGCACTTCCATCTTTTGGTCAATGTCCTGCCTTTTTTTTCTTTAAATGTATTTATAAATACATGTTTTTTTTCTTTAAATGTATTTATAAAAAATATACTGTTCACTCCCCACAATCCCTGCACAATACATCATCTCATCAAAGCAACAGTGGAGCAGAAGAGGTTTAGTTTGGCTGTCTTGAACACCTTTCAGATGAGATTAGTTTGCAATCCTATACCTCTTGGGAGTAAGCCCTAGTGAATTCAGTGACACTGGCTTCTGAGAAGACATGTATAGGAGTCAACCTTCTCCAGCCTGGTGGTCTCCAGATGTGTTGCACTGTAACTCCCATGTTATGTGTTATGGGGAAGACAAAAATCAATTCATACTTAATTTTAAAATCATACTTACGCATGAAAGTATTAGGTGGTAGCTCTGTCTTTGATCTCACACTGCTGAACAAGTAAGAGAAATCCTTTATCTGATATTCAAGAAACAGACATCCTATGCCATGTGTTGAAAACTAATGTTGATGTCTGAAGGGCTATCTGGATTAGGTGTTCAAGATTCATTCATTGTTGTTTCATTTGGTTTTGACAGTTTATTTAAAGTGATGCAGCTCTTTTGTAGTTCCTTGATTGATCACATATCTTAGTGCTTGGAAACATCATACTTTAGTACAGATGTGGGCAGAAAATAGATCTATCCAGATGATTTGGACATCAACTCGCGGCATTCCTGATAACTGCCCATGCTGATAGGGGCTTTTACAAGTTGAATTCCAAAACATCTGGAGATCTACTTTCTGCCTTCCTTTGTTCTTGAACAACATTCCCCAACCTGGTGCCTGTCAGATGTGTTGGGCTGCAACTCTCAACATAAGAAATGAGAAGTAGCTGGTCCTAAGTTGTTCATCATCATTTTCCACAACCCCACAGTCACCTCTGCAGATCAAATTGCATATCTAGATTTTTGAGATGACAAGTCCCAGCATTCCTGACCGTGGGACATACTGATTTGCAATGATGGGAGTTGTAGTCCAACACCTTTGGAGGGCACCAGGTTGGGGAAGGGCTGCTCTAAACAAAAAAAGAGAAGTAGGTGGCCCTAAGTTGTTCGTGATCAGTTTTCCACAACCCCACAGTCACCTCTGCATATCATATTCTCCACCCTGTCCTCATGGTTTATCTGCTTTGGGAGAATGAGAATTTCACTTGCACTTTCTGCCTCCTTAGGGAGGATGTGGTGTTAAGGCTTGTGAGCCTTAACTCCCAATTTCCCTGCTTTTTGGTGCTTGGTTGGAATCTGTAGAGCCTTAACATTGTTTTTGTAAACCGTAGGTTTTTTGTTTAATGAATACTATAAAAGGCCATCAGTAAATCTAGCTCAATATTGTTTCCACTGAATGGCAGTAGCTCTCCAGATTTCAGATGGGAGTCTTTCCCAGCTCGACCTGGAACTGCCAAGGACTGAACCTGTGACTGTCTGTACCCACAGCATGTGCTTTATCTTGGAGCTCGGGTTTACTTCTCCCTTTTGCCAAAGCTCCCACATGGTTCCATCCTCCTGCCCCCTCCTGAACAAAGGTGTTGTGGAATGACTGGAGCTTCAAAGTAAAGACATTTCTTGATTATTATTATAGCCCTGTATGCTTTGTGGCTTAATATATAATGGAAAGGCAGTCCTGTAAAGTCTCATAGTTTGAGGGCAGTAAAAATGTAGAGGATTGCAAGAGGCTAATGCATTTTTCTTTAAATGTATATGGGTGGGCCAGCAACACAGCTGTTACCTCAAGGAAAACTAATTGCATGGACTGAGGAAGTGCTTTATAGGCCACTTTATTTATTTAGGCTGGATTTATTAAAAATCTGATACAGACCGAAGGTGCCTCTGCATATTAAAAGCCAGGATTTTATTTAGTCTGCAGTGTCCTACACACACTAGAGTGTCCACTTATGAATCACCCCACACCCCCCAAAAAAGGCTGTCCATCACCAAAAAAGAGGATGGAAGATTTTTATATGCTAATTTATATCTATACATGTAAATTTAGCTCATTATAATTTCAATAGAAATACAGTACATCTCACCATAATGTGGAAGATAGTGACCAGTTGACCTGTGTGCCTTGCTTTATCTGCTGTCCAGGTTAGGGTGGCCATATGGAAAGGAGGACAGGGCTCCTGTATCTTTAGCAGTTGAATAGAAAAGGGAATTTCAGTAGGTGCCATTTGTATGCATGCAGCACCTGGTAAAAATCCCTCCCCATCACAACTATTTAAGCTGCAGAAGCCCTGTCCTCCCTTTCATATTGTCTCCTTAGTCCAGTTGGCTTTTGAAGGGTAACTTCAAGGCCCAGCTCTTCTTTTTGATGGTTCTTTTTTTATATACCAAACATGGGCTTGATGGCCCTACAAATATAGGATGCCATCAAAACAGAGAACTGTCCGCTGACAGCCCTTCAAATAGAGACACAGGACCACCCGACCACACACACATGCACACACACATACTTCCTGCTTCTTCAGGAAATCCATGAATTCAATAACTGGAAATCTGTTTGAAATCGGTTGCTTCAAATGGCCCCCTTTTTCTGGGTAATTTTAATTAAAGCTGGACCAAAATTATCCCCTCCCCACCTTTCCACAAGACCTTCATCGCATACAAAGGAGGAGAGAGAATTTCTGTGATCTGGGGACCATGCAAGTCTCAACAACTTTGGATTGGGTAGTGACTCTTGGACTTATATTTTTGTGAGATGATGAAGCTTTCTTTTTAAGGCATTTCCACTTAAAACAAACCAAAACAGGGGATCACTTGGGCTAGAGCTCCCAGTCCAGCATGGACAATGGTCAGGAATAGTGGGAGTTGTAGTCCACAACATCTGGAGGGCACCAGGTTGGGGAAGGCTGATTTAACATTTTTATCAAGATTTTGTATCTTAGGGAAATTTTGAACAGGTTTTAAAATTTTGAACAGGTTTTAAGTAATAGTAGTAGAAAAAAATGCCAGAGGATTATGCATTTTAAAGTTATACTTATTAAATGTCTGTAGATCTCCTTAGCAAAGCTCTTTTTAGGTGCAACCCTGTTTAGACACTATACTAGAGTGACCATATACAAAAGAAGGCAGGGCCCCTGCAACTTTAACAGTTGTGATGAAGAGGGAATTTCACCAGGAACTAATTGCATACAAATGACACTGACTGAAATTTCCTTTTCTCTACAACTGTTAAAGTTACATGTGCCCCGACCCGGATTTTATCTGGCCACCCTACCTAAACATGCATAGGGTTTCACCCTGAGTACAACCCTACATATAGGAATAAACAAAACTGAAACAGCAGCAAAAGGCAAAGCAATCAATAAAACCATATGAAGCATTAAAGAGAAAGGACTAAGAAGTAAAACACAAAAGTTCTAGCTAAAAACCTAATGCGATTGCAAAATCTTTGCATTGAAAAGGTTCTATCTGCCTCCTAAAGAACGCCATGCAAATTAAACCAATACGGGAGTCACTAAAAATGGTGGAAGAAATAATAATGAGGGAATGAAGAAAGAGCGAAGGAAGCAGGAACAAAAAATAGCAGTAATCCGGACCTGCTGCAGATGGGCTCTCACTCCCCCACCCCTCCACAAACAGAGCCAACTGACATCATCTGCCTTGTGGGAGGAATATCAGATGCTAGCGTCAATGGAACTCATTGTGTTTTTTTAGCATGCAAAACTTGCGGTATTTGTTGTATTTTATAAATTTTATATGCCACTTTGAGTCAAAAAGCAGGATTTTAAGATACTAAAAAAATAAGATTTTTCCACAGAGGCAATGCAGATGTGCAATACAATCCTAAATATGTTTACTCAAAAATAAGTTACTCTGAGCTCAGTGGGCTTTACTTCCTACTAGGTATGCTTATTAGCAAGCTTAAAAAAAATTCCAATTCACTTTAAACAGGCATTGGGGCTGTAAGTTAACTTACAGTCAGCGGCTGAGTGTAAGTTGTTGTCGAACCATGGATTTTTTGTTGACCCGTTGGTTAGCATGTTGTCTGAACACAGGACATTTTCTGCAGGGTGGCTTGTTAACCATGCAAGGTGGCTTATTTTTCTTGAACAAACCAGCTTGAGAACCCTTGGTTTGTTGTTAAGTTGTTCCAGGGTGGTTAACAAGCCACACCGCGTGGCTCATAAGCCACCCTGTGGAAAATGTCCTGGGTTCAGACAACATGCTAGCCCACGGTTCAACACTCAACAACTGAGCATGATGTATGAACTCAGTCATTGTGAATACATGACAAGTTAAAATTATATATATATATATATTCTGTTTTCTGCCTTCTGCACCTTTAGGTGCTGTGCATTTCCTTTCTTCCGTGTTTAGCCATTTGCTTCAAATCTTTTGATAGCAAATTTTCATGTGGAGAGAAATGTCTTCTGCTTTAGTTCACAGAGAGATTCTTTTTTCCCTTCCTTTGTGGTTTTTCTTAATCTACAGTAAAAGCCATCCAACCTGAAAATAAGTTTCCGGCTTTAAATATAAAGGGAATTACAGTTAACCAAACCTGTAATTGAATCATAAGCCAACTTTCACTTTGGGTTTTAGAGAGAGCTCAATAAAAACAAGAAAAATGGCAAAGCCAACCTTCATTTTAATTCTTTAGTGTTTTCACTCAAGTTGTTGTGAGTTTTCTTTTCATTCCTGCCTTGAAATAGCTACATTATGTACCACTTTGTTTAGAAATTCTAAGGATAGCTGAACTAAGTTATTTGTTTTCTCCGGTTTGCGTATAGCTGTGGGAGAGAACTCCATGAAGGCATCTTGAAATACTGAATGAGACCCTCTATTCACATATAACGATTATATTTTATGGCTCGGCTTAGGTAAAGCACATTTATAAAACCTTGAAATCAATGCTATTTTTATGAGCCATCAATTTCTCTTTGAGAGATCTGCTGCAGCTCTTCTCAGTGGTGTTTCGTGATACAAACTGAGAATAATGTTTTGTCTTTGAGTTACTCATGGATTGTTCTGATCCAAAGTGGTGAAAGGGGGTGAGTTTGACTTTTACTGGTTTCCCCTTTCCCTGCAGCTCCCGATGTCCCTGAAAATCTACTCCAAAGGGTTAGGAGACCCTACAGAGCAGTATGCTGCAGGACAGAGGGAGGAACTGGCAAATATCAACCCACCCAAACACCTTCCTCCATTGGGTAACTTCTACTAGCCTCTACTGAATCCCAATTTCCCCTCTGCCAATGGATGGAGCCCTTCCATTAGCTGAGAGGAAACTCTGGATCCATTTTGTTTGTCACGAATGAGAAAAGTGTAGTTCTACCAGATTATTTTTAGAAGCCTACTATATTTCTGAAATTTTATTAGGTTGATGAGGATGTTCTAAAAATGAACATCTCTCCTTATTTTTGTCTAGGGTGTGCTTGAGGATGAATAGCAAAGACATCTTGTAACTACAGATACAAAAAAAATCTCTGTTGCATTACATCATATCTAGTGGCAGAGATCCAACAGGGCTTCTTATTAAGTACTGGCAATTAGTAATGCACCTACCCATAAATGCTAATCAATATATTGTTTCCTGAGAAGCAGGAGCTTGAATGAGGTCTACAATGTGCAAGTACTAATGGATTCTCTATCAAATATTTACTTTAAATTGTTTCACTTTCTTTCAATGAGTGCTATCCCCCCATTTTCCCCATACCCTACTGATATTAGTAACAGTGGAACCGGAGATAGGCCACTGAACTTTAATGGACAGAGCATCCAGATATAATTATAGGGCAGAGTGTAGTGGGAGAGACAAAGTTGCCTTCACAATACCATGTATTTCAGAATGTATGGACATCTAAAAAGCAGCCAGATTAAGCCCATATGGATTGTTAGATTTACAAATCTATCAAACACTTTTAGCACAAATGATGTTGTAGGCACAATTTAGCATGCACACATGAAACA
The DNA here is from genome assembly GCA_029215795.1 of Anniella stebbinsi. Classification (NCBI taxonomy): domain Eukaryota; kingdom Metazoa; phylum Chordata; class Lepidosauria; order Squamata; family Anniellidae; genus Anniella; species Anniella stebbinsi. The sequence continues at coordinate 110,296,221 of JARDYH010000004.1, read as the reverse complement.
TGGAGGGAAAATGGACTGGGAAAAAACCTGGGGTGGGTAGGAAAAGGTGAGGCAACATCATATGGCAATAGAAAGGCAGGAAAAATTAAGATCAAATGAGTAAGTTAAGGTTTTATGTCCTGAAGACAGGGAAACCTGATGATCAGAAGGACCCTAAATAGAAATTCGGAACACTTTAGGAAAACATAAAGGTAAGAATGGAAACAGCAAGTAATAAAGGAACAATTTGATTAGTTGATGTTGTCATTGTCATAGCTGGGACTGATATTGTGCATTTCAATTCATCAAGCAGTTAAGGTAACATTTTTGCATGTATGAAGGCTGTATGGTGCCCATATTACAGGTGTGCATAATGTGTGTGTGTTTGTGGGCCAAACTAGGATTCAGGCTTAATGCAGCATAAAGAACTACAACTGTTCCCCCACTTCAGTTGTTTACAGTCAGAACAGCTGGTGGTGGCAGTCGGGAGATGATTTTCATTGGGAACACAGCGCACGTGGAAGGGATGCTTAGCCCATCCCACTCCAGCAGTGATCCTTACAAAAAATGAAGGTTGTGACTGTGAAACTTAAAAGGAAAGAAAAAAACCTCCCATTGCTACCAATGAAAGCTTATTTGTAAAATTCATAGCCACACCAGGGGGCAAGGTGATTCTCATTAGGATCACAGGTGGGGAGGGAAGGATTAATCCCCCCTCCCATACAGTGCAGTCCCAACTTGGGGGTTCTCCTAGAACCATCTCTGTCACTTGAGGCTCAGGTGGCCTCGGTGGCACGGAGTGCCTTCTATCAACTTTGGTTGGTGGCCCAGCTACGCTCCTATCTGGATAGGGATAACCTGGCTTCAGTTGTCTATGCTCGGGAAATCTCTAAATTGGATTACTGCAATGCACTCTACATGGGCCTGCCTTTGAAGACGGTTCAGAAGCTGCAGCTTGTGCAAAATGCAGTGGCCAGAGTAATAACAGGAACCAGAAGGTTCGAGCATATAAGACCTACTCTGGCCCGCTTGCATTGGCTGCCTATACGTTTCCAAGCCCAATTCAAGTTGCTGGTTTTAAGGTATAAAGCCTTACACGGCTTGGGACCACAATACCTGATGGAACGCCTCTCCTGACACAAATCTACCCGTACCCTACAATCCACATCGAAGGTCCTCCTCCGGTTGCCTACTCCAAGGGAGGCACGGAGGGTGGCAACAAGGGAAAGGGCCTTTTCAGTGGTGGCCCCCCAATTGTGGAATGATCTCCCCGACGAGGCTCGTCTGGCGCCAACATTGTTATCTTTTCGGCGCCAGGTCAAGACTTTCCTCTTCTACCAGGCATTTAACAGCATATGATGAGGGTTTTTGTGTTGTTGTGTTGTTGTTGTGCTTTGACCCAGAAGGATATTGTAATTTTAATTTGTTTTTATGCTTTATGCTTTAAAATTTTGTATATTGGTGTTTTAATTGTTCAATGTTTTTAATTTGTGTAAACTGCCCAGAGAGCTTCAGCTATGGGGCAGTATATAAATGGAATAAAATAAATAAATAAATAAATAATAATAAAAAAACCTGGGGCCCCAAATGTGTACTTATGGGGGGGGGGGCAAATTTGCATTAAGCATTACATGTAGTTTGGGCCAGTGGAGGCTAGTGACTCTGATTTTGGTGGGGCTGTAAATCCATTCTGGGTTTCAGTCAGAACCAGCCAAAACCAGCCATATCCCCCACAATAGGTTCAGCACCTTGGATAGCTCCTTTAGAGGTCAGGTTAGTTATGACTAAAACTGAGGATGGGTTGGGCCTCTGTGTGTGGCTGCAGGGAGGACTGAGATGATGATTTACCTCGGGTCATCCACTGATGGAATTTAAACAACCTCCAATGACCCCAATAGATAACTTTTTCTCTCTTTTTTTTACCCCCTCTATGCATGGGGTATGTGTGGAATTCGAGGGAGGAATGGGTGAGGGAAATGCTTGAGTGCCATTTGAGTGCTTGGGAGAAAGGTGGGATACAAATAAAATAAATAATATTTTAAATTCCCCCTCCAGAATGCCATGGACCTCATCCAAATCAGTGCCACATACACTTACACAGGAGTGAGTAAACTATCAAACATAGCTCTGCTATGTGTGATTGAGCAAATGTTAAGATTGGCTCTTCATGAGCCAGACTCAGAAAATTGGCTTCCCTTGTGCCTTATTCATTTGCCACTGCAGTCCCAGAAAGACAATAAAACTGAGCAGAGTTCTCAATATTAAAGAGAGAGTATAAATAAAAAATCAAGGATTCATCAAGCAGATGGACGATATAAAAATTATTTATATCTAACAGGAGGTTAAAAAAAACCTCTAGTATTTCATGGTCAATCTAAGATTTGACTCTTCTGTGGTTTTTGTGTTACTGCACAGCAGTCTTGTCAAGCTCCTTTAAAGATGAGGGATGTAGTTCTCTGGGAGAGGGTTTTAAGCCACTCTAATTTGAGAAGCCAGTATGTTGTAGTGTAGCCTTACCCAGCCTGGTGCCTTCCAGATGTTTTGGACTTCAGTGGTCAGGAATGCTGGGAATTGCAATCCAAAACAGGAGGGCCCATGTTGAGGAAGGCTGGTATAGTATCAGATTTGGGATTGTGAAGACTCAGTCTCAAATCCCCTCTTAGCTATGAAGCTCCCTCGGTGACCTTGGGCCAGTCACAGTCTCTCAGTCTAATCAACCTGGCAGGATAACATGGGAGGACATATAAATGTGATAAATAATTAGGGATGTGTATCGTATCATTAAAATGTATGATAATGATACAATATGCTCTTTATCGTGCATGCATTTAACGATAATGATACGATAGAAAAACCTCCGATAAATATCCAATCTGATAATTTTCATCCTGATTATATCGGATTATCGGACTGCCATATAAATAAACCCATAACTTCTGTATTTTAAAAGTTAGAGGCTTGAAACTTGGTCACAGTGCTTATGGGATATGCCTAAGTATGTGTATGAAATTTGAGATCGATCCCTCCAACCCTCAATTTTATATGAATTTATTAAAGATTGTTTAAATTCTGACAGGTCAGAATGACAGCTTGCTACGTGCGTTCATTCAGACCTGTCAAAAAGTTGCAGGATCTTTTAAAAAATTCATATAAAATTGAAGGTTGGAGGGATTGATCTCAAATTCCATACACATGTCTAGCACATAGTGCTACACATATGTGCCAAATTTCAGATCAATCCCTCCACCCCTGTATTTTATATGAATTTTTGAAAGATTGTGCAACTTTTGACCTGTCAGAACTTAAACATTCTTTAATAATTTCATATAAAATCGAGAGTTGGAGGGATTGATCTCAAAATGCATGCATTTCTATGTGCCCAGCATGTTAACAGGTTTATTGCATTGTGCGGTTTCTTGATGAAAAAAACTTCGCATGACTTTGGCCTACATCTCTCTTCCCAAGGCTAAAGGATAAATGGATAAATTCTATACCTATGCTATGTCTCTGTATGAAGGAGGGATAAAATAAAAGTCCCAGCAATGCTGCACTGTGAACATATAATATAAAGGAGAGGCTTAAGAATAACCAATGTTCTTCAGATCAGGAGAATGCAATTGATTTCTTTGCAGTTTGGTTCATTGGAATAGGGATGCTGAATATATATGGCAGGAGCAATAACACTCTCCAAAGATTTAGCTGAACTAAAATCAAATGCCTATAAAACATTTCAGGCCACCCAGGAATTAATAATGTATCTTCAAGAAATCAGAGTGGCTGTTTTAGGTTTCAGCACAGCAAAGGGATTGGAGTGTGGCATAATCTCCAGCAGGGTCCAAAGGTTTTCTCTTTGAGGTTTTCAAGGTTGTAAAGAGAAGCTGTGAATTTTAAGAGTGGGAGAGGAGTAGGGGTGAGCAACTTGTGGCCCTCCAGACTGTGTTAGACTGCAACTCCCATCAGCTCCAACCAACATAGTCAGTGGTGAGGGGTGAGGAGAGTTGCAGTCCAGTGGCATCTGAAGGGAGGTTGTCCACTCCCTGGACTAGGACAATGTAGATAACATTTCCTCCCATATGAATCTTTTCGGCCAAGTGGTGTCATCTCTGCTGAAGCAAGCGTAGGATTATGGGCTGCTTGGTGTATTACTGAGTCTTTTCAGATTTTTCAGAACACAACTGTAGGCCTTCCTGTTTCGTCAAGCCTTCTCAGGGTTAGGTTTAGCTTTTCTGCTCTTTGATTTAACGTCGTTATATATTTGACCAGCAACAGGCTGGGTTTTTTTTCATGATTTTCCCTTTCAATGCAAAAGTTGCTGTTGTAGTGGAGGTGATGATTATAGAAAAGGATCTGTGGAAGGTGAAGAGGGAAAAACCTCTCATTCTGACACATATTTTTTTCACACCATTATTTCCCTTGGTACATGATACCTTCCCCATAAGAATCAGCAGCCTCCCCTGTGTCTGTAATTATCTAAGGGAAAACAAGATATATCGATGCATACTATGTATTCAGCAAATGCCTCGCTTGCCTTCAGGTTTCTTTGCCCTGACTCCCCACAATCCATACATGGCTGTCGGCCACTGCCCACCTTGACTGGGTTCCTGTTGCCCCACTTCCATAATCTCTCTCTGTGACCATGGTAACCAGGGCCGACATCAAGGGTAGGCATGGTGGGGCACCTGCCAAAGGTACACCCTCCAGCAGGGGCCCACTCATGACCCGCTTGCTCACCTCTGATCCAGACAATGGTGTTGGTGAGAAGGAGGAGCAGCAGCAGACGCCACTGCCTACTTGCTCGGTGGCTCTGTACAAGTGCTAGCAATGACGAGAACAAAGATGAGGAGCAATAGCAACAGGTGTAGCTTGTTGAGAGAGTCTTGAGCACGGGCCCTTAAAAACCTTGAGATGCGCACACACACACACACACACATTTTAAAATCGGTATTTACTATCCCATTCTCAAAGCAGCTCGCAATGCCATACGAATTAACTGATTAATTCCAATTGGTTTCATTCATTAACAAAGATTTCTTAAATCGGGTTACGGTAGCCCTAATTATTTTGCAAGTAAATGGGCATCATTCATTAACTTCTGGAACAGATTCACCATTGGTTGCCAAGAAACCCCCCTCCCATTCTTTAACCTTCCCTTAGCTATCATTAAGCTTGATGCTGGCAATCATTTTTAGACCTTGTAGTGCTATACAGAATTGTGTCAACTGTTCCCTCCCAAAGTGGTTTGTCTAGTTCCTCTTTCTGAAGGGACGGCTCACTGGGTTATTTTGAGCTTCAGACATTGTCAAGTCTTGGCATTGTAATGCTAATGCTGCCAGACATTTCAGGGCCCAAATTGGCCTCTCAAAATCTTTCATGCCAGCCCCTGTCAGCGTTCAAGTCCATTATCGAGAGGAATAACATCGAAGCTACTGTAAATAATTGTGCATTAAAGACCCTCATTGTTTGGCTTCTTCCAAACGAGGAACATCCCAAATGTCAAATGGTGCTGCAGTGGTCTAAAGAAAAGAAAAGGACATTTCCTTTAAAAGGGGGTTGCCATTTTAAATAAGGAACTATTTAAAACCTTCTATATATATATATATATATATATATATATATATATATATAATCAAGCACTTAAGGAAGTCAAGGACTGCGGGTTTTATATATATATATATAAAACCCGCAGTCCTTGACTTCCTTAAGTGCTTGATTTATTCGTATTTGGTTAGGTCAGAAGTATAGTGGGGAAACAGGTTATAATTGTTACTATAAACAACACTATCGAAACAGTAAATATAAATTCTATGTAGATATATGCATGTATGTAATGAAAAAAAGACTGGCCTTCTTGCTGAGGTGCTAGCTTCCCACATACAAGGGTTTACTTGCTTGCTTGTTTTACATTGAGGAACATGCAAAGATACACCCCCCCCCCATCCCATGCCTGCAATCTGGTACAGTCCAGGCAGGAAGACATCATGTGCTTTTTCTGAATTAGTCAGTGTAAAACAAAAGCTTCCCAAAGCTAGTTCTTACACTGCATATTTTAAAGGAATCTGGAATTCCTTATTTTTATATCGATTCACTCACATTATTTCAAAGAGCCCTTCAATGCACACTCTCAAAATAATGTTGTTTCATATTGTAAGGAACATCTTCTCCATTACTTTGAAAGCTCACAAAGGAAACATTAGACAGCAGGCCCTATTAATTTTTCATTTCACATTTCCAAAACTATCTGATACGAGAATTCCAATGAAAGTAAAACAGTATGAGGTGGCAGTTAACAATAGATTTTATATATAGGCACACACATTCATTTTACTCCATATTTTCATTTTCTATCCCCTCAACAAATGGATAAAGTAGTGCAGAATGCTGAAAGATTTGTCACCTGTTACCCATGATGCTCCATTCCTGCCCACTTCATATTGTCTTCTCCTGTGTTGAAAATTAGGGCAAAATCCTATGCATGTTTAGACAGAAAAAAGTCCTACAACTCCCTGCATTATTCCCAACATAGCTGCCTGTTGGGAGTTGTAGGACTTTTTTCTGTCTAAACATGCATAGGATTCTGCCCTTAGACAGTAAGCTGCTCTAGGCAGGGAACACTCTGATCAACATCATCAACAACAACAACATTCGTATTACCATGTTCTATTAAGAACATTGTTTGCTTGTAAGCCTATATGGCTAAATAAAAACACACACCCCACAATATTAAGTCTCAAGAGCTACAATTCAGCCCCAGGGTAATTTGGCCCTTCTGTAAATAAACCAAGTCTATGACACTGCAAGCAGCGGGATTTGCAGCAGTATTTTATAGGGCTGTGCATCGCCTCAGATCCGAATCCTGAATCGGGGAGATTCAGAGGGCTTTGAAACAGATCTGAAGCAAATTGAAACAGATCCGAATCAGTCCAAAGCAAACCGGCATGGTTCGAATTCAGACCTTTTTCACACATAGACAGCCTGTCTGTGCTTGCAACAGGGGGAGGGCAGGAGTTTGGAGGGGGAAATTAGCTGTTAAGTATCAGCTTCATCCTCCAATCCTCCTGAAGTCTCTCAATTCTCTCCAGCAGCCTCCAATCACATTGGTGGAGGAGGGCTTAAGAACAATCAGGAGATTGAGTTTCCTTCATCCTTGCTCATTGTGGGTTAGACTTGGTAGGAGTAAAGTGTTTTGGGCTGGCTAACTTAGGTTTGTTGGTGGTGTGTGTTTTGGTGTGTTGTCACTTGCATCTTTCTTCAGTCTTCCCCCTTCTCTTACTGTTATCTCTTACCTCTATATCTCTTTCTGCTGGTCTTTTTTAAAAAAAAATACAAAATTTATATACAGAATTCTTCTAGTTGTTAGCCTTTAGTGTGTTGTTCTAATCCTCCCCCTTCCTCCATTCTTCCCTGAAAAAAGCACATTTTACCAGTTGATTGCACAAATGCCACTGCATCAATCTGTCTGATATTTGGCATACATGAGCACCTCCACAGCATTTCATGTTTGTATCATGTAAAATGAAAATGTTATAGGTATTTCTTTTTTCCAATGCAAATCTATGGGGAAAAGAGAAATCCGAGTAATTTGGAAATACAAATCTTGATTCAGATACAGAACTGAAGCAAATTGAAATAAGTCTGAACTGGTCTGAAACGAATCAGGTCCAAATTGGTCCGAATCGGGATCCAAAGCAAATGGGGGGTGGTGATCTGTGCACATCCCTAGTGTTTTAGTTCAAGACAAAAGATAGTAGAATCAGGCCCAGAGATACAAACTCACCAGCATGATCAACCCTTTTCCCCACTGAGAAGATCCATTTGTGGAAAGGAGTTAATTTTTGTACCCTGCTTTGGAAAGCAAGTGTAAGCAAGTGCAAAGTGATGCATGCTGGGACAAAAACTCCCAACTTCATGTAAGCTGATGGGATCTGAGCTAGAAAACTCCAAGAAAGTGATCTTGGAGTTGTGATGGACAGCTTGATGAAAATGTAAACCCAGTGTGCAGCCATTGTAAAGAAGGCAATCTTCATGTTAGACCCAATTAGAAAAGGAATTGAGAATACAACTGCCATCATCATACTGCCTTTATACAAATCTATGGTGCGTTCACACTTAGAATTCTGTGTACAGTTCTGGTCACTACACCTTAAAAAAAAGATATTTTAGAGCTGGAAAAAATGCAGAAAAGGACAACTAAAATTATCAAGGGGCTGGAGCATCCCCTATAAGGGAAAGTTACAACAGCTGGAACTGTTTAGCTTAGGGGGGAAAGGAGGGTAAAGGGAGACACGATAGAGGTGTACAAAATTATTCATGGTGTGGAGAATGTGGATAGGGAGATATTTTTCTCCCTCTCTCATACTACTAAAACCTGTGGTCATCCCATGAAGCTGACTGGTGGGAGATTCAGGACAGATAAAAGGAAGGACTTCTTGACACCATACATAGTTAAACTATGGAACTCATTTCCACAAGATGTAGTGCTGGCCACCAACTTGCATGGATATATTCCTGGAGGAGAAGGCTATCAATGCCTACTAGCCCTGATGGCTATGTTCTACCTCCAGCATCAGAGGCAGAAAGCCTATACACAGCAATTGCTGGGGAACATGGGTGGGAAGGTGCTGTTGCCCTCATGTTCTGCTTCTGGGCTTCCCGTTAACAGCTGGTTGGTCACTGTGTGAATAGAATGCTGGACTGGATGGACCTTTGGTCTGATCCAGCATGGCTGTTCTTATGTTCTTATGAGTATCAACCCCTGTCATCCTTCTGCTTTTGGAAGTTTTCTGTGACCTGGGTTGGTTAGAGGATGTCTGCTAGGTGATGTCTAGAATTCAGCCCATCTGTTCTTTTAATCTATGATAGAAATTCAACAGAGACAAACAAAATGGCTATGCTCTTGTAATTCTGATTTATCCATAACAAGCTAGAAAGGACAATAATCTTGCAGTGATCCAACTGAAAATGGGCATAGCTAGATAAATGGGCAGGAGGGTTTGGGAGGGTTTGGGGGGGGGGTGTTACAAAAAAATCTTTTAGGAATGTACAACTATTTTATTTTTATTTTGTCCTATTTTCTTTTCTTTCTTTCTTTTTGGGGGTGGGTGGGGTTTGGTGTTTTTTTTTAAATAAGCTCATAAAATTGTCTACAGCTATTTTAGATAATGGGGATTTGATGCACCAAAAGATCTGCCCTTGCCTTTGCTGCCATTTGGCTCAAGCCCCAGGCTTGTTTAAATCCTTGGAGAACTGCAGGGCCTACGTCATCTCACCATATGGAATTAAATTATGAAGTAGCATTTCAGATGTTATTTTCCTGTTAACATGCTGGAAAGGCTGTCAGACAGGTTACAAAGAGCCCTACAATTATGTGCAGGCTAAGGAGAGAAAAAAGTGCCTGTGTTGTGGATGTATACATTGGGTGGGTGAAGCTTTCTTATATATTTTATGCCAACTGGCATAAAAACAATTTGATAGCTCTGATAGCACTTTACTTAAAGAAACCTTATTTGGTTGGAACTCAGATAGCCGATTGTGAATATAATGACTCTGAAAAGTATGGCTTTTCTCTTTGGCCCATGCTTGGATTTTATATCCAGTATAGTCAGAAGCTGAACGTTAGAGGTTGCAGAATGACATCTTCTTAAACTGGGGAATGTGGAAAGGCTTGCACATGCATACATCTTTCATCAGTTGCTGATTGCAACTTCATGGTGAGCTTTATCCAATTTGCTGGGTCATGCGGAAACCGGACCTAGATGCATAGATGAATTTGCACTATATTTACAGGTGCAATCTCTGGAGCATGTTAGCGTCTGATAAAATTCAGTGAAGTCAGCTGCTAGGCAAACCTCATGAAGTGGTTGCCGTGCAATTTTCAGGTGGAGAATAAAGCTTTTTTCAAACATAATAAGAGCCTCCTTTCAAAATCTATTGCATTACTATTAGCTTTTGTTGCATCCACAGAAATTCTCTGTGGAACTGAGTAATGAAACCAGGGGAATGCAAAGCTGTAATCCCAACACAGCCTCTTAGCTGAAGAAATAGCACTCAGGCCCTCTTTTCTGATAAAGGTCTATAATTTGGATGCCAGTACTCAAGTTTACAATTGGTGTAAGTTCTGAAGAGAAACATTGCCTTAATCATACCCATCGCAGGCATTGAATCTGCAGGCATGAGGGGCTAAGAGAGAGAGGGGGGGAGATATAAATTTGGAAATAATTTCTATAATTTAAGCAGAAATGTCACCATAGTGGAAAAGACTATGACCAGATGACCTGCCTGCTCAGGCTGCTATCCAAATGCTAACAATGGTTGATGGGCAATTTCAAGGCCCCTGTTCTCTCTTCTTAGAGTTGTCATTGTTGTTGTTGTTGTTCAACTGGACAGCCCTTCAAATAGAGGATGCCTTTAAAAGTAGGGTGACCATATGCAAAGGAGGACCAGGCTGCTGCATGCATACAAATGACACCTGCTGAAATTCCCTTTTCTATACAGCTGTTAAAGATACAGAAGCCCTGTCCTCCTTTTCATATGGTCACCCTATAGGAGACTGTCCTTTGATAGCCCTTCAAAACAGGGGACTGTCCTCTGTAAATGAGGACAACATGGCCACCCCAATGCCCTACCATCCTCCATGTTCTTGACCTTGAGCAGCAAGAAGTGAAGGGGGTTCTACTCACATTTGTTTGAATGTGAGTAGAATCCTCTGCATGGTTGGAAACCCTGACTTGTCAGGCTTCCTGATCATGTGGAGGGTTCTACTCGTGTTCAAATGTGAGCCTGTGCAGAGGTACTGGGGGTGGGGGTTGCAAGTGTGCTCTCATCAACATGGCTTTAGTGCTCACGTATGCAGGCTGAATGTCTGCATTGGGCAATTTATTTATTTATTTATTTATTTATTTATTTATTTATTATTTTATTCCACTTATATACCGCCCCAAAGCCGAAGCTCTCTGGCCGGTTTACAAAAATTAAAAACATTGAACTTTAAAAGCACTGATATACAAAATTCAAAACCATAAAGCATAAAAATAGGGCCAGGCCAGACAGCTGCATCAGTCTCCACTTTGCCCACTTTTCTACTCTATCTACTGAACAAGCAGGACTTTACTTTTGCCTCACTGAAGATGGTAGAGGAGGGTGAGCCAAGGGACTGTTGGAGCAATGGGGTGGGAAATGAAGCAGTCCATCCTCTCACTGCTTTTAAGGTACAGGTATCTTCTCCAAGTTAAACTGTAAAACAATTGCCCATAGTAGGGTGACCAGATAAAATCCAGGTCAGGGCTCATGTAACTTTAACAGTTATAGAGAAAAGGGGATTTCAGCCAGTGTCATTTGTATGCATGCAGCACCTGGTGAAATTCCCTCTTCATCACAACAGTTAAAGGTGCAGGCACTATACTAGAGTGACCATATACAAAAGAAGGCAGGCCCCCTGCAACTTTAACTGTTGTAATGAAGAGAGAATATCACCAGGAACTAATTGCATACAAATGACACTGGCTGAAATTCCCTTTTCTCTACAACTGTTAAAGTTACAGGAGCCCTGACCTGGATTTTATCTGGTCACCCTACCATAGTGGCTGAGTTAGGAATTGATTGGCATTGTGAACTATGCTCACAGTCAGTAGCTGGGTTCACAAAACACACTAACCCACACTCAGTGGTTGAGTGTGAGTTGTTGCTGAACCATGGATTATTGTTGTACTATGGGTTATCGTGTTGTCCTAATCCAGTGCATTTTCCACAGGATTGCTGGTCATGCACTGGGGCTTATTTTTCTCGAACAAGCCAACTTGAGAACCCATGGGTTGTTGCTGAGTAATTCAGGGGGGTTAACAAACCAACCTGCATGATTAACGAGCCCCCTACAGAAAACGTGATGCATTCCAACAACATGATGATAACTCACCCTGCAGGTGTAAACCTAGCAGGTGTGAACTTAGCAAAAAAAATAAATACATATAGAGCCCCATGCCAAACTTAATCATTAATCTCAAGTTCACTTTGAGCATCAGAGACTATTCATGTACACCCTTGGGTCAGGGCAAAATATACACTAGTCTTAGTTCTGGGCCGGATCTACACGTCGTCCTCGATGCGCCCTCCCTGCGCCACAAGCCGCTTTGGAGCGCTGCATTTTGTCTAGTGTGGCTCAAGCCTCAGAGGCTCTGCTCGCGCTCTCACTGCCGCCGCCACGCTTTCATCCTGGCCGGTCCCAGGGAGGGAGGAGGGAGAGTTGTAAACAAAAGCTAGCAATTGGAAATCCCTCTCCCAATTGCTGGCTTTTGTTTACAACCCTCCCTTCTCGGGACCGGCCTGGATGAAAGGGCGGCGGCCGCCGCGGCGCGGGCAGAGCCTCCGAGGCTTGAGCCACACTAGGCTGGGTGAAGCACTTCGAAGCAGCATGTGGCGCAGGGAGGGCGCATCAAGGACGACGTGTACTTCCAGCCCTGGTGTGAATTGTGTTGAGCCAATTCAAAGTCAATGAGCAGTGTGTGTGTGTGTGTGTGTGTGTGTGTGTGTGTATGTGTATGTATAATCTTCTCTCCTGCAAGAGCCATATAGTGACACACTAGACGGTGTTGTTTTATATTAAGACTGCACAACTGGGACCTACAACAAAATGTTGCAATGTGGAATGTTATTGTTCAGGATGCCAGCCAGCCATGTCCTTTTCCAAGATACTCCATTCCATTTCCCCACCCCTGGTTTCTCACTTCTCCCTCAACAGACACTCCATGTTCTGTGGCCACTGTGTGTCCTAAGTCCTCATTGGAATTTTGGAGGCTCCTGAGCCCTTTTAGGACTTTACCCTGAAGATTTGCTGTACTTCTGCAAATCTTGCAGTCTTCCCAAGCTTGTTGATTATACCTCATCCTTGTCATGGATGGTGTCATTATGGCTAAATAAGGATTGGCCCTCAGAGAATGAGTTTCCTATGAGCATATATGATCCCCATGAGGTATATTAAGACTGTATTCTTGTGAGGAGAAGTCTGTTCTTGCAAGATAGGGTTATTAATGGCTATTACATTGCAAGCTTCCCAAAAGCATTTGGTTGGCTCTATTGAAAAGAGGTTGCTGGACTAGGAAGATACTTTGGTTCTTCTCATTTTGTCAGGACACAATCTTATACACGATTACAAACAAATAAATCCTACAATTCCCAGCCTCCCCCAGGCAGCATGGTTGGCTGGGGGAAGCTGGGAGTTGTAGGACTTATTTCTGCTGTAACATGTATAGGATTGCACCATTATAGTTCCTCTCCCGGTGCTTCTGTGTATAATGTTTGTACCTGGTGCCGGACAGAGATGAGGAAATAAATGGGACCCCATGCAGGAATGTTACTAATCTTACTGAAATTCTTTTAACATCTTTTGGAAATACATGCATATCTATTTCATCTGAGATTGAACTTCACATATGCCTCACATTTCATGTTACGTAGAAATGTGGAGAAAACGCAGACAAAACATTTTTGCTAAGCTTATCGGAATCCACTGAAAATTGATCAAAATCCCAACAGACACTACATCGAGTGGGACTTTTCCTAGGATTTTGCTTTGACAAAAAATTAAGTGGTTACTCAGAGAAGCAAAAACAGTGGCAGCGGGTGGGGTGGGAAATAAAATGGGATAAATGAGAAAAGGAAAAATATTTATTGGAGTCCAATGTGTTTTGGGCTGTACTGGTCCTTCATGAGGGAATTTCCTAGAGTTGGAAGACCTAAAGATAGTAGTGCATGCGCTGGTAACATTGAGGCTCGACTTCTGCAATGCGCTGTACATAGGGCTACCTTTGTGCCTAGTCCAGAAACTTCAACTAGTTCAAAATATGGCAGCCAGGTTGGTCACTGGTACACCTAGGGGTGATCACATTACACCAATTTTAAAATCACTTCACTGGCTGCCAATCAGTTTCCAGGCGAAGTATAAAGTGTTGGTTATTACCTTTAAAGCCCTACATGGTTTGGGTCCAGCTTAACTGCGGGATCGCCTTCTCCCATACAATCTGCCCCACATGCTCAGGTCCTCTGGGAAGAATTAACTCCAGTCAGCCAAAACTAGGCTGACAACTGTTACCCAGAAGACTGTCTCTTCTGCCGCTCACAGATTGTGGAATGGTCTGCCGGGAGAGATTTGTCAACTTAACAGTCGTTCTGAATTTAAGAAAGCCATGGAGACTGGTCTCTTCCGGCAGGCCTACCCAGATGAATTTTAAGATGCTTGACTGTTATTTTAATAATGTATTAGTTTTATATGCTTTTAATCAGTTTTATGTATTTATAGTATTTTTTGTATTCAGTGTTGTTTCCCGCCTTGATACAGAGGGAGAGGCAGGTAAGAAATTATTATTATTACTATTATTACTATTATTATTATTATTATTATTATTGTTGTTATTAAAGGAAATATCAGATTTGCATGTGCTGTCTCTTCAACCTCTCGTGCTACTCAGCGGATTGATAAACATGCCAGCAGAGGCCAATCATATTATCTTTTAAAAATCCGGGGTATTCTTGAATGCGTGAAGAAGAGGAAAGCATTACAAGGCTATTTCCAGATCTCTTTTCTCATGCCCTTGCTTTCCTCTTTTCATTTCAATACCTCTCCTCCTCCCACTCTGTAAGAAATGGCCATCATGGCTTTGGGGAGGCAGGGTGGTGGAGGAAAGGAAAGAGCAGTAGAAATAGCAGCACACACGGCACACTAATTCAAAACATTCCTAGGGGTAGCAACACAAACGGCTGCTTCGTGCTTCAGAATTTCCCACTCCTACCAACTTCTGCTGCAGAGAGAAAAGATTACTATGCCGCGTGTGACTATTTACAAATGCATGCTGGGTGAAATGTCTACTAGGGGGCTTTGTCTAAGAATTCTCATGATATGACAAGTCACGAATATATATTGCTTCTGTTGCTCCACATTTTCATGCTTTTACAACTCCTCTTCTTGACTGCCTGTAGTTTTGCCATTTTCCCATCCCTGCGCTTAGTAGGCAAAGGGGCAAGCCTGCATGAACTATTACGCTCCTGACATCTCAGAACCAAATCTATTTTAAAGTTCTAAATACAGTATCTCATTCATATGTTTTTTGGTCAGTAGAACGTGCCCAGTTTGTGTCCACTTTTAGCTTTGGCTGGAGTTTTGATATTTGAGCAGTGGTTTGGCTTAAGACCACATCTTTTAACTTGGGGTATTTGTTTTGTTTTGTTAGTAGAAGCTAATCATTTTGCCAAATATTCAGCATGACTATTGTTTTAAAGGGAGCCTTTTTTTCATGAAGTGCCTAGTTGACTATGTATGTGTATATATATATATATATATATATATATATATATTCTATCCTTACTTTGCAATAGTCATCTTTAAAATAATAGAGTCATTGTTAGTATTGTTCCAGACTAGCATTGACAGAACCATAGAAGACAGAATACTGATGGCCTACAACGTAGGTCCTCAGACTTTTGGGGTTGGTGGGTACATTTGGAATTTGGATGGAGTGCTGTGGGCATAAAAGGCTGCCATAGTGGGCAGGGGTGGCAGACCTATTCAGATGATCCACCCCCGAAGGCTGATGGATCCTTCTGGATTCCAGAAAGCCTTGGAGGATTCTATGGCTGGTATCATCGACAATCCTGTAGAAGCCCTGGTCAGTAGATGGAATCAAGACCTAACTAGGGCTATCGACACGATAACCCCCAAATATCTTCTCTGACTCGCTTCTAACTGGGCACCCTGGTATACAGAAGATCTCAGGGAGTTGAAGCGGAAAGGACGACGACTGGAGCATCGATGGTGGAAAACTCAACTTATATCAGACAAGACACGACATAGAGAACATCTCCGTTCCTATGGGGTGGCAATACGTGCAGCGAAGAAAGCTTTCTTCTCTGCACGCACTGCATCTGTGAATTCACATCCAGCAGAACTGTTCAGGGTGGTGAGGGGTCTAACCCGGGCACCTTCCCCCCTGAACCCGATCTTAGAGCCTTCGGTAGTTTGCTGTGATGCCTTTAACTATCATTTCACAGATAAAATCTCTCGGATAAGAGTCGACTTAGATGCCATCGTTATAGCAGAGGCTGACAATGGAGTGTCCAGTAACACTTCAAGTAGAATTACACTGGATCAGTTTCAGTTGGTGAGTACCAAGGACGTGGACAAGCTGCTTGAGGAAGACAACTTGCCCTCTCGATCCCTGTCCTTCTTGGCTGGTCGTCCAGGGAGGAGATGTAATTAGATTACAGTTACAACATATTATTAATACATCTCTCAGGGATGGGACTTTTCCATCATGTTTAAAAGAAGGGTGGTACAGCCGCTTCTAAAAAAGCCCTCCCTGTGATGACTCCCAAGAGGAGAGTAATTATGGTTCGTCCCGGTGCATTCTTGCCCAATTAAACACACAGGGTGGGAGGAAAAAGTTTAATCAATTAATTCCTATGTCTGCAGCCATGGAATGCTCTAACAGTCTCTAAGGTCTCTGTTTTTGAACAAAGGAAGGCAGTACTTTTCACACTTTTTTGATTCTTAAGCTATTTCATTGGCTAGCATTGTCACATGTTCACAGAACATGAATATCACCGGTTAGTGCTTCTAACAAACCAGATCACTGATTTGAGTAAGTATGCACATATATCATAGAATAAGCAACTGCTGATTGGATAAAAGTCTGTCTCTTCAAAGGAGGCTCAAAACTCCATTAAGGAATGCACTTCTACCATGTACACAAACTCTTTTGACCCCCCTTTGCTTTGGGCTGTCTTCACTATCTCATAGAGAAGAGCAGGGGAGGGGGAGTAAATTCCTAGCTGTTCTGCTTGGTATCGCCTGGATCCCCTGGACCTTAATAATTACAGACCAGTATCGAATCTTCCATTTCTGGGCAAGGTGATTGAGGGGGCAGTTGCCTTCCAATGCCTAGCAGTTTTGGAGGATACAGATTTTCTAGACCCATTTCAAAATTGCTTCAGGGCAGGTTATGGAGTTGAGACAGCTATGGTCGCCTTAGTGGATGGTCTACGCTTGAGTATTGACAGGGGGAGTGTGTCCTTGCTGGTACTTCTGGACCTCTCAGTGGCTTTTGATACCATCGACCATGGTATCCTTCTGGAATGCCTGATGGGATTGGGACTCAGGGGCACTGTGCTTCAGTGGTTCTGGTCCTACCTCTCGGGCAGGTTCCAGATGGTGATGCTTGGGGATAGATGCTCCTCAAAGAAGGAGCAGCTATGTGGTGTACCACAAGGTGCCATCCTATCCCCAATGCTGTTTAACTTCTACATGAAACCACTGGGAGAGATCATCCAGAGGCATGGGCCAGGTGCTATCAGTGCGTTGATGACACCCAAATATATTTCTCTATGCCTTTGACAACAGCGTCAGCTAAGGATAGTGTGTCTCCTCTGAATGAATGCTTGGAGGTGGTAATGGGCTGGATGAGGAAAAACAAACTGAAGCTGAACCCAGACAAGACGGAAGTGCTTACTATCAAAGGCCCCAACCTAGGGTTGGAGGTGTGTCAACCAGTTCTGGATGGGGTTACACTCCCCCTGAAAGGCTGTGTTCGCAGCTTGGGGGTGCTCCTGGATCCATCGCTCCAAATGACAGCTCAGATAGATGCAACAGCCAGGAGTGCCTACTATCAGCTTCAGCTGATACACCAGCTGTGCCGCTTCCTAGAGTTGGAAGACCTAAAGACAGTAGTGCACACGCTGGTAACTTTGAGGCTCAACTTCTGCAATGCGCTGTACATAGGGCTACCTCTGTGCCTAGTCCAGAAACTTCAACTAGTTCAAAATATGGCAGCCGGGTTGGTCACCTGTACACCTAGGGGTGACCACATTACACCAGCTTTAAAATCTCTCCACTGGCTGCCAATTAGTTTCCGGGTGAAGTACAAAGTGTTGGTCATTACCTTTAAAGCCCTACATGGTTTGGGTCCAGGTTACCTGCAGGATCGCCTTCTCCCATGCTCAGTTCCTCTGGGAAGAATTTGCTACAGTCAGCCAAGACTAGGCTGACAATTGTTACCCAGAGGACCTTTTCTTCTGCCGCTCCCAGATTGTGGA
Source organism: Anniella stebbinsi (assembly GCA_029215795.1). Lineage (NCBI taxonomy): Eukaryota > Metazoa > Chordata > Lepidosauria > Squamata > Anniellidae > Anniella > Anniella stebbinsi. The sequence goes on along the minus strand of JARDYH010000004.1, from coordinate 110,278,170 downwards.
ATGACCTGCTGGGAGAGATCTGCCAACTCACCAGTCTTCAAGCATTTAAAAGAGCTATAAATACTTCCGGCAGGCCTACCCAGATGAATTTTGAGTATTTTATTGGTATTTTAATAATGTATTGGTTTTATGTGCTTTTAATCAGTTTTGTGTATTTTATATTTGATGTTGTTCCCCGCCTCGATCCGGAGGGAGAGGCAGGTAAGAAATAAAATTATTATTAATTATTGACTGTTTACAAAACTCTCATTTCCCTCAAGGAAAACTGATGAGTAAAAAAGAAAAGAAACTTGCCCAAGAATCTAAGACAGAGGTGCGGTCTAAACTCCAAAACACTAATAATAATAGTAATAATAATAATAATAATAATAATAACAATAATAACAACAATTTATTTCTTACCCGCCTCTCCGTCTGGATCGAGGCGGGGAATAACAACATGATAAAATACATAAAATGGATCCAGGCGGGGAATAACAACATGATAAAATACATAAAACATGACATATTATTAAAACTGCATAAAAAAATCCTAAAACATCCTAAAAACATCCTTAAAACATTCTAAAATTCCACTGGATATGCCTGCTGGAAGAGAACAGTCTTTATAGCTTTCTTAAATTCTAAAAGACTGTTAAGTTGACGAGTCTCCTCCGGCAGGTCATTCCACAGTCTGGGAGCGGCATAAGAGAAGGTCCTCTGGGTAACGGTTGTTAGCCTAGTCTTGGCCGACTGCAGTAAGTTCTTCCCAGAGGACCTGAGCGTGCGGGGCGGATTGTATGGGAGAAGGCGATCCTGCAGGTAACCTGGACCCAAACCATGTAGGGCTTTAAAGGTAATAACTAACACTTTATACTTCACCCGGAAACTAATTGGCAACCAGTGGAGCCAACCGGATGAAAGAGCATTTAACTGGCATGGCATGATGCCAGTTAAAAAGAAACTGAAAAATCTTAAGGAATAAAATAAACATCAGGAGGGTCAAGGATAGGAACCTGATAAGCACCACAACGAGTGTCCATGGATGCCTTTGTGTGGGACACCCCAGGTCTAAAATATTGTTATGTAGCTTTTTTGGCCTACTCCAGCAGCAGGGACAGGCAGATTTATTATTTTCCCAGAAATGACAGCTATCCATTTTGGGAACACAACAGATGACTGATGGCAGGGGAGAGGGCCTTTTCTGTCATGGTACCTCAATTGTGGAGACCCTTCCCAGGAGGCTCACCTGGCACCTAGGTTATTTAACTTTAGGTGCCAGGCTAAAACTGCTCAATTCACCTGAGGTTTTGTTGAGTGCTATCAGGCTGCCTTGTACAATTCTTTGAAATCAAAACAGGGTGGAGATCATCCTAATTAATCAATTAATGTATTAAGGTTTCAATCCTATATACACTTAGAACATAAGGAGAGCCATGCTGGATCAGACCATCCAGTCCAGCATTCTGTTCACACAGCAGCCTTCCATCTGCCCACCGGAAACCCAGAAGCAGGACATGAGTGCAACAGCATCCTCCCACCCAAGTTCCCCGGCAACTGATGTGGGGCTTACTTCTGAGTAAACACTCATAAGGAAGTGCTGTAACTAAATGTGTTGATGGATGCTGGTTTAAAACCACTGCCTTTCTCAGCAAAACAAACGAAACAATCTTTTCTTCTATCCGTATACTTTGACAATACGAACGTGCATGCATAGAGTTGCTGACAAATCCAAAAATGAAAGGCTTGCCAGAATTTTTTGTATGTGAAAGCCAGGATTTGGGGATGTTGGCATTTTTTTAAAAAAGAAAGAAAGTAAAACTAGTATTTGTTTGGATAAAAGTCAGCATCGAGGTTTAACTAGTTCCTCGTGCTTCAGTGCACTATTTCACATGGTATGGCGTAAGAGCCTGAAGGGTGAGTGGGTGCTTCCTCTGTAGCCTCCCCACCCAGGTTAGACTGAAAAAAGGGAAGAGTGGGTGCTGGATGAATGAAGTAACAACTTGGCAAGAGCAGCTGTGTATCTTACACATTCTTACATTCGCTTCTTAATTTTCCTCTGCACTAGAAACCAAGCACAGCCTGATGGCACTAGTCAGAACATCACACTGAAAAGTTTTATTAGCTCTGCTCCATGGAGTCTGAAGCTTTTTTAATTCAGTAAAAAAAAAATGATGGGTATGTGTGTGAGTGGTCATGCTAGAGGTTCATAAAATTGTGCATGATGCAGAGAAAATGGATAGAGGGGTGTTTTTCTGCCTCTCTCGCATAACACTAGAACTCAGGGGCCACCCAATGCAGTTGCTCGGCGCTCGATTCCAGACAGACGTTGAGCATAATTAACAGCATTTGTTGCCGCAAGATGTGGCAACGGCCTCTGACTTAGATGGCTCCAAAAGGGGATGAGAAAAATTCATGGGGAGCAAGTCTCTCACTTTCACCTAGCCAGGGTGGCTTTATTGGACCTTCATGTTCAGAGGCAGTATGTCAGCAAGGACCGGTTGCTGGGAAGCAACAGCAGGACAGGCACATTTCTTTCCTGCCCTGCTCATGACTTTTGCAGAGCAATATGGCTGTTGATTGTGGGAAAAGTCTTGACCAGGTGTGAGGCCCAGAGGAAGTGGACTATAACATAGGCTGACCAGATAAAATCCAGGTCAGGGCTCATGTAACTTTAACAGTTGTAGAGAAAAGGGAATTTCAGCCAGTGTCATTTGTATGCAATTAGTTCCTGGTGAAATGCCCTCTTCATCACAACAATTAAAGTTGCAGGGGCCCTGCCTTCTTTTGTATATGGTCACTCTAGTATAGTACCTGCACCTTTAACTGTTGTGATGAAGAGGGGATTTCACCAGGAACTAATTGCGTACAAACGACACTGGCTGAAATTCCCTTTTCTCTACAACTGTTAAAGTTACATGAGCCCTGACCTGGATTTTATCTGGTCAGCCTACTATAACACAGTACTCTCAGTCTGTACTGGGTCTGCTCCAGTGATCCTCATCAGGACCTTGGCTACCACCCTTCAGGAAGTGCTAGCTGGTGCATTCTCCCCTATGTAGCTCTGATCCCAGCCAGGACTGGAGTCAACTGAGGCCTTAAGAAGGCTGGCAAAGCCTGGTCTTTCTGTAGCTCTGCCTCTGCTTTATACTGACTGCAGTTCTTAAATGGCTAGTGTCCGTTTATGCAGTCCCCTGCTCCTGTGTGGCTGAGGGACAGGGGAAGCTGCAGGAGAGACATCGTCTGAGTCTGGTGGGCAAGTAGAGAGGGAGGAACATTTTGTTCCCGTTGGCAAACCATGTGAACATGTCCCACTCACAACCTCAAATGTGAATGCCAGCAGGACCGCAACTCTCAGGATTGATTTTTATTTTTGCATTTTCCCAAATTTGTGTTCACGTTTGAAAGTCTACACTAATGTAAATGCACATTTAAACACACCCCAACCCACATTTTCACACTTTTGCCTATGATGAAAGTACACATTTTGGATGTGCATTTTTTAAACACGCACACGAACAAGACAAAATGAGCTTCAAGGAGGAATTCAGAGAACCACAGCCATCTCAAACATTGCATGTTAGCGCATCCCTTATGGGCAAGCTGCATCCTCAGGCTGGGATGGTCTAGGAAGGGGCTCCAAAGCCCTCCCCATGAAGTGGGTTGACCTGTGACTAGCCTCAATTCAAGTTTCCTCGAAGTAGTGCAGAGTCTCAGAACCAGGGGACCTGACAGGAAGCAGGGAGGGTGATGCTGGATGAACTGGCTGTTTAGTTTGAAGCAGCAAGGCGATGCATCAGCCAGCCTGTGCCTCCTGATCTCTTCCCCCACAAACCCCATCTAGATACCAGACATTTTCAAGCTGTAATCCTACACAAGTGTTATTTTTTAAATCATGCAAAATGGGTGGGTTTTGTACTTTTGTAGCCATACTTGAGTACACCCTTTTATAGCAGAGAGAGGAACTACCTTTCTGGGGGCTGGATAATTCCCCCCACCCAGCCCTCCATGGGAAGTTTAAAGTGAGAAGCCGCATTCCATGAATTCCCTATGTAAAAAAAAATTCATTGAACTTGTCCTTCCAACTAGTAATATCCAGATCTGATATCTCTTCTATACTTGGAAGAAATCCATGTCTTAACCTTGAGCATGTGCCCACTATTCTCTCGTTTTCTGTCAAGTGACTTCTCATACCAAGAGATATTCAATCCTTAGCTTTCTAGACCAATGGTCTCCTTTATAATTATAGGTAGTAATACATGCTACCGATTTCTACTTAGGTTATACCAATGTCTTTCATGGTTAAGGGTGCAATCCTATGCATGGGAAATTCCCAGGATGAGAAATGCTGGGAGTTGTTTAGACAGAAAAAGTCCTACATGCATAGGATTGCACCCTAAATAATTCAACAAGCGTTTCTCATTATGGATTGCACTACTGCCAAAAGCTATGTGGAGCTTTCATGTTATTGCCCAAATGGGAACCAATAACTACAATGAACGGCCGAAAAGTTCATTCTCTCCTATTCACTTGGGTTTCATTTTTCTTTTAGAACAGACTCCCACTTGCTCTGCTTCTTTTTCATTCGGTGTTTAGACTGGTCTAGTACTATTCCTTTTTTGGTATTTTGCTGGCAGTTATACTGAGAAAAGTTGTTGTTCATATTGATAGTTCAACAAAATGGGAAAATATTCCCAACCCCTTAAGATACAAAAACAACACAACTAGGTCGGGTACACTGGTGACAATAAACAACAAGGGTAAAAATAATAATATTGATAAGAATACTTTGAAAGAATTGTTATCAATATTATTATTTTTACCCTTGTTGTTTATTGTCACCAGTTGACCCAACCTAGTTGGATCATATTGATAGTGCCAGGTTTTGCAATTCAGAGGATACCATGTGGTTAAGCTTCAGTATTTCATTTCAAGACCATGTATTCCCAAATTGATATCAATGGGTTCACTATTCTTTTACTGATCATGAAATCCAGTGTGCATGGTATCTGCATATCTTACAGCATGAACAGCTGTTATCAAATAATACCATTAGAAATTGAGGGTGTTCATATCAAGCTTGTAAATAGCCACTTGCCTATGATGAATAAAGATCACCTCCAGGTGATCAGGCAGTCAAAGGTTCACCCTCAATATAAGCATATGTCCTTCTTGGAGGCAGTAAGGAATCTTGGACTGGATGGCTTTCTTCTATGGAAAGAGGCCATGGCTCAGTCAGAAGTGGCTAATCAGATTTTCTCTTTCTGTTTCAAGTTGGGTTTTGGCAGTTTTGGCACTGAAGCTACCCTCGTCACCTTGTGGGATGACATTTGCCGGGAGAGAGACCGGGGGAGTGAGACCCTGATTCAGCCTCCTATAGCATTCACCATAGGATCTTTCTGAAGAGGTAGTCTGAATCAGGTGAGGGTGGTACAGCTGTACAGTGGTTCTGCTCATACGTAGATGACTGCTTCCAATAACTGGTGCTGGTGGAATTCGGCTTGACCCCGTGACATTTATGCTTTGCAGTCCTTCAGGGTTCTATCTTATCCCCTGGGCTATTAAACATCTACCTGAAACCACCAAGTGAGGTCAGCTGCAGATTTAGTGCAGTGATATCAGCATCCTGATGACACACAGTTCTACCTCTTTTTCATCAGATCTAGGTGGAGCAATAGAATAGCTTCATCAGTGTTTGGCCTAGGGATTTTGGAGGAATCCATCCAGGATGGAGCTCACTGAGCTTTCATCTGCTCGGCCCCCTGTACTTCATCTTGTTTCCCCACAAACTGACCTGACTCGATCTGTATTGAGTTGGGGCAGTTTGCACGTTTTCTGTGTGGTTTTTTTTCCAATTTGTGTAAAAAGAAATTTGCGCAAATTGCAGCTTAAATTTGCACAGTGTATGCTTATTACTCCAGAATTTGCTTAGTTTGCATAAATTGTGCAAATTTAATGGAAACATTCCTGGTTTGGGGGGGGGGGGAGTGTGCAACTTAGCCCACAAAAGTGAGCTATGTCAGGTGCTCAGTGGGAATCCATCGAGCCAAAAGGGCTAGATTTCAAACTGGTGGACATCCCTAGTTTGGATTAAGGGCAATAAATTGAAGCTCAGTTCAGACAAAATGGAAGGCATGTTAGTGGGTAGTGGGGGGGGGGGGTTCATCTTTCTGGATGGGTGATGTTGAATCCTTAAAAAAACTGTCTTTAAAAAAAATGAGATGAACGGAGCAAAAGAATAGTTTTGGAAAGTATGCTTCTTTCTCAAGAGTAAGAAATCCCCCAAATTTTGAAACCCACAATACTCAGCACCAAGTCCAGAGGGTAATGAGGATCAGTTATTAATCAGAGCCCCCAAGCCAGGCAAGAGACGAAGTGCCATTCTAATTTTGAACTGAAAAGCCCAAGAAGATTGGAGACTGCTTGAAAGAATTTTTGGTTTGCATGAACTTCCTCTTCCAGGTTAAGGGAAGGAGCCAAGGAGGGTTCCTTGCTGAAAGGCCTCTGCATTCCTGAAGCTGGGACTCATAATACTGCTAGGGTGACCAGATAAAATCCAGGTCAGGGCTCATGTAACTTTGACGGTTGTAGAGAAAAGGGAATTTCAGCCAGTGTCATTTGTATGCAATTAGTGCCTGGTTAAGCTGACCATATGAAAAGGAGGACAGGGCTCCTGTAACTTTAACAGTTGTCGAGAAAAGGGAATTTCAGCCAGTGTCATTTGTATGCAATTAGTTCCTGATGAAATTCCCTCTTCATCACAACAGTTAAAGTTGCAGGGGCCCTGCCTTCTTTTGCATATAGTCACTCTAGTATAGTGCCTGCACCTTTAACTGTTGTGATGAAGAGGGAATTTCACCAGGAACTAATTGCATACAAATGACTCTGGCTGAAATTCCCTTTTCTCGACAACTGTTAAAGTTACATGAGTCCTGATCTGGATTTTATCTGGTCAGCCTAATACTGCGATCCTTATAGAACCATTTGATCAAGGTCTGTACCACAGAGTCCGGAAGCCATTTTTCAGCCCCATCTGTGGGCTGCACTCCTGCCACTACACTCCCCACCTCCCTTGCAAAAGGAGAAGCTAAGTTTGGCCTTTTCAAGGCTCCAACAGCACTTTTGCCACCGGAATTTAGCAGCAAACCCCCACTTTTGTTGCTGCCACCACGCTGCTGAATTTGGTGGGAGGGCAAGAGCGTCAAGGGTCGGGGGTGGTGCACAGGAGAGAAGAGAGGGGCACATGCAGCCTGTAGGCCTTGTGTCACCTGCTCCTGACATGAGCATGCAGGATAGGGCCTTCTTGGATGTAGGTCCCCAACTGTAGAATGATTTCCACATGGCTTTATCATCCTTGACCTTCTACAATGGAGCAAAGACATGGATCTTTTGTAGAGAAAAGTTGGGCAGAGGGGGCGTTGTTTGAGAGCGTTTCTGTATTTTAGTGCCATTCTTGGTGGGGGGATTTTGCTGGGTTTTATTTCCTTTTGTGTGTTTTAATACGAACTGCTACCTACCCCAGTTACCTTTTCAAGTCAAGATGGTGGGTTATAAATACTTTGATTAATAAATAATAAAATGTTGGGATTTTTCTTTAAAAAGTTTACATAGACCAAAATCTATGAAGCAACAGGATCCAGTGAAAGAAATTACTTTTTTCTCACATTAGTGGAAAAAAAATGCTTCACACCCCTTCTTTTCCTGCTCTACTAACCACTTCTGTTTGCTTTCTCCTTGCTTCTGGAACATTATTATTGGGTCACACAGAACCAACATAGTTTTTTCCCCCATCAGTTTTATACTCACAGCGAACGCTTAGCTCAGTGGATATTTCCCTTAGTCAGAGCTTTGGATACTCGATTGTGAAGCTAACATGCACTCCCATCTTGGCCTCTGTAATAAAACTGTGCCTGCATCCGGTGGAACAGTGGCTGCTGCTCGTCTAGCCAAGAAATACCAAGTGAATCAACTACGAGCCAGAACCGCATTATAACTCTGTGGGTGGGTCCTGTTCGGCACTCACCCGGTAGCAGGGAGCGGAGGAGGGAAAACAAGATTAACATTGTGCTTTGCCTGCTGTTGAAATATTCAGCGCTCTTTATTTTGAGGCAAATGGCAAACAGTATAGAAATACAGCTCTATAAGGATCTCTGCTTGCTCACATCCTCACCTGGGCACTCAACTACCATGTCTGACAAGCTGACCACGTATCAGATCACAAGCTGCTTTTGAAACTCCTCTCTTTCCAAAATAGTTTGCCGTGCTGCACAATGTGTGTGTGTGTGTGTGTGTGTGTGCAGTTTGAGAAAAACGACACTAAAGTCTCCTTGGACTAACTGAACTACTTTCACAGATCTTTGGATCCTAGCCATAGTTTCCATTTTTATATTATTTTTATTGGTCTTTAATTTTGTTGGCCATGACTCATGCTGAAAACAAAGTACACTCTGGAATGTAATGTAAATTTGCACTTCTATGATTGTAAATGAGAATCTTTCTTGCCTTGTCACCTGTGGTAAGTAAGGGTGCCTCTACGAGAGCGATTTAAAGCTCTTTCAAGGTAGGCTGACCATATGTAAAGGAGGACAGAGCTCCTGTAACTTTAGCAGTTGTAGAGAAAAGGAAATTTCAGCCAGTGTCATTTGTATGCAATTAGCTCCTGGTGAAATTCCCTCTTCATCACAACAGTTAAAGTTGCAGGCACTATACTAGAGTGACCATGTACAAAAGAAGGCAGGGCCCCTGCACCTTTAACTGTTGTGATGAAGAGGGAAATTCACCAGGAACTAATTGCATACAAATGACATTGGCGGAAATTCCCTTTTCTCTACAACTGTTAAAGTTATATGAGCCCTGTCCTCCTTTTCATCTGGTCAGCCTATTTCAAGGTGCATTAAAAAATTTACCTCTACAAGAGCGGAGCGCAAATCGGGGGTTGAGGCGCGTTTTCTCTCCAATTATGCGCATTATCGAATGCGCGTTAAATAGCGAGTTTTTATTCTCCGGGGCCATTAAAGCGCATTTTGACCATGTAAACAAAAGATTCTCCACATTTCAGCCACTTTAAAGCATGTTTCATACTGCTGGTTACGCGCTTCACTACATGTCATTTACAGGATTTAGGCGTAAACGCGATTGTGAGAAGATGCGCATAATCGGGCAACCAGGTGCCAAACTGAATCCTTCTAGAGGGGACCTAAAAATCATCTCTAGAGGACCAGTCAGGGAAGCTTAAGTAAACTGAAAAGTATTTGGTACTTTCCCTTCAGGTCATCAATATACCACAAATGCTTAATATACATATGCGAGGAATTCAGCAGCAGCCAATGAGGCACTATGGAGGGTGGTGAATGGGCCCCTTGTGCAGAAGGGGTGCAGAGCTGACATCAAGGAGGGACCCACTGACAAGATCCCCCTGGAGTTGCTCCTCCTCTTCACCATTGTAACCTGCTTCTTTACCTGCCTCCTGCTCTAGTCCAGACAATGGTAGTGGTGAGACAGAGCAATAGGTGCCACTTCTGACTTGCTCATTGGCTCTCTGCCTGCCAAGTAAGCAAATGGTAGCAATGGTGAGGATGAGGATGAGTAGCAAAAGCAGATGGTGACCGTGGTGGTGAGGAGGAGGTAGACTCACTGAGGGGGGCTGTGGGGAGAGTCTTGCCCAATGGCCCTCAAAATCTGGAGCTGAAATTGGGTAGGTGGTCCCACACCATTATCGATGGGTGTCATATGATGGTAAGGGGGGGGGAGCAAGGCCAGCATCATGTAGGTACATGGTGGCTGACTGGTCAGCAGCCTCCTATGCAGGTTGTTGATGTCATCACCCTGCGCCCATATGAAGAGCTGTAGACCAATCATGTTGCCTGCATGGTGCTGTCCTTGACCACTGTCATGTGACATCTGCCAGTAAGGCATGCAATTACAGCAGTAGCCCTTTGCCCACCAGACTGCAGCTGGTGGGTGGATTTTAAACCTCCCATATTATCATTTCTGTGGCTAACATTTGTAATAGAGTTAAACCAGGATAAAAAATACTTTCTTTGGAAACTTCCAAAATATGGAAAAATTGAAATCAAGCCTTGGCTTTGAGAACTGTTCGCTCATGTAATATATGCAGTTTGTTGCTGTTGCTGCTAAGAGTGCAAATTAATATAGGCAGACGTACAACTCTTAAAATATCCAAAATCCTTCCTTCCCGATGTATAGACATTATTATCATACCACTCCCTAATTCACACAGAAAGGCGGAGAGATAATGAGTTATTTTTTTAAAAAAAAAGATCTCTAGGTAACAGAAAGGTTACAATGTAATGAAGTAAATAGACCTGAGATTTATCTGGAGACCCTGCTCAATCTGCTTGCTGCAGCTGCTGCTGTTACTGGGGTGACTACTTTGAAGCAATTACTCCATTTTTCTTGTTGACATTTAATCCTGAGAACAATTTTTAAGGGAGTCGCTGCCAACCCATTTTATGTAGAGTTGCCACTGGATTTTGACTAAAGTGAAATTGGAGGCAAATTTAGAGGGTCCTGCTCAAGAAAAACGTCTTCAGGCTGCAGGGTTTTTTATTTTTAATAAGATCAAGTTAGTACATTAGGCTGGAATCCTATACCCACTTTCCAGAGAGCAAGTCCCATTGTACTCAATAGGATGGGAATGTTAGGAATTGGTGGGGGAAGGTTTAGTTTGTTTGTTTTTAATACGATCAGTAAACTTCTTGGGGGTGGGAATTCACATGTTACTGACTGGTGTTTTATACTAGGATTGCATCAAATATTCCCCCCAACTTTACCTGTTGATTTTTAAGCTGCTGTGTATTCGCATAAGACTCTTGTTGCCTTCTTGGTATTGAATACACTGGCATTTTAATGTTAACATTATGCGTGTGTAGAAACATGGTTTTTCAATCCACAAATATATTTGGACCCTGAGGTGTTCGGAGTGTCCATTTAACAGTGGGGGAAGGTTAACAGACTTCCACTTGGCTCCCTCAGCAGTTTTTTTCCACAATATAAATATACCATCTGGGAATGCTTGAATCAGTGTTTCCCACATAATTGCTTTCTTATGTCATTGTCAATTCTAGTTTATTTTACTGTATAAAGTATCCTCCTACTCTTATTATTTTCAGGGAAAGTTGCTGCTAAAGCCACAACAGTGTTGGGTGTTAGGGCTGGTTGAACCCTTCCTACTTATTGGGGAAGGGAATACCCTGCCAGTGGCATGACTATGATGTCTTCATAACGTCATTGTTGCAAGGCACCAAGACTGCAAGACACCTCTCCCATCCCATCTTCCCACCCCTAGAGAGAGGAACTACTGGGTGCTATGAGCCAATTTCATTCAAAAAGAAACAACAGGCCCAATTCTATAAAACTATTACCTATTATGTGGTGGGGTGTAGGTGTAGTTGGTTCAGCACATGCTATATTTCGCCTGGCAGACCCTCCATTCAAAGCCAATTTGGTGCTTAAGCTTAGATGAATTTCCAAAGGGACTAAGGTAGGGTTGCCAGCTGCAAACAAGCTATACCCGTATGATAGGCTGACCAGATAAAATCCAGGTCAGGGCTCAAGTAACTTTAACAGTTGTAGAGAAAAGGGAATTTCAGCCAGTGTCATTTGTATGCAATTAGTTCCTGGTGAAATGCCCTCTTCATCACAACAGTTAAAGTTGCAGGGGCCCTGCCTTCTTTTGTATATGGTCACTCTAGTATAGTGCCTGCACCTTTAACTGTTGTGATGAAGAGGGAATTTCACCAGGAACTAATTGCGTACAAATGACACTGGCTGAAATTCCCTTTTCTCTACAACTGTTAAAGTTACATGAGCCCTGACCTGGATTTTATCTGGTCAGCCTACCGTATGAATAGCTGCACCTGCTAAAATTCCCTCTTCTACCCAACTATTAAAGATGCAGGAGCCTGGTCCTCTTGTGCACTTGGCCAGCCTAGCTGAGGACCGTTATCAACAAAGGACACCAAAGGACACACCTTTTGCCCCTTCTGTAAGAAATACCTTCACAACAGGCCCAAAACACACAGTAGTGGATCCCTGGTGTGTGTATGGGTGTGTTTAACCACTATAGTAAACTATATATCAATATGCTACAATCATGAAAAGCTTATTAATATGTCTGATAAACAGTTTGGCTTACTAGACAATCATATGTAGTATTTAAAAGTGTTATTTATTAATTCAAATGAACACTATGCAAAGATACACAGTAACATACACAGATGCACACACAAGTGAACATTACATGCACAGATGCACAGATATGTGGGACGATTGATGGTTCTAGTCTGAGGTTTAACCAAAATATTACAGTATAACTGGATTAATTCTAGATGAAACCCAATAACAATGATGATAGTTTGTATAATGGCATAATGTCTATATGTTTAAATATATTGTTCCAGACACAGCTTGATGTCCCTCCTACAATTCGGATCAAAGACTACCATTCAGATTGAAATATGGGCAATGATACATTGATAAAACTTTGCTACATGTTACGTTTGATGGCATATTGGATATTGATAAATCTTTACTAAATGTTAAGTTTTGACACTGAATCTTTTCTAAAACAATAATAATCATTATTGATAGAAATGGCATATTGCACAGTCACTGAAGAAGAATTTTGAAACGGCTCAGTACAAACCGGCATTACCATCTGTTCACTTATGTGTGCATCAGTGTATGTGCATACTTGTGCATGCATCGGTGCATGTTATGTTCACTTGTGTGTGCATCTGTGTATGTTACTGTGTATATTTGCATAGTGTTCATCTGAATTAAAAAATAACACTGTTAAATACTACATATGATTGTCTAGTAAGCCAAACTGTTTATCAGACATATTAATAAGCTTTTCATGATTGTAGCATATCGATATATAGTTTACTATAGTGGTTAAACACATCAGGGATCCACTACTGTGTGTTTTGTCTTAGTGTGAGGACTGCCTCTTCCTGTTTTGTGTTTCACAACAGGCCCGGCATGCCTGGGCACGTGGAGGCCATTGCGGGTGGGAGTGGGGTGATGAGGTGGCGTGGGTGGCAGCCATTGGCTGCTCCTGTGGTGCCTTATGACAGGGAGGGGACTGAGTGAGTTTTAAAAGCAGGCTCACCCCTCCCTGCTGCCTCTTCTTTTTTGCGGCTCCATCCCTCACTCCCTGTAGGTAGTGTGGGTTCGCTGCTCACTCTGTTGAGGGCCAAGTAGGAATGTTTGGCCCATAATCACTTCGGATATAGGTTTTGTCACCTACTTCACACTGCAAGACAGCCAGGGAGTATTAAATAGGTGATGTCCATTAATGTTTCAGTCACTCTTACATTTTGGCAGGTAGGTACGGGCATCTGGAGCGCCATAGGGTTGGTGAGCATTCACAGGCACTGTTTGAGGGGGCCCAGCTGTGAGTTTTACGGCCTCAGCTGGTGGGATAAGGGTTACCTTTAAGGCCAACCTTCCTCACCTACTCGGAGCTGTACGGCGTGAGGGGAGGTCGACATCGGAAGGCCTTTCTACCCCATAAGGGGCAGTCTGGGTTGTGGCGAACTGGGAAGTGCCACTTCACAGACGGTGAATGTCTCACCCTGAAATATTTAGGATGCCCGCATAGGTTAACCCACTCTGCAGATCTTTAATAAAGTGGCCCTGTTTAAAATCCACTTCTATGTGTCGCCTCGTTATTTCTCCACCCTCCATTACCCGCAACCATTATTCTTCTACGGTCTGTGGCAGTACACCAGCCATGTATTGTAGCCTGCCAGTGTTAGACATCCCCCACTAAGTTTTTCCAGTCTCATGTGAAAGAAAGAAAGAAAGAAAGAAAGAAAGAAAGAAAGAAAGAAGAATCCAGTCCAACATATAGACTGCCATTTGTGGTTGGTGGGGTGTGTTTGCACATAAAGCTTAGAGTAACTGTTGCTTCTATCTGTCATTTTCATAGAAAACCTGCTTTGGCCAGGATGCTCACATATGTACAAATGCTGTCATCCCACTTTCTCTTCCATATTTACAATAGGCAGATGTTACCACAGTAACAGCCAATATGGTGTAGTGGCTCAGTTGAGATTTGAGAGACCTTCGTTCTAGTCCTACTCAGCCACGAAGCTCACTGGGTGACTTTGAGCCAGTCACTGACTTTCAGCCTAACCTACCTCACAGGATTGTTGGGAAGGTAAAATGAAGAGGAGGACAAGGATTATGTATGTTGCCTTGGGCTACTTCGATGAGGAGGATGATAAACAACAACATAAACATAAACACAAACTGAAAATGCAGAATCTAACAGGGCGCTTATACCTCTGTCAATTCTCTCACACCCCGCTGATTCTGTTGCACAGTGGTGAGTCCTGTGAATTCTGTTGGGTGCACCCAATTGCTGCACCCAACAGCAATTGGGTGCTTCCCAGAGGAAGCCCTGAAAAGAGCGGAAATGCTCATTTCTTGATTAGGACAGGTCAGCGCAGCTTTCTTATGCAAGCTCCACTGACCTATCCCAATTGAAAAGTGAGCATTTTCGGTCCCTTCTGGTTGTGATGGAAAGCACTGGATCTTCTTTCCACAAGTGGTGTGTGCCGCTTACAAATGGGAATTGCAGGGGGTAAAGGAATTGATGGAAGTGAAAGTGCCCTGTTGTGTTCCATCCATTGAGCCCAAGAGATGTTGAAAGGCTATTTAAGCCTCACATATAAAAATTGTCTCTTTAGCATCGCATTTTCTTCTCTCCTCTAGCCAATCTAGCTTTCCTTACCAATACTACCTATGCATACCCAACACCTGATGAAACCATGTGGCCTGTTAATAGCCTTTAACTTTCAGTTTTTATCTGATTCTGTATTTCTAGCAACACAAATACAAATGTGCCCATCATGAGTCAGTGTGATGTTCCCAAGGAGTCATGTTTCACACCTACATTCTCCAGCTAGGCATCAACAAACTATCCTGAAAGATTGCATGGATCTTTAAACCCCTCTTAATCTCATGATCCAGATGTGGCACGTGAAATCTGTATGAAGCAAGACGTTTATCAGGGAGGGCAGGATTGTGATCCTTTCCTTGATTACTTGTAAGTCAGGCCATTAAATGTTCTCTGAATACAGTTTATTAGGATTATAACATCTATGGTTATATATTTGATTTTCTACATGGCTTTCTGAAAATGCTTTACGAAAGCAAATTTTGACACGTTGGAGCATATGATAATTGAGAAGCTGAAAGGATCTCTCTCTCTCTCTCTCCTCCTCCCTCCCTCCCTCCCTCCCTCCCTCTCTCTCTCAGATACAGCATGGAGAAAGAAAGGAAGAATTCTCTTTGTAAGTATCAATACTGGTGGGGAGGCAGGAGAGTAGGGAGACGATTTGCATTAAGGCTATGGGAAATGACATCTGAGGCATAGGATGCTTAATCCCCAGAGACAAGCTTAACACAATGTCTTGGCTTCAGGCTGAAATAGTTATTTCAGCAACAGATTCTCCCTTAATCTCAACTACCGTATTTCCTCAATTCTAAGATGCACTTTTTCCCCCATATTTACGTCTGTAAAAATGGAGTGCGTCTTAAAATCGATGGCGTCTAAGAATCGCCGGATTTCTCCAGCGCTGGAATGGGGTTGAAGTTACACACACCCCACCCACAGCACCTTCACAATGGGGCTCTGCATGCCCCCCCAAGCGACTCAACCTTCCCCACTCGCCTCTATCACCCCCACTCCGCACCGTTGGCACCGACCTCCTTAGCCGCCAGCGCCGCCCCGGTCCGCGCCGCCCCGGTCTGCGCCGCCCTGGTTCACACCACCAGTGCCACCCCAGTCCGCCAGTGCCAGCACTGGGGAGGCTGCTGCCAGCGAGGAGCTGCCACCGCGGCAGCAAAGAATGGCCTTCCCCACTCACCTCCATCGCTGCCCTGGTCCTCGCCGCCAGCGCCGCTTGCAGCGGCCTCCCCAACCTGGAAACATGGCGTTACTACAAAGTAGGCCACGATCCCATGAGAGATCTCATGGGATCGTGGCCTACTTTGTAGTACCGCCATGTTTCCAGGCCGGGGAGGCCGCTGCAAGCGGCACTTGCGGCGAGGACCGGGGCGGCAATGGAGGTGAGTGGGGAAGGCCATTCCTTGCTGCCGCAGCAGTGACTCCTCACTGACAGAAGCCTCCCTGACGCTGGCGCTGGTGGACCGGGGCGGCGCGGACCGCAGCGGCGCTGGTGGTGCGAACCTGGGCAGCACTGGCAGTGAGTGGGAAAGGGAGGAGGGGGACTCATGCCTGGGCCAGCCTGGCCCAGCAGGTCCCTGGGTGGCAGATTGAGGGGGGGCATGCTCAGCCCTACCGTATTTCTTCAGTTCTAAGATACACTGATCCCCAATATTACATGTCTGAAAATGGGGTGCATCTTAGAATCGACGCAACGCTTTTTTCCTGACGGTGGCCCTAAAATTAAGGTGTGTCTTAGAATTGATGGTGTCTTAGATTTGGTGAAATACGGTACTTGCATTGAATTAGCCAATTAACACTACAGAAAGGATTTCTGCCATATTTGTTTGCTTTTGAATATACCATTTTGTTACTGAATTTAAGAGAGAGAAAGAGACTCTTAAATTTCCAATCATTTCTGATCTTCTCTTGCATTGTCGTATTTGTAGTTGTTAATTCTGAGGATTTGGTGGGGGCGGCTTCTTTCAGCTTCCTTTATAAGAGACAAATTCCCCAAACTGTCTCACACAGAGACAAAAATCATGATGTGAGATGAGCCAGGATCTATGGTAACCGCCCCGGGCAGAGAAATCAATCGACAATGTGAATTCTCCGGGGGAAAGTATGTAGAAAGCTGCCTTATACATCTAGTTATAGCCATTTAGCTCAGCTATGCTTACACAGGTTGGCAGTGGCTCGCCAGAGTATGTGACTGAATACTTCCCAACACTGCCTGGAGATACCAACGATTAATCCTAGGACCCATGTGCTCTGCCCACGAGCTACAGGCATTAGGAGAAGAAAGCAAGAAGGAGAGATGTGCCGGTGAACAACAGATCAAGTAAACCCTAATCCTGCTCTAGCTGTTGATTTCAGGGTTTCTGAACCAAGAAAGTTATGGTTTATAGCTGAGCTCTAGCCAGTTGAGCAAACTAGAAACATATTTGCTTAAATTGAAGAGGTTTCTTCAGGCACAGAGTGGACTAAGGGTGTACAAAATCTGTCCTAGCAATTGGCACAGCAAGGCCTTTGCTTAACTAACAGGGTTGTCACTTCTGCTTGCTGTATTTGAAGCTTCAGCTTCTGGGTTCATCCCCTGACTTTGTGTATATCAAGGACGAACCTTCCAGATCTGAAGGGCATGGCTGCATAGAGAAATGAGTTACCTCAGATAGAGAAGCTCATTCCCATACAATGCTAAATACACATTCAGCTAGTGCCATGATATTCGGATTAACATAAGCCCTGTTCAGGTGTTACGTCTGAATAGGGTATACAAACATGTGTAAAGGGCAGGAGCCCATGCATGCTGGCCCCACCCACAATGTCCCTGCCTTCATTGTTCCCAACCTTGCCGGGTTGCTCAGCAAGGTCTGAAAGGAGGCTGTCTCCATGCAGTCAAGAACCCTGCTTTATCATGGTTTCTAATCACATATCGGGGATCTGCTCATGTTTATTTATTTATTATTTCTTTATTTATAATATTTATATACCACTCCCAATCCAAAAGGTTTCGAAGCAGTGAACAACAAATAGAATAAAAGAATAAAAATGCTATATTAAAAATATATATTAAGAAGAACAAGGTTCTGATAAAACCACGACCTGTCATTCAGGGAAAGCTTTCTGAAACAATAACATTTTCAGGAGGCGCTGGAAGCAATACAATGTTGGCCCCTGCCGGACCTCCAAAGGCAGGGAATTCTATAGGAAGGGGACCACCACACTGAAGGGACTTCTCCTGGTGTCTAAGGCCATTTCTACACCAGGCTTTTGGCATGGTATCATCCCCAGCTGGTCCATGTGCATTCTCATGATGCACAGGGACTCCAGGGGGGTGGGGCACAGGCACGGATATTCCTGAGGATAATAGATCCCTGAGGAAACTTGAATCTTCCTGTGGTCCTGGGAATGGCCTGTAGAAGATGTGGCCACCCGACCCAGTTGCTTCCACTCTTACTTGTGAGTAAGCACGACAGCAGAAATGGGCACGGAGCCACACTGCGTGGCTCTGTGCCCATCAGAGAAAGGGGGAGCAAGTCTACCATCCCCACGATGGAAGGGGAGAGGGGGGCGATTTCACGCACAATTTCCCACCCCACTTACCTTCAGTGATGGAGCACAAAAGCGCACTTCCTGAGGTCTGGGGGGGGGGGGGAATGACGGCCACAACGTCGTGACAGCCCAGGAGGAGGCCGAGACGTCGCGCCCATGATGTGTATTAAGAGCGACGATCCCGGAAGCAGGTACTTCCAGGATCGCCCTTCCTCTACACCCCTATGGTGTAGAAAGAGAATCTATGAAAGTGAGTAGAAGCTCCCTTCAGCCCTCTCTGCAAAATGCAGGAATGTTGGGGACTGAGAGGGCAGGTCTGGCACTAGGAAGACATTGCAGGCAGGGCCAACACATATGGCCTCATGCCCCTGAAATGCATTTGTACACCCTGTCCCGGTGTAATGTGTGAGGCAGAGAGAGGAATGCACACATCTAGATGAACATCTCCATGTTTGTAGGCCCCATATGGATCCGACTTGCTGGATTGTTGACCTGTTGACAAGCACAGAGCATTTCCCCATGTCAGTTTTTACTTGCCAGCAGGTTAAGGATCCTGCCAAATGTCTTGGGGTTGGTTTGGTTTGGTTGGTTGGTTTGGTATTTGGTTTCGTTTAGGGTGGGGGGGTTCCCTTAACTTTCCCATTGTGGTTTGATATAATTCATTAAAGCTTCAGCTTTGCATTTGCCCATTTCTCTCTTTTCCTTGCTCTTTATAGGAGATTATAGTGAGAACTCCAGAGAAACTAAGAGGCAACATGCAGAATGGTATGTAAACAGCATCATCCCACGAGGCATTGTTTCCACAGAATCTACAAAATTGGCTTCATTGTTGGCCTGATGCAGGGGCCAGTGGTGCCAAATTTTACACATCACTGACATGTAAAATTAACAAAAAAGCCACCCATGTTGATGGATAGCTGGCTGGTTTATCCTTCGAGCAGCAATTCCCAAACTGCACGTCAGGACACTGCTTTGGGACCAGGAGAACTGAATGAATTAAATTGTAAAAAGGCTACTGTGACTCCAAAGTGCCCATTCTGAGGTGAGTATGTCTGCTGCCCCTCAGAATGAGTTGTGGCTGTACCCTGACATCTTTTTTAGTCACCCTTTGACAGGGGCAGGTCATTTAATTACATCTCCCCATTTTTATTTATTTAATTGTTGGAATTTATAGCTGTCCCTTTGATAACATTCTTAGGGCACCTTACAAAACTTAAAGACACAATGGCTGAATGCGGACGACACAATAAGCAACTGTGGGAGGAAACAATCGTCAGTTGTATTGACTATTGTGTCGTCCGAATGCTGCCATAGTCAACTCAGCACTGATCCTAATCCACACCACAGTTGATTATTTATTACCATGTTGTGTGGGGAGTACCCCCTAGATGAACAACTGTAAAGTTGATTATTACCCCACCATTGACTATCGTATTGTCCGAATTCAACCAATGACTGGGTTCGCATGAACACAGAGGGAAAATAACCCATGCTCACTCCTTTCCCTCCCCGTGCATGTCAGTCATGGGCCACCTACTTAGTATAATTAGGAATACATTTACCCTAGCTGTGAGTGCGTTGTCATGAAGTCTGAACCTGGCAAGGATGGGTGGTCGGGGTGGTTTATGAACCACTCTGAAACCCATGGCTTGTTCTACATTTGCTGAGTGGTTTGTAAACCATCCCAGCCACCCATCCTCTTTGGGTTTGGACATCAGGACAACGTACACTGGCAAGGGTAATTACGCTAATTAGGCAGCTTGTGAGTTGCATACACAGGGAGGGAAGATAACCCATATTTTCCCTCTGTCATCATGCAAACCTACCCAGCCAAACTAATGAAAAAATATATAAATTAAAAAATTAGCATTATTTCTTTTTTTAAAAAAAGAACAACCTACTACTACTACAGTAAAATCACAACAAATCCAGCCAACTTCGAAACAAATCAAATGGAATCAAAAGACCTTAGAAAACCAAAAGGACTTTGCATGACACCCAAATGACATCAGTGTTAGGTGACATGCCAGCCCTGCTGGGCAAAATATTTCACAACCAAGGGGCTGTCTAAATGCTCAGAAAGCCCCAAGGTGGGTGCGGTTGCATACCACGACACTGCAATCATGCACCCACCCTGGGGCTTTCCACTGAAGCTGCGGAGAAAAAAAGTTGGGGACTTACCCCGACTTTTTTCTTGGGAGGAAGGTGAGGATGCATCTTCTACGGTGTGAAGTCGGCCTCTCACTTCGCTCCTGAGTCACAGCGGAGACATGGCCGGGTGGTGCCTGGTGGAAGGCAACCTGCAATTAGTTGCCTTCACCAGGAAAAGGGTGGGGCACTTCCGGTCCCTGGATGGCCACCCAGAAACCCTGCACTCCCTTCTCAGCATCGGGATTACCCAGTGCCACCCTGGGAGAGGAAAAGCGGCAGGTTTGAGAGAGAGGTGGTGCCAGCCCGGTTCCATAAAGACACCTCCCAGGGTTCCACCACAACCAGGGTTCCACCCTTTCTTGGTAGTCTCCTGCCACACTTCAGATGGTTGAGAAACCCAGAACAGAGTGCCTGATGTGAATATTTGACTATAGACAGACACTAAGGCCCTTTCCACACCAGGCTTGTGGCCTGGGATGGCCCCCAGCTGCTCCCTGTGAGTCCAAATGAAGCACAGGGAGTCTGGGGGGGGGGGTCTGGGAAAACCCAAACCAGAAAAATCCCAATTCTTCCATGGTCCCAGGAAGTTCCTGGGACCGCAAAAGAACGTGCCTGCCCATCCTGGGAGCAGCCTCGTTTACTCACTCAGGGGAGGGGGCCTGAACGTGCACAGTTTTTTTAAAAAAAAACGTACCTTTTTGGAGGTGTTCTCATGCACTCTGTGTGGTTGCAAAAAAAAAACCAAAAAAAACCACCATGGCGGGCGCGACTTGCAACAGCCCGGGAGAAGCCCGGGCCATCGCAAAGATGATCTGGCTTCTGTGCACCAATCTGGCTTCTGTGCACTTCCGGGATCCCCCACCCTGAGCCCTCTAAACCCCTCTGGTGTAGAAAGGGCCTAAGTAATCCCTTCAGGTATCCATGTCCAAGGCTATAAAGGGCCTTAAAGGGCCCAAGTCAACACTTTGAATAGAACCTGGAAATAGACTGGGAGCCAGTGCAATTGATGAAGCACCAGCATAATATAGGCTGACCAGTTAAAATCCAGGTCAGGGCTCATGTAACTTTAACAGTTGTAGAGAGAAGGGAATTTCAGCCAGTGTCATTTGTATGCTATTAGTTCCTGGTGATCTTCCCTCTTCATCACAACAGTTAAAGGTGCAGGCACTATACTAGAGTGACCAGATACAAAAGAAGGCAGGCCCCCTGCAACTTTAACTGTTGTGATGAAGAGGGCATTTCACCAGGAACTAATTGCATACAAAAATGACCCTGGCTGAAATTCCCTTTTCTCTACAACTGTTAAAGTTACAGTTTAACTTTAACAGAACCCTGACCTGGATTTTATCTGGTCACCCTAGCATAATATGACCCCAATGCCTTGCTTGCATCAGTTCTGACTGGATGATTCAATCACTCTTAATGCAGGCAAACCCAAGGCTGGCCGAAGTCGGTTGGCTGTCTGTGGTGAAGAACAAAATGGTTCCCCTTCCATTCCATATACAGAAACTGTCCAGAATGGCAGTTGAATCTTACTTGGACACTGTCAATGAGACAACGCCCTCTACTCCTCTGATGACAGTAAGTTAATTTAGGGAGTGCAGGGCAGTCTGTGTGGTTCACACTACTCTGTCCTCCAACACCTCATTGTTGTTCCCCTGTGGCATTGACCGCCTCTGGCAGTTGCCTCAGTTTGACTAATGGTAGGGCCAGCCCTGCAGACTGGGCCCAAGGGAGTGCTGTTTAAATCTCTTTTAATTGACAAATTTAAAATCAATGTAATGGTGCCGAGGAAGGGAGAGGTTGACAGTACCATTAAACTCCTCTGTGTTGTCTCATAGTATCACGACTCTTCTTTTGCGCTGACGCTAAAGCTGTGCTAGGCTCTTCTTAGCCCTGCAATGATGCCCGGTCCTGTTGTTCATTATTCCTACACAGAATGCAAAGCCCGTTTTCTTTTTCATAGCTTCAGCTTTTGCTCACATGGCCTCATTTCAAATGGTCAAAAACTCTACAGTGTCATCTGCATCTTTAAATGCCTATTCAGTTCTAATTTGGGTGGGACAAAATGACTGGCAAAATTAATTCAAATTGAGTTGATAACTATAGAAAATTAGGATAAATCCAATTCTATGTAGCAGAAATCCATCTGGCCTCTGACAATGACTTTGCTTTTCTCCTGAACTATGTCCTTCATTGACCTCATTTTGCTTAACCAATGGATGTCACATTTTATTCTCTGCTGTCAATTTTAAAATCTTTCCCCCTATCCTACCGTTAACATCTCTTAAATGCAATTTTGGTCGGTGTTATATAACACTGGTCGGGTCACATTTAGATTAACGTGTTCATATCCTGTCAGGGAGTCATTTTACAAACCCCAAACCAGACAAGACATTGGAAAGCCAAGGTAACAAAAGATTAAAGGGGGAAAAAGAGACCCAAAAAAGAGGCTTATTCTGTGCGTACAAATAATACACATGAGCAGGGCCTAATTTAAGTGTCCCAAATCATATGTGGAGATAATGTCAGTTGCTTTATTTAGCTGAATAAGGAAGCTTTAATGAAGGCTAAAGAAAAAAGAATCAGTCTCAGAAATATTTTTTTTAAAAGGCAGAACTAGACATTTGGCAGAGAGATGGGTTTCAAAACCATGGTCTTTGCCCAAGGGCTGCAAAGCCATGGTGGAAAAAGAGACCTGGGGGTGGAGAAAGGGGAGGTGTGCACTTAACCCTTTCCCTGCCCACTGCTTTTTGCCCTACATCTCCTTCCTTTGAGCTGTATTCTCACTGGAGGGATTCTGAATGTGTATTTATAACCTTTCAGGGTTGGGGAAGTGGCTGTGTGAAAGGGGTTGCAGGGGAAAGTCCCAGCTGAGATAATATAAGTCGAACCCTGCTGGATGAGACCAAAGACCCAAGTAGTCAAGCATCCTGTTTCCCACAGCGGTCAGCCAGTGTGGTGTAGTGGTTAGAGCATGGGATTGAGACTCAGAAGATTCCGGTTCTAGTACCCACTCCGCCAAGAAGCTCACTGGGTGACTTTGGGCCAATCACTAAGCTACCTCACAGGGTTGCTGTCAGGATAAAATAAAGAGGAAGCGGACTATGTAAGCTGCCTTGAGTTCCTGCAAGAGAAACATAGGTGGGTATAAATCTCTTCCTATAAAGCAGAAAGTATGCATGTGTCACAGATGTCCAGAAATGTTTACCCACTTCCAGATCAGTTAGAAACTTGACACAGTAACACAGTGATAGGTCTGGCTGTACAATGTACCAGAAAAATCTAAAAACACAAATTTTGGAGGTTTAAGTATTTCTAAATAATTTAATAAAAACCTAGGCTTATGCCTACAACTCCCAGCATGCCTTGGGCAGAACTCCCAGCATGCCTTGGGCAGGAGGCCAGACTTACTGGCCTTTGGTGGCCATTGTGAGTGCACAGCTTGGCGGCTGCTGCATGTTTTTTACGACCCTGACTCCTATGGTTGGTCTCGAGCAGTCAACCCAATTCCACATAAAAGGAAACAACCCACATAAATGGGCTGCATCCATTTGCAGTACTTCCTCCCACCCTCTGTGTGGTTTAAAATGTAACTAAATACAACAGCATGACTTTGAGGGACCAAACATGCTAAAAGGCACTCTGTCGTGATATCGCTGTTTTCTCAGAAACTGGGGGAAGCAAGTGTGTAGCCTTTGCCCTTAAGAGGGAGGGGAGGCACTCTGCGCATGCCCAGAAACAGACCTGTCAAAGGCGGGGAAGTGCCTGGCCCAGTCCCAGCCCTTCAGTATAGGCTCCAGATGTAGCACATGGTGGGTGAGAAGCACAGGCCAAGGCAATCCCAGCAGGATTGGCCAGAGCTGGGTGCATCCATTGATAGCCGCTTACCTCTCCTCATTGGCAATGCTACTCCTCGACGCTCTATCGAGGAGCATCATCAGCAACAAGAGAATGTCTCAGAGGATGCAGGCTGCCAAAGGCATGCTGGGAGGTGTAGTACTGGCATGTAGAGTGGCTGATTTAAAATAAAGTATGGGTGAGCAAACCCTGACCTCTCACTAACTGTCTTTGTTCTCCTACCTGACTTTCTCCAACTGCCACTAACTCTGCCCACCATTCTATTCTAGCCTCAGCTATATCAGTCAATCCTCCATTCACTCTTCTGTCTCAACGGTATAGTCAGGCTTTTACATAAAAATCACAAACTTCATTCAGAAATCCACAAGCAGGGTGCCACAGCTAAGATGGCCGGCTCTCTAGTTGTCTTCCACCACACCTCAGATGGTGTTCAAAGATTAACACAATTTTCAGGGATTTTGGCTTATGCCTACAACTCCCAGCATGCCTTGAGCAAGAAGGAAGACTTATCAGGCTTTGGCAGCCATTATCTGGTAGTGGCTCGTAATCCTAGGCCTGAAGGGAGAGCACCTGGGGCCAGTTGCCTCAGTTGCTAGGCCCCATTGGGAGCAGGCCTGTTGCCAACAGCAACCAAGTGAACCATCAGTCAGCCAGCAAGCTCCCTCATGGCCTACCAATGAGCACTGATTGCACAGCTTCAAGGCAGCCCTGGCCATGTATTGAAGGTGAGAGAGAGTGGGGGGAGTAACTAATTTAATTTGTTTAAAAGTTACCTCACACGCCTAAGACTGGCCTACCTTGAAAGGTTGTCATGAGGGTGAGAGAGGAAAAAAGAAATGAACTTAATTTGTTTAAAGATTATCTCAGGCCTAGCATTGCCCTGCTACTTTAAGATGATTACCTCGCAGACATATATTTTAGGGGGTCCAAGCAACGCCAGGTAGAAACTTGAAATCTGGCATGCTGATAGGTCTGGCTCTACATTGTGAAAAACCAAAAGGAGGAGAGCATCCAACTCAGGGCAAAAAAGGAGAGAAGCAGATTCTCAGAATGCTAAGATACTTTATTTCCAAGCCCAACGTGTTTTGGCCTATGTTGTTTTTTAAGGCCTTTTGGGGGGGGGGGTAATAAGAGATGTCTGCAGAAATACTCTTAACAGGATGATAGTCTCCAGTAATTATCGTAGGAGGCTATCATTATTCTATGGATTTTGCTCTCCTCTGACTTTTTTGGCATAGTACTCAGCTCAGACAACATACCCAAATGCATATTCAAATGCATACTTTGGGATAAAAATGATATTGTAGCTGCAGAAAAGGGCAACTAAAATGATCAAGGGGCTGCAGCATCTCCCCTAAGAGAGAAGGCTTTAACAGCTGAAACTGTTTAGCTTGGGGGGGGAAAGAGGAGCATAAGGGGAGACATGATAGAGGTGTACAGAATTATGCATGGTGTGGAGAATGAGGATAAGGAGACATTTCTCTCCCTCTCTCATAATAGTAGAACGTGGGGTCATCCTATGAAGCTGATTGATGGGAGATTCAGGACAGATAAGGAAGTACTTCTTCACATGGCACATAGTTAATTCACATCTACAAGGTGTAGTGATGGCCACCAATTTGGATAACTTTAGAAGGGGATTAGATAAATTCTTGGAGGAGAAGGCTATCAATGGCTACTACTCATTCCGGCTATGTGCAATAAGCCTATATACACCTGTTGCTAGAGAACATGGGCAGGAGGGTGGTGTTGAACCCATGTTCTGCTTGTGGGTTTCTGGTCAACAGCTAGTTGGTCACTGTGTGAACAGAGTGCTGCACTAGATGGACCCTTGGTCTGAACCGCCATGGCTCTTATGTTCTTATATGTTGAGATAAAATGTATTAAGGAATATGTATTTTGTGAGAAAATATGGCCCTGTGCAAGACAGGCCTATTTCTCACTGAGATGGTAAACTTGTGCCAAAGCTGTATCACTTCAGACCTCAGGTAGGGACTGGAAATGGAGCATCTCCTGACCCACTCTTCTGTCATTCTGATCACTGATCACCCAACAGATGACTACATTCCTGTCCTGTGACTTCAGCTGGCTCTTATTTATTCCATAAATTTCCTTTTGGCCAAATGACTGGTGAATGCAGCAGTGATTTGCCCTCAATCCTCTATACCGCTTCCTATCTCTACCATTTTGGTTCCTCAAATCCTGCTACATGGTGGCATGTGCTAATTTCTCCATTGCTGGTTGCATCATCTGCAAGAAATGCTGATTTGCAAAAGCTGTGAAACAGCATGTTACCTGGAGAACACTTCATTTCGAACACAGTGAATTCTCTGCTTACAGTTTGTGAAAAGTTTCTTTCACAGAACACCAGAAGTGTTACCACTAGGGAGTATAAACAGAAGTGGGCAAACAAGTGATGTTCAAGATCAGTAGAATTCTCAAATATTGTCTCACTGGTCATCCTATGCCTGATTCCTGTTCCCATTTGTGATCACTTCTCATTCTACGTGAATCGGGAAATTTTACAAAATGAGCAGAGATTGAATGTGAAATTTACACAGATTTACTTTAAAGATGAAAGCAGGGCTGATTGAGTCTATGCTGGAATTTTGCACAAATTAGGAATTTTGCACAAATTAGAAATTTTGCGCAAATTAGGAATTTTGCGCAAGTTAAGAAATTTGCACAAATCGAACTGGGGAAGTTGTGCAAATCAAATATGAGCACATGCTGAAAATGTTCATGAATTGCCAAATGTGCTTGTGTTCAGTTTGCAAATCAAACACAAGCACATGTTCAGCAATTAGCAAACATTTTCGGCAGACATGCGTTTGCACTCGCAATTTTGTTCAGGGCTTCCAATAGGGTGCTCTTGCATGTATGAGAATTTTTTTTTTGCTCTCAAAACATCTGTAGGTATAACTGATAAGGGATAAGCCATAAGTAAAAGGAATATATAGTCAGTACAGCAGATAGAGAGGCAAATCCTTTGCTAGTGGTCATAGCCCATGCAAATATCAGGCAAATTAATAAAATGAAGAGCAAGCAAACAAAAGCTTTGTGACATTTTCTGTATCCCGCTTAAAAGCATACATTGCAGATGTATCTTTGATATAATATGACTCTTTCTGTTATTGAACATTTATTTTTAGTGGTGTAATCGAGCTAGGATATTGGAGCAGAAGTCTGGGCAGAATAAATGGGGCCCTAGAATGAGTGAGGCTCGCCACATTTTGAAGAAACTAAAGCAATACAAAATTACCATAATGCACCACTATTTATGGCTAGATCTACACCAGTGGGGTTTTTTTTGTCAGTATCGAAGTGCACTGATAATTGTTGGAATACATTACTCATACTGCTTTTCTTGAGTTATTTCCCACATTTTATTCTATATTATCCAAAATACCTCAACGGATATCATTGTGTGTGTTATGAAATATAAGTGCACAAGAGAGATATAGCATCACCATGATGGGATCATATCAATATGACACAAAGTGTAGATCTGGCCTAAGTTAAAGTTTAAGATTATTCCTAATATTTTTATTGCTAAAGATTTGAAGAGGAGAAAGCCCAAATATTGTAAAGATGTAGTTTCACTTTTACAGCTTCCTAACAGAAAAACTGATAGCTTGCATTTAGATTTCTTAGATCCAAAATAGATGCAGCAGTAGAAGCACAGCAGCTGCCACCAAAATTGGCAGCTATACATTCAATTCTCCTTACTCCTCCATAACGTCTTGTAGAACTTAGTTTTGTGACATCATGATATTCCATGTTTCACCACCACAATCAGCAACCAATGGTGTGGAAAAGGGGTGACGAAATAATTTCCAAGCTGATTTCCAATAGACATTGTGGGGATGGGATGGGGGACAAAATGTGCAGCTGCATGTTCATATTAACATCTAGTCTGGCCCTTAACTACATTCAGTGGTTGAATTGCTTAAGACTAAGAAAAGATGCAAAGGCACAACTGTTTTACCAGGAGCATGTACTTTTATGCCAATGCTTCTCTAAAACCAGGGACACTTGTCCCTTGAACTGTCAGTCGGGTCTCCATTTCAGAAGCAGCTTACGAGATGGATGATTGAGGCTGTCAGTACCAAACAGGACACCTTTTGTTCGAGCACTGTGAATGATTATACTTGGGCATCGACAGCATCTTTAATCCACCCAGCCCCAGTTACTTCACTGAGGCTTGCGTGCATGTCTGTAATGAGTTAGCAACAGCTGCTGCCGATTAATTAACCCTTTTTAAATAATTCATAAAATGCACCAAACATATAAAATTTCCAAAGCCAATCCTGTCAGACACAACAATGAGCTAAGCTTTTCAGACAACGACGGAGAGAGTCGGCCCGTGTTGGGTAGGTAGGCAGCTTCCATTTCTGCTCTTTTCAGCTTGCGTTGCTGACCTCAATGCCATCCCAGTGCTGACCATAATTACTTTCAGTGTAGAGTCGTCCTGCTTGCTCTTTCCACAGGGCACACAGCATGATGTGGCCCAACATTGTCCTGCTGCCCCCAACGATGTTAAATGGAACAAAAAGAATTAACTGGTGAGATCCTACTGAGGATCCCCTTGTGGCGAACTTACTTTTCCTGTGTTGGAATGAATAGCAACGATTCATTTAAAGGGAGAAGAGAATAGGGTGCATATGAAGTAGGGGCTAAACTTGTTCCTAGCCCCTTCACAGATTCTGTTTTGGTCACATGGTATACGGAGGCAGGATCTACACTACTGCTTTAGAGCAATATCGAAGGGCCCCATGACACATCTACACCAAGCAGGCTATAACACTATGAAAGTGGTATGAAAGCAGTATATGGCATGTGCCATGGGCCCCAACGGTTGTCAATGCACTTCAGTACCACTATAAAGCAAGAGTGTAGATCCTGCCTCCGTATACCACTTTCATACCACTTTCATGGTGCTTGGTGTAGATATGGCCAGAATGTGGAGCGTGGATGGAATGTGGAGCACTGGCTTTTACATAACATCTAAAACAATAATACGGCCTGCTTAAAGGACATGGCCCTGCAGTTCAATTTATATCCTGCAATTACCGGCCTAAACATATTTCCACAAAGATTTATTTTTAGTTCAACAAATGGATGGAAGGCTGTTCAACCAGCAGTGAGACAACGAAGCAGAGAGCCACATTTTCAAATGCAGAAAGCACACACTCCATTCCTACACCGTTCTTGTTCATTTCGGGGGGGGGGGGTTGCACAAAAACTTCCTAGGAGATTGTGTCCCACATTAGAACTGTTGTACATATTCTTTAGACAAGGGCTGCAGAAATGTAGGCCCTGGGGCCAGATCCGGCCTTCCAAAGTCCTCCAGAAAACTACAGCCCTTCCCCTGGTCTCACCCTTTTTTCCCCCAGCACCCATCTTTTCTGTGCTTTCCCAGCTTGTGTGCAGTTCTTTTCCCATGCTAAAAGATTGAAACACTTCTCCTAAGGTTTAGTTATTGACTGAAAGAGCTTTATGCTTAAAATATGCTGGCATTGTGGGCTTTTGGCCTTTGGCTCTGGTCCCTTTTGCCTTTAGCTCCCCAAAATGGAATTTGGCCCTTGGACTGAAAGAGATTGTTCACCCCATCTTAGACTTTGATTTGTTTAAGATCACCTACATTTGCTTTCTTTATGACTGTATAACATGTAATCCATAATGGCCAAGGAAGGCATTGGGGGGGGGGGGGGAGGAACGGGACACACACACAAAGTATGACATGCATGTTTACTATTCATCATTTGAGCATTTTGAAGAAAGCCCACAAGCACACACCTCCTCATTTGTGCAAACTGTCAATGTATCTGCCAGTTCGCAAAGATTAAAACAAAAACTGCCTTATTCTCTCTTGCCGCAAATGCAGGGATGATTCATAATGATTTTATTTGGTAACTAATGATCTCGGATGTATTATACATTCATTGAAAAGAATAGAAGGCATCAGCCACACTATTAATAATGCATATTTTCTCATTCTCCTTTTCCCTGAAAACTGAATTAAGACCTGGAGATTCCTTGACTGTATTTTCAAAGTATAATCCCTTGTAAAGAGGTAGAAACTTCTAAGGCAGAAGTGGCAGTAGACAGATTGCATAGGCAACTGTGATATGAAGGAATGAAAGTCAATTTGTCAGAGTATAAGTTGCAGGAGAGAGAGAGAGAGAGAGAGAGAGAGAGAGAGAGAGAGAGAGAATTTAATGCTGTTGAAAAAGACCAGCAGGTTGAGATGATATTGTAAAATGGTTAGATGACGGGATAAAGAAAAAACTGGTTCCTCCTGAAACCAGCAAAGTTGGCCAATCCATAAGCACAAAGGCCATGGGCAGCAATGACCACCAGGATGTCACCAATAATCATAAATATCCAGAAGGCTCTCCCGGGGAAAGGAACGTGTTTGAAAAGGCTTCTCGCAAGAAGATTCTGGTAGGGATGCAACCCAGACAGCTAGCAGTAGTTGAAGTGTGCAGCATCTCAGGGAAATTCAAAGTGGAGAGCCCCCGGAAGGTTGGCCAGGATGTCATCTTATCCTTCATATTGAAAAACCTTACTTTTGAATCCAAGCAGCTGGACATTAATATGGCTGCTTGCTCAATCATCTATACCAAGAAACCCTTCCACGAGATCTGGAAGTCTTCTTTTCGACGGATTCTTCCCCCTTCTGAGAGTAAACATTCCCTATTAAGATCTTGTATGCTGAGTACAGGCAACACCTGACCTCCGACAATATGATTTACGTTAGTGCCTTATGCAACATAGCTGATGGGAGCCCTGTTCTTGTGGAAAGGGTCATCATCCTGGACAACCCATCTGTCACCATAAAGGTGCTGGGCCAGGCGATGGTGGGCCAGGCAGTGAAAGTGGAAGTGATGTTCACCAACCCTCTTGAGGAGGAGCTGAAGGACTGTGTGCTGCAAGTAGAAGGCAGTGGTTTGGTGGTGGACACAATCAAGATGAAAAGACCACCATCGAAGGCCAAGGACAGCACACGAATACAGCTTGATATCATCCCCAGCAAGAGTGGGGCCAAACAGCTGCTTGTCAATTTCTCCTGTGACAAATTTCAGTACATCAAAGGGTTTGTGACCATCATGGTGTTGTCTGCTCTGGAGCCAAGTTGTTACTGTATGTTAAATGATGGGTTCAGATTCAGCCATTGAACAACCTTTCACACGTTCTAATGAGACCTACACACCTGCTTGTAAGGAATCTTTAGACATAGGCAATATGTTCAATGTTTTTAATTTTTGTAAACCGCCCAGAGAGCTTCAGCTATGGGACAGTATATAAATGTAAATAATAATAATAATAATAATAATAATAATAATAATAATAATAATAGCATATTTGTGATTTGTCAATTCAAACTCAACCTATATTAGTGATTTCATTTGTATTAATCTGGAACTGTCACGACTTCAATTTGCCCATTATGGTGCAAACATGGTCTTGCACATGGCAGTTATACGTAACAACTTGCAAGACTGTTTCAGTAGGCGCTTTCTGTTATGTTTTATGGATGTCTTTTAACGTTGTGCCAGCCAAAAGATGGTTGATATATTTCCTTAGGGAATGCCAAGCATGCCTTTATGTAACCTGAGCTCTTATGCACAAAGCACACTTCTGACCTAATTACTCTACAATTAGTCATTATGATTTTAATGCTGAAACAAATCATAAACAGGACTTAGCAATTTAGGCCCCTTCTACACCTAAGGGCATAGAGGGAGGGAAGGGCAAGGATCACGGATTTACCAGCTTCCGCTATCATCCCCCTTCTTCTATACACCCATGCGACATCCCAGAAGGGAAGAGAGATGTTGCGGGTGCCATTTATTAATTTTTTTAGAAGAGGAGCTGGTCGTGCAGCCCTGATCTAGTGAAAAAGTAAGGGGGGGGGGGGGAAACCCCACCAAACTCCATGTCCAACTCCCCCCACACACCCAAAGGGCACAGAGCCCCCCCGAACAGCTCCATGCCCATTTTGAAAGCGATTTACTTGCGAGGAGGTGGGAAACAGCTGGGACAGGCACCTACACCCCCACGTAGCTTGGGATCTTCCCAAGATCATGGGAAAAATCAGGATGACTGAGATCTCGGTTATACCGGGAAAAGTCTCTGCCCATCCCTGATTGCCCCCGGGATTCCCTGTGCATCATATGAATACACAGAGACACTCCTGGGCTGATCCTGGGATAAATGGCTGGTGTATACATAGCCTTAGTCTCTTCTAGAACTTGACTCCTGGACAGAAACTTGTCCATCGGAAGCTGGGATATCTAGCCTTGCCTTCTCCCTGAAGAAGCCTGCATGAAGCTTTTTCACATACAGAAGATTCAAACGTGTGATCTTGGACCTGCATTCTGAAGTACCAAAAAGGCTGGCCTATGTGTCTGCTTGGTGGTGTGTGTTTTTTAATATATAGTCTAGGAGTTCCTTCAGATGGATGGAAATCGTGTTCTCTTACCATGGCTCTGCTTCCTGCTTCTCTTCCACATTTGCAATGAACTGTAATTACATGAGCAAGAGAACAGAGATTATGTGGCCCATATAATTCAACCCTATAGTGAGCGTTTTATAGCACGACTTCACCTGTATACAGCAGAAAAACCCGACAAATACCGATATAGCTCAGAAAAGTCGGGCTTTCTGAGATTTAATTTTTACTGCCAAAACCAGGGAATGGAGCGGGAGATGTACAGGAGGCTGATGGTGTTGTAAAAATTACCCATGAACATCCGTGAGTAGCCAGTCTCAAGCGTGCTATAAAATGCTCATTTAAAGAAGTTCTGGGTCTTAGTCTCCAGTCCCCACTTGGTAGAATGCAAGGCATGAGAGATGTCAGAAGACAAGAGAAATCGTAACAGAATAGTCCTATTTCACATGAATGATGCTAGATTGTGGAGTTGGACACATTTTTATTTCACCTTGTTTTATTTCACCTTGTTTTATTTCAAGGTGTGTATATTAGACTTTGATGTGGGTTTTCCAGGTTGGAAGGCCTATCGGGAGTATAGACCATTTGTGCTAGGATCGCTGCTAAGACTGGTACCATTTCAAAGTGTTAGGCACATTTAAAATAAACATTTTAATGCATTCACATATTATGCAACTAGTGCGTTCTATGTTGCCCAATGCTATTTCCCTTCCTTTTCCTTTCTAGCACTAGTGTCATGGTTTCACCAAGACTACTTCACTTCGGCGTGGGTATTCAAAAACCCTTAAAATGTGAATTTCATGGCAAGCAGAGCTGGATGAATGATTTATTAAGATCTTATTCATGAGAAAATAGGGAAAATTAAAAACCAAGCTAAGATTTTTTTATGAGTACAGTATTAGTTATGGTACTAACTTTCATGTTTTGTTTTGGTTTTGGAAGTTTTTAAACACTTCTTTTTACACAGAATCTTATGAAATAGGAGATCTCATTGCCTAGACTTATTCCAACCTAAGAATCCCATCCACCTTCTTCCCAGGGCCCAGAGCCAATAATTGCTTTATGGTGGAGTCCTATGCATGTTTAGACAGAAAAAAAGTCCTACAATTCCCAGAATTTCCCCAGCCAGCATGGCGGGTTGGGGAATGCTGGGAGTTGTTGGATTTTTTTAAAAAAATTGTCTAAACATACATAGGATTGTGCCCGTAGATGAAAAATCCCCAGTGCTCTTTCCTCAACATCCCACCATTTCAGTTACCTCAACATTTCACTCTCCAGGCCTTCTGCCTTCTCTGTCCAATCTCACTCCATAACTACACCAGATTCCTCATTTTGTATTAAAGTGTAATGTTCCTTTTCAAATTCCTTTGCAAAAAGCAATGTCAAATTAACACAATATAAAGATAGTCTCTGAAAAAAATACTCTTAGGCTGCGAACCCTTGCCTAGAAGCAAGTCCCATTGAACTCAACAAGGCTTACCTCTGAGTAGACATGTATAGGAGTACTCTGTTAATGTTCTGACACAGGGTAATTTTTTAAAGGATCTCACAATGAATTCTTTATTTATTTATTTGTTCCAAGGCAGTGGACATGAACATTCTCTTCTTCCCCATTCTAACTTCACAACAAGCCTGTGAGGTAGGTTAGGCTGATAGCCAGTGACTGAATCAAAGTCACCCAACGAATTTCATGGCTGAGTGGGAACTAGAACCCAGGTCTCCCAAATCCCAGTCCGATACTCTAACCACTACACCACATTCTATCTCTAGGGGAGGTCTTCAGGTGGCAACAATGCTACAGCACATACAGGACCAACTCCCGATCAATACAGTCTGCCAGACAATTGCCAGTTCATTGACAGCCAAGTCTTCAACTTTAAGGACACATTAACACTGCTTGCTGCTAATCCAGTTTGGGCCAGGCGACTCACACCAAATAGCAGGGCCTGCCTATAAGATTCAAAGCAAATGAGCTCAGGCTGTTTTGACTCAGAAGTGTCACGTGGAATCTTCCAAGTCCCTCCTGGATGCTGGCAGACTGGGTTTTGAGTCCTTAAGTCATAGATACCAGAACATAAAGCAATATATGTTCTATTAGCTTGAACAGCTGAATCTTGATTTGACCAATATGGATGAGTAGTTATAAACTTTAAAACATAGCCCTCAAGCCATATACTTTATTTTAGACCTGGAGCACTTGCATTGACATGAGTGAAATTGCACCAGAATCAAGGACCTTGAGGAATGTGGCCAGCATTCTCAGAATTCAGGAGTGGATATGGTTGAATTTTCAGGCCCAGCTGTTAGGGATTCTTCCCCCCCATCCCGCCCCATCAATGATACAAAAGAATTCTTCGGGGATTCTGGATTGCTAGCAAGTAGGCGAAGCCTTATTCCTAAGTAGTACAAGGTTGAGGTTTTCTTTTTTCAGGACAGAGACACAAATGAGCAAAAACAATCCAGAAAGGAATGGGGGGCTATAGTTTAGTGGTCCTGGGTTCAGAGGGTCCTGGGTTCAGAGGGTCTCAGGTACAGCCCCTTCTGTATAGGCAACTTGTCTTCCTGTGATGAAGACTAAGTAGCTAGTTAAAAGAAAATGATATCTGTTTTATTGCCATGGCTTCCTCCAAATAATTCCAGGAAACCTGTAGTTCGGGGGAGAATTCTCTGTTACACATTCTTATCCCACCTGGCTAGAACTACAGTTCCCATAGAGTTCCCACCTCAAGTACAGACCACTTGATGTATGTGGCTTGGTTTTGTTTGTTTGCCTGTTCTGTTCTACTTAACTAACAAGTGTTCTGAATGATTGTGTAATTTATTTGCCTGATCAGGATATTGATAATGATCTCTCTCTCTCTCTCTCTCTCTCTCTCTCTCACACACACACACACACACACACACACATCTTATGTAAGATAAAAACTTCCAGGCCTAAGAGGTTGTTTGCTGCCTATGTTCCTGGGAGCCCAGAGGTACTTGCTCAAGAAGGAAACGCTCCCTGTCACTGGTACAAACATTAGTTGATTGTTGCTTCAAACACCCTGCTTTCTCACTCTAGGTGAGTGGGGCTGGAGGTTCCCATAGTTGAGTCACTCAGGTGATCTACAGCTTAACTGGAGAGAAGGATGGGTAGATTGCTCACACCCTCTCCTGTTATACATGGATTAAAACAGGGCTGGTCTTCACCTTCTTGGCCATTTCTTCTCCCTTCTCCAAATACTATCCATGTTCTATTTTTGCCTCACCACTTTTTTTAAGAGTCTATGCATATGCTATGGGGGCCGCATCCTGACATGGGTGTTTTCCTATCCCTTCCAGTCTGGCTGTGTTTATATTCTGCCATGCCAGGAGAATACCAGATGGGTCTCCTTATTCTTCGGCCTTTAAAATAATAATGATGATGATGATGATGATGATGATGATAATGATGATGATGATGATGATGATAATAATAATAACACAGTAACATTGCTTCTTTCTTTGACTAACAGGTGTCATTGACAATGAATCATAGATATGAGATATAGATGGATAGATGAAAATGGCTGTGAAACTGCACTGCATTTGAAAAATTACCTCAGATATAGTTTCTTCCAGAGACCTTTTAGTGCACTGACCTTGTTTCATGGTCCCCCCTCCCCTGCCACCTCGCCGCCCTTCTCCTTTTCTTTAGGGGATTTCTGTCAGGTTGGTTTAACACTTTCCTTCAGTTCAACTGTAGCTTAGAAATTTTTCAGATGGAACTAGCCCACTCCTTCATGAAGAGCTTTTTCTTTTCTTTTCAGGCTACTTAGCCTCTTTATTTCATAATATAAATCCATAAAAGGCCCACTAAATAACACACATGGAAAAGGACGAAGATGTAAGGGCAAGGATGTAAAAATGCTTAATAGACATCTGACATGGGAAGGCAGAGCAATATATTTAAATCATTTTAACAACCTGCTTAGATCCTATGAAGCTTCGCAAGTCCCAATGCTGTACCCTTTGCAGACAGGAAACTGAGGCTGTGATTACCTGGTGCTTCTGCTTTATACGGTGCTGATTCACTGCATGATGGCCATGATCCAAGCAAGTGCAAGCATTTTTAATTCCCCTTGCATTTCAAAGTGAGAAGCTTAAGCTAATCAACTAGCCTGTGTCTTAAAACAAGAATGTAATTTGGACTAGGGCAGTGCAAAAAATATATGTGCCCATCTTCACTAAACCTTCCTACAAAATTGAAGGCAGGGGAAGAGAAATTAGAGGACATTCAAGGGTAGAGGGCAAATGTTCTCTGACTTTTGAGCAAGGGGATACTTACAAAGACTTTTTGTTTCTTTTCACCTTTACTTTTAAAACAAAGCCATGATTCAACAACACAGTACCCAGCAGCTGCTAATGCCCCAGGGGATGATGCTACATGATGACAGAGTTCTATTGCCAAGACAACTGTACATTAAAAAAAGAAAAGAGGCTGCCCCCGTGGTCCCTTCAGCACCTTGCCCTGGTGACAACACTATGGCATCAAGTGGCACCATTTCCACAGGCAGGAGGAATCGGAAGGAAGCCCTCAGACCAGTGGAAGCTGGTGGCTCTAATGTCAGTGGGACAGTGAATCCATTCCTGGTATCTGTCAGAATGAGAACCAGAACAGGCCAAAAGTCGAAAGGAGCTATCCAAGGTGCTGAATCTATTTTGGGGGCTTGGATAGCACCTTTAGAGTTCTGGCTGGCTCTGACTGAAACCCAGAGTGGATTCACCAGCCTCCACTGCCTTAGAGCACTTTTAAAGAACAACCCCCCTCCCTCGCTCCCTCCCTCTCTCTCTCACACACACACACTCTCTCTCACACACACACACACGAATTCCCCTCCAGAATATCCATCACTCCCTCCTAATCTTCAGGAGGGATTTTGCCTCACAACTCCCCTCTCTAAAAGCAGTTTTTTAAAAAGTTCAGCTACAGATGTTAGTTGCAGCCCTAATTTGGACATTATTACAATGTCCCAGTTCTTTTAAAGCTAGCATTGCACTGACTATCCCTCAGATACACTTTTCAGGCCAAATACACCAATTTTAGTCAGGTAGAAATTTCTTCCCCAAACTACTTTGTACAAACATTGACATTTTTGTTTCAGTCTATTCAGAATATATATATATATATATATATATATATATATATTCCTCTAGCAGTTGTGGCTTCTATACCCATCCCCTCCTTCCCAGATTGGTCACATAAATATATAATCTCAGTCTCACCTCATCGGAGATCACACAGTGAATGAGATGACATCAGAAAGTGATATGGCAAATGAGATTTAGCTACAGGATGATGTCACACAGGGGAAAGTGAAAGAACTGAGACTGAAAGTAAATAAAGGCAATGTAAATAAATAGACAAATCCCCCCTCTTTCTCTTGAGGAAAAAAATAGGTGGAGAAAAAGAGGAGGTGTTTTGGGACCTGCCGAACAGAGCAGGATAAAACAATTCAGCAGAAAAACAGGAAGACAGAAATTCAGCCCACACTGTTTTTCAGTGCTGTTTTTAATGTTTTACTCTGATTTTATTTAACAATTTTTTAATATTCTGAACTTTTTGTAACCCATTTTGGTTGGTCCCAGAAAGGCAGTATAGAAATACAATAAATAACCTTGGTGAAATAAAAAGGTCTTAGCAGCTCACCTGACATTTAAAAAAGAGGGAGCCAACTAGCCCTCCAAACCTGTCAAAGTGACAATGGAAAAGCCCATGCCATTTTAAGGCTTCAATTCTAATTAAACTTTCCTAGGAGTAAACTCCATTGAACATAGTGGGACTTCTGAGTTATCTTCTGATTGCACTGCAAATGAAAACCATTCATTTCCGAATGATGCATTCATTTTTACATCACTTAGAGCCTATCTACACTACTGCTTTAAAACAGTTTATAACAGTTTTAAACCGGTTAAAGCAGTAGTGTAGACAGGCTCTTAGTTTTCTAAATAGAACATTTTAATGACATTCTTCATTCTGTCTGAAAGTAGATGTAGTTGTTTAGGAGTATTTGCCACCCTATCATCAGTTCGATATTATGGAGTACTGGTTTCCAAAACATTCTTGTCCCTCAGCAACCTCCTACCTCCACCCCAAAAATACATAAACAATCCACACTCATTCCCCCTCTGGCAATGAAAATAATCTGCCCTATAAAGATGTTTCAGCTTATTTCTTTTAGACACTACTGACAGCATTTCATATATGCTAATAGATTTAAACAAAAACTTTTCTTTTGTTATTTAATTTCTCTTCAGATGCAATTGATTCCTTCTCATTTATATTAGTTTGCTTGAGAAAGTGTAAAACCAGGGAGGTGGCGGCTGTTTTGAGATGGAATAATCTGGAATGAAAAGTGTGTGACCTTTTGTAGAGGCTTTCAGGGGCTGTCTGACAGGAGATCCTGTCAAAATGCACCGTGTGCCGTTGTTCTTACCAAATTTTCTGCCGTCTGATTCTGCTTTGCTCACTCGGTTCTTTGGTACGTGCAGCTAGACAGCTACTAATGCTATCTGGATGCACAAAGCACTTTTTTGTGCAAGGACTGACTCACAGAAAAATGCCAGTTACAATATTTTCCTCAGGAACTCACTGGAGCTTAACTTACCAAGTCTGAAAATGAAATCAAGCAAAATAGGTCAAACCCGGAAGTATATGTCCTTATGTGTCCTCTTGTCCTCTTTTTTGTTGCAACACGGCACATAGTTTTGCCCAAACTTTTAAAAACCACTTTGGTTTCTTTAATGGCCTTGGCTTGTTTCTGCCTTGTTGATGTTCCAAAGACCCTGTTCACGTGCAACTTCTCCGCACCCTTTCCCATTAATTATTGTATTCAAACGCTGGATGCGCTCCATTGGGTGATCACAAAAAGCACCATGAACAGTCATGAGGCATTGCGACTGTACAAAACCACATTTTAATTTGAATGCCCCTGAAAGAAATAGAAGAGGCTGAAAAAAACATTGAACATATAAAGCAGATTTATACTGTCAGAACGTTGGTTATTAATCCCAGTATTGTCAACCCTGATTGGCAGTATCTCTCTGAGATGTACTTGCTACCTGATTAGGGATGTGAAGGCCTGGTGGGAGAGGGGAAATGGGGGTGAGAAAAAGAAAAAGATGTGAGGGATTCCATGTGGGACATTATGTGTTGTACACCACATAAGTGTTCTTCGTCTGAGCTTTTAACCCCCAAACCCAGAGACTGAACTGAGACCTCCCTTATGAAAAGTACTATCTTTGAGCTATGGTCCATCACTAAAAATGAGCTATGAGCCTTTGATTCACTGTCAAACACAGACCAAATTGTTTTAATAGGTTCTACAAGCTTTTGAACCATTGGTGCTCAGACCATCAAGGAACAAAGGGGAGAGACGAATCCGCTTGGACAGAGTGAACAAAAGGTAAATCAAAATCTACTGGTGCATCTCTGGTTGGTTTGCAGTAGATCAGCTAGAGTTTCTGAGTCCCAGTATTTAACAATGGTAACATCAAAAGAACCCTAGCTACAGTTAACCACACTCTGATAACCGCTCGTCTGGATTACTGCAACGCGTTATACATGGGGCTGCCTTTGAAAACAGTCCGGAAACTTCAACTGGTACAAAACAGGGCAGCCAGACTGTTAACGGGGACTGGCCACTGAGACCACGTTATGCCAGTCCTTTTCCAGCTTCACTGGCTGCCGGTCCAGGTCCGGGCCTGATTCAAAATGCTGGTATTAACATTCAAAGCCCTAAACGGCTTGGGGCCAGGTTATCTGAAGGAACGCCTCCTCCCATATGTACCTGCCCAGACCCTAAGATCATCCTTGGGGGTCCTTCTCCATGAGGCCCTGCCAAAGGAAGTGAGGCAGGTGGCTACCAGGAGGACGGCCTTCTCTGCTGTGGCACCCTGGCTGTGGAATGAGCTCCCCAGAATGGTTTGCCTGGCACCTACATTATACTCTTTTGGATGCCAGGTGGACCTTTTTATTTTCACGGTTCTTCAGTTTGATTTTTAACCTTGCTGTTTAAATTTGTATTTTAAATCTGTATTAATTTCTGCATGGCTGCTCGGTTTGTTATCCTGGTTGTGCTTTTATGCCATTTTTATATTGTTGTTGTTCTATATTTTGAATGGTTTTAATTTTTGTAAACCACCCAGAGAACTCTGGCTATTGGGTTGTATAGAAATGCAGTAAATAAATAAAATAAAATAAATACCCCCATTATACACAACACACTTCAATTAGGCTGCTGAAATGAAGCAAACTGAAAGGACTGTGAGCTCAATTCAGTTCTGGTACTGTAAACAAAGTTCTAGGCTCAGAATATGCTCAGAGGCACCTTTTCTTTAATTATAACAGTATGTCTTTTGCACCTGGCTCTGATGGGTGGTTCTTGGGGTTTCTGGGAAGAAAAAGAACACCCCAAGGTCTGTTGGACAAGCCTGAAGTTGGCCCCACATTTCTCTTGTGTATCTAGATTACTGTAGTTCAATATCTGTTGAGAACCCAACAGATGCACTAGGGCTCCATAGAGAACAGAGAAAAGTCATGGTTGCAACCAGAGGGTAGCCAATCCAGCCAATGAAGCAGCATCTCATAGCACTGAGCAGTAGGCTATGCATGCCACTGCATGGGGACCATTCTTTCACCAATGCATGAATGAAACCTCATTCCTGCAGCCCATCAGGTCTTTCTAATACAGGAGTAAGCAACACACAGCCTGTGAGATGCAAGGACACCCCACAGTGGTTTTTGTGGGGGCCCTGCCCTGCCAAATTTACTGTACCAGTGGCAAAACCGCCAGGAATTTTGCAAGGAAACTAGGCACAAGGAGTGTGTGCCTTGTTTGCAAGTGAAATAGCCTCACAGAAGTCTGCTGGGAGCACGATTCTGCTAGCTCACAAGGCACATTTTTCCAACATGCCTTCTCTTCTTGCAAAATTGCAGTATTGGTGGGGAGTCCTCCGGGGGAGATTTGGAGGGTTCACAGGTGGCTTCAAGGAGAAGAAGAGGATGCGGATGTCCTAGTCCACCATCAGTATCTTTTCCCTGGGTGCAACAAGAGCATCGGATCCATCCCTTAGTGATAAATCTGTTAGTTTTTAAGGTG
This sequence comes from Anniella stebbinsi, assembly GCA_029215795.1. Classification (NCBI taxonomy): domain Eukaryota; kingdom Metazoa; phylum Chordata; class Lepidosauria; order Squamata; family Anniellidae; genus Anniella; species Anniella stebbinsi. Next base: position 110,236,346 of record JARDYH010000004.1, on the reverse strand, counting down.
CCACAAGACTCTGTTGATTTTTCTGCTTCAGCATCTGTAAGTTGTTCCCAGGTGGGAGAGTTCCCAAGAGAGAATGCCACCAAAGGGAAGGAAGATCTATGTACCAATGTGATATAATTCTGGAAATCAGATACTGGAGACACTCCTTTCTGGAAGCTCAGCTGACCTGACCTGTTTTGGAAACTAGCTCATTTCCATTTGCTTTAGAAAGCACTAGCCCTCCATTCCTCTAGTCATGAGTCTTGCTGGCATACCTGCCCATCCAATTATTGCACACACACTCTTCTCTGATTCTTTATTTTGGTGACATCCAGCTTAATACTACAGAAATATTCTTTATTTTGGTAACATCCGGCTAAATTCTACAGAAATATCATTTGTCATTTTCTCTATCCCTGTTAACTTAATTTTCAGTGTCTTTGGAAGCAGAATGTTGGAATGGGCAGACCTTCATCCAATCTCACAGGGAGGTGGGGGTTTTTTTATGTAAGTTTAGGACTGCAGTCTTACTCTATTTGTATGAGTTGGTTTTGATCAGAACGGGAGGGAAAGGGTTAAAAAGAAAGAAAGCCATGCAGGACTGAGTCCATCTTTATCAGTGAAAACCCACTTACCCATCTGCAAGACATTATAATTTATTAAACTCAATCAATACTTAATCTCAAATTTTGCAAGATATTTGCAGCGTGTCTAAGGAGGCACTCATGTCAGGGAATAAGAAATTTTCTCCAGGCTGTGATTGTGATGAATTTATAATGTGCTCTAAGAGTGACGTGTTGACCTAAATTCACAAAAAAGTACTATCTGTTATATTTGTTGTTGTGAATCATGGCCCAGACTCCAGCTTGCCACTTTGAAGTCTTAGGAGGCTTATTAAAAGAACTGCGGATGAGATCAAGGCAAAGAGGAAAGCGCTGAAGGAAGACGTATAGCAGCAGTGTCTGTAAAGACCCATATGTGGTAAACCCGCTGCATGAAACCGCCTCACCAAAGAGTATATTCCCCACCCCTCCCTTTGCTTGTCAGAAGCCAAGATGAAATCCACATGGAAGCAATACGGCAGGTTACATTACTGTTTTCCTGGGCAGTGCTGAGCCAAGGAACTTGATCTCAGTGCTAATGCTTCTGCTTGGGAGAACACAGGGATGGTTACTCCTTAGCAGCAGGATTTGGAGGGGGGTTGTATGAGAAAGATAGGGAGGAACAGAGATTGAGCAGGGCCCTGCATTCTGACTGGCACCAGCCAGCTGTCCCACAACGGGGAGCTTACTGCCCCATTTTCAAAGGTTTTGGCTGCCTCTACCACTATTGCAGCCTTGGCTCTCTCCCTCTCTCTCTCTCTCTCTCTCTCTCTCTCTCTCTCTCTCTCTCTCTCTTTTTGCACAGTTCCCCAATTGTGTTTTTACCTTCTTCTGTCCTGCCCCCTCCACTGTTTCAGATATCAGTTCAAGAGCATCTGCAAACATTCAAAATGTAGCAAAGCAGTTGCCTGGAAAAGCACTCCCCAAAGAAGTGTGTCTCCCTCCTTTGCCTTTTGTGCCGGTCTGCAGCCAGGATGAAATTAATACGGAAGCGATATGGTGCATGTTCTTACAGCCAAAGGTTACGGTACTATTGTCACACACGTACAAACACACTGTATTAAGTAGCTGTGTCACACAGAAGCAGTCAGGACTTAAGCTCGCTATCCAGGATTAAAGAGCGCTATTCATTAAACAGTCTCCTCCAAGACTAAACGGAAAGAGTTAAATTGTTCGCAGTAACTAGGCAATGGAATTAAGGAGACAGCATGTCATAAAATAATGCTGGGAGTCTTTTTGTGAGACTCAATAGACGTTCTGCAATGTTTACCAAAAGAAAAACTGGTCTCTTGTTTCCCATTAAAGGGTTAATTTAATTTAATTCGGCCAGGGCTCTGTCCCAGCAATTGTTTTCAATGACAAAAGTTAGTGCAGGAACCTGTAAAATAGTAAAAGATAATGGCCACAATCCAGGCTAATGGCAAGATCCAGCGTAGACTGGACATACTTAAGTCAATGGGATTTATGTTCATATGGATTATGATGGATTTGTTTTCAGGATTATAGTGCTCTGCTGTGAATGTTAAATTTGATTGATTTGATTTGATGTCTCCAGGATCATAGTGCTGTGCTGTGTTATATTTGATTGCTTTTTTAAAAAAAAACTCTTTTTAATTGTTATTGTTGCTGTTTCTAAAACACATTCAATTTTTCTTTAATCTGTTTTATCATTGGTTCTATTGTATTTGCTTATATTACGTATGTCACACTGAGAGTTTCAGCTATGGAGCAACCCATAAATTGCATTCATAAAATGAATAAATAAATCCCAGGTATGGTCTGTAGCAGAAATACAACAAACAAACTCTATGTACTGTGGATTTCTGGCACCATGTATAGATTTGATCAAACCATCTAAAAAAGATTATCATGTTTGGAAAAGGGAAAGAAGACAACAAGAGACTGAAACACCTCTCCTAGAAGAAAGGGTAAAAATGTGGGACTTTTTTTTTTTTAGTTAAAAACAGAAAAGAAAAAAGACAAATAACAGTGCAATCCTACACTTGTCTGCTCAGAAGTAAGTCCCATTGAGCTCAGTGAGACTTACTCCCAAATCAGTGTGTATAGGATGGAACTCAATGGAAATAAATTTGGAGTAAGCATGCCTAGATTGCACTGTGAGAGTGGGGGGGAGAGTAGAAAAGTCGCTGTTAAAATAGAAAGTTGGAATTGTCAGGAAAACTATTTTAGACTAGTTTTTAGGAAGTCTATTGCAGATGCACCTACATAAAATGAACAATCCTATATATAGCAGAGTAAGAGTAGAGCTGACAAAAGTAATAGATTTGTATGCCATAGCTCACTAAATGACACTGTAATTTGTTTCTTTTTCCACCAAGAAGTTGACTTTAGCTCACATGTGAAACCTTTTGCACAGCAGAAGTGTTTTTTTGTGACCTCAGCACAAAAAATGTCCAGACGATTTCAGGAAGTGTATAAATAGACTTGAATCCTCGCAAAACGTTGTGCTCTCCCAAGAAGAAAAACTGAAAGTTCTATCATTTTCTATTTAATCTGGTTTTCCTTTGACTCTCTTTTTTAGGGGGGAATAATTATAACAGTAAATGTAACATGCTAAATTACATTAAATTGCCTCTTGAAGTAGTGGCTAGTAGTTAGGATAACATGAAAATTGCTACTTGGAGACTCCCACACCCCGGGCCGGAAAAAATCTTTGTCTGCGGCTTGGGTGGGGATAGATTACAATGCTTAAACTGTTGCAGAGATGCAATAGACTAATCCACATCAGGAGAGGCACAGTTTACATCTGGCAGGTCCCATAACCGGTGCTGAAAGGAGATTATCAGGAATCCCTGACAAATAGTGGCCCAACACCATGGTGAAATATGGAACAGGAGTTACCTCTGTACTGACCTCAAGGGAGATGTTGTTGGTAACTAGTGAGGGGGAACTTACCTTGAGTGAATTTGTCACAGCGTTTGCTTGGAAAGTAACAAATTTGCCCATGTGAGCTTGGATGAGAGTTCTTCTTTAATACAAAATCTAGCTCTGTGTATATGAGTTTTGTGTATGCACCATATCAAGGTGCATCTTGGGAGCTGGACTTTGAAATTGTGTGACATGGCATGATGTCATGCATCAGTATATTATGGGCCCTCTTTCTGATTGGTTGTTTGCCTTGCCTGCCTGATATGTGATTGGTTGGCCTGCTTGCCTGATAATGGCATGTGATGTTTATTCATCATCGCTGATCACTGGTATGAAAATAGACCTGCAGAGTCCTCCTTTTCCTCCAAGTGGAGCCAGAGGAGTAGCCGTAACAATAAGGGAAGCAGCTATAGAGACTGCTTCAAGCCTGTTTGGAGGGCTCAAGGTGGTAGGATGATGGAAAATGTAGGAATCTGCATACTATGTTAACTGTCCAATGCTCCAAAGTTTGCAATCAATTCCAAACTTAATAATGATTTTTTATATATATACAGCGATCCAGGCTCACTACAAAGTTGAGCATTATGAGCATTCAGATTAGATTTTCCACCTTGGTCAGTTCTGGAATCTTCCTGTCTGGAAACTCTCTCCAAACGTATGACGTTAAGCAATACAACAATGGAACCAATTACCTAGGGAGGTGGTGGGCTCTCCCACATTAGAGGCATTCAAGAGGCAGCTGGACAACCATCTGTCAGGGATGCTTTAAGGTAGATTCCTGCATTCCTGCAGGGGGTTCGACTCGATGGCCTTATAGGCCCCTTCCAACTCTACAATTCTATGATTCTATGATTCTAAGTTCTCAGCACATTACAATGGGTAGGATTCCTCCCACAGTGAATGACTGTTGGAGACGTGTGGCGTATAATGTCACTTCAATTCCATTTAGATCCATTTTGTCATGCTACATTGACTCTATGGGGAAATCCAGATTTAAAAAGTGGTAAGAAGATGATTTTGTGATAAACTTGGATGGATACGTTAATTTTCACCATGGATCAATGAGTTTTTGTCATTTGCACGCCAAATATGATTTGCCTGCTAAAGCTGAATGGCAATACTTGCAGTTGCAACATTTGTTAGAATCTAGGCTTAACCCTGCTGCTTTTACAGCTTCAGAGTCTCCTCTGCTATTGGAAGTGCTGATTGAAACTGATCAGTTATATCGACCCACGATCCATGTTTACAAATGCTTCTTATAGGTAAATAAATATGATACACAGGGTCTTAAGCAGGAATGGAATAGGGAACTAGAATGTCCCATTTTGCCTAATCAATGGATCACTGCTTTAGTGTCTGTATCTGAAGCATCTATAGATCTCAGGTTAGTTCTTATTCAGAAAAAAAAATGTTCCATGTCTATTGGAACCCACAATGCCTCTTTAATAAGGATTTGTCCAAGTCAGCTGAATGCTAGAGGTGTAATACAGCATATGCTTTATTTAATCATATGTTTTGGCAATGCCCAATAGTTGCTTCTTTATTATATGGATAAACCTTGCATTGGAACACTTTAATATTTGACCTGCTTCCTGGAAGTTAATGCCTGACCAGTGCAAATGGATTCTCTGAGCCCCTTTGATAGCTAAAATACTGATATCACAACATTGGAAGGAAAAATGCTGGCCTCCCATAATGCAATGGATTGAGGACATAACAATGCTTTCAACATTTGAAAGGGTGGTATATAGGCACCTGGTCTGAATCCCATGTGCCCCCATTGTTTCCTCTCTCACCAGCAATGGTCAATGGCTGAATGTGATTTCACTGGGTTAGGTTTGCACACTCAGGGCCAATTAACATATTCAGCCTTTCCCAAACTTGGGCCCTTTGATATGGTTGGCCTACAACTCCCATCATTCTGAGCTGGCATTGTCAGGAATGAAGGGAGTTGTAGGCCAACACCATCTGGGGACCTAAGAATGGGAAAGGTTGTGCATAATTCATTGGGAATAAGTCCCATTGAATAGAATGGGGCTTATGTCTCTGTAAATTTGCATAGGATTATACTATAGAGCTGCTAACATGTTATTAATAATTTCCATGTGTTCAACACAGCCTTTGATACCAAGTTTATTTTTCTTGATTTATATAGAGATGGTTATCATGCCATTCTAGTGCCTATGTACTACTCAAGGCAACATTCAGCAGTTTAAAATCACAAGATCATCAAATATAATAAAACCCAACAATGTGAATACATTTAAAAAAATACAACCAAGTTGCTCCTATGACAGGTACCCTTGTTGCTCCACCCTTCTTATATCACTGTAACCACCTTGCAGACCTGATTGAAGAAAAACCCCTACAAACCACAGCAGTCCAAACCCAAATGGGATGTTAGCGAATGGATTTGCTTTGATCTATGATATTTGAACCTGGACATGTGTTAAGAAGGCAAATGCACCGAACACTGAAATATTCCTTGCTCTTTTCTTTCCCTGCTGAATAGGAGCAGACATGGAATTTGCCTCTGTAAAAATTGACTTCAGTTGCTTGTGGGGTGGGGGACGTGGAAATTCAGGTTTTTTTATTCTTATTATTTTGCAGTTGTAGAAGACATTTAGCAGCTGTGTTTACATTGGCACACAATTTGGCTATTAGGTGACTGGGCAAAGAACTGAAGATGTACAATATTGTTCCGACATTGTGCACTTACAGCCCATTTCCTTGGAAATGTGTTATTTTATATTTCCCTCGGTATTATTAATCACATTTCATGATGTTTCGCTATTGCAGTGTTCTTGCCTCTTGGATGATGCATTTTTTAGCCCTTCTCCTGAGCAGTTTCTGAGTATTCTTTGAGCACACACCAAGGCTGCCACAGAAGACAGTTTTCTCAGCTTTAAACAAAACAAATAAGCTAAAACATGCCCCCGTGTTAAGTTAAAATCATCTGAGGTGCTACAAAAACAAAAACACTACTACGCTGTATCAAAACAGTCTAGCTGCTAGAGTTGAACAAAAGGGCACAGCTTTAGTCATTGTTTCTAAATGGAATGTATTTCCTTAGAAAACATATAAAGGTTTTCAACAAGAAACAATGGGGGATTGTGATGGTGATGATGATTTATGTAGCACTATCCAATTGCATGCTGCATCATAGGGGGGTCTACATGATGTCACTTTGGCGCCAGTTTCTCCGAATATGCACTTTTTCCTATATTCGATTTTACGTCTAATAGCGGTAGACGAGAGCCGTTAAGTCGAATTACGGGCTCCATACAATGTGCTTTACAATTGTTTATATATGGAGTTTTGCTGCAGTGTCGGATCAGGGGTCTATGGTTGAACGCGGAAAATTTCACGAAAGCACCACCCCGTCTCCTGATGGTACCTCCCTCGGACTTTCCCGCCATTCGTTAACCCCGCCCACCTGACTTTCTCGCCGTTGCCTGTCCAATCACGATCATGCGTTACTTCACATGTGGGTACAATTTCTAAACATTGGATGTGCCTACAATTAGAGTTTTTAACAGGGCAGCATTGGACGACCTATTGTAAAACCATAAAAGCAACATTTTTCCAGGTACTGGACAGCCATAGCGAACACCTGCCCATGAAGCAACTGCCCCTTACCTCCTGTGCCCTAGCAACCTCATCCATCTTGGAAATGTGCTGCTTCAAGGGCAAATTTTTGTGTAGCCTTTCTATTACAATGTTGCATTTTGCACTGATGTCCCAGTTCCATACAAACTGCCAATTATTCAGTCTATCTACGGACCCAGAGATGTCAGCTCGCTACGGTTCTGGGCTGCCCCACACTGAGCAGGCTAGAGGGCAACCTCGCCATGCCATCAGGTCTCTGTGTCACAGAGGTGGGTTACTGGGCAGGCGGGAGTGGGGAGGGCCGACCGATGACCCCTAAAAAATCCCGGGATGCCACTGATGTCCTCTCTTTCTCCCACACAGTGCGGGTGCTGTTATTCCACCTAGCTGTACTCAAGAGGCGGAAGGGGCGTTTGCAGCTGCGCCTCCACGGTATGGTGCACTCATTGCATTTCCTTCAGTGCCTAATGAGGAGACTGGAGCGGATAGTCTGGCGTGTCTGCCATCTGGTACCACTCCACCAACCGACTGTGCCATTGGAATGCCTGGGCAGGCAGGGGCCACCCCAGCGTGTGAGTGGCGGCTGTGACGTGGTGGCTGTGGACTGACATTCCTTCCCATGCGACTGTTGCCATTTGCCTTTTGGTCACCGCGTTCTGCCCAAACCCTTGTCTTGCCCCCCCCCCCCCGCGGCATACCTTTCAGATTATTCCACTCACACTTTGCAATGGGCTTGTGCCCACATGTAACCATTTCTAGAATAAAGATATTGCAGTGGTTTCTCAGTACTAAATGGTCTTTTTTTGTGAGATACACACACACACAACTTCCCAGTAAAGCAATGACAGAAGGTAACTCAATGTGCCTTACTCCCAAGTAACAGCGCGCAAGACAACGGCTCAATGGCAGGAACTCGCTTGCATTGCACAGAGAGAAGTTTCCTTACCTTTTTCCAGCCAGGATCAGAGCAAGAGAGGGGGAAGGGAAGCCTTAGCAGACCTCAAATTATACTCAAAATGAGCAATGCACATCCTTATTCCAACCCCCTTGCTTCCTGTAGAACCAGCTCCATGTGAGTAGCCACGCGTCTCGATGAAAGAAAGATTCCGGTGGGGATTTAAAAGAAACTTTACTTTAAGTACCGGTAACTTAAGGTCAGCCATTACTGAACAGTCCATTAGTCAAGGGAAGAAGAAGAAGAAGGAAGTAGGAGGGAGGAGACAGGAAATGACAAAGCAAGCATTGGGTCAATCCCCTCCCACCTTGTCCACAACTGAGAGGGATAGCCAGAGACGGGGCAGTCATTCAGTCATGACATCACCACCAAACTATGTCCACTATTAGCATTAATCCGAATGGTCTGTAGATTGGTTACATGATGATAATGCGCTCGAACTTTGGAGAAAAATTAAAAGTCGTGGTAAAACGCGACTTTGAGAATGCGCATTAACAGAGGCTATAAATTGATAGATGGCTGAATTGCACCCCACTCGTCTGTACTAAATGCTGTCAGAGCGAAGTCAAGGAGGCACAAATAAGCCATCTAGAGGTACCCATAAACATAAGCAAAAAAGGCCAACAAACATTTTTATCGGTATTGAAGTGCACTGATAACTGTCGGGATACGTTATGCATTCCGTATACTGCTTTTCTAGCATTATTTCCCATTTTTTATTTCGTATTACCCAAAATACCACACCACATGTCATTGCGCGCAATATAAGATATAAATGAGCAAGAGGGATATATGTCACCATGATGGGATTGTATTGATATTTCTGGGAATACTGCAGCCTCATGTTGCAGTTAGTTAGTTCGTGGAAATTTTGACTACAGCTAACCTTAGGATATCTATAGCCTACAGTGTGATTTCCTGTGTTTTCTTTTGTATCTGGTCAAGAGAAAGGGCTTCTGCAGCTTTAAATGTTGTGATGAAGAGGGAATTTCACCAGGTGCTGCATGCATGCAAATGACACCTGCTGTTGTGTCTACGTCCAACTCCCTGCTTCAAAGGAATGATATCTCAGATTCCGACTCAGAACCTGGGGATGGAATGCAGGAAATGGAGGAGTTACTGCAAGACGAAGTAATAGAGCCCTTTCCCACGGCAGGGGGGGAAGTAAATCCTCAAGGCAATAACGACCTTAACCAGGGAGAGAGTACTTTCTCTTCTGGGACAAAGGAGTTTAGGAATGCAGTGGCGAGGCGTAGGACAAAGAGGAGGGACTTCAAACTCAAAACCGCCCGCCGCTCAGAGAGGCTAGCAAACAGGGCTCTACAGACTAATTTGTCCTAATGAAATGACTCTGTTCTCTTTTCTCTCTAAGTAAGCTCAACTGCATGCCTAGGGGCTACAAAGCCTTTTGATAACCTTGTTTTCCTTGTTTTGCTGGAGGAGGGAGAACGATCATTTTTGTGTATAATAAAGGATTTGTATCTTTCCCTTCAAGAGGTCTGTTTATTGTTCGCACCCCTTTTGTTAGAACTTACAGAGTCACGACAGCTTGAGCTTACTTAGAGAATCTTTTTTCTCGTCCTTCGTCTGCAAGATGGAAGCGGCTCTTGATCAAATAACCCGTGAGAACCAAGCTCTCCGAGACCAGGTGAATCAATTGGCTGGGGCGATTGCTACATTACAAGCCGCGCCGCAGCAGCAGGCGCCCCCCCCAGTGCCTCCACGTCGGAAATGCCCTATTAGCCTTCCGGAGAAGTTTGATGGAGATAAGAAGCTTTTTACTGCTTTTCGCGCTCAGGCAGAGCTCTACATGCGTTTGAGGGCTGACGATTTTCCGACCGACCAGATGCAGGTTGGATTTCTCATTAGTCTACTCTCCGGGGCGGCTGCGAAATGGGCGTCTGCTCTCCTCATTGCAAATAGCCCCTTATTGACCAATTACCAAAATTTTGTAACTTCTATGGCAACCTTTTTTGGGGATTCTCTTCGAACGGAGACTGCAACCAGAGAAATCCGCCGTCTACGCCAGGGAAAGGATTCTGCTGCTGTCTACATTACCAACTTTCAGCTACTAATACAGGACTTACAATGGAATGATGCTGCCTATAAGGCCCAGTTTATGGAAGGCCTCAACGACGATATCTTAGATGAATTGGCGCGGTCTCCGCTCCCGGCGACTTTGGCAGAGCTTACCGCTTCCTGCTTGCGTATAGATGCTCGCTTGGAGGGTCGCAGAGATGCCAGACGCGCAGCGGTCGGCCGGCCCATACCTCCTCCTATACCTCCTAGGGCTTTTCCTCCTCCTCAGCGTTCTCCTCCTGTTGCAACTGATGAAGTTCCCATGCAAATCGGGGCCACACACTCCTTGATTTCCCCAGTCGAAAGGACCCGCCGGCGTGCGGAAGGATTATGTTTCAAGTGTGGAAGAAAGGGGCATTATGTGAAATCCTGCAGATCCCCAGTGTGGAAGACAGAACCTACTCCTTTGACAACTTCTGCTCCTCAGGCATGACTAGACCGAACCCCAAGTCTCATGGGGGTCTGTAATCAGGAGGTCCCAGCAACGACTGGGGTAAGTCTTTCACACGCGTCTCCCTCATCCCACCTCGTCCTTCCTGTACGTCTGCACACCTCTCATTGGTTGGGTGGAGATTTTTTGGCCTTACTAGACTCAGGGGCGACCACGAATTTTATGGATGTCCAATTTGCCAACCGCTACGATGTGCCTACTCAGCCCCTGCCCCGTCCCCTGTATGTGGAGACAATAGATGGCCGTCCGCTCCTGTCAGGAGCGATAACCCAGATTACTTCTCCCATCACTGTATGTTCCCAAGGGCATGAGGAACAATTACAATTCCATCTTGCTAAGATGCCTCAGTACCCACTTGTACTGGGTATGTCCTGGCTCACCAAACACAACCCCCAAATCTCGTGGGAACATCACCAAGTTCTTTTTACGTCTCCTTATTGTCGCCAGCACTGTTTTCCGGGGTCCTCCCTTCCAATTGCTCAGGATCTGACTCCTCCGCTCCCAGTTTTAGCAGCTTCCAGCCACCTCGGCTCCTCCACCCTTACTGCTCTCCCAGAGAAATATGCCGCCTTTCGTGATGTTTTTGACAAGACTGAAGCGGATCAGCTACCCCCCCACCGGCCATATGACTGTACTATAGATCTCATCCCGGGGGCCCCCATCCCTGTGGGAAAGCTGTATCCGATGTCAGGCCCTGAGTTGGAAGCCCTTAGGGAATTCCTGGACACAAATTTAAGGCGCGGTTTCATCCGCCCTTCGAGCTCCCCTGCTGGGGCGTCGTCCTTTTTTGTAAAAAAGGCCTCTGGAGATCTCCGTCTTGTCCACGACTACAGGAAGTTAAATTTGGCCACGATCCGTGACACATACCCCCTCCCCCTCATCCCGGAGATGTTAGAGCGTTTGGGACAAGCTTCGATTTTCACTAAATTGGACCTAAGGGGCGCTTATAATTTGGTCCGTATCCGTAAGGGGGATGAATGGAAAAGTGCCTTTTTGACACGGTATGGCGCTTTTGAATATTTGGTCATGAGTTACGGCCTCGTCAATGCTCCAGCCACATTTTGTCGTCTCATGCATGACATTTTTAGGGATTTTTTGGACAAGTTCTTAATTATTTATCTGGATGATCTGCTTATCTTTTCTCGAGATCCCCAAGAACACCAGCTTCATGTAGAAGCCGTTCTGCAACGTCTTCGGGAGAACCATCTCTTTGCTAATTTGGAGAAGTGTGCTTTCGATTTGTCTACATTGGACTTTTTGGGTTATCAGATTTCCACACATGGCATTAAGATGGATCCCGCCAAAGTACAGGCAGTTTTGTCCTGGCAACCCCCAAGGTCCAGGAAGGATTTACAAAAATTTCTGGGATTTGCCAATTTCTATAGAAAATTTTTACCTAACTATGCTAACCTTACTGCCCCCTTGTCTGACTTGCTCAGGGGCAACCGTGCTACCTTTCGCTGGCCTCCCTCCGCTCAAGAGGCTTTTGACAAACTAAAACATTTGTTCAGCTCAGAACCCCTCCTCCACCATCCCAATCCACAAAAACCTTTTGTTGTGCAAACTGATGCTTCCGATGTAGCCTTGGGAGCAATCCTTTTACAACCGGGCGGGAAGAAAGGAGACCTGCTGCCCTGTGCTTATCATTCTCGAAAATTGACTGCTTCAGAAAAGAACTACACCATTTGGGAAAAGGAGCTTCTAGCCATAAAATCTGCGTTGGAAACCTGGAGACACCTCTTAGAAGGGGCCCTCCACCCAGTGGAAATTAGGACCGATCACCGCAATTTAGTTTATTTACAAACAGCTCGAGCTATGAATCAAAGACAAGCTAGATGGTCGTGGTTTTTCTCGCGCTTTAATTTAAAAATATGCCATGTCCATGCTTCTGAAAATCAACAAGCAGATGCACTTTCCCGCAAGCCGGAATACTTTGCAGAGGGAGAGGAGACACCACTACCTCCGCCAATTCTTCCTCCTCAAACTTTGGCCGCGGTGGGGGACTTACATTCCTGGCAAGATGAACTCCGTCGTGAACAAGCGCAAGATCCCTTTGTACGCCGCAAAGTGACTCAGCTTGGATTGCAGGAAGGGGCTGCCCCATCCTCCTTATTTTCGTTGCGTGACGGTCTCCTACATCACAGACACCAACTCTATGTCCCCTCAAAAACTCTAAGGGAAAAGATCCTTCGCCAATGCCATGATTCCTGCACAGCTGGACACTTTGGAATTTTCAAGACCTTAAAAGCTGTAACCCGAGACTTTTGGTGGCCTCAAGTACAAAATCATGTCACCTCCTATGTTGCCTCCTGTGATACCTGTCAACGAGCAAAAACTGTCCCAGGTAAACCCACGGGTTTACTTCATCCATTGCCTACGCCTGCGGGACCCTGGAAAGTACTCTCCCTGGATTTTATTACTGATTTGCCTTCATCACAAGGCAAAACCACCATCCTGGTGGTTGTGGATTTATTTTCTAAAATGGCTCATTTTATTCCTTGTACGGGTCTACCCTCGGCCAAGGACACTGCTAAACTCTTTGTCACGCATGTTTTCCGTTTACATGGTTGGCCAGAGGGATTAGTCTCCGATCGTGGCGTTCAGTTTACTGCCCATTTTTGGAGGGAATTGTTAGAACTACTGCACATAGAACTTCGACTTTCTTCTGCTCATCATCCTCAGACGGACGGACAAACGGAACGTACTAATGCTACCTTAGAACAATACCTCCGTTGCTATGTTAACTACCAACAAGACAATTGGGTTGATCTCTTGCCTTTAGCTGAATTTGCCTATAACAATGCCTGCCACTCCACTACAAACCAATCCCCATTCTTTGTCAACTACGGATATCACCCCAGAACTTTCCCATCTTCTCTCGGCTCAGCTACAGTTCCTGCCGCTGATATGTTCTTGGAAGAGCTACACACTCTACATAACATTCTTCGAGACCAGATTGAACAGGCTAAACTTTCTTACAAGATAGCGGCGGACCGTCACCGGTGCCTGGGGCCTTCTCTATCTGTTGGAGATTGGGTTTGGTTGTCTACTCGACATTTTCCTTCACGAATGTTATGCAAAAAACTTGCTCCCCGCCGCACGGGTCCCTTTCAAATTATAGCCCAGATTAACCCAGTTGCTTTCAAGTTAGCTCTTCCTCCTTCACTAAGAATTCACCCAGTTTTCCACAGGTCTTTGCTCTCTCCGCTCATAACAGGAGACCCTCATCGTTCAAATTTGGTTCCTCCCCCTCCGGTCTTGGTGGAGGGAGAGGAAGAGTTTGAAATAGCTGGCATTTTAGACTCCCGTTGTTTCCGAGGAAAGATTCAATACTTAATTGACTGGAAGGGTTATGGTCCTGAAGAACGTTCCTGGGAACCTTTAGAAAATTTGCATGCCCCCCTATTAGTCCGTGAATTTCACCAACGTTATCCCCATAAACCTGCCCCGGGTTTAGGACGCTTTTCTCCTGGGGGGAAGCGTTATGGGAGAGGGGATGGTGTTGTGTCTATGTCCAACTCCCTGCTTCAAAGGAATGATATCTCAGATTCCGACTCAGAACCTGGGGATGGAATGCAGGAAATGGAGGAGTTACTGCAAGACGAAGTAATAGAGCCCTTTCCCACGGCAGGGGGGGAAGTAAATCCTCAAGGCAATAACGACCTTAACCAGGGAGAGAGTACTTTCTCTTCTGGGACAAAGGAGTTTAGGAATGCAGTGACGAGGCGTAGGACAAAGAGGAGGGACTTCAAACTCAAAACCGCCCGCCGCTCAGAGAGACTAGCAAACAGGGCTCTACAGACTAATTTGTCCTAATGAAATGACTCTGTTCTCTTTTCTCTCTAAGTAAGCTCAACTGCATGCCTAGGGGCTACAAAGCCTTTTGATAACCTTGTTTTCCTTGTTTTGCTGGAGGAGGGAGAACGATCGTTTTTGTGTATAATAAAGGATTTGTATCTTTCCCTTCAAGAGGTCTGTTTATTGTTCGCACCCCTTTTGTTAGAACTTACAGAGTCACGACACCTGCTGAAATTCCCTTTTCTATACAACTGGTAAAGATAAAGGAGCCCTGTTCTCCTTTCCATATGGTCACCCTATGGTGAGATGTGTAATTGAAAGAAAAATACAGACAGTACCCTCAGCTACCTCACAGTGATTAGGTAAGGTCAAAAACACCACCAACACACATTCAAAATAAATTATAAAATGCCCTGAGAATGAGGCAGAAAAATGGAAGCCTCTCTCATGGGGAAGAAAACTTTCAGGAATTTGGAGGATAGATTTTGGCACAGTGTTAGCTACACCCTTTCCTTGGAGCTGGATGCAACACTTCCCCCCTTACATCATAGCTGCTACAGAGCTTTCAGGGCAGAATTGCCAGCATCTGCATTACATATGAGATTTATCCACAATCACCCCTCAGAAATGTAACATTTGGAAGACCCTATTGAAAGTGTTGAACCCAGAAAAATGACAACTAGACCTGAGCCAAAATTTCTAAGAATGCACGTTTCTCTGAAAAGTCCCAATATTTTTCTATTCTTATCTCCTAGAAATAAGAGGACACTGAAGAATTTTCTTCAAATTTTCTTCACCATTATTTTTGTGTGTGTGGTGGCTGCATTCCCTTCGCTACCCCCTGCCATGTCCTGGAATGATGCTCGGCATTTGGGGTATTTTAGGGTGTCCATATGAAAAGGAGGACAGGGCTTCTGTATCTTTAACAGGTGTATAGAAAAGGGAAATTCAGCAGGTGTCATTTGTATACATGCAGCACCTGGTGAAGTTCCCTCTTTGTCACAATGCTCTCTTGACCAGATACAAAAGAGGGCAGGGCTCCTGCAACTTTAACTGTTGTAATGAAGAGACAATTTCACCAGGTGCGGCATGCATACAAATGGCACCTGCTGAAA
Organism: Anniella stebbinsi; assembly: GCA_029215795.1. NCBI lineage: Eukaryota > Metazoa > Chordata > Lepidosauria > Squamata > Anniellidae > Anniella > Anniella stebbinsi. Next base: position 110,220,869 of record JARDYH010000004.1, on the reverse strand, counting down.
TGTCCTTTTCTATAAACTGTCAAAGATACAGGAGCCTTGTCCTCCTTTCCATATGGTCACCCTAGGTATTGTGGAAGATACAAAATGGAAACCAGGCTGCCGACAGTTGGTGCAGTGCAGATAAACTAAAAACCTATATGAAATAAAGAAAGAAGCTGTTCTACAACCTTTGTCAATGATGAAGCCTTCCTGTGAGAAATTGGTGGAGGATTTCTCTTCCTCCTGGAGAAATTCGATGAAATTGTACCTCCAATTTCTCTGCCCACGAACGGGATGGAGGATTTAAAAGGGCCACTTGCGCACAGCTCTACTTATTACTGGCTTATTTATTGACTTATCTAGATGGGCTCAGAGGCCCATCTAGGTGACTGAGACCTCTTGCACATTGTCACCAATTGTTCCTCTGGGAGGCAACAGCATACACACTGGTTGCATTCGGACAACACATTAAGCGACTGAGGGGGGGAGCAATCGTCAGTTGTGTTGCTTATTGTGTTGTGTGGAGGGTAACACGCTGCTCACAAACTACTGACGGTATGCTATTCCGCCCAAATAATCAACTGAGAGAAACAACTAGCTTGCAAGTTGTTTAGCTCGAAGCCAGTTGTATAAAGTGTTGTGTGGAGTGGTGAGTGTGTTAATGGCATGTGGTGAGTGGGTTAAAACACAAGCCCATAGAGGCAGGTGGCAAGTGCGACCAAAACGGCAGATACTACTGCAATACTACAGTTCCCAGTGTGTTCTGTACTGACTAGTCAAGATGCATTGAACAACTCCCATAGGCGCAGCCAAAATGGCCAACGAGGTGATGGGGATTGTAGTCTGGGGATGTACAGTAGTATTGGGGGAAGTTTGCTTTAAAATACGTACATACTTATTTATTAGATTTCTATAGCCAAAGCTCTCCAGGCAACTGACAAAACAAAACATAAAACCGTAAAGTACAAAAACATAATACTAAAACACAATATAAAAACTAGGGATGTGCACTGACCCCCCGGATCGGATCGGATAGCGGATCGGAATCGGACCTGGGGGGTCGGATCGGATCGGAGGATGGTCGGATCGGATCGGACCGGATGTCCGATCCGGATCGGACGCCACATTGTAGGTGGTACCTTGGGACCTATGTGTGTGAAATTTCAGAAACGTAGGTGCTTGTCTTGTGTGGCAATTAATTTTCAGAAAAATGGGTAGTAGTGGGGTAAATACAGTTACGCCTCCCATTTTTTTATTTTTAAAGATACAAACAGGAAACATGGGCACATTACAGGTACCACTTGGCTTGATATGTGTGTGAAATTTCAGAAACATTGGTGCTTGCCTGGTGTGGCAATTAATTTTTGAAACTGAGCTAGGTTCAGCCGTTCTGCTTGAGTAAAAAGTGAAAGCAGACACGAGCCCTGTAATGGATACTAGCAACAGGATCAAAGGGATCGAGATGAGAGAGATCCTTCCTTGCACGCATGGCTGCAAAACTCAGCTAGGCTCAGCCGTTCTGCTTGAGTAAAAAGTGAAAGCAGACACGGGCCCTGTAATGGATACTAGCAACAGGATCAAAGGGATCGAGACGAGAGAGTGTTTCCTTTTCTTCGCGGGAAGCGGGAGGGGGAAGAGGGGAAGACCGGGCCTCTGTGGAAAATTTTTTGAAACATTTTATCTAAAAATTCCATAGCCATCAAATGCCTGGACCTATCATTCTGAAATTTCTGACACATATCTACCCCTAACCCATCTACAAAGTGAGCAATGTTCAGACTTCTAACTTTTAAAATAAAAAGGTTATAGGCGTTTCTTTCCTCATTGTTTCAAAAATTAATTGCCACACAAGGCAAGCTCCAATGTTTCTGAAATTTTACACACATATCAAGTGAAGTGTTCCCTGTAATGTGCCCATGTTTCCTGTTTGTATCTTAAAAAATAAAAAAATGGGAGGCGTAACTGTATTTACCCCACTACTACCCATTTTTCTAAAATTAATTGCCATACAAGGCAAGCACCTACGTTTTTGAAATTTCACACACATAGGTCCCAAGGTACCACCTACAATGTGGCAAAGTTTCATGTGTGTAACTTTAAAAATGACAAAGTTATAGGCATTCCTGGGTATTTATTAAAAAATTAATTGCCACAAAACGCATGCACCAATCTTTCTGAAATTTCTCACAGATAACTATCCCTAACCAGTCTACAATGTGCCCAAGTTTCCTGTTTGTATCTTCAAAAATAAAAAAGTGGGAGCCATAACTGTATTTCTCAATGGGAAAGTGCAATGCAATGATTCCCTATGGGCAAGTGCTTTCCAATGATTCCCTATGGGCAAGTACTGTCCAATGATTCCCTATGGGCAATTACTGTCCAATGAATCCCTATGGGCAAGTGCTGTCCAATGAATCCCTCATTGTTTCAAAAATTAATTGCCACACCAGGCAAGCACCAATGTTTCTGAAATTTCACACACATATCAAGCCAAGTGGTACCTGTAATGTGCCCAAGTTTCCTGTTTGTATCTTCAAAAATAAAAAAGTGGGAGGCGTAACTGTATTTACCCCACTACTACCCATTTTTCTAAAATTAATTGCCACACAAGGCAAGCACCTATGTTCCTGAAATTTCACACACATAGGTCCCAAGGTACCACCTACAATGTGGCAAAGTTTCATGTGTGTAAATTTAAAAATGACAAAGTTATAGGTGTTTCTTTCCTCATTGTTTCAAAAATTAATTGCCACACAAGGAAAGCTCCAATGTTTCTGAAATTTCACACACATATCAAGGCAAGTGGTACCTGTAATGTGCCCAAGTTTCCTGTTTGTATCTTCAAAAATAAAAAAATGGGAGGCGTAACTGTATTTACCCCACTACTACCCATTTTTCTAAAAATTAATTGCCACACAAGACAAGCACCTACGTTTCTGAAATTTCACACACATAGGTCCCAAGGTACCCCCTACAATGTGGCAAAGTTTCATGTGTGTAACTTTAAAAATGACAAAGTTATAGGCATTCCTGGGTATTTATTAAAAAATTAATTGCCACAAAATGCATGCACCAATCTTTCTGAAATTTCTCACAGATAACTACCCCTAACCAGTCTACAATGTGCCCAAGTTTCATCCTTCTATCTTTAAAAATGAAAAAGTTATAGGCGTTTTTGTAAAACAATACTTGGCTATGGGAAAAAGCATTCAAAATGGCGTCCGATCCGGATCGGACATCTGGTCCGATCCGATCCGACCAGCCTCCGATCCGATCCGATCCGATCCGACCCCCCAGGTCCGATTCCGATCCGCTATCCGATCCGATCCGGGGGGTCAGTGCACATCCCTAATACAAATGACACTGGCTGAAATTCCCTTTTCTCTACAACTGTTAAAGTTACATGAGTCCTGTCCTCTTTTTCATATGGTCAGCCTAAGCAAGCATGTCCAGTGGTCTGTAATGATGGGAATTGTAGCCCAACAACTCTGGAAGACTCCAGGCTGGGGAAGGCTGGTCTAGTTCTTCAGTTCAGTAAAGTATATGAATTGAGCCTGACTAGGAAAGAACTGATTAGTGTGATATTTACAGATTGCTTTAGGAAACCATCAACTCTGTCTGGTTTCCCTTTCCATGACTTGCTTATGAAGAAATCTAAATATAGCTTCCTATCTTTATTTTCTTTTTTAGTATAGCTTAATGTGTATCAAATAGCAGTGGGGTGCAATTCTGTTTACACTGTATGGCTGGGGCACACCTAGAGGAATTTCTTCTATTTTTGTCCTTTTTATTGCCCTGGCTGCTTTTCATGGCTAACGCTGTGATGATACTTTCTAACCACCTTGTTAGAATGCTGTGTCCTCATCCAAATGGGTTGGTTCTTTAGAAAATGTGGCCTTGCGTCTTCTCAGCAGGAGTGGAGCTGCTTTGAGAACAGACTGTGGGTTTGTACTGTGCACACCTAGGCCTTTTCAAAATGTTTACCTGGTCAAAGTTCAGATGTGGGTTTTTTCACTCCCTGGTGCCATCGTTTTATAACCAACAACACATTTCTTATAGAACCTCAATTTGAACATCAGCAGTTCAGTAATTACTCTGGCCAAACTCCTTCACACATTTACCATGAAGTAGGTCCTATTAGATTAAATGTGACTGATTAGTTCCAAATAAACGTATGTATGATTTGGATGGTGGCTGTAGGGGGGAAAGTGAATGGTGTTTTTTTTTTCATATGTGATACTCCGTGTGTAAATATATTGTCATTTCCAGTTCAAAACCTTTCCTGGGAATCTAGGAAATGTAGGTGCAAGAACTGGCAAGGGATTTGTTCATACATGCAGATTACCTTGATTTCCTTAGGTTGGATCCAAATCTAGGCATACTTAGAGAAGACCAATTGAAAACAATGGTACTAAAGTATGGCTAAATCTGGATCCAACCCACTATCACTTCATCACTAGAAGTTGAATGTAAGAATGAACTCCATCAAAAAGTGTTATGTTCCAAGCAGTAGGAAAATTTTGTGGTGCTAGTAGTTAAATGTGTAAACTGACACCAGTGAAAGTTATTCAGGTTTAGGTTACATTAAGCAATATGACAGATATTTCTGCAGTGCTTGATCGGTAATTACTCATCCATCAAGTGATGCATGTGTGAACAAGCCCATTGTATCTGGATTTGTGATACTTGTCCTACTATTGTTCTGAATATATTATTGTCCTTATAATCATGATAACATATTCCCAGATTATTCAGCCTCAAAATATTGTCAAAGAGCATAAAAGGATTTTTTTTCTCCCAGAAGTGCTGTAAATCTTTAATTTAATAACAACCAACTCAGAAGAATTACTCAGTGTGTTTCAAACTGGCAAACTGACTGTCACCAGTAAGTTAAGAGAAGGTACATTGCAAAAATGTTTAGAATTCTCCGGTGAAGAGGCTTGCTAGCTCCCAATACATTGAAGTTGCTTCTTGGCTGAGAGCTCTTAACTCCTTTCTCACAACACCTTTGGGATCATCCTTTCTCATTTCTGTGGCTTAAAAACCACGTGGTCCTCTTTGTCATCTTAGCTTTTCACTCCCCACATGTTTTCATTATGTAATCTTCTGTGTAGAAAAGGTATTACTTCGGAATTCGACCTTATATTGGTCTATATCTAGCTCGGCTAAACTGCGTCTGGGCTGCACCGCTAAGATGGTGATGGCTTGGGCTCACAAGACTAAATGTTCCTCTGCACAAAACAAAACAAAAAGAAATTCACCTTACGTTGGAAACTAGTATCAAGGAGCCATCTTCCTGAAATTCTAGTTTTCACAGTGTGCAGGATTCACCAGCAGTCTGCAGTGATTGTAAGGAGCCAACAGAGAGCTGGTTGAACAAACAGGCTACAACGTAGGAATAATCATTCTTCCAGTTGGCTTGTCATAGGGCAGAGATTTTAGACTTGTTCTTGTCTTGCATTTAAATCTTGATCTGCTGAGCCTGAATTTGCTATCAGGTGTGATAATGGCCACTTTGTTTGTTTGTTTTTTATACTCCCTTTTAGTACAAAGCCCTTGCAAAGCAGCTTAAATAGAACAACCATAACATATCAGTTCACATTTCAATAAAATGCATTTTCAAATGTTTGTGTGTTGACTTGGAAAACACAACCCTCTCTGTTTTGGAGAAAGATCTCAGAATATTTGCCTCATACTACATTTTTTTTAGTGAATTATTATCTGGGCTGGCACCAGGAATTGGCATGGGTGGCTACCTACCAAGGCTCATGACCCAGAAGAGGGCCCACTGCCAATCCCAGAACCTTCCTGCTCCTCCTACTTGCTGTTGCTTCCTGCTCGCTTGCTCTCTTCAGGAAAGGGAGAAGGCAGAGGAACAAAGAGAAAGACCAGTAACATCAGAAAGTGGTGTGGATTGGTCCCAGGGGGAGAATCAAGAAAATGGGTAGCAGCAGGGAAGAGGATGCAAGAATTCAGGGATGAAGGCCCAATGAGACCATCTTGTCAGTGGAAGCTGGTGGTTCTGATTTCGGTGAGGCTGTAAATCCATTCTGGGTTTCAATCAGAACCTAGTTATTTATTTATTTATAACATGTATATCCTGCTGGTTATAACAGAATCTCTCAGAGGTTGACAACATTAAAACACAATATTAAAGCATAGCATTAAAACACAGCATAAAACCTTTCTTCTACAGTACAGAAGTAGTAAAATGGAACCGTAAAATGGAGTGGCATAATTAGTTTACTTATAGCCCAGGGAAATCCTAGGTGAACAAGTGTGTCTTCAGGAGGCATTTAAAAGATGCCACATTTTCTGCCTCCCGAACCAGACAAGGGAGGGTTTCCCAAATGGTGGCTGCTGCTACAGAGAAAGTCTGTTGACTGGGTACTTAATGGCGACATTCTGTTCATTTCAGAATAACCAGCAAGTCCTCCTCTGCTGATCTTAAAGTTGCCTGAGTATGTATAAGGGAAGAACTCTAAAGACATTATCTATGGTGCTGAACCCATTTTGGAGATAGGGCTTTGCACTTTGGATAGCTCCATTAGAGTTCTGGCTGCTTCTGAGTAACACCCAGAATGGATGTACAGTCCCACCGAAATAATTGCCACCAGCCTTCACTGCATCTTGCCCTAAATCTGGGCCAGATCTGCTCCTCATTGTCAGGTCCTGGAACTGACACTTCTTATTATGGGATAATTTCACTTGATATTATAGTGCTTTGAGGAATTTAGTGATGGTTAAAACACCTCTGGCAGAGCACTAATATCTGAAATGGGTGAGGTGGGTGTAAAACATCTCTAGCTCCCCGTGGGTGAGCTGCTCTGCAATAAATGGCCAGCTCTCTGCCATTCAGCCACAGAGAGGCAGGGTAGACAGAAGGGCCTAAAGAAAAAATGGGTCTAGAATAGGTTAGTACACTGAGGGTAGAGGGAGGCCTAGGAAAGTAGACCTTGAGGAAAGAGTTGCCCATAAGAATGACAGGAAAAGAAAAGAGCCAGAGAAGAGGAGAAAGAAATGGTAAAGAGAATGACAGAGACATTAGTTGGACATGACCAGCAACAGCAAAGATTCGCATATTGACGTACTGATTTGTAACAAGAACCAGCCAATTTATTATTATTATTATTTTTATTTTTTGCTGCAGGCCTCTCTTTTTTAATTTCTATTTTAATAAGGCACATTGCATCTGAACAGAGAAGTTCCAGTGTTAGTTGTCACTATGAATTACCATGCATTTGTCTACACCATTTTTAAAGCCGTCCAAGGGCAGCTTCACCACCACCCACTTTGGGACAGGGGTACTGATTTATTCATTTATTGGGGATCCCAACCTTGATCCTTACTTTACATTACAGGTGAGGCTGTGAATGCCAGTTTTTAACATGGTCCTTTACAGCACTGTCTATAATTAGAAAAGGGACTTCTTTTCAGTGGTGCTCAAATCAGAAACAGGATGCTAAGCAGAGATATTTTACCCATTGGACAGAATCTGAGACAGTGAGTGTTGTGTGATTTAGGTGGCACAAAAGCATGAGGAGACATGAGGAGCACATAATTTTTGCTGCTTCAGAAGCATTTGAAACACCTTCTAGTGCAGCCTTCCCCAATCTGGCTGGGGCATGCTGGGAATTTTAGTCCAACACATCTGGAGGGAATCAGATGGCTATAACTAAGGCTAGCAATTAACTATAAATGCAGACAATGTCCTGTTCAGTAGAGCACCTCAAAATTTTCGTTTGTGCTGTTAATGGGACTGGGTAAAAAGAGGTGAAAAGAGATGAAATTAATTAAAATAAACCTATCTTCAACTTGTCACAAGCTTCCACTCAGATACACAGAAAACAATAATCAAAGTTTAGCCTTTGACAGGCAAAAGCGTTCAAGGGAGCGCTGAAATAACCTGGATACATTAGATCCTTGTACAGCATAAATGTATATTCTCTTTGATATTTTTAAGAGCTAAGAACTAAAAAAAAAAAAAGCACATTGCTGCTTCAAAACTACCCAATGTAGGCCTTGTTTCTGTTGCACCTTTTCAGATAAGTAGCAGCTTATTGACATGTGGGCCAACAAAGGTAATAAAAATCAAATTCATGTTCTGATTATTTCACCAGAAAAGCTATTGCGTTCATCAGGGAACTAATAGAGTGATGCTTTCATGCAAGTCATTTTGAATTGGCATCTTGTTGACATGAACTAATTAGTCATTATCCCAGTTCACCTGCACTAGGATGTCACTTTACCAAGTGTAACATCAGTAGCATAATTTGAAGAGGCACATTTTGTAATCAGTATGGTAAGTATATATTAAAGGTTGGTAGAGGAATTAGCTTTGCCAATTAGATTTTCCTTTCTAAAAATGACAAGTTAATAATAATACCCACATAGGAATACTCCACAATGCGGCAGGAAGTTGGCTCCATTTCAAATTAAAGTCAGCAGTTGAATTTTCTGCAGACATCCATTTCTCGGGATCAGGTAAAATCAGAGTTGTTCTTAAGTTCCAGGAACACATCATATTTGGCACAGGATTTCTGTAATGAATCTGGTGGAAGTTGCTATCGCGTATGGAGTTCTGGGGGTTCTGGATTGGATGCCTTTTTGATATAGGGCTGGTACATTATCATGGCAGACTTAGAGAAAGGTATATTTCAGCCTGGCATGATAATGTATCAGTTCTATAAAAAAAGTAAAGTAAAACATTAACCCTGGTGCATACTAATGACATCATCAGTACACTCCAGGGCCAGGCAAATCAAATAGGTCTCTGAAAATGGATGTCTGGAAAAATAATCTGGTGAATCCAAATGGTTCTCAGGATGCAGGAAATTATTTTTTTCAAAGCCTGACACGTTTCGGCCAGTATTCTTTCAAAGACCTTCCTCAGGGGGCTGTAATATTAAAAATAGTGTTAAACGCTGTCTGCAGAAATCCTTCTAGCAATGTGATTGCCTCCTATGATAATCAATGGCGACTGATTGATTATCATAGGAGGCAATCATGTTGCTAGAAGGATTTCTGCAGACAGTTTTAACAATATTTTTAATATTACAGCCCCCTGAAGAAGATCTTTGAAAGATTACTGTCCGAAACGCGTTGGGCTTTGAAATAAAGAGTTATTTGCATCCTGAGAACCTGTTTCTCCTTTTCTGTCCTGACATGGATGCTCTCCTCCTTTTGGTTTTTCGAATCCAACTGGTTACCAAACTACAACCAATAGTGCAGCCATCCATAGCGAGCATGGAACTAAAACCACAAATCTTGCTGTAGCAGAATGAGCAACGGCGATATTTTGGTGATGGTCCAGGACGTTTAGTGGAAGGATTTTGAGAATGGACTAAATTCTTGATGACAGACCTTCTATGCTTTGTTCTCACCTTTTTGAAGTGTGTCTGCAATATGTGTAATAATTCATTTATAGTGTTGATAGGTGGCTGCAGGTCTTTAAATAGAATACCATTTGGCTTTGATTCTCAAGCCCCTTTTTGATTTAAAGGCTCTTTGGGGGTATATAGGAGTATTTAGCTCCCCATTCTGAAAGGCTTCCTCCTAAAATATTAGCTCAAATAATGGATGGTTTAATTTCTTTCTCACAAGATGGAATGGGCAACTCTTTTTGCTTCACAGATGTTGAGTAAGTGCACTTGTCAATCTATGATAGAACAACACCACTGAGCAATTCTATTTCCTTGAAGGTGAGTTCTTTTGACTTGAACTGTCTATTACAAAGATAGCCCATATTTCTTGATACTTCAGAAACATTCGTACAATGGGAAGTTTACAATAAATAAATAAATAAATAAATCCCTTCATAGCCTAGATCTAAGATCTGATTTGATTATAGCTGGTTCCCTATTTTGATTTACTCCTTCATTTTCATGTAAATCTCCAAAGCAGCTTATACAGATGGGAGAGGGGGATAAGGCCCACACTTGGGACTTCCTGGCCTAGCTAGGCTGAAGTTGCCTCTTCGCTTTCTACATGAAGACAAAGAAAATCTCAAAGAGTCCCAAGTATTTCTATGAGACTGGGCAGTTCCCAGGGAGGGAAATTCAAACTGACCAATCAGTAACTAGAGAAGATCTGGTCACACATCCTCCAGTTGATTTCTACTCTACTTCACTAATGTAAGCTGAATTATGGGGAGATGAATCTGAATAATCAGCCTGGAATGTATAGAGATGTAAATCTGGGGGTCTATTTAAATCTTTCCAGGCCTGACATAGTATTTGTTCAAGGATCGTTCCAGAAAGAGGTAGGAAGTTTGGCTCATCACAAATGCTTATGGGTAAAATACAGATTTTAGCTATTAGTGGCTGTATGAAAACAAGATCAGTACCCTGACATATTGAGCAATAAACGTATGTCCCTGGTAATGCCATTTTTAAATTGGATTTGCTGTTTCACATTTTAATGCAGAATGACAATTTTAAGTATACATGCTGGAATTCCATTAAGCATATCTTTGGAAAATCTGCTAATCAAGTTAATGTGTATCATAAATGAACTCTAGTGTGTCTTTTCAAACAGTCAAATGTCAATGCTCTTTTGATTTTTAACTGTAAAATGCTCAGTTCCTATGTTTTAAAGGGTCTGTTCAGACAATACACTAAGCCATGGTTAGGCCACTAATCCTTTTGTAGGAAATGATTAGTGAGAGTGTTTAAACTGTGGTTATGTAGCACCATGGTTAGTGATGGTTCACATGACCCACTACATCACAATGTTTAGCTGAAAATGCTTAACCACTGTGGCTTAGCATGTTGTCTGAATAGGGTCACTAGTAGATTTTGCTATTCAGAAAATCATATGATAATAAAACCTGGGTATGTCTAAGCCACCCAAAATACATTGCATCCCTTTTCTCATAATCCTTATAAAAGTCTTGTAAAGTTGGCCAGTCTTGTTATCCTCATAGGAATGAGGTACCGAGGCATGCTTAAGACTGAAATGAGATTTGAAATGAGGATTTACTGTCTTCTTATTCTCTTAACCATGCTAGCGCTTCTGAAATGCTAGGATCTTAAAGACAGTAAGAAATGGGCAATATTCGCCTGCAAGCCATTTCCTTCAAGTATTCTGTCCCTGTACAATGTAACAGAGTACATTCAATATGCAATCTTGGGAGAATCAACAATGCTAAATCAAATCTTTAAATTAAAAGTGAGCCAAACAGCAGCGCCAACATGTTCTATCTATTTTCTCTGCCAACCCTAGACTAAAAATAAAACCATAGGTTTTTGTGTTTTTGCTAGTTAGCATGACTTGTAACCAAATGGCTGTCAAACCTTACTTCTGACTTCTTCTTATGATTATGAATCTGCCAGGAACTATGTGGCGTGTATTACATACCAAGCCTGTAGAACTGAGGGGTGAAATCATCCATAAGTACTGCTGTTGCATGGAAGTTTTCTGTGATCTCCTTATTTGACCTTGTGCATGGCTTTGAATTTTGAGGTCACAGGAAACCAACAAACAAAACTTTAAGTGAATCACTCTGACGACTCAGAATGGATAAAATATAGATTCTAGCTAAGCAACAGTAAAAACATTCTGGACAGTGCTCATTATACAACTGTACATGCTGGCTTAGCAACAGTGCATTTGCGATTTCTTGTCAACACAGCCTTTTCTTATTCTGCCCCCTACCTGAATTTGTGAGTTTTGTTGTTCTTATCTTCAGTATTATTGTAGAGAAGGATACAAAATCTTTATCTACATCTTGGATTAGATAGAATTTCTTAAAACTTCTCTGGAACAAAAACGGTGCCCAGTTGGGTGTACTAAAATCTCAATCAAGGACTCTGGAGTCCATCATCCTCTATATAAATAGTGTTTGTTTGTATGTCCTCGATAGACTAAAAAATGTACATCCAATTGTTTTGAAACTTTTAGGATTTATTCGACCTCTAACTGGAATGGTTTTGGCATAGTGAAAATTTCATTCACCATCTTGGAACAAAATGGTGCCCAATTTAAAATGTCTAAAGATTTATAGCCTCAATATCATTTAATCAATTTCAACCAAACTTGGCATGATTTTTCAGCATTGCAGTAAGCAAATTTTAACCATATGTTTACCTTTAATCATAACAGAGGATGTGTCTCCATCCGTCTGTCTTGCATCACCATAGTTCCAAGTCTGTGAAAGCTAGACACCTGAAATGTGGCATACATACTAAGGGGACAATAGAAATGAACCCTTCGGAGATATTTCAGTTTTAAAATACATTAATTTCCATTAATTTAAGGGTATCCATGTGGTTGAAGACTGCAGTTAGATTTTCAGCCACTAGCACCAGTCTTCACTAACTAGCATATTGCTTTGCACTCCATACAGTGTGAAGCTGCCACAGATTACTAGAACAAGGGGCACTGTTATATGCCTGGCCCTCTCCCTGCTGTGGGGCAGCTATCCTCAAGGACAGACTTCTCCCTCAGGGGTGCATCATGGCAGGGACTGCCCCTAAGGATTTCAGTGGGCATGACTTCACTCAGATGGGGCAGACACAACGTATCCAACTCTGACAGCTATGTAAGTTTTCTTGAAGGCTTCAGTGTATCAAAAGTGTAGCATGGCTATTCTCACCTGTGAAGTCGGGTCCTTTCACTAGTTCTCTGCGTATGCAGCCAAAATGGCACTGTGCACACACAAGATGGTGGTATCAGCAGGCTTGGTGAAACCCCAAGGTTTGCAGGGGAAAAAATACCCCAATGTGGAGTGAGTGTGCTCAGTAATCACAGAATTCTGACAGACTGTTGTGGGGTGGGATGGAAAACTGAGGAGGGTGGAATGGAGGGGCTGTAATCTTGAAGAGCAAAACTCCAACCTGCAACATTTATTGCTGGTCCCACTTATATGTAAAGAAAGGTGTGTGTTAAACTGTAAGCTCCCTGGAGCAGGGACCTGTCTTTTCTTTATATACTGCTATAAAACAACAATGTACACTGATGGCATTTTATTCACTACCTTTTATATTTATGCCCTGCTTTTCTTTAACAAGTTACATCCAAACAAGTTACATCGCCAAAATATGGCTGCTCTTCACAAAGATCTTATTTAGAAATATGCAAAATCTCACTGGGGAAATGTGCTCAACATCAACATTCTTTAGGCTTCCCTCAAGACCCTTCATATGTTTTGCCGGGGGGGGGGGGGATCTACAGATTTGCTTCAAACTCTGTATGAAGTCCACTGACTGTGAAATATCACTAGTCTTATCAAAATGCCTACCTCAACATTCTTCCAATGTGAGGAAGAACCCTAGAGTTAATTTCAAATGTCACTGTGACCAATATTTTGGTGGTAACTGTAATAACTTGTCATCCCTCCCTGAATCGTCCATTAAGGAATGTTGGGATTTCTCCATTAATTCATATTCATTTCACATAATCACTAAGGAAGTGATGTGGAGAAAAAATATATGTGGAGAATGAGATCACAATGCTGATTCAAAACCAGGTTTTTCTGGTCCAATAACTTGTGGTCTTCCATAGGCATTTGGTTGACCACTGTGTGAAACAAGATACTGGACTAGTAGATAGGCCTTTAGGTTTGTATGTTGTCTCTTTTTTTATAACTTTGGTGATTTCAAAGAGTTTCCTGTGTGAAAATGAAGCAATAAAATCACCATATGATGAGAACTTACTGTTTGAATCTGGCCTAGTTGATAAGGAAATTTTGGTTTGTGCAGAAAGTAGTTTAAGGCCTAATCTTTTATTGAGGATGTAAAGTTCATCTTTTCTTTCAGCTTCAATAAATTTCAGTATGGGGAGTTGCTAACATTAATCCCACTTTACCTAAATATAGCTGGATATTAATATGTATGGATATACTTGACTTTTTGAGGTAGTGTATGGCACTCCGGTTCTGTAAGATGTGTGGTGACCAAGAACCATCTTTATAATGAATTTTATATCTACTAATTTATAGGTATAAGCAACTTGAAGCTAGGATTATAAAGTACTCAGGACTCTACATCCTAGAAAATGTCTACAAACATTAATAGACAACAAATATTTTTGGTACTCTACCTGCCCTCAAATACCTGTTTATCATGAGTCCCTGAAAGAGGAGAGCCCAGTGTTTTCTGTCTGGTCCCTTAGAGGCAAGCAGGCAAGAAGCATTGAAAGGTTTGAGATAGATTAGATTAGATTAGATTAGATTAGATAGATGCCCTATTCAGGTGTTCTGTACCTGAATAGGGCAAATGTCTAAGGAGAAGGAGTGCTCCAGTCTCACGTCTCTCCCTCATCGCATTTGTTACCCTCAACATGTGGAGGGTGACTATCTGAAGAGGAGATCCTCCTGTCTCCGTGGAGGCTCAATCTGGCTCACATGGAAACTTCCACCAAGAATTGAGGGTAACAAATTTGATGAGAGAGAAGGGCAGGGCTGGAATGTTCCTTTTCATGCATTTGCCCTAATAAGTTCAGAACACCTTATAGGGATACAGGCATACATGCACACACACATGGAGCCAACTAATATGGTTGTAATTGCTTATTTCAGAGCACATTATCCAAATCTATCTTATTTAAATTACGATTAAGTAGAAATATAATCTCACTATATAACACTGGCTTGGTGGAGAGCCATGATAACACCATGAATGGAGCTGTGAAATAATACAGGTGCAACATCCAGGAATGCTCCTTGAGCAGACGTCGCCTCTCCCCAGTCCAAAGAAACATTAACAAAAGAGCAGTTTGCAATTATGTGCAACTGAGAAAGCCCCATCCTTCCTTTCCCAGCTTCATTTCAGCCCAAGGCTGCAATCCTATACATAACCTAGAACTAAGTCTCACTGAAATCCATGGAATTCACTCCTAAATATGCATATTTAGCATCAAGGAATGAAATCTACATCAACGTTAAGCTTCAAAGTAATCCTTAAATCAGGATGAACCGGATGACTTACATTCATTTTGAGAGTAACCTTTGATCATTAGTTCACCGCTCCGAAATCCTCAGATAAGGGAGCAGTATGGAAATATTGTAAATAAATAATAATAATAATAATAATAAATCATTAGGGTGCAGTCCAAATCTATTAAAATCACTGGGATTTCAGTTTACCTTTCCTGTCTGTCCTTGTTCACATGATTTATGTGTTGCTAAGAACATGTGGACGAGAAAGATGTGGTTGGTCCCACCCCAAACCTCTGCACGTTCAATCAAACAGAGCCATAGATGTGTACAACCTCTACCCGTTGATTGAGAACCTTACATTTTGCAGAGTTCCTGACCATAAGGGTAAGGATATATGTATTTCTGCTCCCCCAATCCCATCCACATATTCATAATTGTAGGCATGTTTCATGTACAGGGCTTGAAGCGCTTCCACATTTGGCTATAACTTGACTTCCCAAACTATACTCAATGCAAGTAAAGGAGAAGAGCTCCTTTACTGGAGGAGCTTACTCCAAAGGAAACACTTCAAAGGAAAGCCATTTGGCATGCAGCTGAAGTATGCAAAATGTAAATATTTCCTTAATTTTTTTGTTTTGTTTTTACATATAAGTGGGACCATCTGCTTGTGACATCAAAAGCCCTGCCTTATCTCGGGTGCCCATTTCCCCGTCTGCCCTTCCCCTCCCCTCCTGTTCTCAAAATCCATATGTCACATAGCATGAAAAAGAAAAGCTGGTGTCTTTCGGGGGTTCAAATTAAATGTGATCTGATATGGATATGATATTAGATTTATGTTTATCTTGCAAATTGCAATTATAGTTTTGGCAGCAGAAGCCAGGATGGAGAGAGAGAAAAACAACGCCTTCCTTTCCCCGTGTTTTGTCCCGGCTCCTTCCTTCCTCTGCCAACAATCACAATTCTCTCTTCAAAGGGGGAACATGCAGTGAGGCCCAAGCGCCTGACTTTCAGCATGGATTTTGTGCTGGGTGGGCTGAATCCTGCTCAGCTCTTTGACTCTGGGCACTTTGTCCAAAGGGAACTGATATTGTCTCTGAAAAATGTCTCTAAGGATGCATACCTATGCATGTTTAGGCAGAAAAAAGCCCTACAACTCCCAGCATTCCCCATCCGAACTTTATTTTGCCTAAACATGCATTTTGCCTAATTGGCTTGCTTTGTTGCATTGCCATTGGTTTCCTCAAAGAAACACATGCTGAGGAGTTCTCCATGGTGTTATCTCAGTTATAATGAAGGTCTTCTCCCAGTAAAGTCGCTCCTGTCATATTTGAGTGTGGTGGGCACTTAACATAGACATCAGGGATGAGTGAGCACTTTGCTTCAGTTCAGTTTTAATAAGAATTTACCCAAAGTCATAAAGTTCTCCATATTCCAGAGAAAAAGAACTTGAGATTTTAAAATGTTGCATGTGGAAGAAAGCAAAACTAACAGAATTGTCCATCCCGGCCCAGAACTTTGATTGCTTAGCTCTTAAAACACTGAGTTTGAATTGTGATGTAAGTGCATAATTAAGGTTGCCGTCTCTTTCTTGTTCTGACAAGCTCCTCATCTTTAATGGCTATTTACCAGGTGGGAACATCATGGTCCTCTCCAAGCTGGAAATAGATGGACCTATTGAATTTGGCCAGTGCAAGTGGGTGAGAATTTAGTTTTGGTTCATTTTTTATATAAATTTACCCAAAGTCATAAAGTTCTTCATATTTGGGAGAGAAAGAACTTGAGATTTTAAAAAAACTGAATACATGAGAAACCAAACTGACAGGTTCACCCATCTCTAGGAGACCTTCTTGAAAGCTGGTGCTGTAGGTGGGCTTTTCATCTGTCCTATCTCATGTTCTGCATGGTTTCAAAAGCCGGGCTTCCCAGAGGTGAGAGAGGAGTGGAAGCAGCTCATGTTTTTCATTTTCTCAGTCGAGAGTGCTATGGGTTAATATCTGATTGCTACAGATGTGTCCAGAGATATGATAGTCAGGTCATGGAAATGCCATGGACATGTAATATCATCTTCAGCAAAGGATTCAACAAGGTTTCCCATATATACAAGCTCACAAGATGGTAAAATGTGGGCTGGGTGTTAGTACTCTTAGGTGAATCCACAGCTGGTTGAGCAATGAATGCTCATTGATGACTCTGCATCAACCAGGAAGAAGTCTCAAGTGGAATGCTGCAGGACTTGGGCCCTCTGCTGTTCAGAATTTTTATAAATGAGCTGGTTGACAATGTAGAGGAGCTGTTGGTCAAATCTGCAAATGACACAATAGTGGGAAGGTCAGCAAACACCGCTGAAGATAGAATCAAGAATCAAAGCAATCTTGACAGGCTGGAACACTGGGATGAACCCAGCAAAATGGAATCTAGTAGAGATAAGTACCAAGAAACCAAATGCATTTAGGTACCAAAAAACACAGCCTGTATAAAATGGGGGAGACTTGGTTTGGCAGGAGTACATGTAAAAAGTATCTAAGTGTCTTAGTGGCTCATAAAATGAATATAAGCCAGCAGTGCAATGAAGAGGTTTAAAAGAGTCAATGCAATCTCAGTTTGCAGTAACAGACACATAATGTCCAGATCATGGGATGCACTAGTTCCACTCTTTCCTGTGTTGGTCAGACTGCATTTGGAATACTGCGACCAGCTCTGGGAACCATATTTTAGGGATGAACGGACTCACTCACATCCAGATTCGGCGGACACTTGCCAAGTTGCCACTGCTTGTGGTGCCACACCAGCTTCCTTGCTACTTTGGCAGCATCCAACAAGGCTGTGAACCCATCTGCCCTGGTTCAGAGACTCCATTGTTGTGAATAATGGAGGCACTGAAAATTGCATATTTTTTTACCTTGCGTACAATAAATAATAAATAAAGGTAGGAAATACGCAGTTTCTGGAACCTCCATGATTGTGCACAACAGAGGCTCTGGAAATTGCATCTTTCCCACGTTGTCTAAATGGCACCCCGTAAAGGTACCATTTATGCAAGATTAAAGACGTGAACACTCCATTCATGCCTATAATCTTGTGTAAATGGCGCTTTTATGGCAGCCATTTAAACAAGGTAGGAAATATGCAATTTTCAGGCCTCCATTGTGCACAGCAATGGAGGCTTCAGACTAAGGCGCTCAAAGTGTGGGCCTGTGAATGCGTCACAACCTGATAAGCTGGGTCCAGGGAGAGAGGGCAGATGCAGGGGAGTCCATCAGACTGCCAGACCCAGTTAGGTGCCCACAACATCCATACCATATTTTAAGAAGGACAAAATATAGAAGAACAACCAGGACGTTGAGGGGTCTGGAAACTAGGACTGTGCAAGGACCACCCAATTTGCTTCAGATCCTGATTTGTCACTTCCAAATTGGTCCCGATTCGCTTCAGGTCAATTCAGACCTCCCCCGATTCACTTTGGATCCTAATCCAAAGTGAGATTCGGACCTCCAAATCAAAATTCGGATGACTCATTTTCCCCATAGACTTGCATTGGGAGAAATAAATGCCTATAACTTTTTCATTTTTAAAGATTGAAACATGAAAGTTGGGGACCTTACAGATGGCCCGAAGCTACACATGTGTGGCAAATTTCAGACACAGAGGTGCAGGCATTTATTCACAATGAATTTTTTAAAATGCAATTTTCCAGGCAATTCAGTCCATGCCAAATGCTATAATTTTCTCATTTTTCAAGATACACACATTAAAGTTGGGAACCTCACAGATGGGCTGTAGGTACTCATGTGTGGCAAATTTCAGAGACAGAGTTGCAGCAGGCGTTTACTCACAAGGAATTTTTACTTTAAAAGTTTTAAAGTAAAAATTCCTTGCGAGTAAACGCCTGCACCTCTGTGTCTGAAATTTGCCACACATGAGTAGCTCCAGGTCATCTGCAATGTGCCCAAGTTTCATGTTCCTATCTTTAAAAATAAAAAAGTTATAGGCATTTCTTTCCCCCAATGCAACCCTATGGGGAAAACACTTAAAATGGCATCCAAATTGCCGAATCAATCTGAATCAATTCAGACCAAACCGATTCAGTTTGGATCAATTCAGACCTCCCCGATCCACTTCGGATCTGTTTTACGGAGGTCCAAATCATCCCAATTCGCTTCGGATTCAGGATTCAGATCTGAAGCAATGCACAGCCCTAGTGGAAACCAAGTCCTTTGAGGAATGGTTGAAAGAGCTGATTATGTTTAGACTGGAGAAGAGAAGATCAAAGGGAAACATGATAGTAGACTTCAAATATCTGAAGGGCTGTAATGCAGGAGAGGGAGCAGACTTGTTCTCTGTCTCCTCAGAAGGCAGGTCTAGAACCCGGTAGAAATTTCAGGGAAGCGGATTTTAGCTAAACATTTGGGAAATTTTCCTAACAGTATAAGAGCTCTTCCTCAGTGGAACAGACTACCTTGGTAGGTGGTGAGCCCTCCTTCATTGGAGGTGTTTAACCAGATGCTGGATGGCTATCTCTCAGGGATGTTGTAGTTGCTTTTTGCACTGAGCAGGAGCCAGAATATTTAAAGGATGATCTCCATGGTTTCTTCCAACTCTATGTCTCAATAAAGGACTTAGAACAAAGTGCTGTGGACTCTGTTATGGTGTCTCATAGGCTGTCCTGGGGATTCCCATAGAATGGAATGTGAAGGGAAGTACACGGGTCACCTAGTTACAGTCTTCCACACTATGGTGACATGCACTGCATTCATACAATAATTATTTCTAAATTTCCATCTATACATATCAGTTAGCATAATTATGTTTATGGAAATCAGTGTCCTCTTTTGTCCTGTTTTTTGGTGTTTCACCAGTGGACACCCTACTTGCAAGGCTGGCAAGAGAAAAACTCTGGGTTATATTAATCTTCAGCAATGTTATCAAAATAAGCAGAAAAAAATTGTTGCTGCTGCTGCTGCTAGTATTTAAGCCTTTGAAATAAGAGACAACATTTCTTTCCACTTTTCTGCCTCCTTATCCTCCAAGTTCAGCCCTGTAGCTGCAAGCCTCTGAAAAATTAGAGAGAGAGAGAGATCCTCTTGGCATCACTAGAGAATTGCTGAGCACTGACATTTTCGTGACCAGGGCTAATCATGACACAATATCCAAGGGGCCTGATGAGCACTAATTCCTATACACTAACCTATGTCGATCTCGCTAAAGTGATAATATGGCTGGCCTATGTATAAAATGTTTGGAATTCTTCCGATGGAAAGTTCCTGAGCTAAGCATCATTAACATTTCCCACAGATGTCTTGTTCCTTCATGTTGTTCTTTGGGGAATTGGGTTACATTGTCTAAAATAGGTGATTTACTGATCCTTGACAATCATTCCCTCAGGCCTCACTTTTCAGAGGGGGAAACTTCAGAGAACTGTACCACAACATCCCCAGGAGAATCTAAGTATTTGGGTCATATTCCTGGCAACATTGCCTTTACATCTAATCTGAGCCTGTTTATAATCTTACCAATAAAAAAAAATGTAATGGGATGTTTGGAAGGAAATCAGTTTTTCAAAATTGCAATGTTTATATAATTGATTATGGTATGATAATTAGGGCTGAGCTATAAGGGGGCATTCTTCACAAAAGCATTCATAGCCCATGAAGACTGGAAGGGGGAGGGACAGGAAGCACCGTCTTCACCATAAATCTGATTGGCTGTGTGACAACTTAATTGTGATATCAACACACTCACAGCATGATCCCCAGTTGACTGGGATCATAGTTGACCAAGACACTGTTGAAAAAAGAGTGTGATAGGGGAATGAGCATACAATTGGGGAAAAGGAGAGAAGGAGGATTTTGGGAAAAAACATTTTAACCTGCCCCCACCATAAACACACATACAAAAGCTATCCTTTTACCCTGAAGATCTCTACACTTTGCAGCCCTCAAATAATGTTCCAGTACTCACACATTTTACAGAATGTTTCAGTACCCACCCGCCCCGCACGCTCAGGTCCTCTGGGAAGAATTTATACTACAGTCAACAAAAACTAGGCTGAGAACCGTTACCAGAGGACCTTCTCTTCTGCCGCTCCCAGATTGTGGAATGACCTGCCGGGAGAGATCCTCCAATTCACTTGTCTTCAAGAATTTAAAAGAGCTATAAAGACTGATCTCTTCCGGCAGGCCTACCCAGATGAATTTTAGGTGTTTTATTGGTGTTTTATTGGTATTTTAATGATGTATTGGTTTTATGTGTTTTTAATCATTTTGTTTATTTTATGTTTGATGTTGTTCCCCACCTTGATCCGGAGGGAGAGGCGGGTAATAAATACATTTATTATTATTATTATTGTTGTTGTTGTTGTTGTTATTATTATATTAATACATGTATAGTTCTATACAGTTTCTTTTTGTTCTAATTGACACAGAGAAAATTTGACCAAAATTTCCTCACCCTTAGTGAAAGTCTCTCAGCTGTCCTTAAATTTCACCTGATTAGAGACTTTGAATTTCACTTTTGGCAATTTGAGAGCTACCCCTCTGAGATATTTTTCTAATTGTATAGTATTAAATAGCCATCTATTGAACACAATTTAAATGGCATAACCAGGGCTATGTACGCAAGCTGCATTTCTATGAAGCAGTAAATAAATAAATAAATAAATAAATAAATAAATGTAACATCTGCATCAACTAACCATGGTTAGTGCAAACCAGGGTTAGAAACAGGTTGCAAACTTTAGTTACGAGGGAACCTGGTTAACCTTTCTGGTTAAAGGTTTATTTGCAGTTTGTTTCTTAAGAAGACACTTGCCCTTATAATTTATAATTAAACCATCTGAGTTGGCCAGGCAAATTAAAACTTAATCAGAAAACACCTAAAACAAATGAAGTGGCTCATGAGAATGACAAGATCAAAATGGGGAAAAAAGATAGCCAGATAAAATCAAAGACAGGTCAGCCAAATGCTTGCTGTAATGAAAGCATTTTCACTAGGCAGACGAATGTAAACAGGGAAAGGGCCAAAGTGATCTCCCAGGATTTGAAATTCCCAACACTGGGTTCTACAATCAAGGAGGCCCTCTCTCATATTTCTGCTGCCAACTGTAGCTCAAACAGAGGAGAAAACCTAGAAGAGGTTCTCTAGATATCATTCTTCACCATGTCTCAGGCTGCTAGGAGAAGGCTTGGTAGGGATAAGGTGAGGGCAACCCCTCAGCTTTGTCCTGACCTCTTAATCATGGTTAAGAGGATGTGGCATTGAGCACAGAGTTCAACAGAGTTGACAGAGAGCAACCCCACTTATAATACTGTGTACAGTTTTGGTCTAAACCAGGATATTATAGAGTTGGGAAAAGTGCAGAAAAGGGCAACTGAAATTATCAAGGGGCTGGAGCTTGATAATTTGAGGAAGGGTTAAAATATCCCAAACAAAAGGTGAGTAAGGGGAGACATGATAGAACTATGCAAAACTATTCATGGTAAATAGGGAGACTTTTTTTTCTCCCTTTCTCATAATAGTAGAACTCAGTGAGGTCATCCCATAAATCTGATTGGTGGGGGATTCAGGATAGATAAAATGAAAGTCTTCATCACACAGCACATAGCTAAACTATGGCATTCACTTCCACAAGATGTAGTGATATCCATGAATTTGGATGGCTCTAAAAGGGGATTGGACAAATTCATGGAGGATAAGGCTATCATTGGCTACTAATCTGGATGGTTATGTTTTACCTCTAGTATCAGAGGCCTATGTACACCAGTTGCTGGGGAACATGGGCAAGAGGGTACTGTGGCACTCATGTCCAGCTTGTGGATTTCCCATGGGCAGCTTGGTTGGCCACTTTGTAAACAGAATGTTGAACTAGATGGACCCTTTGTCTGATCCAGCATGGCTCTTCTTATGTTCTTAATTTATTGAGAATCAGCACATTCATCTATCAATATCTGAGTAATCTTGACATGAAAAATCATGGTATATCATGTGTGAACCAGCCCTCAATAAGATTAGGAACAATGTTCTGTACTACAGAACCCAATTAAGCAGATAGAGTCGAATGCATGCTGCTGTAAAACATGAATATTCTGTCAGAATATATTGGCTCTGTACATATGTTTGTTTGTTTTCATTCTTTATCAGTCAATACAAACATATAGCCCATCCTAGTATAGCCCTGCACTGGGTCTAGAAGGCAGCAAAAGGCAGATGACAGGGCCCCAAGGCTGATCATGGGGGCTTCTTCTGAAGTCAGACAAAACCTTCAAATCAAGACATCATATGAAGTTATATCCAGATTTAGTCATACAAATGGACCCACAGAGCTCAATGGGATTTATGTTAATCACGGCTAACTTAAGTCCCATTGGTTTCAATGGGTTTACTCTACATATGACTAAAGCTGGATCCAATCCATGGCCTTTACTTTCCTGTTTGGCTTAATGAGCACTGTGTGACTAAAAGGGTAGGCTTGGGATGGAGAAAGGCAAAGCTTATCTCTAGTTACACCACAGAGACTTGGAAGGTGACATTTCTCAAAAGGAATCTGTGGCTTGGCTTGACTGCTCAAATCACCTGGCAGATCTCTGTTTGCACGCTCTATGCCCTCTGCTTCTTGCCGGTTAACAGGGGTCTACTGAGAGTCACTTATTCAAATATGCCTAGACTCTTGAATCTGTCTCTCCATTTTACATAAGTTCTCTCTCTCTCTCTCTCTCTCTCTCTCTCTCTCTCTCTCTCTCCCTCTCTCTCCTCCACTTCTCTCCACAACCTTTATATTCATGTATTCTACATTCTGTCAGCAAGTGAAGTTTTCTTCTGGTTAATATTTATTGCGCCCTTTATTCCGAGAGCAGAAAAAAATGCCTGAAATGATTAAAAGTTACATTGTAAGACAGTTAAAATGGAAGACAACAACACAATCATATGACGATCGGTTGAATCAGCTTATTGTGGTGGGATTTTGATTTCTTTTCTTTAAAAAAAGAAAAAAGGACAACCCACAGCAATAGCATAACACCCCAGCTGCACAGCAACATTTGGCAAGCAAGACTGTGAATTTCAAGCGTGAACCTGAAACACTGAATGTGCTGTATTTTTTTAAAGAAATCCCCTTTTGTATGAGATATGTAATGTCCCTTTGTGCCAGAGTGGTTTGCATGATAATGGCTCCCTTTTGTTGCTTGTTGTCACATGACAGAGCTACGAAGTGAGCAATGGAAGAAACAACATAAAAGATAATCTTCCATTTTTCCTCAAGTCTTTTTTCCTCCTCTTCAACCAGCATATTTTTTGAATCTTTTAGAATGTAAATACCTCTTAAGTATTTCAAAGAGGTATCTGTTCTTAACAGATCAGGCCTAATTAGTACTACTTTATCTTATCTGCACTTTCTCAGTTCAGTCTTTCTTAAGAAAGAGCAGCATCACTTTTCATGCCCATTGAAAACTTTAAGGCCAAATCAAAATAATGTCTCTTGCCTGTCCCCACATGGTGACATTTGTAATTGGAGGGCATGATCCAGCCAATGTTTGGCACACACTTACATTTCCCCCATTGAAACCAAAGTGGTGGATGACGGCATGCTCATGGTTAAAATAAGGATGTCTTTCACTGGGAAAACTTTTTATTTTGGGGCTGGCTGGAGTTCTGCATTGTCCACAACGAATTTTGCATCTGTGAGCCAAGATGTGGGCTATTCCTCGAACTCCAGATATTTTTTTGCACATTTTGGGGGGGAAGGTTCTGCAATATGTGCAAATTCCTGACCAATTTGCACAAATAATGGCCAAATTTGTGCAAATTAAACAACTTTGGTGATAATTTGTGTGAATTCAGCTTTTATTGTTTTACACATCACTCAGAAATTTGTGCAAATCACAAAACCTTCCCCCAAAAATGCAGAAATTCTCAGAAAATCCACAAACTGTCCAGATTCGCCACAGATCAAGTTGGGCATCACAGTGGAAACTGGAAAAAAAAGTCTGGGGACTGAACCTAAGAAAACTTGTTGAACTCCACCCAGCCACCCCCAAATGGATTTCTCTGATATCCCTGGGTTAAAATCATGTGGAAAGTTTCCTAGGGATGTTCACCTTTAAAACAAACAAATTAACAAACAAACAAACAATGTAGTTTCTACAATTTAACAGCAGCTTTTCATGAAGAAATTTAGAAAGCAGTTTTGCTTCTTTTGGTATGGAGGTCACATGATGAAGAAAAGCTTCACCTGATTAATTTCTGCATGCCAGGCTGCCATTAAATGGGCAGGAGCAAAGCCAGTCAAAAAGATTAGTAATCCGGGTGTGCTTTCTAAGCACGCTTTCCTCTTTGAAATGAAGCATCTAGAATCATAATGTACAGAAACATTAGTCCCTTCTTCAGACTTGTACAACTCATGATCCACCAAACTGAACACAGCCGGTGAACCACATATAGGTGCCTTGCAAGGACTCAACAAACCTTGGGTGGCTACCTTTCGATTGTTTGATGTC
This sequence comes from Anniella stebbinsi, assembly GCA_029215795.1. NCBI lineage: Eukaryota > Metazoa > Chordata > Lepidosauria > Squamata > Anniellidae > Anniella > Anniella stebbinsi. Next base: position 110,195,525 of record JARDYH010000004.1, on the reverse strand, counting down.
CAGAGCCACTTTTGAAGCTTATTAACTGTTCAGCTTTTGGACAGAGCACATTGTTAAGGTAGTCTTTCCCCCTATGTATGTCCCCTTTTCAATTACTCACGCCCATACTACTACACCTAGAAGCATAGGTTTGTGGTCAGAGAAAAAAAAGAGGAACTGTATAAGAACATGTTCTGAGTGAGTCAAACCATGCCCTAGAAGACAGTGAAGGAGGGAGCAGAGGGGAACAATACTGCCTAGGCCAATCCACTTCTTTCCCCAGCTACTTCTTCTTTCCCCCCCAGGTCATTATCTTCTGCCAGGGATGTCAGAACTGGTGATCCCAAGCCCACTGCAGAAACATGTTCTACTGAAGCCTCTGGAGCACTTACTGCTCTTTGTTCCTCCTTCTCCCAAGGTGTAACTTCCCCCTTGGGGCAGGGAAAAGGAGAGTCAGTGGCAGGCAGGAATCCACAGGTACAAAGCAAGGAGGGCCCTGTTCCAATTATTCACCATAGGATGCAAGCAGGGCCTGCTCACCTTGAATCTGCTGGCAAGGATATGGAAGGTGGCTCTCATTTTTCGAGTGCCCCTAAGTCGAATGTTTGCAACGTCCTTCTACTGAACATGATTTCAATATTACATCTTAAAGCATCATGTCAATTAAATACACCATCTCAAGTCTGTCAACCTATTGCTCAGGGGTTGTAAATGAATCATGACCACCACCCACTACAAACAAGGCTGCTTTAAGAATTATATGCTTATCAATATCTCTAAGCAAGTAAGTAAATTCAGGGCCATCCCTATCATTAGGCAGAGTGAGGTGGCTGCCTTAGGCAGCAGTTGTTGAGGAATAGGGAGCAGACAGAGCTCTGTATCCTGTGGCCTACCCTGCATCCCTAATCTTTAAAGCCTGCTCTACTCAGGTGCAATGAAGGATGTTATCCCACTGCCAATATTGCAGTGTACATTGAAAGGGGGGGCACCGTCTTGTCCTTTGCCACAGATGTCAAAATGGCTATGCTTAGACACTGACAGCTCTATAGTATGACTGACCTGAGGGTGGTAGTGAAGTGATAGCATATTTATCTGTATGGCCAGCAGGGATGGGGGAGCAATTCATTTTAATATGAACTTAACTAGGCTTGCATTTTCGAACCAATACATGAACTGAATACAGAAAAGTATACAGTTATCCCTTGAAATTCACACTTCTCTGAATCTTGCAATGGAGCTCCAATCAAATAGGGCATACATGTGTATATTATGGAAAAGCGCACACAAACATGCATGTGTTAATGAAAATAATGATAAGAATGCATTATATTATGGAAATCGTTTGCAAAACAATATGTGTATCGAGCTAAATTGCATACAAAAATGGTATGTACTAGGAAAAATGTGGAAAATATGCAGACGATTTTTCGTGTGAACTCATCTAAAATCAAAATCTAAGTTTGGGATGAATCACACTTATGAGTGAGAAAGTTCTCAACATTCAAGACAAACTGAGCTTAAGATTGAAACAAAGTGAAACTGAAATTGAAACAGAAATTGAAATGGAGAGTTTTGCCCATCTCTACATTGATCACACCGTGGTGCTGTCAAAGAGCTGTAGGTAGTGCTGGCCCCAACAATATCCATCATGGCTTCCTTTCATTCTCTTGCTATGGCACAATGAAAGCAATGAGGTGGAAATATGACCTTCCTGTTCTTTTCTCCACTTCCTCCTCTTCCTTCAAAGCCAACCCTATGGCTTTATAGTATATGGCTTCATAAAAGGCAGGAGCCACGCCAAGCAGGATATAGCGGTATGAAAGTAGTATATGGCATGTGTCATCATGGGCCCCAACAGTTGTCAGTGCACTTCGGTACTGCTATAAAGCAGTAGTGTGGCTCCTGACTTTTATATGCCGCTTTCATGCCGCGTTCATAGTGCAATATCCTGTTTGGTGTAGATGAGACCTATATCAATACCAAGTACAGGTCAGCTGGACTTAAACACAAACCAATCATTGTTAATGGAGCAGAGTGCCTTCAGAGGGCCATTTTGACAATGCAAGGCACATTTACATCCCCACATTGCTCGCAAAGACAGAGGTAGCCAGTCATTTGAATGTCATTATCAAAGTCACCATCTAAAGTACACTAGCAGAGAAAATCTCAATCGCGCTCTTCCATCTTCTTGTTTTCCTATACAGAGATACAGGAAGTATGACCTACATAGTCCACTGCAATTTCAGTGCCTAGTATTAAATTAGAAAAAATGATGTTGAGCACTACTACCAAGAGTGGCTCCAAGGCAAGCAAGAGAAAAAAGAAAAGAAAAGAAGAAGACCAAAATATAAAAAAATATATTTAAAAAAAATGGAGCAACTCCTCACAAATGCTAGGTAAAATGGCACTTTGCAATGGAAGCATACACCAGGCAGGCTGGATCTCTTCCCCCCACCTCCACCCCCATTCCTCATGTGACAATTTTACAAGCGTGGAAGTATGCTCAGTAAACTGAGCTCTTTCCCTGCTGCCTGACCTGTCTGCATTAAAGTGCAGAATTCAACCTCCACAGAGTTCCAGTGAGTCAAGATCTGGGATAAGATCTGGGATAAGCTCTTCTCAACAGCTAATGCTGGAGTCTCATTGAATTAACTTAAACATATGAAAAGTCCTTGATCGCCATTCATACAAGAACAAATGGTTTATTCTTGCTTGTTGGTGTGTGCATTCCACCCACCACCCACCCCATGCTATTTACTTTTTTTATGGCGCTAAGTAGGAGCAAGACTGTACTTTTGTGTGCCAAAGCATTTCATTGTAAGTGACCGTTGCTTTAAATGTATAGGAGTTTTCTTGTTGTTCATGCATAAAAATCAAATCCCAGCGCAATGTTTACTTAGCTCCCTGCTGGAGTTAGGCAAGAGGCATCTTTGGACGAGCCTTACAGAACTTTTCCTAATGATGCCAGTGAGAGCGTTGCCAAGCTTATAAAAAATGTGTCTGCTGCTAAATGCAGACAAATGCAGAATTGTGTCAAAATTAACCAATTAAAAATAATCAGCTCTCTTTTCCCTCCCCCCTCCCTTGACTTAATGGACAAACAGTTCATTGACTGTAAAGTGCCCCAATTAGGAGCAAGGACTGATGCTTGTACATATCACCAGACCCAACAAGATGCCCATCGAAATCAGAACTTTGGCTGCTCAAAGTCAAACAGTTCTATTAAACGTTATGAAATGTTGCTGCAATATGGAATAGCATCCACAGGAATACTGAATCTGTAAGAAATGAAGGGGAGACATCCAGGCAATGCTTGAATGCACTGAATGCTTAGAGCCCTGTAGAGCCTATTCGCTGTTCAAGTTTTCTGTTTTTGGAATACAACATCATACCAACTTAGCACCAGGAAACCTAGTCGACCGCCTTCCTCTATATACACCCAGCCAACCCCTGAGGTCTTCTGAGGAAGTCTTCTTGGTTGTTCCATGACCAATAGAGTGTCGCCAAGAGAAAGCTCATCAGTGGGCCTTCTCGGTAGTGGTACTGACCCTCTGGAACACCCTGCCATGCATTGTTCAAGAGGCAAAAAATGTGTTGAGCTTCAAATGCCTGTTGAAGACATATTTGTTTACATAAGCTTTCCCACACTTGCATTGCATTACGATGCTTCTCCATTTTATGATTGTCTTGTTGTAATATTTTTGTATTTATTGTTTTTATTGTTCTTTCACTGTCTACATATTGGTTTTATACTGCTAAGTAGATAGATACACGCACATACATACACACATATAGAAACCACTTAGAGATTTTAGGATAGTTAGCAGCATAAAAGTCGTATAAAATATATAAATAAATAACAAGGACAATATCATGAACTCAAGCATGCCGGAGTGTGTACTGTAGTTCCCCTAGTTTGATCTTAGAAATTGTAGCCCTTTATCTTTATATTTGCTCTCCCTCAAACATTTACTGTGTAAACAGCTGCTTTCTAAAAGTGATGACTCCTTTTATCATCTGTTATGCAAAATCTTTTGTTTTGATCAAGCTTGTTGAATAAGCTCAGGCCACCATGCTGAACCTTAGAAATGAATTTTGAAGCAAATGGTGGGGGGGTGTCTTCTCAGGTGACATATCTGCAGCATTTAAGGGAAGCTGAAAGAGATGTTATGTGACTAGTAACATTCCTCTGTTCTACAAATCCCTGCAATTTGCACAATGCAAACTTTCACAGTGAATGTAAAGATTCCTCCTTAGATGGAACATCTGTGGAACTTTGAGGGGGCGGCTAAAAGAGATAATTTCATTTAGGAGACCTCCACACATCCCCAAGTCATTCCCTATGAATGCTTCTTTGAGCATTCCAGAATTGTTGGGCCTCGATCAGTGGCGGCAGTCTGAAGTGAGCCAGGAACTCAAAGCTGTGGAACAAGCCAGTAGTCAGGGCCAAAGCGCAAACCGGGGAGTAGGATCACAGAGCAAATCAGACATTGGGACTAACCAAGGATACAATAACAGACCAGAGCTCAGAAAGAGCTTGTTGCTCAAGCAAAACTCAGCTGAAGCAGGAAGCTCTTCATACACCTTCCTGCCGAGAAGGCTCTAATGGCTAGTTTGGGTGGTCGGAGCGGTTCCAGGACTTTACTGAGAAGGTTGTTGTCAGCAGTTCATGGTTCACCACATAGGGCAGCCACACAGAGATTCCAGCAGCTCTTGACAAGAATAAATTTGTAGTTTAGGTCAACTGCTACCTTTTTCAAGATTACTATCTGCCTCTTGTTCTTGTGGGTGTTAGTGTGGGTGTGGGTGTGGGTGTGTTTCTCTCTTTTTGTTTGTGTGTGTCACTCAGGCCATTTCTACACTAGGCTGTTTGCTTGGGATGGCCCCTGGCTGGTCCCTGTGCACCGATGGTGTATATTAGGTACTTCTGGGATTGCCCTCCCTCCTTCCCTCTACACGACTATGGTGTAGAAAGGGCCTCAGTTAATTTAGGCCTGAGCAAAAATGGCCTCCCAAATTTCTCCAATCACTGAAATTGGAAGGCTCTATCTTAGGATATTGTTACTTCATACCAGCAGATGAGAAGATAGTCTGAGAGAGGAGGGATGAAAACAGAAAGGATCAAGCCTACTAACATTACCGAGTTTAATATTAAAACAATGTTAAATAATATTAAAACTGGATCCATAGTTGCATCTGAAATTTGGGGGCTTTTCACTTAATAGTCTCCCAGGGGAGGGTGAGAAGGCACTGAAATTTCCTAACAGTTTGTGAGGTATCCCATAATCAGTTTTGAGGTTATCCTCAAAGAAAGAGGAGTCCACCAGCACAGGTGGTGGGACTTGCATGCAAAACACAGCCAACTACATACTTTAAGACCTCTTCTGTTCAGGCAAATGCCTGAACAGGCTAGAGTGGCTTCAGCTTCTGTGAGGGAATGGAAAATTGTCAGTCTTGCTAAGATCAAAACCTCACACCAACAAAAGGCTCAGAAAAAGGGTACAATTTAATGGAAAGATGAACTTGAAGCAGGTGAAGGAGAAGAAGGTTCAAGGAAAAGGGGGCAGAAGAGAGACCTCAAACCATAAGGACTCAGGTCCTCTGGGAAGAATTTACTACAGTCAGCAAAAACTAGGCTGACAACCATTACCTAGAGGACCTTTTCTTCTGCTGCTCCCAGACTGTGGAATGGCCTGCCGGAAGAGATTCGTCAGCTGAACAGTCTCTCAGAATTTAAGAAAGCCGTAAAGACTGATCTCTTCCGGCAGGCCTACTCAGTCGAATGTTAAGATGTCTTTTAATAATGTATTTGTTTTATATGCTTTTAATTAGTTATATATGTATGTTTTTTTTATTTGTTGCTGTACCCCACCTCGATCCAGAGGGAGAGGCAGGTAAGAAATAAATACATCATCATCATCATCATCATCATCATTATTATTATTATTATTATTGGAGCAGATACGTGTGCTCAGTATTTCCTTGCAAATATTTCCTTTGGAAAACCAAGCATCTGTTATCTTCAATGAATTACAAAACTCAGATAGAAAGGGAAAAGAGCAAGCAAAAACAGGTTAATAGATCATGCCAAATGAAGTGAAATGAAAACAAGGCAGATCCCTAACTTCATACTCGAGGTTGTCTCACTTGATCCTGAGCCACGGCAAGATGTTGCATGCAAAGGCCGCATGGGAAATGATCCCAGTGGGGAATGATTGCCTTAATGTAATTTGCAAATAATAAAATGGGAAACAAGGCTCTCTGCTAGGCGAAGGTCCTGAATATTTTATTTTATTAACATTATTTGGCTCCTTTCATGGCAAACGCTTTGTCAATGAAAAAACATGTTTTCTTTCCTTATGGAGAACCCCTCGTCTTTACAATCTTACTCTTCAGGATGGGGAAAATTAACCAGAAACGGGGTGTCTAGATGGTGACAAGCTAGCATTGAAATGTAGGCAAATGTAGGCATTTTGGACCACAGTCCCTATCAGCCCTACCCAGCATAGAATATAGAATATGGTGAGGGATGATGGGAGTTGTAGGCTCAAGCATCTGGAGGTCTACAAATGGCTCAGCCCTTCTCTGGTAGGATCATGAGTTGATTGTAGGAACCCACTCCCCGTGCCACTGCTGCCTACATCACCAAAACCCTTATGGCTAACATTTGCAAGCATGGAAGCCTTTCGCAGAAGTCATTTCAAAACAGTGGCTGAATTCGGACAACACGATAGTCAATGGTGGGGTAATAATCAACTTTACAGTTGTTCATCTAGGGGGTACTCCCCACACAACATGGTAATAAATAATCAACCGTGGTGTGGATTAGGATCAGCGCTGAGTTGACTATGGCAGCTTTCGGACGACACGATAGTCAATACAACTGACGATTGTTTCCCCCCCACACCCCCAGTTGCTTAATGTGTTGGCCAAATTCAGCCAGTGTTTATATTTTCCCTCACTAACCACTGAGAACTGGCTCTGCTGAAATCTCTAAAAATATGGGCAACTGACTTCTAGCTTGGGATGACTGGAAGCCCACTCTTAAGTCAATGTCCCCTCCCTACATGAAATGTTATTTTCCCATGGGATTTCATAGTGTGGCATTCAAAGAAGGCCCAATCACCTTGGCCCTGTGCGTGTTTTTTGCCCTTGGGTCTCTGAAAAGCTACAAGTCCCAGCTGTGCACAAGTGCTCTTTAAAAACAGAAATGAAACTGGAGGCTCACGAGGTTGTCTAAAATACCTGTACACAACTGTGAGTTGGGTTGAGGAACACACAAGAAATGCCTCATGTAGAAAAGCATGTGCCCCATAGGTAGAAATTAGCATATGCACATTTTATATAGTCCCATATCCTCTTTTGTCTGTTTTTGGTGACATATTTCCTCTCTTTTTTTTTCTTTTGGTGCTATGCAAGTTACCACCCGAGGCAGAATTATTTTGGAATGTGAGCTGTTATTGGTACCTCTTTGACACAAGGCCATCTAGCTTAATGCAGGCTGGGTTAAGGCCAATATTATTTACTCTTAATCCCCCAAATCTTTGAAATGGCAGCCTGTTTTGAATCTTCCACTTTGAGCCAAGGTGGTTGAGGCAGTAATGTCTATACATAATGGCTTTAATACCTCACTTTCGGGCCTTCATATGCTCCCACATTAATGATTTCCCATAGGAAATGTTTGTTCTGATGTGGTCATTTTGGGGGGGGGGGTGCAAAAGGAGCCTAGATTATGCCTTGATATGTGTACATGAGGTAGTAAATTCAAGGTGTACTTTACAGCCCAGGAAATCAAGATATGAATTGACTCTTAGTATGTTTTGCTGTTTTGTTTATTTAGGCTGACCATATGAAAAGGAGGACAGGGCTCCTGTAACTTTAACAGTTGTAGAGAAAAGGGAATTTCAGCCAGTGTCATTTGTATGTAATTAGTTCCTGGTGAAATCCCCCCTTCATCACAGTAGTTAAAGTTGCAGGGGCCCTGCCTTCTTTTGTATCTGGTGTCTGCAACTTTAACTGTTGTGATGAAGAGGAAATTTCACCAGGAACTAATTGCATACAAATGACACTGGCTGAAATTCCCTTTTCTCTACAACTGTTAAAGTTACATGAGTCCTGTCCTCCTTTTCATATGGTCAGCCTAGTTTATTGTTTATTGGAGCAAGCAAAAAACATTGATGGCTCTGTTCATGTGCAGAACCTTTTTTCAGCCTGAGAGTTGACTTCCATTTTGGAGAAGCTTTTGGTGACCATGTTCCAAAGGTGGGTGGGGCCAAAGGCAAAAGAGGTGGAGGCAAAATACCTAAAATACCACTGTATTGTAGTTTACTTCCAGTAAGTAAGCTTTAGGAGAGGCATTTTGACCTTTTGTAGTGGGGGAAAATAGTACAAAAGCTGAGAGACCACCCAACAATTGGTGGTTGGGGAGAAGAGGGTGGGACCAGGGGAAGAGGATGTGACCATCTCATGAACCTTGGAGGGTCAGATTGGGTCTCCAGGAGGGCTGGATGTGGCCCCTGTGTCTGAGGTTCTCCACTGCTGGTCTACATAGAAATGAATATATGGAGGGTAGAAGGATTATGCCTGATCTCCATATAGTCATCTGAACAGGACTTATGCACATACAAGCTGTAAACACATTGCCTCTGTAGGCACTATTGGCAGGGCCCCAATCATGTGGAGAAACTCTACGCACATGTAAGTATTTCTTTCTTTCTTTATTCTGTTTCTATTCTGCTTTTCAGACAATGCTTGTCTTTGAAGCAGCTCACATCACTCCAAAAAAGAGACAGGCCCTGGCCTACAAACCAAAATGACAAGACACACAAAAGAAGGGGCATGGACGGAAAAGGAAGATGAGGGAGACCAGTTCTTCAAGACCAGAATAAGATGGTGAGTTCTAAGGCAGCACTGAAATGAACTTCAGACCAGTCAGGCTAATCTTCTCTTGATTATGTTCTTGCTTGAATAGCTCTACTTCCTTTGGCCAGTGGATAGAGATAATAATAATGAATAAGTATTTAGGCTTTGATCAGATGAATATATGGAATTGGGAATGTAGTCAGCAAGGGTGGTCCTATTCTTCCTTCCTTCACTTCAACATGCGAGTAGGACATGTGAGTAGACAAGCAACCTAATTCAGATTGTTTTCTAAGCTGCTCTGCTTTCTTTGGGATTCAATTCATTTGTCCTGAATGGGTTCTCCATACATTGTCTCAATCTATTGTCGGCTAACGTCTTCCATGACTAAGATGATGTCCTTCCAAGCTTGGATCTATAATATTTCCAGTGTTAATGGGTACCCTTGTGCAGTGCTGTCATTCACTGCAAGGACAAAAGTGCTGTTACGATATGATACTAGAGCATTTGTGTAAAGGCTGCACTGGTTCCCTCTATTCCAACAATAGATGTGATTGTCCATTGTCGACTCCCAGATCAGTAATTCTCCCAGACACACTATCAACCAGAGTAGTTTGCTGTTTCATTACTCTTTCTTATAGCACTATTAAAGAGCTATGCTATCAACAATCAACATTACTATTTCACCCAAGCTAGGGGTCTCAAATTGTGTGGAAAGCCTCTCCCCAACATTACAAGCAGTTTCTAGGGAATGTATGTTCCTGTGTTCCTTGCCTGGGCCATGAAGCAGGTTTAAAGCCAGTGCCAGCCCAAAACATTTTGTTGCCTAAGGTGAAGGACAAGATGGTGCCCCCTCTCATTCCCTGTACAAAAGCCTACTGAACTGGCAGTTGAATCTTTCTTCAGTACTGGCAATCAGGGCAGTATCTTCCACCACACCTGAAGGCAGCAAGCTAACTTAAGGGGATGGAAGGCAGGCCATGAGGCACACAGCTCTGTCCTCCAACACTTTGCTGCCACCTCTCAGTAACTACAACCTGTGGTAACTGCCTCACACTGCCTAGTGGTAGGGTTGGCCTGATCTACAGTAGTCCCTCTGAGTCAGTTCTGAAGGAGATACATACATACACCCCAGTTTGCAGTGTTTGGTTCTGGTTGGTGTCTTGTCGTTTACTGAATTTTGATTGTTCTGATTTGGGTTTTATCATTTCATCTGCATTTTAATTGTATGTAAGTTACCATACAACATATGGGGGCCTATAACCAAAAAGTGACCTATAACTAATAACTAAAATTAAAAGACTCTTTTCTCCTCATGCAAGAGTAGGAAGTATGAGCCATTTGCCAAGAAGTCTGTGCTCCAAATATTGCCTCAACTTCAATCATTAGCATGTATCTCAATCTTCAGAGAAAATCTAGAGAATATTCAGCATCAAAATGACTAATTGAGAAATTTTGAAGATAACTTTGAACAAATTGATTTTAGCAAAGATTCAAAACCAAAAAAAGATTCAAAACTTTATTGGATAGATTTCTACCATATTTACCTCTCCAGATGTTTCCTAAGCATTCTAATTAAATCAACAGACTATAGATGTTTACAGAACAGTTTAATGTTCCATACTATGTGACTGAATGCTTTTGTGTCTCATAATCTAATGAACATTCCAGTCCGTGTATGTTTCCTAATATATATGATATGCCAATTTGTTACATTATCCTCTAGTGTACATTGTATTGTTTCATTGTCTCAAGGTGATGAATCTGATTAGCTCAGCTCCAAGCCTTTGTTTATATGAGCAATGTTGAATTGGATATAAGTGTAGAGGAAATAACTACACCAATCATGTCTTTCTTTGCTCCGGTTATTATTATTTTTTCCCAAAGGGCCTTTATTGCTACCATCATTTAAGGTTACATATTAAATTCTGTGCATGTACTTGGCTTTCAGATTTGGATTACAAAGTCTGGTATGAATGAAATTAAGTGTTTCTTTTGGACAGCAAACTGACAAGGCAAAGGAAATCCCTTGCTAAAGAATATTACAGTTCTGGGTCATGAACATTTAAGCAGGAGTTACTGCCATCCAGAGGCAGAAAGCCATAAACTGTCATCTTCAATTATTCCTTCTACCCAAAAGGTAAACCCAAATGAGTGTGTTGGTTGGTTCACTTTAGTTTGCATTAAAGAATCAAAGAACAGAGTAACAACACATGTAACCTGAGGTTTTTGTGTCTTGTTTTATTTCGTATATAATTTAGACATTTATAAGCCAGGTACCATATGGTGGTGAAGAGGATTCCATAGAATACATGCTGAGGGGAAAAAGAAAAAAGAAAAACAAATAACAAAACAAGGGCAGATCTTCCTGCCATATACTTTGGGTTATTTTATGAAAGAACAAAATGTCTGTATTCAGAAGTGAGCAAACATCCAATAAGGTCAGCCACTGTTATTTACTAGCTGAAGCCCATCAACATTGGATAGGCAGGGACCAGAGGTATATTGCGGCGAGGGATCGCAATGCATTTCTATGCACATTGCATCGCCATGAAGGTCCCTGTCAGTGGAGGATGGGGTGAAGATCCCAGCTATAATTTTCTTTTCGTTGTTCTTATTTTTTATTTAAAGTGGTACAACAAAATGATAAGAAAATAATACTAAAATAATAATAAGTACAAACCAAAATCATCTGATTATACAATTAAACTACATTTTCAAATGTGCTGTATTCCTTCATTTGTCATTATAATGTCCATATACTCAGAGCTGTTGTACATCCGGTTGTGAATCATATTGAACAAATCTCCCCCATATGGCTTCAAACGATGTTGGCTTTGATTTTCCTTGGATACAAAGTAAATCATGTGTTATTTTTTCAGGAATTGCCACAGACCAGATATTACGATGTCATGCCGATAAGTTTAAATTGTCCAATTTTTTCCACTGTTGCATGAAAAAAAATCAGAGCAATTGCTGAAACCCTCGATTTTCTATCAATTTTTAAAAGATCGTGCTCGTTCTGAAAGCTGGTTGACCTGGCCTCACCTTTCAGAACGACCATGATCTTTAAAAAAAAAATAGAAAATCGAGGGTTTGAGCAATTGCTCTGATTTGTTTTCACAAATGACCAACCAGATCCCATCTTCAGTGTCCCACAAGTTTCAAGTTTTTATCTTTAAAAATGAAGACGTTACTGTGGGGGGTGGGGCTTTTGGGGGACTCCCTATAACTTTTTAATTTGAAAAGATAGAGACATGAAACTTTTTGGACGTTGCAGATTGGATCTTGCTAGTCCTGGCTCCCCAAGTTTCATGTCATTATCATTTCAAATAAAAAAGTTATGCACACATTTCCCCCAATGCAAGCCTACGGGGGAAAAAGCAGAAAACAAGATGACAGCATGGAGGCCCGGTCAACCAGCTGTGTCAATGAAATTGCATGAACTTTAATAAATTCATATAAAATCGAGGGTTGGAGGGATCAATCTCAAATTTCATACACATACTTAGGCATACCCCATCTGCACTGTGACCAAGTTTAAAGCCTCTAACTTTTAAAATACAGACATTATAGGTTTATTTATATGGCAGTCCGATAATCAGATATAATCGGGCTGAAAATGTTCAGATCAGATATTTTTCAGAGGTTTTTCTATTGTAACATTATCGTTAATCAGATGTCCAATAACGACCTTATCGTATCGTTATCGTACATTTTAACAATACGATACACATCCCTAATTCTCACCCATTCCTAACTGGTACTGGTCTATGGAGCTGAAAATATTGAATTTGTATTCTTTCCTTAAAATTTTGAATTCTAAATTATTTTGGCTTTGATGTCATAGTGTTGGGAGGGCATCCTATAAAGTTTATATTACTTTTTTAAAGTTTGCCTGTTTCTGTCTTCCATTAATCTAAAAGTCAGGTAGGCAATCTTTGAGATGACTTTAAATATATATATATATATATATATATATATATATATATACCTTTCCAGCCAAGTCAATCTTTCCCTGCTGTTCCCTTGGTAGAGGGCTTATTAAAGCAGGTTTAAGAGTGCCCTCTGCTGGCTTTGTAGTGGAAGTCTCAAAGAATGCCAGCAGCCGGGCAATCAGGGAGGAGCCGTAAGTAGAACGTGAGAAACTTTTTTCGGCATTTTGTTTTGCCTTGCTGAAAAGCGGCACGGCGTTTTGGAACGCTTGTCTGCAAAATACAAGCAAGTCATTTTCATGAAGGCGAGTTTTGTTTTAGTTTAGTGGTTATTTGTCATGTATTTTGGATCCTCATGAAAGTGCAGTAGGCATAGTCGGTTTCCATTCAAATTGCTCACCATCTTGCTATGACAGCTTGCCAGGCTATTTCTCATGCTTCCCAGTACCTATTGGCGACCATCTTGCTACTGAACATATAGACAAGCTCATACTGCAAGTTCATCAACGTTGTTTCTTGTTTTTTCTTGTGTTTTTTTCAATGTTACTGGGGGTTTCTTGGGTGAATTTGGGCCCCAGAGGGACCACACCCACCCACCCTTTGCGGCACTACATATTTTGGAAAATGGAATGAGTTCCAGAACAATTTAATATTGGTATTTGGGCTCCAGTACTTTTCAAATGATCAATGACTACATTAATTTTCTATACCAGATAAACTGAAACAAATGAACTCTGTAATACGTGCAGAGTTCTTAACTGAGATAGAAATGGGCCCTGCTTCTTTAAGAAAATTGAACTAACCATGTTTTTTTATTTTTGGTTTAATAGGGATATCAACAATATACTCAAAAATATTCTTGAAATTGGCACATCACAGATCTCCATTGTGTTAAGAAAGAAACACATTTCTCCTGAGCACCACGCACAGGCAATTCATGGTTCAAGAGAGAAAGTGGGAGTCCAATTCATTTGGCAAGGAAATTTTGAACAAACAATTATTTCCATCCTTTGGGGGGGGGGGGGGAAGGCACATGTTCCTTTTTCTTTTTTTTAAATTTTTAATTTTATTGTTCCTTAGTTCTGGTTAAATAAATCAAATATTAAGTCATACATTTACATTCAACTCCAATTTGAATTCCCGTTCGGATTTAATATTACTAATATTACTAACCATTAACTTGCTTAAAACACTATGTTTCCTTACTCCCCCCTCCTGAACCCTGGATCACCCTTTTAGACCGTGTTTTCTTTCACCCTTATTAGGAACAGGACCTCATTTCCTTTAACCTATGTTCTCCATCGTTCTGTATATGTTGACGGAGGCATTCTCCCATGTTCAGCTTTATTTACAAAATCAATGAATTTCCTCTATATCCCTTGAAATTTGTCTTCATTTAGTTTTCCTCACGCTGCCCTTAACGTTTGAGTCCATTTTTCAAAAGAGCAATCTGCCATACTCTTTGAAACCAGTTTTCGATATAGAGCCTTTTACCATCTTTCCAATGTTTCGCTATCAACCATCTTGCCGCTAACAATAGATGACTTACTAATTCCTTATTTAGCAGGTTGATATCTAATCCTACAGTATATATGCATTTAGCAAGGCTAGGTGTGGAGATGGGTGAACCCATTGTCCGGTTATTGAACTAGTCTCTTGGAACACTGATATCCAGAAATTATTTACCTTAGGACAAGACATGTTTCTGGGAGTCAGGGAGCAACCATCACCGTTATACAGGGCAGAGGGAGATGTGGAAGAAGAAGACAGGCATGTCCTAATAAAAGAAGGAACTGCAATAGGGTTCTGGCTGTCACTAAACTGTCTTCCCCTAGCTCCGATAACCTGGATGGCCCTGGCAACAGACCCCCTGGGCTGAAAGTGCTGCTGGTGAATGCCAGGTCGGTGAATGGTAAAATATCTGCTATCCAGGACTTGGTCCTGAATGAGCATGCTGACCTGGCCTGTATCATGGAGACCTGGCTGGATGAAGCGGGGGGGGGGGGGTGTTAACCTCTCCCAGCTTTGCCCACCAGGGTTCTCTGTCCAGCAGCAGGCAAGACCCAGGGGGTGGGGATGTGGGGTGGCAGTGGTCTATCGGGATTCCATCCCACTGACCAGGTGCCCTGTCCCACAGTCTATGGGGTTCGAGTGTGTGTATCTGAAGGTGGGTGCCCGGGACAGAATAGGGACTATGTTGTTGTACCATCCACCCCGCTGCTCAACAGTCTCCCTTCCTGAGCTAGCCTGGGTAGTCTCAGGGTTGGTGTTGGAGTCCCCCTGGCTTGTTGTGCTGAGGGATTTCAACATGCATGCTGAGGCTGCCCTGTTGGGAGAGGCTCAGGACTTCATGTCCACCATGACAACCATGGGTATGTCCCAAATGGTATCGTGCCCCACTCATGCTGTTGGGCACACTCTGGACCTTGTTTTCTGTGTTGGATGGGGTGATGGTGATCTGAGAGTGGAGGAAATTTGAATAGTTCCATTGTCATGGACAGATCACTACCTGGTGGGGTTTAGACCTCTGCAGGGGTGGAGGACCGATTAAGATGGTCCTCCCCAAGAGGCTGATGGATCCAAATGGTTTCCTGATGGCTCTTGGGGATTTTCCTGTTGCCTTGGCAGGTGATTCTGTCAAAGCCCTGATCAATCTCTGGAATGGAGTAATGACCAGGTTGGTGGACATGATTGCTCCTGAGCATTCTCTCTCATGAAGTGGAGCCACACCAGCCCCCTGGTTTTCTAGGGAGTTGGCGACGATGAAACGAGTGAGACGGAGACTAGAGTGATGAAGCAAATCCGAGTAAATCCGATCGAACACAGGCTAGAACCTATTTGAAGGCCTACTCCATGGCAATTCGAGCAGCAAAAAAACTATTTTTTTTTCTGCCACTATTGCATCTGCAAAGAACTATCCAGCAGAGCTCTATCGGGTGGTCAGGGACCTTTTACATACTGGCCCGCAAGAAGAGAATTCAGACCTGTCGACAACCTGCTGTGACCAATTTGCCCAGCACTTTGCAGACAAAATTGCTTGGATCCATTCTGACTTGGATGCTAGTTGATAATAATAATAATAATAATAATAATAATAATAATAATAATAACAACAATTTATTTCTTACCCGCCTCTCCGTCTGGATCGAGGCGGGGAACAACAACATGATAAAATACATAAAACTGATTAAAACATAACACATATTACATAACATAACACAGACCCAGTGGATGTAACTTTGGCACCTGCTTGTCCAGGGTTATTGGATACTTTTCAATTTGTACAGCCCAATGATGTGGACAGGATCCTTGGAGAGGTAAGAGCCAGCACATGGATGCTAGATCCTTGCCCTTCCTAGCTCATAATAACAGCCAGAGGGGGACTGGCTGAGTGGGTAAATGAAGTGGTTAATGCCTCCCTCCGCCAAGGCAGGGTTCCACCCTGCCTGAAGGAGGCGGTAGTACAACCTTTGTTGAAAAAGGCCTCCTTGAACCCCAATGTATTAGACAATTACAGGCCAGTCTCCAATATCCCATTTCTGGGCAAGGTATTGGAGTGTGTGGTGGCCTCCCAACTCCAGGAATTACTGGATGAGATGGATTGTCTAGATCCATTTCAATCTGCCTTCAGACCTGGTTATGGGACAGAAGCAGCTTCGGTCGCCTTGTTGGATGATGTACGCTGGGTATCCTCCTGGGCTGCCTCACTGGGATGGGACTTGGAGGTACTGTTTTACAGTGGCTCCATTCCTTCCTGGAGCGGCAGACCCAGAAGGTGGTGCAGGGGGACTTCTGTTCGGCTCCTTGGCCGTTGGCCTGTGGAGTCCCTCAGGGTTCCGTTTTGTCCCCCATGCTATTTAACATATACATGAAACAGTTGGGAGAGGTCCAGAGTTTTGGGGTGCAGTGCCACCTTACGCTGATGACACCCAACTCTACTTCTCCTTTCCACCCGATTCCAAGGAAGCTGTTTTGGTCCTAAACTGGTGTCTGTCGGCAGCAATGCACTGGATGAGGTCAAACAAATTGAAGGTTAATGCAGACAAGTCAGAGGTGCTCCTGGGCAGTCGAGAGGCAGATCAGGGAATAGGGACTCAGCTTGTTCTGGATGGGGTTACACTCCCCCTGAAGACTGGTTCGCAGCTTGGGTGTAGTCCTGGATTCAGCCCTGAGCCTGGATGCCCAAGTTTCAGCAGTGGCCAGGAGTGCATTTGCACAGTTAAAGCTTGTGCGCCAGCTGCATCCATTCCATGAGATGTTGAACCTGGCCATGGTGACACATGCCTTAGTTACATCCCGATTGGATTACTGTAATGCGCTCTACACGGGGCTGCCTTTGAAGAGTGTTTGGAAAGTTCAGCTGGTTCAAAGTGCTGCAGCCAGATTGTTGACCGGAGCTGGCTACAAGGAGCATACAACTCCCTTGATAAACAGGTCCACTGACTTCCAATCTGTTTCCAGGCACAATTCAAAGTGCTGGTTATGACCTACAAAGCCCTATACGGCTCGGGTCCAGGATATCTGAAAGACCATATTCTCCCTTATGAGCCTGCCCATCCCCTGAGGTCTTCAGGGGAGGCCCTTCTTTCCATCCCACCACCATCACAGGCACGCCTGGTGGGAATGTGGGAGAGGGCCTTCTCGGTGGCTGCCCCAGGGCTCTGGAACTCCTTCCCAGGGAAGCTAGACTGGCTCCCTCTTTGGTGTGCTTCCAGAGGCAGGCTAAAACTTTTCTGTTTCAGCAGGCCTTTGGGGAGTAGTTGAGACCTCTGTGGATGTGTTGCTTAAAGTTGGATTTTTTTAAAAAAAACTATTTTGTATTTAAAATGTTTTAAAATGTTCTATATATTTTAAAATTGTACTATGTTTAATTATATCTTTAATTTTTGTATATTTCTATTTGTTTTAACTGCACATGTTTTAATTTGTAAGCCACCTTGAGTCCCAGTATTGGGGAAAAGGCTGGATATAAATAAATGTAATTAATAATAATAATAATAATAATAATAATAATAACTGTTTCTGATATCTGTCTGTAGAATAAAAGACACAATATCAAATTTCCCTTCCCTTAGTGACAAAACCTACACACCTAGAAATCCCCATCCTTAAGAAGAGATTGTTATACATACATTTTGGGATAGAAAGTTTGTCTTGTCACCTTATCACCAATTCTTGTGAGTGGTAGGTGGGTTATTACATTTATATATACCACCACCCCATAGCCAAAGCTGTCCGGGTGGTTCACAAAAATTAAAAGTTGTGTATACTGTAAACCATGGAAAGCAATGACACAACCATACTCAAAGCATTTTCAACTCTTTTAAATACCCTTGACCATCTCCAGTCTTAGCACAGCCAAATGGCTGTTCAACCCAATTTGCTTTTTATATATATCACAAGTGCAACTTCCATACCTTACATTAGTGATGAAACAAATACATTCCAATTCAGATGCCACAAATGAGAATGTCACAGCATTGATTGTGTGTCCTCTTTTACAGAGGGCAGTCCCCTATTTGAGGGGTTATCAGAGGACTGTTCTGTCTTCGAAGGCATCCTCTATCAGATGGGCTGTCCTTTCCAATTCTGGCTTAAATATAAAGGAAGAAAAGAACTGTTGGCCTATCCACACTTGGGCACCTGGACAGCAGATCACCTGGTCAGTCTTCCAGACTATGGTGAGGTCACAGATCACCTGGTCACAGGTGTCCAGGTCACAGTCTTCCATACTACAATGATAGGTACCTTATTTCTATTTAAATTATAATAATTATTTTGGGGCAATAAGTGGTGACCCTCATGACAAATGAACACAAATCAGGCTTGACACCTCAAAATTGGAACTTTGCTGCGAGAAGTGAGCCAGGTCACAGCTGTTGCATTCTGCTGAACCTGGGACACCCCAAGTTGCATCATGATTCAAAGGAATGGACAATTCATAATACAGGATGCTCAGTAATGAAGAAAGATCTAGGCCAGCAATAATATTCCAGTTAACGTTGAAACCAATGGCATGCCTGCCCAGTTTTGAGATTTATTGACTAAGGTAACAGAGAGGTCAAAGGCAATGAGCCTTCGTCTCTGGTAAGTTATGTGCCTGTTGACCTACTACAGGAATAATCATCGATCTTCTCTTGTAACTTCTGTACCTGTCGAACAGAATGGTTAAATATGGGCCTTCTTGACTTAAACAAAACAAAAAGGATTAAAGAGACGTCTTTATCTTAAAAATATATGAATTCTTTTTCAGATCACTTTCAATACAATAGATTTTTTTTAAAAAAAATTGATATTGTGTATTAATTGAGACATAGAATGTCTCTACACCAGCAATATGTGGCATGCTCGTGACAGGCCACTCACGGAAGTTTGCGGGTCCTTTAGATGATGGCATCAAACTCCTGCATGTCTCCAACACCTTCCTTGGTTATTCTGTCCTAACAAATCCCATGGATATCCCCATTCTACTGAAATGTACCAACTAAAAATAAAGAAACCCTTGTTTTATGCTATATTGCCAGGAATAAGGTCTTCTGTCAGGGATGGGTGGATCAGCCTATCTGAACATCATCATTAATTAATTAATAATAATAATAATAATAAGTTATATACTGCCCCATAGCTGAAGCTGTCTGGGCAGTATACAAAGTTTAAAACATTGAACATTAAAAACAAATATACAAAATTTAAAACTATAAACAGCATAAAAACAGATAACATACCAACTCAACATATGTTAAATGCCCAGGAAAAGAGAAAAACCTTAACCTAGCACCGAAAACATAACAATGTTGGCACCAGGCGAGCCTCGTCACGGAGATTGCTCCATAATTGAGGGGTCACCACTGAAAAGGCCCTCTTCCTTGTTGCCATCCTTCGAGCTTCCCTTGGAGTAGGTATTCAGAAGAGGACCTTAGATATTGAACGTAGTGTACAGGTAGGTTCATGTCAGGAGAGGCGTTCCATCAGGTATTGTGGTCCCAAGCCGTGTAAGGCTTTATAGGTGAAAACCAGCACCTTGAATGGGCTCAGAAACATACAGGCAGAAATGCAAGGGGGCCAGTGTCAATCTTATATATTCGAACCTTCTGGTTCCTGTTACCAATCTGGCCGCTGCATTTTGCACAAGCTGCAGCTTCTGATCCATTTTCAAAGGCAGCCCCATGTAGAGCACATTGCAGTAATCTAACTTGGAGGTTACCAGAGCATAGACGACTGAAGCCAGGTTATCTCTGTTCAGATAGGAGTGTAGCTGGGCCACCTCAGTTGGTAGAAGGTACTCCATGCCACCGAAGCCACCTGAGCCTGAAGTGACAGAGATGGTTCTAGAACCCCCAAGCTACGAACCCGCTCCTTCAGGGGGAGTGCAACCCCATCCAGAACAGGTTGAACACCCTCCATCCGGTCAGAAGAACCACCCACTAACAGCATCTCAGTCTTGTCTGGATTGAGTTTCAGTTTATTAGCCTTCATCCAGTCCATTGTCGCAGCCAGGCATATCAGTTTTGTATGTGTTCATTTATAAGTCTCTTCCATTCCTTCTGCATTAAAAAAAAAAAGATCTGCATGAAGATTTGTATTTAAAGACATGTTTACATGTGTATTTTTGAATGTATTCTTATACGACAATTCACATTTGTAAATACACTGTCTTTCAAGGTATGCATTTCTAAACATGTTCCGTAGGAATTTGGGTGCATTTTATGAGCCAGGAGCAGCACTGCAAAATTCAGAGAGGTGTGAAATCCGATGGATAACTGCCTTCCAGAGCGTACATTAGTCCAGTGGATGTGGATCAGGTCAGTTCACTTTGAAATGCAGACTGAAGGAAATCCTCAAGCATCCATGGTTAAAACTATTTGAAAACTTTAATACTACTCTCTTTGCATATCCAGCTACAGTTGGAAAGATCATATGTGCATTTGACTAAAACTTGTGCAGTCTGTTTTATTTTTATGTCTGTATGTATTTATATTGTTTTTGTGCCACCCTTCCAACAATCTGTTTTTGCCAAAGCACTGTAGAAATGAAATCTGAACATTTGCAATCCAAAGAATAACTGTAAAATCAGAATCAATAACATAGGAGGGACAGTAAGCCAGGATGGAGATTGGCTCATTACCTAAATAGGTGTCTACTCTGCATTCATCTTGCTTCCAAAATGGTAGAACATAAAGCAATGCCTCCCTTGAAGGAATAGTCCCAGATCCTGACGGGGTTGAAAAGGAACAAATATCAACCTGCCTTGTTTTAAATGGATATTGTATTTGTAACCTGTTTTTATGCACTTTATGGTTTTAAATTTTGCATAATGGCTTTTAATGTTCAATGTTTTAAATTTGTAAACCTCCCAGACAGCTTCGGCTATGGGGCGGTATATAAATACAATAAAATAAATAAATAAAATAATTTTTATCTAGTTAGTTAATTAGTTACTTAGTTATAATCTGCTTTTCAAACCAAACTCTCACAAAGCGCTATACACAAGGCGATACATGATGCATGTCAAAAAGATGTATGCTGGCTCATTAAATCGGTGTGGAGTTACTATGAGAAAGACTGTTATGAATCAAGTGAGTGAGGCACACTTCAATATGCTCTTAAAGGCATGTGCAGAAAGGGCCATGTGTAGGGTGACCAGATAAAATCCAGGTCAGGCCTCATGTAACTTTAACAGTTGTAGAGAAAAGGGAATTTCAGCCAGTGTCATTTGTATGCAATTTGTATGAAATTCCCTCTTCATCACAACAGTTAAAGTTGCAGGCACTAAACTAGAGTGACCATATACAAAAGAAGGCAGGGCCCCTGCAACTTTAACTGTTGTGATGAAGAGGGAATTTCACCAGGAACTCATTGCATACAAATGACTCTGGTTGAAAATCCCTTTTCTCTACAACTGTTAAAGTTACATGAGCCCTGACCTGGATTTTATCTGGTCACCCTAGCCATGTGTAAGTCAGCTGGAACAGTTGGTCCCACTCCATAACAAGGGGACCAACACTAAGTCAGACCATTATCCATCTAGCCTACTGTTGTCCATTCCTACCATCCTTACTAAGGCTTCATGCAGAGGTATTTCTCAGTTCTATTACTAAAGATTCTTTAACTGGATCTGCCAGGGACTGATCCTGGGATGTTCTACATGCAAACTGCATGCTCAGCCACTGATCCAAATAACTGGCCCTTCCTCAAATCACTGAAATATTAGTTGGGCATATAGGGTGAAATCCAACACAAGTCCCATTTACAGCAGGCCCACTGAAATGAATGGGACTTATATTAGTCCTAACTGAATAAGTCCCATTCATTTCAATGGGTCTACTCTAAGTAGGACTTAAGTCCCCTCACCGCCATTTTTGCTTGGGCCAGTCTACCTGTATATCTCCACTACAATGGTGTGTCAACTCCATCATGCAATGATTTATTTCCACAGGCCTGAAGAACCATTGATCCACAAGTGGCAAGATTTGAGAGCTATGGAGCAGAAATAGCCAGCCATTTCCAACAAAAAGCAAGCGTGCAGAAGCACTCCATTTGACAATGCAAAGATAATATTTGGCTCCATGTGTTTCTGTGAAACCAAACCCAAACTTATACTTCCCCAGTAGAATCCATAAAACGCAGAGGGGTGGCAGTGTTGACCATTGGATGGGATTTTTCTGGCATGTCAGATCAGCCTAATGCAGGCACGCACTCAAGGTTTCGGCAGCACGAAGAAGGGGGTGTTGTATTTCATTGGCAGACAACTGAAGGAGGAAATCTCCCGAGTGGATGAAATCATTGCCCCGAAGCTTTCTTGTATATTTTAAGACAATCAGAAGCCAAGACAATGCTTTGAAAGCAATTTATGGTCATAAAAGGGTGCTTCCCCCATTACCGAATGCATGACGCTGCCCTGACCTAGCTTCCTATGTGGATATGTGCCAGGACAAACTGTCTGTGCTCGGTGGTGCCAAAAGAAATTGTCATTCCTTACAGGCCTGTTCCATCTGGCATCCTCCTCTAGACAAACAAATGGAGAGATTGACTGCTAGCTCGGGAAATGCAATTCTCCATTTTATACCCTCCTTTGTACCGCACTGTAGATCTGCGTATGTGGCTCTAAAGCACTGTGCAAGTCATTAGACAACAGGCAAACAGACCATCAGTTCCTTTTCAGGGGAAGGAGGGCTCCAGCTCTTCCTCTCCCTTTCCTTTCACTCCCATTTGGCCCACATGGTCCAGCTTCTGCTCAGGCCTCTTTGCTCCACCCTCTCATTTCCTCACCTGCAGGAGATGAGCAACCTTGTGAAGTCCCTCTCTTAGTTGCAGAAATGGGCAACTAAAATGATCAAGGGGCTGGAGCATAGTGCATAGTTAAACTATGAAATTCACTACCACAAGATGTGGTGATGGCCACCAATTTGGATGGCTTTAAAAGGGGGATGGATAAATTCCTGGAGAAGAAGGCTAACAGTGGCTACTAGTCCTGATGGCTATGTGCTATCTCCAGTATCAGATGCAGTAAGCCTATATTCACCAGTTGCTGAGGAACATGGATGGGAGGGTACTGTTGCACCATGTTTTGCTTGTGGGTCCCTGGCCAACAGCTGGTTGGCCACTGTACGAACAGAGTGCTGGACTAGATGAACCCTTGGTCTGATCCAACATGGTTCATTTTTTGTTCTTCTATTCTTAAGGGTAACAGATGGGAGCCATTTCCAACGTTATGCTGTTTGAATCTACTTCTCTCACATATGTACATATATTACATGTACATATATTATACCTATGTTTGAAGAGCAACTTCTCAGAAAGAAAAATGCTAACAGTATGAGGATGTGGAAACAAGGGGCCAAGCATCATTTTGTAGGGTCTAGTAGAAACTTGTAACACAGGTTCACCCCCACCTCCACCCCCCCACCCCCACCCCCACACACATACCATGGTCCCATAAATACAAGTCATGAAAGGAAAGCTTCTGTTTCAATTCTGAAACTATGTTTTTTACATTTCTGAAATTGGATTTTTGTCCACAAGGGGGCTTCTCTACCATGCCTCCACCATAAACACCCTGCCCGCTTTGTTGATATTTTTATTTAACATAAGATTCCACCAGAAGAAAAGTTGAACATAACTTGCTACTCTTTCATAACTTCTTGGCTGGTCCTTAAAATGGTATTCTGCCAATGCTTCGATTTTTTTTTTTTTTTTTTTTTAAATAATCTAATGGACCAATGTAGCTGCAATCATTTTATAAATACACCAATTCGCACTAGAGCATTATTTTTCTGGAAATTTTTCTTGCAAAACCAAACCATGACTTATCACCATACCAGCAATTTCTCTTTCAAGTTCACACTTGAAAGAATAACTAGGTGGCTTAACCATTCTTGCCCCATAGAAGAACACCTGCAGTTTTTGATGAGTGCTAGCTTGCTGAAATGTCTTTCAGCTTCTGCCACAGTAACTATTTCCCTAGTTAATGTATTGCCTGAGGGTCCTACCATCAGCACTAGCTAACATTGTCCTGGGATAATCAATGTCCCTGCTTATTAGAGTGTTTTTCTCCTTCCCATCATAAGAAACTCCATGATTGGTCGTTCTTGTCACATTGGGAAGCACAAATCTCTGTCACTCAAACTACAAGTCCTAATTTGACTGCACAAGCACATCTGCTAAGGCCAGTAACTCACAATTCATTATGTTGCTTGTTCTGTGCTAACTCTGCTTCTGGCAGGATTCAGGAAATCTCACAAGATCTGCACATAGATCTGGACATATCTCACAAGATCCATACATAGATGCAGGGAAATAAATACTGGGAGTAAATAACTTCATGCATGACTTACAATTTGGCCTCACTTTCCCCCCTCATGGTGGAAGAATGGTCTGAGTCCCCTAGATCTCCAGTAGGGTGGCCAAAAAAGAGGGCAAAAGAGGAAAGCCATTTGCATAAAATATGCATATTCCAATTCACATATCTAGATGCAAATTTAGAAATTTGAGGCAGTATCCAATGGTGTTGCTCTGCAAACTGAAATAGCACTAGCACAGTCCTGCTGAATCTTTCAGTTGTGCAAATAGTTGTGCAACAGGTTGCACAATGGGTTGCACAAGCACAATGCACAAGTATTTGCACAACCGTGTTTGCACAAATGCAACTTTAGTTGGATTATTCTATAGCGCAGAGTTTAGAACCTACTTTCCTCTAGCACTTCATCGTTTGCGCTAACAAAATAACACAGTTGGATATTACCCAATTACTATAATTCAAACAGAAACACCTCACCATGATCTGGAAAACTTTGACCAGGTGACCTGTGTGCTTGTTTGTTCAGCCTGCATCCAAGGGCTCTCTATTGATGGACAACTGTCCTTATGGTTCTTTATCTTTAAAGACAGTCAAATAGAGGATGCCTTCAAACAGAGGATGTTTTCAGTCCTCTGGCAGCCCTTCAAATAGAGGACTGAGGACACCTGGCCATCCTGGCTCCTCTATTTGAAGGGCTTCCCTGTTCCCTGGGCATGAGCAGGCAAAGAATCTGAAGGCTGAGAAACGAAATGGCTAGGGTGATAGGCTGACCATCTGAAAAGGAGGACAGGGCTCATATAACTTTAACAGTTGTAGAGAAAAGGGAATTTCAGCAGGTGTCATTTGTATGCAATTAGTTCCTGGTGAAATTCCCTCTTCATCACAACTGTTAAAGGTGCAGGCACTATACTAGAGTGACCATATACAAAAGAAGGCAGGGCTCTGCAACTTTAACAGTTGTGTTGAAGAGGGAATTTCTCCAGGAACTAATTGCATACAAATGTCACTGGCTGAAATTCCCTTTTCTCTACAACTGTTAAAGTTACAGTCCTCCTTTTCAGATGGTCAGCCTATAGGGGGACCTAAAGGCAGAATGTCTGAATGAAAGGAAGAAGTAGGCAGTGACATTCAGAAGCAGGGACCTGGGTTAAAAATGAATGGAAGAGACAGAGGCCTCTATGAAATATAAATAGTGAGATGAAATGGATGAAGTAGACCCAGGGATTACTAACAGGCAGGAGAGTCTTGGGGGAGTGGGGGTTTGAAGAAAAGAAGGATACAGGCAAGGGAATTGGCTGGGGGATTTGGGGAGTTGTAGTCCAACACGCCTGGAAGACACCAGGTTGACTTTCAGTTTGCTTAGAAATTTAGGGTGACCAGATAAAATCCAGGTCAGGGCTCCTGTAACTTTAACAGTTGTAGAGAAAAGGGAATTTCAGCCTGTGTCATTTGTATGCAATTAGTTCCTGGTGAAATTCCTTCTTCATCACAACAGTTAAAGTTGCAGGCACTATACTAGAGTGACCATATACAAAAGAAGGCAGGGCCCCTGCAACTTTAACAGTTGTGATGAAGAGGGAATTTCACCAGGAACTAATTGCATACAAATGACACCTGCTGAAATTCCCTTTCCTCTACAACTGTTAAAGTTACATGAGCCCTGACCTGGATTTAACTGGTCACCCTACCCTAAGTATTATTTAGTTCAGGCTAGGCTGACCATCTGAAAAGGAGGACAGGGCTCATATAACTTTAACAGTTGTAGAGAGAAGGGAATTTCAACCAGTGTCATTTGTATGCAATTAGTTCCTGGTGATATTCCCTCTTCATTACAACAGTTAAAGTTGCAGGGGCCCTGCCTTCTTTTGTATATGGTCACTCTAGTATAGTGCCTGCACCTTTAACAGTTGTGTTGAAGAGGGAATTTCGCCAGGAACTAATTGCATACAAATGACACTGGCTGAAATTCCCTTTTCTCTACAACTGTTAAAGTTATATGAGCCCTGTCCTCCTTTTCAGATGGTCAGCCTAGTTCAGGCACCAACCTCTTCATGTTTAGACAGAAAAAAGCCTTACAACTCCCAGTAAGCCCCAGCCTGCTGTGAGTCGTAGGCCTTTTTTCTGTCAAAATATGCATAGGACGACACCCTTAGTAACATAGTTTAAGGGCAGTGGGCATGGATCCTAAGTTTTTATTCCAGGAATGAAAAGGGTCCTTCTGTGACCACAGCTTGCCTTCTGTGAATGCATGCTTTTTCCCATTCCCTGAGCAAGAACTGAATATCCAAGTCTATGCGTTGTTCATACACTGAAAAAATCAGACTCTGTTAAGACTCACCTAAGCTTTTTTAGCTCCAAATGAGGGGATAGACTAGGGGGCAGGATTTGGGGTGGGGGAAGAGAATGAAATCCTTTGGAAAGTTCAGGTGGGTATTGGCTTGCAGGAGTGGTGGCAATTTTTTTTCCTCTTCCTTCTTTCCTGGATCTTTTTTTCCCTCTGAACTGAGAAGCCCCTCGGCCATTTCTTCAAAATGCCCTTGGAATGGTGCTACATCATCATCATATAGAAGAGTTCCCAGGGGCCAATGAAGGAAACGATGATGGTCACCAGTAGGTGGCCAGTGAAAGCAGTTCTGTTTAAAAACACACTATACAAACTTTTTAAAAGGGGTTTTAAAAGCAAAAAGACAACAAATGAAAGAAACCATGGCTGCCATCAACCAGCATTCTCATCCTTGAATTTTTGAAGAATTTCCCACAAAAAATCAGCAAAATGGCTCTCTCAAATTTGCCAACAGCTTGAGCGGTGAGCTTTCCTTTCTTTCTTTCTTTCTTTCTTTCTTCCTTTCTTTCTTTCTATAAACAATTCTACCCTGTCCTTCCAGTGTGTGACCACCACACTCACGTTTCATTCAGCCTCAGCTTGTGTGTCTGCTACAACTTTCTAAACTTAGTAGAGACAGGTTGCAAATCGCATGAAGATTACTAATGACTTTACAGATGTTTGGAATTTCCTCATTTAACATCAGGAAGTATTCCTCAAGCTTTGAGGGGATGTAGTGGTATTAAATGCTTGGGGGGGTTGTGTTAAAGCTGTTCCTTTCATTCCATCCTCAGGTTGGGTATTTCTGGCATGAGCAGGGGTAGCTTTCCCCAAATACTTTTGACTTGCCTTTTGTGCATTTTGGCGCTCAAAGATTCACACAATGGGGAACAGAAATGGCAGGCAGTGGGGTTGGGAGTAACTTAAGGAGGCAGCAGCTGAGAAGAAGGTGCCATGGATGGGGTAGGAAATGCTGCAATGGCTGGGACTGTTTATTTCAGTGCAGTTCTTAAAGCAATGCCATTCTGTTAAGGCCTGCATGGAAAATTTACAAGCAAATAGGGATGAGCAGATCTGAAACTCTCCGTAAGAGATGTATGAGAATTTTGTTTCTGTTTGCGACTTGTGCAAAAATGTTCCATTTCCAGCCCCACACATGAACGTGAGCAGGAGCACTTTTCTCTGAGAAATGTCCGCAAATTCCGAATTTGCGAACACATTTGAAAAATGGGCATTTTTTAAAAAATGGGCATTTCATGCTCTAATCAAAGCATAGAAAATTGCACACCTTTGAACAATATGCACAGAAATGCTCACTTTTCCCATTCAAATAAGCCATAAAAAGCAGGTTGAAAATGAAAATGGGAGTGAGCCAAAACAAACTTCTAGGGTGACCAGATAAAATCCAGGTCAGGGCTCATATCACTTTAACAGTTGTAGAGAAAAGGGAATTTCAGCCAGTATCATTTGTATGCAATTAGTTCCTGGTGTAATCCCTCTTCATCACACCAGTTAAATTTGCAGGGGCCCTGCCTTCTTTTGTATATGGTCACTGTAGTATAGTGCCTGCAACGTTAACTGTTGTGACGAAGAGGAAATTTCACCAGGAACTAATTGCATACAAATGACACTGGCTGAAATTCCCTTGTCTCTACAACTGTTAAAGTTACATGAGCCCTGACCTGGATTTTATCTGGTCAGCCTACAAACTTCGGAGTGATTTTCACAGAATTTTGGTGAATTTGAAAATGGCTGATTCTCCCATCCCTGCTCTCAATTTCATTCCATTCCATACACATTTTTTTTCTACTCAGAGAAATATACATATTTTTGTGCACATTTTCCAGTGTACACATGTTTGCATGTATGTCCCCATTGACTAAAACATGCTTGCGTACATATTAGAAATGTACACATTGGATTTGGGATATTTTTCAAATGTTTGCACGCTGTCAAATGCTTTCTTTTTTTCTTTTGTGAGACCCCCCTCTACAAGAATTTGGTCTGACGCCTGGTTCTCTGATTATGTGCATCTTCTCGGAAGCGCTTTATGGTTAAATGACTGTACGCAGGAGGTCATTGAGTGCACAACTGGTGGCCTTACCAGTTGTTTGAAATGCGCTTTAGAAGTAGTTAATGCGGAGAATCGCTTGTTCACATAGTCAAAATGCGCTTTAACGGCCCGCAGCAAAATAAAACTCGCTATTTAACGCGCATTCAATAATGCGCATAATCGGATAGATAACGCGCCTCAACTCCCGATTTGCACTCCGCTCATGTAGAGGTAAAAATTTTAATGAGACTTGAAAGAGCTTTAAACCTCTGGTGTAGAGGCAGCCTGAGTCTCATGGAAAGACTGGAAATGTACAGATCGCTGACTGCAAATTGTATCTTGTTCTCCATCCAGTCCCAAGAGGTGAGAGCGGGCAAATCTGTTTACAAAAACAAAGCACAAAACACAAAACCTCAACAGAGCGAAGTTCTCTCCCATACCTACAAGCAAACTGTGGCCCGGAGCCTGGGCCATCTCACTTTACATGTAAATTGAGAGCACCAATCCTGGAAACAGCTACTTCCAAGCTCGTCCGCTCTCCGCCCTCTACACCCCTATGGTGTAGAAAGGGCCTAAATTACAGCTTTGATGGAAGTGGGGGAGGGCAGGTGTAAATGCTCTGAAATCTCTCCTGCCACAGGACTATTTTGCACCTTGTGCAGCAATTCCCCTGAATCTCATCTGAAGACTGTGCCCTGCAAAAAGAAGCTGCTGCCAGTGGACGTTGGTGGCTCTGATTTTGCTGGAACAGTAAATTCATTCTGGGTTTTAGTCAGAACCAGCAAGAACTCTAAAGAAGCTATTCCAGGTTCTGAAATCCAAGGTGGATTCACAGCCCCATCGAAATCGGAGCCACCAGCCTCCACCAGCTGCCACCCACCCCAGCATTCGGGCGACAGCACTTGTATAATATCGTATTTGTTGCATTCATACTTTATTCTTCTAGGTGTATATTTTTAAAAGTAATGGGTGAAGAGGCCCACACTCTGAACATGACAGGCATCTTTGACATCCTTCCCGCCAGAAACAACAACAACTGTGTAGCAACACACAATTTTAAATAGGGAAAAGGTCATTTGATGTCTAGATAATCCCTCAAGTTTCGGCTACGATTGATGCAGCTACCTCCTGCTTCCTTACGTTTGTGGATATTTCCTGCTTTTTACAGTGTAGGGGGTTCTAATAGGAAAGCAGACAAAATGCCTGTGATTACGTACTTTTCTGCATCAGAAAATAGCAGACCAATTTCAGTGCTTTCCTACAGGATGAGAAACCATCATCAAAGCTCAAATATCTTTGCAGAATCTGAGCTATAGTCAAATGGGTACCCTTTGTTCCTCCTGAGGAGAGTTCTGTAATATCCTTCTGGACCAGTCCTCTCAGCCATGAGGCCCGGCTATCTAAAGGGGAATTGAAATGCTGGAATGTTTCCTTGCCCACCAGACATCTGAAAAAGTCAGAGCTGGAGAGCAACAGTTCTGTGGCCATGTGTGTGTGCGCACTTCGTCCGCTCATGCTTTCCTGCTTGAAAGAAAAGAGGCCACAAAAGGAATTTGGAATTGTCTGAGAACTCCAGTGCGCTCTGGCTTCCCCAGAGGAGCGATATCATTAAAGAAATATCCTTTGGTGTCACTATTAATACAACTCTCAAGTGAAGCTTTCTTTGTTAGAGGCAACCATCATTTGGCTCTCCTGATGAGAATTAAAGAGCCGCGGTGAAGTTTCAAGTTGCTGGGCGGTGTCTTAGGCAGGCAACTTCCACTGGCAGAATGAAAAGAAACTGCCTCACAGTGAGTCAGGCCACTGGTCCATTTAGTAAAGTAATCCCTGCTCTGATAGGCAAACATTCTCCAAGGTCTTCTGCTGAGAACGTCCTTCACTCTGCTATCTATGACCCTTTCACTGAATTGCCAGAAAAGAGGAAATGCAGCATCCAAAAAGAGAACAACAACGGCTGTTGATTTGCATGATATTTGCTTATCCTAATTTACATGTATATATGCAAATTAAGGCATTATTATTAGAATTTAAGCAGAAATTCATTATATCTCACCTTAGTGTGGGAAACTATGGTGACGACTTTGCAATTCAGTCTACTGCCCCGCTGCTAACTGTTGATGGCTAACGAGAGAGAGACAGAGAGGGAGACAGAGACTGACAGAAAGACAGACAGATGTCCATAAACACACATGCAAAGGATGTGCTGAGGGTATGACTACCACCAAATTTCTAAGCAGCATGTGCACCTCATACTCAAACAGATGCTGATATATTTCAGACAGATTATAACCATGCCAGTAAAACCCTTTGATTTTGAGGGTTTCCACAGGGTGGTCATAATTCACCCCAAAAGCAGAATAACTGGCCATTCACCCCAAAAGCAAGACATTGGGCAAGTCTTTCCACAGGTTTATGGCCAGAACCATAAACCATGTGATGACCTTAATTCATAAAGTTCAAAACGTTAGACTTTAAAGCGAAATTCTGGGGTGAAGTTTGAGGTTTTTGCTTGGTAGAAACATCCAAGATCTATTGGGGGACTGAAAAGAGTTTGGATAAGACTAATAAAATATCTTGGCAAGGGCAAGGTGTAAAAGCAGACTCCAAAAGAGGGAAGGGCTCTTACAGCTTTAACTGTTGTGATGAAGCTGAATTTGTGAAGCTGAGCTGTGGGCATCATCTGGTGCTCACCAGCACAGTCTGTCCTGTTAGGACTTCAGAGCTGGTGAAGAAATCCTTCATGCATTGGAAGAATTAGACTTGCCAAGGACTTTCAGTTGAAGAAAATGTTGACATTAATTTCAGAGGTTGCTGCTCAGGAAAAAAAACATTGGGATGATGTAGAAGTTTGTGTGGTCCATTTTACCCTTGGTCCCGCCCCCAGCCCCCAGGAGCTTCTCTGAAATGGCAGTTCGTGCACAACCCAGTCAGTTGAGCCATTCAATCCCATTCATTTCAATGGGAGAGGTTTAAGCCCCTGCTTAATTATCCATTGAAATCAATGAAACTGAACTTTGGTTGATTTGGGACCTGATTTGTGTGTGTGTGTGTGTGTGTGTGTGTGTGTGTGTGTGTGTGTGTGTGTTTGCAGGTGAACTTTGTACACATTTAGCAGCCTAGGCTAAACTTAGTTCTGCCAAAGAAGCAGCAATTGTCCCAAGAAGCTCCCTGTCCTAAATAATTTACTGGTGCTCATAGGTGTGCGCAAGGGGTGTGCTGGGTGTGCCCAGGCACACCCTAATGTCTCAAGCAATAAGTGCCGAACTGGACCACTGAGTAGGGATCGAGAGGGGGATCCAGATGCAGCAGGCATGGTCCTCCGGCTGCCCTCTGGCTGCTCCACTGCCCTCAACTGTGCGCCACGCTTCAAAGAGGCCAGGAGGAAGGGCCCCGAAGGCTAATATCGCCTCTTAACCCCCTCTTCCGGCCAGTGTCACTACAAAGCCCCACCAGTGCTGGGGCTTGAGGAGTGTTTCCTCATTCTCCCCACACACATACACACACACCCGCAATGGCCCTCCTGCGGTCAGGCAAGTGGAACGCAGAGTAGGACATCAGTATCTACAGTGTTTAATAAATAAATGAATAAAAATAATGTCCTTTATGACTGAGTATTCAATAAATGTTCACCTGTAAAAAAAAAAAATCCCTGGGTGCACACCCTAATGAAATGCTCTAGGCACGCCTATGCCGGTGCTGTTACAGACTACCTGACAGGGCTATGCGCCTGTGCTGCCTCCAGTACAGGCTGGTGGCTCCGATGTCCGTAGGATGGGGAAACTACTCCAAGTTTCACTCAGAACTCTAAAGGAGCTATCCAAGATGTGCCTTTAGAGTTCTGACTCGTTCTGACAATAATCTGGAACGGATTCCCCACCCCACTGGTATCAGAGCCACCAGCCTCCACTGGCTGCCTCTCCTGCTTCAGTGATCTAGGGAATCTCACACATCGCATGCATGTATGCGCAGGATTCCACCTCATGGAAGCTTTCTTCCACATGGATATGGCCCTTAGCTAGATCAGGGCACACGTGCTGAGCACCCTTACTTTAATTGGTTTCACTGGGAACTGAGTGTACTAAGAAGAACAGGACGGCTCATTGGGTCCCATTTAAGAATTTTTCTGATCATATGTATATTTTCAGTTTGAGAAATTGACTCTATTGAAGCCATCCGTTCGCATAAATAACTTGACTATCTTCTTGCCATATCCAATCTAGACCCACTGTGATAATGTGAAACCTTGTTTATTTCAGGCTCGCAATATTTACCAATGCAAACCATACCCAAATGGTAGCCTGAAACTTCCTTACCGTTTCTTTTCTTTCTTTCTTTCCCCCTTTTTTCAGACGGGCTTCTCTGTTAGAAAGATATATTCAGATATAATTCAATGTGGCTTGTTTAAAACTTTACAGTTGGTAGCTTAATATATATATTTTTTGTATTCTGAGTACAAAGGCGATATTATGCTTTTGTTGGCTTCCTTGCTAGTCTGCATGCCAGCGGCATAATTTTCTTCTCTGCAATATGTCAGGCTCTGAGTGCTGAGGGCTCAACAGGTGGTGGTTGGATAAAATTCTGGCAAATCAAATAGGTAATGTGGTTATTTCTTTTGTCAAATTATAATTAAAAGCAGAGCAGAGTCAAATGAAACTCATATATATATATATATATACACATACATATATATTGCTGGTCCAAAACAGAGTGTGAAATTAAATACAATCAGGTTCTATGACACAGGCACATCACGGTGGAAGTTTGTTCCCTGTACAAACATACACCACCTTCACTTTGATCTGGAGTTATACTAATACTTGTAAAAAAAATCACCCTGAAACGATATCAGTGTCGGCATCAAGGGGGCTTTTAAAAGACATGGCTTTTGCAGTGGGGGGTCTCTCTAGCATGATTTAAACATGCTTCCTTTGCCTCATCAGTGTTGGTCTTGTGAAGTCTTCTTTTCAGGCATGCATCTCCTTGTCATCTCAATCTGGCTCCTTGTGAGGAGAAGAAAATGAAGTTCTTCTATCGTGAATAGCGGTGTCTGGTTTCGTCTCACCCACCCCACCCCTCTCCAAACGATGCTGCTCAAAGCTCCAGTTCATCTCCACCCTATGGACCTCCCTCCACACCAACCCTTCCCACTCATCCTACATTCGGCTTTTCCCACCCGTGCTCTTCCCTACGTCCCTGCAGGTTCTAGCTCCGCCACACCACTGTTTCCACAATAAAAAGGCTGGCGGGAATGTGGTATCCAAGGTCAGAGAGTAAGTCTGTGTCAGGAACGCCTTAAATACAATAATCAGTCACCTCTTAAAATGAAATCTGGGGCAAATATTTGTAGGCAAACATCTTTGGAACATAAATAAGGACTCCTCCTCCCCAAAATGGTGTGTGTGTGTGTGTGTTTGTTGGTGGACTGGCTAGTTCCTGCTAGCAGCTGCTTTGGTGCCATTCTTTTAAAAAAGAGGATTCTTGACATTGTTTATGTGATCCAGCCAATCAGGAATCATATAAACAGTCAGTGTGATGACACTGTGGACTATGTAGCCCATCAGATTTGTCTAACAAACAATGCCAGAAAGCAACATCAGAGTGAGAGCAATGCTTCCTGACCTCACTCTGAACAGGCAAAACAAATTCACTCAGGTTTTGCAGGGCTCCTGTATTGCCTAAAAGGAAAACCCCAGAAATGCCCCCACTTCCTCCATTTTGGTTCCTCCTTTTCCATGCCCCACCTCCTCTATTTTGTTTCAGCCCTAGTTGCTCAGTTGGGCTTATACAAATTGGGAACTAAAGAGGAGAAGAAAATATTTGGCCAAGTCTAGGCAGTGGCTGAATTCGGACAACACTATAGTCAATGGTGGGGTAATAATCAACTTTACAGTTGCTCATCTAGGGGGTACCCACACAACATGGTAATAAATAATCAACCGTGGTGTGGATTAGGATTAGCGCTGAGTTGACTATGGCAACATTCGGACGACATGATAGTCAATACAACTGACAATTGTTCCCCCCCCCCGCCCCAGTTGCTTATTGTGTCGTCCGAATTCAGCCAGTGTGTTTGTTTGCTATGGTCTGAGACAAAATCAAAAAGCAGCTTTTTGGTGGGAGCAGATGACTTACATATCACATTGCGCCAAGACTTGGGTATGTGCAAACTATTTCCCCATCAACACTAAGGAGCCATAATATCTGAGAATAAGAAAGAGGGAATCAAGATAGATAGATAGATAGATAGATAGATAGATAGATAGATAGATAGATAGACAGATAGATGCCCTTATATACATCAGGGGCTTTCCTCCAAATACTTCCTGCAAGGGAGGCTCAGAAGGTGGCAACAAGGGAGAGGGTCTTTTCAGTGGTGCCCCCCCTAAGGGAATGATCTCCTCACTGAGGCCCGCCTGGCGCCAACACTGTCATGTTTTTAGCACCAGGTTTAGACTGTCCTCTACTCCTAGCCATTTAATGGGATATGATAGGATATTTATGCCAGCCATCTGAACAGGTCTAGTGTTTTATTGAAATTGTTTTTAGCTGTTTAATTTGTTTAAATTTTTTTATATTCAGATTTTCATGCTGTACTTTACCTTGTGCATTGTTGTGAACCACACAGAGAGCTTTGGCTATTGGGCAGTATAGAAATTATTATATCTCATTTTAAAAAGTGAGCCAACGGTGAACAGGGATCCCAACAGCAGGTAGAAAGGAGTGCAGTTGGGGTGGTGGGGAGAAAGAACTGATCTAGGTATGGGAAAGGAGAACCGAAGAGTGAAGGGGCTGGAGAGACCAGGGGATTTGAGAACAAGAAAAATAAGGCAGGAGATGTTTGTGGCTTGAAATAAATGTTTGGGCAGACTGAGAGATGTCCATTTGTACTTATGCCTGGGTCTTCAGAGGAAATGGGATTTAAATGAGTGGGTATTTATGGAGAAGAATACAACGCAGCAAACTTGAACTTTGGGGACAGATAGAAAGGAAGCCTGGAAGGTTACTCAGCTCAATACAAATGGAAGCCTTCTTCTAATTAGCCCTCTTTGCCTTGCACTCACCAATTGTTAGCCCTTGTTTTGAGTTTCTACTGCTGCTTTGGCGGGGAATATAATAAAACATTCCCCTAACGGTTCATCACCAATCACTAATTGCTAGATGGCATCATTCCATGTAATAGTGAACTGTTATTGTCTGATTGATTGATGCATGCATGCATGCATGCATGCATACATACATACATACATACCATGCCTTATAAGGCAGCTTACAAAATTCAAAAGTAATAAACACATCACGCAATCCATAAAAACAGGGGGGGAAAACATGATGAACAGAAAAATTAACAATAAACAGCACCACTAAAAAGTCTCTTAAAAATCATGCCAGCACATCCAAAGTGAAACTCTTCGTGGATAAATGTGTTTTCAAAATGTGAATGAACACCTTTTGAGAGGGGTCCACTTGCTGGATTCCCCCAGGAGAGAGTTCTGGAGGCTGGGTGCCACTGTAGAAAAGGCCCTATATCTGGGACTCACCAAATGGGTCTGATTCAGAGCAGGGACTGCAATGAAAAGCTTAAAACCATGTAGGTTCAGATGGGTGGAGATAGTCCTTCAGATAATTGAGTCCCAAACTATTAGGGAAATGGTGGGAACCTTGGGCCTCTCTGGACATC
Organism: Anniella stebbinsi; assembly: GCA_029215795.1. Lineage (NCBI taxonomy): Eukaryota > Metazoa > Chordata > Lepidosauria > Squamata > Anniellidae > Anniella > Anniella stebbinsi. The sequence goes on along the minus strand of JARDYH010000004.1, from coordinate 110,158,901 downwards.
TCCGCCCCAGTGAAGCTTGTGTAGTCCTAACAAGGCTCCTGTTTCAGGCAGGCGGGAGCCCTGAACAGGAGTACTCCCATTAGGGACCGGGGACATACTTGTCTGCAACGTTTTGTTGCAAGTCCCAGTGTCACCTATATTGCTGCCCATAAAGACACTTTCACTGAGGATCAGAAGAAATGACTACTGGGAACACTAGGGAACCTCCAGTGGAATCAACACTCCATTGTTCACTCCATGCATTACTCTGTGAGTGAGTGTGCAAAGGCCAATCATATCAAAGGCCAATCCCCTTCCTACAAAGCAGGGCTGGGGATCATGTAGCCCTCCAGATGTTGATGGACCGAAACTCCCCTCAGCCTTAGCCAGCACAACCAATGATGACAGATGAGAGAAGTTGTAAGCCAAAACATCTGTAAGGCCACTTGTTCCTCCTCCCTGCTAGAAGGCAACCTTGGTTTGGCAGATTTTTTTCCACATCTGTAATATGGAGGAGGAGGAGGAGGAGGAGGAGGAGGAGGAGGATCCTTTTGTAGAAACAAATTGAGGAAGTGAGACGATCTGTAAGCACTGGAGGCTGGTGGCTCTGATTTTGGTGGGGTGTGAATCCATTCTGGGTTTCAGTCAGAACCAGCTAGAACTCTAAAAACAAAACAAAGAAGCTATCCCAGCTACTAAACCCTATCCCAAATGTGCTCCTTATTTAATGTGCAGGAAAGGTGAGGACTCTCTATGTCCCATGCTGCTCCTTTGTTGAACTAAGACAGTGAAGTTATGGGAACAAGAGCTCCACACGTGTTGCAGTTTGCATGAGGCTTTGAATCCAAGCTGGAGAAGTTTCAATATGTACAATATCAAAACATGTGTTTCATTGAGCTGGATGCTGTCTCAGGCCATATAACTGACAACGGCCCAATCTTTGCTGTCCCAGAGCCTATCTACACTACTGCTTTAAAATGGTTTATAACAGTAGTAACAACTGTTGGGGCCCAGGACACTCCCCATATACAGTTTTCAAAACGTTTTCAAAGTGTTGTATCCTGCTTGGTGTAGATAGGCTCCCAGGCAAGTAGGGGAAAACAGAAGATGAGTGGGCTCAGAGCAGGCAGACATTTTGTTGCCTGAGGTGACGGACAAGATGGCAAACCCTATTCTACAGAAGTTAACTGGACTGGCAGTTGAATCTTACTTCAGTACTGGCAATGGGACAGCTTCTTCCACTGCACCTGAAAGTAGCAAGCTAGCTTAGGGGACGCAGTGCAAGCTGAGTGGCACCCAATGTTCTACCCTCTAACATCTTACCACGGATCATTCAACACACCACCCCAAGAGGATGGGAACAGGAGGAGGGCTCAGAGGGCACAGCTGAGTTGGGGGACACCTCTGCTATTCCCCCACACACACCTGCTGCCTGAGGTGGCCGTTTCACCCTACCTCAGACAAAAGAGATCATTTTCTTGACCAATTAAAACCAAATTAAAATCAAAAAGAAAAATAATCAGGAAACAACTGCAAATTTCACACAGGCGATCAGTACTACACCTTTAAATTTATAAAGCATAGTTAAAACCTCACAACAAAAGGTGCAAACGTTGGTAAATTGATAAATGAAAAATTAATTTTAAAAATTCACCATGCTGTACAAAATGTGTTGAAGTCAGATAAAGCATATCATAACCCTGTTACACACTTTTAATCTCAGATTACTAGGACAATCTATTAAAGTTAATAATGAAATTGGTTTTTGGTTATTTACCAATTTACGTAAGTCTGTCCCTTTTGTTATGAAGTTTTAACTGTGCTTTATAAATTACTTTAATGCTGTGATACTGATCTCCTGTGTAAAACTGGCAGTTCTTTCCTGATTTCTTATTTTTCTTTGGCCATCTCAGCCTGCCTATTTGTAGGGCTGGCCCTGCATTGCACTTGTGTGGACTTGCCTCAGAGGGATGCCAGCCACCAAAAGCAGCAGCCCTATGATGACTTCTCAGCCCTGCCCTCATTATAACATTCTTTACCCCTCATCTCATCAAGATCCAGCAGCATGCAGAAGCATGTGGCTGGACAATGTTGGATAAAGAATTCTTGACTATTTGTGTGTTGTTATTCATTCAAACATTGATTCAATGCATCCCCGTCTATCCAGTGAATGACTCAATAGGTTTTGGTTCCAATCCAGCAAGGCTGAAGTTCATATAGACTTGTTGCTGGTAGGGACATGGTACTCACAATATGATGGCTGCACTACATAAGAGCTTCTCTGTAGTGGCCCCACACCTTTGGAACAAACTCCCCTTGGAGGTCCGCCACGTACCAACCCTGCAGGCTTTTAAGAAGGCCTTGAAAACATATTATTTGTTGTTCTTGCTGGTTTTCTAGCTGGCTTTTATTGTTTTTAATTGCTATTTTATTGTATTTATGTTTTTATACCTTTTGATATTTTAACTGTTTTGATGTGTTTTATTGTTGTAAGCTGCCTTGTGAGGGCTTCTGCCAAGAAATGTTTTAAATAAATAAATAAATAAACAGTACAGTGGTGGATGGAGGAATCACCATAAGTATGCATCTTTGGGCAGTATCCCCAAAGTGAGCATCACATGTGTTCCACCCATTCATGTATATGCGCATCACAAACTTACATAGCTTTTCTGTTCCATCCAGACACTTACCCAGGCTTTGATAGTCTTCACGTGGCAGAGCAGTTCCATGCCCTTCCACAATGCACTTAGCAGGATATGTGCATGGGTGCTCTATGGTTCCCACTCCTCTACCATGTACAGCAGGGGTGCAGAATATCAGGTCCCACGAGCTAAATTCAGTCCACCTGTGGTCTCAATCTGGCCTTCAGTGATTCTCCGGATAGCCATGCCCTTTCCCCTGGCCCCACCTCCTTTTCCCTGAACACCAATCATTTGGAAGTTTCCTGGCTTTTGCACATTTTCCCTGTTTGAAAAGGTGGAAATGTCTCTCCATAAGGCTCAGTTACTGGCAGTAAGAGCTTTAAGCTCAATAGGCTGATATTTTTGGTATTTTGGCCCAGCCCATTTTGGCTTTGGCTCCACCCACCACTGAAATGCAGCCCATGAGAACTTCTCTGAAATTGAATTTAGCCCTCAAGATTCTACACCCCTGTTGTAGAAACTGTCACCTCCTGGGTAAGTAGCTGTATTGGGCCTCTCCCGGTTTTCCCCAAAGGATCCTGGAAACTTTGCTCTGAGAGGTCCCCCTCCCCACAGAACTATAGTTCTCTGGGTTCTCTGTTGAGACAGAATGGCCATTAACCTGTAGTATGGATACGCCTCGGAGAGCCTGTGTTTGCCTACAAGAAATATGCCTTTGGCAATACTAGAACGTTTTTAGATTGATGTGTACAGAATCCATCTCTCTTTGCCGTGACTTCCCATAAATGCTAGAGAGAAACCATGTTAATAACTGTTATTTTAAAATGCAAGATAAGGAAATGTATAGCACATTACATGTGTCTTTCCTTGATGTCAATATTATGTTGCACATGACAGGGCATCATGCTCTCCAAGCTTATGGCCAACGGAGTCGAAAGCTAACAGTATGTAGCACACTCTTTATCCAAGGGGGATTGAAACTGTTGCTCCCATACCTCTTGGTGTGCAATTCAATCGGTCCCATTGAAATTGGAAAAGATGCGAAACATGATAAAATTCCACCTTTTTAAAAAAAGAGAGAGAGAGAGAGAGAGAAAAGGGGGAAATGCAGGCTAAGAAGCAGTTAGAATTAATGAATGTTGGGCATAAAAAAAAAAAAAGTACAATAATGTCAGCATATTCTGCCGACCTTCCTCTGGAGCCATCTGTCTAGTTGCAACACTCTTCCCCCCCCCCCCCACAACTCCCGTGGGACCGGGTGAAGAGTTCAACTCCAACACTGCGCACCCCTCCCCTACAGCTGTCAAAACTATTGTATTTGGGCTCTGGCATATGTATCATTAAATTCCACACCACCGAGAGAAAAGAAGGGGTAACCGTATGAAATGTGTGTGATTTTACATCAATCGACTATGTACAATACTGTGGAGTTTCATATATATATATATATATATATATATATATATATGACTTTTTGTGGAGCAAAGCTTTCAGCCTGCACTTGAGCACTAATTAGGGAGCAAAGAAGTCAGATTGCTTAATACCATGGAGCTATAGAGGTCCAGTCATTTGATCTTAAATCTGTACCTAAGTTGCAATGTTCCTTATCTCAACAAACAATGTATAAGACAGCGGACAGATCTACACCAAGCAGGATATAGCACCATGAAAGCAGTATGAAAGCGATATATAAAAGGCAGGAGCCACACCGGGCAGGATATAGCACTATGAAAGCAGTATAAAAGCAGTATATGGCATGTGTCTATGGGCCCCAACAGTTGTCAGTGCACTTCAGTACCTCTACAAAGCAGTAGTGTGGCTCCTGCCTTTTATATACCACTTTCATACCGCTTTCATAGTGATATATCCTGCTTGGTGTAGATTGGGCCAGTGTCATCTGTTTCAGTGGTATTATTATTATTATCTCTCTTTTTTCACTCTTATTATTATTATTATTATTATTACCTAAAACAATAATCAGGATAATTGTACAGCTGGCAATCATTTGGGTGAAACAAAATGGATTGTTTCAAAGATACCATTGGGAAAGGTCTACATCTTCTCCCAGCATTGAATAACCTCAGCCTCTCGGATCTACATAGGCTCACCTCTTCCTTTGGATGGTGTCATCCTGAGCTCTCTTTCTTGGTCACTATAAAGTATGACAGTATTGGGAACTGATAAGCAGATAGGTAGGTAGGTAGACTGTACACAGTGGAAATGAGTACAGTTGGAAATATTATTTTTCCCAGTCAACCTTCTCCTCCAGGGTCATAGGGGAAATAGAAGAATTGTTTAGGCATGAGTCTGCAGTAAGTACTGTATGTTTTTTACTATTGATGCATAGAATCACATTTGATTCGTGCCTCCTCCATGCATTATGAATGAAATGGAACTGATTATGTAGCCTGCTGGGCTCATCCCTCAAAGGGTCAAGCTCCATTTGTATCAAATTGGTTTGTGCCCTGTTTCTGTCCTCCTGTCTCTGTGCATCTCAAGTTGTTGGTTTTTTTCTCAACATCTCTAACTCTGGTGAGGTTTGTGGGGCAAATCTTCAGAGATTTGCTGGTAATTGACCTGTTTTGATTGCACATGACTAGCATCTGCTAAAAGATAATGCAGGCCTGCGTTTTTGCTGTTAAGTGCTGGTCAAGTTATTAACTTGTGGCCAAACCAGAAGAAAAGACTCCTGAGACATCACTTTCCCTTCGACAGCTTCATTTTCTTCTTACCGTAATCTCCATTATAAATGAAGCACTTTGGTTTCGGTTTAAAGAGACATAAATCCTAAAGCTTGTCTAGTAATGAATCCACTGATTTCCCTGTTCATTATTACAGGAGTTAATGTGCTATAAGGTTATCGGTAAAGTCAGATGATTTAACCTGCTGCCACTGCTTTAACCACTAAAGACTCCTGGATACCATGAAATTGGCCTGGCCGTCTCAAGAAAATGAGTTTTTTGTAAGAAAAACTGGACCAGCAAATAAAATGAGGTCAGATGAAATTGTTCCCACATTGATTCTTAGCTCCAGTTTACCTATTCAGAAGACCACTATGTAGAGTTGGCCCTATTGCTGCAAATACATGGAGTAAGAAGCAACATATGATCTTGGAGACTCCACACCAAGTGCCAATGTCATAGCTCATTGGCACTTGGTGCCAATAGTTTCTCTCCACACACAAAAAGAAAGAAAGGGCCTCTACAAGGAGCACCCAGCTCATACATAACTTTCCACATGCTGCATTGTGGAAAATAGGCTTTAAATTGCCAAGTTCTGAATAGTGGCTTGCACTGTACAGTTTCCCACTACTATTAATGATGGTTGCTGGAGGTTTTGTTTGGTCGCTTTTTCCATCATTGTTAGGGTGAATGGAGACCTGTTCTTTTCCTGCCTCCACTTGTACAGTCCAAGTGGTCTTCCATAGCATCTCTATGCTCTGTAGGCATCTCAAACTCCAGACACAAGACATAGTGTTGGGCTTATTTTTTTTTTAAGTCTATATGATTTAGGGCTAGGGTACCTGAGGGATCCAATCTTTTGCCATCTAACCTCTCAACAACAGCTGTAGTTTCAGTTTGTCATCAGAGACCCTCCTCTGAGCACCCTCATTATATGAAGTGAGCCTGGTAGCAATGAGGGAGAAGGTCTTCTTGGTGGTAGCGTTCCAGTTGTGTAAACATCTCCCCAGGCAGGTTTGCCTGGCACCAACTTCATTATGCTTCAGGGGTCTTTTTTATTTTCACATGGCTTTTCACCCATTCTTAATCCATGAGGGGCTGTGTTTTATTCTGCTTCTACCCGTTTAAACTGGGGGTTTTTTTTGTATTGCGTTGCATTGCAGTTTGCTTTTGCATCTGTACTCCCAGATTAAAGGGACATGAAACACAGGGCTAAAGGAGCAACAACCTCATAAAACTCATCTCAGTTAAGGAATCTGCAATGGGCAAATAGCCTAACAAAAATATTCCCTCTCTCCACTGCGGGTTCTCTAAGGGTGCCTCTACAAGAGCAATTTAAAGCTCTTTCAAGGCGCATTACAGATTTTACCTCTACAAGAGTGGAGCGCAAATCAGGGGTTGAGGTGCTTTTTATCTCCCCTTATGCACATTATTGAATGCGCGTTAAATAGCGAGTTAAAATTTACCATGGGAGTTAAAGCGCCTTATGGCCATGTAAACATGCAATTCTCCGCTTGTAAACAACTTTAAAGCATGTGTCATACAGCCCGTAATGTGCTTCACCACCTCTTGTGAATAGATATTAGGAGTCAATGTGCTTATCCGTATATGCGCATAATCGGGCAACCAGGCGTCAAAGCAAAATCTTGTAGAGGGGACCTAAAAGACCGTGATGAAGGATTGTCAAATCAAAAGTGAAGGAGGCGACAACAGAGTAGGAGTGGAACTTTGAAGTGGGCAGCTCTACCCCTTGGCACCTGGCACCTGAGCTTTGCAGCTGGCCCTTTCCTATCTCTCCTATGGGCTGAGAGCAAAAAGCACCACCCTGTCCCTCAGCAAGAGCTGAGAACTGTCAGTATTATGTATTTATACAGACCCCCAGAAGAATGCTTTTGGAAGATGGGCTAAAAAAATCTTTACTTAAAATTAATTAATAGGCCCTTTACTAAGGAGGGTCATTACAGCAACATTTGAGAATGCTGTGATTTATAATGATATATATCATCAGTAGCAATATTATTGGCTTTCTCTTTATTGGTGTATATTCTCCGAAAGGGGCATATTGTTATGATACCATAGTATCATTTTCTTTCTTTCTTTCTTTTAAAAATACATGGAGCAACAAGACTATCATCTTCCTGCATTCAGCAATGTTTTTGACAGAAATATAAGCAAGTGTAATGATCTTAAGCCTTTTATATGCATTACATTTGTTGCACGTCAGAAACAATGCTTGGATATCTGAACTGGAATCACAAGGAACAAAAGAAATGAGCTTGTTAGCTGCATAAGCCATTTTAGCCTTACCTCAAAAGGCTGTCGTGAGTAGTGAGCTTTCAAGTGCAGGCTTAATCCAAGGAAATGTTATGTCATGCATATAGTGTAAACATACACCAAAGAGTTCCTTTTGTTCAGCAATTTCTCCCCTTTCTTACTTTCCAGAGAAATGCCTACATCTTGTGTGTTTATCGACCATAAGCAGCATAAGCAGCTCCTTCAACCGTTGATCTCCTCTCTATATTACCTATACATTGAGAAATCTCTTCCAACAAACAGTGGGAATAAAGCTACCCACATGGAATAGTTACAGTGCCTGTTGTTATTGCTGAACCTGTTGCTGATTTGCAACAAAGTGGTCCTTGATGTTAACTTCATCAATTTGGACTTTGGATTTCCCATCCATAAGGAACCCTTAAGGCAGTTGAAAACACAGCAAATAAAAGCAACAACGGAGGTACTTTTTGACTTAAAAGGGCTATTTCAGCTAAGCTCTGAGCCCCAGGTTCCATTATGCTGTCAGGACTTGATCGTGTGGTGGATCTTGAACTGTTGACTTGAAGAATGTCAGGCAGAGATTCAGGATACATGACACCATATTGATGTGGCCAAAGGAAATATCTGAAGGAAGACCATCCACACCAACCAAGGAAGCCTCCTTGCACCAATACGGCAGAGCAGGTCCGGTGATACTCCCTGATCCTTATAGAAGCTTCTGGGTCATGCTTGCTTGGTGGTATGAGCAACTAGAAAATGTTAGTGCTGGCCAGAGATTGCCTGTGCCTCAATTGTTCTCAGCTTTGGCCTCAACCCATTGTCATCTGCACAAGAATTGCATCTGACAGGAAAACAATCTGAAAACCGCTGTGAAGAATCTAGAAACCTACTCTACCTCTGTTTAATTATTCTGTCTCTTATATAAAAAACATGGTCCTGTTATGATAGGTATTTGCTGCCCAACTGATTCATTATACTGCACCACAATTTGCTATGTTTTGGTGCATTGTTTGCCTTCTTATTGTCCCATCTACAACCGCTGAATTGATGGCCTCACAGTTGCTCCTTCCAATGACTTAGGCATGTCTGCTTTAATATATTACCTTATGGCAAGTTCACAGATGACTTTCTCTTTGTTTGTCAGACGTAACTACTTCCCCATAACTGTAGTAACCTCTTTAGCATTTGGAGAAGATTAAACTAAATACATCTTGCCAAAGGCAAACAGTCAAAGAGTAACTTTCATTTTAATTACTGCAGACATGAAAAAAGAAGCTCTCAGAGAAGTCTGTCAATTTAGAGCTATATATAACTCTTTGAGGAATTCCTTAGCGATTTCCCTGCTTAAACAGATTTCCGTTAAAATACATTTGTTTTCTGTGCAGGCTGGAATTATTGTAAAATCAAATGCTCATTTTTCAAAAGTCTCCTCTGAATTAGAAATGCTGGCACAGTATGTAGCATGCACACATCCCCTGTACCTCTCAGGCTTTATTGAATTGCACTGAAGAGAGGAAAAGGATAGGTTTAAACAAAAGATTGACTTTGCATTATACAGCTAATGCTCTTTCCCCCTTTGAAAAAGCTCATTACTGCAAAGTATAGTCAATAGGAAACTAGGCACATTGCCTGGGCCTATTCAAAAAAGCATAAAGCAGAGATACCCAATCTTTTTTGGTCAGTGAGCACATTTGGAATTTTGAGAGAGTGCTGTAGATGCTCTCACAAAATGGCTGCCAGAGTGGGTGTGGCCAGTCACAACATTGTAATTCCCCAGAAGGCAAACTGGTGAGACCACAAGAAAAGTAACCTGCCTAAGAAACTATGTATGAGGCAGAGATGGGGTTCTGAGATCCAAAACACAAAAGCACTCTTTTGAATTCAGATGAAGATGGCACTGAAGAATAGTGCTTTGCTTTACAGCATGCCAGCCTCCAGGTGTGTGTTTTTTTTAATAACTTTAAAAAAAACTTAAGATATAAAATTAAAATCAGGAGGAGCAGAGAGCCCGGTAGGTGCCAAGAAAGGTGCCCACACAGGCACCACATTGGAGAACCCAGGCATAAAGACGCAAGAAGACCCCTGCAGGATCAGACCAAACATCCATCTAGTCCAGCATTCTGCTTCCAATAGTGACCAACCAGATACTTCCTGGAAGCAGGGCACAAAGGTGCTACTCTCCCATGGAATTTGTTCCCTAAGAACTACAATACAGATCTTAGTGGACAAATAATGGAGAAGGGCTAATGCCTTCATGACCTACTAGTACCTGTAGGATTCCTGGAAGCATCTGGTTGGCCACCACTGGAAACAAGATGTTATACCAGATAGACATAAGGTGGGGAACTAAACCTGTGGCCATCCAGATGTTGTTGCACCCCAACTTCCTTCAGCCCTAGACAGCATTACCACAATTTCCATCAGCCCCAGATAGCATTATCAATCTGCAGGGCCACAGGTTCCCCATCCCTGAAATAAACCCTTGCTCAGATCCTGCATGTTCTTCTCCTATTTCATGATCCATTGGGGCATCATGGATTAGACAAATTCAAATTAGACAGATTTATAATAATTGAAGCCAGTGGTTCCACTGCTCTGCAAACCACTCAGGTCATTCAGAGTAGACTAGCACCACATACATCGAGGCCTCCAAAGCAATAACAGATTGGAGAGAGATGTCTCTCCGGCTGTAGTAGCCCTCACCTCTCTTGTCCAAGGGCATCTGACATGATGAGGAACTAGTATTCCTACCTCTTGCTATTTCTAGGGTAAGCCCAAACCCAAAATGAAAGGAGCGAGTCTGACTAACTCAGAGTCCAGAATCTCAGTCCAGATTCTTATCAGGGCACAGCCCCACCCCATCCATACCCTAAGTTATCTGGTGACTCAGGAAACCTTAAGGACTAGAACATTAATTAATATTTGAAATTAAGTTTCAAGATGCTGACTAGAATCTGCTGCCAAAACCACAGCAAAGAATCACACATTAGGGAGATCTTACTTTTCCACTGAAAACAGCAATAAGACCTCATCTAAAACATAGAGGAGCCATCCAACTTCTCTTCATTGTCTTTAATAAACATAGAAGCAAGCCACCCCCCCCCCCGAATCTGTAGGCTTTCAGCAGCTGCTGGCCTTGCCAACCCAAAACACCAGGCATGCACGTCACATAGTGGTCTAAATAAAAAATGACAGCCCCTTACCCCAAGAAGCTTGCAATATAAAGGCACACAATACTTCAACTGCTGCTGTTTGCAATTGGTTTGGGTTGCAATATGGCAAGAGTGGGCTCCATGAGTTCTTTTAACGTTAGCCATGCCAGTACCTGGACCATGCCAAAATCTGGCTTTATCATGGAGGAAGGGAGACTTAATTTAAATTTCTGACTTCTTTCCAAGTTCTCATATCCTTCAACAACTTTAGTGAAGTGCAGTTATTAACCTTGAAGCACTTAAGCATTTAATCCTGTAAACAGTTACTGACTCAATGTGGATTTATTGGAGATGACGTATTAATATCATGGTATGCTATATCAACTCCAGAGACCAGCTTATGAAATTTTATGATGGGCTAAATTACTGTTAGGGCACTCCCACTATCCTGGAAAGTGACAGTGTTGAGCCAAATTCATTGTGATATTCTTGGGTAATATAAAGTTGCAACTTAGAATGGAAGTATCAAGGAACTTAGCAGAGAACAAGGTAGCACAAATTCACATCCCAGAACAGGTAGAATGGTGGTGAATCTCTCTGCAACATTAACAAGACAATAACTAAGGATTAATTTACACTTATGTTTTGGGCATTTTCATATCCTGAAGGTTACACCCACCCCTAAATATTTCATCCTCAAAAACAAACTACATATTTTTGATCCCCAAACGTTGCACAGATATGCATGCACACACAAATACATACACATGTGCTTCGGTAATGTTTATATGCACACTTAAAAAAAAAAAAAAAAAGGACAGCTCAAATTTGGTTGTATCAAGATATTTTCTTCATCTTCTCTTGTTGTCTGAAAAATTATTGTGATGGACGTTTAAGGTCCTCCTGAACATCTTGGGTCTGCTTATTCAAAAGAGGAGAGGGTCTCTGGCCACCATCTGCTGCACCCAGTGAGCACCTACCTGCTCCATTTGTCTGCCTGCCTGCCCTTCAGTCTGTTTGCAAGCAGAGTTATTTCCACCTGCACCTCTAAGCTGTGTGGCCTAACAAGAGCATATTTAGTTGAAGAAGCCCAATACAGTAGCCGAAGAGCAGTGCCAGTAAGGGCTAGCACATATATTTAGTTTAAGGATGAACAGACAGAGAGGCAACACATCTACTCACTGCTCTGCAAGGCTGTTGCTTGCCAGACTGGTTTCGTTATTCAATAGCCAGTTATTAGAGGAAGAAACACTACAAAAGGCTGTACCTTGGCAGAAGGGAGTGGGAGAGCAGCAGAGGTTTGCCTGCCTACCTGTCTGCCTGAGGGGAAGAAGGGAATCCACCTGTGGTTCTTGTGCTAGCTATTGCCCCTCCCATCCCAGCTGTTTGCTTGTGCAAAAGACAGCCACTGAACTGACACCATTTCCTTCAAAGTCAGGAAACAGACTTAAGAACAGTTTGGTAGATGTGCCTGCTTGTAAAGGTGGATATAAGATATTTAAATTTTGAGTGATTTAATTAATCGTAATTTATTTTTAAATCATAATTTAACTTTGTGAATTTTTAGAGAGTCTGTTGATTTTTAAGTAGAGTAAGTGATCTTTGCCCTTCAGAGCTTCTTTTACACTATATATATATATATATATATATAATTTATTACTCGCCTCTCCCTCCGGATCGAGGCGGGGAACAACATCAAGCATAAAATACACAAACTGATTAAAAGCACATAAAACCAATACATCATTAAAATACCAATAAAACACTTAAAATTCATCTGGGTAGGCCTGCCGGAAGAGATCAGTCTTTATAGCTCTTTTAAATGCTTGAAGACTGGTGAGTTGGAGGATCTCTCCCAGCAGGTCATTCCACAATCTGGGAGCAGCAGAAGAGAAGGTCCTCTGGGTAACGGTTGTCAACCTAGTTTTTGTTGACTGAAGTAAATTCTCTCCAGAGGACCTGAATGTGTGGGGCGGATTGTATGGGAGAAGGTGATCCCGCAGGTAACCTGGACCCAAACCATGTAGGGCTTTAAAGGTAATAACCAACACTTTGTACTTCGCTCGGAAACTAATTGGCAGCCAGTGGAGAGATTTCAAAGCTGGTGTGATATGGTCACCCCTAGGTGTACCAGTGACCAACCTGGCTGCCATATTTTGAACTAGTTGAAATTTCCAGACTAAACACACAGGTAGCCCTATGTACAGCGCATTGCAGAAGTCAAGTCTCGAAGTTACCAGCACATGCACTACTGACTTTAGGTCTTCCAAATCTAGGAAGGGGCGCAGCTGGCCTATCAGCCAAAGCTGATTATGTGATTATTCAAAGGAGCTATTTTCCCATGCATCGCCCTTTGTGTTTTAAAATGGCCAGAAGATATTGTGCCCTCTCTTTGGAGGTATGTATGACTGCAGTAAGATCATGGTTCTCTGTACTGGCCCACCACTGCCATCTCTGGAGACCAGGAGGCATGCTTGGCCAATTCTCTGCTAAGTTTCCAAAATCATACCCTCCAACATTTCATAGATAAAAATAGTGATCATATTAAGCCGTGGAGGCTTATGGCTCCAATGCCAGCCCTGTTTTCACATGTGAAATGCTGGAAAGCACAGGCTATTGTGTTCCATGTTTAAGCTGAAGAACATTTTTGAGGCAGTGGTGCAGTTATTTCAGGACCTCTCAGCCCTACACAGATGTCACTTATGAAAGGTATATATTTAGGCTGACCAGATAAAATCCAGGTCAGGGCTCATGTAACTTCAACAGTTGTAGAGAAAAGGGAATGTCAACAGGTGTCATTTGTATTAGTTCCTGGTGAAATTCCTTCTTCATCACAACAGTTAAAGGTGCATGCACTATACTAGAGTGACCATATACAAAAGAAGGCAGGGCCCCTGCAACTTTAACTGTTGTGATGAAGAGGGAATTTCACCAGGAACTAATTACATACAAATGACACTGGCTGAAATTCCCTTTTCTCTACAACTGTTAAAGTTACATGAGCCCTGATCTGGATTTTATGTGGTCACCCTATATATATTCAGAATGAGAACTGAGAATGAGGGGAAATCAGCAGAAGAGTTTGTCACAATCTTGAAACTAAAAAGTCAGTCCCATGAATATGAGCACTAGCAGATTATCTTATGAAAAGTCCAATTGTTTGGGGATGCAATAATAATAAAGTACGTACTTAGGCTGCAATCCTGAACATACTTATTAGGGAGTAAACCCCATTGAACACATTGGGAGGTGCATCTGAGGCCCTTTCCACACCAAGCATTTTGCCTGGGATAGCCCCTGGGTGTAAAGGGAGGGCAATCCCAGAAGTACCTAATACACACCACTGGAGCACAGGGACCAGCCTGGTTTAGAAACGACCTGAGTTAACATGCATAGCAGCTGCACAAGAGAGGAATTTGACATTGGCTAAGGCAATCTACATATGCTATTTGGTAGGAAAACATATGCATGTTCAGGAGAATAATGTAACTACATCAGGAAATGGTGAGTACTGTAAAGGAAGCAGCGAGAGAGAGAGAGAGAGAGAGAGAGAGAGAGAGAACCAGTAAAGCTACAAAGTAATGCTAGAGATATGGCAACCAGCATGAGTAGAAAAGGTGCCTGGCATTTACACAAGTCTGTAGACTGCAACTGATCTCACCCTTATGCCAAAATGGGCAGACAGAGCACATGATGACTGCAGAAAGAAATGTTGCAAATGAAGAGGAAGAGCCATTTTTAGGGAGGAAATCACAGACTCAAAAGATTGGATAGCCACTAATTGCACATGTATCACACGGAAGACAAAGAAGGAAACAATGGCGAATGTAATAATGGAAACAGAAATACAAAGATGTAATAAGGAACCATTCAAGGGTCAAATAAGTCCCTAAGGCTATAATCCTATAGCCAGGGTCTTGGGAGTAAGTCCTAGTGAACTCAATGGGACATACTTTGAACCATTGTGTATGGAATTACATTGCAAAATACTTTAATAAAGGAATGATCTGAGTTAAGGAGAATGTACAGTGGTTCTTTCAAGTTACCTACAAAAAACAACAACCCACCATTCAGCAAGACTTAAAATATTACCCAGAACCAAACAATCAGCCTTGGGTCTAAATATCTAAAGGAGGAATGGGCAAGTTGTGGCTCCCCAGATTTTTGGGTCTACGACTCCCATCACTCACCATTGGCTATGCTAGCTATAGATGATGGGAGTTATAGGCCAAAATGTCTGGAGGATCATAAGTTGCCCACCCCTGAACCAATGGTATACCTCTTCCCATATGTATCTATCCATCTCCTAAGATCATTAGCAGAAGCCCTTCTCCTAGGACTTTGTACTTCTTCAATTTGAAGCATAGAAGGTGGCTTCAAGGGAGAAAGGCTTTTCAGCCATGTCCCCTGTTTTTGGCCTGCATAGTGACCACCTTAATGTCATTTTTGGTGCCAGGCAAATACGTATTGATTCTCCCAGGCCTTTTAACAACATTTTAATTTTTTTCACATATTAATATTATTCATCTTTGCTTTGATGGTGATTGGTTCAGATGTTCTTTAGCTCTCTCGATGCATTTAAGTAGTTTGACTGTGGTTGAAATTATGTTTTATACACTTTGCTGGTTCTAGATTTTTAGTGATTTTGTGTGCTCATTCTGGATTTTTAGTGTTGCGTGGTGGGACTGTTTCTATTTTATCACTTAGTTTACTTTCAATTGCTGTATGTCGCTCAGAGAACTTAAGTTATGAGGTGACTAACAAATATAAAGAATACAAATAATACAAATAAATACTTGTGAAAGGCTTGGTCTTCAGATGAAAATGTTCAATACAGACAGAGGGAGAAAAGAGAGCAAATAACAGCACACAGATCAAATGTCGATGCATTTAGAGGTGACAGGTGTCACCCGGTCTCTGCTCTATGTGGTGAAGCACATAACTGCAGCCTCTCAGTGATGCCCTATGTGATGATGAACCAGCAAAGAACATTCCAGATTTCCACTGACTCCATCCACCTAGGTGAAAGCCCATGTTGCCATGGGTGCAAGTACTCTGAGGGGGAATCATACTGTTCCTTGATTCCTGCTATGTCCATCCTCCAGACGCTATATGAAGATTACTTTTTTTTTCAACACAACTGAGGACTTTTGGCCTCCGCTTCCTCACAACCCATTGCCATTGAATGACATTTGTTTTTCCACTCAGGGTTTAAGCCCACCTTCTTCCCTTTTTCCCCACATTTTAAAGCCTGGCTTTTCCTAGGGCCGTTTCATTTCCTCCTCCTCCACTGCCTCCACCACCATCCCTCTCACCAATATGGCTGCTCTGAGAGTGGGCTCGACTCGCAAAGCCCAAGGCCCTCGCTCTGTCTCCACCTTTGTGTTTTTCTCCCTGCACGCCTTCATGGCACAGAGCTACATGGGAGTTGTAGTGCCCCAAATGCCTCAGGCTCCTGGCCAGGATGCAGAAACATTCTGTTTGGCTATTAAAGCTCGAGCTTTGAACTTTTTCAAACTTCCAAAAATTTTCACATGTCTATACACTCACACATCATGTTCCCAGTTTAGCCCTATGCATGTTGTGTGATATTGCCTGCATAGGACTCAAATCATCAAAAAATGGGTTAAGGCCTCTGAGACAAAGTACATGATAGAAATGTTGAGACAGCCAAATAAAACCATGGACAGAGTGGAGGCTGATGCCTCCTATGTCAATGAGGTAGTGAATCCACTCTGGGTTTCAGTCAGAACTAATCAGAACTGTAAAGAAGCTGTCCAAGGTGTTGAACCCATTTTGGGGGATAGGGTTCAGCACATTGGATAGCTCCTTTTAGAGTTCTGGCTGGTTCTGACTGAAACCCAGAGTGGATTCATAGCCCCACTGACAAAGGAGCCACCAACCTCTACTGCATGAACAATTGCCAAAAGTTTGGAAAGGGACTGTATTATTCAGAAGCTGAAAAAATTCCATGTTTTGTTTAAGATCTAGTCATACAAATTTAAATCAATTCTAGGATGGTTTGTGAGTTCTAGCCCACCATTCTCTCTCTCTCTCTCTCTCTCTCTAACACACACACGTAAATGCACACACACACACACACACACACACAGATTTTGAGTGTTTTGAACTCTGTACCCAGTTCACAGTTCTGTTGCAGTCACAGGAATTACAAAATAGATACAGTATTTATATGTGAAATAGTATTTCTTTGATACTTAAGAAGAAGCTGGAATTTTCATTTTCAATTCTATCTGCTTAAGCAGGTTTTTAATTGAAAATAAATAATATAATATCTTGATCTGCCACCTCTGGCTTCATGACCCATTTATTATGGGTATGCGATTACATGTTCAGTTCTTTAAGCACTGTTTAGGGCTTACCTATATACTGTAAGATAGATGAGACACCCTCCTGGTAATATAGCTTTTAACCTTTCCTCTCCTCTACCATGACGGCAGAGAATTACAGTAAATGATGGTTACCTTGTCTGTAGTATGGACAATTGATTTGACCTGACGGCCGCTGATGCACTAATGGACTTTGTGGTTGAATCCCTGGCGATATAAAATATGTCCAAGTGAATTGGGGCAGGTTAAAGAACAGACCTGTTTTTTCTCTCTCCCTTGGCTGACTCAAGTGATAATAGATCTTCTAGTTCTTCAGGACAGAAGATTAAAAGTGATCAATACCCAAATCGTTTTTAAAAGTGTTGACTTCTGTAAATTCACTTTAGTTGGAAGGAGAGTGGTTCCCCAAACAGGTTAGAACAGTGTTCGTGAGGGATAGGAATGAGCAGGTCTGGGCTGAAGTCTTCATGAGTTTCAATTTGTGTTTCAAAATTTGTATTTCAAGAAGGGGTGGGGGTTTTTTTTTGGGGGGGGGGTTGGTCAAACAAATTGTACAAAAAAATCAAAAGGCCTATATAAATACAATAAAATGAGTTTTAGTAATATCAAAGTTGCATGGCTGATTGTGACTCAGCTCTGTAAGTGATTTTCTTAAAACATTTATTTTAAAAAATGCCCATAAAAAGCAATCCTATGCATATTTACTCGGAAGCAAATCCCATTGAATTCAATGGGGATTACATCCAGGTAAGTGGGTATAGGGTAACAGCCTAAGTTTACTGCAAAGCCTTTAATGAAAGGATACATTCTCAGTCAGTATAATTCAATGTAGCAAGGATCAAGCAACTGCATCAAGCAAATGGGTTAGTAGTAACTGCAATGACGGACCAACTAGAAATAGATAACACATTCTGTTATCTGGCTTTCAGGACTTGAACAGTTTCACACTGTAGGAATCTGCCTAGCATGGTAGAAGGAACCTTGCTTTTAGCAGCCAGGCTCCTTTCCAGTTGAAATCTGCTTTCCCAGGTCCATGGGTAGTAAGAAGCCTGTGTTGAAACAGTCACTATCATATTATCAAGCTTGTAGCTCTTTGCTTCTCCTAGGAAGTGCTGCACCCTGGTAGTTTAAGAACAGCTGGTGACCTCCAATTTGTCTATTCTTGTATTTGGAAACATAGTCAGGTGGTACAAACACCAAGTCATATCAAAGGCCAAAGTTAAACACTACATTATCTGAGTAGATGACACCTTATTCTTATTCCTCAACAATTTTAACAACTTCTAGTCCCTCTCAGCCTCTTTATGAACACAGATGTCATTTTAATGGGGGTCTAGCTGAAGTGACAAGAAGGTGACCTGTGGGTGAACTCAGGAGCAGGTGAGGCCTATCAGTTTCTAATTTGAAACTGGTGTCAGTCTTGAGGAATGGCTGGTATAATCACATTTGTAACTGATATATGCTGTAAACTCCACAAACATTCGGAATGTGCCTGCTATGGGTCATATGAAATTAACAATTCATATTTATCACCATGGACACCAAACTAAATCAAATGGGTTTAGTTAGCGATATCATCTAAATGGTGTGTGTAGCGTCTCTGGAAGAGGGTTTTAGCTTGGCATAAAGGTATCTAAGGACCTAATCGAGCATTGTATTAAAATGTGTATTTTTAGAAAGGATATCAGCATTTAATGCAATCAGTGGTTGATAGACAGATGGAATTAAAATAGCTCTTTTACCCCATATATGTTGTTACGGATGTTTGTGAAGAGGATGCCTGAAATGTTGCAATACAATCACTCATTGTATGTCTAACATTTCCTGAGGGGGAAACAGACAAGAGGAAGCTACAGAAGTCATCCTGCACAGACACATAAATTCCCAGCTGCATGGAATATGCCACTAAAGCATGAAGCCAATGGTAAAACAGAATCCAGGGTGGGGCAGAGTATCCAAAAAAAGGTGATTGTGTACAGGAAATAAGAGACACTTGTCGCCAGGAAATGAATCCCTCATGGGATTCTTTCCACATAGCTCCTCCTTGCTTGGCTTCTGAGTAGAGCTGTGCACACATGCCCCTTCAAAATGCTCTAACCTATTTGTGGGCAGAGACCATTTCACTGAATTTATAAATTGTTGTGAACCACCCAGAAAGGTTTGGTTAATCGACAGTACAGAAATGCAGTAAATAAAATAAAAATAAATAAAATTTCTCCAACAGTTTCTCAAGGTTGGGAGTCATTATTAGCAATAACAGTAACATGGCTTCTTTCTTTTTTCCTAAGGATTCCCCCCCCCCCCTACTGCAGCAGCAACAGTATCAGTAACCTAACCACCATTTTAGGCCCAGGCCTAGCATCATTCCAGAGCATTATGGTGGCAGCCGTCACCACCCAAAAAAAGAATTGAAAAGGTGAAGAACTTTCTGAGAAATTTCTGCTAAGTGACCTTCTTCTAGGGGGTGGAAAAAAGAAAAATCTCAGAAATTTCTCAGAATAAAAATTCTTCTGACAACTTTCAGCTCAGCTCTACTTTCCAAGGCATTGAGAAAGATCTGCCACCTTGGGGAGGGGGGGGGGGGGTATTGGATGCACTGAGGCGATTATCACCTTGGCCTAGTTCAAATATATGCCGGGCTAGTAAGTGTGGTAATGTGAGGAGGAGCAAGTACAGCTTCTCTCCTTCCCACCACACGGATAACACCAAGTGCAATGCAGAAGCTTCACACAAATGTCCTATGCAATTGCTTCCTTTATTTTCATTTGGTGGGGGGGAGGGCAAATAATCATGCATATCAAGCACAGAGTGCCGCATTACACATAAGGAGAGTGCTCACCCTTCTGCCACATGAAGAGCTTCAGTAAACTGGTAAATGTGTGAACCAGGCCTTAAACATACTGGGTGGAATGCATCTGAAGCATAGCAGTACCTTACCTTCTCCTGGCTTTGGGACCTCTCCTGGCTTTGGGTCAAAGAAAAGGATCTGTAGCCCAGAGAGACAGGAGAGAAGAGTAGAGAAGGTTCAACCAAAAAAAATCTTTATATTACAGCACATCAGTGGGTGCCTTCATGGCACCGGGTTGTTGCCGCCTTCCTCTCAAACCCCGTGCTTTCCCCTCCTCTGGGGTGGTATCGGGACTACCGAGAAGGGAGTGTGGGGTTCTGGGTGACCATCTGGGGACTGGAGCCACCCCAGCCACTTCCTGGTGAATGGTGACCAATCCACTGCGACTCCAAAGTGAGGCGAGGGGCTGTCTTGATGCCATCTTGTACGTCCTCACCTCCCTCCGGGGTAGGTGTGGGAATGTAGCAGCATCATATAATCACAGCCATCCCAGGGCTTTCCAAGTGTTTAGACAGCCCCCACGAGTCAGATGTGTGGTACTCCACAGTCAAATATGTAGTGGTCTTCTGTATGGACCTAGTCAATCAGTTTACCAAGTAGTGCACCGTGGTAATTTACTTGTTCAATAGTCTTCTGCATGCATTTCAGGAAAACAAGTGAAACAGGATTTGAGGCAGCTCTTGAAATTCAAAATGAGCTTGAAATACAAAGAAGCTACTAGCAGAGAATTCTAGGGCTGCAAAATGCTAATGCCGGGCAGGTGTGGGAATTGGACTGGGAATCTACGAACCCACAACAAGTTTAGGAAAAATTGATCGCCACTTTTAATCCTGCATCTGACCTAAAGTTTAACTTGGCCCAGTATTCTAAGATGGAGAGTTAAGTAGTGTGGATACAGCAGTGAACAATGTCAACTTAAACATCCACAGATGTGATCGCGATAGCAGGAGTTAAGTTCGAATAGTAAAAATTTGATCATGATGAAGCACAATCATTTGGTGTTTGGATAAGAGGGGGTAATGTGTAATACAGAACACTTTGAATCTTAAAGGAGTCATTTCCATTCACTCATCTTCCTAAACCACTAAAATATATTACTTTCTCTCTTGCTTATATGGATAATATTCAACATATGTTTTAAATAGAGGGTCTACCTCAGTGGACCATAGCCTAGTTAAACAACATATGTTCTTTTCAGTTCAAATCAATATGGAAATATTGGCAGCTGTGCATGAAAAGCCTTTCCAATAAAAAGATAGTGGTTTTAGAGAGAAAAAAGGAAATAATTGTATGGAGGATAGTTTGTCTATTGTTTCATTTCCCTTTGGAGGGAGGCTGGGGGTAGTCTGAATATGTTTATTTTTATATCTTCAATCCAGCCTTGCTGCCTATTATTACTAAGCACGTGTGCGGATCATGTCTGGAGAATAGAGGAGTCCTAAGGAATACAGAAGTTGGCCATCCCTGATATATATGACAAACAAAAATTGGCTGTCGCCTGAAAACCACCACATTAATCCCCTTTCCTTTCCAAATGCTGGCTGAGCAGCTATAATGTCATGGAATGTTCAGAAAAATTCCAGCTTATGGAAAGGACTAATTGCATAATGACGATTTATGAAGCAACATTTGTGAATAAAGTAAAAGGTCTGTTTGCCTGGGGTAGTATTTCCTATTGAAAAAAAAAATAGGCATGGGGCTGAAGCCTACCTGGAAATCAAATCCCAGATCCATGGAAGCTGGTTACTCGTTTGTGACAGAAAGACACCCTGGGTTATTCAAAACCATTCTTTTCTTTCTTATTATTTAATATTTTCCAATGCGGAAACACTAGAAACCCAGTTCTAAGACCTAGAGATATGAAGTGCCTTGCTGCAGAGAGAGGTGGAGAGAGAAAAGTTTGAGGAGGAGGTTGAAATTTACATATGACTATCCAAATTCTAGCATATAGGCTTCTAATTATGTAATCCCTTAGATTGATATGTACCCTGTCTTTTTTCCATCATGGTACTCCAGGTGGCGTACATGGGATTCCCAGGTAGCCCTTTCCTATGCACTGACCAGATCCAGACCTGCTTAGCTTCAGCAAGCTTGCTGTATGACATGCCTTCCCACCATGCCCTAGGATGCATTGTTCAATGTTTTTAATTTTTGTAAACCGCCCAGAGAGCTTCGGCTATGGGGCGGTATATAGGGTGTCCAGATGGCTCGGGGTTTCCCGGTCCTAACCGGGAAACCTGGGGCCAACCGGCCCAACTGGGGGCAGTGGGGGCAAACCGGGGTGGCGGGGGGTCACGCGGCGGTGGCAGCAAGCGAGGAGCGGCGGTAGACCCGGCGGCGGTGGTGGCGGAGGAGCCCGGGAAGCGGCCGCCCCAGAAGATAAGTGCCCTCCCTCGCGCCTCGTGCTCCTTATCCGCAGGGGCGTCCGCTTCCCTCCGGTGCTCGAATCTACTGAGAAACAGGCTTCACGGCCTGTCCCTCAGTAGCGAGACAGGCCGCGAAGCCTGTTTCTCAGTAGATTCGAGCACCGGAGGGAAGCGGACGCCCCTGCGGGTAAGGAGCGCGAGGCACGGGGCGCGGGGCGCGGGGCACAGGGCACTTACCTGCTGGGGCGGCCGGGTCCGCCGCCGCCGCTGCTGGGCTCGTGAGGCCAGAGGCCGCACGGAAGGGACGGGAGAGGGCCGGATCCGAAAGTGAAGTAATCGGCCCTCCCCCGCCTCTTCCGCGCGGCCTCTGGCCTCGTCAGGGCTAGTCGCGATGGCGACGACCCCCGAGGAGCCCGGACGCCTGCGCGGTAGAGGCGGGGGAAGAGGCAGGGGAGGGCCGGATCCGGAAGTGATGTAATCGGCCCTCCCCCGCCTCTTCCACACAGGCATCCGGGCTCCTTGGGGGTCATCGCCATCGCGACTAGCCCCGACGAGGCCAGAGGCCGCGCGGAAGAGGCGGGGGAGGGCCGATTACATCACTTCCGGATCCGGCCCTCCCCTGCCTCTTCCGCACGGCCGCTGGCCTTATGAGCCCAGCGGCGGGGGACCCGGCGGCGGCGGCAGCAGCGGGGGACCTGGGGGGGCGGCGGACACGGCGGGGGCGGCAGCGGCAGCGGCAGCGAACCTGGTAGGTCCGGGCTGATGTTTTTTGGGGGTGGGTGGCTTGGTGGGGGGGGTTGTTCTGGGTGGGGGGTGGCTTGGGGGGGTTGTTTTGGGGAGGTGGCTTGGTGGGGGGGTTGTTTTGGGTGGCGGGGGGGACCGGGATTTTGGGTTCCAAAATCTGGTCACCCTAGCGGTATATAAATGGAATAAAATAAATAAATAAATAATAAATAAATAAATAAATAAATATCTTTATCCAGCTTGACAAATCTTCAAAATTAAGGTGAACAGTCATGTTCATTTCGTTACACTGATTGGAATTGTACTGGATTCTTTGCTGGTAAAGTAAGTGGACTACGTCAAAGGTGGGCAGAAGGTAGATCCTGAGTTGATGTTTAGTTTTGTTTTGTTGTTGTTTTTACTTCAGCTCCGAGATGCGCCTGCCATCAAGGCCAATGCAGTCCAAAACATCTGGAAATCTACTTCCTCCCCAACCCTGCTCTGTATGACTGTTCTTTCTATACAGTGCAATTTACTGGCTTGTCATCATCAACTTTATTACAGTCACTAACCAGACTTTACACATACAAAGGGCGAAAATACATACAAATTTAAGAAATATACAGCGAACTGACTTGTCTTATTAGCTGATATATTATCAGGTCTGTCCTTTAAAACAACATTTGTATCTTGAGTTGAAATGACTGTATTTCTAGGAGACCAAAAGTATTCTTTCCTTAGCTGGAGAATGCATGTTAATAAGTGTTCACCTGAGAGGTTCGCCTGGCAACTACATTATACTCCTTTCAACGCCAGGTGAAGACCTATTTATTCCCCCAGTATTTAAACAGTTTACTATCTTATTTGGCTGTTTTAAATCTGCATTTTTAAATCTGCATTTTAAATCTCTTCATTGCTGCTCGATCTAATTCCTGGTTGTACTTTTATATTGTATTTTTATATTGTGTTTTTATACGGTGGTTGAAGTTTTATGTTTTAAACTGTATTCCATGGTCTTAATTTTTATGAACAGCCCAGAGAGATTCGGCTATTGGGTGGCATAGAAATGCAATAAATAAATAAATGACATCCACCTCACCCAGTGTTCAAGCTCAGCTCCAGATTTTGGGTAGGGTGACCAGATAAAATCCAGGTCAGGGCTCCTGTAACTTTAACAGTTGTAGAGAAAAGGGAATTTCAGCCACTGTCATTTGTATGCAATTAGTTCCTGGTGAAATTCCCTCTTCATCACAACAGTTAAAGTTGCAGAGTCCCTGCCTTCTTTTGTATCTGGTCACTCTAGTATAGTGCCTGCAACTTTAACTGTTGTGATGAAGAGGGAATATCACCAGGAACTAATTGCATACAAATTACTCTAGCTGAAATTCCCTTTTCTCTACAACTGTTAAAGTTACAGGAGCCCTGACCTGGATTTCATCTGGTCAGCCTAATTTGGGGGGGTCCTAAGCAAACTGCCCTCATTGACCCCCGCAACACTAGGCCTGCTACAATTTGAGCCCCACAGCAGTGATGCTTTAGGTAGTGGAGCAGTAATGGGCTGGGGACATAAGGTGGCCATTTATGAATTGCCCCCAAAAAGGAAATGCATCACCGAAAGAAAATGCAGAAAGAGAATGTAGATTTGCATGAAATTTGCATAAGCTAATTTATATGTATAGGTGCAAATTTAGAATTCATTATTATAATTTAAATAGAAATACTGTTGATGGGCAACTTCAAAGCCCAGCTCTTCCTTCTGATGGTTATACTGGACTGGGACTGAACAGCCCTTCAAATAGAGGACACCTTCAAAATAGAAGAGAATCCTCTGGCAGCCCTTCAAATAGAGGACTGGCCTTTGTAAAAGAGGACATATGGCCATCCTACTGCTGGCAGGACCAGGAGAGCCACTTAGCTACACACTAGTTAGAATGCCACTGAGAGGTAAACTCACTCACAAAGGGCAACCACCAGCTTCCCTTCACATTCGCAAGTAGACTTACCCAATAGCAACAGCACTGTAATGTGCTAGAAAGCTGAGCAGTCAATGGCAACTACAGCAATGCAGCCAGTGGGAAACTCAAGTGGGGTGAAGCATTGGTGGAGTCAGGCAAGGCATAATGGACCCTGGCAAATTCCCCACTGTGACTGTCCAGGATCTCAGGTCTTTCCCAGTTTGCTACTCGATGTCCTTTAACTGGAGATGCAAGGACTGAAAGTGGGGCCTTCCGAATGAGCATGTGATTTCCATCATTGAGCTATGAGCCTGTGCCCTGAGCTGACAAAATGTTTCTCCCCCTACTACAAGAGACTTCATTTGACCCACAGTAGCACTTTAACAACAGAGATACTGCAATTTGCTGGGAATGTGAAATGCCTGTTAGGCATGCATAAAAAGAAAACCAGACCTGGCTGGTTTTGTCCTTGTTGATTTAACGGAGGAGAGGGCCAAACTAGATGTGACATTAAACACATGTAAGCATTTAACATGCCTGATATCTGGTCTTTATATTGCAGCTGTATGTATTGGGGAGGGGGGGACGGAGAGGATCAGGATCAAGACTATAGCATGAAGGGAGGGGTGGTAGCTGTACTGCACCCAGAGTTTTACCACTGCTGAGAAATCCAAGACCATATATTTCCTGCAATTACACAAGCATCCCAGAGACCAACTCCTATAAGGAAAGGTTGAAGGAGTTGGTTATGTTTATCCTGGAAAAGAGATTATTAAGGGTCCAATCCTATGCATGTTTGGATAGAAAAATGTCCTATACCATCCAGCTGGGAATTGTAGCACTTTTTTCTGTCCAAACATACATAGGATTGTGCCCTCAGAGGTGATAAGATAGCCATTCTCAAGTATCTGAAGACCTGTAGCATAAGGCATCTCTACATTAAGGGCAAAAATGACAACTTTACAAGGCTTTTTCCCCCCTCGGGTCTTTCCACATTCACTACAGGTTCCTTTAGACAGCAGCCAACAACAACCACGTGATTTGTAATTGAAAACTTCCCCTCTGGATAATGTTCCATAAAGTTCAATGAAAGAGCTCCATCTATTGGTGGAATTAATCCCACAATTATTTTAAATACTGCTTTTTAAAGAGCAATTACCCAGGAAAAGCATGGGAGATGTCCTGGAGGTTGACAGTGTCATGGAAAGGACCTGCAGACTTCTATGAGTGGCCAATCATGAGCGTGCAACAAAACGTTCATATAGAGATGCTCATACATAATGGTGCAAATTTGTTTTCTGTAACTCCAGATGTAGGACCCAAACCAGTGGGCTGAAATTACAAGATGGAATTTTTGACTAAACATTAGGAAGAACTTCCCAGCATTATTCAACAGTTCCATTAAAACATTTCAAACACGAAAAAAAATCTCTGGGATTTTTTTTCCAGTGCTTTATTTTTCTGCAGAAAATTTTCCATTTCATAAGTTCATTAGTAACAATGAATCAATGCCAATTGCAAATACAATATTAGGCAAGTTTGGCAGTTTCAAGGTTGCATTTCATATTTTTGAGGTGAGTAGCAAGTATGTGAGAGAATGCATATGTATAATTGAAATACATATAGGTCTCCATGTGAAACAAAACTAATAAAGAGTGACAATGAAAATGAAGGTGCCCCAACAACCCTTAGTGGAAGAGAGATGAACTCTGTTAAAATAGATGAGCGGTTATCAGCATATTATCCACAGTTCTTTGGGTTGCTAAAATATGTTAGTGTGCTAACAGTTTCCAGTACTTTTGTTTTCCTCCCTTTAATTTAAACCATGTAAGGGAAGTACTTGCTGTTGACTTTAAATTTTTACATGTGTTCTAATAAAAATGTCTGTTATGTTTAAATCAAATTAAGGGTGCAAGTTTAGACAGAAAAAAGTCCTACAACTCGATGGAAGCTAAGCACAGCATGACTGTTTAAACATGCATAGGAATAATAATAATAAATGTATTTCTTACCCGCCTCTCCCTCTGGATCAAAGCGGGAAACAACATTAATTCCAAATAATATAAAATAATAAAACTGATTAAAAACATATAAAAACTAATGCATTATTAAAATACTAATAAAACTCTTAAAATTTGAGTTGGTAGGCCTGCACCCAAGTGAGCTTCAATCCCCCCCCCCCCAAAAAAAATATTTCAGGTTAAATACTTGTGGTGTACCGGAACAAAAAATTAACAAGCGGTACTTTTAAATTTGGTTTACTCAATACAAATAAAATAAACACGCTTAAATTTGATCACTCTCAAAGGCACCAGAACATTTTCTGATGCAAATTATCCTAATTCAAAATTTACTAGAAAACCCACATCACTAGAAACAGACTGCCTTGAAAGATTATGGCTTATTCCTTGTTAGAGGCTTTTAATGGACACTGGATGCACACTTGTCAGGGATGCTGTAGGAACAGAGGACCTACATCAGCTGGAGGATGCAGTAGATACTTTTTCGTCCCTTCCAACTCTATAACTTCATGATCCCTGAAGCTACAGACACAGCAGTTTTTACTGCAATGTGCCAATTTGCCTTACCTATGAAAAATTAAGTGAAGATAAGAATGAAAATGGGGGGGGGGGGAGGGACAGGGAGAGAGAGAGAGAGAATGCATCTGATGATCTGATGGTGCACTTAAAGCAGAATCTGGCTTTCATACCCTTTTCAGTTTGGAAGACGGTAATCGAAATTTGATTTTAGTATCCAGCTCCTGGATCTTAGCATCGTTTGGTGCTTTGCCAGAGGCCGGAGTTTAGGGGAAAGGCTCCGTAATTATAAACAGCAACTCTGGCAAACGTCCACTAGATGTCAGTCATGCAGTTTAGCATCAATTTACATCTGTAATGGAAGTGGACATGCAGCATTTTTATATCTGAAAACACAACAAACAAAAAATCCGTCATAATGCGTCCTTAATTCTGCATGCATGTAACAGGGCCACCAAGCATTCAACATTCTCTCTGCACAAAACCATCTCTCTGGACCCCAGGAAGTTGAATAGATAGATGATAGATAGATAGATAGATAGATAGATAGATAGATAGATAGATAGATAGATGATAGATAGATAGATAGATTCTCCAATAACCTAGACCCTACTCCCCAAAAGAGCTCTGTTTGATTTCATTTAGATGTAATTAACTAGGAAACCTAACTGTTTAAGTACATTATCCTCACCAAGTATAGAGAACAAGAAAAGATAGTGAAGAACAGTGAAGAAAGAAAAATCATTTACAAATCAGGACTCAGTGTTAGCCATTCTAAGTCCTCCCAGATGCTCTGTGACCTTTCAGGGGTTCACAGGCCAGGCCATGCACTGCCTTTTCAATAGCAGCTGCACATTCAGGGTATTGTCTTATTTGGACCTTAGTCACAATTTGGTCCTATATAAAGCAGGACGTAATCCTATGTATGTTTATTCAATGAGACTTATTCCCTAGTGATTATGTCTGCATTACATTCTCAAATGTCATAAAGGGCTTCTCCACACTGAGGCTTTTCATTCCACAATTTTTACCGGGGCTTCTGCTTCCGGATTCTTTGTGAGATTATGACCAGCCCTTTGCATGCACTTTCCTCCCCCCATTTTTCCCTTTAATCTTTGTAAACTGCCCAGAGAGCTTCAGCTATGGGCTGGTATATAAATGTAATAATAATAATAATTTATCTGAGAGGTCTATATGTTTCCTGAAACAGTGCCATCTAGTGGCTGTAGTTATAGCGGCACTTCCTCTTTACATGGGACAAATGCGGATGGATTGAAATTGGATCTTTTTGTTACCACATTATTTCCATTTCAAATTAAGTTGCAGAAATGCTCAGAAAACATGAGAGAAGCATTGGAGATTGAAAACGTTATGTAAAGGACCCACAAACAATCAATCTCAAATCTCGTTGGTTTTGCTGGAGCTCCTGTGAATTCCAGTTTTTATTTTTCCATATCTCCAATCTATGCTCCAGTCTAGCCTTCCTCAACTTGGTGTTCTTCAGATTCTTTGAACTACACCTCCCAGTATTCCTTACCCCTGGCCATGTTGGCTGTGGCATATGAGAGTTGAAATCCAAATGTTTTGGAGGGCAACCGGATGGGAAAGACTGCTCCAATCTATAAAGCCGATGATCAGAACTATGCAAGTATATATTTGAGTTCTGTAATTTGCCGCTCGCCCATCTTAAGTAACAATTGCTCTAGGTGAATATTTAACATGGGATGGTGTTGAGCTGTCTGCAGGTTCAGGTCAGGTTCTTCCTAGGCTCAAACAAGCAGAGATCTGCACATGGTCATTGCAATAGTGATGACAGTGTTCTTGAAAGAGGTCGCTGGAGTTGTGAGGGTAATGGGACAAGTAGGACCAGCAAGACAGGAGGCAGAGTAACAGAGGGAAATAGAATTTGTAAAGCGAAATGAATGGTTGGGCTCCTCCTCAAGCAAAGCATCTGAGGAATTTCAAGGGAAACCCTGGAAAATTACCAGAAAGACTATTGACATTTCCCTGAAGAAACCGGTCTCCATTTATTGCTAGGTTGTCATCTGACTTCCACCTAAAGCAAAAGTCAACGTGAATGTAAAGGTTCCTCCTCAAGGGAAACATCTGAACAATTTCAAGGGAAGCCAAGAGTTCACATAAGACTAAATACATTTCTCAGGAAGAGGTTTCACACACAGGGCCGTGCAGAGGGGGGCCAGTGGGGCCAGTTGGCCCAGGGCCCACGATTTTGAGGGGGCACTCCGACGAGGAGGTCCCCCCAGCTTACGCTACTGCTTCCATAGCGTAAGCTGCCCATCGAGAAGCCATCCGTCGTGAAATTCTGAATGTGAAGAAGTGATGTCTTATACCTTGAATAAAATTGCTTCCCATTACCTTTTTTATAAATCTAGTTCATATATGTATTTAGCACTGAATCAGTGCCACTGGTTAAAAAAACACTTAATGAGCAGTTTGAAATGGGGTGGGGCTCACCCTTCCCATCTGGCCTGGGCATATTACCAGCTCTGCAAGGCCCTGTTCACACATTCCAAGATATTTGCAAGATCAGTGCATATCCCTAGTTATTTTGCAACAAGAGGACTGCTCCCATTTGAACATGTTTTTTCATGATGTTCCTCAACAGAAACCATTTTCCAGGTGCCCTTGCAGTCAGAGATTAGAAGGGTAGTGATGGGCCAGTGTTGGTTGTTGTTGCTGTTATCCTGTAGCGGTGCCCAGCCTCTGGAGCAATCTCCCCAGGGTTGCTCATTCACTGTCAATTTTTGTTTTGACTCCTGGTTAAGCCTGTTTTATTGCCCCAAACAGCTAATGTGCCGTATTTTTGTGCTTTGTAGCTGCTGGTTTCATTGCTCCTACTCTTGCTTCAGTTGCTTGTTGTTGGCTATTTGGATTTTATAATATTGCTTTTAATGCTCTTACTATCATTTGGGATATTACTGCCAGCTGTCCTGGAGAAAAACTTTTAATTGAAAAGTGGGGTATTAAAACCTTTAAATAAAGCTGCCACACAATTCTTACTTTTAAGGGGATAGTTGGTTTCAGTGTGGTGTTTTTGACTACCCATTACCCCCATCAGCAATTTAAACTGATGAAATTGCAAATGGCAGTGTTTCTATTGTGAAAAGTTTACAAGTCAATTGTTGCAAGGAAAAAATATGACTAAACTGATCTGACTTTTTGATCTATATTTCAGACTTTACCATCTTCTGTAAACAAAATAAACCCCCTGCATTTAGTGTTGAATATTCATTTTGCTTGAAGTAAATTGCAGGCCTTTAAATCTGTTCTTTTCTGGTGCCTACTTATTATGTCTCCATTTAAAGAATACAATTTAAAGAACACATTTTGAAAAATAAGTAAGATGTTCAGGAAGTTTTTTTAAAAAGTTTCTCTCTTTATACTAAATGAACACAATACATCTGTTTAACACAATTACAACTGTGTTGTTACTTCCAACCCAGCTATATTATTAATTCATTAAACAAAAAACCTACAGTTTACAAAAACAATGTTAAGGCTCTACAGATTCCAACCAAGCACCAAAAAGCAGGGAAATTGGGAGTTAACGCCACATCCTCCCTAAGGAGGCAGAAAGTGCAAGTGAAATTCTCATTCTTCCAAAGAAGACAGGGTGGAGAATATGATATGCAGAGGTGACTGTGGGGTTGTGGAAAACTGATCACGAACAACTTAGGGCCACCTACTTCTCTTTTTTTGTTTAGAGCAGCCCTTCCCCAACCTGGTGCCCTCCAAAAGTGTTGAACTACAACTCCCATCATTGCAAGTCAGTATGTCCCATGGTCAGGAATGCTGGGACTAGTCATCTCAAAAATCTAGATATGCAATTTGATCTGCAGAGGTGACAGTGGGGTTGTGGGAAATGATGATGAACAACTTAGGACCAGCTACTTCTCATTTCTTAGAGAATCTCCTTATGTTGAGAGTTGCAACCCAACACATCTGACAGGCACCAGGTTGGGGAATGTTGTTCAAGAACAAGGGAAGGCAGAATGTAGATCTCCAGATGTTTTGGAATTCAACTTGTAAAAGCCCCTATCAGCATGGGCAGTTATCAGGAATGCCGCGAGTTGATGTCCAAATCATCAGGATAGATCTATTTTCTGCCCACATCTGTACTAAAGTATGATGTTTTCCAGCATTAAGATATGTGATCAATCAAGGAACTACAAAAGAGCTGCATCACTTTAAATAAACTGTCAAAACCAAAGGAAACAACAATGAATGAATCTTGAATACCTAATCCAGATAGCCCTTCAGACATCAACATTAGTTTTCAACACATGGCATAGGATGTCTGTTTCTTGAATATCAGATAAAGGATTTCTCTTACTTGTTCAGCAGTGTGAGATCAAAGACAGAGCTACCACCTAATACTTTCATGCGTAAGTATGATTTTAAAATTAAGTATGAATTGATTTTTGTCTTCCCTATAACACATAACATGGGAGTTACAGTGCAACGCATCTGGAGACCACCAGGCTGGAGAAGGTTGACTCCTATACATGTCTTCTCAGAAGCCAGTGCCACTGAATTCACTAGAGCTTTCTACCAAGAGGTATAGGATTGCAAACTAATCTCATCTGAAAGGTGTTCAAGACAGCCAAACTAAACCTCTTCTGCTCCACTGTTGCTTTGATGAGATGATGTATTGTGCAGGGATTGTGGGGAGTGAACAGTATATTTTTTATAAATACATTTAAAGAAAAAAAAACATGTATTTATAAATACATTTAAAGAAAAAAAGGCAGGATATTGACTAAAAGTTGGAAGTGCCTGGCACATGCTCTGGTTCTAGATCTGTAATGAATAGTGCCCCTTTTGTTATCAAGAGTGCTGCTATATGTGAGATGTGTGTGAGAGAAAAGTATTGGGCAGACCCTGTATTTGGTAAGGGTATGGAACAGCATTCCCCATCCTGCTGCCCTCCAGGTGTTTGAGATGACAAATCCCAGCATTCCTGACCATGGGACATACTGACTAGCAATGATGGGAATTGTAGTCCAACACCTTTGGAGGGCACCAGGTTGGGGAAGGGCTGCTCTAAACAAAAAAAGAGAAGTAGGTGGCCCTAAGTTGTTCGTGATCAGTTTTCCACAACCCCACAGTCACCTCTGCATATCATATTCTCCACCCTGTCCTCATGGTTTATCTGCTTTGGGAGAATGAGAATTTCACTTGCACTTTCTGCCTCCTTAGGGAGGATGTGGCGTTAAGGCTTGTGAGCCTTAACTCCCAATTTCCCTGCTTTTTGGTGCTTGGTTGGAATCTGTAGAGCCTTAACATTGTTTTTGTAAACCGTAGGTTTTTTGTTTAATGAATTTCATGGCTTTGTGTAACGGATGACTGGATATTATACAGTTGACAACCAAGCCGGCATCAGCCAGAATGTTATACCATCTTGACATCCAATATAAAATCAAAGCTAGTGTTATGTGTTGAACTCACTTTTAACATTAATAAATCAACCAAAATGCTTGCATCTCCCTCATTTTTAAAGATAAAGAGATGAAACCTGGCATCATGGTAGCTCTTAAGTAGGGATATAGCTATGCCAAGTATGAAGCAGATCCGTTCATGCCTTGATTTTTAGGAATTTTTTAAAGTTCAAACAGAAATCTCTTTGGGGTCCAGGACCTTGAGCAGTAAAAGTTTAAAAAATGAAATTAAAGATAAAGAGATGAAACTTGGCACCATGGTAGCTCTGAAGTAGGGATTTAGCCATGCCAAGTTGGAAGCAGATCTGTTTATGCCTTCAGTTTTAGGAATTTTTAAAACTTCAAACCCAATACTCCTCTTTGGGGTCTAGGGCCTTGAGCAGTACATTAAAAAAAAAAAAGAAAGAAAGTAAAGATGAAGAGATGAAACTTGGCACCATGGTACCTCTTAAGTAAGGCTTTAGCCATGCCAAGTTGAAAGCAGATTGGTTCATGCCTTGAATTTTAGGAAAAAAATTGAAGTCAAACTTTTAAAAAAAATATCCTAAAAATCAAGGCACGAACCGATCTGCTTCCAACTTGGCATGGCTCAATTCTAGGGTGACCACTAGGGTGTGGCGTAGTGGCTAAAGTGTTGGACTGGGAGCTGGGAAATCCGGGTTCTACTCCCCGCTCGGCCATGGAAACCCATTGGGTGACTTTGGGCCAGTTGCAGACTCTCAGCCCAATCCATCTCACAGGTTTGCTATTGTGAGGATAAAATGGAGGAGGATTATGTATGCCACCTTGGGTTTCTTGGCGGAAAAAAGGTGGGATATAAATGCAATAATAAATAATAAAAAACTATCAGGATTTCCCCAGATTTCTCCTGGTTTTTGTTCTATGCTCCGTGTCAGGGGGGATCTTATGCAATAGTCTATAATGACCTGGAATTACACACTTTCCCTTTTGAGGCCACCATTAGCGTGGCAGGGGGGAATGACATGCTTTCTGGAGGTGTGTCATTCTCTCCCACTGCTCCAATCAAGGCCTTAAAAGGGAAAAACATGTCATTCCCAAGCATTATAGAAAAGGGCCTAATTGGAGCAGTGGGGTGGAGTGAGAATGACATGCTTTCCCCTCCTCCGCTCCAATTGGGGACTTTAAGGTGGCCCCAGAAAGCCATTTTCCTGCCCCCCCCCCCACTAGGTGTCCTGTTTTTTGGTTTCCCAAATATGGTCACCCTACTCAGTTCTTGCACAGGCTGCATATCCATCCCTAGATATTTACTCAAAAGTAAGACCCATTGAATTTCCTTGATTCTTGAAAAGCAACACACTTGCTTTTAGATTTGCGAGTCTCAGCATTCTATGTGTGCTCTGCTCTGTTTGTCCCTATAGTTTCCTGCAAGGTCCAGCCAGGGGAAGCCAGTAAATTAAACCCAGGGGTGGAGGGTGGGATTCCCTCAGGTTCATCTGACAGCAGGTGCTATAGAACATGGACCTTCCAGGAGTGTTGAGGGTGGATTTCTGGCAGACCCAGCCAGGCAACTTTATGGCCTGTTAGTCCCTCCATTTGGTAGCCTGCAGAGCACCTGCCTCATAAGGCAAATGGCCACATGAGAACTGTTATTATGGCCTGCTACTTTGTTTGTCTTTAGTAGTCTGTGGTCCAGATCTCTTCAGAAGGGGGAATAGTGTTTTGTGGTTGGGGTCAGTCTAAATTATCTCCAGGGGTCCCTTATTCAGTGCCTCTGATCGCAAAGAGATTGAGGATTTTCCCCAACTCTGTTACTCTTGAAGTTATTAGGCCTGTTGAAAATAGATTTTATAACATAAGCATGAAAACAGTGAATACCCCTTTTAACTTGTTAAACCAATGAAAACATGCCACACAAGAAGTCTTAAGATATGAATGTTTTATAAAGAAAAGTAAATGCAAAAGAACATCAGATGCAGAAGTGAAATCTGAAACATTACTACTACTAGTAGTAGTAGTAGTAGTATCCTGCCTTTTGCCCAATGCTGGGCCTCAGGGCAGCCTTACAAAACTTACAAAACTAAAACTGTTGTGATGAAGAGGGGATTTCACCAGGAACTAATTGCATACAAATGACACTGGCTGAAAGGTGCATGCACTATACTAGAGTGACCATATACAAAAGAAAGCAGGGCCCCTGCAACTTTAACTATTGTGCTGAAGAGGGAATTTCACCAGGAACTAATTGCATACAAATGACACTGGCTGAAATTCCCTTTTCTCTACAACTGTTAAAGTTACATGAGCCCTGACCTGGGTTTTATCTAGTCAGCCTACTCTGGTCTGATCCAGCAAGGCTCTCCTAATGTTCTTAACTTTCTCAAGATTTTTGCTTCAGTTGATGCCTCAAATGTTGCTTTTGCTTTTACATTAGCCAGCTTTAACTAAACGGCCACAAAGGTGTCGTTTCTTAAATGGCTCATTTTGGAATAGTTTTGAGAGTTAAGACAAACAAAACAAATTAAATTAAAGTTCAGGTGCAACATTAAACTAGAGCCTGAAGGTATATTTAAAAGATACAGAAGAGGTCATGTGCAATATCAGAATTTCCAAATGGTGTAAGGTTTTAACTGGGCATGGCAATGTGAAGCATCTTCATTTAGGAAGATGGAGGCAAGGGATTATTGCGGGAGGGTTCTATGGAAAAGGCGAGGCACTTTTGGGAAGCCTAGGCCCAATAGGGAACATTCAAATTTCAGTAGTAGAGTTGAGCACGTGAGAAGACAGAAAAGACATTCTTACCCTTTCTCTGTAATGGAGAAGCCTTCCCATTTTGGCTACAGTTTCAACTCACTGCCTATCTATTGGGGGGGGGGGGGGGGGGTGAAATGTCCCCTTCCTCTTCTAGCAATGCTATTGCAGTGGTTACTGCTTTTAACTAGTTGGTTGTGTTCACAGAGTGGGCCACCTCCAGGCTTTTGTGGGCCTTTGCTTAGTTGTTCTGTGCACATGCAGCCTTTCTGGAACAATAAGACATGTTAGACAAGGTGCTGGGGTGATGACAACAAAACACACGTATAATACACGATTCAAGGTGCTGGTTTTACCTATAAAGCCTTACACAGCTTGGGACCACAATACCTGATAGAACACCTTTCCCGCCGTGAACCTACCTGAACACTACGTTCAACATCTAAGGTCCTCCTCCTACTCCGAGGGTCAGCAACAAGGGAGAGGGCCTTCTCTGTGGTGGCCCTCCAATTGTGGAACGATCTCCCTGACGAAGCCCGCCTGGTGCCAACGTTGTTATCTTTTTGGCGCCAGGTCAAGTCTTTCCTCTTCTCCCAGGCATTTAACAATATCTAATGAGCCTGGATCTGATTTGTTTTTAGGCTTATATCTTTTAAGTTATTATAGTGGTTTTAAATGTATGTGCATATTGTATGTTTTTGCAGTTTAAATTTTTGTATATTGTTTTTAAATGTTTTAATCTTATGTAAACCATCCAGAAAGCTTCAGCTATGGGGCAGTATACAAATGTAATAAATAAAATAAAATAATAAATATGGGAAAACTCACTCAGCCCAGGAGCACAGAAAGGATGGACAGATTGATAGCTCTTTCTCAATTCTGTGGGTGGTGTGCACGGCTGTTCTTAATTGGTGGAGCAATTTCTCTGGTTAATTTGAATAACAAACAAGACTCTGGCATGCTACCAATTGTTTTTGTTTTTATTTCAAAACAATCACTGTTTTATTGTTATCTTTATTGTTTTAATGTTTGCACTTTGCCTTTAACATATTGTACACTACTCAAAAACTTCTGCTATTGGGCAGTTTAAAAGCACACAAAAGAAATAAATGGCTGAGCTATTCAGCAACACAGTCTTGCGAAATGCCTTCTGCTACCAAAAGCACACCATTGGATTTCAATTCTCTTTTCTCATGCATGTATTGTAGGCTGTCCACTTGCCAAATATGGGATGCCACCCATGGGTCCAATCCATTACATTTACTTTCTTTTGGATATCTTCCCTCCTAACTTTATTGAGAATTTTTTTAAAAAAATATTATCCAAGTTACACAATGGCTTTTGCCTTGATTTAGACGTAATGTAAATTGCCAGGTTTAGAAATCTGATGAGGGTTTTGTTTTGTTTTTGTTTTTGTTTTTTGAACCCTTGAATATCAGACCATAATTGGCAAGATGGGAGCTGTTGAGTGTTGGTCCCTTTAGAATGCCTGGCACTGAGCTCTTTTGTAAATCTGACCTCACTCTTCTAAATTGTTATCCTGAGAAAGGTTTGCATCGCGGCAGCGTAATCATTAAGTTACAACAATTCCTAGCAGCAAAGCTTGATGCAACTTGATACTCTGTACCATCTGTATGAAACACTGTAACAACGTAGACAGTTGTCACCTAAGGCCCCCATTCAAGAGGGGGGGGAATCACCAAGTCAGCCAGCACTTACAAGAGTGTTTAGCTAATGGAGCATGTTGCTGAACTATATGAATTTATGCAGAACAAGATTAATTTGGACATACTAATGCACTGGCCTGGGGCAACTCCAAACAAACTGGTTTGGGGAAGTGTCGGCTGACCAGATAAAATCCAGGTCAGGGCTCATGTAACTTTAACAGTTGTAGAGAAAAGGGAATTTCAGCCAGGGTCATTTGTATGCAATTAGTTCCTGGTGATATTCCCTCTTCATCACAACAGTTAAAGTTGCAGGCACTATACTAGAGTGACCCTATACAAAAGAAGGCCGGGCCCCTGCAACTTTAACAGTTGTGATGAAGAGGGAATTTCACCAGGAACTAATTGCATACAAATGACACTGGCTGAAATTCCCTTTTCTCTACAACTGTTAAAGTTACATGAGCCCCAGCCTGGATTTTATCTGGTCACCCTAGGGAAGTGAAGGAGGTCCCCTCTACAAGGATTCGCTTTTGCGCCTGGTTAGGCGATTATGCGCATAAACGCTGAAGCGCATTTATGCCTAATACCTCTGCAGGAGAGGCAGCGAGAGGTGGCGAAGCGCATTAAGGGATGACCAAAATGCGCTTTACAAGTAGTTAATGCGCATAAGCGCTTGTTCACATAGGCAAAATGCGCTTTAACGGCCGGAGCAAAATAAAACTCGCTGTTTAACGCGCATTCGATAATGCGCATAACCGGACAGATAACACGCCTCTACTCCCGATTTGCGCTCCATTCTTGTAGAGGTACATTTTTTTAAGTGCCTTGAAAGAGCATTAAACCTCTCTTGTAGAGGCAGCCAGAGTGACCACGAACATGATTAGGAAGGCGATGGGTTAATATACAGTGACTGAAAGCTGGGAAATATTCAGGAGTAGCTCCCACTATCTCTTGCTTCTCTGTGTAACCAATTGTGATATTGGCACTCCCTCGGGAAGATGAAAGTTTCCAAAGAGATTGACAGAAAAATTCATGCCATA
This sequence comes from Anniella stebbinsi, assembly GCA_029215795.1. Taxonomy (NCBI): domain Eukaryota; kingdom Metazoa; phylum Chordata; class Lepidosauria; order Squamata; family Anniellidae; genus Anniella; species Anniella stebbinsi. Next base: position 110,120,519 of record JARDYH010000004.1, on the reverse strand, counting down.
ATCAAGCTTTCCATTCTGCTACAACAGCACTGACTAAAGTCGCCCATAAGCTCCTTCTCGCTAAATTATACATCCCCACCACGCCTCCATTCTTCTGGGCCTGCATTGTGCCCCTGATGCCCTACTTCTCTCTCTTTTCCTCCTTTCCTGTACTCCTCCGTTGTGCTTTTGATCCCATTCCCCGATATCTGCAGCGTTTCATTTGTCTCCGCTGTCAAAAGACCTCAGAACTTACCTTTCCCCTTATGCTGTAATGAAGAACCCGCCGCATTTATTGGCCACAGCTTTGACCCGCTGCCTATAAACAAGGTGGAGGGATGAAATGTCCCCTTCCTCTTCTAGCACTGCCGTTGCAATGGTAAGCTAGGGTGACCAGATTTTGGAAAGCAAAATCCCGGTCCAAAATGGCCACCCCACCAAAGCAGCCTCCCCCCCCCCAACATAAAATAAAAAAATTAAGAAGGCTGCCCACCATATGGCTAACAAGCAGACACCCCCGCCACCCCCCACCTGAAACAACCCCCCCACCAAGTCACCCACCCCCCCAAAAAACCCAGCCCAGCCCTACCTGGTCCTGCCACCGCCGATCTCCTCCACTGCCGCGTGACCCCTGCAGACCCCTCACCCTTCTTGCCCTGCTCCTGGGCTCCCTGGAGGTATCTGAGGAACAGCAGCAGCAGCAGCAGGCAAAGGGGGAGGAAGAGCCTGCTTTAAAATGGCGGCGCTGCTCCGGCCTCCGCAGGAAACAAGTACTCAGGGTTAGGGAACGTCAACAAATTCCTTATCTGGTGGCTAAAGCAGTTAGCCACCAGACAAGGAATTTGTTGATGCTCCCTAACGCTGAGCACTTGTTTCTTGCGGTGGCCGGGGAGTGGCCCGGGAGCAGCACAGGCAGGAAAGAAGTGCTCAGCCTTAGGGAGCGTCAACAAATTCCTTGTCTGGAGGCTAAAGCAGTTAGCCACCAGACAAGGAATTTGTTGACGCTCCCTAAGGCTGAGCACTTCTTTCTTGCCGTAGCTGGGGAGCAGGGCGGGCATTTTAGGGCGGGAGGAGAGCTGATCCTTTCCCCGTTTTGCCCCCGCCGCCCCCCTGTCGGCCCGGATTGCCCCAGTTTTCCCGGTTAGGACCGGGAAATCCAGGGTGATCTGGTCACCCTATTAAGCGCTGTTGGCCGGCTCGTTGTGTTCACAGGGAGGGCTACCTCAAGGGTTTAGTGGGGCCTTGGATAACTAAAGGCACATTCCTATGCACGTTTAGACAGCGGGGGGGGGGGGGAATCCTTCAACTCCCAGGGTGCCCCAGCCAGCTCTGCCTGGGTAATGCTGGGAGTAGCAAGACTTTTTTTTAATCTAGACACACGGAGTCTATCTACACTACTGCTTTAAAACGGTTTATAACAGTTTAAAACCGGTTAATAATGGTTATTAATCGGTTTAAACCTGTTATAAACCGTTTTAAAGCAGTAGTGTAGATAGGCTCACATAGGGTTGTGCCTAGGTCAGTGGGCCACCTTTGGACTGAATAGAAGCCCTAAGGTAGCTTTTGCCCTGTGCCTGGTTCTACGTCCTAGTCTCCTTTTCTATCTTCGTCTCCAATCTCCTCAATCCTCCCTGTGACAATTTTGCATCCCACCCACCCACTTCCATCCCACTTGCTCCAGCTTCCTTTCCTAGCATCCCCTCTCTTTCCACATAGAAGTGAAAAGGTAGTGGCAGATAAACCTCAAAGTTACAGTTCCAACAGGTTTTTTTCAAAAAATACACAAAAAAACCCTCCCCCTGGGCGATAAGAGTCAAGTCAACAGAAAAATTCAAGATTCACTGTATCTGTGATTGGACAGCAGGTACCCTCTACAAGCCCCCACAAGTAGTAACAAAGACAACAGTCTGTGCAATTTTTAAATTGGTCTTACATAGCCAGTATTACTTGTTTTGTTTTTTAAAATTTATTTATTAATTTGTTTTTGAAAAGCAGAACCCATCTGCGTGAAGTCAATGGGGCATGAGGTTTCTGCATGCAATTGCATGCTGAATTTGACTAGGCAGGAATCCTGAGGGGAACATTTTGGTAGGTTGCTGCAACCTGAGGGGTGTTTTCTATGGGTGAATTTGGCCAGAAATAGAAAGCAACCTTAGTCATACCCCTGACATGCAATATTATAATGGACTGTGGAATCCATTGCACTGAGTTCTCTCAACACAGCCCCACCATCCCAAATTGGATGGAGCAACAAATGATACTATGGCATTCTAATATGCCACTCTCTCAGGTTGTCTGCAACATGGGGAGAACAGCACTGGGCGACACTGCAGGGTCATTGTAGGCTATTTTCTCAGCAGCAGCCTAAACTTGAACCTGCAGTAAAGATCGAATGCCACTGGACAGCACTTCAGGGTATTTCTACATGAGGCGTTTATCCCACACCTTTATGGAGGCGTGGGATTAAGAGCAGCTCTTTTACACATGCCTTTGGGTGGGGGGGGGGTGTTCTTTGTCTGCCTTCCTATGTGTTTCATTATACAACCACTAGATGATGCTGTTGTATAGCAGAGTTCACAATTACAGCAGACTTTCATTCTGCCATTTCTAAATACTACATTTTCCTCGATCTAAAAAAAAAACAACCCAGGGAAATGGTTGCAAAGGACCTGCAAACTACCTTGAGTGAGCAATCATGAGAGCACAATAGAAGCCTCCTGACTTTTTCAGTGTTGTTCTAAAACCATTGTGTTTTAGAACAACACTGCATGAACTACACTTGAGGGCTGTCAACAGGTATTGTCCCCTCCTTCCCCCCCCCCCGTGACAGTACTTTTCAAACTACAATATTGGGCACCTTTCACCAACCTGGCGCTCTCCAGATGGGCAGCAACCCCCATAATTTCCAGCCTGCAACTTGATTGGCCATGCTGGTTGGGAAGTATGGGACTTGCGGTCCAACACATTTGGAGGTACCAGGTTGGGGAAGTCTGATCAAAAGGAAAAAGCTGCTCCAATTCCAAGCATGCACACGCACACACATGCACACATGCACACGTGCACACATGCACATGCGCACACATGCACGCACACGCAAGCATGCCAATCTTAATATAGTATTTTATTGTGAAATTTCAACAAAACAAAAAAAAGATAGAAAAAGAATTGTGGCTACATAAATTTGAATATATCAGTTTCAATGCATGCATTTACACATATGAAAATACAGCTTCTATCTAAACTTATTTATATAGATTTATTGATTTATTTACTGCATTTTTATACCGCCCAATAGCTGAAGCTCTCGGGGTGGTTTACAAAAATTTAAACCATAAAAACCATTCAAAATATAAAACAACGACAGTATAAAAACATAATTTAAAATACAGGATAAAAGCACAACCAAGATAACAAACCGAGTAGCCATGCAGAAATTGATAGGGATTTAAAATACAAATTTAAACAGCAGGTTAAAAATCAAACTGGAGAACTGTTAAAACACTGTGAAAATAAAAAGGTCTTCACCTGGCGTCTAAAGGAATATGATGTAGGTGCCAGGCAAACCTCTCTGGGGAGCTCATTCCACAGCCGGGGTGCCACAGCAGAGAAGGCCCTCCTCCTAGTGGCCACCTGTCTCACTACCTTTGGCAGGGACTCACAGAGAAGGACTCCCAAGCATGATCTTAGGGTCCAGACTGGTACATATGGGAGGAGGCATTCCTTCAGAGAACCTGGCCCCAAGCCATTTAGGGCTCTGAATATTAATACCAGCAATTTGAATCGGGGCCGGACCTGGACCGACAGCCAGTGAAGTTGGAAAAGGACTGGCGTAATGTGATCTTGTTGGCCAGTCCCTGTTAACAGTCTGGCTGCCCTGTTTTGTACTAGTTGAAGTTTCCGGACCGTTTTCAAAGGCAGCTCCACGTATAATGCATTGCAGTAATCCAGACAAGAGGTTATCAGAGCGTGGATAACTGTAGCTAGGCTATCTCTGTCCAGATAAGGGCGCAGTTGGTATATCAGCCTGTGCTGATAACAGGTGCTCCTTGCCACTGAGTTCACCTGTGCCTCAAGTGACAGTTCTGGATCCAAGAGCACCCCCAAACTATGGACCCAATCCTTTAGGGGGAGTGCAACCCCCTCCAGAACAGGGTGAACATCACCTCGCCAGACAGATGAACCACCCACAAACAGTACCTCCATCTTGTCTGGATTGAGTCTCAGTTTGTTGGCCCTCATCCAGTCCATTGCCATGCCCAGGCACCAATTCAGAACAGCCACTACCCACCACCTGCATTTGATGAAAAGAAGAGGTAAAGCTGGGTGCCTCTGCATATTGATGACACCTCAGCCCACATCTCCGGATAACCTTTCCCAGCAGTTTCATGTAAATGTTAAACAGCATAGGAGATAAAATAGGATCTTGTGGAACCCCTTAGCCAAGGTGCCTTGCACAGAGGAATAATCCCCCAGCACCACCTTCTGGAATCGGCCATCCAAGTAGGAGCAGAACCACTGCAACACAGTGCCTCCAACTCCCAGCCCAGACAAAGGATACCATGGTCGATGATATCGAAAGCCGCTGATTGGTCCAAGGGAATCAACAGGGTCGCACTCCCCCTGTCCTTCTCCCTGCAAAGGTCATCCCACAGGGCAACCAAGGCAGTTTTCATTCCAAACCAGGCCTGAAGCCTGATTGAAATGGATCTAGATAATCAGTTTCATTCAAGAGTGCCTGGAGTTGTCCTGCAAACACCCGCTCAAGCACCTTGCCCAGAAAGGGGATGTTAGCCACCGGCCTATAATTGTTAATGTCTTCTGGGTCCAAGTTAGGTGGTCTGATTACCGCCTCTTTTAAAGAGGCCGGCACCGCTCCCTCTCTCAGGGAGGCATTTACAACCTCCTGGACCCAGCCAGCGATCCCCTCCTTATTTGATGTAATAAGCCATGATGGGCAAGGGTCAAGCACCTTGTCCACATCCTTGGGCTACAGTAACTGAAACTCATCCAATAAGACTGGACCAAACGGTGCTCTGAACGCTTCTACTAGCCGAGCTACATTAAGCGTGGTGTCCAATTAATGACGAATCTGAGCGACTTTATCTTCAAAGTGCTGTGCAAACTCGTCACAGTGTGCTACCGAGGGTTCCACCATCTCTCACCCTGGCCCAGAGTGTAGCAGGCCACGAACCACCCGGAAAAGCCCCGCTGGATGATACTGAAAAGATGCAATGCTGGTGGAAAAGAATTGTCTCTTTGCCACCCTCACCGCCACAGAAGAGACTCAATAATGAGCTCTAACCCATGTTCAATCAGACTCAGCATGAGTTTTCCTCCACCTGCGTTCTAGCCATTTCCCTTCTTGTTCCATTGCCCTCAACTCAGGTGTATACCAAGGTGCTGGTCGGGCTCTGCTCAGAGGGAGAGGGTGCTTGGGTGCGATCGTGTCAACCGCCCAAGTCATCTCTGCATTCCACAGAGCAACCTGGACTCTGACAGGCGCCCCAACCATACCAGCAGGAAAATCCCCCAGAGCACCCTAGAATCCATCAGAGACCATTAGCCTCCGGGGCGGACCATTTTAATAGGTCCCCCACCCTTGCAGAGGGGAAAGTGATCTGACCATGACAAGGGGGTAGACGTTAAGTCCCCCACTTTCAGATCACCATCTTCCTGCCCAGTCAAGAAAACTAAATCAAGTGTGTGTCTTTTTGCATGCATTGGGCCGCTGACCTGTTGAAACAGCCCCATGGTTGTCATGGCGGCCATGAAGTCCTGAGCCACCCCGAATGCAGGAGCCTCGGCATGGAAGTTGAGATCCCCCAGAACCATCATCCTGGGGGCCCTCAATACCAGATCTGAGACAACCTCCATCAGCTCAGGCAGGGAGACTGTTGGGCAGCAGGGTGGGTGGTACATCAGCAGAATCCCTAATCTGTCTCGAGTACCCAACACAAAGTAGAGACACTCAAGACCAGCACTCGAATGAACAGGAAGCCTAGAGAGGGAGATCGTATTTCTATAGACCACGGCAACCCCCCTCCCCAGCCCTGAAGTCGGTGCTGGTGCTGCACCGAGTACCCAGGAGGGCAAAGCTGAGTGAGAGCGACCCCTCCCAGTTCACCCACCCAGGTCTCAGTGATACATACCAGGTCAGCCCCCTCATCCACAATCAGACTCCCAGTGGCTTCTTTGGGGCACACCCATGATATCACCAGTTCAAACCAAGAGCCATGGCAGCCCCACATCACTTTGCACTATCTGGGAAGAGGAGGGTTTCTCCCGCAATGTTCACCTACCAAATAGCCACAGCATGTCACAGGCTGGCTTTGTGGTCTTTAATGGGCCCTCCTGAGGACACAGGCCCTTGCAAGTGCCCCATGGTGACAACTAGGGGTGTGCACTAGATCGGGTACGATCCATGATCCAGATCTGATCCAGGGGAAATTGGATACAATTATCCGATTTCCAATCACCCCGCTGGATCGTTCGATCAAATCCGATCTGATCCGGAAAGGACCTGATCCAGATCGTAATGGATCAGAGGATCGGCGGGCACCCACGGGCGCCTGCCGATGGAAGCGGACAGCGGGAGGGGGGCTTCCCTGGTGGGGCTGTCTGCTTTCATCGGTGGGTGCCAGCGGGCACCCACCGATGGAAGCAGACAGCCCGGCCAGGTGAGGATCGCGGGGGGGAGGAGGGGGGGCACCTACCTTCCGGGGACGTCCGCTCGCCTCCGCCGCTGGCCGCTACTGGCCCGCTACCTAGGGGAAGGCCGCTACTGGCGCGCTACCTAGGGGAAGGCCGCGAAGCCTGCTCACAGTAGCAGCCAGCGGCGGAGGGGAGCGGACGTCCCCGGCAGGTAAGCAGGGGGAGGGGGAGGAGGCTTACCCTCCCCCAGGGCAGTCCGCTTCCATCCGCTGGTGCCCGCGGGCGCCAGCGGATGGAAGCAGATGGCCCTGGGTCGTAAGGAGTGTGGGGGAGGGGGCTTACCTGCCGGGGCCATCCACAGCGGATGGCCCCAGGAGGTAAGAACCGCGAGGGGGGAGGAGGGAGTTAGGCCCCCCTCACCCACCCGCCACCATTTTTTCCCCATAGATTTGCATTGGGGGAAAGCTTTCTTTCCCCCAATGCAAGTCTATGGGGAAAACAAAAATGGCTGCCAATCCAAAAATCTGATGTCCGATTTTTGGATCGGGATCAGGTCCAATCTGATCTGAGGGACCTCCGATTTTGTCCTGAACGATCCAGGACAATCTCGGAGGTCCCGATCTGGGTCCCAATACGATCCAGGGGTCCGTGCACACCCCTAATGCCAACCCCTGACGTTGACCCTGGTCCCGGCCATCTTTTTGACAGAGGCATGCCTAATGACATGAGATGCAATTCACCACCTCTGGGCCAGATCTGACTTTCGGCATCTCCAGGTGTCAACACCATCTGGTAGGAGATAAACAGTGAGATGTTCTGCAGGGCACTGTGAGAAACGGTGGTCCTGGTCAGCTATTCTCTACCTCCTCCTGAAGGTAGCCCTCCAGCAACACGAGTTGATGATTTAGAGAGTCTGAGCACTTCTCTGATGTGAATGCTAGAAAAGTCATCCCTGCCTCTCCAGCAATTCCCCGCCATGTCAAGGACTTTTCCCTTTACAACTTTGTTGAAGGTTGCGTGCTCCTCATCGAGCAATGCACATCTCCCGAGGATGTTAAAAATGCACTGATGAAATTGCTCTCGCCTCTCAGCGTACCCTGTCCTTATCTACCTGCTATCGAAAGGGGAGGAGGAGGATTATGGATGCTGCCTTAAGTTCCTTCAGGAAAAAAGGCTGGATATAAATGCAAGGAATGAATTAATGGTGGTGGGGGAGAAGAGTAATGTTAACTGTGTGCTTCATAATGGTAGGCTGACCATATGAAAAGGAGGACAGGGCTCATGTAACTTTAACAGTTGTAGAGAAAAGGGAATTAAAGGGAATTTCAGCCAGTGTCATTTGTATGCAATTAGTTCCTGGTGAAATTCCCTCTTCATCACAACAGTTAAAGGTGCAGGCACTATACTAGAGTGACCATATACAAAAGAAGGCAGGGCCCCTACAACTTTAACTGTTGTGATGAAGAGGGAATTTCACCAGGGACTAATTGCATACAAATGACACTGGCTGAAAGTCCCTTTTCTCTACAACTGTTAAAGTTACAGGAGCCCTGTCCTCCTTTTCATATGGTCAGCCTAGGGTTGGTCCCCCTCAAATCCCCCCAGGCATACCAACTGAAACAATTTTCTGTGTATTAAATGTTGCAAGCTCATCGCTGGTTTTTTCTATCTTGAACAACTACACTGAAGAAGAAGATAAACAGCTAATAAAATCAACCTATGCCTACTTAATAATAAGGAAAGAAAGGGGAAAACAAGGAACCCCACTCTTACAACAATACATTGAAGTTAAAGGTGGAAAGAGAGAGCCTATCTAGGCTCAGAGTAACAACAGTAAGGAAAATAAACAATTGAGTACACTGGGGGGAAGGTATGATACACAGGAACAGGCAACAAATTATTGTAAGAAAGAAAACAAATGGGGAAAATATTGTGGGGGGGATCAAGGAGACAGAACATGCCTACAGAGAACATATGAGTGTATTAGAAAATCAACTAGTATAAACAAATTCGTGAGTTGAAATAGAGCCAAACTTTCAATGTATTAGAGTGGCAGAAAAATATCTTACCTATAAAGTACAAAAAAGAAACTGGAGACCTGAAGTAAAATGGCTATATGGTCCCTTAGATGCAGGAACAACAAGCTTGGCATATAAATTAATAAAAAAATCCAAAATCCATATGAAAAAAGTGAATCCAAATGGTGGGATGGATACGAAGCAAACAAAGATGTGATCACAGATAATGCTAGAGCAAGCCAATAGAATTTACCAAACATTTGAAACTACTAGATAGATACCCATATGGAATAGAACTCAAATGAGGGTACAGTCAACTTCTAACAAAAAACAATAATAAATACTTACAGATTTCTGGATAGAGAACCATTCCAACAGTTCTTAAAAAGAAAAGACAAATTACAGAAGTGTAGAATGTGACAGAATACTGACCTTCCCTTCTCAAAAGAACTTCTATGTGAGCACATGTGACAACTACTCTCTCACTCTCAAAGGAGAGCAAAAAGTGTTTGCCCATGGAAAGTGTGAGCAATTACTGATCTGATTGGCTGGGCTCAACCATATGATCATTTCTGGAAACATTTCCATCAGTCTCAATCACTTTGACTTGTCCTGAGTGATGCCATCATCAAACAGCCAAAAATGGCTGGCCACAAAACATTGTGACGTCAGTCCAAACACTACGTAATCCTTGATTGGCTGCAGGGGTTGAGTCAGAGGAAAGTGAGTGGGAAATGGCATAAAAACAGCCACAGCCATGTACAATGTCGAGCAATGTTAGGAAAATGTGAATATTTCCATACCTAAATTTGCAAGATAGAATTTCCATCCAAATAAAATAGTTGTTTTCAACCCCAAACAAGTTTGTGAATATTTAGTGCAACCTAATGCTTTAGTTTGGAAAGAGCATATTACATAGTGCATATAGATAGAACATATATAACATGCTCCTACTGCCTTAAAGAAGACAGGTAAAGGTGGGCTTTTTGCTTGCTTGTTAGTTTTGTTTTTTCAATTCTTCTCAGCTACACTCATATTAGTTGTTTTCTGGTACAGAACTGTGGATTCTAAAGTCTTTGGGTAGGGATGATGATATTAAATTTGGTACTCCCAATTTATGCAGATGGCTAACTTCTAGGTAGATAAAATATCTTTTGTACGATTGTTGTCTGTTGTGGTAGAGAACTGACGAAAAAGAATAATGCTTATTTAAGACGATAACTGTATCATTTGCAAAATCATCAGGCCATGCAAAGATTTAGACCAGAATGCAAAGAGCTAATTGAACTGTGCCCCGGGACTTTAAAGACTTTGAACACTCTGAATCACCAACTGTTTTTGAACTACCCCAATCTCAAAAGCCCTTTGGCCTGTGACCAGGATGGAATTGTACAAGAAACAAATGCCTAAAATAAGTCCCCTAAGGTGTGGAGAACTACTTGCATGGTTCCTTGCCTTAATTTACCCTTTCTGGTTCTTCCCATTTTCAGTTGGTCCCTTTAAGGGACTGATGCTTATGTTGCAACTCCACAACTGTCAAGTTATCCTTCCCTCTCTCTGCTTTGCTCCTTCCTATTCAGCAATCAGTTACCGTCAGACTCACCTCAGTGGCTCAGCAGGCTCTTGTTCCTATTACACCGAGAGGCAGCACATCTGAATCTTCACCAGCTGGACTCACCGTTTTACAGGCTATTGATCGCAAGTCACTGTTTCAACAATGCAATGCCATCAAGCGCTCCAGTGAAAGACAGGCAGAAAGAGGGGATGCAGCTAGCACCTAGATTCCTTTCCATGTGGACAGGCTTCTGTTCTGATGCCTGTTTGGATGGAGACGGGTTCGGGCGGGGGGGGGGGGGGGGTCCCATCTTCCGAATTATTATAGAATTCAGTTTGAAAGGGAAATGTGTTGGTGGTTGCGCAGGGACTCACTCCGCCTCTGCCTTCAATTATCAGATGGGGGGGGGGGGTTGTATTGTTTCAAAACCCTTCAAAACTGCTTTGACTAAAAGTGACAAGGAGACAAAACTATGGGAAGAAAGGTCTTTGACAAGTTACTTCAAACTCTATCTAAATACTTGACTGTGGACTGATCTACACCAAGCAGCATACAACACTTTGAAAACGTTTTGAAAACTGTATATGGAGTGTGTCCAGAGTTGTCACCGCTACTGTTATAAACCATTTTAAACCGTTTTAAAACATCCTGCTTGTCTCCTAGATTTTGTCCAGTTTGAATAAAAGCAATGCAGTGTGCCCCCCCCAACGTTTATTTGAGGAATAACCAGAATTCCCCCTCCCCTCTAGAGTTAATCTTTGTTAAAAGTGCAGTGATATATGTACTTGTAGCAGTTCAAAGCATCAGATGGAGAAATAATGGCCATTTCACACCAAAGCCTATGAGAAATAGGCTCTCCTCAAAAGTAAAGAGAAAGTTGGGGGGGGGTCCCCTCACCCCACTCCTTTGCAGTTACTGCTTCTGCCACACATCAGGTGCAGTCAAGGACTAGTAGTATGTGTAGTTAAATAGTTGTATGTGCTCAATCTCTCTCTCACACACTCTACCCCAACAAACATTCTTATTTACTTTTCAGAAGGAACAAATAAAGAAAATATATGTAAAATGTAAATATATAAATGCAAATACAGAGATTGTATTTCCTTTAGCTGCAAGCCTGTACACACTTACTTGGGTGTAAGTCACTTACCTGAGCTCAATAGTGGTTACTTCTGAGTAGAAATAAATAAGATTGCACTGTTCCTTACCCAAATGAATAACCTGCTTCATCCCATTGCCTTAAGGGATCTTATAACTTAAAAGTATCTACCTATACATGTGAATAATATACGTCCTCTATTCCAGGCACAACCAATTAGTAATTCAAGGACCAGGGGATTCTCTACACCAGGCTTTTAATGGGGCTTCTGCTTCTGTATTCTTTGTGGGATTAAAGTTCCTTTACACATGCTTACACGTACTTCTTTTAAGGGACTTCCTTTGTCTGCAAGTTCTATATTTATTTATTTAAAAAAAATATTTTATACAATATAACCAAAAAGTTATCAGTCCCCTAACAATTAATGACTAAACAACTGTTTCATAAGAAAAGAGAATGGTTAATACCGTTTTAAGGGAGAAAACAAGACAGAAACAGAAAGGAAAAAATAAAAGAAATAATAAAATAAACAATTATACTAAAATAATACGTGTGCTGTATGATCTTTATTTGTTTTTATATTATCCAAATACTCAAAGCTGAAGCTGACATGTGTTGCTGTAAGCCCAGTTGTGACATATGTTGAATGAATCTCCTCCATATAGCATAAAAGGATAGTGGTTCTGTTTTTCCTTGGATTAGAAGTAAGTCGTGTGTTATTTTTTCTGATATTTCCACAGACCATATATTTTGATACAATGCAGATTGGAAAAAATTGGACAATTTTGTTGTGCAATTGTCTGGCGGGCAGCAGTTATTAAGGATAACAATAAATCTTTACATTTCAAACTTGCATATTCTATATGTTTCATTATACAGCCACTAGATGGTGCTGTGAGATAGCAGGATTCCAGAAACTCACCAGCTATTGGAGCTCTTCAAAGCCTGGTTAAAAATTGCTACCACATTTTCCCCTTTAAGAAAAAGGCCAGGATAAAGCACAGGATCGACCCTGAAGTTTGTGTAAAGGACCCGCAAACCTCCGTGAATAACCAATCATGAGTAGGGTGACGAGATAAAATCCAGGTCAGGGCTCATGTAACTTTAACAGTTGTAGAGAAAAGGGAATTTCAGCCAGAGTCATTTGTATGCAATTAGTTCCTGGTGAAATTCCCTCTTCATCACAACAGTTAAAGTTGCAGGGACCCTACCTTCTTTTGTATAAGGTCACTCTAGAATAGTGCCTGCAACTTTAACTGTTGTGATGAAGAGGGAATTTCACCAGGAACTAATTGCATACAAATGACACTGGCTGAAATTCCCTTTTCTCTACAACTGTTAAAGTTACATGAGCCCTGACCTGGATTTTATCTGGTCACCCTAATCATGAGCCCATGAAAAAGTGTCATGTAGAGAAGCCCCAGATGTCACTCCCAAAACCATTTTATCTAGCAAACTATTTCCCTACAGTTTCATCAGGAAAAGGGGGAACATTTTCAAGTTGTAAGAAATAGAGCCCACACTAACCATATATTTCTCTTTAGATTTTATTCATAGTATATCCCTGCTATATTTCAGCACACACAGCTGTGTAGCCATTTCTTTCTAGATGGCACCAGTTTTATTCTACCTCCTGACCACTCATGAGAAGGTCTGTTTGTGTAGCTATGCACGACAGGGTGTGTTTTTTACTCTTATGTAAGTGCGCACAGCCACCTACCCAGTTCTCCTCAAAATTCCACCCTCGTGAAGGTGGGGGTTAAAATAGGGTGACCAGGTAAAATCCAGGTCAGGGCTCATGTAACTTTGACAGTTGTAGAGCAAAGGGAATTTCAGCCAGTGTCATTTGTATGCAATTAGTTCCTGGTGAAATTCCCTCTTCATCACAACTGTTAAAGTTGCAGGGGCCCTGCCTTCTTTTGTATATGGTCACTCTAGTATAGTGCCTGCAACTTTAACTGTTGTGATGAAGAGGGAATTTCGCCAGGAACTAATAGCATACAAATGACCCTGGCTGAAATTCCCTTTTCTCTACAACTGTTAAAGTTATATGAGGCCTGACCTGGATTTTATCTGGTCAGCCTAGGTTAAAAGAAAAAGGGGGGAAATACCTCCATTGATCGACTGGAGATCAAGATAAATGAGGGAAGAGCAGTGACATGTGTAGGAGTCAGCAATTGCACACAGGGACCTGATCATGAATAGCAGCATGAGTATTTTGCATTTTGCAGAAAATACAGGGTGGATGGGAAATTGAGAGATGTACACTAACCTTCCATGCCCCATAATGCCACGGAGCATTGCCTGCATACACATCCAGGGGGAAAGGTCCCTATTGGAATTCTTCACATGTAGGCGCTATGCCCCAAATATGCTCTCAATATTTTATGCACAGAAATACAACTTTTGACTTGCAATGGTATATGTTGTGTGTGATAGTGTTGGATAGTTGACAGCCCATAGTATTTCATATTTCACTGTCTTTGATCGTTCATCTATAGTGGCATTTAGTATTTGATAAGTGATAATGAAGGAGAAAGCATACTGGACATCTGCCAGAATTAAAACTATGTGAAAAATGAACAAGTTTGGGAAAGCACTTACATTTCGTATGCTGAGGTGAAGTTTCATATCAAAACTTCCATTCAGATTTCAACATTATATAGTCAAAATTGAAATGGTAATATGTGAAAGGTTTCAACAATTTGTGGATATTCCGTTCAGCTCAAAATAACAGATCCTAGGTGTCCTGCAACATTTTCTTGTCATTTGAAATTCCCTAAAAACTAGAAACACAATTAAAATCACCAGGCCATTCTGCCACTGATTTTTCATCAGACTCTCTTCTCTTATATACTAGGGCAGTGCCAAAAATTTCTTCCACATCCTTTCGACCATTTTGATTAAATTTTATAGAAAAGAAACTGCTTTCAAAAAGAAATGCAAAGGAGAAGAAATTCACAGAGAAATCCCCATGGGTTGGTTTGGCTTACCTTGCTTAGGCAGTGGCTGAAGAATGCGCCCAAGTATCCTGTCTTTCACTGTACAATTATCTCTCCAGCAGCATTCAACATCCTCCGCTTCCCGCACTTCAATTAAAGCCAATGGGGAGATATCGTAATTCCTCCCATTGGGCTTTTTCAGATCAGGAAGCCTGGGAGGCTGCAGAGCAATAGAGAGATGTGTAATCGAAAGGAAAAAATGCACACTTCACACCTCCACCACCTCACGGTGATTAGGTAGGCTCAAAAATTATAAAATTATAAAATAAAATTATAAAATGCTCTGACGGTCAGGCAAAACAATGGAAGCATCTTTCACAGGGGAGAAAACTTTCAGGAAATTAGAGAGCAGATTTTGGTGCAGCACCTCTTCCCTGGAGCTACGCACAATACACACACACACACACACACACCTGCACTGTAGAGGATGCAATATGGGGAGCCAGGCTTCCAACACAGCTGATAGTACAAAAAAAAACTTGGGGCAAATGGAAGCTCTGCTACATCCACTGCCAATGGGGAGCCTGACCTGTGAGAAACTGTTGGAGAATTTCTCCTCTGCCTGGAAAAATTCAGTGAAGTTGCCCATCCAATTTTTCTGCCCACAAACAAGGTGGAGAATTTCGAAGAACTACTTGTGCACATAGTTGTGGTATCTATCCAGTCAGCCCCTGTGATCTTCTGAGGAGGCGTTACTGGTTGTCCCATGCCCAAAAGGATGTCGGCAAGTCCCAGTGCAAAAGTGCGCCTTCTCATTCATGGCACCCATCCTCTGGAACACTCTTCCATGTGTGCTTTGAGAGACAGAAATGGGGCATTTATTCACGCAGGCTTTCCTTGGCCGGCGAGGGATTCTATTACTACTCTATTGTTATCAGTATACTATTGTGCTGTTTTAAATATGAATTATTATTTTATCTCGGCAGTCATATTGTTACATTATCTTTTAATGTGAATTGTTATGGATTTTAAGGAATTAAGCAATATAGAAGCATTTTCATTCATTAATAGTATGAGATTTAGGGCTGCACCAAATATTCCCAATTTTAATTTGGGGCCCAAAAATGACGCTTTTAAAGAGTAGATGTGTTTCCTGAAACACCCACACCAACACTAACACACCTTAACTGTGAAAATATTCTATTTTTTTTTCAATCCTATCCGCTACTATTGTTTTCACTACCTGATACTATATGCCATTGTTTCTTCTCGTGGAAAATGCCATATGGACAATCCCGGTCATTCCACATATTTTTAGGGATGTTTATCATATCGTTAAAATGTACGATAACTATACGATAAGGTCATTATCGTGCATGTGTTTAACAATGACGATATGATACAAAAACCTACGATACTCATCGGAGACGATAATATTCAGGCGATTTTATCTTTTTATTGGACTGCCGTATAAATATACCTATAACTTCTGTATTTTAAAAGTTAGAGGCTTGAAACTTGGCCACAGTGCTTACGGGGTATGCCTAAGTATGTGTATAAGATTTGAGATTGATCCCTCCAACTTTCGATTTTATATTAATTTTTTTAAGATCGTTTCCGTTCAGACAGATCAGAATGACAGCTTGCCACATGCATTCATTCAGACCTGTCAGAACGGAAATGATCTTTTAAAAAATCATATAAAATCGATGGTTGGAGGGATCGATTTAAAATTTCATACACATACTTAGGCATACCCCATAAGCACTGTGACCAAGTTTCAAGCCTCTAACTTTTAAAATACAGAAGTTACAGGCATTTTTTTCTTTAAAAATAGGGCTGCAAAAATATCATTTTTTTCACGATAATTATCGTGAAGACGATACAGTTCACCTACGATATGAATGAAGATGATATTTTTTGGGACTGCAATTACGATAATGATAAACTATGATATTTTTTGGCATGCACACCCCTACATATTTTCTTAATCAATCAGATTTGGCTTCCTAAGGGTAAATAAAACAAACAGGAAAAGAGGGAAATGTCAATGGAGCTAAATCTGATATAAAATTATGGCTATGGAGTAAGATCTTCCACTTTTATTACTAGTATATGTGGCAGCTATGATGACCTTTGCCACTCAACTCTGCTCTGAATTAAACCCTCTAAAGAATCCATGGGATCTTCAGTTCATTCCATTTCCTCTTTCTTTGAATTACACAAACTCAGACAGTATTCCAAAGTGATAGATCAAGCTTCCAACTTAAAAGGTCTGACATTTTTTCTAACACTTCACAAAAAAAAATATTTATATGTCTAGGGAGACATTTGATATTTGAATAGGACAATATTAGCAAGCATTAATTGCGAATGCTTTGTAGCCTACTTTGTGAAATGAAGCAGTAAAAGAAGATCACATCTCTTTATTAGTTATGGCCACCCACAGTTTTGGGAACCTTCAATGATCAAAGAGCCAATATATTTAACAGTATAATGTTGACATACTCTTTAGCTCTTTTGCATAATATGATCCAAAACAAGCGTTGGCAAGATGAATGTTGTTAACCATGCAATACTCTCCATCAGGTTAAAGAGCATTCACTTTTTGCTTCAAAAGTTAATGAATTTCGACACTATTGTCTTCTTCTTTGATCTTTATTTTCCCCAAAGGAACGCTTGATGTAGTGTGAATCATGTTTTATAATGTGCTTACTGTATTCCCTACCCCCTACGCTACAGCTAGCTGAATTTCTGTAGATGATTTCTGATGCTGTTTTTCCCATGTAATTCATACTTCCATTCATTAACTGACCATGCTTTGGGTGCATTTGTTCATAGTTAACTGTGTGATCCAGCTGAGGTCTACTCAGAAGTAAGTCCTGCCGGGTTCAGTGGTACTTACTCCCAGATAAGGGTGAGTATAATTGCAACCTAAGACTATTTTTTATCAGCTGATTGTTACAATTCTTGGTTGGGACATATGTCTCTATACGTCTGAAAACTACTTCTCTGTGTTCAAGGAATAAGCTCTCCTGGAATATGAATGACTGGGTTGGGAGTGAGGATGTAGTTCAGCTGCTAGGGGGATCTCTCCCTAGGGTGATCCTTTTTAGTCAGAAGATAGAGTACTGCCTGTCCCATAGTGCTGGTTCAGAGCATATTCTGAAGACATCATCTGGGTAGCCAAATGCCCTCATAAGGTACTGAGGAGGGACCAACAGATATGAGAGCAGAACTTTTCCAGAAATATAATTTATTATGAAACTAAAATAAAATGGCAAACTAATAGTGATCTGTGAAAGCTGTCCTGGAGAATGGAGCTGTACAGGAGGATGCGAAGTCAGTTGGCACCAGGCCCAAGGAAGCTGCACATTGTGTCAACCAGTTCTGGATGGGGTTACACCCCCCCCCCCCCGAAAGACTGTGTTTGCAGCTTGTGGGGTAATCCTGGATCCATTGCTCCAAATGACAGCCCAGATGGACGCGACGGCCAGGAGTGCCTACTATCAGCTTCGGCTGATACGCCAGCTGCGCCCCTTCCTAGAGTGGAAGACTTAAAGATGGTAGTGCACACGCTGGTAACTTCGAGGTTCGACTTCTGCAATGTGCTGTACATAGGGCTACCTTTGTGCCTAGTCCAGAAACTTCAACTAGTTCAAAATATGGCAGCCAGGTTGGTCACCGGTACACCTAGGGGTGATCACATTACACCAGTTTTAAAATCACTTCATTGGCTGCCGGTCAGTTTCCGGGTGAAGTATAAAGTGTTGGTTATTACCTTTAAAGCCCTACACGGTTAAGGTCCAGGTTACCTGCGGGATCGCCTTCTCCCATATAATCCGCCCCGCACGCTCAGGTCCTCTGGGAAGAACTTACTCCAATCTGCCAGAACTAGGTTGACGAGTGTTACCCAGAGGACCTTCTCTTCTGCTGCTCTCTGACTGTGGAATGGCCTGCAGAAGGAGATTCGACAAATAAGCAGTCTTCATTAATTTAAGAGAGCCGTGAAGACTGATCTCTTCTGGTAGGCCTACCCAGTTGAATTTTAAGATGTTTTTAATTGATGTATTAGTTTTTATTTGTTTTAATATTTTATCTATTTTGTGGTCCTTGTGTTTATATTTATTGTTGTTCCCTACCTCGATCCGGAGGGAGAGGAGGGTTATAAATTATTATTATTATTATTATTATTATTATTATTATTGCTTCAGCTTGCAGAGGGGAAGGACAGATTTAGCTCAGTGGTATAGCACCTGTTTTGCATGCACAAAGCCTCAGGTTTGGTTGCTGGCCTCTCTGATTAGGGCAGGAAAATCTCCAGCCTGAAACCCTGGAGAATCACTACCAGTCAGCATTGACAATGGTCTGATTCACATAAGCCAGCTTCCTATGGGTTTCTCTACATTAAGGGAAAATCCTGCAGCCTTACCGGGGCTTCATCTTCTGGAGTCTTTGTGGGTTTACAATGGGCACATGACATGTGCTCCCCCCCCCTTTGTTTTTTCTGGTTCCTTTGTTGGCACATTCCATATGTTTCATTTATACAGCCAGTAGATGGCGCTGCAAGATTTCTACAATATTGTGTGATTCTTGAATTACACCACTTCTTTATTGGTGTTTTTTTTTTGGCATGGGGGAGGGGTTGTTACTGCATTTTCGGTGATTTATAAAATGGTGGAATAAACCTAAAAAATGACTAGAGAGGCAATGGAGGTTGACAACATTGTGAAAAGGACCCACAAACTCCTGTGAACAATCACATGCTCACGAGAAATGCCTGATGTAAAAATGGCCCACGTTTTTAAGGCCCTTTCCACACCAGGCTTGTAGCCTGGGTTGGCCCCCGGCTGGTCCCTGTGAGTCCAAATGATGCACAGGGGCTCCTGGGAGTGGGGGGGCAGGCACGGGATTTTCCAGGTTTAAAGGAAACCTGAAAAATCCCAAGTTTTCCCATGGTCCCTGGAAGTTTTCGAGACTGCAGGAGATGTGGCCGCCCGTCCCGAGTGCTGGCCATTTACACACAAGTAAGCGACCAGCAGAAATGGCCACGGAACCATTTCCCATCAGGGACTAGGGGGACCAAGTCCGCCATCCCCAGGATGGCATGGGGGAGGTCTCTCCCGATTTTGCACGCAATTTTTTTTTCTTTTAACTAACCTTTCGGTGGAGCGCTAGAGCGCTCTTCTCCGATTAAAAAAAAAACAAAATTGCGGCCGCGACAGCCCAGGAGCAGCCCTGATCATCCCATTCAAATATACACTGGAGCGATGAACCCGGAAGTGGCTACTTCTGGGTTTGCCAGCTCCCCACCCTCTACACCCCTCTGGTGTAGAAAGGGCCTAAGTTGGAAAGGTGGCAGGAGGGAAGAACAGAGAGAATGAGAATTATACTTCCTCTTCCTTCTGTACTGTCCCAAACACAGGGAGGCTGAGCAGGGGTGCTGAGCAAGAATAATTTATATCTCTTGTGTCAGACAGCCCTTGGAATCACATTTCGAAAAACCCAATGAGTTCAGAGAGTCTAAGACAGTTAGAGTCTTGGAGACTCATAAAACATTTAAACCCTATTTCAACGTTGATGATTCCCATGATTCCAAGCACATGAGAGGGAGAGCGGGGGGGGGGGGAGGCATTGCATACCTGTTTGTCCCATCCACATATTGGATGCCCCAAAAAAGCCAAAGGCAATGTGGTATTTCTTTTGGCATTTCTTGTGGGGTACTGCCTTTTTTGAGCATTGCCATCCACACATTGGGAAGGAAGGTCTGAAGCAGGAAGCCTGCTCTACACAAGTTGGCTCCCGCACATAATTTAGTATGGGAGAAGCTGTGATTATGTCCGTTCCCACTTCCTCAGAAGGGGATATTATGCAAGCGGGACTGCATCCAGAGTAGATAGCTGGAATGCTCTCAACGTGGGGCTGCCTTTGCAGATGCTTGTGGGGACCAGGTGAATGGGTGATGTGGCACCAATTCTGTACAAGTTGGTTTCTGGGCACAATTTCAAGATTGGGCTTTTAAAGACATAAAAGGTTTGGGATCAAGTTACTTCAGAGTTACCTGAACCCATCTTAACTTGGCCAGGCCCTGAGATCAGGCAAGGAGGTCCTGCTCTCCACTCCACTCTTCAGAACCATCGAAGTGGAGTATACCATGCTTATTCAATGATAGCCCCACATCTGAGCACATGGCCCTGCATTGATAGCTTTTAAGTGGATTTTGAAAACATCTTTATTCCCCTCGGCATTTGATTGATGGTTTTCTGCTGGTGTTAATTACTGCTACTTTAGTTGATATCTTTAATGCTTTGTTTGATTTGTGTATCTTATTATCTTTTGTTAGCTGCCTTAAGAGGGTTTACCCTAAAAGGCGGGATATAAATTTGTAAAACAAAATAAAATTTCAATCTGGAAAAGATCTCCAAAGCTGCATTACATCTGTGGGTGTGTCTGAAGGCAAAGTGAACAGGGCCAAAATGTGATTCCTACCAATTTTAAACCTACTCTGAAGTAAGTGGGACAAGGACCTGCATGTCTCCTCAGAAGTAAGCAGGACTGAATCACTCAAGAGCACTTTCAAAGAGCATATCAAATAACATGCCTCTGTATGTCTGCTCAGAACCTCCATTAACTTCCTTTAAGCCCTCTAACCAGCATGGGGAATGGAGAAAAGCTCCACGATTGATAGAGTCTATGGTTGCAGTACTGTGTAGCTTTGGCATGTGCCCATCTGCAATTTGTTCAAATTGTACTTTGAAGATTCTTCTCTCTCTCTCTCTCTCTCTCTCTCTCTCTCTCTGTAAAGTATTCATAAAAGCTAACAACTATCTGAGAAAATTAGCATTGATGGATGTTTTCTTGCTCTCCATCAGGAAATGCTGTACTTGAAACTCATTACAGATCTTCACAGAATCTCTGCCGAATGTGCCTTGGGCTTTGTGTGGATCAGCACACGCTGCATTAGCTGCATAATTTATATCTCTTGTGTCAGATTTAATGTGTAACATGCATTCCTTGTTAATTAGAAAAAAATTAAACCTGCCCCTCTTTACCTTCAAATAGAACTAGAGAATTGCTGTAAAAATCAAGAAAACGTGGGTATTCATTTTTCCCCATCTTACATTCTGAATGAAAATTTTGGCACCTGGTCTAGATCTAGATCATTTAAAGATCTGCAGAAGAGGTGTGGCACTGTTCTTAAGCCTTTCCTTCTTCATTCACTACTGATGGCTTCTGAAGTTCTTTCTAGAGAGCTTCTGAATGGATCTCTATCTTCCTTCCCCTCCATGTTGCTGCCATTAGTCAATGGAATCTCTGAGTTGTAGGTTTCTTGGGGCTGAGACCTTCACTTACTTACTTCTTGTACACACTGTAAAGCATCATATCCCATTGATGGCGCATCATCACTGAATTGAATCTGGGCTTCATCGTTCTTTCTCTCACTGAAATTGTACTGATTCAGGACTCCTTAACTTCTTCCTGAATGCCCCTGGGCTGCGTTTGGGCTATGAGGTATATATTGGTTTTGATACGGACTTCCTGTGAGCAGGATTCTATTCATGGGACGCTCCTAATGGAGGAGGGAGGGGAGATCATTCTTGCCCATTCCTCCTTCTCTTTGCAACCCCCTGAAAAGCTGCTCTGCAGGTTTAGGAGACTATCCAGAACAGCATCAGTGGAGGTGATGAGGACTGAAGGGGGAATCGGTGGAAATTGCCTCCCCATCACCAGCTTCCACAGAATCTCAGCCCTTTCAATGAACAGAAGGTGCGCTTCCATTTGCAGCAGAACAACTCTGAATCCAAAACATTGTCGTTCTTGACTGAAGCGAATGCAAAGTCTTCATTCATGATGTGTTACAGTGTTCGTGTATCACATGAGATCACATACACATACACTTTAAAAATATGACACTCTCCTCACCTGCAATCTGAAATGGTACGGTTTGGTATCCTGAGCCCATTACCTGATTCTGTGTAATGGATAGAGAAGTTCATCGTTACTATCTTTTGCAATCAAGCACCAGATAAAAGAAACAAGTTATGTAAAGCATGGATACAGGCACAGGACGGAATGCCTCACTAGGCTGCTTTTGGTGTGACACCCTAAAATATTTCATAACAATGACCGTGAACAAAAGTTTAACAAAACCAACTGTGAAATATTCTTTCATTTATGAACTGCAGCATTTTTTGCATAGTTCATTTATAATAAAGCTTTTTCCCATCACCTTAGCATTTCACCTCAGGGCAAAATCATAGATGCTTCCCCAAGTATTGATTCTTGGTTATATCCTAAATGAGATATAGGGATTAATTTTTTTCTCCCTCACGTCTAGCTCTGGGTTTTGGAACGTATCATCTTGGCCCAGCTCGGTCCGTTATTATGAACTGATCTTATGTCACACTCCCTGCCTCTTTGTGGGGATTTCACCATTAAAAGTGTTTAATTTCTTTTGACACAAATCTTAGGATTTTGAATATTGGTTAAAGGTGAAAAGAAAGCAAAGAAATTATTAAAAAATTGAGGAGGGGTGGAGTATTCCTTGAGGATAAAAGATAAGCATCGTTAGCCTAGAGCCCTCAAACAATTCAAGACAACTAATTAGTTTTTCATTTTTTCCAAGTGTTGTGTGGAAAATCTATTCAATATTTAGGGCTGGAATGCTAAGCACACTTACAAGAGAGTAGCCACATTGAACACAGTAGGGCTTGCTTCAGTTTAAATATGCATATGACAGGTCTGTAAGCTTCCCCTTGGATATATTTATCCAAGGAGGTTAGAAAAGAGGTGATTGAATTAGTTAGCTGCTTGGAGAGGATTTCGCATGATAGAATAAGATATAAATATCTGAAATAAAGTAATTAAAGAAATGTCCAGTTGTTATTATTTTTGTCATCATCATTACCTTTGTCTCTTCCTAGAGGACTGTGGTTCTGTATTTATTTATTATTGTTATTTGTTATTACATTTGTGTCCCACCTTTTTTTCTCTTCAGAGAACCCAAGGTTAATTACACGATCCTCTTCCTCTCCATTTTATCCTCACAACAACCCTGTAGTTTAGGCTGAGAAACATGAACTGGCCCAAAGTCACCCAGTAAGCTTCCTGGCCAAGTGGAAACCAGAACCAAAATCTTCAAAGTTTCAGTCCAATACTCCTAACAGCTACACAACATTAGCAAGGAACATAAAGTTCCTCTGGAGTTCCTTATTGAGGGAGACCATTAATGATGGCCAAGCTTCCTTACAAGAATGGCCCAACGCTGTCAATCCTCTCCAGAAATGCGCAGCTGAAATGAGTGTATGCCAATTAACATTTCCCAGAATCCTATGCAACATGCAGGGATTTCTTCGCAGACAAAGATATTTTCTACACGAGGCTGTTGATCCTCTGTATCTATTTTCAGTTTTGTGGCAGACTGAATTCCAAGCACTACACGAAGAATGTTTCCTTTCCTGGTTTTCCACTATATAACCTCTAGGAGACACTGTGGTATAGTGGAATAGCACAAATACAGAAGGGAAAAAGCATTTTCATTTGCTTTTACAATCAAATACCACATTTTCCCTGTTCTAAACGAAATTCACCAAACATGCTCTTTAGACACAGAAGTGAAACTGGAGGGTCACGACAACATGTAAACAACCATGAGTAGCACACGATAAATGCCTCATGTAGAAAAGCCCAAACATTCAAGCCAGACATACAGGGAAATCATGTTTATGTTAAATATATGTTTACATATAAAGTGGGGCCAGCAGTTCCACCCTTTACAACCTTGAGCATGGGGTGGAGGAGAGTAAAACCTACCTCCCCCTCAATGCTCCATAGCTTTGAAGCCATTTTTATCCAGCTCAGCTCCGACATGGAAGTAAACAGGCCGGGCGGGAGGTGGGATTGTTTAAAGTTACAGAAATAACGACAACAGTGGAGCTATTCCCTTGCTATTGCACCCACCTTTCATGTCACGGAATAGCCTGTTCACTGCAAGTAGTCAATTGAGAAGTGGACTATTTCACCAGAATGCCATACGGGACATTTCATACAGCAGAACATCATTTGAAACTAATCTCCAGTAATCATGTTACTTAGGGTGACCATATGAAAAGGAGGACAGGGCTCCTGTATCTTTAACAGTTTCATAGAAAAGGGAATTTCAGCAGGTGTTGTTTGTATACATACATAACCTGGGGAAATTCCCTCTTCATCACAACAGTTAATGCTGCAGGAGCCCTGTCTCTTGACCATGTACAAAAGAGGGCAGGGCTTCTGCAGCTTTAACTTTGTGATGAAGAGGGAATTTCCCCAGGTTCTGCATATATACAAATGACACCTGCTGAAATTCCCTTTTCTATGAAACTGTTAAAGATACAGGAGCCCTGTCCTCCTTTTCATATGGTCAGCCTATGTTACTCACCACCTTGAGGAAGGAAATCAGTCACAAGCTAGATGTGAGTCATTTCACTCTTCTTCATGATTCAGCCAGAAGCTAAGCAGGTTTGGGCCTTGTCGGTGTCCAGATGGGAGACCACCTGGGTACCGCATGTGCACTCCCCTTGACTTCCATAATGGAAGAAAGGGATGATATAAATACAATAAAGAAAATATCTGCTGCTGTGATAAATAATGATCTTCAAAGTCCCTGATTCAAATTTTACATGAGCTATGAGCTCACTAACAAATTTTATCTGAGCAATGAACTAATAGTGGAATCCTATACATTCTTGGAGCTGGCATTTCCTTCCCAATGGATTCAAAAGAAAGAAAAATGTCAACAACTCTTTAAAAAAATCCAAAAAAGAAAAAAAGTGTATACAATGGCTGGAGTGTTGAACTGGGCATTGGGATATCTGGGTTCTAGTCCCTACTTAGCCATGGAAGGTCACTGGGTGACCTTGGGCCTGTCACAGACTCTCAGCCCAACCTACCTCACAGGGTTGTTGTTGTGAGGATAAAATGGAGAGGAAGAGGATTACTTATGCCACCTAGGGTTCCTTGAAGGAAGTGGGATAGTAAGTTAATAAATAAATTCAAAATGGCCCTCCTTCACTTTCTGCCTTGCTGGTGTGAGCATGGCAGGGCACAGGAAACAGCAGCTGGTCTGTCATGGAATCTCCCTCTGCAATCTCTGTTGAATTGTTGCATCAGAGGCCTTAGATCAGCCTCAAGTAAGCAAATATCTGTAATATTTCCTTCCTTCATCCCTCCTTAGGAAATTTCTAAGCCATCTGTAACATAAAGGTCCAAAGGCAGCATATACTTAAAACAATTTTAAAATAATAAACTAAAATAGAAACATAAAGTCATGAAATTGCCAAAGCAGCAGCTACTACTAGTCTATAAAATTCAGCGAAAGTCCAAATCCCACACAAATATAACCAGGTACATAATAACATGGACATATATTTTTAATACCTGGACATGTTTTTTTAAATCTCTTCAACTGCCACCAAAAAGATAAACTAGAGTTGATGCCTGGTGAAGTTCTCTGTGGAGGTGCCACACCTGAATGAGCTTTCTCCGTAGTCACCCCTTGCTTGGCTTTAGGTGGCAAAAGGTACCCAGAGAAGGGTTCCAAAGTTGACCATAAGGTTCAACCAGACTCATGTTGTAGAAAACAATCCTCGTATGAGGAAAATTTCTCAGATGGCTGTTCTGAGGGTTTTGGGGATTTGATGGCATGCTTTGACTACGTGAAAATTATGTTTTAGAATGTAAGCAGGACAGAACATAGGCAGGGTCTGTTGGTTTTAATTTTGCATAACAAAAAGTTACTTAAGAAAAAGAAGTAATGTAATAAAGTATTTTTCTGTGTCTGTTTCTCTCTTATTCTTGCATGAATATTTGGGGGGAAATAATATGAAGTTGCCATCTCAAGAACATCATTATTTAGACTTTTTGCTACGTACACTGAACTTGACTGGGAGTGTTACCATTCTCTCTGAAAGATCTAAATTTGGGAAGCAGCAATTCAGTTAGCGGTCATTCTTCCTAATAGAAAATAGTTACATACGCTGTCAGAAGAGCTCCTCCTGCTGGTGTTTTGAAGCTTTGCATAAAGTGAGAATCAACTGGCAGTTGATTTCTAATTATATAGCAATATATAATATGTTTCTCAACATAGGATACATGCTTCTCAAACTGAAGTCCGTATTTCTTTTGAAGCATGGCTCTCCCCACCACACATTAAAAGGATATTAGCAATGCACATTTCCACAAATATGGTTAAAGGTAGACGAATAGCTCAAAAGCAATCTACAGCTATTTGCTTATTTATTTCATATCGATATGACCCAACAGCCAAAGCTCCTTGAGCTATTTGCAAAAATGAAAACCCTAAAACACAACACAATAATAAAAATAATACAGGTTTAAAAGTTTTAAACAGAATAAAACTAGAGTAAACACCAGAGTAAAAACTAGCAGCAAGGTAAAAATCTAAACACAAAAAAATACACTTAAAAACAAAACTGAAGGATTAAAAAGATTGAGAAAATAAAAAGGTCTTCACTTGGTGCCAAAAATACGACAATATATGTGCCAAGTGGGCCTCTCTGGAGTGGGCATTCCACAACTAGGGTGCCACCACTGAAAAGGTCCTTTCCTCAGTAGTCCCTCAACTCACTTCATTTGGCAGGACACCTGGAGGGGGGCCTCTAAAGATGAGGTTAGCCATTTTTGGTGGAAGAGCAGGATATAAATAAATAAGTAAATTTCGTGCTTCACCAGTTCAGGTTTATTACAAATGCCATGAGGAAAAATTGAATTTTCTTTGAACAAATTAACCCCATAGGTTTAAGATGACTGCAAGACTGATTGTCACTGAGTTGTCAACCGCCTGATAAATAGCATTCAGAAGGAGAACATGTTGACCTTGAACTCACTAAATGTTTTATGAAAAGCACCCATTTCCAGGAGATATATATATATATATATATATATGAATATGTTTTCCAGATTCTTCATATCCTCCCAACTTTCCTTAAGGCTCTCTTTGGTACCAAATGCTTTTCATCTTATCAAGATGCTCATTACGGAGAAGATTTGGAAAGTGAAGAGCCTCATTTTAATGATGAATTTAATGCTGAGAGAATGTAAGGAATTGATACCACTGGAGTTACCATGACTGAGTTTCCCCAAGGGCAACACAGAATGTTGCCATTGTAAAGCTAACTATAACATCCTGCCATGTCATGCGACCAGAAAAGATAATTTAGTTTTTAGGTGAACCTTCTCCACATATTTAATTATAGAGAGATGATAGAGATGATAGATTGATTGATGATAGATAGATAGATAGATAGATAGATAGATAGATAGATAGATAGATAGATCCTGGATCAGAACTGGTTTGAAATAAAAGTTATTTAAGGCTGCAATCCTGTACCCACTTCCGTAAATGTAAGTCCTACTGAACTTAGTGGCACTTGTTTCTGATGCACTGTGAATGTGTCAAATGAAAACAACATTATTATTATTGTTGTTGTTGTTGTTGTTGTTGTTGTTGTTATTATTATTATTTCTATACCACCCCATAGCCGAAGCTCTCTGAGCAGTTTACAAAATATTCTGAGGTGTCGGGCATAAGCCAATTCAGGGTGTTATCTATTTGTTTTCATTAAAAAGTGTATCCCACTCTATCCCAAAGGAGCAGGGTTAGTTTCATACCTTATTTAATTTTATGTAAAAGAAAGAGAGAGAGAGAGAGAGAGAGAGAGAGAGAGAGAGAGAGAGAGATGTGGAAACTTTGCATAAGGACTTTCCCTGCTCTTGGAACATTCACCCTCTTGCCAAATCGTGAAGTGTTTTAGAAACGCTCCTCAGTTTCAAGAGTCATTTGCCATGCAGTAGTAGGCACTGATTTCCTTTCCTTTTCTCTTCTTTTCTTTTTTGCAAGAATACTTTCAAGGTTTTTTTTCAAGTCTTCAACAACATTAAAGTTGAAAATGAAAATTTGAATATAAAATTTACAGACTGGAATTGCACAGCATTTTGAATTTGCATGAATCATAGTCCCAGTTTCTTCCACTTCCTTTTAAACAACAACGGCCTATCCAAGATTCAAAGGTTCACCATTTTACACCATACATGAAATCTGTGACCATAAACCAATGATACTTAGATGAAAAAGCTCAAAAAATATATCCTTGACTGGGTTGGGCTTCATGTTTTTAAGGAGAGATACAACACTGCCCGCAATCCAAGGTGACCACTGAACTTACATGAGCCACCTGGAAAATTCTGATTCTGCAGAATTTCTTGGGCCCCACTGAGATAAATGTTCGAGATACACCCTCTGCCTGATCCTGTCTCCTCAACTCTGCTCCAGCACACATTCTCTATATCCCAGTGAGTAACACATGATTAGTAGAAATGTCCATGCAAAAGGGTAGAACATGAGGAAAGCAAGAATAAGGGAGGGAAAATTGTGGGACAAAGCTCACAAAATGGGCATAAACTAGGGATGTACATATTGTGTAAAATCTGATTTTTCAGTTTCCAAATCTGCACAAATGAAAATGAAAATGTGCAACATGTGCAAATTCTTCCAAAACCCACATTTTTACATCTTAGCCTATGAGGAAATTAACATTTTTGGCCAGGGTGTGTGTGGCTGTGTGGGTGTATTCTTCTATGATGAAATTTGCACAAAATTCTCATAGGTTAGGAAAAATGTTTCACAAGTCCACAGAACCTGCCCAATGGGGAAGATACCAGTCCGCTACAGAATCTGCAGGTTAGATTCATAAAACTTTGGGGATTTCTCCAACATCCCGAGCATAAACCAAAGAATGAAAATTCTGTAATCAAATTCTTGTTCATCTTCTTCATCATCGTTGTGGTCTTCGTCATTGTTTGTCTTTGAGATGGGTTTGGATTGGAACTTGCACTAGTATAGGGAGTGTTGCTAATTTACTGCAATATGGAATTTATTTTGAGCCTTTTTCTGAGACATTGATAGGTGACTTTCAGAGATAACAGGCAAAGTGCTTCATCAGACTCTACCTATGGTTAATGACTCTGAAAGCTCCTTTGATCCATTGAGTTTATATAGCAAGCATTTCTCTTGTTTCTGCTCCTGTTAGAAGCACAAAAACATGTTTAACACAGAAAGCACTCTTTGGCTCAAAGATTACGTGAACACACATGAAGCCGCCTTCTTTCCATTTATCTATCTATTTTAGATGCCTCCAGGGGTGACTCCAAAAAAACTAGTTTGGAGAAGTGAGGATTGGCAAGATCGTTATTAGGGCAGTATGGATTTTGCTAGAGACATTAAATAGAAATTTACTGTGGCAAAAAGCTGGGGAGCAAATGAGAAATGCTTGAGGTGGAGCACCTGCTACCCCTCACTATCTCTTGGAGTTACCTCTGGGTAACACCGTTCAGTTTAATACATTTCCAGGGCAGCTTGCAATAAATTAACAAGGATCAATTAATACACTTGTAACTTGTGATTAAAAAGAACAATACACAATACACATACGAATATGAATATGAATACAATAAAATATGAAGTACATTAAAAGGCAGCAAAACCAGTAAAACAATCACTGTTTAAAACCAGCAGGACAATTCATCAATCATCAACCAGCTCAGGTGACAACTTGGAAGGCCATCAAAAACCTTCACCTGGAACCAAAAAGACATCAGTTTTCTTTTCCCATGGGGAAGGCATTTTAGTGGAGGATTCCATACTCTAGTCTTTTCCAACCTCCATATATTTTAGACTACAACTCCATCATCCCTCGACCATTGGTCATTCTGGCTCTGTATAGTTGTTGTCCAAAATATCTGGAAGGCACCAGGTTGTGATGGGAATGGTTGCCTCATCCACAGTACCATAGCAAGTTGCCTTATACTGAGCCAACCATTGATCATCTGGCTCAGAAAAAAACATTTGTTTGGTCATGACCCACCTAACTTCTGAATTCAAACTATTTGTTGTGGTAAATATATAGCACATGGTTCGCTTTTTTGTTGTTGTCTGTTTATTTACTATAGAACATTACTCCACTGGGGGCAAATTTCTGGAGGGAAGTGGCTGGGAAGGGAAAGACTGAACCTCACTTCTCCCCTTGTGGTGGCCCCAATACAGGTTGGGGCCCACATGCTTACTCTAGAGTAAACAAAACCCAAGCAAGGGAACTGAACACAATGTAATTCACCTGTGCAGTTTGACCATCCAAGAAGAGCCCCTGAGGCTGATCTTAAGGCCAAAAAGGTGCTTGAAAGGTGTAGGTGTAGGGTGTAGGGGTCCTGATTTGATTGAGACACTAGCATGGGTCTCCCCCATCACTATGTAATTCAATTGAGGAATAGTGATCCAAATTGGGCTCATAGTAGGGTGGTTAAAGTTTTTTATTTCTTTTGTTGAGTTTTCAACTATGTTCTTAATTTATTTGTTTTTGTTATGTTTTAATTAAGATTTTGCTTTGAATCTGGATTTTATTGTGACCCTCCACATTTGCTCCATATTGTGAACCTCCACAGTATAAACCTGCACATGAAAGCAAGGAATGCTTCTGCAAGTCCCGCTGCCCTACACATGTCCATACCCACTGAAACGGAGATAACCACTGCTACAGTTATAGATAAAAATGGCAATCATATACCTACTTATCATAAAATCATAGAATAGTAGATTTGGAAGGCCATCGAGTCCAACCCCCCTGCTCAATGCAGAAATCCAACTTAAAGCATACCTGACAGATAGCTGTCCAGCTGCCTCTTGAATACCTCCCTAGGTAATTGATTCCATTGTCATACTGCTCTAACAGTCAGGACATTTTTCCTGATGTTCAGTCAGAATCTGGCTTCCTATAAATTGAGCCCATTATTTATCTGGGAGTAAGCCCATTTAACTAAATGGAACTTACTTACATTGGATTGTTCTGAAAGGAAAACTAGGAGTCAGATGCAATCACAGTGTGGCCTTAAGTGAACCATTATGCCAGCCTTCCTCAGATGTGAGGAGATGTGCAGATGTGTTGGACTGCAACCCCCATAATTCCCAACCAGCATGGTCATTGCCTGTACTGTCTGGAAATTATGGAAGTCACCATCCAACACATTCAGAGGACAGCAGGTTGGGACAGGCTCCCCTGTCTGCAATATGAAGATAATAATACTGGCCAACTTGATGGGCTGTTGTAAGCATTCCAGAAATAATGTCTGTAAAGCAGTTTGACTTCATAACAGGAACTGTGTGTTAGTATTTATTTATTTATTTATTTTATTGCATTTATATCTTGCCTTTTGTCCTCTGGCAAAGAACCCAAGGCAACCTGCATGATCCTCTTCCTCTCCATTTTATCCTCACAACAACCCTGTGAGGTAGGTTAGGCTGAGAGTTGGTGACTGCCCCAAAGTCACCCAGTGAGTTTCACAGCTGAGTGAGATCTAGAACCCAGATTTTCTGATTCCCAGACCAACACTCTAAAGACTACACCACTCTGGCTCTCAATTATTAATATTATCTAATTCTATTATTATTTTTGAGATGGTTTATTACCTTGCACAATCTCCCCCTCCCTCACGCTTTTCAGTGGGGCCTGTGGAGGAAACCCCGAGGGATTGTGCCCTCTTCCAGTAACAAGTTTCCGTTCAGCAGCTGGCTCTGTGTATAAAGTTTCATAGATCATTTCATTATTTGTTCATTTATTTGGACTGGTAGGAGCTGCCATAAGAAACAAGCAGCCTCAGCTGGCTACTGGAAGTATGGCTATATTTTGTAATATTGTACAGAAAGAATCTATATTGTGTGCCTCAAGGAAAATAGTTTGATGAGACATCTTGACCCAGGATTTCCATTACTCATTTTAATTGAAAGCTGTTACCTTTTTTTCTCCAAAGAAGAAAAGAAAGAATTGAAGTTCAACATACCCTTTTGGAGTTTCAATTTTGGGCATTTCTTACAAAACTGCTACTTGTTTCTGTGCCGCAAACAAAGAAATAGATTTGCTGGGGGTTGCCACATACATAGATTGTGCAATGGTTCTTACAATGCGCCAGTCCTAGAACTGCATTTTCATATTTCAAGCTCAAGGGAATTTCTGCCTCTTGGACCTCAAGTCAGCTGTACCATTTCATTGCGTTCATCCTGGAGAAGTCCGCCGGGTCCATTTATAGGCCTGCTAATCGTTTGCCTTAAGAAGATCTGGCGCATTACTTTTGCTGGCTCCGAAAAATTCTCATCTTCCCTCTCGAGCCCCCTAACCCACCCCTAGCATAGCTTACTGTGGACACACATCCTGGGTGAGAATGTGTCGTCGATGCAATCTGGACAGTCATGGTGACTCCTGTCATATCAAAGATCATTGTTGCCGATGGGTAAGCCGGTCAGAGTTCACCTCCTGCGCTTGGCATAGTGAAAGGAAACCTGAGACCCATTCCTTGTCTTCTGACACACTTACAAGACAAACACATGCTCCATTAAAAATAACACCACTCGGCTGTGATATGTGGCCCTCCCATGTGTTGGACAGGAAAAAAAATGTGCTTCAGTGTGCAGGGTTGAGTTCCTTCTTAAGATATAACATTTCCACTTGGCACTGAGGCAAGTCAGAGAGTAACGGCATACCTTGCGCTGAGACAGAGCTTATTTTGTGCCAAAGGGGGGCTCCTCACACCCTCTTACCAAAGCTAAGCACCCTTGTCCTAGTGCTTCACATTCCCAGATTTTATCCTTTCCTTGTCCTGTATTTCTTAAGTTATGCAGATTCCACCTTTGACAGGTTCTGGTGATGTAGCCGACTCCCCCCGCCCCTCTCTGTCCCTGGCAGCTGCGTCCAAAGGAGAAAGAAATGTGTGGTGTTCGCTTTCCCCCCCCCCCCCACTGCTCAGTCATACGATGGTAGCAGAGTTTGTGGAGTGTCCTTTTTATCACATCTTGCTGTTGTCAAGGGCTTTAAATGGCGGTTTGTTACTTAGGATTCTCCGGGGAAAATACCAGCCAGAACGTTATATGTTCAATGGCTACTTTAATTCAAACATGAGACTCTTATTACAGATGGCCTCATGCTTAGCCACATAACAAGTCACAATAGCAACCCTGTAGTCATGGCTGAATGCAAAGCAAGTGCAGGTTTGTGTGCACAGAAATAGTTTTGGCCCCTTTCCTGTATTATTATTATTATTATTATTATTATTATTATTATTATTATTATTATTTTCCTGGACTTACACATTATTTTTTTAAAAAAAGACCTCCACAATATTTCTATTGTATACGCCAGGCAATTTAATCTGTAGAAGACAGGGGACTGGGTAGGAATATGGCAGGGGTCCAAACTATTTTAGATCAGATTGTCCGTCCCCCCACCAGACCCTCCAAATGATGCCATCACCCTGGCCCCAGGGCCATCTTGCTTTTCGCCATGCTGGGAGAGA
Organism: Anniella stebbinsi; assembly: GCA_029215795.1. Lineage (NCBI taxonomy): Eukaryota > Metazoa > Chordata > Lepidosauria > Squamata > Anniellidae > Anniella > Anniella stebbinsi. The sequence continues at coordinate 110,086,880 of JARDYH010000004.1, read as the reverse complement.
CGCAGGCTGAATTCGGACAACATGATAGTCAATGGTGGGGTAATAATCAACTTTGCAGTTATTCATCTAGGGGGTACTCCCCACACAACATGGTAATAAATAATCAACTGTGGTGTGGATTAGGATCAGTGCTGAGTTGACTATGGCAGCATTCGGACGACACGATAGTCACTACAATTGACAATTGTTTCCCACCCCCCAGTTGCTTATTGTGTAGTCTGAATTCAGCCACAGAGTTCTATGCCTTTCCCAGCATGGAGAAAGGGACTCAGCCATCACTGGGAGAAGCAGCCTTTCCTCCCAGCACTGGCCAAGTCCCTGTAGGGGTACTGCACACTGTGCAAAGCCACCCAGCCAGAAGAGTGGCCGCTCCTCCCAGTGGCGCAACATCTCCCATCACCTGTATCCCTGCTGATACCTCTGATCTCCAAGGAGACCCTGTGGGCCAGATGTGGAACCTCCTGGGCCAGATTAGGCCCATGGATCAGAGGATATGCATCCCTGGAATATGGATTGGAGAAGGTGAATATAAAGGTGTACAGAGCTGGTACTGGTTGGTGCGAGTGCTGAGCTCAGTAGTGTCTGGGCATTTGGATTTCTAGCATCCTTAGGGCATTGCAACTGCAGCAGCTTGGATTCTTGGGATTTTTTCTTAGTGCATTTAGGCCAGATCTACATTTGTGTCAAATCATTATGAATGTGGGATATAAAGCAGGAAATATCACTGTGGAAATGGTTTATGGAATGTGGATTGTGCCCCAACAGTTACCAGCTCACTTCAATACTGGTATAAAGTAGTAGTGTAGATCTAGCCTTAGTCTCTAGAGGCTTCTACTAAGGCTCTCACACATACGCACATGGCTGGCTAGCTGTCACTGGATCCCCTGGGCTCCTACAATCCTCTCAGAGAGCATGCTCCATTGAGTCCATAGGAATATGGGAAGCTGCCTCATAGTGAATCAGACCATTAGTCCATCTAAGCCAAGTATTGTCAACACTGACTGGCAGCTGCTTTCCAGGATTTCATATAGGAGTTTTTCTAGTCCTAACCAGAGACTCCAGGTATTGAACCAGGACATTCTGTCTGCAAAACAGGTGCGGCTCCTCCTCAAGTTAATTGAACCCATTTTCATAAATCGAATTGGGCTGCACAAGTGGGTTTATTCCTTCATTTTTATACTTCTTTTCCTACTGTTTTCCTGGACTTACACACACACACACAATCAGTGACACTGATATCACTGAAAAGAAAATATCTGTAAATGCAGGAAAAGGAACAATTAACAATTCTGGGTTATTCCCTGGATCTGGAATATTTGTCTCTAGCACTGTAGTATCTGCAGATACATCCAGAAGCATTTGCTTCTTTTGGATATATTTTCCTGTTCTAGTGCTCTAATAGGTGCTCGAAATGAACACAAATTCAAGTGTTCTAAGATGATCTTACATAACCACTAATTCTAAAAGTTCAATATCACCATTCCATAGATAATTCACAAGCAGTACAAAGCAGTACGAACTATTTTTTTAAAAAACCCACAGCAGTACAAGATGGTTAGGTGAATGTTATGGGTGTCTTTCGGAAACTCTCAAAAACGTTTGAAGGGGGTTTGGAATAAGACATATCCAAGAGAATATAAATCGTCTAAGTGTTCAGAATCAGAGGGTGCCTCTACAAGAGTGATTTAAAGCTCTCTTTCAAGGCGCATTACAAATTTTACCTCTACAAGAACGGAGCGCAAATCAGGGGTTGAGGAGCTTTTTATCTCTGATTATTCGCATTTTTGAATGCGCGTTAAATAGCGAGTTTTAATTTGCCGCGGGAGTTAAAGCGCCTTATGGCCATGTAAACATGCGATTCCCCGCATGTAAACAACTTTAAAGCACATTTCATATAGCCCGTAATGCGCTTCACTGCCTCTCGTGAATAGGTATTAGGAGTCAATACGCTTCTCCGTGTATGCGCATAATCGGGCAACCGGGAGTCAAACCGAAATCTTGTAGAGGGGACCAGAGGCAGTAAGCCTATATACACCAGTTGCTGGGGAACATTGGTGGGAGGATGCTTTTGCAGCATGTCCTGCTTGTGGGTCCCTGGTCAACAGCTGGTTGGCCAATGTGTGAACAAAGTACTGGACTAGAGGGACCCTTGGTCTGATCCAGCATGACTCTTTTTATGTTCTTATGCTTATAATGTCATGAACAGTCAGTTAGTTGCATTGTGGTATATTATGTCCTCTGTGTTTCTCAGTTTATGGTTAGTTAGAGTGTGTGTGTGTGTGTGTGTGTGTGTATACACATACACACACACATGAAACAATATAAGTAGAGAAACCACTACCCCAAATCCATAATAAGGAACCAGAGGAAAAGCAACCCTGAGCAGAGCCAGGAAGGAGCTGTGTGGGAGATCTCCCTTCACATCTCAAGCCTGCCAGCTCACAGCAGCCAGAGCAGAAGTTGTGGAGGGGCAGTATGGATGATATCGATAGCAGGAATAGAGCAGTTGGGATTCAGCAAATCCAAAGCCAGCTCCTCTCTGCCCTGGGCCCATTTGGGGGCTTTCTGACCTTGGCAGCTTTCTTCCTGTCTGGGTGTACTGGGGTCTTCCATTGTGCTGGAGCCCCACCCCCCAGTAGCTCTCCATTCTGCCAGCAGGGGCCAGCAGAGAGCCACCAATACACCATCCTAACCCCTTCCAGGCATTAACTTCTGAGTGTTTAGACTGCACCTTTAATTAGGAGTAACACACACACACACACACCTATATACATCCTGCTTGCGAAAAGGCTTGATTAAAAATAACAGTTTTTACAAGTCATTGAAAGTTATATTATGAGGATATAATTTTACACAAACCCTTTTAGTGAAAGAGTTTTATGCTTTTGGTTCCACCATGATTAAAACCTCATATTTTGAGCACCTGTTTTTGTTCCACAGGTCCTCTTGAGAAGATACATGAATGAACTTTTTTAAAAGGAAAATAAAGAGAAAGAGGTCAATCCTTTGCAGAGGCATTGTTGTGGCTTATTTGTAGGTGTTCTCTATTTCTACAATGGGCTACAGGAGCTTTCCCCTGCTTGGGTGAAAAAGCAGGGGACACTCACCCACAGAAGAATTTGTCTCCTTTGGATTTTCATAAACTGGGAAGTATGATCTTGTTCCTTCAAACCTGACAATCCCAGCTCCTAAATCAGAAGCTCATTTGCTCTGCCACAAAGCCATTCTGTCTTAGTGAAGGAAACACAACTTGAAGCCCGGTTTTATCTGACAGCTCCACCCATGGAGGCTCTGCAAAAGTTTGCCATATTCCAGACCCAGTCAGTCATTTGTCAGCATGGCAAAATTCCCAGTGGAATCATGAAGGATTTTCTTTCTGAGTATGAATTGCAGGACTCGGCTATAAATTGGTTTCCAAAAGGTGGGGGGGGGGGGGGAGTTTAAAGGTGTCTGCAGATTTATTTATTGGAGAGTAGATGCCATTCATAGCCTTTGGGGGCAATTACTACTGAATGCAAGTTACACTCCAGAAAGGCTTCTATTTTGATGCTGTCCTCTCACTCCATCAAGGCAATCACTTCTACAGAACCTAATGGATTTAACACAGTCACATTTAGCTTAAACATAGGCCCCCTCTACAAGAATTCGGCTTGACGCCCGGTTGCCCGATTATGCGCATCTTCTCACAATCGCCTTTACGCCGAATTCCTATAAACGAAGCGCATTACCAGCTGTATGAAAAGCGCTTTAAAGTTGCTGAGCTGCGGAGAATCGCTTGTTTACATGGTCATACGGCGCTTTAACTCCCACGGAAAATTAAAACTTGCCATTTAACGCACATGCGAAGATGCGCATAATCGGACAGAAAAAGCACCTCAACCCCCGATTTGTGCTCCATTCATGTGGAGGTAAAATCGGTAATACGCTTTGAAAGTGCTTTAAATCACTCTTGTAGAGGCACTCATTGAGATAGAACTGGGAGTACCTCCTTTCAATGGTTTTGTAATTCAGGCACATAAATGGGAGACCCCCCTTCCTCAATATCTCCAACGTAGCTATTCAGACCCATTCATGTCATGAAAACCAATGGAAATTATTCATTTTTAACATTTAGATACTGCCTTATTTGCTAAAGGAACAATAACAACAACCCATAACATGTTTTGTCACTTATTTCAACAAAAAGTATATCATGCACATTTAGAAATGAATGTATTCCTAAACAATATCTTCAAAATTCTCCTATGTGGCTTTTAATGTTGAATGTTCTCTAGATGTTCTCTGAATGCTCAGTTGTTGAGCTGCAATCCTATACATACTTACCAGGGAGGTACTCCCATTGAATCCATTATGATTAACTTTTGAATTTATGTATATAGGCTGTGCTGTTAAATCTGTATTTGACATCATACCATACTGGCTTGGAGTACCTGATATTTGTCAGTATTTGAGAGTTGGTATGCAATACTTACTTAGCATTTAATAATATTTACTAGCTGAGCCTGGCATGCAATGTTGCTTAGAATTTGGCAGTACTTGATAGCTGACTTCCAGTGGTATTTCATATTCAACAGAATTGTTCAGATGACATGCAATGATATTTAGTATTTGATGGTATGTGACAGCTGTCAGTCTGCCAAAATAATCAAGGGTTGCCAAGCATCTAAAGCAATCCAATTTAGGAGGTGAAATTTCAAATTGATAAAACAACATTGAATGTGTAATTCACATTGAAAATTTGAGCAGGAAAAGTGGCAATCTGCTGAATTTTGACTGTTTGCAAACAGTCAAAACAGTTGTCAGCTCTATTTTCATTGCATAAAGCTTCATGTCATCCAAAGCCTGTCTGCATGCACTTCTATTTCTCCAGATATCTGGTTAACCAAATATTGTGAATGTGCCCTAGGCCAATGGAATAAATGAGATTGTGATTAATGTGTGTGATACAAATGCCACATACATTAAGGCTCGTCTTACCATGCTGTATCCAGCCCCAATATTTGTGGCTCAAAATCTGCTGATGCCTTCCAATAAATCAGGATCTGTTTATTATTTTAGCATGTCATGTGTTCTAACCACTTCCAGCCTTTCTGCAGATTTTTGGTGGGTGCATCCCTGAAAAATGATGATGTTGATTCCATCAATAAACCTTTGACAAGACAATTGGATCCTCAGCACTAGTATCCAGCCACTTGTCTATCTTGAAACTTTGCCTGCCTGCAAGCTAGTTTCCCCTCTCATGAAATGGCCACACATCAGTGGAGGGAAAGGATCTTGACTCATATACTTCAGGATTTTCACGGTGGTAATGGCACCTGTTCACTCATATTTTAGTCATTAAATAATATTTGTCAATGCATTTGGCTATTTTTGATGCTTACTGTAAACCACACCATTATCACCTTCACATTTTGAGTATTTGTCAATATTATCCAGTCAACCTGTTTATTTATAATTATACACATTTCCCCCCCCCCCACTCTAAAAGGCCAACAATATTTCAATCAAGCTTCTTTCAAAGTGCTCTTATTTAGTAAATTTGTCCTTCAGTCTTGGGATTACTACTGCATTCTTTTGAGAGGGAGAGAGAGAGAGAGAGAGAGAGAGAGAGTTGAGATACAACTAGATTGTTTCATTCTGTCAGACTCAGAATATGATACAATCAAAACCCTAAATCAATAGCACTTTTTATTCTTACAGAATTGAGGCAAGGTATATTTTCTTCACACTGAGGCTTAATGTGTTGTAAATTAATTATCTGCAATGACTACAGGGTCAGTGGACCTTGGAATGATGAAGACATAATGCTAAAGTATTCCATTTCCTCCTACCACAGACCTCTTTCTAGCGCTGATAGTAAGGTCTGCCTTTGTAGTGGGTATTCTGAAGGGTCGTTAATGTTCCTCTCAGGCTGATATATAAGCAAAGCAGCTTTTAGTGTCAAATTAAGAACACTTTTGTCAAGAAGCATTATTTGAAAACATATTGCATTGCAGACCTATACTTATTTACCTGGATGTGAACCCGCTTGAATTCAGTGGTGCTGAGTCTGAGTAGACCTTATAGGATTGGTAAAATTTGAAATATAAGACTAAATTCCTACTCCTATAGAAAACAAGGCCAAAACTCCAACTAACTGTAATGTGTACAGTGTATAGCTTCAGTCAGAGAGCCTTTCTACACGAGGCTTTTATGGACTACACATGATTGCTCACTCACAAGAGTTTGCAGGTCTTTTACATGACATCCTCCTCCTCTAGAGTCTCCCACATGCTTTGCAACCATTATCATAGGTCCCCCACCCCTAATGAGGAAAGTCTAGTTTTATTTAAAACAGGTGAAATGAGAGTCTCATGTAATTGTTCAATTCCACTGTACCACAGCACCATCTAGTGGTTGTATAATAAAAAATATAGAATGGCAGAGAAAGAACCCACCCACCCCAAAAAAGCACATGGAAAGGAGCCAAACTTACTCCGCAAAGTATCCAGAACAGAACCCTCTGTAATGGTGCGGGATAGATACCTCATGTAGAAATGCCCAAATACTTCAGTAATACATCAATCATTTACTGGAGAATGGAGAGAAGCAGGTGATTAGAGCTAGGACCCTGATCTCCATCCTCCTCTGGGGTACATCTTACTGGGACTACGTAGATCAGCCCGAGGAATTTCTCACATGGCACCCATTTGTACTTGTGATTTCTCTTCCAGCTAGAATTATATGTACAAAATCCTGCTTCTGCACAAGTACATGACTCTAAGCTGGATCAATGTTTATCTTTATCACAAGGATGTACAACCTGTGCCCTGGGGGACACATGCATCCCCCTCAAGCTTTAACTGTACTTACCCAGGTGCCTGATCCCACCACCACCACTAAACTCCCCCTCCCCCCAGTAGATTGTAATATTGTAGTGGCTATGGACACCACAGCCAATTGCTGGCCTTCTCTCTAACCCCTCCCCCAGAGATCCTGATACAAATAGCTCTTTCCTCAATGATAGCAGCAGCGAGGAAAGAGCAATCTACATCAGGATCACTGGGGGAGGTGGTGGAGAGAAGGTTTCCCCAGAGTGATCTGTATCAGGAGTGCTGGGATGCATGTGTGTGCATGCAGGAGGCCCCTGAGATGCGGCCCTTAGGACTGAAAAGGTTATGCACCCTTACTTAAGGACTTGTAATTGCTACATATGTTTATTTTAATGTGTATTTTTAGTTATTTAAATGCTAAATAGCTTCTAAGGACAGAGTTAGAGGTTCATCACACCAGGCTGAAATCCCACATCCTTATGGAATTTTCTACTTCTTTTCTTTGTGGGATTACAATGGACTTCTTTACATGGCAGACTCATGATTTGAATTGCAAACTTTCTTTCTCTTGGCAATGTTCTATATGTTTCACTGTACAGCACCATCTAGTGGCTGTATTATAGCACACTGCCGTCATGACACACTACCGATATCTCAAATTAATATTTGTTATTGGCTTATCTCCAATCTTTTTAAAAGCAGAATAAAGCTCAAAAAGTGCTGGAGACGTTCTGGAGGTCAACGATGTAATGTAAAGGACCCACAAACTTCCTTGAGTGACCAATCATGAGCATGTAATAAAAGCCTCATGTAGAAACACTCTTAGATATTCAGTGCAAACCTGACAGAAACAAACAGGAGGGGATGGGCCATCGAAGAAAAGTGGTGGGAAGTGAAAGGTTTAAGCACACAATTGCTCCCATCTGCTAGTTCTGCCTTAGAAATACTCCCTTCCTGACACCATTTTTGCATGTTAAAGGCAAATGTGATATTCAGAATTCCTGTATGATTAGTCTGCTTAAATTTCCCTGAATTAAATGGCTGTTGCTTAAGCAATATCTTCATGTGCAGGATTGCAACCCAAGCACTGAGAAAAATGCATGGTTCTGTTTCTGTAAACCACAAGAAACAGATGGTCGTTGGAGCATTATGATGTGCAAAACCACTCCAGGGAGAAATGAACTCTCCACCATGAACACAGTGATTAAAAAAGCTTCAGTTCTCTAACTTTTAAAGTTCTTATTTTAAAAAATAAAAACAAAATGGAGAGGAAACCTCCATTATTTCTCCAGAATTGCTTAGCTATTAGTAGCTATAGAAACGAGGTAGAAAGAAGAAAGAGAAACAAGCTGCCATGTCCAATTATAGATTTTTTTTATCTCATGCTGGATTGACTGGGGGGGGGGGGGGGGACCTGAGACTGTGTAGAGTCATCAGTGGAGGCTGGTGACTCCGATTTCAGTGGGGCTATGAATCCTTTCTGGGTTTCAGTCTCAATCAGCCAAAGTTGAGCTAGCCAAGGTGCTGAGCCTATTCCCCCGTCCCCCGCCCCCACAAAGAAGAGATTCAGTTTTATTTGTTCAGTTGTTTTTTTTAAGAGATGGATTTGATTCCAGTCAAAGAATGAAATTGGGCTTCAAATTAATGTATATATACATGGGGTACAACTAAACAGGGGTAGCAGCAGGGGTGTGTTTCTATTCACCGTTGGATGGTGTTGTCTCGTTTCAGGCAGGGGTTGCCCCAGAATCAAGCCTACTTCACTTTCCTTGACAAAAAGGTCCTGCTACTTGTAAATCTGTTATCTCCCTGTGCAGCTGTTAGTGTCAAAGTCTGTCAGCTCAGCAGGACAGTAAAGTTATACAGCTTCAGTAGGAAGCAAGTATCCCTAATTCCCAACTCATGGATTTCCCCCCCCAAAAAAAAACACATCTCTGATCTTCTAATAACCCCCCCCCCCACCCCATGCATCTTGGTTTTGTTCTGGCTGAGGCTATACAATTTATCAAATAATGGAAGTTTAACTGGGTCGCTTTAGGTGGGGGTTTAATCACAGGGTTAATTTTTATTACAAAACTGCATACTGGGAATATTTGAATTCTGAATTTAGCATAGCCCAGTTTGCTACTGCAAAGCTGACATTTTCAAACATGCAGACTGGAGAGAAAGCAGAGGGAGTTGATTGGTTAACTTGCTGAACTCACAACAGCCCTTGACTGCACTGAGAGGGCGTTTTTCTTCCCATTATTCCTGGTGGGTTGAGGAAGTCAGAGTCTTTCTTCTTCGTGAATGATCACAGGACTTCTCCATACATAACCTATCACAGGGCTGGGGAACCCATCATAGGGTGCCTAGGTGTTCTCTTTTACAGAGGATAGTTCTCTATTTGATGGGCTGTCAGAGAGCTGTCCTCTGTTTCGAAGACATCCTTTATTTGAACGGCTGTCCAGTCCAGGTCCAGTTTAAAGATACGGAACCATCAGATGGAAGAGCTGGGCCTTGAAGTTGCCCATCAACAGCACCTGGACAGAAGACTGAGCAAGGCATACCGGTCATTGTCTTCCACCCAGTGTTGACAAGCACTGCATTTCTATTTAAATTATAACAATAGTTTATTCCCTTTTCTATCCAGGGCTGGATTGGGACCCCTAGATGAGGCGGATTTGGCTCCTGGGCCTGAGTTTCCACACCCCTCCTATAGATGGACACCTGCATCCACAGAGGCTACCACTGTAAACCTGCTTCTCCAGAAAGATCGTCCCTGCTGAATCAGTGCAATTTTGCATATGAATAAACTGATTTATCATGTACCCCTTAGGAAGGAAGTACATTTAATAATAATGTTCAAGAAGAACCCTGCTGGATCAGACCAGAAGTGTATCAGGCCAGATCCTGTTTCTCATAGTGGACAACCAGATGCTTTTGGAAAACCCTCGAGTGGGACATGAGAGCAATGGCCATCTCTGGCTTTTCTTTGCCCCAACATATACCCATCACGACTAGTAGCCATTGATGACTTTATCCTCCATGATATTGGTCAAATCCCCTTTTAAAGCCATCTAAGTTGATGTCCATCACCACATCATGTGGTAGTCAATTCCACAGTTTCTGCTGTGTGAAGACGTATTTCCTTCTGTAAAGGAAAACCCCTTCGCTCTTTTTGTAGAATTATTTAAACCAGGATTGTCCCATCCAAAACAACGTACCTTGCATGATGAATGTAGAATATCCAAAAATGAAATGCTCAAGCCTGCCAGAAGCAGCTAAACCTCTAAAATAAAATTTTACTTGCACATCTTAACATTGATGTGTACGCACAAGCCCATTTCATTATCCACAGGTTTCATTCCAGTCCTTAAGGTTTACTGGAGGCCTACAAGAAATGAAGAGGAACAGCTGGAGTGCCACTGGTGGACGTCTCATGCTGGGAATGATCAATTGCATCATAAAGGGTTTTTGAAGTCTTCAGTTCTGGCTGTACAGGAGACGGACATCAACTTTTAGTGTTTTTTCGCCTCCCCAAAGTCCTGTGTAGTTGAACTCTTCCATGTGGCAAAACTACCTGCAACAAATAGACTGGAACCACCATGGGTTTTGCATTGTCAAGGAATTTCATAGCGTCCACAAATAAATGAATTTTGATATCAGCTTCTAAAGATAGAAAAAATGCTTCTGGAAGCCAGCATTAACTTTTCTCGAAAAATATTCAGCAAGTGGAATTTTCTGGTTGGAGATTTCGAGCACTTATAAACATCCATTCTAATTAGCATTAAAAAGGACCTCTGTGGCCATGTCTACACCAAACAGGATATAATACTTTGAAAATGGTTTGAAAATGGTATATGGAGTGTGTCCTGGGCCCCAACAGTTGTCAATACTGTTACAAACCGTTATCAAGCAGTGGTGTAGATTCTGCCTTAGCGTGTCTAAGGCAGAATCTACACCACTGCTTGATAACGGTTTGTGTGCTTGTGTGACCGAACACCATAGAAAAGCTTCAGCCATGGGGAAGAAAGTTGCTGAATAATATAGTGCAAGGTCAGAAACGTTAGGTAGGCTGACTATATGAAAAGGAGGACAGGGCTCATGTAACTTTAACAGTTGCAGAGAAAAGGGAATTTCAGCAGGTGTCATTTGTATGCAATTAGTTCCTGGTGAAATTCCCTCTTCATCACAACAGTTAAAGGTGCAGGCACTATACTAGAGTGACCATATACAAAAGAAGGCAGGGCCCCTGCAACTTTAACTGTTGTGATGAAAAGGGAATTTCACCAGGAACTAATTGCATACAAATGACACTGGCTGAAATTCCCTTTTCTCTACAACTGTTAAAGTTACATGAGCCCTGTCCTCCTTTTCATATGGTCAGCCTAACGTTAGGCCCAGGGTCTCAATCCAGCCCTCCAGGGTTCCCCAGATGGCTCCACCCTTCTGCTCTGGTCCCACCCCTTTACCCCCAACCACTAATTGATTGATATTTTCCTGGCTTTTGTGCAATTTTCCCCATTCTCAAAGGTCAATATGCCTTTCCTAAAGCTACGTTTCTGGCAGTATGAGCTTTAAGCTAATTATGCTGATATCTTTTGTATTTTTGCCCCCTAAATACAGGCCTTTGCCTACACCCTTTTGCCTTCAGCCTTGCCCACCACTGGAATCCAGCCCCCAAGAGCTTCATAGAATCATAGAATAGTAGAGTTGGAAGGAGCTTATAAGGCCATCGAGTCCAACCCCCTGCTCAATCGAATTCCATCCTTGGGCTGAAAGAGGTTCAGCCATTCTGATATAGCGCCATTGGTTATGCCATGATGAACCCTCCATTTTCAGTCAACTTCCACTGGATTGTGGATAAAACCAATACCTCAGCAGCACCAAAGGGCTCTCATGTGGGAGTAACCATGGTGTATGTTTTTAGGATGGACCAGGAAAACTGCAGAAGGATTTTGTCGGAGAAAGCCAAATGCCAGCAGCATATCATAAGCCATGCACTGCAGAGACCTATGTGAGCAATAAGAACAATCCCCACATGATTTGCAAAGTTCTATCTTACTACACAGTTTGTATCACAGTTTATAAGTCCTTATAGAAGAAAGCAGGCAGAAGCTGCTGGTGAGATTGAGATGGCCAATAAATGGTAAGAATGTATGAGAAATTCATTCCCATTCATTTTTGACCAGAATTGACCCAGTTTGCACTTCATGGACTCAAATGCAATCTGCTGTCGAAGCCCATCCATTCCCAAGTCTGCAATGCTATTTGTGGAACAAACAAGCAAACAAAAACAGCAGAATGCTTGCTTTTGGAAAATATGCACAAACATGATGTAATCCATGGGAAAACATGACAATATTTCAAAATTGTGCACAATTGATGTGTATATTTGGAGGAATGCGCATGAAAATATGCAAAAGTTTTCACGCAAAAAGAAAAAAAAAAGCTCACAGTCTGAAACGGGCAGAATGAGCTTTGAGGTGAATTCGGAGAATCTTGATGAGTTTCCTAGTCAATCGCTTGTGTGTGCTTTTGGCAGCCTGTTTTCCTTTGTCGTTATCATGCTGTCTCTTCAATTAGCTCGTTTCCCAAAACACTTTTTTTTTACCCTGAATCCTGCTCTCTATCTCATTTCAAGGCTTTTGGGGTCATAATCCTGCCCAAATTACCCTTTCCCCACTGCAGGATGGTGGCTCTGATTTTGATGGGACTGAAATCGGAGTTTGGATATAGGGTTCCTCACCCTGGGTAGCTCCTTTAGAATTCTGGCTGGTTCTGACTTAAACCCAGAATGGATTCACAACCCCACCAAAATCAGAGCCACCAACTTCCACTGCCTTTCCCCCCAGTACACTGATTCCACCCATGCCAACTCGTTTTCCCCAACATTGGAGGAGCAATTTTGGCTTACAAACTGACCCCCCCCCAAACTGCGGTCTGGCTCTCTTTGGTTTTAATAACAGCTTGATATTCAGAAATCACCAAATGATACTGCTCATGGCATGCAGAGAAGCATTGGGGGACTCACACAGACCTCCTTGCTTATTGAAAGCACAAGTGAGAGCATCATGGCATCATTCCAGTTAGCCTTGTCCACTGGTTATAGTCAGCAAAGTGTGAGGAGGTACCAACGACCTCTGTAGAGAAGTATCTATCAGGGGTATGTTAGGTACAGGACAGAGTAGGCTGTTGGAAGCACCTTCTCCAACCTGATGCCCTCCAGATGTTTTGAATTTCAACTCCCACATGGCCAGTGATCAGAAAGGCTGGGAGTTGTTGTCTAAACATCTGGAGACCACTAGGTTGGGGAAAGTTGGCCTCCTACAGGCTCCCTTCTACAGCCATAGTTCTATGAATGACCAAAACACGTATATTGACCTGCGTGAGAGAGCTCAAAAGTTCAACTTGATGTGTTTCAGAATATCCAACTCTGCATGCTGCATACATTAAAAAAAAAAAAAAGAGAAGCCTATGGAATTCATGGGCCATTATTCTTTGTAGTGTTTTCTCCCCCTCTTTAAGATAGTGGGACAGAGCCCGCACAGAGAAATTACATGCACAAATGTTGGGAAAATAGAGTGTTTGAAATCAATTCTAATGTTAAACGCAAAGGACATCCTTGGCTCATTAAGTAAAAATATCTTATTTAATGAGCAGGAAAGCGCTGGAGCACACTGAACCTTGACACAAAGCAAATTATTTAAGTGATAAATTATATTTTATGGGGAATGTAAAAGTTAATAATACTCCGGAGTAAGGTAATAAATGCAGAGGTGTAACTAACATCACTGGCTGCTTTACTTACAAACACGCCATATGTACTCAGTTACTTGCAAATGTAATAAAACGAAGACAAGCCACAAATTCTTAGACTGGCAGACTTACATCTTCCCCAAAGCAACTTTCATCATCATTTGTGTTTCTAGCTATTTCTTCCTTCTCTGCTTCTCTTCTTTGCTTTTCACTTTTTGTCAAATATTTGATTTTGCAGTCATTAAAACAAAAATGCAATCCTACAGATATGCATCAGAATTAAGTCCCATTGTGTTCAATGGGGCTTACTCCCAGGTAAATGGGTGTAGAATTGTAGCTTTTGTTGCCTTTTTATTTCATAAAATCCAAGTGTTCACTTTGCTTCTATAATCATTTGACTGAATCTTGGTTTCAGGAGGACTGCTTGTTTGGACTCAAAAGAAGCTAGCTGATAACCCATCTCATAAGAACATAAGAAGAGCTAGGCTGGATCAGACCAAGGGTCCATCTAGTCCAGCATTCTATTCATACAGTGGCCAGCCAGATGTCCCAATGTAGGCAAACCAGATGCCCCAACCAGATGCCCGTAAGTAGGATATGAGTGCAATAGCACCCTCCCAGTCATAATACTGGAACTTCTCTTTGTAACCACTGTAGAGACCTAGGTTCAAATCTCTGGATCACCTGGGGCCAGTCACCAACTCTCAACCTAACCTGTCTCTCAGGGTTGTTTTGGGGATAAAATGGGGGAGAACCACATACACTGCCTTGAGATCCTTGGAAGAAAGGTGAGAACAAACAAATTGCTTTTAAACAAAATATTTTCAAAGACTTAACTCTAAAATTCCCCACTGCAGTATTGGCTGCACTCTCCCCTGGAGTCTTTTAGGCCTCATTGAGGGCAGACAGTAGCTGTTTCTACACCAGGCATGTGGCCTGGGATGTCCCCCAGCTGGTCCCTGTGAATCCAAATGACGCACAGGGACGCCCGGGGTGGGAGGAGGCCACGAGATTTGCCAGGGATAAGGGATCCCTGAAAAATCCCGAATCTTCCACAGTCCCGGATGTGTGAGTAAGCGCAGCAGCACAAATGGCCATGTAGCTGCGCCATGCGGCTCTGTGCCCATCAGGGGAGGGGGCACCAATTTCATCATCCCCAGGATGGGGGGGGAGGGGGCCCGATCGCACATGAGTTTTTTCTTTTTAAGAAATTACTGTTTGCGGAGGAGCGCTCGTGTGCTCTCCTCAGGCTCGAAAAGGAAAAAATTGTGACCATGACGTGCGATGACCCAGGAGAAAGCTGGGTCGTCACACTTCTGGTGTGCATTAGGGTGACAATCCCGGAAGCAGATACTTCCGGGATCGCCCACCCTCTACACCCCATGGTGTAGAAAGGGCCTGTATCTACAGCTCCAGGCTTTCAGAACTCTCAACTGGAGTATGGTATGGAAATGTGTGAGGGGTTGCTACAAAAGGTTCTCTCCTTGGCCATCTTATTGTTACTGTTCCACAACCACCCTGGAGATGTATTATGAAGTATATTACCTAGCAGCAATCCTAAATGACACCAAATGTTAGTGTCAAAAGAGGGCAGGGGATTGCCTTTATCTAAGCAGATTATATGAATAGTTCCTCATTCTCTCATCTGTTGGTGGAGGGCACTAGAACCATGAGGATTAGAAATCGACAATGTTGGGTGAGAAATTCTCATCATCGGGGTTTTTAAAAGGGGGTTACTATATTTGCACCTCCTGAGCCTTTCTGTGATCCGGGACGGAGTCGCATATAGAAATTCACATATTTGTGTGCTTTCCGGTGCAATTCATCCTGTGAAAAATGTGCACAAAATTGTATGTTTTGAAAACATATGCACAAAACTGCATTTTTGCAATGTAAAGTATCTGTAAAAAAGGAAATAAGTTTTTAAAATGCCCAAACGCAATTCGTGTGTTAAGGGAAATGTGCACAAAAAAGTATGAATTTCAATATTGATTTAAAGATAAGTAAATCACGAACTCATTCAGAAATGGGACAGAATGAGCTTGACCTTAAAAACCCAATAATCTTGGCAAGACCAAGATTGAAAGATCCGTCCATCCCTAGGAATCAACTCTTCAAAAGTAAACCTGATATGATCAGGGTTTTTAATATCATGGTGGCAGGTATGCAGTTTCTTTTCTCAGGGCCGGCCCTACCAATAGGCAGAGTAAAGTAGTGACCTCAGGTGGGAGATGGTGGGAGATGGCAACAAGTTATTGGGAGAAAGACCTGTTTGTCACAAAACCTATTCTACAGCCCCTAAATTGGCCTGCTGCCTTCAGGTTAAATGGAGGACACTGTTCCATAAGTGTGGAAGATAGATTAATCTGCCAGTCCAGTCAGCTTTTGTACATGGAATAGGTGGGGCTGCCCCTGTCTTTACTAAAATCCTTCCCATCCCTACTGCCTTTCCTCTTTTCTGGAAAGATTATTTATCAAGTTTTCATTCACATTAAATTCAATTTAAAGATTGGATGGCTCAGGTTAGCTATTTTGTATATCACCAAACTCCCCAAAGTAGATTTGTTTTACAAGGCAGCTGCATGAAAAACATCCTGCAAAGATTGCACACGCAAGGGAAGAGAATCCACAGCGCTAGCCACATGATTTAAATTAATGAAGGCAACATTAATGCCTCAAAAAGAGGGTTGCATTATCGTTTTGAATCTTTGATGGGGGAAAGCTATAATTTACATGTACAATATCCTTTCACGTTGCCTATTAATTGCATCTACAGTGTCTCTGTTTACAAGCAATCCATTTGGCAACATATGCTGCAATAATTAAAATGTTATTTTGCTGACAGCGCCCTTTCTTGGAGGAACTTGTAACATCTGTATTGACCGTGATAAGCATTGATTATCTCGAGTGATATAAATATTTGGGGAGCTAATAACAATCAGGTAGGAATTCGGTTCATGCGATAGGCAGCAAAAATTAAATTACAGGAAGCGGACATCAAAGCCGCCTCCTGCAGAAGTTTGTTTTTATACTTAATGGCTCCCAATAAGACTTGCAGAGAGAAAACTCTTTGGGGATTTAATGCATAAGGAAGTGCCTTAAAGAAACTTCCCATCCTGTTGGCATTTCGCATTTCGGCACATCTATGGAAGCTTACATATGTGATAAAATTAGGGAGTCAGAGAGCAACGAACAATTAGGTAAGAAGAATCCAGTGCAGAAATGCAAACAAATCCAATACAAACTTCAGATTTTATTCCAAAAATGTGATGAATTAATGAAGACAGGAGAAAGCTATAAAGACTGGTCTCTTCCAGCAGGCATATCCAGTTAGGGTGACCAGATAAAATCCAGGTCAGGGCTCATTTAACTTTAACATTTGTAGAGAAAAGGGAATTTCAGCCAGTGTTGTTTGTATGCAATTAGTTCCTGGTGAAATTCCCTCTTCATCACAACAGTTAAAGTTGCAGGGGCCCTGCCTTCTTTTGTATATGGTCTCTCTAGTATAGTGCCTGCAACTTTAACTGTTGTGATGAAGAGGGAATTTCACCAGGGACTAATTGCATACAAATGATGCTGGCTGAAATTCCCTTTTCTCTACCACTGTTAAAGTTACATGAGCCCTGACCTGGATTTTATCTGGTCAGCCTATATCCAGTGGAATTTTAGAATGTTTTTATGATGTTTTTTATGATGTTTTATTGCTATGTTAATAATGTGTGCCATGTTTTTAATTAGTTTTATGTATTTTATCGTGTTTTATATTTACTGTTGTTCCCCGCCTCGATCCAAATGGAGAGGCGGGTAAGAAATAAATTTATTACTCAATTATTATTATTAAGTGAAGTTGAAGCCTTACTTTAATATTTCTTCCTGAACCATTGCAGATGACCTGTTTACCTCATGGTAAGGTTTTCTCACCACAGGCTTGCATGGTCACTTGTACTGAGTCACACACTCTCTGTCCAAACTACCTCACAGGTTCACTGAGGGCGGATATACACACACGTTTTTTGACGTTTATAAGGGTTATGAAAACTCTTTGGGCCACATGATGCACTCCCTATAACGTTGTATATCTGAGGTTTTTTAAAACTGCCTTCAGTTATATACAACGGTTTCACTTTTAATACATCGTTTTAAGTAAAAGAATGTGTCCTTCCTTACCGTTTCTGACTCATGGGGGCAGTGCTTCCTTTACTGGTGCCCAAATGCTGAGCAGTTGATTGGTGGGGAAGAAATAGGAAGTGGACCAGTGAACTACAACACCCACAATTCTTAGCCCTATACTCGCTAGGGAATGACAGAGGAACTAAGAAGGAAGTGTGTAACTGAACTACAACCCCCACAATGCCTTGCCCTAAATTCATTGAAAAACGAAAGAGAAAGAGACAGGGCAGAACAATGTGTGAACGTACACACCGCTTTAAAGACTGAAGACTGTTTCTCCTGTAACGTGAGTACTCAGTAATGTGGCCTAAGATGTTTTAGAATGCACCTATTTGGAACGTTTTAAAATACAATTTAAAACGTTCCAAAGGACTGTGTGGATTCCCCCTGAGAGGATAAAAAGAAGGGCAACAGGAAGAAACTATGTATGACGACACACTAAGCCATGGTGGTTAAGCATTTTGAACTAAGCATTATGGCTTAGAGCATTGTGTGAACTGTGACTTAGCATGTGAACCATTCCTAACCATTGTGGTTACATAACCATGATTTAAAGACTATCACTAACCATTAGCTACAAAAGGGTTAGCAGCTTAACTATGGCTTAGTGTGTTGTCTGAACAGGCCCATGGTGTTTTGTTTTGTTCTGTATTTTTTGTACCACACATTCTCCTCAGTGCTGAACCAAGCATGCAATAAGGTTTCCCCTCATGCTGAGCATGGTGGGAAGTTTTTGTAATATAAACTTGAAACAAAACTCCATTTTTCTATACCTTACAACCATATTTGATGCAAATATAACCTCTGCAATTTAACTACATATGCTCTTCCTTCATTTTTGAATCGTGGTTTTTATGACTACTTGACTCTTTTTAATGTTCTTGGCTGATGTCATCTTTTTTTCTCCCTGAGCCAAGCATTCTCTCTGTCTGCTTATAACCTCTGCACAGTTTTTCTGTGATTGTTGTTAACAGTTTGTACTATGCAGAAATGCACAGATTGTCTCCCACTATTATCACGTCCTTGTTTCTTTCAGACAAGTGCCCTCTGATTATTTTTTCCCCCCAAACAGCGAGAAGGGTAAAAAGACATTGCAGCCACAATAGCAAAAGCTAATGTTTTGTAGACACAACAATGACTGCTTATTTTACCTTATATAAACTACATTTAATTACCTTTAGATTACTTGTTTTATTCAAAAATTCATTTACTGCTGCAGACATTTAAGAGAGATTTCTATAGTACATAGCACTGGGTGCAATATAATAACTTAATATATAATAATATAATAATGTGTTCTAGAACAGAAAGCATTTTCATTTTAAAATTATTTTTATTGATTTGTGTAGGAAATAAAACTGTACTATTTTGTTTCATAGGTGTTAAACAGTCATTTTACTTAACCAATAAACTGAACTGAATTTTTATTTAATGACCTCACAAGTTGTTTGTTATTCTACATTAAAGAAACTGGAAAACAGCAGCCATGTGAACCAAAAGTTGCAGAAGAGGGCAACAAAAATGATCAAAGGGCTGGAACAATTCTACAATGAGGAAAAGTTACAACATTTGGGGCTCTAGCTTAGAAAAAGGGTGAATAAGAAGGCACTTGATAGAGGTCTCTTAAAACTTGCATGTGTGGAGAAAATGGACAGCTAGGAAAACATCTGCCTCTCTCATCCAATGAAGCCAAATAGAGATTCGGAACAGATAAAAGGACGTACTTCTTCAACTGAGTGCATCGTTAAACTATGGCATTTGCTACCCCAAGATGTAGCGATGGCCACCAACATGGATGGCTTTAAAAGGGAATTAGTCAAATGCATGGAGGTTAAGCCTATCAATAGCTAATAGTCATAATAGCTATGTATAACCTCCAGTATAAGAGACAGTATACTGGGGGACATGAGTGGGAGGATGCTATTGTTCTCTTGTCATGCTTGTGGGCTTACCATAGACATTTAGCCAGCCATTGTGGAAAGCGAGTGCTGGACTAGATAGACCATTGGTCTGATCCAGCAGGGCTCTTTTTATGTTCTTATGTAAAATATACCACCCAGAAGCCAAATATTGAAATACATGATTTGAAATTTTAAGAGGTGACTGTGGTTTTCCACTGACAATATTTTAATTCCAATGATATGAAAATCACCATGTTTAGACATAATATGTCAGCTGCACAGTATGCTATGTTTTAGCTGTGCAGCCACATTGATAGTTGTGGCTCTGTTTAATTTGTGAATATGCTGATAGTGCAGAGGGCTATTCTATTCGGCATTGTGCCAGGGATCAAAGGAACTCTGCGTTTTGTCCAGGCCCCAACATTAGCATTCTGTATAATATTGAGAAATCACTTAGACTAGGGGCGGGCAGAAAGTAGATTTCCAGATGTTTTGGACTTTAACTCCCAGCATACCTGATCATTGCCCCTGCTGCAAAGGCTCCTGGGAGTTGAAGTCTAAAACACCTGGAGATTTTCCTTCTGCCCATCCCTGACTTAAAGCTTTCTGAGACAGAGCGTTATCATTGGGGAATAATGCCCCCACAATATTGTTTCCACAGCAGGTTTTGTAACCAGAGGCATTTGGTGCAACAAGGTCTAAGCAACATCTCTTCCACCATGACAGTGGTCATATGCATGTGATGCTGTGATCTACTGCAGTTCAGGGACATCTCTGGGACCCACCACGATGCTGTCTCACACACTTTTTTTTACCTCCAATGCAGTTAAGCAGACAGTGGTGTCCCCTGAGCTTCTTTACATGTGCCCAGGATGGACTAAGGAACTCATTCTGGCTTTTGCGATTCATCATATTGTAAGGTGGCCACTTATGTATTGCCAAAAGGGGGTGGGGTTGATTTGCATGATATTTGCATTTTCTCATTTATATGTTTTAATGCAAATTTATAAATAATGAGTACAATTTAAAAATAAAAAAACAATGCATCTCACTAGAGTGAGGAAGACTGTGACCAGGTGACCTGCGTCCAAGGCCCAGCTCTTCCGTCTGCTGGTTCTTTATCTTTAAACCAAATTTGGACTGGACACCCTTCAAATAGAGAACTGTCTTCCAATAGCCCTTCGAACAGAGGACTGTTTTCTGTAAAATAGGACACATGGCCACTGTACCAGAATCACTCCCAAAATTTGGATGGAGCAGCCAGATAGATAGATGATGGACAGGAAGAGGATATACTCAAAATCCAGAGAAGTATCATTCCTGGTTCTAGTTCCATGAGTCATCGCAACTCTGATTTGTGGGCTTGGATTGGGCCTTTTAGTCCATTTGAGAGCCAAGAAGATTTGCATGGTGGCTGCTAAGTTTGACCCTACCCCTCCAGGAGTGGACTATAAAAAGGATTTGGGGGAGGATGCTGGAAAGTTTATGAGAGGACATGAGGGAGAACATGTGGGGAAGAAACAACCAGGAGGCAGCCTCTTACAGAACAGAAGCGAAGACGGCAATCCACAGGACCAATGATACCAGGCTGGGGGACACTGGGAGTTGGAGGATTTTTTTCTGTCTAAACATGCATAGGATTGTGCCCTTTGTGAATTTGCGGATGAGCTGACATTTGAACCAAGAGTTCCCAGCATGCAACTCTTACTCTGAGGTATTACACTCTACCAGCTTTAAACTTTTTCAGGCACTCACGGAGTTTCAAGGGCAAGCTGCCCTATATGTAACGTACTCCTATCAAGGTTGCCACAAAGCCAGAAGATTGCTCCCTGGACCCATTGTCAGAATGAGAGGATTCCAAACTAAATCCAAACAAGTTACTTGCGCTGTTCATGCAGGCAAGTGAGACCTGCAACCAGCTGCGGCAATGCATTCCCATTCCCCAAGAGGAGTGCTCCTGTTCAGAGTTCCAGGCATCCTTAATTAATCCAGGGTGCAATTGTATGCATGTTCAGACAGGAAGAAAATCCTACAACTCCCAACATTCCCCAGCCAGCCGGCTGGAGAATGCTGAGAATTGTAGGACTTTTTTCTGTCTAAACATGCATAGAATTGTGTTGTTCGTTATTATTATTTCATCTCTTTCTTGCTCGTGGTGGTTTTTCTAAATGGACATGATGGGCTTTGCCAAGTCATGCTGTCTTTTACAGATTCAGGAATTTCCTGACAATTTAGCATGTTTTAAGTATGACTGCTTTCTGGATGTTGGTGTGGATGTATTTTGGTAGGCCGGTTTCTGAAGGTTTTCTGTATAATTTTTTGATGTGATGCTGGTGACTGATGTGACTAATGGAATAATTGTGACCTTCTCCTGTTGCCATAGTTCTTTGACTTCCATGGCCAGTGGTGTATATTTGTCTCTCTTTTCATCTTCCTTTTCAACAACATCTTTTGTCATTCAGTATTGCTATGTCGATGAGGTATGTGTGTTTTTCTTTTTTGTCTATGGCCATTATGTCTGGGTATTGTCTTGTCGGTATGAATTGTTCTGTCCCAGTATATTTTATGAACTGCATTTTCCAAGATTGTTTCGGGTGAGTATGTATATACGGTGTAGGTTGTTTGATAAGGTTGAATTTGATGGCCAGTTGTTGGTAAATTATTTTTGCAGCTGTGTTGTGTCTGTTATTATTAGGCCATCTTTAAGGTCAAAACCCTTAAGAAATTTGTAGAACACTATTCAGGCCTCTCAGAGTGGAGGAGTTTCAGGAGAGGGAAGGACAAAATAGAGCTTTTTTTCCCTTTCCCACCTGCTTCCTGAGGCCTCCCCTTGCTGTGATACACAGCGCTAGCTGCCACCTCCAAACCTGAGCATTTTATTACTGAAGTGTGAGTGGAATAGGGGGCAGGATGGAAGGAAGGAAAATGTGTGCTTTTACTTTTACTTCCTTCCAAACATCTAGGGTGACCAGATAAAATCCAGGTCAGGGCTCATGTAACTTTAACAGTGGTAGAGAAAAGGGAATTTCAGCCAGTGTCATTTGTATGCAATTAATTCCTGGTGAAATTCCCTCTTTATCACAACAGTTAAAGGTGCATGCACTATACTAGAGTGACCATATACAAAAGAAGGCAGGCCCCCTGCAACTTTAACTGTTGTGATGAAGAGGGAATTTCACCAGGAACTAATTGCATACAAATGACACTGGCTGAAATTCCCTTTTCTCTACAGCTGTTATTTTATCTGGATTTTATCTGGTCAGCCTACAAACATCCCTATGTAGTGCAAGGAGGGAAGGTTTCCACCATCACAGCACACACACACACACACCAATTCTATCTCCCCCTCCAGGATATAAAGTATATGGGACATGAGAAGGCCAGTTCCCTCTTCTTCAGCTTCTACCTCCAATTTTCTTTCTTTCCCCTCCTCTCAGATGCCACCTTAGTATTCATTACATTTTGGAAGGCCAAAGGTCTTTCTCAGCTGAGCTCCTAGTGTGGAGTATTTCCACTGAAAACTAAAGACCTATCTGTTTGCCCAGGCACTTTTCTGACCACTATCATTGCCAGTGACCCCTAGTTACATTAATCAAAAAATTTACACAGATTTATCATTTATTGGTTGGTTGTATTACATTTTGTTATGATTTTCCTTGTTGAGCTGCTTTGGGATTTACTTATTTTTCATGAGAAGCGGTATATACATTTTCTGAAATAAATAAAATTAAAATACTTTTTTTTTTACATTTTCTTTGAATTTAGTTACGAATGTATATACATTGGTAGCCCTCCAATTATGAAATGATCTCCCCGACGAGGCTCGCCTGGCGCCAACATTGTTATCTTTTCGGCGCCAGGTCAAGACTTTCCTCTTCTCCCAGGCATTTAACAGCATATGATGAGGGTTTTTGTGTTTTTGAGTTGTTGTTGTGCTTTGACCCAGAAGGATATTGTAATTTTAACTTGTTTTTATGCTTTTTGCTTTATGCTTTTAAATTTTGTATAGCGGTGCTTTAATTTTTCAATGTTTTTAATTGTTGTAAACCACCCAGAGAGCTTCGGCTATGGGGCGGTATGTAAATGGAATAAAATAAAATAAAATAAATATACATCCCCAAACCTAGGGATTCCACTCAGCCAACATTCCTGACACAAAGGAAAGGCACTTCGAGGCCTATGGTCAGGGGCTTTTGCCCCTTTGGGTTGAAATAAAAATCCTTCTTTTGAGGAGAACTATCTTTGCACGTGCTCGGAGAACTTTGCATATTCAACGCCTAAAAATAGAACTCACGAGAACAAAACTGTGGCAGCTGTCACTCTTACAGGTTATTGCAGTGAAGGCTGGTGTCTGTGATTTCAGTGGGGCTGTGAATCCATCCCGGGTTTCAGTCACAACCAGTCAGAACTCTAAAGAGCTACCCAAGGTGATTAACACTAACCCCAAACTAGGTTCAGCATCTTAAATAATAGCTCCTTCGGAGATCTGGTTGGTTCTGACTGAAACCTGGGATGGATTCACAGCCCCACCAAAATTGGAGCCGCTGGGCCATTGTAAGATCTTTCTATTAAGGGAGCTATGATGGTGCACTGGTTTTATGTTGGACTGGAACTATGCAACAGCAAATGGGCTGGCACAGTGGTGACAATGGCAAGGGGGTAGAGAAGTGAAGGCCCGGAAAAAACCGAATAAAATCAGAAAAAAATGGGTTTTTCCCCTTTTTTCCAATTTTTTTCATTTTTTTCCCGGAAAAAAACAGGAAAAAAACAGAAATTTTGGGGGGGAAATGTTTTTTCCCTAATTTTTCTGGTTTTTTCCGAGCCTTAATATCACTACAAGTGGGTCATGGTGGCAGCAGGAGAGTTTGCACCTGCGCTGGCTAGAAATGTATGGGGAGAAAAGGAAAAATGTGTACTGCCTTAGAGGAAAAACAGGATATAAATATACTAAATTAACATTCCTCATGTTTCTGTCCCTCTCCCAAAATGTAAATTCTAGGATGGGGTGGGGGTTATGACATTTTTAAACATTCCAGCATAACCCTTATTTGGAAAATTGCTGGAAGTCGAAACAAAGGTTTTTCTACATATCCAAAAGGACTGGAAATATTTGGCTCTAAATAAGAGGACAGAGAATGTAATAAATAAATGCTGACCAAAAAGGAAAAAGAAAATGAGGAGGAGGAGTGGAAATTAAAAATTAAACAAAACGTAACAGGCGGTTCTAGAGGCCTTGAGATGGAATCAACTATTAAGCGACAGCATGCCATCGTCTCTTTTTCACTGAATATGGGTAACTGTGGCAGAAGGAAATTTATGAAAACATAATTATCTCTTTGTCTCTTTTGTCTTATTAATTACAAAAACAAAAAACGATTTGGGCATCTTGACCATTGCCTTGCAAAACAAAAAAAAATCCCTGCATTGTCACTAGAAAAAAGAAACACAATTTGTACACAAGGATAAATTTTTCATGCTTCTATCAAACATTGATAATAAGCATTTTAATATTTATTGTTACCCGTGGCCAAAGTCTCTGAGTTCCCGCTCCAGTAGGGTCGACACATTGAAACAGGGATTGCCTTTGGGTATGGCTGATTGGGATGGTGCTCATATTAGGTATTCCCCTCTGGAATAACACTCTGGTCCTCAGTTCTGCTCAATCTCCTTAATATTCACTCTTACATATTCATCTGTAATCAGCCTTTCTCCTGAATTCTAATGTGTCCTCCGTTTGTTTTTCCCTCTTTCTTTTCACACAATCCCACCAGAGGAGCTCCCATTCATTTCGGCAGGACTTGTTCAGCCTTCATACTCAAAGACCTTCAATGCTGCAATGATGAACCTCACTTCATCCATCAAGAAGTATCAGCTTCTGACAGGGAGAGTCAACGCTTTCATTAAAGGTTTGAACCGTTAGTCTAGGCCACTATGGGGGAAGTGTTACAAAATTTTGGCCTGCTCCCTCACAGTGGCCAAACAACTCTTCAAAGTGACGGGAAAGGTATGGCGCCAGAGAGAAGATGGGCTGTGGCTTTGACCTCTAGGTCATTGTTCTGAATATGACCCAGGAAATGGAGAGATCAAACGTGACTGCCATCTGACAGCTGGTGCACCAGTTAGAAATGTCTGTGTGTTTTGTAGGGTAATATCAAGACTTTTTTTCATGCAGATTTGCAATTTTCTCAATGTAATACATATCCCCACCCCGTAAAAAAAATCTAATTATCAGGAATATATTGCAGTTGAATCAGCATCATTCCGTAATCTGTATTCTAATGCGCAATTGTATTTGACCACTTATTTAACTCAGTGGGTTCAATCCAGATTTAGCCACGTGCAAATGGGCTGGTAGAAGCAGACTAGCCAGCCCCTTCTTGCCCATGGCAGCCCCTGTAGTCCCCTGAAAATGCTACACAGAGGGTTGAGGGACCCTGCTGAATGGGGCGAGCTATGGCACAGAGGAGGTGGTTGAAAATTGGGTGGAGGCCCCTTCCATGAGTGGAGCCCTTCAATGCTCAGGAAGCAGATCCTGGCTGCTACCCATGAAGATGTATTCCCCAAGTTGTGCGTGAATTGTAAGAATTAACTTTTTCATCATGCATTTGGCATCTCCATTACTTTAGCAGGGCAATCTTTCTTTGCCGTGGTTAACATATTCATTCAACAAAGAATCTATCTGCCTTTCCATCAGTCTCAAATAGAGATATATATCCAGTCATATGGGTTTCGATCTTGAAAGTTTCTGAGTATGCAGCAGGGCAGGAGGAGCAGCAGAGGCAATGTTCACTTCTCTGCTCTCCTTTGTTTTTCTCCCTCTTTAGATGGGCCTCTGAGCCCATATAGCAGAGGTGTGTTGGCAGGGGCAGGGCTGAGGATGGAGAGGCTGTGCTGACAAGAAGGGAAAGAAGCACCACTAAAGTGGAATTGAAAAAGGGACGAGCTCTGGTGCTAATGAAGTTGTTAAAAAAATTGGTTTTTTTATTGATGAATAAAAAGCTCAACGTTTCGGATTTTGCAATCTTTCCTCAGGAGCTACAACAGATAAAATATATAAAATATATACACATCAAACAGAAGGAAAAGGGCATCACCCACGTGTCACTTACATACAATATCCATTTTCTTGAGCCTATCCACATTGCCTTTAAAATGACTTATATTCTGTTTTAAAACGTGGTTTTTGAAGTCTTTTCATTACTTGGTAGGACACACTGGGCAGTACTTACATTTCATAGTGACTGCTTCTTCCATCCTGAAAGTGTTCAGTGGTGTATTACAGGATTAATTCCTTGACTCTTCTTGTTTAGTTTCTGTTTTGCAGGCTGCTTGACCCTCCTGCTTCTGTCTCCGTAACTCAAGCAGCCTGCAAAACAGAAACTAAACAAGAAGAGTCAAGGAATTCACCCTGTAATACACCAGTGAACACGGAGAAAGCAGTCACTATGAAATGTAAGTACTGCTCAGTGTGTCCTAGCATGTAATGAAATGACTTAAAAACCATGTTTTTAAACAGAATATAACTCGTTTTAAAGGCAATGTGAATAGGCACCTTGTCTAACTCTTTTGTGGAGATTTATTTACAAGAATAACACACTCGTAAGACATTAGGTATACCTTATGTGAATTATCTTATCCGTTCAAGTACCACACAAGACTGCCCCACTTCAAGCATGTGTTTTAACTTAACATGAAAACAAATTTCTATCAACAGTCTTTCTTTATTTTATGTTCCCACTATCTATTTTTACTCTCAAATCTTAGCTGGCATATTTTTGCAGACCAACCTGATAATAGAAGACAAAAAAACAGTGGCAGGAATGTAAACTGTTTTTGTTGATAATACAATCTTAGCGTTCTTTTCTGTGTTCTTGCGAAGAAGTGCAACTGTTGAACCAATATTTACTCGTGATACAAGTGTTGTCGAACAGTGGAGGGAAAGATATAGCATTGTACCATTGATCAGTATTCAGTCAGCAAAGCAGTCAAGGAAGAGTGTGGAGAAACAGCCTGGAGAACAGCTTAATTACAGCCCAGTCCTAAGCATCACTATACAGAAGCATGTTCCATTGGTTTCAGTGGAGCCCTTTCAATGACGCTTATTCCCAGGTCAGTCGATCTAGGTTTACAGCCTTAATGACAAGGTTTACTTCCTCCATTAGAAATTATTATTATCCATTCTCAGAAAGTTGAAAATGTGGATTGTGTGCTTCATTGTACGTGTATTCTGAAATTACAATTAGCAATAAACCAATACTGAATGGAAAGGTTGCCATGTCAGCAAAATCCAGAAAACAAGGAAACAAAAACAAAAACCACATTATCACAATGCATTTATTACGACAATCAAAATGTCACAAAATAGTGTGCAAAGGGAGCACAGAATCCAATGGGGCGGGGGCACTTATGCCTTCACCAATTCTTTTCCACCCCTGCCAATTCCGTCTCGCAAGTGGTGAGTCCTGGCAATTGCACTGTGTGGAACCCAACGCTTAGGCAAGGGAGATTTAGCTGTTCCTAGGGGAAGCCCCAAAATGAGCGAAACTGTTTCTGGAAGGAGCTAAGACAGCAGAGCTCTTTTATGCCAGCTCTGTTGGCCTGCCTCCTTCCAGAAACAAGCATTTCCACTCAATTCAGGTTGCCCCAGAAGTGCTAAATCACCATTGCACAAGCCATGGGGGACACTTGCACAATGCAATCTGTGGGAAAGAGAGAATTGATGGGGGCCGAAGCACATTCTGCCCAGAACCAGTTGAATGGCTCACTGTTTTTTGTCTTTAATCTTCTAGCTTTTTGTGATGTCTTTATATTGGTGGTAGTAACAGTACAGGAATATAATGCTTATGGAACAACAACTGGAATATACACAGAGGTGGACAATCAAGAATATCAACTGTATCCTTTTCTGTATCCTGTTTATTGTGATTTTAAAAAACCCTCTTTGAATCACAGCTAAGATTACTCAAAGGTTTATTTAAAGCCCTATCGAATTACTTGTTTTCCTGGTTAACAAATCATCACTGTAAATGCTGTGCGAGAAGAACACAGGTGGTCAATCCTCTTAAGAGTCACATCAAAGAGGCCACCATGAAGTTTGGGATGTGATGCAACAGTGGGCAGATTTGTATCTGTCTCTGTTCAACACAACACATTGCATAACTCATGATTGATACTGCCTTTCATTCTCATTGATTTATTTTGGGGAACTGCTGTTATATACAGCACTTAAAATGTGGTCACACCCTAGTTTCATTGAGGATGGACAGGATGATCCCACCTTGCGATTGCTGTGGATGTCATTTATTTATTTATTAAAACATTTGTATCCCGCCCTATATCACTAGGCATACAGATAAAATCAGAACAATGTAAAACAATAAATAGACACAGCTAAAAATGTATTGCCATGGAGTAGTTGAGAGCACTATTAATAATATACAGGTACGGATTGTTGGGGTATTTTTTACATATAATATTGTGTTATTGTTTTTATTACAACAAAATATATAAAACAAAACAAAATTATTCCATTAGAACAGGGGTGGGCAACCTTTTAGGCTTGAGGGGCAACATTTGCCCACAAAGGAACCTTTTGGAGGCTGCATAAATGGGCAGGGCAAATTCACGCAAGCACACATTGTTCAAAGTTAAAGGAGTGTTTCCTTTCCTGCTTTTCCATGACAAAAACTCTAGGTGGCACTGTGATATAGTGGAAGAGCAGAAATGCACAAGAGGAAATCACAATTTCTTTCACCATCAGAAATAATACCCCATTTTCCCTGCTCTAAAAATACTTATGGAAAAAGCTGTTTACAAACAGAAGTGAAACTGGAGGGACGCGACATTATCTAAAGATCCCGTAAACAACTGTGAATAGGGAATGATGAGTGCACTACAAATGGCCCATGTAGAAAAGCTTTATATTTAAACTTTTAAGAAATTAGAGATGAAATATTAACCAAAAACAAGTGGAGCCTGCAAGAAAAGGTTGTGCTGTATCCCTGGCATGCCCCACCCCCACAGCTGCTATATGTGTGTTTCCTTCCTCTTATACCACACTGACAAATCATGGATGGCAAAGGATAAATATCCATCTAGGTCAGTATCATTTAGGATGCTGGCTCTTCCAGCCCAAGGACCAAATGCGATTTCACAGTAGCTCTTGGAGGAAAGGGGGCATTCCAGTGGTGGGTGAGGCACAGGTACAGGGGGTGGGCCAAAGGCAAAAGGGGTGTGGCCTAAATACCAAATACCAGCATATTTTAGGTTAAAGCTCTTACTGCCAGTAACTAAGGCTTAAGAGAGGCCTTTCAACTTTTTAGAATTGGGGGGGGGGGGAATTGCACAAAAGCCAGGAAACTACCAAATGATAAGGGTTGAGGGAAAGGGATTGAGGCCAGGGGAAGGGGGCACAACTATCTGGGAAACCTTGGAGGGCTGGATTGGGATGCCAGGTAGGCTAGATTTGACCCCCACCCCCTGGGCCTGAAGTTCTACAGCCCTGATACACAGTGACTGGTAGAGGAGTTCTCCTTGGTTTCAGAGAGGCATCTTTTCCAGCCTTACCTGAAGATGCTGGGAATTGAACCTAGGGCCTTCTGCAGACAAAGCATGCGCTCTATGACTGTGCTATGATCCTTCTTTCCCCAGTCTCCTACAATCCTTTTTGGTTGTTCTATACCTTCACTAATTGCACTGTGGACTGCTCAATCTTGCAAGTATCCTGCTAGCCCCAGCCAAGTTGACCCTTTCCATACTGCTGGTGTTTTGCTCTGCCTACCTCGGTCCATCTGCTTAACGTTGTGACCAAAGTGCAAAACAAGTAATTAACCACACAGTTCAATATAGCCAATGAACTGATCCCAATTAAAGTCCACCTAGACGAAGGAACTCCCCAAGGAAAGCACACCAAAACACACAAACACACAAACTTGTTAGCCCAATGGCCAACCAAGGCCCTTTCTACACCATAGGGATGTAGAGGGAGGGAGGGAGGGCAATCCCAGAAGTACCTAATACACCCCATCGGTGCACAGGGACCAGCCGGAGGCCATCCCAGGCAAACAGCCTGGTGTAGAAATGGCCGAAGACTAAGAAGCGATCTACACTGTAGTTTTAAAATATTTCAAAGGGGTTGTGAAGACTGTTTGGGGCACACGACACAAATTATGAAGTGTTTTATAGTAGTTTCATTTTCCCTCATTTTGTCCTGATTTATTACGTTCTTTTGCTGTGATTAGCCATTTTTTGTAAAATAATGTGGCCTAGCTTACCATTCCGTAGTCTCAAAGATCTGCTGTTGATTACCCAATAGCAGACGTGGGGGAAAAGCTAGTGTTCCAGCCGGAGAAATCCTTCCTTCAGCCTTTAACTGCTCGCGAGTTGAGCTTTGTCCTTGGCTCCACTCTCAAAGGGTTTATCTATACTTTTTCTGCATTTTTCTTCGAAAAAGAAAGCTTTTACTTTAAGAGCAGACTTGCAAGCTATGGAAAGCAGGATATGCTAAACAGGAAGTGAGTGGGTTTTATAGAGTACAGGAAGAAACGCTGCAAGAAGAGACACTCGGAACAGATGGTGTGACCGCAGCTAACGCTTCAAGGAATGCAAAAAGGTTAGCTTTTCCCGTAGCAAAACCCAAGTGTGCCCTAACACGTAATACAATGATGTAATTTACACCGTTGTAAATTACTTTTTGAAACGTTGCATTAACCAATGTAGATCGCCTCTAACATTAAAAAAAAACCTTCCTACCCCTATTAAAGAGTTACTGGCCAGATCCCAGAGTGTTCCTCTATCCAAATGGATGGTTGGGTTAACTGACTGCCTCAACTGGTGGTGCTCTGCATATAGATGGGACTTACATTGGCCTTGTTCCCACCTCTTACTTAAAGTCTCACAGCACTCTGGGCCAAATCTTTGGGCATCAAGACGTCCACTACTACAGCCTGGATGTTCTGGGAGCATCTGAGGCTGTGGCATCGCTGCTACTAAGCAATTATGCATTCCTCTGGTGGCTCCATGTAATCAGTGGTAGCTCCAGGTTTTTAAGAGCCCTTGAGTAAGGCATGGTCAGTGAGCTCCCTCCTTATCACCATCTACTTGTCACTTTTGTTCCTCCTCTACTTTCTGATCATTGCTACCACTGGCTTGCTGGACAGGCAAAATGCCAGTCAGCAAATAGGCCATGGCATCTACTGCGTCTCCTTTTCCACTGCTACTTTTATCTGGGCCAGAGTGAGAGGCAGGTGAAGGAGCAGGTTGCAACGGTAAAGAGAAGGAATAAGCCCAGAGTCTCTTGCCATTGGGCCCCAGCTGGGCTTTGGGCACTCGGCTTGTGCCGAACCATGCCTATCCTGTAATATCAGAACATAATTAACAAACAAATTGATTCACAATTTTTAAAAGCTGCTCATTATGAGAGGCAAACCAGAGCTGCCTCTTCCCTTCTCCCCAGCAACAACCCCATCCCTACAGGCTTAGCTGTGGGGATAGAAAGCTTTCCAGTAATAACTATATTTGCATCATCCAGAGTGACTTATGGATTTTGCTCACTCAAGTTTTTCTTAATGTGAAAAAATATCATGTTCTGCAAAGGAACAGGCAGAATAGGGCGTGCCTTTGCATTGAGTATGATTGCCCAGAGCCCTTAGGTTGACCTCTTAGGGGAATCAAAATGTTTCCGTCCAGTTACTCAGACATTCAACACTTGCCGTAGCATAGAAGTGTGTGTTTTCCCCCTCCCAACATATCTGCTCTGTGAGACTAATTAGTATTCTCTGAAAATGTCTAGAATATCGATCTGAGATTTGAAGATGCTATTGATGTACCGTAGTCAGTTACGGTTGGATGAAAATTACCTTTAAGGGGAATTCGAAAGGAGAAAATATATTACAGTTTTAGTGACTTCTATTGTTATGTAAACAGACAGCTCAACTAAGAAATAAAATGCATATCCTTTCAAATTCTTTGAACTTTTACAGTTCCCGTAAGATCAGAAGTAATCAGGAGAATTGCATTGAAACTGTTTACAGACCATAACCACATTCTTACCATTCCAATACCTTCAGGTTTTCTGGAAACCTGCAAATGCCTTGAGCACATAATAGCCCTATGTATCGGAGCTTACCAGCACAGATGGTTCATTTTATCTGATATATCTACATTGGGACATTGCCACACTGAAGCGTGGCCATGTTATACATGAATAACTGACTGTCCACCATTAAGACAGAGATGTTGTAAATGGAGGAAGAGGCTATACGTTGAATCTCTGCCTGTTTTCATAGGAATGTAAGGCCAAATGCTTGTCTAATCCAGCATTCTGGTCCCACAGTTGCTAACCAGATCTGAAGTGAAGTCCACAAACAACATATGAGTGCAATAGCACCATCTTGCTCAAGTTCCCAAGCAACTGGTGTTCAGAAGCCTGCCGCCTATGATACTGGAAGTAATATATAGCCATCATGACAGGCAGCTACTGATACCCTTATCTTCCATGAATAGCCAATCCCCTTTTAAAGCTGTCTATATTGGTGGCCGTCACTACATTTTGTGCTAGCAAATCCCATAGTTTAGCTATGCAGTGTATGAAGAAGTACTTCCTTTCATCTGTCCTGAATCTCCCACCAATCAGCTTCATTGGATGAGCCCAGGTTAGACTATCAGAAGAGTCATGTTGCATCAGACCAAAGGCCTAACTAATCCAGCATTTTGTTCTCACAAGATTCTAGTATTAAGGAGGGAAGGAGAAAAATGTCCCCCTATTCATTGACTCCACCCTATGCATAATTTTACACCTCTTTATTTTGTGCCCTCTTACTTTAGCTTTGCCTAAGCTAAAAAGGCCCAATTATAGAGGAATCCTGCCTCTGATACTGGAGGCAATGTACAGCCATCATGACTAGTAGCCACTAATTCCCTTATCCTTCATGAAATCCTCCACACAGATACATATTGAGCCTGTGCTCACAAACATGCATGCAGACATACACACCATGGTGTCTCTGTTAGTGGAGGTTGTTCTCCCCACAGGTAGAGCTCCTTCCAGGCAGAATTGCAAGTAACTGCTCAACCACAGCAGTGTCAAAGGAACCATAGAGTTTTCACTCTTCTTCAATAATATCCCAAGAAGGTGAGTGAGCAAGGTAGGAGTGGGGTCTGACTTCCCAATCCAGGGAACCCCCATGTCATCACTGTAGTTGGTAGAAAAATGCACTGTTCCTTGATGTGCCTTCTTCCATCCATCTTCTCACATACCTCTCCCATGATCTGTGGTTGGGACTGGAAAGATCAGGGAGTAGGCTGTAAGAGGGAACAGATCTCTGCTGTTCCAAGGTCTTTTCCTGTTTTGTATGCTTGTGTGCTGCTCAAAGGACCTTTAGTTTCCAAAATTGGAATAGCATGGGAAATGAGGAAGCCGCAGGGGGAATCAAATGTCTAAGCACCTTCCTCCTCTTGGTTTCAGGTCCCAGATGTACAACTGGGGTCATGTGTCCATGGTCATGGTCATGTGTAAATGTTATAAATACAATGCTGCTTGAACTCTGTTAAAATATACAGGCCCTAACTCTGGATCTCAACTAGGGATGTGCACACCTGAAAATATCGTATTTTATCGTTATCGGAATTTCGGACCAAAAAAATTATCATCTCCGATAATATCGTAGGTTACTCATATCGTCTTCACAATAATTATTGGAATTCCGATATTTAATTTGCAGCCCCATTTGCAGCTGGGGTTTTTTAGAAAAAAATGTCTATAACTTCTGTATTTTCAAAGTTACAGGCTTGAAACTTGGTCACAATGCTTATGAGGTATGCCTAAGTATGTGTATGAAATTTGAGATCGATCCCTCCAACCCTCGATTTTATATGAATTTATTAAAGAACGTTTAAGTTCTGACAGGTCAAAAGTTGCACGATCTTTCAAAAATTCATATAAAATACAGGGGTGGAGGGATTGATCTGAAATTTGGCACATATGTGTAGCAACATGTGCTAAAACACCAGTTTTAAAATCGCTTCACTGGCTGCCAATCAGTTTCCGGGCGAAGTATAAAGTGTTGGTTATTACCTTTAAAGCCCTACATGGTTTGGGTCCAGGGTACCTACGGGATCGCCTTCTCCCGTACAATCCGCCCCGCACACTTAGGTCCTCTGGGAAGAACTTACTCAAGCCAGTCAGAACTAGGCTGGCGGGTGTTACCCAGAGGACCTTCTCTTCCATCGCTCCCAGACTATGGAATGGTCTGTCGGAGGAGGTTAGACAAATTGACAGTCTTCATGAATTTAAGAGAGTCATGAAGACTGTCCTCTTCCGACAGGCCTATCCAGATGAATTTTAAGATGTTTTTAATGTTGTATTTTTCTCTTGTTTTTTTAAAAAAAATTTAACTGTTGTGATTTTTATGTTTTATATTGTTGTTGTTCCCCGCCTCGATCCGGAGGGAGAGGCGGGCTACAAATAAATATTATTATTATTATTATTATAGACATGTGTATGAAATTTGAGATCGCTCCCTCCAACCCTCAATTTTATATGAATTTATTAAAGATCCTGCAACTTTTTGACAGGTCTGAATGAACGCACATGGCGAGCTGGTATTCTGACCTGTCAGAACTTAAATGACCTTTAATAAATTCATATAAAATCAAGGGTTGGAGGGATCGATCTCAAATTTCACAAACATACTTAGGCATACCCCATAAGCACTGTGACCAAGTTTCAAGCCTCTAACTTTTAAAATACAGAAGTTATAGGTATATTTATATGGCAGTCCGATAAAACGATATAATCGGGCTGAAAATTATCGGATCGGATATTTATCAGAGGTTTTTCTATCGTATTATTATCGTTAAACGCATGCACGATAAAGAACATATCATATTGTTATCGTACATTTTAACGCTACGATACACATCCCTAATCTCAACTACCATAGGCTGGAAAATGTGTGAAAACACACGACCAACCACCAGATGAGGAGCTACACTAGCTGGTTAGTTCTTCTGTAGACCCACAGGAGAGAAGATGTTTGCCTCCGTTTAGATACTTTTGCATATCACTGTTAGCCCAAATGAAAGCTTTCCCAACCTGGCGCTCCCCTGGTTATTTTGGACTACAACTCCCAGTATTCCTGGCCTTTGGCCATGCTGGTTGGGATTAATGTGAGCTGACATCCAAAGCATCTGGAGGGAGCCAGCTTGGGGAAGGGTGATCTAAACTATGCTCCTTGGGCTGATTTTACAATCAGGGTGTAACCCAGAGATGTGTGCTGCACTGCTACGTTTCCTTCTGTAGTTGTAGCCTCCCTTCCCTGTTCCTCTTCTGCCCCTGCCACCTACCTACCTCTCCTACCCTCCAGCTCATTACAACACAAGAGGGTGGGGCAGAAGGTGGGATGGGTGGAGGAGAAGCCACAGCTGCCCCTTTATCCTGCTGCTTTAGGAAACACAAAGGCCTCCTCCACACGAGACGTTTAATGAGCCTTGAAGGCTCATTATAAATTTTACCTCCACACCAGCGGAGCGCAAAACGGGCGTACAGGCGCGTTATCTCCCCGATAATGCGCATTTTCAAATGCGCGTTAAATAGCGACTTTTATTTTGCTCCGGCCGTTAAAGCGCATTTTTGCCGTGTGAACAAGCAATTATGCGCATTAACGTCTTCTAAAGCGCTTTTTGGACATCAATTAATGCGCTTCGCCGCCTCTCGCCGCCTCCCGTGCAGAGGGATTAGCCGTAAATGCGCCTCCGCGATAATGCGCATAATCCCCGAACCGGGCGCAAAAGCGCATCCTTGTGGAGGGGGCCAAAGGTACAACATGGATCTCCAGGAGGCCACTTGACAGCCCTACTAATGGT
Organism: Anniella stebbinsi; assembly: GCA_029215795.1. Taxonomy (NCBI): domain Eukaryota; kingdom Metazoa; phylum Chordata; class Lepidosauria; order Squamata; family Anniellidae; genus Anniella; species Anniella stebbinsi. The sequence continues at coordinate 110,050,393 of JARDYH010000004.1, read as the reverse complement.
AGGCCAAATGTGCCTGTTTAGCAAGTGTAAAACGCCCATCTAGCCAGCATGGAGGTTTTTGTGGAGGTGGGGAATTTGAGACATATTGAAACACCCCTTTTTTTCATATATGTTATATATGCCATTTGTAATCAAGCTTTGACATAATCCCCATGTCCTCATTTGTCCCGTGCAAATGTGGAATTTGTTGTCAAGCATGGAACATCCTGACGCTCTCCGCTGTAGTTTTTGGAGCCATGTGCCTACCCTTTCCAACTGTGAAGAAATGCTCCATACGCATGAGGAATACGTGCCTGACAACATCTCAGAATCCAGACAGGGGTTCAATCAACAGGATTTTTAGGGGGCGAGGATCAGGATCCTCCATGCTCTGCACAGCCTTGTGGCTATCCCTATGTATAACTGAAACCACTTAACAAATTATGCAAATAAAGCTCAGTGATGAATGCTGAAACAGGGCCGGATCAAGGCCATGATGGGCCATGAAGCTAGCAGTCCATAGTGTGGGCCCCTTATTCTGTTCCCACTACAGAATGTACACATGACTGTTACGATACAGCCCTACAATACACACACACAGATACATGGTCAAAGAAAGGCAGTTTATGTAGAACATCTATACATTTCTTTTTTAAAAATTACATATTATGCAGAAAATCATATTCCAGGCAACAACTGTCCCTTCCCCTTTCATGTATTAAAAATAAATATTAAAATAATTCAAATATTCCTCCACCAAATGCCAACTAAAATGAAATAGCCATCACCACGCTTCTGAACTAAAAATAGAGAAGGCCTGGTGAACTTCTCTGGATGAGAATGCCACCACTGAAAAGGCCCTGTTTCTCATACTCACCAGGCTGACGTCAGACAAAGAAGAGATCCAGAAAAGGGCATCAAACAATCTTAGAGAACAGGGAAGCTCATATGAGAGTAATTGCTTTCTTGGAGAGCAACTCTTCCCCACCCCACCCCCAAAGTTGATAGTTGCATGGGGGTTAGGATCTGATGGATGCAATACTCTGCCCCAGTGGAGGCCTTCTTATGCCCAATGAAAACTCAATTGCCAGAAAGCTACCACCAGAGGTTCTCCAACCAGCACTAGCAAGTGTAAGCCCCAAAATGGGGTATCCTAGTAGTGGGGGTTTCAAGGGTATCCCTTTGGGATGAGAAGGGGGGAATATGTGCTGGGTAGAAGATTGTTTGGTTATATGCTAAGAAAATTGTTTCATTTAGGTAGTAGAGGAGGGATTAAGGGAAAATGGGAGGGAAATTAATTGGGAAAAATGGGGCAATATCCAACTGCCTAATTCCGCTAGTGCAAGTGACCTTGTTCTAACAGAAACTAGGTTCCAAACTATGTGCAAGGGGAGAATCCCAAGAGTTGCACATCACGCTTGTGTGACAGTTGTACAACCAGTTGAGCACCACACTTGCACACCTGGTTGTGCAAGCAATTACACATCACGCTTGTGCAACCGCTTGTGCAATTGTAATTCGCAACCACTTGTGCAATGGAAAGATTCAGCAGAACTCCACTAGTACTATTTATATTTGTGGAATGACATTGCTGATACTGCCCATGCTTTTACAGGGCAATCCTAGGCATGTCTACTGAGAAGTGAGCTCCATTTGGTGCAGTGGGACTTACTAAATATCCATAGGATTGCAGCTTAAATAAATGACAATTTTTTTCTTTTTATCCCCAATTCAGCCCTGTTTTCCCCTACTTTACAGGGCTGTTGTGAGGCAACAATGCTTTTCAGAGCTCCCTAGAGAAAGGATAGGACAGGAAAATATAACTCATAAATATAAATACTTACATACATAAATACACACAGACATAAAATTTAACTTATTTAACTAGACTCATCACTTATATGTTGACATAATTCATGTTTTGCTTTGATATATATATTTTTATGCCATGCCTCCCAAAAGATTTTCCCATTAATATTAATGGATATTGAATCTTATTACTCTGATTTATGCCTTTTCAATATATTTAAAGTTATGTCGATATGAAGTTATCTGTCTCTTGTGAGTGCCTAGCAGGACTGAGACTAGAAATGTTCTGGCTGGGACATATCTAAGAAGCCAAGGAGGTATTTAACTACACCCTGCACTGTGACAGCAATATGCTTACGAAGTATGATTGCTTTTCTGTTTGTTAGTTAATACAACCAGTTGTAATATATGGTTGTTTTCACCCAACAAATATGAACTATCCTAATCTTTCATTTGTAGCGTTAAGCTTATAGAGAAGCATTCTTCCACTTTGCAGGTAGCTTGAATAAATATTCCACTGGTTATAAAGCTGCTTAGTCCTGACACCTTGTAATTTTTAATAATGTTTCCAAAAAGGAAAATGATAAATAATGAATAACTACTTTAATATTTAAAAATATGTCTATATTTGTAAACTAACACAGTACAGATTCCAGACCATAGAGCAATGGTTGTCAAATGGAGAAGGTACTCTAGAGGCCACTCATTTTGAGACCATTTCTACCCTATTCTGAGGGAAACTTCCTGCTGCTAAGCCATCTTTCTCTTATCCTGACCTTTTCCCTCCAGATGTGTTAGAACATTGGCAATGCTGGCTGGAATCATGGGAATTGAAGTCCAATACATCTGATGGGCACCAGGCTGGGAAATCCTGTCCTCCCCTAACCAGGTTTTCCACAGACAGGGGCAGACTTTGAGTCATATAGCCTGATTTCTGAGCAAAAGGAGAAAAACAAGATTCTTCTGACTTTCTGGAAAGTCTTGTGATTCTGAAATGGATTGCTAATTACTAGAGTTGCCTGTCTTCTATTGCTGTGTCAATACAAAGGATAGTATTGCTCTTGGAATACTTCAATACAATTGATATCTGTATTAAACGCTGGTTGTTAGACAGTCATCTTTGCAAACTGTTCTATGGTTATGGCAGAAATGGGAAAAAATATATTAGAAGCAAGAAGATAGGTTCAGTTACAATAAATACTGTAATTGTTCAGTTGTAATAAATCCCTGTGCTATTTGCTCTGATCATTTCCTCTTGCTATACTGAGGAAATGTGCTCATTGAGTCTTTTCGTTTCCAAGTATACCAAGAAATCATTTGAGCAAGTAGTACAAGGATACTAAAGGTTTTGGAGAATTGTTGAGCAAAGCGTTAATATTAGATGTGGCCATGTGTTTTATTTACAACTTATTTGGATTACTCTCTGATTTGATGATTTGATACTACTTTGATAGGTGGGCTGTGTGTCCTCTTTAACAGAGGACTGCTCTCTATATGAAGGCATCTCCTATTTTAAGGGCTGTCCAATTCAAATTCAGTTTAAAGATATAGAACCATAAGAACTGTGGCCCATCAACAGTTAACACCTGGGCAGCGCGTTGAACAAGCAGGCATACAGGTCTCCTGGTCACAGCCTCCTGCACTCTGGTGTGATTTACTGTATTTCCATGTACATTATAATAGCTATTTCTACATGTGCATCTATACCAGCCCTGGGTGACATATTAATTAGAATATGTAAATTTTATGTAAATGTATATCCTCTTTTGTCCTCTTTTTTTAACAATTCATAAGTTGACACCCTAGTTGCTTTTGAAGAGTGCTTGGAAACTTCAGCTGGTCCAGAATGCTGCAGCCAGACCATTGACCGGGGCCAGATATAGGGAGCACATTACTCCCATATTACAACAGCTTCTGTGCACAATTCAAGGTGCTGGTTGTGACTTACAAAGCCCTACATGCATTGGGACTGAAAGACTGTATTCTGCCATATGAGCTTGGTTCAGCTTTAAGAACTTAAGGAGAGGCCCTTCTTTCTGCCCTGCCAACTGTCATGCCCCTCTGGAGGAAACCTCCTCAGAGGAGGAGGTAGAGCTCCAGATGAGGAGGAGCCGGGGTCCTAAGGGGAGCTGGCTGCAGCTCCATCCATGCAAGGGGCAAGAGACCCCCTGGTGCCCAGGAGCATCATCACCTCAAGAGGGAATCCAGTAGGGCTCCTTTGAGAAGAAATGCTCAATTACAAAGGAGGACTCCTCAAGAGGAAATGACTCCCCTCTTGCCAAAGGGCTATAATGAACAACAGCTGAGCCCTGGGTGAGGCTCAGGAGGCTCTGGCTGTATAAACCATCAGTTTCAGCCTAGCCAGTACTGGAAACAATGCCATCTCTTGAATCCCTCATCTCTTCCCATTATCTTGTTTAGACCTCCCTATTATTGACCTGTGGACTTCTGCCTGATGCTTCTTCTGGACTTTGATTCTGATTGACTGATATCCTGTGTATTGTCCTTGTCTGCTTCTTTGACTTCTCAGTTGAATATCCATGTTTGACTGGCAAAACTGTGCTTCTCTTTTGCTTGCTTGACTTCTCTATTATAATCAACTCTGTGTTTTGCATAGGAGAGAACTAAAACTAGTTAGAGCAGAACGCCAATTCCTGAAGTATATTTGGCAGAAACCTGAAAGAAGGCTGTTGTGATGGGTGCTCCCAGCTTGTGGAATTCCCTGCCAAGGGAGACCTGTCACAGAGGCCAACTTCCCTGTGAGAAAGAGCAGCGGGACAACTCTGGATACCAGGCAGCCATCTGGAGTCCCTGAGCCTTTCCTGGTAAGAGTGACAAGAACTCAGCAGTTTCCAACTAGGTCCTGGAAGGCTGAGCCCCCTCAGCACCAGACCAATAACTTCTGGATGAGGGAGGTTAGGTGGATAGTTCTTAGGCCCACTGAGACCTGTTTTTGAACTGTGAGCCAACCTGTTTCCATCATAGCTGGTCATTATAGGAACCATATAACATTAAGAATTGGTGCCTGAGTTTTCTTCTCTCCCATCCCTTTTTCCTTCTGCGTTCATTTAGATTCTAAGCCTGAGGGCAGGGACTGCCTTCTTCGTATTAATCCGTCAGCAGCTCTGGGAGCCTTTCTGGCTGCAGAGTGGGGAATAAATACTTCAAATAAATAATAATTAAATAATTAATGGTAGCGGTAGCCATTCCAGGAACTTGTATTGAAGAAAGGGGTATAAAACGTCATAATTAAATAGTGTGGCAAAACTAGGATGACCATATTTGGGAAACCAAAAAAGAGGACAACCTGTGGGCAGGGCAGGAAAGTGACTTTTCAGGGCCTCTGGAAAAAGCGTCATCCCCCACCCCGCCACCTTAAAGGCCCCAATTGGAGTAGAGGAGGGGAAAGTGTGTCATTTCTCCCCCCCCCCCCACTACTCCAATCAGGGCCTTTTCTATAATCTCCGGGAATGACACACTTTCCTATTTAAGGTCCTGATTGGAGCAGTGGAAGGGAAATGATGCGTCTCCAGAAAGCACATCATTCCCTCCCAAAATGCTAATGCGGACTTAAAGGGGAAAGTGTATCTTTCCAGGACAATATAGAAAATCACAGAAAATCCCCCCTGACATCCAGAATAGAACAAAAACCAGAACAAATCCGGGGAAATCCTGACAGTTGGTCACCCTAGCAAAACTTCTAGGACTTTCTTCATGCAGACCATTTTCATATCCCTCAACAACTGATAAAGATCTGTTTCCTCGATCATCTGCTGCCTATAAACTACTGAATGTTTTGTTTCCAGCTCTTTTTAAAAGTACTCATGAACCTGCATGCATTCTCTCTGCACTTCCTTGCTTATTACTGGTAAAGGATTGAGATGATTCCCACACGCACACCCTTTTTTATTGTAAAATGTACTGTTTATGGATCTGAACAATAGAAAGTTGTTTCACAGGAAGTATCCTTTTTGTGAAGAGAGTTTCAGCTTCCCTAACTCCAGCACTTCCTATCATTCTCCAGAAGAGTGTATAAATTTAGGTTGCAATCCTATATGACTTATTCTCGGGTAAGGGTGCGTTGGGTTGTAGTCTCAGAGGACTGAAGTTGTTTTCTTTATTAGAAATTAATAGTGGAAGGACCCAGCTTTGTACAAGTTGGAATTGCTTTTAGGTCGAAGCCTTCAAGCAAACTTACACAGCTGACTGAGTTGGACACATTGTGCCTGCCTCACTTTAGTGAAGGTTTTGAAGGTGGCCTCTATTTGAAGGGCTGTCCAGTCCAAGTCTAGGCTTATTTATTCACAACATTTATATACCGCTCCACATCTAGACAGATTCCAGAGTGGTGAAGAATATAAAGAACTATCAAACAGAAGAGCTGGGCCTGGAAGTTGCCCCTCAAAAGCCACCTGGACAGCAGACTGAGCAAGGTACACAGGTCAACTGGTCACTATCTTCCACACTATGGTGAGATGTACTGTATTTCAGCTTAAATTACAATAATTGTGTTAATAATGTCTAGATTTGCATCTGTACATATAAATTAGCACATGCAAATTTTGTGCAAAACAGCATCCTCCTTTGCCCTCTTTCTTTATATATTTTATTTTTGGTGATGCATACCCTCCTTTTTGGTGATTCATAAGTAGGCCACCTTATAAGCCTCCCGTGTTTTCCCACCACTTCTTCTGTTTTACTGCAGAAAATCCATTCTGAAAGAAAAGGTAGAATCACTGCATGATGCCTTCTCATTGGTAGCTCTAGGAGCTCTCCGTCTGAGATGTATACAGCAGGCATGGGGTGAGTTCGAAAGGAGAGGGCTGGATTCCAAGGGGTCCTCCTGAGCGCCAAATTTTCCTTCCATTCCCAAAAGGGCAGCTTTCATGAATGGAAAGGCACCTTTGGATCCAGCCTTTGGATTTTCAGTACACTGTAACTCTGGCCCTTGCTTCGTAATAACATTATGCTTGGTGATCCCAGCTCTTTTTTCTTTTGCACCCTTGATCTCTCCTAATAAAAATTAACAAAGGATCATTAGCCTCATCCAGCTAGGCTGATGCATTGCAGAAGCAGACATGTCAGATTAGGAACACTGTATGTAAACAAGTGCCTTTGTGTGGCTATTGATTGCAATTCCCGTTGGGGCTATGTGCAGAATTTCTAATACTGGAGTGAGAGTACACTCACTCCAGAATTAGAAACACTGCCCCAATTGAAGTCTGCTCCTCCACCAGCTTGTTTGGGGAAAGAGGGGGTAGAATCAAGACCCTTCTCATAAGCGTTATCAATAGTATCAGAGCCAACAGCATCAGGAGGATGATAAAGTGGGGTAGTGCTGAAGTGTCATCCCGTGCGACCTCAGGGCTTCCAACATTACAGAGAAACACAGGAAAGAGACACATCACTACAGGTATCACTGGAAAGGAAGTTAAGGGTGCAATCCTATGCAGGTGCAGACATGCTGGGCATGCTGGGAATTGTAGGACTTTTTTCTGTCTAAACATGCATCGAATTGTGCCATGGGGCTACTCACATGTATAGCTGGGTTGGATCCAATGCATTGCCAAGGCCATGCTTCAGCAAAAGGAATGAAAAGAAAAAGAAATCTTTCACTCACACACACACAGACCTATTTTGTCTTCATAAGATCACTAAACCTTAACTGGAAATTAGTCCTTCTTTTTCAGTATTGGCAGATTTATTGTTACTGATTGGCTGGTTTAAGGAAACCATCTCAAATGAGAAATCTTAACGGCACCATTTGTTTTCAAGGCCCTTGCAGCATTATCAATATTTGGCACTGTTTTTATATCTCTTGATCCTGCACAAAACAGAGGAATGCTGAAACTTTAGACTGGCTGTACCTCGAAGCTGTCTCGATCTCTTCCCTCATCTGAGAATTGTATTTCAAATGCTTGTATATTTATATGTTTCTCTTGTCAGGGCCAGACCAACCATTAAACACAGTGAGCAGTGGCACCTCTCCCCTGGCTGTTCTTCCTGTACCTACAAGCCATTTCCCTCTTTTGGAGGACAGAGCTGATGTGTGTGCTACTTGGTCTGTCCCATGTACCCTAAACTAGACTGCTACCCTCAGGTGTGGTGGAGGATGCTATCCTGTTGCCAAAGTTGAAACGAGATTTAACTGCAATTTGTGTTAGCTTCTGTATTGCAATGGATGGGGGAGGGGTACCTCCTTTCCTTTTTGTCTCAGGCATCAAACTATCTTGTGACAATCCTGCCCCTTGTTATTTTCTCGTCCTGTTGAACACCTGTGAGAAAACAAGGTCTGAAAATGCGGTAGATAAAAAAAATATATCAATTTTGATGATACGGCATTGTGGATAAAGTCCATGATAAAGTATTGTGATAAGAGAAAAATAGATAATTATACACTTATAATAATAAAATAGAGGGAGGACTCAGGCCTGTGGGTCAAATCCAGCCCTCCTGGGTTCCTAGTCTGGCCCTCTGGGATTTTCCAAATAGACATGCTCCATTCCCCAGGCCCCAACCCCTTACCCTCAACTGCCAGTTGTTTAGTTTCCCAACGTTTGCATAGACTTTTCCCCATTCTGATAGGTTGAAATGCCTCTTCTACAGCTTAGTTACTGTCAACAAGAGCTTTAAGCCTGGCTAAGAGTTCACAGTTGTTTTAAATGTATATTGCCTTTATATGTTGTCTGTTTTTATGCTTCTATGGTTTAAAATTTTGTATATCAACTTTTAATGTTCAAAGTTTTAATTTTTGTAAACTGCCCAGACAGCTTTGACTATGGGGCGTATATAAATGTAAATAATAAAATATTATTATTAATAATAATTAAAAAATGCTAACAATAATAATAATGCTAACAAGTGCTAGTATTTTGGCCCACCCCTTTTGTCTTTGGCCCTGTCAACCATTGGAATGCTGTCCCCAAGAGCTTCTCTGAAGTTGAATTCAGCTGAAAGAGGCTCCACACCCCTGTAATAAACACGCTAAGCCATGGTTAAGCTGCTAACCCTTTTGCAGCAAATGGTTAGAGAACATGTTTAAAGCATGTTATGTAGCCACTATGGATAGGAATAGTTCCCACAATGCACTAGGTCATTGTTCACATGACATGCTAAACCATCATGTTAAACTCAAAATGCTTAACCACCGTGGCTTAGCGTGTCCTCTGAACAGGGTCAGAGGATACGTTCCTCCCCCACATATTGAAGGATTCTCATATGGTTCAAGAGAACCCTGGGCAGGGCCAGCATTAAGGGCTGTCATCATTGGGCACTGGCTAAGGCTCACACACTAGCAGGGGTCCCCTCCTCCTCCTCCTCCCTGTTGCTGACTGTTCACCTGCTTTCTCCAAACATATGAACAGTGACAAGCACATGAGCACTGCCTTGCCTTATTCTTCTGGGCAGATTGGATCCAGATGGATGGGGCAAGCAAATGGGCACTGGCAATAGGGGCAAGCTTGAGTGGTCCATTCAAGGAAGGGGGTGTCACTTACGGAAATTTTCCCAAAGGCCCAGCTAAATCTGGAACTAACCATGGCCCCGTGTCTTCCCTCCACCATCTCAGTAACAAGGAGGCGCTGCACAAGGGCAGTCTGGGTAATGGGAGGTCTGTGTATCCCATCTCCCATCTAGGCCTTCCTGCTCTGTTCCGGAGCAAATACAAATTCTTATCAAGCAGGGCACATGCCCAGATCTAATGTTCTTTTTTTGATATCCAAGGAAGAAAGCGAATGCTCGTTGAAAGCTTCAAACTCTCTAAATCAGTTTAACAGTTTATGGTTGTCACTCAATTATGTTTTAGTTGTTTTGTGGGTGATTGTATTTTAGTGCATTATTGTTTTAGCTGTATTAATTTCTGTGAATTCAAATTTTTTTGACAGTTGCCTCGAGTCTCTTTTGAGGAAGGCAAATAATAATAATAATTAATAATAATAATTTTTTTTAAAAAAATCAGCCTCCCCTGACCTGGTGCCCTCTGGTTGTGTGCGGCCACCATGCTGGGGATGATGTAGCTACAGTCCACCACCTCTGGAGGGCACTGGGATGAGGAAGGAAACTCTAAATCACAAATTTGGTAGAATGAAAAATATTTTGTGCCTACTACTGTTAAGTCAAAGCAAATGAAACTTTCCAACTCAGCCTCTCTCCCACACTATGCTTCCAAGTGAACATTGTGCTGTTTCATACATCTAACAGATAAAGAGAAAGGGGAACGCTTGTTTTCAACATCCTGGTATCAGCCGGGAAACACAACTGTGATTGTAGACAAGACAAACAGGAACCCCCGCACCTGACAGCACTGAGGAATCCTGGCTTCAAGCACTACACAATTGGCTGGCGCTTTTTCTGGGCTGACAACTGCGTGACTCATGTATGTATGTATGGAGTGGGGGTTGTTTTTGTGGCGTGTGTGTGTTTTGCTTGCCTTAGCACTAAGAGGGCTGGTGTAAATAGGAAGTGATGATGAGGGAAATCAATTCAGAGCAAAGACATTCCTTTATTTCCCTTTTTCTTTTCTTTTTTTTTCAAGGCTAAAACAGGAAGAGATAGGAAACCCAGGAAGATACTTAATAGATATTCAGCTCTGTAAGAGAAAAGGAAGTAGGCTTGTTGAAGCACCAGAGCGGTTATTTTTGAGTCGTCGAACGGAAATGGGACACAGCGTAGAAAGGATGCAGATAGGACGCCTCATGTTGTATAGGAAGACATGGGAACTGAAGCTTCTGTGCAAAGCTGAAGACCATCTGTAGGCACAAAAGGGACAGAGTGGAACACACGATGAAAGGTGGACAAGTAAGATGCTGCAAGAGGAAACTGCTGTGCCATCTATTGAAGTCATGTATGTCAAGCGACGGTGATGGTGGTGGTGATGCTATCAGCAGTTTTATTGGTGATCAAGGATTATTTTATTGTTGTACTGTACCGTTGAACCACCCGGAGAGCTTCGGCTATTGGGCAGTATAGAAATGCAGTAAACAAAATGAAATAAATAAATACTGTTACATTTTAGTGTTGATGTTATTATTATGTTCGCTTCGGAAACTTTGGGAAATGGTGTCTGAATTTGAATAATAAATAAAATTGTAAATAAAAATAAAAAGTGAGACCGGCCCTACCCTGCCCAAAAAAAATGTTGCAGTGTAGATTACTTCCTGTTCCATTCCCCCTCCCCTTGGCTTTCTATGGTATTCCACCTCTTCCACCCACACACGCCACAATTGGTAAGAATTGCATGACCACTAAGTATACTTTGTTCTCATTGGGCTGTTTTGGAGGTGCTCCCCCCCACATTTAGGTTAATTTCCATAAGGTCTACTGAACTTCTGCAAACCTTGAGGTTCCCCTCAAGCCTCCTGCTACCTCTGCATCTGTGGTGGCATTTTGGCTCCATAAGCAATGGTCCTCACAACCTGGACATTGGAAATGGAGGAGATGATATCTAAGGCAGTGATTCCTGAACACTGAGCCATTGCACACTACCATGACATGAGAGGAACACTAGAAGCTGCCTTAGACCAAGACCATTGGTCCATCTAGCTCAGGCTTGTTTACAGCGATTGGAGATGGCCCTACAGAGTGTCAGGTAGGAATATTTCCCAGCCTTACCTAGAAGATTCAAGATGTGACCTTCTGTAAGCAAAGTACTTGCTCTTCAGCTGAGCCACAGCCCTTGCAAAAAGAAATGCACTGCTTGCATGTTGTGAGACACAAACAAATAAAACAATGAAAGGATTCCGGGAGTCCAAAATATATCCACTCAGAAAGGAGGTTAGCTGCTGTATCACTGAGTGATTTCCTGCTCTAGCTATACCTCTGATGAGGTATAATACTGCTATGTCTCTGGTTGCATTTGATGGGGTTGGATGATTTAAGCACCTCCAGTGCAGAATGATCTGAGTTCTCTTAACACCAACTTTTGTAGGGGTATGAGTGAAGTCTGTTCCATTTTTAACTTGGAGGGGCAGGGGAAGGTGGCAGGAAGTGTGCCTCAGCTAACTGAAGTTTGGACAACAGTGATCTAAGGTCAAGTCAAGTTCTTTATAACCTGATCCTAGGTGTATTTATTCAGAAATAACTCCCAGTGAGTTCAATCGTCATCACTTTTAAAAAAAGTATGCATAGCCCAGGGGCACACCTATTATTCTGCCTTCCTAGGTAAAAACTGAGGCTGAGACATAAAGATTGCTCTATAGGGCTGTTCACGCAACATGCTAGCCCACAGTCAGGGGTTGACCATGGGTTGTTTGTTGAATGATAGGTTAGCATGTTGTCTGAACTGAGGACATTTCTGCAGGGTGGTTTGTTAACCAGACTGAACAACCCAACAACAAACCATCTCAAGGTGGCTTATTTGAAAAAAATAAGCCAAACTACATAGTTAACAAATCACTCTGTGGAAAATGTCCTGGATTTGGTCAACACAATAACTCACGGTTCAACAAACAATCCACACTGAACCACTGACTGTGGGTTAGCGTGTTGTGCAAACCCAGTCTATGAGTTTTGAATGCCCAAGCAGAATTTGACCTGTGGTCTCCAAGCCCAGTACTTCACTGTAATGTGTGAAAAAGGAATACATGGGTTTTAATTAGTTCTGAGCTGAAGGTGGGCTGCTTCGGAGAACATTTTCAGCAGCTGCAGAAAAGCACTCCCCTTTAAGTCCTCGTTTGGATTCTGCATTGAAACCTGCCAAAGTATTCACCATGCCAAGTGTGGACAATCAGTGATCTGACTGACTGAAAACAAACGGTAGCTAAGAGGCTATATTTAAAAAAAAAACAGTAATAACATTCAGTGAATACTGGCCCCCCCAGTCTGAAAAATTATAGGGGCAAATGCCTGGTGCCCCCCCCCCAGTTGTAATGTGTGCAGACAGAACAGGGTTGTGTAAAAAAAAATCACATACTAACTATACAAGTCCAATATACCCAGGGTAATGGGAATTCCTTTTGCAGTATAGTTCCTTGAAAATACCCTAGGTTGTCATTTGCTGAAGATCTGTTTTCCTTACCTGTTCTTACAGTAGACATTCCTTTGAAAACACTTTATTTTAAAAGCCCTTGAAAGTACTACTATTTGCAAACTCTGGGTTGTTGTTGTTGTTGTTTTAAAAAGGAGGGGGCTATTGTGAATGCTCTCTGAGGCTTCCAAATGCACTGTCTTCGTAACATTCAAAGAAAGTGGAGGAAAAGCCGAGAAGAAAATAAAACCAGATTGGAAAACATATTGGACAAACAAAGGCCTGCTGGTTCAAAGCAAAGGCTGTTGGGCAAAGATGGCAAGGAAGTGCAAAACCGAGCAAATGTTCAGGATGGAAAAGCATCCTCAAGGAAAGATGGAATGCCAAAGAAGGCGATGACTCACTGGTGTTTGTGGCTGTGTTTAGAGAAGGGTTTCTCCAGAGATTTACCAGGAATCAGCTGCTTGCTCACAAACCTTTTCCCCTCCTGAAGACCTAAGTGTTCTCTAACTAAAATAACATTGCTTTGATAAGATTTCAACAACCAGACAATATGTGCATAGGAAAAATCTTTTTCCCCTCCAAAGGCATGGACCTAAAAACAATCAAAAGAGTGGGCGAGGGACAATCAAGCTCATAAACAATTCGTACACTTGTTGAATGAAAAGAAGAAACAACTGAGGTCTCGAGGGGGGAGGGGGGGAGATTGTTTCAGATTGTTCCACCTGGGATGCCCATAGTTAGCAAAATAAAAGTATACCTGGCACCAGAACACACCATCGGGGCAGTCTTGAGGTGAAACATTTCCTAAGTGTCAGATTTAAGCTGGGGATTTCATGTTCAAATGCTCTCCCATAGATATATTTTTAAAACATTATGTTCTCCTGCATTTAAAAACAGAACAAAACATACAAACTAGGATCTCAGAAAGCTCAACTAACTCTTTGCAAATTAGTTTGGTTGTTCAGGGAGCTGTTAAAGGGTGGAACATTCCAAGCAATCCCTCATCCACAATCAGAAATTGTACAGCCCAGCAAAAGCTACACCACATGATTGTTCTGATCATGTGTTTTGAACCCCTAGTTGTCACCATTATTAGGAATAGTGCTGGGAGTTGGACAGGGGTGGCGCGGGGTGGGCAAGCGTGCCCCCAAAAAAGAGCTTGCCACCCCAGTTGCTGGCAGAACTGGCTTTATCAGGAGAACTCACCCAGGCAAGGCAGCCTTAGCAAGGGCTAACAGTTAGACTTGCCGGAAGCCAGGTGCCTGTGCTGTTGCCTTTGTTTTCCTAGATTTCAGAGAGGGTGCGAGACAGAGCCACATGGGCTGGGCTTGTGGCTGCCTTCTGGAAGGCAAAGTTCAGCTGTTTTAGAGGAGAGAGAGGCGGACTCTCCTCTTCAGCCCCTTAGCCCTTTCCCTTCACTCAGAAGCAGGGACAGGGAGACAGGCAAGCCCAGACACAGGTTGAGTTCTGCTGATAATCACCTACACGTTCTAGGTACTGGTAATAGTACATTTTTATATCCCATCATGACTTGTTAGGGCTATTAGCTGTATACAGACTTTTTATGTTATTACTAAATCCCTGTAAGATCCCAGACTGAAATTAGGAGTGGGGGGAAGAATTTGTGGGAAGGGGATGTTTAAAGCTTTCCAGCCGTTGCTGCTCTCACACGCACCCTTGCCCCAAACCCTGCTTTTTGCCCTAACTGGGGAAAATACAGAGTAGACTAGTTTCTCTCTTTCCCCTCTGCCCCTGTGTTTATTTGGTGGGTTGGTTGGGGGTAGCTGCTAGAGAATGACTTTAAAAGCAACCATGCACAACCTGGCACTGTCTAGATGGTTTGGACCACAACTCCCAGTATGCCTGACTATTGACCATGTTGGTTGGGGAACACCTCTGGAGAGCACCAGGTTGGGGAAGACTGGTTTAGAGGAAGACTAGCTGGCGGCGTAAACACCCCTTACCAAGATTCCTTCCTCTTTTCCTAATTGCAGCTTTTTACTTATTTTTATTTTAAAAAAATTTAAAAGGTTGAACTTTGGGGAAAACTTTTACGCTTTTACATTTTATATTGTAATCTATAATGCGCTTTGTGGTTTTAATTGATGTGAACTGACCAGAGAGTTTCGTTGTAAGAATTGGGCTGTGCCAGTTTTTAGGATTTATCACACAATCCTATGCATGTTTACTCAGAAGTGAATTACTGCCAATGGGTATTAGGAGCCCTTCTGGGCAAGGAAAAGGTTAATGGGTGTTTGCCCTCCCCACTTTGCTTTCAGTTCCTCCAACAGTTGCTGGGTTCAACTGTTTGTAAATACGGCCTAGAATCCATTTTGTTTGCTGTATTTCAGTCATATTGTGAAAATTTGGTTTTAAAAAATCCTTTCTTTCCTTTTCATGGTGCAAGTTAACATATATTCCTGGCTAAATTCCTTCTGTTTCATGGGGCATACCTTCTTCTTCTTCTTCTGAAACCTGTGATTATGTAACTCAAACTCACTCACTTACAGCCATTGCTTCTTATTTTCCTGCTGTCTCAGTTTGCCTATGTGTGAAATGGGTTTCGTGGTCTCCCATCTCCCTTTAATTTAAAACTTAGAGAAGTGGGCTTGGCTATAAATGCCTTTCTCTGTGTTGTGACATACCCTGGATAAATTGTTTTTTTAATACACTTGAAAAAAGTCTGATTTCTGTTGGTTCTGGGAATTTAGTATGCTGCAATTATGTAACCAAAACACATACTTGCTGCTCTGGCACATTTTTGAGCCTTTTTCCTTACAGTAATTTGAATTTGACTAATACATGCTATTTTTTTTTTAAAAACCACCTAAATTTATCAATATATCACTTATTTCAGAATATATGGTTAGGATGGCAGTTTGAGTGTGAGATCATAGTAGAATAGTAGAGTTGGAAGGAGTCTATAAGCCCATCGAGTCCAACCCCATGCTCAATGCAGGAATCTACCTTAAAGCATCCCTGACAGATGGTTGTCCAGCTGCCTTTTGAAGGCCTCTAATGTGGGAGAGCCCATGACCTCCCTAGGTAATTGGTTCCATTGTCATATTGCTCTAACGGTCAGGAAGTTTTCCTGATGTCCAGCCAGAATTTGGCTTCCTGTAACTTGAGCCCATTATTCCGTGTCCTGCATTCTGGGTTGATCGAGAAGAGATCCTGGCCCTCCTCTGTGTGACAACCTTTCAAGTATTTGAAGAGTGCTATCATGTCTTCCCTCAATCATCTCTTCTCCAGGCTAAACATGCCCAGTGCTTTCAATCTCTCTTCATAGGCCTTTGTTTCCAGACCCCTGATCATCCTTGTTGCCCTCCTCCGAACACGTTCCAAATTGTCTGCATCCTTCTTGAAGTGTCGTGCCCAGAACTGGATGCAGTACTCAAGATGGGGCCTAACCAGTGCCGAATAGAGGGGAAACAGTACCTCACGCGATTTGGAAACTATACTTCTATTAATGCAGCCCAGAATAGCATTTTATTTTTTTGCAGCCACATCACACTGTTGACTTATATTCAGCTTGTGATCTACAACAATTCCAAGATCCTTCTTGCTTGTAGTATTTCTGAGCCATGTATCCCCCATCTAACTGTGCATTTGGCATTTATCCCTATTAAATTTCATTCTGTTGTTTTCAGCCCAGCATTCCAGTCTATCAAGATCACTTTGGAATTTGTTTCTGTCTTCCAGGGTATTAGCAATCCCACCCAATTTTGTGTCGTCTGCAAATTTGATAAGCATTCCCTGCACCTCCTCGTCCAAATCATTAATAAAAATGTTTACGAGCACTGGGCCCAGGACTGAGGGGAGACATGATAGCACTCTTCAAATACTTGAAAGGTTGTCACACAGAGGAGGGCCAGGATCTCTTCTCAAACATCCCAGAGTGCAGGACATGGAATAATGGGCTCAGGTTACAGGAAGCCAGATTCCAGCCAGACATCAGGAAAAACTTCCTGACTGTTAGAGCAGTCCTCTAGTATGGGCTCTCCCACACTTGAGGCTTTCAAGATGCAGCTGGACAAGCATCTGTCAGGTATGCTTCAAGGTGAATTCCTACACTGAGCAGGGGGTTGGACTCGATGGCCTTATAGATCCCTTCCAACTCTATTATTCTATGATTAATAATAAACCTCCTTCTAAACAAATTAAACCTGAGTTTTTTGTTTTGTTTTTTAAAAGAACTGCTTCATTTGCCCCTCTGATATCTTCAGTGCTTGGAGGATCGGGCTGCCTAGGATGTAACATTATTGTAGTAAAGAATCTTCCTATAGGAACATCTGAAAGGATCTAGGGTGCAATAAACTTTCTTCAATCACCATCATAAAAATTCAAAAAACATGAAAAAGAAATCGGGCTTATTTTTGGAAGCATAGATGTTGATCACATTTTGGAATTTTTACCTATGGTTATTTAAGGCTCATTTTGTGTGGCCAGAAATTATCTTAAGTTACAGAGAGTCCACCAAATATTAATGGAAAACCAATGATATTCATGGAACACTGCTGTCTTACACTGCTTAAAGGTAGCTAAGCCACACAACTTTTACTAGTGAGATGTCCAACAAAATATGTGAATGTGTAATGATAAACTAAAGCTGATTGGGTAGCTTAGTGCCAGTCACAATGCTGGCTCGGTAGCCTTTGCCTTACCTTTCATTCCCTTGCTCCCCGTTTCCTCTCTGTGTTTCTTGGAACTCCCGCCCCTTCCCTTATTCCCTAAATCCTACACTATCACTATAGAGTTTCCAGACAATACCTATTCTGATTCTGGTTCACCTCTGTCTGCTGGGGGAAAGGTTGCAAGATCCTTTGAGGGGCCTCCATCGGACCCTCTGTCCTCCATCTTGAAGACAACACTGGATGGATTCAGATAAGTATTTAATATCCTTCTGGGTCACCTGACTGGGGTTGGCCTGGATGGCTCAGTATTAAGCTGGCTCCAATCTTTCCTGATTGGGTGTACTCAGTCAGTGGTGCTGGGGGAACACCTGTTCTATACCATGGCCTTTAGCCTATGGGGTTCCACAAGGTTCTAATCTGTCCCCTATGCTTTTTTAACCTCTACATGAAGGTGCTGAGGGATGTCATCTGGATGTTTGGGCAAAGGAATCATCAATATATTGGTGACATGAAGCTCTAAGTCTCCTTAACACCTACTGATCCCAGAGAGGCTGTGGAACTCCAGAACAGGTCCTTGGAGACTGTTTTGGGATGGATTCGCTGGAGCATACATCCAAGAAGATGGAAGAACTGTGGGTGGGAAAGCTGGAAGATCTGAATATAGATGTTCAACCAGTTCTAGATGGGATTGAACTCCCTCTGTAAAGCCAAGTGTATAGTTTGGGACTCCTCCTAAATTTGGGACATGCAAGTGGCTTCAGTAGCCAGGCATATCTATTACCAGCTGAGGCTGGTGTACTGGCTGCAACCCTATCTGCATTCAGCAGGTCTGGAGTGGCCATGTGTCCACTTTTAAAAAGGACAGCCCTTAATTTGAAGGGCTTCCAGTGGACAGTACCAAAATAGATACCTGTCAAAGTCCAGTTTAAAAATAATGAGCCATTAGAAGGGAAAGCTGGGCTTTGAAGTTACCTATCAACAGCACCTGGACAGCAACCTGAGCTGGCACACAAGTCCCCTGGTTACAGTCTTCCACATTATAGTGAGATCATTATATTTCTATTTAAGTAGAAATTATAATATTTTTTTAAAAAAATTACAGCTCTCTACATAAATTAGCATATGCAGATTTTATGCAAATTTCTGTGCTCTTTTGCCTGTGTGTGTGTGTGTGTGTGTTACATGCTCTCTTTTCTTTTTTATTTTCTTTTTTGCAATTCACAAGTGGCCACCCTGCTTTGATAACATGGAGAATATAGTCTTGCATCACACTTGACATGGGGTTGCCTTTGGAAGCTTCAGCTACTGCTGCACAGAGTGGCCCAAATGCTAGGGAGAGCAAGGCATTCGGATCATGTTACACCTTTTTGGCACCATTGCACTGGCTGTCTATTTGCTTCTGAGCCCGATTCAAAGTGCTGGAATTGGCCTTTGAAGCCCTAACTGCTGGAACAATGCAGTGCAGGAGGAGAAGATGGACAGTGAACCATTTTTATAAACATCTAGCTATAGACAACAGTAAAAATGCAGGACTGAGAGAACCAGGGAAGGGAGTTGCAGTGGATACAGAGGACCAGAAAGGAAGCAGGGGCCTAGTGAAAGAGAAGCCACCAAATGGAGAACATATTCTTGAGTCCAAAGCTCAGGCTCATTTTTTCCCCTCAGAGCAGGGTAGAAGGTGAAGCAGAACCAGTTGTTCACATCTCCCTCATGCCTTCCCTCCCCCTTCCCATTTCTTATAAAACTGTTTCAAATGAGCATACAGCTAAGCAGTCATTTTCAGAGCCGTCCAGTATGTAATTGTTGAGGAGATAACCGTAATAACTGTCCTAGCAAATTTATGGCTGTATCTTGTGTGGCTCTGAACGGCTCATAGTTACATTAGCCATGTTCACTATGATTGTTTTCTTCATCAGACTGTAACGCAACATGAGCAAGGGGCAAACCTTATAAGCCTGATATGTGGCACATGCTACGTCATGCTCTCCTGGAGCTGTCATTTTTTGACCTTCCCTGTGTCTCCACAGGGCACATTTAATAAACTAAAGCTGAGTTCCTGCTCAGTGGCAAAGGCAGCATTTTATGCCTGGGCAAATGGTGAGATCATATGTAAAACCAGTTACCTCATAGAACAAGCAGAAGGGAACCCATGGAAACTTCTAGACCAACGTTGGCTTCAGTGGTGTTGTGCCATTGCTTTGCCAACAAATTTTTAGGCCACCATTTTCCTAGTCTGCAGAAGCAGCATATCTGCATAGTAAAACTGTTCTTGGACTATACCTCCTCAGACTTCAGGTGTTTGTGGGGGGGGCTGCATGTTTGAATGTTTCCCTGTACAAATAAATAAATAAATACTCCTTTATGAAGAAAACTGAATTGTCAGATAGAAGGCTAGGCCCATATTCTTCGCTCTTAGCTTCCCCTTTCCTATAAAGACTTTGCTTTTTATGTGGGGAACATTCAATCATCTAATTCATCCCTCTGCAGCCTGAAGTGGTACAATCCAGGAATGTTTTATGCTATTTGTGTAGACCTGACTAAAATCTGACATGCTGTGGTTGGCATAATAATAGCATGGGCCCGCTAAAGTTAGGTCCCCTCTACAAGCAGTCGCTTTGACGCACGATTCCCCGATTATGCGAATTACCTTGCACGCGCGTTTACACCTAATACCTACACACATCTCTGCGTGCGTGCAGGGGCGGATGTTGCAGTCTGCGAAGCCAGCGAGCGCGGCGGCAGCGGCTGAGCGTGGCCTTCCTTCCCTCTTCCCTTCTCCCTCCTCCTCCTCAGGCTCTGCCTCTCCTCTTGCCCATGTGCGGCCGCGGAGCTGATGTCATCGCTTCGGCTGCCTAAGGCACACCAGATCCGAATTCCCCCGCTCTCTCCTGGCAGGGAAATAGGACCGGCTAATCCCCCAGTTGAACAAGCAAAAAGCAGGAGAGGACGGCAAGGGAGGGAAGGAAGGTGGGTGGAAGAGACTCTTTAGGTCGGGGTGTGTGTGTGTGTGTGTGTTTAACCGAGCCTTTCCTAGGCAGCAAAAGAAAAGAAAATCATCTTCTTTTCAATGCCCCTCTCCCCGCTTTCCTTGCCTCCCTCCCCCCTTCCCCGCCCGTAGGATAAGGCGGCGTAACTCTGGAGGGGAAAAAACCTCGCTATTTAATGTGAACGCGAAAATGCGAATAAAAGGAGCTAAAACCCGCCTGTACTCCTGATTTGCGCTCCTCTCTTGTAGAGGTAATTTTTTAATGAGACTTGAAAGAGCTTTAAATCACTCTTGTTGTAGAGGTAATTTTTTTTATGCGCCTTGAAAGAGCTTTAAATCACTCTTGTAGAGGCAGCCTTAGTGGCAATCAGGCTTCTCTCATCTACTTCCTTCATCAACAGTTTTGTCTTTTCTACACATTCCTTGTAATCTTTGCAACCGTAAAAGAAATGGAGCAGCACAACGTATAGCAGATGAAGAACTTTCCAAGAGCATTATCAACTATGTACGGCTTCAGTCTTCAGCAAGGTCTGCAGGAACCCATTGGGATGCTCACCCGCAAGTTCAAATAACATTTGAACTTGTTTTTCTGCCCAACTTATTTTACTTTACATTGCACCTAATACTTCATCCTATTCCGTTATCTTTAATGGGATGTTGAGAGCCACTTTGGACATTATACCTATGAGAAAGGAACAGGAAGTCTCATGCTTGCAATTCCTCTGCATCTTTGTAATGTAGAAAATAGATCTTAACAAGTGGGGCCTGCAACAAAATCTATATGCGAATAGGAGTACTCTTGAACAGGGTTCCAGCCATCCAGCCATGTCCTTTTTCAGCAGGCCATTCCGTTTTCCCTCTCACCATTTTCTATTTTTCTTTTCTACATGGCAGTAAATATTCCTTGGCTACTGAACATGCTCAGTCCTGAATGGGCTGATGTTTGGTTGAGGTACACAGGCCCCATTCAAACCTTTTTATAAGATTTTTTTTCTACTGAAAGCTTGGAACTCCTGCAAGCATACTGATGCCTCCCTCTTGTTTATAAGTGGCCTCGTTCTGACTGCAAGCTTGTCAGCACTCACTGCCTGAGTTTGCTATTGGAAGGAGTGTTTTCCATAGTAGGAAAATGCACAATTTCTGATAGCTTATGCAACTAGAGTGACCATGTGAAAAGGAGGACAGGACTCCTGTATCTTTAACAGTTGCATAGGAAAGGGAATTTCAGCAGGTGCCATTTGTATGCATGCAGCACCTGGTGAAATTCCCTCTTCATCGCAACAGTTAAAACTGCACGAGCTATACTAGAGAGACCAGATACAAAAGAGAGCAGGGTTCCTGCAGCTTTAACTGTTGCGATAAAGAGGGAATTTCACCAGGTGCTGTATGCCAACAAATGACACCTGCCAGAATTCCCTTTTCTATGCAACTATTAAAGACACAGGAGCCCTGTCCTTTTCATGTGAACGCTCTAATATTATGCAACTGCATATTAAGATACAAAAGATCTATTTTGGACATGAGGCTGCTGTATATTGTAAAAAATATACAGATATTTTTCTGCGCATGTCTCTCAATATATTGCATTTTTGTGCACACTTTTTTCCAAATGTACACATTTCCCCCATAAGATATAGTGATTTTGTGTGCACTTTTCCCTAATATGTACATTTCACGTGTGCTTTTTTCCTAATACACACAATTTTTCTGACCATTTCTAAATTGACAACCCTGAGGACAATGTTCAGAAATGTGCAGATTTTGGAGCACCGCTGTATTCTGATTCATGCACAAGTCCGAGGAATACGAAGTAAGTAAGTTCACATCAAGATGTGAAATGAACAAAAATTTCACCCAACCCTAGTCACAGCTAATGTATGTTTGGGTTGTGCCCATGTTTTTAAATTAATTTATTAGCTTCCTGGGTGGTGCACACTTGCTTTTCACCGAAAAGATGCATAATGAGGCAATTTGGATTTTTAAAAATAAGTTAAATCACTTTTCATTCCTGTGGCTGCATCGGTACCTTAAATTACCAAACTCTTAAAAGCCAAAGTGTTCCTGTTAAAAAGAGTGCCTCTGATCTGAATAAGTGGTAACACCTGTAAATATATTAAAAATATAAAAAATAGAAGTGGCTGGGTTTCCAGCTGTGCAAACAAGTATAATCTGAACTGATTGGCATGAAAGAGAAGTCTCTGCCCCACCCCCAATCTCAAACCCATAACCTTTGGATAATTTTGCATGATCTTACGTTCCATGCCATATGGTTATTTTCCATGGCCACAACACAGCATTCCTGACACTTTGCCGGGTGCTGCCTGTCAGAAAACCAAAACTTGTATCCATGGGGATACCTGCTTTACAATAGATATGCAATTTCATAAATCAATTGTGTCCCCCAAAAAATCTACAACCCTGAACTTTCGCCTGTTCCAGAAAGTGTCATTACAACAGGAGGG
This sequence comes from Anniella stebbinsi, assembly GCA_029215795.1. Lineage (NCBI taxonomy): Eukaryota > Metazoa > Chordata > Lepidosauria > Squamata > Anniellidae > Anniella > Anniella stebbinsi. The sequence goes on along the minus strand of JARDYH010000004.1, from coordinate 110,027,557 downwards.
CTGCAGGAGCTCTGGCTGAATCTGCCAGATGTTCTCCTAGCAAGTGGTCTTGTTGTGGGGAAGAAGTGGCTATTAACAACAATTTAACCCCATAGGTAGTCAACTAGAATCTTGAAAAATATTTGTTCCTGGCTTCAGGAATTGCAGCCACTACATTGCCCATGTTATGTGAAAGGTGGTCATATTTGTGTCATGTCCACAAACTCAAATAGCACTATTGGAGCTCCACCAAATTGTTCCATTCCACAAGCACTTGCATATTATGCTTGCCCATTATGCTTGCACAACCAGTTGAGCAAGTGCTTGTACAACTGCTTGTTTAACCGCTTGCACAACCGCACTTACGCAAATGTAACTTTAGTTGGATTGTCCTCTTGCACATCGTTTGGAATTTACTTTCCACTAGTGTCCCATGGGCATCTAATGGATAGTGCCCATGAGACCACCACACTGGCTGAATTCGGATGACACAATAAGCAACGGGGGGGGGGGGAACAATCGTCAGTTGTATTGACTATCGTGTCGTCCGAATGCTGCCATAGTCAACTCAGCGCTGATCCTAATCCACACCACAGTTGATTATTTATTGCCATGTTGTGTGGGGAGTACCCCCTAGATGAACAACTGTAAAGTTGATTATTACCCCACCATTGACTATCGTGTTGTCCGAATTCAGCCAATGAGTCAGGATCAAACTACTCGCGTGACACTTGTAAGTGTTCTGTGCTTGAAAGTCTCTGCCCCTTTTACCAAAGGCAGCTGTGTGAAAAGGGGGGCTTTCAATCAGGGCCAAAGTGTTGGGGAAAGGGTCCTAGACAAGCACACACCCAAACTGCTGTTAGCCACGGAAGGGAACTCTTTAAAACTTAAGAGCTCGAGTCTGTACATTTCCCCCTCTGCAGGGGGATCAGGGCTTAGATGCCAAGGCTAACCGCTTGGTGCCTCTTCCCTCATCTCATGGTCCAAATCCACACACACACACACGCACACTACGCAAAGTAAATAGCCCTCCCAAGTCACGGAACATCCACATCACATGTAGTTTGACCTTGTGTGACTGAGTCTTGACAATATACAGATCCTCTCTCTATACACACCTTAGAAAGGTGAGCATATTGCTAGCAATAAAAAAAGGGGGGAAGAGGCCCATTTTGATAGACCCTCCTAACCAGCTAACCAAGCCTTGCTTGAGGATCGGTGCCCTGACTGATGTAACTGGGTAGCCGTTTAACTATCGGCTTTCAGCAATTCTAAGCAAAAATTCCAATTTTCTGTTTGGTTTCATGTTTCTTAGAATGTTCCTGTTGAGCGAGGACGCTCCTCAATGGGAGCGGGGAGGAAGGGAGCATTGTACAGTTTGTGAGGACCAATCTAAGCAAGAGAAGGGCATCGGAATAGCATGTCCACTGTTCGAGATTAAAAGCAGAGCCAGTCAGATAACGGATTTGACTAATATGCTCGCCTTACATTGCATCAAGGAACATGTAGTCCTCTTCATGTTACAATGTGGCTTTCCTCAAGGACAGTGGCAATATTAACACTTACTCTCCATTTCATTCTGGATAGAGAGAGAGAGAGAGAGAGAGAGAGAATCTTTTGTGTTTGTATTTACAATGTCTGCTTTTTAAAAAAATCTTATCAAGGAATCCAAACCAAATGAACCCATACTTTCAACAAATATGCTCCCTCTGCCCCGTGCCTCAGAATATGTGCTAATCACAGCCTGTTTTCACAGTGGTTCTGTCCATGTTCCCATAAATGGAGAGGCAAGCATTATGTTTACCAGAGAAAACTGTACCCCACTAGAAAACAGGTTTTCCTATTCCTCCTGTACAGAGGAATGGCAATCCCACTTTTCTCCATCACACAAGTAACACTGAATATGAGACAGAGGCTCTACACTAGGGCTGTGCATGGACATCCAGATCCAGAGCCCCTCCTTTTCCCCATAGACTTTCAAATCTATGGGGAAAAGGACTCAATGCTAGGCTGACCATATGAAAAGGAGGACAGGACTCATGTAATTTTAACAGTTGTAGAGAAAAGGGAATTTCAGCCAGTGTCATTTGTATGCAATTAGTTCCTGGTGAAATTCCCTCTTTATCACAACAGTTAAAGTTGCAGGCACTATACTAGAGTGATCATATACAAAAGAAGGCAGGGCCCCTGCAACTTCAACTGTTGTGATGAAGAGAGGATTTTGCCAGGAACTAATTGCATACAAATGACACTGGCTGAAATTCCCTTTTCTCTACAACTGTTGAAGTTACATGAGCCCTGTCCTCCTTTTCGTATGGTCAGCCTACTCAATGCCTCCCCCCACTCTCCCTACTTACCTGCTGCCTCCTCGTCAGCGCCGCCGTCCACCGCTGCCGCTGCTTCCTCTACTGAGAACCAGACCTCGCAGCCTGATTCTCAGTAGAGTGACATCGCACCGCGTGGTGACGTCACCCAGTGCAACGTCACTCTACTGAGAATCAGGCTGCGAGGCCTAGTTCTCAGTAGAATGACATCGCACTGGTGACGTCATCACCTGGCATGATGTCACTCTACTGAGAATCAGGCTACTAGGCCTAGTTCTCAGTAGAGAGGAAGCAGCAGCGGACAACGGTGGACAGTGGCAGCAGCAGAGAGGCAGCAGGTAAGCAGGGAGAGTGGGGGGAGTGCGGTGAGTCCAATGGACTCACCACCGGCCTTGCATCACTGGGTAGTGGCTGCACAGCCGGCACCCAGGGACCTGGAAGGGCAATGGGCCCCAGATCTCCGGATCGATCCGGAACCATCCGATCTGGACCTCCCCCAATCTGGTTCGGATCTGAATCCAGGAGGTCCGATCACCCCGATCTGCTTTGGATCTGGGATCCGGATCCGGATCCGTGCACAGCCCTACTCTACACAGATGCCAATATACAAAATGCCTTAATTCACACAAACATTTCCCCTCGTTGAAGGACAGGGAAAGTTAAGGCCTTGCAGTTTATTCCACAACCAATAGAATGTCGCCAGGTGAAGCACATAACCAGACCTTCTTAGTAGTGGCACCCCAAACCCCTCTGAAATACGCTCCCATATGTGGTTCAAGAGGCAAAAACTGGGATAAGTTTCAAATGCCCCTGAAAACATACTTGTTTGCACAGGCTTCCCCTGACCTGTAATGGACTATGTCACTGCCCTATTTTAAATTTAAATTTAAATTAATTATTACTTTATATTGTTTACATAGTTATTTTTATATTCTATTACATATACATTTTAATGAGAACCATGTAGGGGTTTAAAAATAAGCCATGTAAAAGTATTTTATATAAATAAATACATCACACAGATGGACTTTCCTAACATTATGTGTGTTGAGGCATGTACTTCAAAGGGGGATCTGTTTCACTATTGTAGAGACAAAATAATGGACTAAATCATTAATCATTAGCTGATCAGTTGTCATAACCCAACCTGAGATGGACCCCTATCACCATTTTCTTTTTTTTTATTGTTGTGTTTGGGGGGATGTTTGTTTTTAAGAGACGAGAGAGCAAATAGGTGAATAGGGGGCTGTCTTCATGGTGCTGGGTTGGCGCCGCCTCCTTCTCAAACCCCGCACTTTCCCTCTCCCGGGATGGTGTCAGGCAATCCCAATGCCAAGAAGGGAGCGCGGGGTTTCTAGGCATCCATCCAAGTCCTGGAGCTGCCCCTGCCCTCTTCCTGGTGGAAGAGGACCAATCGCTGTTTGCCTTCCACCATGCACCACCCCCAAGTTGTCCCCAGATTGGCCCTGGAGTGACGTCAGGCAACAGAAGCACTGTATTGACATGGCACCACTTGAAAAAGTCAAGGTAAACCCCCAACTTTTTCAAATCACACCATTGTGGTGAAGCCCCATGGTGGCTACGAAGCTGTGTTTGCATTGTCTAACCAGTGCAGCTCAGATACACAGCTACCACAGGGCTTTCCCCACATATAAACAGCCCCCAGGAGTTTGACAGAAACAAAGAGATAGGGAGGTGGGGGACACACACACTCTATCTATCTATCTATCTATCTATCTATCTATCTATCTAATCAATGGGTCCCATGTTCCAGGTTTATACAATTCATTTAAAATACAGCAATGTGATAGAACAAGAGAACACAGAATGAAGGAAGGAAGGAAGGAAGGAAGGAAGGAAGGAAGGAAGGAAGGAGTTGGACTGTGACCATAGGAAAGAAATGAATGAAAATGCTTAGAAGAATCTATTGAGGCCGGTGAGGCTGGGAAATGAAGTTTCCTGTGTCTCCCACTTCAATGGATTAAGCAGAGATTTTGAAAGATTGATTTCCCAGACTGCCCAGTAGTAGGGTGACCATATTTTGGAAACCAAAAAGGAGGACAACATGGCCGCCCCTCCAAGGGGGCGTGCCCACCCAAACATGGCCTTGGTCACACGTCTGATTTCACAGCACATAATTAAACAAACTTGTACTACATAACATCTTAATGTTAAAATCACTGAAATAAAGAACAAGTGAGACATTCAAAGACATTTGTAGCTTTTGCTGTACTTTGAAGCTTTTGCCATACTCTGTGTGATACAGTCTCCCCTTCCCTCAGGTATCTTTTTTGACTGCAAATCCTTCACTGGATGACCATAGTCTCAACTTCCCTAACATTTAACACTCTTTCCCCATCACCTTTCTCAAATCCATACTTACAGATTCAGCATACTGCTACCACTGAATAAGTGCAGAAAAACCGAGTACAACAAACTAGCATTCAGAAAGAATATAAAATACTATCCCCCTGCAAACAAAAGCCATGGAACAAAATGGACTAACGGCTTCCCTCCTTTTATCCAAATATCTCCTGAATTTACACTGCCTCAGTGTGCAGAGAACAGAGATTCCAATCAGGGACCCAAAGAAAACTGGCCAAAAAACCCTCAGAAACAGGTCCCATTGATTTCAATGAAGCTTACTCCCAGATAAATGAATATAGGATTGCAGCCACTTAACATTTGTGCATCTTTCTCTAGCAAGTGCAAGCCCCTTCTGTCAAGGACAACTGTGCACTCACAGAACCTGGCCTCATGGATCATGCAACCAGCAGGTGCTCTCCAGAAAGATGCTTTCAGAGCCTAGGAGATCCAGACACATTCAGACAAGACACACTATGCACTCACATATTATCTTGCTGGGACAGAACAATTCCCAGAATGACCAGATACAAAAGAGGACAGGGCTCCTGCAACTTTAATTGTTGTGATGAAGAGGGAATTACACCAGGTTGGGGGGAGGGAGGAATCCACAAAGCCACACTGTAAAATAATCATAATCACAATCTCAAAGCCATACAGAAAAGAAATGTCTGTAACCGAGCTGAAAGTTGTGAGTACATATATCCCTTCGCATGTAGTATAATAATCATCATCACCTGCATCAGCACAAAAGCAGTTTTGGAGCCACATTTTTTTAAAAAAAATCATCATCATCCACACACACCTCACACACGATCACCAAAGGCAATAAAAAATAAAATCTACATACCCCTGCATACCCACCCAAAGTGGGGGGAAACCCCACCCTTCCCCAAGAAAATTTTTAAAAAAACTCCCCACACACACTTAACCGGGGGGGGGGGGGGGAGAATAAAAATCCACCCCACACTCATCCAAGGCAAAATAATCATAATCATAATGGCTAAAAATAGAATACAAATCCACCACACACCAACATACTCACCCATGGCAAAACTGATAATAGTTTTTGAACTCACCCAAGGCAACCCACTCTCTACACACATTCACCCAATTAAGAGTCTATCTACACTACTGCTATAAAACAGTTTTAAATGGTTTAAAACGGTTTATAACAGTTTTGAGAACTGTTGGGGCCCAGGACACGCTCCACAGACAGTTTTCAAAACGTTTCCAAAGTGTTTTATCCTGCGTGTGTAGATAGGCTCTAATTCATCAAAATCAGTACCCAAAGAATGGATAGAAAATCAGTAACAACTTATTTCATCATTGCAGCCAGAGATAAAATCCAATCTACCCCCCAACACCCCACTAGACTTGGATTGCAGCTAGAGACAGTTCATTTGGCCTGCATTACTTTAACACACACACACCACACACACAGGCGCACACAGGAGCAGCAATTCCCAGGTGGGCGCAGAGCGGAGGAACGTGCCAGTCCTTCTATTTTAAAAAGGGGGGAGATTAAGTTGAGGTAGCGCACTAGGTTAAAAAAGTCAGTTGAAGCCAAACCGTATTACCTGGTGGTTGGAGGGGATGAGGCACCCTCAGTGTAAAGCCCCCCTCTCTCTTGGGCCCCCTCCACAAGGACGCGCTTTTGCGCCCGGTTCGGCGATTATGCGCATTATCGCGGAGGCGCATTTACTCCTAATCCCTCTGCACGGGAGGCGGCGAGAGGCGGCGAAGCGCATTAATTGATGCCCAAAAAGCACTTTACAGGTAGCTAATGCGCATAATCGCTTGTTCACACAGCGAAAATGCGCTTTAACGGCCGGAGCAAAATAAAAGTCGCTATTTAACGCGCGTTCGAAAATGCGCATTATCGGGGAGATAACGCGCCTGTACGCCCGTTTTGCGCTCCGCTCGTGTGTAGGTAAAATTTATAATGAGCCTTCAAGGCTCATTAAACGTCTCGTGTGGAGGAGGCCTAGGTCTAGGGAGCAGGAAAATAAAATACCATCAGCCGCCTCAGCAGCCCCACTGGCCAGGCCCTGGCTAAGCAAACAGGGAGGGACCACGTCGGCCCAGGTGGAAGCGAACCCAGGCAGCGGCTGTAGCCGTAATAACTCACATGCTGGCCGGAGGCCCGAGCGCTGGGAAGAAGCCCGAGCAGCGGCTGAATCAAGGCGCGGCTGTGGAAGACGAGGAGGAGGACGGGGCAGGCGGCGCTGGCTGGAGGCCCAGGCGCCGGTGGGAGCAAGTTTGGGCGAGCCGCATGCAGTGCACGTGGAGGCTGAAAATGGAGGGGAGCTGAACAAAGAGCAACCAAATTGCCATGTGCTCATAAAAACGGGGAGGAGGCGCCCTAACTGGCCCGGGCAGGTGCAAGGTGAGCCACAAGCACCGCCACTGCTTTACCTCCTCCGCTGCCGCTTCTCTCTTCATGCCCCACTGCTTCAGCGTCCTCCTCTGCTGCTTCTCCACCACCAATTCTCCGCTGCTGCTGCCACCACCACCGGTTCTCCTCCTCGGGTCTCCTCCTCCTCCTCCTCCTCCTCCTCCATCCGTCCGTCTTCTCCTCCTCCTCTGTCTGTCTTCTTCTCTTCCTCCATCTGTCTTCTTCTTCTTCTTCTTCTCCTCCTCCTCCTCCTCTGCCGTTGCCGCTCTCATCGCAGCAGCCTGGGCCCTGCTGCTGCTTCTGCTGTAAAAAGCCCCTGATCGGCCCGGGGAAGGGGCTAGAACGACGCGCACCCGGAAGTGCGGGTGTGCGTCGTTCCAACCTCTTCCCCGGCCAATCTGGGCCTTGTTCTTGGCCAGCGCAATCGCGCTAGCCAAGAACAAGGCCCGGATGGTGGGGGGGGGAGGCCGGAACGACGCGCACCCGGAAGTGCGGGTGTGCGTCGTTCCAGCCTCTTCCCCGGCCGATCTGGGCCTTGTTCTTGGCCAGCGCAATCGCGCTAGCCAAGAACAAGGCCCGGATGGCGGGGGGGGGGGGGAGGCTGGAACGACGCGCACCCGGAAGTGCGGGTGTGCGTCGTTCCAGCCTCTTCCCCGGCCGATCTGGGCCTTGTTCTTGGCCAGCGCAATCACGCTAGCCAAGAACAAGGCCCGGATGGCGGGGGGGGGGAGGCCGGAACGACGCGCACCCGGAAGTGCGGGTGTGCGTCGTTCTAGCCTCTTCCCTGGCCGATCAGGGCCTTGTTCTTGGCCAGCGCAATCGCGCTAGCCAAGAACAAGGCCCGGATGGCGGGGGGGGGGAAGCTGGAACGACGCGCACCCGGAAGTGCGGGCGCGCGTCGTTCCGGCCTCTTCCCTTGCCGATCTGGGCCTTGTTCTTGGCCAGCGCAACCGCGCTAGCCAAGAACAAGGCCCAGATGGCACGGGAGAGGCCCAATTTTTCCGGACTTTGGGGGATATTTAAAAATTTCCCCCCCGGACTCAAATTTGGCCCCTTTTCCCTGACATGTCCGGGGGGATCCGGACGTCTGGTCACTCTACCCAGTAGCAATGCTGAGCATGCTGGCTAGACACTGTCAGAGTTTATATTAAAGACCAGACCTGGAATCCTAGTGGAAACCCTCCATGCCACTACTCCCTGTTGGATCATCCCCTCCTCCTTGCCAGGATTCATTGTGGAGGGGAGATTGAGGAAAAGGAAAGGGATTGAGCTCCCTTGGTCTCAATGGTCTTTCCAAACTTTCTCAGAAAACAAAAACATGGAAAGATATCACATTACCCCAGTGTGCATGAAATCTCAGAAAGTGACTTCTCTAGTAGATGGTATTTAATCCAAGCACAGCAAGTGAGCCTCATCTACAAGAATTCGCCTTTACGCCTGGTTAGGCGATTATGCGCATATTCACAGAAGCGCATTTACGCCTAATACCTCTGTACGAGAGGCAGAGAATTGCTTGTTCACATAGTCAAAATGCGCTTTAACAACCGGAGCAAAATAAAACTCGCTATTTAACGCGCATTCGATAATGCACATAATCGGAGAGAAAACGTGCCTCTACGCCCGATTTGCGCTCCGTTCTTGTAGAGGTAAAATTTTTAATGTGCCTTGAAAGAGCTTTAAATGCCTCTTGTAGAGGCAGTGACATATATTTAAACAGGTAAGAGGTTTGTGTTAGGAGTAGTGTGGGAGAGACCAGAAGCTGTATTTGTAAATGAGGGGGGGGGGGGGTTGGGTGTACACGTACAGTTTCTGATAGGATCCAGCAAATCACAGGTCATACACTAACTATGAAATCCAAATTAATTTATACTCAATGGAAACTACAATGCAGCTGTTTTCTTTCCCCCATAAGAAACTGACCATAAGCTTGTTAGCAGCAGCTAAAATAAAGCATGGTACAACAATCAGAACAATCTCGAGGTGTACCATCAAGTTTACAGTAAATCTCTAAGATACATACAGGAAATGGAATCCTACAAAAACCAACTGAGCAAATTGAAACACCGAAAGGTCTACAAAAATAATAATGTGTTGGATACATATGCCCCATTTCTAGTATGCATGGACCACAGGAACATTCAGTGTGTAGACTAGAGCCATGTAAATGCATTTTTATATTGGGATAATTGTTAAAAAAAAATAATGAGGGCAGGAACCAGAAAAAAATAAACTTAAAAATAATAATAGATCACCAATAATTGTATTAATTTACAGTTACACTTTGCAGTTACACTCAGTTTTGGCTCAGAGTTTTTACTGAATAGTTCCTGCTGTCAATGATTTCAAATTATATCGAATCAACATGTGGACTTTGCTTCCACTTGTCTGCAACTTCCAACTATGTACATTTTTTGACTTTGCTTGTTCCCACTAATATTTTTCCTTCCCTTCTCATTCCATCTACTCCCTCTGGCTTTCTCTTTTCTTTTCATTCATCTGGACAACTCCCATCTGCTTTCCCATGTCCTTGCTTGGACCTGTGGTTGCCAAATGTCATTGTTTACAGAGGACAGTCCTCTATTTGAAGGGCTGCCAGAAGACCGTCCTCTGTTTTGAAGGCATTCCCTTTTTGAAGGGCTGCCCGGTCCAAGTCTGGTATGAAGATGCCATCAGAAGGAAAAACTGGGACCTCAAAATTGCCCATCAACAGCATCTGAACAACAGACTGAACAGGCTGACATACAGGTCACCTGGTTACGGTCTTCACCACTATGGTGAGATGTACAGCATTAGAATATTAATTTGTAAATTTGCATCTACATATAAAAATCAATATATGCTAATTTTAAGTGAATCTGTGTCCTCTTTTGTGCTCTTTTTTGGTGATTCATAAGTGGCCACGCTACTCTTGATTTCTAAGGTCCTGTTTCTCATACTCCTTTTTTCTCTAGGGCCTAGGTCTTGGCCCTTCTGCCTGCCCTACCTCTGTCTAGAATCAGAGCAGTACTGCCAATGGCAGGCAGAAACTTTCAGCCTGCCCCAGCCTTCTGGGACAAAATGGTAGCTGAGCCAATCACTGCCAGAGCCTTCATCACTGATACCATCACCATCACAGATTCCCTTAGCGTATCGCAATAGAGCTGTTTGCATGTTTCAGTGAATTTTTACACACCTTGCCATGAATGCTCTACAGACGTTTTGATCAATGGAAATAAAATCCAATGCCCTTGTTAAATTCTATAAATTGACTTTTAATCTGGTTTACAGGAGTGTATGAACTAATTTTGGTGTACAGAGGAATAAAAGTGGAGTCAAGCACAGCTTTCATAATGCTTTCACACGCACCAGCTAAGCTTGGCAAAACCCATCCCAAACATGCCCAAAATAAGCACAGATTTAATCATACAGTTGATCAATGGTTTTAAAAGAAATAATGGCTTTGCCTTTGTGGCTTGGTTGTAAAAACATTATTTGGCCACAAATATTCTTAAGGCATCATAAAAAAAACAATCTACGTGCGTAAATCAAAGAGTGTAAACCTTGCAGAGCAATAACACTGATGTCTTTTATCCAGATATGATTGATTATCCGCTTATCCAGAGCTCATCTAAATGCCAATCTCTGATGCACAATGCAAGCAGAGGTGTTTCTATAAATAGATGGAAAATAACTTGGCCAGGCTGAATCTAGTACCCCATATGTACTTCAAACACACAGACACAGGCATAGACACACAGAGAGACATACAGAGAGATACAACAGAACTAGAAAGCATTTTATTTATATAGTAACCAAGCCAGATTTATTATTAGCCAATAATGCTTCCCAGAAAACCAATGATCTCCCCTAGGAGAGAGGCCCCAATCCAGAAAAAGATAGTTATGCTCACATCACATTGAAATCAAACAGGGCCATTTAGCCATGTCTAACAATTTAGCCAATAGAATTGGCTACATTCATCAATTTAAAAAATAACCGATTGGTTTAATTTAATCCATACATTTTGTAAATTGATTTAGCTAATCTAGCCAATGGAATGAACCCAAAGGAAGTTAGTTATAATTTCTTGGGCCCAGTATTAATAAATTAAACAATGAGACTGCAACAGTGGCTTGTTGGTTGTTCCATGACATTTACTCAATTATGTCTTCTCTGCCCCTCATTACCCTCTGGCTTCTTTATTTCTGGATTGTCTATCATGTCACAGATGTCAAAGACGGGCTGACACACTTCAACATTTATTAGATATCAGACCCAAAGTTCATTATGACTATGGAGTTCATGAAATCATTAAAACTAATCTACGTTGGTGACCAGCCATGAAAGAGATATTTGGGTTGTGGTGGACAGCTCCATGAAAGTGTCAACCCCGTTTGTGGCTGCTTTTAAAAAGGCAAACTACACGTTAGGCATAATTAGAAAAGGAATTGAGAATAAAACTGCCAATATCTACTGCCTTTATACAAATCTATGATGTGAGCACACTTCGAATACTGTGTACAGTTCTGGTCAAAACATACTTGAAAAAGATAGTGTAGAGCTGGGAAAGGTGCAAAAAAGGGCAACTAAAATGATCAAGGGGCTGGAATATTTCCCCTATGAGTGAAGGTTACAACAGCTTGGAAAAAAGAAGGCTACAGGGAGACATGATAGACATGTACAAAATTATTCATGGTGTGGAGAATGTGGATAGGGAGACATTTTTCTCCCTCTCTTATACTACTAGAACCCTGGGTCATCCCATGAAGCTGATTGGTGGGAGATTCAGGACAGATAAGGGGAAGTGCTTCTTCACACATCACATATTTAAACTATGGAATTCGCTACCACAAAATGTAGTGAAGGCCACCAAATTGGATGACTTTAAAAGGAAGATTAAATTCCTGGATGAGAAGGCTATCAAGGGCTACTAGCCCTGATGGCTATATGATAACTCTAGTTTCAGAGGAAGAAAGCCTACATGTAGCAGTTGCTGGGGAACATGGGTGGGAGGGTGCTAATGCACTTGTGGCCTGCTTGCGGTTTCCAGATCGACAGCTGGTTGACCACTGTTTGAACAGAATGTTTGACTAGATGGACCCTTGGTCTGATCCAGCATGGCTCTTCTTATGTTCTTATGTCTTGATTGTGTTTAGAAATGGATTTAATTTGGGACTGTTCTTAGGTTTTATAACAAGAATAGTACTTGGGGGGTTTGATAACCTTGGGGAATAATAAAAATGGCAATCTCAGCCATACCAGCTGGTGGAGCTCCAGGACATATAGCTGGTTTTCGGGTGGAACTTATATCCTCTCTCCTTTATCTGTATCATCCATTAGAGATACAATCAGAAGCCAATGCCTCCCATGACCATTACAGAAGAAATAAATATAGCCTCTCATATTGACAAGGACTTTGCTTGTAATCTATGCAATCTAGAACTGTAATCAGCACTTTGTTGATTTACCTTTTCTTCTCTCTGTCTGTTGCTCTTTTTCTTCCAATGTTATTTTTGCCTATGTAAAGGACCATGCTTCACAATTCTACAACTACTACTACATCAACAACAAATAATAATAATAATAATAATAATAATAATTCAAATCTAACGAAAGGTTTAACTTAATTAACTGCATTTATCGAAACATTCAAAGTGTATATGTTTTATCTTTACAAAACTCTTTGAATACAATGTTCTTGGTGTAAATTCCAGGGCGATCACCATAACGTCCTTGTTCTGGTCCATCAACGACTTGAATCTTGAGGTTTGCCAATGTGCACACACGACTCATGGCAACGTAGAGTTGCCCACAGCAGAAGACAGAGAAATTAGGGTGACCATATGGAAAGGAGGACAGGGCTCTGGTATCTTTAACAGTTGTATTGAAAAGGGAATTTCAGCAGGTGCCATTTGTATGCATGCAGCACCTGGTGAAATTCTCTCTTCATCACAACAGTTAAAGCTGCAGGAGCCCTGCCATCTTGATCAGATACAAAAGAGGGCAGGGCTCCTGCACCTTTAATTGTTGTGATAGAGGGGGAAGTTCACCATGTGCTGTATGCATACAAATGACACCTGCTGAAATTCCCTTCCCTAAACAACTGTTAAAGATACAGGACCCCTGTCCTCCTTTCCATATGGTCACTCAAGAGAGATGCCAACTTGGGCAACAGTCTGTCCCTGATTTGTTTTCAGGCCATGTGTTTATAAAGATGTACAGACACTTTTAAATGTTAAATTTAACAGCTAGAGACTTCCTTTCTAAGCAATAACTAAATTTTGACTGGGTTAATTTTAACTGTAGATGCCTCTTAATCCCATCATGATTTGTTTACAGGCTGTATGTTACTGGCATATCATTGTACTTTGCCTGCACTTTTTTGGGGGGTATTCATATTTCATTTTGATCCAATTTATAATTAATTGCATTTGTTTGATTATACTTGACATTCTTTACAGTAAAAATAAAACTTTATAGTACATTGTTTATAGAAGATAGTTTAATTCTAAATAAAAATCTTTATGGACATAAACAAACTCCCAATTTTAAATTATAGTGAAATCCGTTTATTATTTATGGAATCTGTGTGTCAAGATCTTTCCAATAAAATGTGTTTCATGAGAATTAGTCACTCGGAAGGCAATCAAAAAGGGATGACCAACCAAATCCTGGCTATATATATGTGTGTGTGTGTGTGTTAAAATGATGATGATGATGATGATGATGATGATGATGATGATGATAAATTAAATTGATTTTTCTGTATTTGGGGTTCAATCTAGCAGTGCACACATATGGAGCCCTTAAAAAAAAGTTGAAATCCCACTGATCAGCTCTTTAGTAGGGAATGGAAAACAAAGAGAACTGGAGCCAGTCTCTTGCTCCTCCTCTCAAAGAGCCAATTGCTAGGATTTTCACTCTCTTTTTTAAAAAGGACTCTAAACATACATCCCCAGCTGCTGGTTCAGGGAGGAGAACTACACACCCATTATCCATTTGCACATGCAGTTCTTCAACTAGCCAGAAATGCACGCAAAGAGTATATTGCCCCTAGATGGCTTGAAGCATCTTAAATATCATCTTAAATATTATGAATTAGTTTCTTTACTGACATTTTATTTTAAAAAAAGAATTTAAATATTGTTTGAGGGATGAATACGAAATTGTATTTATTGTAGGGATGTGTATCGTATCGTTGAAATGTCCGATAATGATACAATATGCTCTTTATCGTGCATACGATTAACAATAATTAAACGATACAACTTCCTACTATAATCATCGGAGACGATAATTTTCAGCCCGATTATATTGGATTATCGGACTGCCATATAAATAAACCTATAACTTCTGTATTTTAAAAGTTAGAGGCTTGAAACTTGGTCACAGGGCTTTTGGGGTATGCCTAAGTATGTGTATGAAATTTGAGATCGATCCCTCCAACCCTCAATTTTATATGAATGTATTAAAGATCGTTTAAGTTCTGAAAGGTCAGAATGACAGCTCACCATGTGTGTTCATTCAGACCTGTCAAAAAGTTGCAGGATCTTTAATAAATTCATATAAAATTGAGGGTTGGAGGGATCAATCTCAAATTTCATACACATATCTAGCACATGTTGTTACACATATGTGCCAAATTTCAGATCAATCCCTCCACCCTTGTATTTTATATGAATTTTTGAAAGATTGTGCAACTTTTGACCTGTCAGAACTTAAACGATCTTTAATAAATTCATATAAAATGTAGGGTTGGAGGGATCAATCTCAAATTTCATACACATACTTAGGCATACCCCATAAGTATTGTGACCAAGTTTCAAGCCTGTAACTTTGAAAATACAGAAGTTATAGGCATTTATTCTAAAAAAAAAAGCCAGCTCTTTAGGGCACAATGGGGCTGCAAATTAAATATTGTATTTCCGATAATTATCGTGAAGACGATACAGTTCACCTACAATATTATCAGAGATGATAATTTTTGGGGTCCAAAATTCCGATAACGATAAAATATGATATTTTTGGTCATGTACATCCCTAATTTATTGTAAAGTTTAGAATCTAAACTATGGCAGATGCTGGTTGCTTGCAAATCCTGAGAACATTGATCAGTAAAATATTTGGATGCTAGCTTCTCTTGATTTTGCTTACTGCAGCCTTTTTGTTATCATGATAAATGATCCCCATAGATAAGTCACTCTTTTTTACCTAAAGCCACAATTTGCTTCTTCCTTTAGGTCACAGCCTGATTTTCTTTCTGAGTGATAGATTTATTACTTTCTTCCTACGTGGAAAAAAAAAATCAAAAACGAATCGCCAGCAATTGCCCAAAACACAATGCTATCATAAGAACTTTGTTCATTTCCAGCCTGAAATGATGCACAATACAATGCAGGACATAATGAATGCACAAAATGATAAACAAATAATGAAATGATGCAAATGTTTCCTGTGTTAAGTGTTGAGATTATGTACACATTTTAGGACTTTGCTGAAAGAGGAAGCAACAGCTAATACATTTAAGAAACAATTTATCCAGACTTAGCTAAACTTAAATGCCACTCAGAAAACAAAGCTAAGATTAAAATCAAGGTCTTCATTTTAAAAAGAGTCATCCATCCATGGCCTGAGAAAAGCAATCAGAGTGGTATTAACTTCTTTGTCTAGGGGATGCAATTTAAGCATCTAATTATTTAATCACAATCCATTTCAGGTATGACTAGAGGATGAGTCCATCCTACCTGAGCTTTTATGGGAAGGCAACCAACCCCAGGGATTTAGTTCCCAGGGGTTCCAACTACCTGGAGTAATTGTGCCTAAAGTACAGGCAGAAAACATGGGAGCAGATTGACCATGGCTCTTTCCACACCAGATAGTTCGCCTGGGATGGCCCCCAGCTGGTCCCTGTGAGTCCAAATGATGCATAGGGACTCCTGGGGTGGGGATTTTCCAGGGATTTTTCAGGGATAAGGGAACCCTGGAAAATCGTGAATCCTCCATGACCGCAGACAGTGTGGCCGCTTGTCGCGGGTGCTGCCGTGTGTAAGCACTGAGCCACTCCATGCCCATCAGGGGAGGGGGTGGTACCAGTTTTGCCACTCCTGGGAGAACAGAGAGGGAGTGGGGTCCTGATCAAATGTGGGGGTTTTGTTAAACACGGTTTGCAGAAGAGGGCTCATGCGCTCTCCTCAGATCTGAAACTGAGGAAAAAATGGTGGGCGCAGCATGTGATGGCCCGGGAGGAACCCGGGCCATCACACTTCTGATGTAAATTGAGAGCGCCAATCCCAGAAGCAGCTACTTCCAGGATCGCCTGCTCTCCACCCTCTACATCCCTATGGTGTAGAAAGGGCCCGTGAGTCAAAACGAGTGGAAACGCTCATTGTCAGAAAAGGGCCAATTAGCAGAGTTTGCAAAAGGGAGCTCAGCTCACCTGTACTGATCTGGAAACCAACATTTGTGCTCATTTCTGGAGTTCTTTTTAGAAGCACAAAAGTCCCACAGTGGTAGGCTGACCATATGAAAAGGAGGACAGGGCCCATGTAACTTTAACAGTTGTAGAGAAAAGGGGATTTCAGCCAGTGTCATTTGTATGCAATTAGTTCCTGGTGAAATTCGCTCTTCATCACAACTGTTAAAGTTGCAGGAGCCCTGCCTTCTTTTGTATCTGGTCACTCCAGTATAGTGCCTGCAACTTTAACGGTTGTGATGAAGAAGGAATTTCACCAGGAGCTAATTGCATACAAATGACACTGGCTGAAATTCCCTTTTCTCTACAACTGTTAAAGTTACATGAGCCCTGTCCTCCGTTTCATATGGTCAGCCTACACACTGGAACTGGTGGGTCTCACAAGTGCAACAGAACTAGTGGAGGCGAAAGGATCTCATTGGATATTGCCCCAGCTCTTCCCACACCCTCCTTGTGCTTGGTTTAGAACAGAAAGGATCTAGCAGCAACATCAACCCACTTCTGCCTCGTGTGAAGGGGATAGGAAGACCATAAGCTATTAATTAACAGGCTATTCATGAAAAGCATTGAAAAGTCTTGCAGTACTTACAGATTAGAGTAATAGACTATATACCCCTACCTAAACAAGCTTTCTTTACACACTGTTGTTTACTCATTGGTTAATTCCTCATTAGGCTACCAAGTACATTAAGCCCATGTATGGGGGAAACATTACCATTTAGAAAATTTACCGTACACCAATGCTACAGTATTCCTCTAAACAGATTACTTCACCATATGGCCATCTGTGCGCATGTCTGAATAAAATTCAGGAAATCTTTGTAGAATGCTTGTTATGGCTCATTTTGAAAAAGCATTGCTGAGGTCTAACTAAGGATGGACAGGCCACCAGCTTATATACATAAAATTGATGATTAGAGATCTGGGGAAGTGTAGTGGTTAAGATTATGACTTGGGAAGTCCCTAGCAGAAATCTAGCCACAGCTGTGTACTCCCTGGGTAGCCTTGAGCAAGAAATGGACAAATTTGTCAATTTGGTTTTTCTCAGTTTCTCATTTTTCCCGTCTTAAATTCAGTTCATCTCAAATGTCGAGAATTTCTCCAATCTTAAATTTCATTCATCCCAAACTTTGAGATGTGTGTGTGTGTGTGTGTGTGTTTAAGTTCATATGAAAACTGGTAAGTGTTTTTATGCAATTGTCCCCCAATACAAGCATTTTACTATGCATTTTGTCTAATGTACACATTTCTTGCAAGCAGTCTTCCTAATGCAATGCATTTTAGCATGATTTTCCCTAATAAATGCATTTTTGTGTATGAATTCCATTGCAAAATTTGGAAAAGTGCAAATTTCAGAAGATAGCTGAGTTTGATTTGCTTAGAGGTTCAAAAGTGCATGGTTCAATTAGAATGAATTTTTGACCTGTCCTCAGAGGGTTCCCGCCCCAGTAAAGTGCCATCTAATGGCCTCCCCTCCATCACTGTGGGCTCTACTCCATTCAGCAGGCTTACTAATAGCATTGCAGCAGGTAACAGCACCTCTGAGTAAGCTACCCACAATTTTGATATTCCCATAAAGTCCTGACATAGCATTGCTGTGAGGCATTGTGGAAATGTCATAATGGCAGCTTCCTGACCACCTGCTGCTGACTCTCCATAAATTCAGTGCAGGAAACTTATGCAAGTCATGTGGTAATGCCAACCTGACAGGCCTCTCAGATGCTAGGATGCTTCATGCTGAAACTGGCCCTGGACCTACATGACAAGGTCATTGTAAAGACGACCAGAATAATGGATGTGAAGTGCCTTGTAAATGCTAAATATAAGGGCAGAACTACATCTTATAAGGTACTTGGGATGTTGACTAAAATGGCAGTCCTGCATCAAATCCCACTTCTTCTATCACTGTACAGCACAGTTTACTTTGTATCCTGATGTCATCATGCCTTGTGTTTCTCCCACTCCTGGTTGGTTGTGGGGGGAAGTCAGGGATTTATTTATTTGTGATATTTATATACCACTAAATATAATAAAATTCCTAAGTGATAGATAGATAGATAGATAGATAGATAGATAGATAGATAGATAGAGATAAATGATAGATAGATAGATAGATAGATAGATAGATAGATGATAGATAGATAGATAGATAGATAGATAGACAGATGATAGATAGAGATAGATAGATAGATAGATAGATAGATAGATAGATAGATAGATAGATAGATAGATGATAGACAGATAGATTAGATTGTGATAAATATAATAGATTATTTATAAAGATAATATGATAAAATATAATATGATTAAAAAGGGATGTCAGCATAATCATATTAGGACATGTAATAAGTTATCCATTCAGAAACAAAACACAAGACTGCTAGTTGCAGTAGTAGCCCATGTTTCTAATAATAACATGTGGTTCTATCCTTAACTTATAGATGATGACTACAAATAGAGGGGGTCAGTAGGCATGTGCACAGAAAAAAAAAGCACAGAATGGAGCTTATTAAGGAATTTGACACAGGGAGCACGAAACAGGATCACATGTGTTGTCCCCCACTATCACCCCTCACACAAACTCAGCATAATGTTGACATATTGCCAATGCCATGCTCAATAGGGTGGAAAGTCATCCTAATTCTTTCCAGGCAGACCTATAACCATCCTGGGTTTTGTCAGGAGGACATAATTGAGCCTGGCCTAACTATCCCACTTCCTTTTTTTTCTGTACCACTTCAAAACCAATCACATCATTCAAACCCACTCCACTCCCTTTTTCATTCCAATTCAGTCACCGAGGAAATGTGCATGCAATTGTATGAATGTAGGCTCTATGCCTGGGGTGGTTGAATCAGCTCAGGGGCTGAGTTCCATGTCAGAGAAGCTCTCAGTGTCCACATTGCAGTGGTGGGTGGGGTCAAAGGTAAAAGGGGTGGGGCCAAAAGACCATAAATATCAGCATATCCTGCCATTAACTAGGCCTTAGAAGAGGCATTTCAGCCTTTTAGACGGAGTAAAAATACTGCAGGAAAGCTGAGAAACCATCAAATAACCAGTGGTTGGGGAAATGGGATGGGGCCAAGGGAAAGCATCATGGCCATTTGAGGAATCCCAGAGGGCCAGATTTGTCCCCTGAGCATGAGGTTATACACCTCTGTTGTGCACCCCTGCGCTGACAATGAGCTAAACTTGTGGAACTTGGGAGCAGGGAGAGTGCATGATCCCACATGCCCGCTCCCCTCCAAACGTTCATTGTAACATATTCTGAATAGGGCTATGGTTGAATTCAAGTCAAGGGCTACAGCTACACCTTGTGTCAAATCATTATGAATGTGGAATAAAAAGAAGGAAAAAAACACTATGACCTTTATCACACGGGCGGTTTGATTCACACCCACCGCAACTTTGATCCAATTCTTTCACATGACGTCGTCCCCCTCACACTGCTCTCGCGCCGAGTGCTCCTTCTTTCCTTCCTCTTTCTAAGTATCCCTGAACGGGGATTGTCCATTTTCTCCCCTCCTCCGCAGGCTTAAGCTGAGGTATCGGAGCATAACCAACCACGTGTGATCAAAGGGCTATGCTCGCATAGGAAACGGAGGGGGAACCCACATAAGCAAAACAGGTAAGGTGTGATAAAGGCCTGAGAACTGTGTCCTGTGCCCCAACAGTTATCAGTGCACTTCAATACTGCTTTAAAGCAGTAGCGTAGATCTAGCCAAGGACGAAATTATTTTGTCCTGAGAGAACACAAGGAGCATAGAAATAGTGCCAACTTTCACAATGCAAATTCAGCATCAGGTCTATGTCTCTTTGTGGCCTGTTGTTCCTTTGTGTGCCTCTGCCCCTCCGATACCTCTACTGGTTCAGTCGTGCTCATTGCCTTTAACATATAGAACAGTTTCATCAAAATGATTTTATGGAATTTAAATTACCTTCCCAGCTGCAATCTTGCACACACACACACACAGCCGCCTCCAGCTGACAACACTCCACTCCAATAGAGCTACAACCTGTTCCCTTCCCTGCTGAAGCTGCCGGAGCTTGCCGCTCTTTTTCATTGGAGTTATGCAAGGCTGAGGAATGTCAGATCTAAATATATAGATGCTTTACATGGTTCATAAGAATTACCCGCCTAGGAGTGGCAAGCTTTCTTAAGAGCTGCTTATCTTTATTGATTCCCAGAGAAGTCTGTTTTCCCTAAGATGCTTTCAGGACTGTTGAAAGAAAGAAATACCCCCCTTTTTTCCCTTCCCCACGAAGCCCATCCCTTGCAAGAAAAGAAAATAAGATTGGTGATCATTAGCCAGTTTTTATGTTATTTGCCGAGATAAGGTTTACAACTCTGCAGTAAGGCCGAAAAAGAAAGAAAAGTCTCTCTCTGGCTCTCCCCAAACAGCTTTTTAACAGAGAAAGGTTGGTACAAAGATGCTAAAAAGATGACATCGATACAGCAAAAGCTCTGCTATTGTTTGGATGTGCAACTAGATTGATGACAATAGAAAATCTGTGATCTGTTACTACGTAGCTGTTGTTTTCACATGCCATGACAGTGGCGGTTCACAATATTTTGCAGTGGCTGGGAAGCTGCAGAAGGGTGAGCCTATATCTGCTTCCTCCATAGCATGCACATGCATACATGTCCAGATGTCTACATAAACGGGTCTATCACTGGATGCAGCAGTGAGGAACCTCTTCCACCCCAGGGGCCAAATTAAATTTTGTAGAAGCTTTCATGGGCCACATTCCAAAGGCAAAAGAGGTGAGGGGGGGGGCAAAAATACAAAGCCACCCAGCATATTGTAGCTTAAAGTTCTCACTCCCAGCAACTAAGCCTTAGAAGCATTTCAACCTTTTTGAATGGGGAAAAACTGTACAAATGCTGGAAAGCCACCCAATGATCAGGGGAAAGAGGGTGGAGCCCCCCCAGAAGGCCAGATTTGGCCCACATGCCTGAGGTTCCCCACCCCTGCTTCAAGAAGTGGAACCCCTTCTAGGCTGAACACTACTGTCCTGGAAAGAAGAACCACCCATCAACAGTATCTCCACCTTATCTGGATTGAGTTTCAGTTTATTGGCCCTCATCCAGTCCATTACCTATTGGGAGCCCAGTAAGCCAGATTGGACCCCCAGGCCTGAGGTTCCTCCCCCCTCAAAGTTTAGGCAATCTAAGAGGGTTCCCCTCCCTCATCTCCTCTTCACTGCTATTTCCACTACCTACCCATTTCCTCTCCAATATGGGCCCAATATGCCCACTTGTCCATAGAGAGAGAGAACCAAGGAGGTTAATACCCAGTTTTCTCAATCCTGTGGTTGCTCCATTCACTTGTAGAGGATAGGAGAACAGGCAGCAAGAGCAAGGCCAGGGGGTTCCAGGACTGGCAGTTGACTCTCAATTGTGGTGTGGGCCTCAAAGGTGCTACCTAAAGTTGCCAGTCCTGCATGTTCCCAATATGCACTTTATTTATTTATTGAATCATAGTTATGAAACACATACAGAAATTTCTGTGTGATGTACAAAAAAAAACCCCAGAACTTCATACAGAGGACAAGTTTACCTTCCTGGTCGAATGCCTGTTAGAAAAGAACTGTTTTCAGTAGGTGCCAAAAACCTGAAAGGGTTGGTGCCTGCTTAATTTGTACAGGTAGTGAATTCCAGAAAGTGGGCACTATGATATCTAAGGCCCTATTCCAAGCTGTGATGGTCAGGACCACTGAAATCTTGGATAATATCAGGACCGTATCTCCTAATGAGTGCAGCAACAGAGCAGGTTGGTAGGGGATCAGGCGATTTCTTAAGTATCCTGATCCTGGATCATGTAGGACTTTATAAACTTTTACCAACACCTTAAACCAGGCCTGGTACTTATGCAGAAATACATACACTATTTGTGTGGGGTTATGGAGCAAGGGAATCCCTTGTCCCTGGCCCTCAACCCGCATCCACTCACACACATCCATTCACAGAAATACATTCACACAAATACATTTTCACATATACATTTGTGTATGCTTTGAGATTGGAAAAAGGTTTCCAGTGCCAGTCAGTCATTGCTCTGACCGTGTACCCAATTTCAGATTGGATGGTGTCATTGGTTCTACCATGGTAACTCCTGGCTCTCAGTATAGTGTCAATGGCAGAGTGTTGGACTTGGGTAACAGCAGAGTGCCTTCCAGATGACTACGCTGGCTGGAAATGATGGAAGTTGCAGTCCAACATTTTTGGAGGGCACCAGGTTGGGTAAGGCCAGATGTGGAGAAGGTGGATAGGGAGACATTTTTCTCCCTCTCTCATAATGCTAGAAACTAGGGTAATCCCATGAAGCTGAATGGTGGGAGATTCAAGACAGATAAAAGGAAGGACTTCATCACACCACGCATAGTTCAACTATGGAATTACCTACCACAAGGTATAGTGATGACCACCAACTTGAATGGGGATTAGACAAATTCATGGAGGATATGCCTATCAGTGGCTACTGGTCCTGATGGCTATATGCTACCTCCAGGATTAGAGGCAGTATGCCTATATACAGTAGTTGCTGGAAAACAGAACCAGGAGGGTGCTATTGCACTCAAGCCATACTTGTGGGTTTCCACATGCAGCCCATTGGCCACTGTGTGAATAAAATACTAGACTAGATGAACCCTTGGTCCAATCCAGCATGGCTCTTCTTATGTTCTCTCAGATAAAAAGTTCCCTGGGTGATCTTGGGGCAGTCGTTGGCTGCATTCGGACAACACATTAGTCAATGGTAGGTTGAGTAGCCGACTCACAGTTGGTTATTTTGTGGGTAATCCCCACACAACATATTCCTATACAACTGTGGGTGGTTGGGGCTGCCGTTGAGTGGACTAATAATCAACCCAGCATTTGACTGACACAGCCCCCGCCCCTCTCCCCACCCTCCCTCCTCCCTCAGTCCTCCCAGTTCTATCCCAGCAGCCTCTGCAAGTTGCACCAGTTGTAGCAGAGTGGCAGCTGCCGCTTTGGTCACTCTTGTCGCCTGCCTCTATGGGCTTGTGTTTTAACCCACTCACCACACGCCATTAACACACTCACCCCTCCACACAACACTTTAAACAACTGGCTTCGAGCTAAACAACTTGCAAGCCAGTTGTTTCTCTCAGTTGCTTAGTTGGGCGGAATAGCATACCGTCAGTAGTTTGTGAGCGGCGTGTTACCCTCCACACAACACAATAAGCAACACAACTGACGATTGTCCCCCCCCCCCAGTTACTTAATGTGATGTCCGAATGCAGCCATTGTCTTAGCCAAGCCTACCATAAAGGATTGGCCCTGTTCAGATGACACACTAAGCCACAGTGGTTAAGCATTTTGAGCTAAACATTATGGTTTAGCAAGTCATATGAACCATTCCTAACCATGGTGACTACATAACCATGGTTTAAACACGCTCACTAACCATTTGCTGCAAAAAGATTAGCAGCCTAACGATGGCTTAGTGTGTTGTGTGAACAGGCCCGTTGTGGTGAGGATAAAATTGGGAGAACCTCATGTAGAGTGCCCTGAGCTCCCTCAAGTGACTGTGGGATACAAATGTAATAATAATAATAATAATAATAATAATAACAACAACTAATAAGTGTCCAAAGGAGGAGAGGAAGAAAACTGATAAATATATTAAAGTGGAAATACTTCACCTCTTTTCAGCTAGGTAGAAGGACACTCTTTCTCAGGCTCAACTGGAGAAAGAGATCCCAGTCTGACAAATGTCACACAGATCAATTGAATGAGAAAAGTTTGGATCGATATGAAATCCCTGATGTCATGAACGATCTGGGATTTCAATGGCCACTACCCATCAAAATCAATACATGTAATGATTCTTTGGCTAACATCTTGGAAGCTCTTCTATAATGATCTTCATTCACTCAGGACAAGTGAGAATGTGCCCATTATGCTCTCAATAATAATAATAATAATAATAATAATACAGAACTGTACCACTATCTTGGGAAACACAAACTTTCCTTTGCACTCTTGCCAATGCAGCTGCTAGAACAAAAGTTAATGGATTGGGTGAGATCACTACATCCTGATCTCGTTCGAAGTATAATTGTTTAGAGTGTTAAATGGGTGGAGTAAAGCATGGCGAGAGATCAGGTGGGAGGTGAGCACTGAAAATAAGAAAGGCTCTTTGCCCTTATCCAGAAAGTAAGATATGCATGCAAAGGTTGCTTCACCATGAAGATTTTTTAATTTATTTATTATTACATTTATATCCTGCCTTTTCCTCTTGCAAGGAACCCAAGACGGCTTACATAATCCTCCACCTCTCCATTTTTATCCTCACAACAACCCTGTAAGGTAGGTTAGGCTGAGAGTCAGTGAGGGGCCTAAAGTCACCCAGTGGGCTTAACAGCTGAGTGGGGACTGGACCCGGATTTCTACCAGAGAACTTGGCCATCTCTACAAGTTCATGTTTGATGGCCTGTTCATCCTAAAACAGTATTTTATAGACCCTGTCTTATCCCTCAGCTGTGTCTATGTTTTCACTTATACTCGTATTTAAATAACGTTTCAATGGTCTGTTGACTGCAAAAAAAAAAGGATTAATTACTCCAGGATCTCACTCCAACACTCTAACCATTACACCACACTGGATCAGGACTTCACTCAAGATGGTGTGCAGATGTGGACCATTTGGATGTGCATACGTATGGTCCTCATTGGTAGTGTTGAGCATTTCCATCCTCATTGCAATGTTGATTATAATGTGCATGTCGAGTTGCGTTCTTGAACAGTGCACACGTTTTGGGGCACAGTTATATTTGAGTTAGCACCTTGGACTTTAGATAGCACCTAGTAAGAACACTTACTAGGAAGCAAGTCCCATTGAGGTCGATGGGACTTTTTTTCCTGGCAACCATGCTTAGGATTGGGACCGCATATCAGTTGAACAGACAGATTCATCAACTGATTCAAGCATTGATTGATACTTTCACTGACCTAAAAAAGGCCTTCGATTGAAGTCTTGCTAATAAGCAAATTAGCTAGATTTAATTGATCAATTGATGTATCAATTACATGACAGATGTTTATCAACTAAAAATCTTTAATGACTATATAGCTTTGATTTAAAAAAACCAAGGTAGGCAAATGAATAAACATATAACAAAATTATGTTTTTCCTCTCCTCATAAGTCTGTCTTTCTGTGTGTCTGTCTGTGTGTGTGTTTAAATCTTCCCCTGAATTTTTTAGGGTTTATTTTGTATTTTAAAATGTATTGATTGTTTTTTCTACAGAAAAACAAAAGGGAACCGATCAGCCTTTCAAATTTGCATTGGGTTTCTTGTATTTATAACATGTCAACTGGGATATCTCTTTTGTCATAATCTTGGAACTGCTCCATTGCAAACTCTATTTACTTGTTTTGTATGGGAAAAAGTGAGTATGTTTTACTTTTCTTTTATTATTGTTAGCCACCTTGAGACAAATTGACAGTCTTCATGAATTTAAGAAAGTCATGAAGACTGTCCTCTTCCGACAGGCCTATCCAGATGAATTTTAAGATGTTTTTAATGTTGTATTTTTCTCTTGCTTTTAAAATTTTAACTGTTGTGATTTTTGTGTTTTATATTGCTGCTGTTCCCCGCCTCGATCCGAAGGGAGAGGCGGGCTACAAATAATAATAATAATAATTATTATTATTATTATTATTATTAATTACTTTGGTAGAAATGTGGTGTATGTATAAATAAAAAAAACAAAGAAATATTTGTCTTTAATGTTATCATTTACAGGGTTACATCTAAAAGTGCCTTTCCACTAGCACAAACCTTCTGGCATTTGTAGAAATCCTGTTTTAATCCTTGTACAAATGTGATACTCAATATTTTGATTCTGCTTGGGCAGCCTGTTGCATGAGGTGTTTTATAGAACTCATTAGGTTTTCATCAGAATAGGCATTGCCTCTGTTGATGTGTTGTTATAGCTTGGTTTTTTTTAATTAGCTTGGATTTATTTTAATTTGTATTTTAAATGTTTTTAAAAGTTTTAAATATCTTAATATTGTACTATGTTTAATTATATTTTAAACTTTTGAATATCTGTATCTGTTTTTAACTGTACATGTTTTAATTTGTAAGCCGCCTTGAGTCCCAGTACTGGGAAAGAGGCAGGATATAAATATAATAATCATCGTCGTCATCGTTGTAATAATTGTGCACATTCATTGTGCTAGTTCTGCTAGTGCTTGTGTAACAGCTATCAAAACAACACTAGCTTTTGCCATTGGTCCCCTCTACAAGATTTTGGTTTGACACTCGGTTGGCCGATTATGCGCATCTTCTCCCAATCGCTTTTACGCCTAATCCCTATGCAAGGGAGGCGGTGAAGCGCATTACCGGTTGTATGAAACGCTCTTTAAAGTTGTTTACATGTGAAGCATCGCTTGTTTACATGGTCATGAAGCGCTTTAACTCCCACAGTAAATTAAAACTCGCTACTTAACGCGCATTTGATAATGCGCATAATCAGACAGAAAAAGCGCCTCAACCCCCGATTTGCTCTCCGTTCATGTGGAGGTAAAATCGGTAATGCACTTTGAAAGAGCTTTAAATCGCTCTTGTAGAGGCACCCATTTTCACAGGCATAGTTTTAGATAGAATCCAGAACTAGCACAACACGTGAAAGCAACACAGATTTGCATAACAGCTGGGGAAATGCCTTGCGCAATAGCTTGCAAGATGCATTGTGAAGCAGCTGGCACAATGATTTGTGCAACACGTTGTGCAACAGCTTGTGCAAGCAGGATCAAAGTGTTAGACACCACTGGATGCAATCCTGTCAAGGGAGGCTAAGTTTGCTCCCTTTCTGTTCTCCTTCTGCCAGCAGGCAAAAATCGCTTTATTCAAGTGGACTTTTAGTGTTTAAGTGGGTCTGTTGAGCTAGATGCTGTTTTTACTGTGCTGTTGTTGTGTTTTTAATTTTGTTTTAATCTATTTGCTTAATATATTTTTTAATCAAATTTTATTAGTGATTGTAAGCCACCTTGAGTGCCAGTTTTGGCAGAAAGATGGGGTACAATAAATAAATAAATAAACAAACCCACAATTCTTTGAAAATAAATGTCATTCCTAAACTTGTTTTGGACAAATCATATATGTTAACACAGAACCTCATGACAAGAATGAGGCCAATAATCGCACACAAACAATATCAAGCAGATAAGCAAAAACAACATTTTTCAAAATGCAGTGAAATGTACAAGAATATGTATGATTTGTTTACTACTTCCATTGTTTATACCTATGATGCTTTCCATATTGTTTACATATGTACATATTATTTACACATATTAATATTCTGATATTTCAGCTGCATACATAATTTTCATATCATTTACAGATACGATGCTGTTTGTTTAAAAGCGAAGACCCAGACATAAAAACCAAGATCTGGATGCTTCAGAAATTACCTCCCCTGCCATCATTTCAAATTTTAAAATAAATGGTTAGCTTGGGATTTTTCCTCACCTTTTCCTTGTAATGTCAATTACAATATTTGTTTATTTTCAAAAGTTGAATGTGTTTCCTGAGGGATTCTGCATTTTCGTACTTTGTAACTTGCTCTAGGGGTGGTAGGGGAGGGTGGAAAGTGTTCTATGATATTGTATTTTGTAAAACTCAATAAAGAAAATAAAAGAAAAAATGTCATTTACAAGTTAATGGTTAAACTTTGTATTTGTCATGCCATTAATAGGAGACGAGCGGCACAATTGCTACAACCGCTGAAAGGGAAGGTACATAAAGACATAGTAAGCAGTTCAAGACCTTATTAAACCATGCCCATCAAATGCAGAGGTACAAATAAGGTGTCTGATTCATCAAAAAGATAACTCCTGCAGACAGCACACAAGGCATTCCCTGGAGTCGCTTGCATGGAGCTCAAAAATATTAAAATTGGAAATTTTACCCTATACAGAATGATGCACACACCTTTTCAAATGGGGCTGGCCTCAGCAAAGTGAACATTTTACAATGCAAAACTCCAAATAAATGATGAATCCTGCATAAATCTAAGGGACAACATAGGCAGTCTGAGAATCTGGGTCATTTCCACTGAACATCTGCAAAGTGGGTAGGAGGACATAACTTTTGCAAGATGGTTGAGGGAAGGGAAGTTTGATACACACCCCTCTAACTAGGGATGTGTATCATATCCGATGTCCAATAACAATCCAATAAGGTTGTTATCAGACATCCGATTAACAATAACGATACTTTCCTAAGGAGGCCCTATCTGATCGGATCCAAAATCCATATGTCCAATAACTATCGGATATATCGGTTTTTCGGACCGCCAGTTTAGAGCCAGCCCTCCCTTCCCCCACCACTCACACTCCTTACTTGTGGCCTTCCCCGTTGCCCTCCGCTGCTTCCGGACTTCTGACAACTAGGCTTTGCAGCTTCTAGTATAGTGCATGCACCTTTGCAGTTAAAGGTGCATGCACTATACTAGAGTGACCATATACAAAAGAAGGCAGGGCCCCTGCAACTTTAACAGTTGTGATGAAGAGGGATATCACTAGGAACTAATTGCATACAAATGACACTGGCTGAAATTCCCTTTTCTCTACAACTGTTAAAGTTACATGAACCCTGACTTGGATTTTATCTGGTCACCCTATCCTATCCAGTGTCATGGTTCCAAAGCTGAATATACATACTGGCTTGGAACCAGATGACAAAGAGTAGGCTCATTGAAATCAATGGGCATTAAGGTTGTCATGATTAACTTAAGTCCTATTGATTTCAATGGGTTTATTCTAAGTAAGACTGAGTCTGGATCCAACCCAATACCTAGGAGAGAGCTTATCTTATGCAAAAATATTCAAGTCAGTGAGGATACACAGATAGAAGGAAGAAAACCAATAGAGACAATGGTCCTGAATCAGAGAGTTTTATGCTCAGCCTTGGACTTCCGACAATGATGCACATGTGCAGGTATGGTTGAACATGCCTGATAATCATCTTGGTCAGCAACATTCCCATTTTTGGTGGGATGGAGGGGACTAAATCTAAGTTCCACATCTCCCTTCCTCCCATGTATGACAAACCCACCCACCCCACCTACCTTCTAGAAATGTCTCTGACCAAAGAACATGGCCAGACTTGTCCAGACCTAACCAGGCATCTATAGGACACAAATTCTGCATTACAATGCATCTAGGCTGACTCTTGACTCTTCCTCCCCACTACAACACAGCGTTATGTTAAATAGGTCCATGCAGGAATCACCTGAAGGATGCCCGGTTGGGTCCTCCCAGGCCCTTGATTGGCTGTTTTGAGTTTCTCTCAATGTGAGCTGCCTGGTCCCCATAGAAATGCCTTTTTTTGAAAAATGTCTTTTTGACTTCAAGGGCTTGGGAAAGAGTCAAGCCAAGGCTCAGTCACACTGGGGAGTCCCAGTGGGCCGTATCCTGTCCCACCCACTGCAAGTTGCTTTTGTGAGTTATTCTTCGGAGTTAGGTTCTACGATGGCCAGATGTCCTCTTTTATACAGGACAGTCATCTATCTGAAGGGCTGGCAGAGGACCATCCTCCATTTTGAAGGCATCCTCTGTTTGCAGGGATGTCCAAGACTATCCAAGTCCAGTTTTAAGATAAAGAACCATCAGAAGGCAGAACTGGGCCATGACTTTGCACCTGGATAACACACTGTGCATGGCACACAGGTCAGGTGGTTGCAGTCTTCTACACTGTGTCTTGGCTCAGTCTTGCTTCATAATTTAGGATTGGGAAGAACAGCCTGAATGTGGCAGATCCATTTCTAGGCATTTCTTTTACTGTCCCTGGAACAGTTGTCCTAATAGTGGCAGTAAAAACAATGATTGCCATAAGAGCTATTTCTGTCCAGAGCCATCCTGACCTCTTCCTACTCCATTACAGGATGGCCCACACCTCCACAAAGGTAGAACAGGATTTCTTGCCTTTAGATTGTACATTTTGCCTGCTGTTTTCATTGCTGGTTAAAGTGTTGTTGTTTTTCAAAGTAAAGTATTAGCATGACAAAATGTTTAACACAGATACGGGACTGAGCTCATTTGATCTCGCTGCAGAGGAACCATCTTGCAGCTGGGCTTCCTGGACACCTGCACTACAATGAAGACTGTTTCATCACATCAGCTTGTGTGAATGAAATGTATAAAGCTTTCAATGGGGGATTTACCATGTAGAATAGCAAAGGTTTTACCCTGACAGATAATGGAAAGCAATGGTGGCAGATTATGAATTTGGATCCTGCTCAACCCAAAACCTCAACATTTTCAGGTTTTGGCCCATAGGGAGAAGGGAAGGAAGGGAAGGGGATGTGGGATAGAAAATCTCCAGTTTCTACCCTTCTTCCTGCAGCTATGGCTGGCACCTCTCCGCAATACAGTCCATTTTTGTTTTGGGATTCAATGTCCAGGAGTGCTATAAGCACATAGATTGTACCACTTCAGGCTGAAAGTGGGATTGTAGGAATTGGACACTTGAATTCTGCACATAAAAATGAATATGTCATGTGGAGAAGGCCAGTCTGCAGGAAAAATCTAATGAGACATGTGGGGTGGGGCATAAGTAAGGTAAGCACAAGAACCCTGAACCAAACCCATGAGAATTTTGCCAAAATTTCTTCTCCTTTCTTTTGTATCAAATTTTATCAGAATGGTTGAAATTTTCATGGGATAAGTTTTCGGCACAGGTCTAAACACAACTCTGTTCATTGAACCAGTGTTAAGTTCTGCCCTAGCACTGTCTGCCTGGGCTCTGAACCCCAGCTTTTCCCAAGGTGCCAGTACATTTGGAATCCAACATTGGCAGCTCCACCAACCAAGTTGTTGGTATCCAGTCTTACACAAGAGCCTGTGAGATTTGCATGTGGTATTTTGAGATTCTCCAGTTCGCAAGGATCTTTCTGGTTCCAAGATGGGAACCCTGTAACCTTTTCTGGAGCCAGATCTACACCTTGTGTCAAATCTTTACGATACCATCATGTTAACTCTATATCCCTTTTGCGCATTTATACCTCATAGGACACACAACATTAGTTGCAGTATTTTGGATTATGTGGAATAAAAAGCAGGATGTAATGCTATGAAAGCTGTATATGGAATGTGGATTGTGCCCCGACAGTTATCAGTGCACTTCAATGCCTCTATAAAGTAGTAGTGTAGATCTAGCCCAGAGACCTGGGACCCTGGGATGTCTGTGTGTCTCTTTCAACATCTATGGGGGTGGAAGGAGGGAGGGGGGATGATCCCAGACATACCTGCTTCCAGGATCATCCTCTTCTTTCCAAACTAGGAAGTGCGATGGCCAAGATTCATCCCAGACCGTTGCGCCGTCACAGCGCCATTTTCTCTTTTTTTTACTAGGAGGAGAGAGTGCGCTTGCGCTCCATCGCAAAAGGTGATTTTTTTAAAATTAAAAAAAAACCTAAGCCGCCCCCCAACCCCCTCCCTGCCATCCCCTCTCCCCTAATGGGCACAGAGCCACGCCCCCATGTCAACCCTGTCTGTCATTTGGATGCAAAGGGATAACTCAAGGATGATTCTGGGGGAAATGGCTGGTGTAGAAATGGTGTGTGTGTGTGTGTGTGTGTGAGAGAGAGAGAGAGAGAGAGAGAGCAGTGATACATTTTGAAGTCCAGACACTCATCATGGCTATCTATCTATCTATCTCAAATATATCTAGGCCACCTTTCAGGGCATGAGCCTTCTTAAGGCATTGTACAGCAATATAATTCTACTATTCTATGTTTCTATGAAAATAGTCCAATTCAATAATGAACAGCACAAATTTTATAAAACAACCATCTAAAACATTAAAAGAAACATAAACAAGGGAAGGGCAGAGTAAACAAGTAGGTCTTCAGGAACTTGATAAAAGCCTGCAAAGATGGGGCCTGACAGACCTCCCAATGACAAATCTTTCCAGAGCCGTGAGGCCACTGCAGAAAAGGCCCTCTCTGGTGTACTTGTCCACCTCAAAAGTCAGCACGTGAAGAAGCCTCCGGTGCTATGGGCAGGCTGATTTAGGTGAAGGTGGTCCCTGAAGTAATTTCGTCTATAGCCATGGCAACAAGCAGAGATAGAAAGGAAGGAAGCTGTATTGATCCATCTCTCTGTGTGTGGGCATACCTGCACATGTCTATATGTAAGTGTCAGTGTATCTGTAAGTCTTTTCTAAAGCTAATGGGTCTTCATTACCCATTCAAGACCAAGCTACCCCAAAATACTTTGCATTAGAACAGGGATAGCTCACAATAACATATCATTGCTAAGACAATCCCTCCCTCTCCTCCCAGCTATTGGGAGGATTGTAGCTAAGCTCACATGAAACAGAGAAGCCTGAGGTGGTGGCAGATTACATTATCATCCTCGCTTATCAAAATGTTCCAGGGCTTTGTTCCTGTGAGTCCTGCCTCTGCTATAGCATGTGTCAGCATGGGCCTCCTGATGTTGTACATTATCACAAATTGTCTTGTTTAAAATCAACAAACTAGGGATGTCCATCACTTGTACATCTGGCCCTTTGGGGCTGGATGGAAATCCGCTGCACCCCCCCCCCCTCAAGTCATGTTTTTTTCCCAAAATTCAGGAATTTTTTCCCATTTTTTTTATTTACACAAATAGAGATTTATGCACATTTTGTCTGCAATTGGCATAATTTGTGCAAATTTTAAAAAACACAGAAAACCCATGAACCAGCCTGACTCAATGCAGATTGAGTCAGGCTTGTTCACAGAAAACAGACCAAAGTCCAGGGGGCTGAACCAA
Organism: Anniella stebbinsi; assembly: GCA_029215795.1. Taxonomy (NCBI): domain Eukaryota; kingdom Metazoa; phylum Chordata; class Lepidosauria; order Squamata; family Anniellidae; genus Anniella; species Anniella stebbinsi. The sequence continues at coordinate 109,994,247 of JARDYH010000004.1, read as the reverse complement.
GGGAAGCTCATCCCTACAACAAATAGGCATGGGTCAACTCACAAGAGGATTCCTCTAGAAATGCAGTAAGGCTAATGCTTCATAAGGTAATACAAGACCAGTAGGTCATCTTTGTTGCTCCCAGGTGCTCCATCCTCCCGACCTGTATTCAGGCCTAAAAGACCAACAAAAAGTATGGATGCGTGGAGGGGAAGTTGTAAGCAAGCACAAAATTGTGACACTGCACAACATTATTACTGGTTATGGGTCAAGTCTGTTAAGGCATCAGCCTTACCTTCCAATTTCCTGGCTTTGTGTAGCTTTAACTAACATGAGATAGCCTTAACTCACATCTTAAACCAGCAGGGATTTTGATCATTGAATGCAAATTAAGACGGGTGGAAACTTAGAGTAGATCATTGTTGCCCAATGGAAATCTATAGGAGTGTGCCCATAACCCACCTCTACTGCCCAGCAGGGGTCTGGGTACTGTTTATGTGTCTGATCCAATCTCTGGAAAGCTGTAAACTGGACTATCTCCATGACAGTATTTCAGCGGCCTATAAGAATAATAAGCATTTTGTGTGTTTTAGTGACTTGAAGACTACGTTATGCCATTGGAGTGTCTCAAAGAACCCTAAACAGCTTTATCAAGACAATGGTGTCAAAGCAATGGAGGCTTAAGACAAAGTACAAAGTACTGTCACGTAGCAGCCACTTTCAACATGGTTGGCAATCAAATCAAACAAGATAAAGCAGAGAACACCTAACTCATTCTCCAATCACTAAAGGTCCCATTCTTTAAGGGTGATGCCCTACCTCTTTCTTCATTTTCTGTAAACTACAAAAACTGCAGCAGGAACTATTTAGCATGAAGGCAGGCATGTCTCTCCCAAATATTGCAAGAGTGGTTTGAAGCACACACAGTGGCTGTGTTCCGAGGCATTTGTGCTCAGGGCAGGGAAGGTGTGTTCAAACTAGGGGTGTGCACGCCAAAAAATATCATCGTTTATCGTTATCGTCATTTCGGACCCCCAAAAAATATCGTCTTCATTCATATCGTAGGTGAAACGTATTGTCTTCATGATAATTATCGTGAAAAAACTATATTTTTTGCAACCCTATTTTTAAAGAAAAAAATCCTATAACTTCTGTATTTTAAAAGTTAGAGGCTTGAAACTTGGTCACAGTGCTTATGAGCTATGCCTAAGTATGTGTATGGAATTTGAGATTGATCCCTCCAACCCTCGATTTTATATGAATTTTTAAAAGATCGTTTCAGTTCTGACAGATGAGAATGACAGCTCGCCACATGCGTTCATTCAGACCTGTCAGAACAGAAACGATCTTTAAAAAATTCATATAAAATTGAGGGTTGGAGGGATCAATCTCAAATTCCATACACATACTTAGGCATATCCCATAAGCACTGTGACCAAGTTTCAAGCCTCTAACTTTTAAAATACAGAAGTTAAAGGTATATTTATCTGGCAGTCCAATAAAACGATAGAATCGCCCAAAAATTATAATCTCCAATGACTATCGTAGGTTTTTGTATCATATCGTCATCGTTTAACATATGCACGATAACGACCCTATCGTATCATTATCATACATTTTAATGATACGATACACATCCCTAGTTCAAACCACCGCCCTTACACACTTCGAATATTTTTGTGCTTCCAGCCATGGTTGAATAGAGAAATGCAGAACTTCAGGCTGGAGAGCAAAAACTGGCCCACCTGGGGTCTCAATCCAGACTTCTAGGGTTCCCCCAGATGGCCAACTCTCCTAGCCCCACCTTTTCCTGACTACCAGTCAGTTGAAATGCCTCTCCTAAGGCAGTAAGAGCTTTAAGCTAAAATATGCCCCACCCCTTTAACCCTGCCACCACTGGAATGTGGTCCTCAAAAGCTCCTATGAAATAGAATTTGGTCCTCAGGTTAAAAGAGCTTCAACACCCTGGGTTTAATATTCCCTTTTGGATATAGCTGTCTGTGGCCAAAATGCATGGATTCTTGATGGGATTCAGTTACCTGATTTATGGGGGTACAGAGGTGTTAGCATCTTGGTGTCCAGAAACAGATAAAATTTCTTCACATTTTGAGAAGAATTTAGCCTAACTCAAAAGACTGCACACTTCCATGGAAGTTTAAGGGTGCCAGCATGTTTGGATGGATAGCCTCAAAAACCATTGCCATTGGCCCACTGCATGTCGTCTCCAATATTTCCTCAGGTGCCCTAACTCAACCTCTAGCACACTCACTCTTTGAATGCTACAAAAGTGTCTCTAAGCTCCCAGCCCTGAACCAATGTATGGATGTGTTCATATCCTTCCTGCAGGGTTGGCCCTACTATTAGGCAGATTGGGACAGCTGCCTTAAATTGCAACATGCAATACCAATGCATGTTTACTCAGAAGCTAATTTTAACCCAGAAAGCCCCATATAACTTGGGATCAGCTACATGAAAGACCACATGCTCCCATATGAGCCTGCCTGGGTTTTAGGATCTTTGGGGGAGGCCCTTCTCTCAGCCCCACCAACATCAGAGGCAAGTTTTGGTGGGTGGATGAGAGCGGTCTTATCGGTGGTTGCTCCCAGGCATTAGAACTCCCTGATGACCAAGCCTAAGTTGCCCACCCCACCCCACCCCACCCCACTGAGCTTTCATCAGCAGGCCAAGACATTTCCATGCAAGCAGGCCTTCAATATGTAAACTGGTCTGTTGCTGAAGAGGGTTCTGTTGAGTTGGGTGCTGTTTTATATATTTTATTGTTCTCTTTTTTAAAATGTGTTTTAATCTATTTGTTTTTATTATTGTTTTTACTCAGTTGATTTTAATCTTGGTTTTATTAGTGTTAGCCACCTTGAGGACCATTTTTTTGGTGGAAAGGTGGGGTATAAATCAAATTAAAAAATAACAAATCAGCTTGCACATCTGCAATTCTATGCATTTTATCTATGTATAACACCTATTGAGTACCATGGGACTTCCTTTGAGGAAAACATACATAGGATCAAGCTGCATCTCCCATTGAAAGCAATGGATCTAAAATTGCAGCATGCTGTGTAATCTATTGCATGTTTACTCAGAAGTAAGTCCCACTATGTTAAATGACTTACTTCCATGTAAGTGTGATTAGGATTGTGGTTTTGTTTCATTGTTTTCAAATAGTCAGAATTATCTTTAACTCTGTCCCAGGTTATAAGTTACAATTTTTGTCATCTCTTGCCCTCCAACTTAGTAACACTGCTTTTTTTTGGAGCATGCAGTCCTTCCTGTCCCTAAATCCTATACATGACCTGCCAACTGCCTTCATAGCAGATACACTAGTTTTCAAACATAGTATGACCAAGCTTTCCCACTCACCAGTAAGAACGGGTTTGAACATGCCTTACTACCACAGCAGTTCATCCAATAGTGCAGGACCAGGAATTCAGGAAGCAGAAGGGAGACTCAGGCTGCCTCTACAAGAGAGGTTTAAAGCTCTTTCAAGGCGCATTAAAAAATTTACCTCTACAAGAACGGAGCGCAAATCGGGCGTAGAGGCGCGTTATCTCTCCGATTATGTGCATTATCGAATGCGTGTTAAACAACGAGTTTTAGTTTGCTCCGGCCGTTAAAGCGCATTTTGACTATGTGAACAAGCACTTATGCGCATTAACTACTTGTAAAGCGCATTTTGGTCATCCGTTAATGTGCTTCGCCGCCTGTCGCCACCTCTCGTGCAGAGGTATTAGGTGTAAATGCGCTTCAGCGATTATGCGCATAATTGCCTAACCAGGCGCAAAAGCGAATCCTTGTAGAGGGGACCACAGGCTATCACTGTCTGCTAAGTTCTACTTTATGTTCATGTTGTATACAAATAGTCAGAGTTGGACCCCTAACCAAAGAACACATTCTTTCAGTCCTTTCCAACTAATACAGTCATAACCAATTAACCTATTTTTAACTAATGGAATCATAGCCTTTTCCCTTCACAGTGAGTCTCGGGAGGCGGGAAAAATCTGCCTAGCTGTGTTAAAATTGGAATGTCAGATAACACCACCAAGTAGGGAGAATTTCAAGAATGAAAATAAAACAAATTCCCACTGGAAACACTCATTAGTGCAATGCTAAAAGCTCATACAAGCCGAAGCGTGTACATTGGCTTCATTAAACAAACAGCTATCGATTACACTCAAAAGAAGCCTAGGTGTAATTGCATAAACTCTTCAGTGGAGGGGAAGATGTTAAAAGGGGCCGTTAGGATGATATCATTCCAATGAATACTGTGTAGACTATGTTTGGGGGGGGGGCTGCGATGCCCCCTTTCCACCGCTCCTTTATTCCTTCCCTGAATCAAAGGACCCAGCTCTGGATCAGGCGTCAAGGGGTTTGGAATACTGCAAACTGCCCCTGTGGCACCCCACTCTTTCCTGGCTCCACAGCAGCCCAGCTCAGCACCCAAGCCCCAAACTTTCCCTTCCACTGACACCATATGGACCTTAACCCCTTCAAGTTACCTCAGAGACCACACCAGGTGACCAGTATGAATTAAATGGAATTTATTAACAAGATGTAATTTCAGATATGACAGCTTAACAGTTTCCTCAGGTAAAAAGTGTGGTAGTTACAAAGGCACAATGCATAATGGTTTTAGTTCAATACCTTTTCAGAGAACGTTTCAAATATAACTTCAGTCGTTAACCTGCCTACTCTACCCTTTCTAGCCTACTCTAGAACTCCTCCCTCAATCTAATCCACCAAAATAATAAACCACGTTGTTCCTTCCTCAAACTACCCTGTCAGACTTAAACCCAAATTCAAATCTCTCACACACACAGCTCTTCAATATACATACACTCAGCTAACTCCTCCCATTCTTTCTCTGCCATCCAATCCAGGCATCCCAAACAACCAGTCAATCAGCACTCACCCTCACATCCTGGTCACTCGCTCCCCCTTCCACTAGGGCCAACACTTACCAACCTGGTTCCTGCAACATAAACACAACTGAGTTTTCTGGCTAAACGACCTTCTTCAAAACTATTAACATTTCTAAAACCTTTTACATACTTACGGATATAATTGGCATAGAACAGCAAAACTTACAAGACATTTAAAGCACAAAACAGGCAAACGTCACAGGGGCCCTCAAGAAGATGCCTTCGGTGAGAACCCTTAAACTATGAGGGGTGCCGACATAATGCACTGAGCCTTAGTACCATGAAGAGAGGCCCAGCCCCAAAATACCCATAGGCAATTTGGGGGGGAGGCTGTGCATAGCCCTACTGGACAGGTCTTACTATTGCTTCTCATCAGGGTTGTTGGCCAAATTCAATCACTTGGTATTTCCCAGCTTTTGCATGAGGGTTTTTTACCCTATTCTAAAAGATTGAACTGCCTCTCGTAAGGTTTAGTTACTAGCAGTAAGAGCTTTAAGCTAAAATATGATGGTCTTCCTGATCATTTGGCCCTGCCCCTTTTGCCCCACCCCTTTTTGCCTTCAGCCTCTCCCACCACTGGAATGCGCCCCCAAGAGCTTCTCCAAAATTGAATATGGCTGAAAGAAGTTCGACACCCTGCTTCACATAAGCTGATTGCCAGGGACGGTAAGAATTTTCTCTGCCTAAACATGCATAGGATTGCACCTTAATTTTATTTATATCCTGCCCTTCCACCTTCCATTGTGAATACTGTCTGGAATTCATTCTGCTCCTATTGAAACAGGCAGTTGTCACAGAGCTGTTGCAAAGTGGTGGGATACCAGCGTCCTGTTTAACAGCGAGAGCTTTCCTGTCTTTAGGCTGGCCCCAACAGTACTTCGTAGGATTGATTTTCTCTCATGCCAGGTGCTGTGTTTCTCATAATTCCAAACAAGATGCTCACAAATCTAAGGGGCACAAGTTCCAGGCTATGTGCAGCTCCAGCAAAGAGGGACAGCCTGCTGTACCTCCTAAATGTTTTCAGCTCTGAAATCTCTTCTCCTTGCATGTATCCCATTTCACCACCCAGGTGCCTGTATTCCTCCTGGTCCCACTTTTCCTTTAAATTCCACCCCACTTTTCCTTTAAATACTTCAGCACAGTCTTCCCCAATCTGTAACCCTCCAGGTGTGTTGGTCTACAGCTCAAAGCATGGTGGGAGTTGTAGTCCAACAGCCCAACACAACTGATGGACACCAGAATGGGGAAGGTTGCTTTGGCCGTTTTCTACAGCCATGAAGATCTCCACGTGATGTCCCACAGCCATGAAGATCTCTCTTGTGTTTTCCTACAGCCATGAAGATCTTGATGTGATGTCCTTCATGCCCTTCCAATACCTGTTTGTTTCTCTCAGAAGAAGCCCCTCCCCAAGGATTCCCTGCCTATTCTTCTGAAAACACTGAAGAGCGAGTGTTTGCAGAAGACCTTCTCATAGGACTGGTTCATACATGCATGTACACTGCACCTGGTTATTCAACATTTGGCGATGGGGATCTGAGTGTCCGAACTGCCCCCATTGAAAAGCAATTCATATACTGATATGCAAATCCTGTCTGCATTGTTAGACCTGCAGAGTAGGCACATTCTCTATGTGATGATCTCCGGCCCTTCTTCTACTTTATATGTTGTAGGGGGGGCGTACATATTGTTGCTTTGTGTCATTGAAAAGTAAAGGCCCAAGAGCAAGTTTTATAGGCTTGAAATTGTGTAATTACAAGGAAAATTCAAAGATGAGAATTGCAGCAAGCATCTGAGCAATTAATATTACGGGCCCTTCTTCAATTTTCCCAGCATGTTTAGACTGGTGGTGGTGGGGTGTCCTACAACTGCTGGCTGGGGTGTGCTGGGAGTTGTAGGACTTTTTCTCTGTCTAAACATGCATAGGATTGTGCCCTTAATTATCAATTCATGGCTGAGCTATAATCAAATCCAACTGTTCAAGTGAGAGATGACATATTCTCTTATGCCAGGGGTGAACAATTTGTGACCTTCCAGATGTTTTAGCCTACAACTCCCACTAGCACTAGCCAGCACAGCCAATGGTGAGGAATGATGAACTCTCATCATGTGCAGGAAAGTGGTGTGAGGAAGCTGCTCCCCACAATTTCAACAAATCCAATTCTCAGGGATGGGGTTTGCAATGTTGTGCTTGAAATTACTTTGTGGCAAGCCATTGCATACAAATGGACTCCCTCATAGGATTGATTCCTATTGGGTTTCACTTTCAAGCAATGATCCACACAGATGTCTGTACAGATGAAACAGGTCTTAGATGCAACTTATCAATTTCAACACAATCTACTCAGAAACAAGTCCCACTGAGTTCAATGAGCTTTTTCCCAGAGAAGGGAGCATAGGATTTCAGCTTCAATTGACTTTTTCTAACTGTTATTCTTACTACATGTAACAGCAACTTAAAGTGTTAGATTTCAGGGAACCTCCAGAAGTTGTTGGACTAAAACAGCATTTCCCCCTACCTGATGCCCCCCTAGATGTGTTAAACTATAAATCCCATCATCCCCCAGCCAGAATCCATGATCATCCTTGACCATTGGCCATGCTGACTGGAGCTGCTGGGAGATGGAATGCAAGAACATCTGAAGAGGCACATGTTCTCCCATATTGGACTACAAATCCCATCATCCCCAGCCTGAATCCATGATCATCCTTGACCATTGGCCATGCTGGCTGGAGCTGATGGGAGATGGAGAGCAAGAACATCTGAAGAGGCACATGTTTTCCCATGTTGGACTACAAATTTCAGCATCCCCAGCCAGAATCCATTAGCATCCTTGGCCATTGGCTTTGATGGCTGGAGCTGATGGGAGAGGGAGTGCAAGAACATCTGAAGAGCCACATGTTCTTCTCGCACCACCACCATTTTAGGATACGCAAGCATGAAGACTGATGTATTCAAGGCCTGCTGTTCCATTCCACTTTTGTGGGAAAATTTTCTATTTTATTATCGACTGAGAATTATCTGTATTTTCCTAGCAGTGTGGACCAGCAGTGGCCAAGCACCTGCTGCTTGTTCTGCAAATACACATTCTTTCCCACCCTCTGCCTCTTTAACAACAAAAGCCTGGCATTTTCTCACAGTGTGATCTGGAAAGCTATCACTTCCAGCAAAAGAGCCTTCCAGATAAGCTTCAGTGTAGCTAATGTACCTCATTAATACCATTTTTCTCAGCATGCCAATAAGTTAGGCCAATGAGTAGTTAAAAAGGGGCAGTCGCTGGGGAAGTCTTTAGAAGTTGAGGACATGAGTGCTTGTTACAGCTTGTATGAGCAACCTTTGTCCACGTAAAGTGTCAGTTCCCCAACTACGGATTTTTGGAGTTAAGCCTGTTCTCCACCAATACTCTTACAATTGATTATCAGATAGATCCTGACATTATGAATGGAAATGCCTAACAGCTACTAGGTCAGACTGGTGGTCTATCTAACCAAGTAGCCCATCTAACAGGTTACCAGGTCCATCAGGGAATACTGCATAGCTGGGGAAGGCAGAAAGTAGGTGCTGGTAGAGATCTGGGTGATTTGCAGATAATCAGCAAGGGTTTCGGATTCACAATATTTTTAACAGTAGCACTTTGTTTCTTTTAAAAATGTATTTTAGTGTGTTTCCTTTCTTTCTTTTTATTCTATTTGTCCCCTGCTCTGAAATTCTTGAATTGGGAGTGGTATATACATATTGTAAATAAATAATAAATAAATAAACCATAACAACTAAAAGACATATTTTCTGCCCACCCCAACAGTGCAATTCTATGCATGTTTACACTGAAATAAGTCTCACTGTGGGTGCCTCAACAAGAGCCATTTAAAGCTCTTTCAAAGCCCATTACCGATTTTACCTCCACATGAACGGAGCACAAATCGAGGATTGAGGCACTTTTTCTGTCCAATTATGCGCATTATCGAATGCGCGTTAAATAACGAGTTTTAATTTACCGCGGGAGTTAAAGCACCTTATGACCATGTAAACAAGCGATGCTTCGCATTAAACAACTTTAAAGAGCGTTTCATATAACCGGTAATGCGCTTCACCGCCTCCCGTGTATAGGGATTAGGCGTAAAAGCGATTGGGAGAAGATGCGCATAATCGGCCAACCGGGAGTCAAACCAAAATCTTGTAGAGGGGACCTGTGTTCCACGAGGCTTATTTTGAGGTGTGTCTGTATAAGATTGTTGATATCCATTAGGGTACAAAGCTATGTATTTTAGTTCTACAATTCCCAGCATTTCCCAGCCAGCACTGGGAGTTGTAGGAGTTTTTTCTGTCTAAATATGCATAGGATTGCACGCTGAACCATTGAAATTGAGGAGTTTGGTGGGTGAGGACAAACTAGTAGTGGATTTTTGAGGGATAGGACTGTGTGCTCAGTTGTAGCGTTGAAAACAAATCCCCAGACTGAACATGTCTCTAGAATCATCCCATTCCTAAATTCGCAGGGTATGTCTGCACCCTTGACCCACTATTTTGCACCTGATTCTGCCTGATTTCCTTGGGGTCCTAAGAAAAACATTGTTATCCTGCAAGTCTATAGTCAGCCCACCTCTGATGTATTCACAGAGCAGTTGTGGAACGGTCTGTAGTTCACTCACACTTGTGGACAATAAGGACACTTCTGCATGACAGCTTCCCCCATTCCAGGTTTGATGTTTTGGCACATTATAGTAAATGCAGGAAGCATCCTGGGAAAGGGCAGGAACTTTTCCCTTGGGATATTAAAGTCAAACATTTTATTATGTATGACCAATAGCCATTACAAATAACATAACTTAAAACAACATGCCGCAACACAAAACATGAGTCAAATGAACGTATTGCCAGCACAGTCAACTGCAATAGCATTCAGAGTCACTGCACGAATATGTTTTGCTGCCTTAGCAAACAAAGCTACTTTATATGTAACATATGAATTCCAATCTGACAGTAACCAGCAAATCTTCACATAGATACTTTTACCTGCAAAGATGCCAAAATCTTAACCAAGAACCTCTCCCTACTTCCTAGGGCTTTAATACAAAGGGCAGTACAATAAATAACTCAAGATATGCTCTACCCTTCCCAGACCGCAGGTACAGAGCCATAGGTTTGTTAAACACTGCCTGTATCTTCCATATAAGGATGTACAGATTTTATAAAATCTGTTCCATCTGCATTTCATGGATTGCTGTTCATTCCATCATCTGCTCATTGGTAGAAATGGATTTTTTCCAGTGTCCCAAATGTGCGCAAATTCACACTTGCAAAAATGCAATGACCCCCACCCCCATGCACAAATTCCCCCAAATGTGCATTTTCAAGCTTTAACCTATGAGAGAAATTCACATTTTGGGCTGGTGGTTTTTAAATTTTACATATTTTTCAATGACTAAAGTTGCGTAAAATTCCAGAGAATTTAAAATAAATCATTCTGCAAAGTCTGTGGAATCCCTGCAACTTGAAAAAAGCTGGTCTGCTGTGGAATTCACAGGTCAGATTCATAGAAATCCAAACTCATCTGATTCTATTCCAGATTTCTCCAACAGCCTACTTCCATCCAAGAATGTTGTAGGCACGGATTAAAACTGTAATTCTATAAATGCAATCATTAATGAAGCAAAAGTTAGAATTTGTAGATATTGGCCTCTTTCATGATCCATCTTACACCAATAGCACCACTGAGGAAAAAATTGAGAATTTGATTAGCTCTAATTCCTGATTATTTTCCAGCCCATATACCCAGTCTCTCTAATTATTATTATTGTTATTATTGGTTTCTGTTCTTTTAACCATTACATTTTATCTTGAAATGAAGTTTAAAAAAGAAAAAACACAACAACATACAAACATAATATTATAACAAGTTCACAAACGAAACAAAGAAATCCACTAATTCTTATTCTTAATCTATCACCAATATGCTTGCGGAACATCTATGGTAAAACTGCTTTATATCTAAAGAAATAATAAATCCAGACCTGCAAACTAGACAGCTTGCAAAGTTCCCACAATTTTTTCCACGGCTTAGGAAGAAAGCCAGCATGGCCTGTAATCTCCAACCGCAGACTGCTTCCCAATAGAGGAATTAGAAGGTAATGTAAAGCTATCCCATCTTTTTCTCCTTAATGGATTTTCTGCGGTAAGAGAAAAAGATGGGAGAAGTAATGGGAGGGTTACAAGTGGAAGACTATGAAATCTAGACCACGCAGCCACCACTACCACCCCCATAAAATTCCATGAATGATGCAGGGTGGTCCCACCTGATCCTGAAATGAGTACTTGAGTGGAAAAGGATAGGCTTGGGGAACTCTGAGTTATAGTGGCAGGGAGTTCCTTAGGCCTTGAAACAGAAACATTTGCTTGGGAAATAATAAGAAACCCTACTGGTTGGATTGCCCAGTCAAGTAGCAGTTCCCCCATGCTAACCAACAACACTTACACTAGGGGTACAGAACCTCAGTCCTGGAGGCCCAATCTGGCCCCCCAAGGTTCCCCAGATGTCCACACACCCTTCCTTTGGCCATGCTCCCTTTCCCAGAACCACCTATCATTTCCTGGCTTTTGAGCAGTTTTTCCCATTCTTAACGGTTTCAACCTTTCTCCTAGGCCCTTTCTATACCTATGGGTGTAGAGCGAGGAAGGGGGGCAATTCTGGACATACCTGCTTCCGGGATCATCCTCCCCTTACCAAATGGAAGTGCAACATGCTGGCTTCATCCTGGGACTTTGCAACATCACAGCTGCCATTGAAAAAGGTAAGTAAAAACAAAAATCCCCCCAATATCGGGGGGCCCACCCTCCCCCTGCCACCCTGGGGATGGCAGACTTGCTCCCCTCTCCCCTGATGGCCATGGAGCCACGTGGCACAGTCAGGTGGCCACATCTCCCATGGTCTCATAACGTTCCCGGGACTGCAGGAAGAATCGGATTTTCCCTAGGATCTCTTATCCCGGGGAAACCCGTGCCCATCCTGCCCCTGGGAGTCCCTGTGCATCTTTTGCATGCACAGGGATGATCCAGGGATGGTCCCAGGTAAAAAGGCTAGTGCAGAAACGGCCCTAGGGCTTCATTACTGGCAGTAAGTGCTTTAAGGTAAAATGTGCGGAGGGGTTGTGGTTTTAATCCTGCCTCTTCTCCTTTGGTCTCATCCCCACCTTTTCTTTTCTTTTTTTTTTTGACCCACCAACTGCTGGAATATGGCCCCAAAGAGCATCTCCAAAATGTAATTTGAACCATGGGCTGAAAAAGTGTCAACAACCCTGACCCACACCATAGAAGAAGTAACCTGGTCTGTTGTTCCAGCTACATGGAAGTTATACCACCGAACTGCTTCAGATTCAGGTGGAGCAGTGGGCACATTTGGAATTTTGAGAGAGTGTCATGGGTGCTCCCACAAAATGGCTGCCATGGTGCGCATGGCTGGTCACAAAACACTCATTTCCTAGAAAGCAAAATGGTGAGACTAAGGCCAGATCTATACCTTGTGTCAAATCATTACAAGTGTGGAATAGAAAGCAGAAATTAACACTATGAAAGCGGTATATGGAACGTGCGTTGTACCCCAACAGTTTTCAGTGCACTTCAATACTGCTATGAAGTACCCTAAAAGAAAAATAACTTCCCCAAGAAGCTAAGTACCAGACAAAGGTAGTGTCCTCTGGGAAGAACTTACTCAAATCAGCCAGAACTAGGCTGACGAGTGTTACCCAGAGGACCTTTTCTTCTACCGCTCCCAGACTGTGGAATGGTCTGCCGGAGGGGATTAGACAAATTAGCAGTCTTCATGAATTTAAGAGAGTCATGAAGACTGCTCTCTTCCGGCAGGCCTATCCAGTTGAATTTTAAGATGTTTTTAATGATGTATTGGTTTTTATTTATTTTTAATATCTCAACTATTTTGTGGTTTTTGTGTTTTATATTTGTTGTTGTTCCCCGCCTCGATCCTTTTGGTGCAATGGTATGGATGCAATGTATGTCATCCTACACTAATGCAGCTAGAATGTATTTCACAAAATGTAGCACTATTTGCTTCATCATGCCAAATGAGGGTCAAACTACACATTACTTTAAATATGTAGCATGTAGTTCCATCTGTTTTTCATTTGTTTGTTTGTTTGTTTGTTTGTTTGTTTTTACATAAAGTGCAGCCCTAAATCTGGACTGGGACCACAACACACGGTGAAGAGAAGTTTCCATTGGCACCAAAGAGACTAGAGTACGGCAGCAAAATTTGGATTGTACCATTTCAGAATGCAAATGGAAAGGAATGTAATGTTTTTGAATAGATACATGTGAAGGTCAGATGATCATGAAATTTAAACAATTGGTTGGTCCTCTTAGTGAGATGATTGTGAAGGTTTGAGGGGGTGGGGAAATCTTTACTCTAGTCAGGTTAAAGACATAAAAAGCCACCCCAACTGTGAGTGAGCCATTATTTTCCCAGGATAAATCATATTTAACCGTGCAGTAAAGGGCTTAAGCTATTGAAGAAAAAAAATAGTTTACACTTTTAACTGGTGACTATCGGACAAACAAGCTGGGATTGGTCACCTGTCTAATGAATAGGTACAATAAAAGGTTTGTGTCAGACAGAAAATCACCATGGGCTTGCCCCATGGTATTGCAATGGGATGTGGAGCAATAAATACATTGGCAAGCCTAAGTTAAGGGATGAATGTTTGCTTGTTCTGCTTTCCACAGGTATTTACAGAAGCCCAAAGAGCTCACGGTTGTTGTCCACTTTGTAAAGAGATGATGACATCAAGAGGCCAGGACACAAACATGAGTTTATAGGTGTTACACTTTACATTGGGATGGGGTGGGGGTGGAGGTTATCCATTCAGTACGATCTTTTGACCCACACAAGTTTACAGCCTTCCTCTCTCTGCTTCATAGCACCTCCCCAGCCCCGGAGTTAATCATTTCTCCATCGTTATCTACCAAGAATTCTTATCTCTTTTTTGCTGTCACTTTATAACAGGGTCTTCTTATCAACCTGTTCAGGATCATGTGACCAGGCCAAGCCTATCCCTGCTCCCGATCCTTCTGATTAGAGACCATCATGAAATGGGATGGCTGGTTTACAGAGGGTCACTAATGCTGGAAAAAGTACAGAGTCCATCGAAAGACAGCCCTGTTACTTTCTGAATTATTTGATTTTTGTGCATGTGTGTGTGTGTGTGTGTTCGCGCGCGCGCCGTTGATGGACTACTGCCTGACTTTCACTGAAGGTTACTGTAGCCTGGGTCCCAAGGCCAGATAAGTTTACAAGCCTCACCTTTTGCTGTGCTCAATGCTGTATACTTGCGACCCAAGGGCACTATATATTTGCGCCTAATTATGTCTTCTGGTTCGGATATCGGCAATACACAGGAACCTATAAAACATGGACATCTTCCAGGAGGTAAGTAAGAGTTTTTCTGATGGTTTTGATCAGCCTGTCCAGCAGAATTAAATCAGAGTCTTATTATCAGGCGTTCCATATTGGGAAATCATCATTATATGGAATCACTTCACGGTTATCAGATGGCAGCTCCGATGGACCTTTGGAGAACTATAGTTGATAAAACCTAAAAGATTTCTAAGCATAAATGTATGCTTCAGAAGTACATGAATCCATGAAATATATTTAAAAGTGAAAGCAAAGATGTTGATGACGGAACAAGCAGATTTCCTCCAGATATTAATATATTTATTATGGTCATGATACTGCTCAAATTAAGCACTCTGAAGCCCCACTTCTTTCTTTGAGGAAGTAAAACACATGCTTAAATTCTTACATTTAAGTAAACAGGATTTTAACATGTTTCACTGAGGCTGGATTATGCTGATCAAAAGAACTGTGGAATAATGATCTAAAGGGGGGAAAACACAGACAAAGTTATACATTGTATTGAATGGTATTGCTTTTTTTATGAAATGGCTAAGCTGGCATTTGTATTGAAATAAATCATATACATAGTGGTATAGGAATAAATTGAAATTCAGATGGACCTCTGGAAAATCCATAAGATCTCTCTAAGTTTGTGTGATCTGATGTTTTAGAGCAGAATCAAAGTCAAATACACATTTATTCAGATACAAAAAAATAAATAAAAAGCTGATAAAATAATAAGTAGAAATGCAAACTTGTGGTAGTATTTTAGTATGGTAACTTGTAATAGCCAGTATATTGATCTATTATTTAAGCCTTCTCATTCGGTGAATTATTTTGTCCTACTACTTCGACATGTTTCCTAGTTTGGGTCCTTTGTTTAACACTCTACCCACCCCGCCCACCCAGTTAACGATACTGAAACTTCTGGAAACTTCCAATCAATTTTGGAAGGTTGGATAGATGCAGATTTTCATATCCATAGATACACACTTTTCACTGGGGTGAAATAGGATTGGTTTGCATTGATGGCTTATTGTGTTATGGATATTGGTTGGATTTCTTTAGGTATAATCTCTCTTGCTATGCTTTTGAGCCTCTGGTAAACTTCCTGTCCTGTTGAAGCCAGGGGCAAAACTCCTGAAAAGTTTGCCCTGCATGTGAAATTTTGGAAGAAGAGGGTGGGCTATCAAACCAAGAATGGGAGCATTAGACGTGTCTTCAGATGCTTTCCTTTTTTCAATTTATTTTAACAGATTATGGTTGTAATCCTAAAACCCATACTAGGGGATAATCCCCACTGTACCCTTACCTCCAAATTAACATGCATAAGATTGTATTATTATATTCTACCTCATTGTAAAGCAATTTCATGCTGATACCATCTTGTGCTGCAACCCTGTGCATACTAACCTGAGAGTGAGCTGTATTGAACACAGTGGGATTTACTTCTCAGTACTCATGCACAGGATCACACTGTTATAGACATTTTTTTAAAAAAAACTGCTTTTCACCCAAGAAAAATCAAGATACACATGTGCTTGTTCAATTTAACACAGACATCCCCAAAAAAATAATATAACACTTTCAGTCAGCTATGAAAAATGCCTATTCTTAAAATTAAAAGCAAGTGTCCAGTGCATATCTTAATTGTGGGCGGTGGAAGCGCTTAAAGAGGCCCAATGCTCCTTTATGCATCTGTAATGTCTGATCCACCATGTTTTAAATAGCTATCCTTTTAGTCTCAAGTTTTCTTCCCGTAAACATTTTCACTTTCATTTCAAGTTCTCTGGTCAGTCTCTATGAAAATGGCAAAGCTGCAATTATTTAGCCTTCCCCTGTACTCATCGGTACATGTTTTACATAAAGGTGTATTTCCCCCTCCCCACCCTCCCTACTAGACCTTTATCACCAATAGCATATCTCTATTGGTGATAAGCTGATAAAACTTGCAAGGAGTTCAGTTCATCTGTACTGAGATGTGTATCCTGATTCTGCACGTGTTTATTCAGAAGTAAATCTGAACAAAGTTCAAGAGGGCTTCCTTCTGAATAAACAGGCTTAATATCAAGCTCCATGGAGTTTTGTGCGCTTACACACAGAAAATTACCCAAAGAAACAAACAAACAAAAAACCCATAAAAACTCTGCAACAGAGTATTGCTCTATATCCTATAAAGCAGGAATGTTGGATCTTTTTCAATCTGAGGGTCTTAGATAAAAACTTTTCTAGCGTTGGCCGTAATAACACACTGGCCAGTCTAAAGCAAAAGGGTGGTGGTTTAGGTCAGAGTTATGCCAGTTATTAGAAGTAAAGTTATACATAACTGCTGAGGTTGCTGTTACTACTACTACTATTGCCATTACATAACATTTATTTAGTGCTAACAATATGCTAGGTGCTGTACAAATAATTGGTGATCAATTATTATTGCCCTACTGCAGCCTTTCCCAACCTGATGCCCTCCACATGTTTTGACTTGAGCTCCCAACTGCCCCAGCAGTATAGCCCATGGTCAGGCATGTTGAGAGTTGTCATCCGAAAACATCTGTAGGACACCAGGGTAGAGACAAACACCATACTAAAAGTCCTCCTCAATGTGGGTTGAACAGATATGTGCTGAACTGTGGCTTCTGCTCATGGCAGAGGCCTAGATGATGGGAAAACATAAGAAGAGCCCAGCTCAGTCAGACCAAGGGTCCATCTAGCTCAATGGTCACCTTCAAAGGCCTTTGGGAAGCTTGCAAGCAGGGCTTAAATGTTCTCACCCGTTCTGCTGCTGCATTTGGAGAATCCATTGAGCTATCATAGCTAGTAACCAATGGTAGACCTTTCCTCATGGCTAACCCCAAACATTTTGCTGCCTAAATCAAAGGACAAGATGGCGAACACACACACAATCAATATACAAAAGTGCACTAGAGTGGAAGTTTTAATTCAACTTTGGTAACAGGACAGTCTCCTCCACCACACCTGAGGGAAGCAGGATAGTTTATGGGATGCAGGGCAGGCTTAGTAGATAACTGTCCTCCAACAGAGGGAACAGCATGGAGGCTCAGGGGGCCTTGCCGCGGGGAGCTCTTGCTGCTGCCACACAAAATCTGCCACCTCAGTTGGTTGCCTTGTCCTGCTTCATAGAAGAGCTGGCTGTATATCCTCCATTAATTTCGCTCATTCTTGTTAAAGGGTTTTCAAGGTCCACATCTCGTGGCAGTGAATTCCATATTTATTTATGTACTTTGTGTGCAAATAAGCACTTTCTTTTGTCTTTCCTGAAAGAGTTCATCATGAGCAGGGAGACACCAGCATAGAAACTCAGAGTAATTGGTTGATAAAGCGAATTCACCCCAAAATTAATCTCTACAAAACCAAAAATAATAGCTAATAGCCTCAGCCTAACATATCTTCAGACCCATCGGGTTTTTCACTTGGAAAATATCTGATAGTTTTTTTAATGAACAATTTGAGGCCTATCAGATTATCTGTTTCAACTTGTTTACTTAGCCAATCAGAGGTGCTCTACTAAGCACATTCTTTGTCCTCAGGCAGGGCTAGCCCTATTGTTAGGCAGAGTGAGGCAGCTGCCTCAGGCAGCTGATCTGGGCTGTCATGAAAGGACAGTAAATTGTTACTGGTTTAATTTACTGTTGTTATAGTTCTACTGCTGCTGAAGGGGTGAGGTGCTAGTGGGATTTTCTACCTCAAATGCCAAAATAACTTCACCATCCTTCAGTCTTATGTACCTTGCTGGGTGTGTGGGGGGGTGCCATTTTCTCAGGGCCAGCCCTCCCATGAGGCAGGGTGAGGCCATCACATTGGGCAGCAGAGTGGGTGAATTGCAACACTCCCCCCACCCGCACCCTTTCCAATAGGGCCCACCGCTGCTGCCCTGCCACCTACACAGTGTGCTTTTCCACTTTGATGTTTGCCACAGTGAGAAAGTGGACGGTGGGATTCTCTGGAGCTCTCTGTTTCCCTCATCACGCACCTTTCTTTGTTTTTGCCACCACTGCCAAGTCTGCTCTATGGACAGCCATGAGACTGGAAGAAGCAGCTGCTGGGGCTTGCAAGATCCAGGCAAGCTCTTGCAAGAGCCCCACAATTGCTTCTTCCAGTCGGGAAGGGGCATGATGTGGCTCCATCAAAATGTTAGCAAAATATCTTGGAACCAGGCCTGCCTAGAAGTGTCTCTGCAGTCATGGTGCATTTTAGTCTGTTCCTATAGTTCCCTATTTATGTCCCTATAGAATCTGGACAATATTATGGTCACTTAGAAACTGAATATAGAGGGCTTTGTCTTGATGTAGAGGGTGAGCCAGGGCAGGTCTTCCCAACCCTATGTATTTTGTTTCTTTTTTGTTGCTGTTTCAATGCATAGGTGGCACTTTGGTGCAATTCAGATCTGAAAGCAACGCAACTGAGTACATATCAGGTAATGCTAATATTTTGTGTGAAGAAAGCTGTTTACAGATTGAAACCTGGGCTTTTAAAAAAAAAAAAAACTGAAGAGCAAGGCGGCCTGCTCCAGTTCCTACTGCCACCCAGGGATGGGGGAGAAATGTGTTCAGTTCTCATTTAACGTGCTGTTACCTAATTTTTTTCAAAATCAATACATTATATTAGAAACCTAGCTGATATGCCCGGTGTTGCTCAGGTCCGTGAATAATGTTTACGACATTTATTTGATAAATAATAAATTTCTCTGCACCTTATTCATCTTTAGGCTGGTTGGTTTTTGTAGTTTGGTTGAGTTCGTAAATTGTTTTGTTAGAATCAATGGAAAATTGTGTTAATAAGAACTGTATTTTAAATTAGAGCTTTGTGATAAACCACATTTTTTGTTTTACCTCAAATGCCTACACCTCCCATCATGGCTGGCCAGAGCAGCCGTCTAAACTTCAAAAACAATCAGGACACACAACACCCTTTCTACCAGCTAAAAAAGATCCAAACCTAAAAATATGTTTTCAAAATATACCCAGCATTGCCCAGATATCTGAATTACATATAGTAGGGAAGTGGATCTCAGTGGACGTGAGGAACTGTTGTATGCATGTGCTCTGAAGTTATTATTATGAAAAAAGGAAAGCAGCCAGAACACAGAATACTTTATTGGCATAATTTACTAGATTATATCTACATTTAACAGGTTTTGGCAGAGAGCCAGGATGGTGAAGGAAACTGGTGACTTAGCACTTTTATCTGACATAAAAATATTTAAAATCCAAAATTTCGTGTTTTCAGATTTTTCTGGTACATTGTAAAGCCAGACCTATCAGCATGCCAGATTTCAAGTTTCTACCCGGCATTGCTCGGGCCCCCTAAAATATATGCCTGTGAGTAATCATCTTAAAGTAGCGGCTGGCTAGGCCTGTGAATTAACCTTTAAACAAATTAAATTCATTTCTTTTTTTTCTTCTCTCGCCCTCATGACAACTCTTCAAGGTAGGCCAGTCCTAGGCCTGTGAGGTAACTTTAAAACAAATTAAATCAGTTTCTCCCCCCCCCCCTCACCTTCAATGCATGGCCAGGGCTGCCTTGAAGCTGTCACCATAATTTTCCTTATCCCCACAGAAATCAAAAACTACAACTCCCAGCATGCCTTTTGCTGTAGTGCCTGATTTGATCAATGGGATCCTGCTGCTGAAGGTCAGGGGAAGTGAATTCTGGCTGAGCCAGTCCATACTACACTGTGCAATCAGGGCCCATAGGTAGGCCATGAGGGAGCTGGCTTGCTGACTAATGGCTCACTTAGTTGCCATTGGCAATGGGCCCAGTGCTGCAGCCTCCTCCCCTCCTGCTCCCGATGGGGCCTAGCAACTGAGGCAGCTGGCCCCAGGCCTCTCCCCTCAGGACCAGGAGGATGAGGCACTACCAGATAATGACTGCCGAAGCCTGATAAGTCTTCCCTCCTGCCCAAGGCATGCTGGGAATTGTAGGCATAAGCCTAGGGCCCTGAATAACATGTTAATCTTTGAACACCATCTGAGATGTGGTGGAAGACAACTGGAGAGCCAGCTATCTTAGTGTTGCACCCTGCTTGTGGATTTCTGAATAAAGTTTATGATTTGTATGTAACAGCCTGACTATACTATTGAGATAGAAGAGTGAATGGAGGATTGACTGATATAGCTGAGGCTAGAATGGAATGGTGGGCAGGGTTAGTGGCAGTTGGAGAACATCAGGTAGGAGAACAAAGACAGTTAGTGAGAGGTCAGAGTTTGCTCACCCATACTTTATTTTAAATCAGCCACTGTACATGCCTTTGGCAGTCTGCAGTTGCCCACATCCTCTGAGACATCCTCTTGTTGCTGATAATGTTCCTCAATAGAACGTCGAGGAGTAGCATCGCCAAGGAGGGGAGGTAAGCAGCTATCAGTGGACGCACCCAGCTCTGGCCACTCCTGCTGGGATTGCCTTGGCCTGTTCTTCTCACCCACTAAGTGCTACATCAGGAGCCTGTACTGAAGGGCCAGGGCTGGGCCAGGCATTTCCTCCCTTTGCCAGGTCTGTTTCTGGGCATGCACAGAGTGCCTCCCCTTCCTCCTTCCCTCTTAAGGGCAAAAGCTACACACTTGCTTCCCCCAGCTTCTGAGAAAACAGCGATATCAGGACAGAGTGCCTTTGAGCATGTTTGGCCCCTCAAAGTCATGCTGTTGTATCTAGTTACATTTCAAAACCACGCAGAGGGTGGGAGGAAGCACTGCAAATGGATGCAGCCCATTTATGTGGGCTGTTTCCTTTTCTGTAGAATTGGGTTGACTGCTCAAGACCAACCTTAGGAGTCAGAGTTGTAAAAAATACACAGCAGCAACTCACAATGGCTGCCAAAGGCCAGTAAGTCTGGCCTCCTACCCAAGGCATGCTGGGAGTTCTGCCCAAAGCATGCTGGGAGTTGTAGGCATAAACCTAGGTTTTTAATAAATTCTTTAAAAAATACTTAAAACCCCAAAGTTTGTGTTTTTATATATATTTTTTGGTACATTGTACAGCCAAACCTATCACTGTGTCACCATGTCAAGTTTCTAACTCATCTGGAAGTGGGTAAACATTTCTGGACATATGTGATGTAGGCTGACCAGATAAAATCCAGGTCAGGGCTCCTGTAACTTTAACAGTTGTAGAGAAAAGGGAATTTCAGCCAGCGTCATTTGTATGCAATTAGTTCCTGGTGATATTCCCTCTTCATCACAACAGTTAAAGGTGCATGCACTATACTAGAGTGACCATATACAAAAGAAGGCAGGGCCCCTGCAACTTTAACTGTTGTGATGAAGAGGGAATTTCACCAGGAACTAATTGCATACAAATGACGCTGGCTGAAATTCCCTTTTCTCTACAACTGTTAAAATTACAGGAGCCCTGACCTGGATTTTATCTGGTCACCCTAATGTGACGCACACATACTTTTTGTTTTATAGGTAGAGATTGCTTGGGGAAACATGTTTACTATGCCAAATGCATACAAAAATGCATCTATTGGGATAAATGTGCAGCCAAATGCTGATGTTTTTTCATGTGAATTTTTTACAAAAATTCTCAAAAGTTCAAGATCTAACTGAACGTAAGACTGGAATAATGAGAAACTGAATTGACAAATCCTTCCATCCCTATTGCCCTCACTATAAGGCTTGGAAACTGGACCTAGGCCAGAAACTAAGGCCAGATCTACACCAAGCAGGATATAACACTCTGAAAGCAGTTTGAAAGCAGTATGGAATATGTCTTGGGCCCCAACAGTTATCAGTGCAACAGTTATCCTGCCTAAGAAACCATGTTTTTAGGTATTGGGGAGGGATGTGTGGGCAAGATGTTCTTGATGGTCCCCTCTCCATGAATGGGCAGACCCAAGGCCATCCCAAGACATTTTAAAGCCTGAGAACGACAATATGGCACCCCTTCCATTCCATGTACCAAAGCCGATCAGCCTGGCAACTGATGTCAATACTGGCAGTGTGTGCCACTGCACCTATGGGCAGCACGCTAGCTTAGGGGAGGCACAGCACAGAGCATGACATATGGCACCCAGAGCTCAGTCATCACTCTTGCCCACCCCACCCCCAGCAATAGGCCCAATAGGTACCACATCCCAAAGAGAGAAGAAAAGCTACCTACTGCTTGTTCCCCTGGCTCCTCTCACCGTGTGATTGCTCGAGAGGGTTGTTGAAAAGGCAGCAGCAGATGCAACTAGGTGGGGCAACAGGAGCAGGAAGCTCCAGGAATGGGCAGTGAGCCCCTTAATGGGGTGTGGACATCTGCAGTTACCCAACAATGCCAACCCTCAATGCCGGCCCTGCTAATGTATCTAAACATGGAAACTAAATGAATTTTTGGTTCATTTCTTGCCTTCTTATTTGCTACTTCTCTTGGTTTCACAGTGACCTCAGATGCAGTGAGAGATAATCAGCCTATCTACACTACTGCTTTAAAATGGTTTAAAATGGTTTATAACAGGTTTGAGAACTGTTGGGGCCCAGGACACACTCCATATACAGTTTTCAAAACATTTTCAAAGTGTTTTTTTTCCTGCGTGTGTAGATAGGCTCACCGTCTCAAATCTCCAGTTATCAACTGAGCTTCTGAAGCTATTTTAAAGTATTCTATATAAAATCACTTTCTGAGCTTTATTTTTTCTCTCTCGCTTGTCTCTTATAAAAATCACAGACTTCCTGAAAATATAAAGTTTTAGGAGTTTGGTATGTTTGACTAAGGGGGTGAACCAGGGCGCTAACTTGAAAAACTGGACTAGGCGGAAAGAGAAAACAAGGCACTCATCACTTCTGCCTGTGAAATTCTGAAGCTTGTATAACATTTATTGGCATCCAACTGATGCTGTGGCCACCTGAAGCATCAGACAGTTATAAGGCAATTCACTCATACCGACCTTATCAAAGAGTGCTAGATGAGAGCTGGTGTTGTAATGGGGAATTTAGATTCTATGCTCCTTGATGCAGGCTTCCACCTTTGTTTAGTTGTTTGTTTTTAAATATATATATTGCCTTTCTCCCCAAAAGGATTCAAGATGGCGCTTTAGCTTATCTTAGGGGCACAATCCTATGAATGTTTAGACAGGAAAAAGTCCTACAATTCCCAGCATTCCCATGTTTGATTTACACTAATTCCCCAACCATCCCACTAGTTCTTCAAATCAGGTGGCTTGCAAAAATAAATGCAATAAACACCTGGATCACCATTGCCCCCCGATCCACAATCGGGCACAATCCATGCATGCATGTTTATATACAGAAAAAAGGCCTCCAACTCCCAGTGTGCCCCAGCCAGCTGTGCTAGCTAGGACATGCAGGGAGTTAGGGGCATTTTTTTCTGTCTAAACATGCATAGGATTGTGCCTTAAAGTAATCACGAATGTTGCTGAACTCCCAGTAATATCAGTAGGACTTATTTCTCACTTACCATGTTTAGGATGAGTCTATGTGTCTTATAGAAATCAATGAACTAGCTGTGTCAAATGTTCTCATGCAAATACTTTGGAAGATGTGTATATTTTTATGGGTTTGCTAAAGTATTTAAAATGCTCCTCCAACTCAGCCCAAGACACAACTAACTTTAGGTTACTATCTTACTCACACTTATCTGGACTTACTTCTGAGTAAAGCTGTAAAGTTCTGTAAATCACATTGATTTCAGTGGACTTCAGGCTGCACTCCTGAAGTCCATGAGATTATGCCCCACTGAAATCAATGGGACTTCTGACTAAACAGGCTTAAGATTTCGCTGTTAGTCGCAACTAACCTTTGCTGACTTGCTGTCACTGGCAATAAATTCCAGTGAAATCAAAGAGCCCAGCCCTGTAAATGGAAATGCTTTTCATGGGACTTACTCCCAAATAAGTGTGCATAGGGTTGCAGCCTTAACTGCAATTTAGTAATGCATGAGGAGGGGAGGAAAGACTTTTTTAAAAAAGAAAGTTGCAAGGCATATTCTCCAATCCCAGGCAAGATCATCCCCCCCCCCCCCCTGTGTTCAATGGGTTTTAGGTATGTTTCCATAGATATGCAGCCTTACACTGTAAAACGGGGGGGGGGGCAGGGGGCGTCCTTTGCTGCGCCGAGAACAAATGTCTGCGGCTTACTTCTGAGTAAAAATACTGCAAGGCCTTCAGGTTTGGGCCCGAACCTTGGAAATCACGCCCAACACGCAGGGCTATAGGGGGGTGGGGTTTTCAAGGGACGTTGTTTTGAAATGCTCTCATTGCGTTTGTAAACGAGAGATAAAGGTATTAGGAGCAGAGATCCGGGGAGGAACTGACACAGCAGCCAGCAGGAAGTGGAGTCGTCCTTACGACATCTCTGGTGGACGATTCCCTTTGAGCGCAATCCAGAGAAAAGAAGAAGGGTTTGAGTTCGAAACGCGCCTTGTCAATTTCACTTTGCGCCAGTGTGGACGAGCGCGGCGCCAACGTGAGTTCGCTGCCGAGCGCCTCGTTTTCCCTTTTGGGAGACGGGAAAAATCCTTGGATGGATCCGGACGTAGGATTGTGGACTGCCTATAGACAAGAGAGAGGCAGAGGACTAGAGAGTTGGGCGGGGGTGCTGAGGGGGGTGAACATGCTCTTCAGAGCAGGGCCGTGCAAAGGGGGGGGCAGTGACGCCAGTTGGTCCGGGGCCCACGATTTTGAGGGGACACTCTGACCAGGAGGTCCCCCCTAGCTTACGCTACTGCTTCTGTAGCGTAGCCCCTCGAGAAGGGAGGAGCCCGCCTCTCGGAAACAGCGCAGAAGCCGTCCCTAGTGAAATTCTGAATGTGAAGAAGTGATGTCTTACATCTTGAATAAAAGTGCTTCCCATTACCTTTTTTATAAATCGTTCTAGTTCATATATGTATTTAGCACTGAATCAGTGCCACGGATTAAAAAATACTTAATGAGCAGTTTGAAATGGGGGGGGGGGGAGCACTTCCCATCTGGCCTGGGCATATTACCAGTTTTGCAGAGCCCTGCTTCAGAGCAGCGAGGAAGAAGTTTGGAGCTTGTGGTTTCTGTACCCAAGCGGCCCAGGAGCGCGGTGTTTATAAAAGGAGCACCTGATGGACTCTGAACCAGGCGGTTGAGAGAAGTGGCTCTCCCGCTCCAGGCCTGAAGAAGCGCACCTTTTTCCAGTGGAGGCTCATGGCTCCGATGTCAGTGGGGCTCCGAATCCCCTCTGGGTTTCAGTCAGGACCATTCAGAACTCTACAGGAGCTATCGGAGGTGCTGAACCCTAGCTCCCAAATATGTTTGGCACCTTGGATAACTCCTTCAGAGTTCTGGCTGGTTCTGACTGAAACAGAGAGTGGGTTCCCAGCCCCACTGTCATCAGAAGCACCCAGCCTCCTCTGACTCCCCACTCCCAAGTGTGCCAATGAGATCTTCCCATCTTCGTGGTGGAGGTTCATCAGAGGCAAAGAGGGTGAGCAAGCGGGTCCCAGAAACGCAAAACTCCTCCCCGTCCCCCTAAAAGGCTTTCGTGAAAATCGCTTTGGCTTAATAAAATATGGTTTCTCTTTGATAACGCACACACATACACACACACACACACACACACACACGCCACACATACAGCATTTTACGCTGGAAAGAATTCCGGCTGATGCCAAGACAATTTGGGATGGATCAAGACGTAGTCATACTTAGAATAAACCCACGGAAATCAATAGGAGTTAAGTCAATCAGGACTTACGTGTCATTGATTTAAATGGGCCTATTCTAAGAATTACTGCATCTGGATTTAAGGTTTAGAGAATCGGAGTGTAATATGTGCTCCAATCATTGTACTTTGCGGTGGGGGGTGGGGTGAGGTAGACTGCGATCTTATAAATTTATCTCCTTGGATGTAAATCCCACTGAACTCCTTAGAAGTAATTTCTGGGTAAACATGCATATGATCCAGCTGTTCATTTTGTTAGAATTGCACCCAAATATATATTACCCAAATATATCTTAGCAGATGCTTTCTCATTTGCACAGTGGTCTGTCTTTGAAATTAAATTTTGCTGCTTCTCACAAAAGCCTTGTCAAAACAAGTCACTGATATCCAGGCTAGGCAATTGAAGCTGAAAAATAAGTGACATGCCCAAGGCCATCTAGTGAGTCCGTAGCAGAGGAAGGATTTGGAAAATCTCCAAGTCACTACCCACTGGAACACACAGGCATGCCGCAATTCTAGAGCTCCAGTCCTGTACACATTTACGTAGGAGTAAGTCCCATTGAACTCAATGGTGCTTCCTTCTGAGTAGATATCTACAGGATTATTTATTTGGAAGTAAATTCCCATGTAATCCATGTGACAACCTTCCAAGAAAACATATTTAGGATTGAGATGTTGATTTTTTTCCCCACTGGGTACTCTCTTTGCTGATGCATTCTGCGGTCACCAAAGAGAGAAAAGAAAGAGACCCCCTAATTCCTCCTCCCAACACACATACTTCTGCGGGATGATGCAAGACCATCCTAGAAAAATTAGAAACTCCTGGCACGATCTAGGCAAACCGCTTTAGAGAGGAATATCAGCAAACTTCCTGCCCCCAAGGCGCTTACACAACCATGAAGCGCAATCTCCCACGTGTTTATTCAGAAGTAAGACCTAACGTGTTCAATATGCCTTATTCCCAGTTAAGGATGCATAGGATTGCATTCTTAGCTGGGTGTGATCCAGCCGAAGTTGAATATTCGGAAGTCATACTGATTTTTGTATGGGTTGCTTATTTGTTGAATCTTATGCATGTCTCCTCAGCAGTAAGCCCCATTGAGCTCAATGGAATTTATTCCCAAATACATCGATATAGGACCGGGCTGCACAGCCACTACACTCTGGAAGGGTTGTGTCCTGTATTTCAAAAGGGACAGCACGAAAGACGGACCCATAGTAACTAAACGCCAGAGGGGGAACAGGACTGGCAGGGGCTCAATCCTGCCGCATAGAATAAATTTGCATCTGGCGTTCTTCCCTCACCTTTTTTTATCCTCACAACAACCCTACAAGGTAGGATCAGTTGCAAACAGTGGAGGTTGGTGCCTCCGATTTTGGAAAGACTGTGAATCCATTCTGGGTTTCAGTCAGAACCAGCCAGAACTCTAAAGGAGCTATCCAGGGTGCTGAACCCTATCCCCAAAATAGGTTCAACATCTTAGATAGCTCCTTGAGAGTTCTGGCTGGTTTTGAATGAAACCCGGAATAGATTTACAGCCCCACCGAAACCGGAGGCAGCAGCCTCCACTGGCTGAAAGACAGTGACCAATGAGCTGACTGCAGATCTGAACCTGGATTCCCCCACTCCTAGTTTGAAAACTAACCGCTGCGCAACACTGCCTGGCTAAACCAAAGCTTCGTGACTTCAGATCGGAACAGTACTTTGAAACCCGTCTGCACAGGGAACGCAAACAAGACCCAGGGAGCTCCTTACGGGTTGTATTAGTTTTATTTTATTTGCTCGGAGATTTAATTTTTTTTAAGTGGACTTCTGCCTACAGGGGAGAAAGGAGAGCGGATAATTCGAAGCGCCATGTAAATTCGAAGCTCCGGTCAAAAGTTTCAACCAAAGTGCAACTCAGGAGGGGAGACAGAGAGAACCACGTGACAGAGAGAAGTTTGGAGAACGTGGCGTTGAATGAATGGGGATACAGTGGATTTGAAGTCAGGGTAATTTAAGTAGCTCCTCCAGGCAATCGGAGATACGAAAGGCTCTCGCTTAAATTAAAGGCAGCCCCGGGAGTCCATTGAGAGCGGCTTTGTCCTACATTGTTACTCCGGAGAAAACGGAGCTGGGTAAATCGGCGCTTTTCCTCCGCATCCTGCCCTCCAGTCCGGTTTTGCCTGATCGATTGACGTACAGCGCGATTCTCGACACGCGTCTACTCGGAAGTAAGCTTGTTCCCTTGTAGGCGGGTCCAAAGTCTCAGCCGTAGCTCTTGACTCTCAGAAGTAAGTCCCACTAGGTTTGCAGTGGGCTGGGGATGACGGGATTTATGATCCATGCCGCCTCCTGGGAAGAAAGTCCCAAGGAGTTCAACCTGTGTGTCTAGGATTGCAGCTTTCATGGAGCTTATTCCGAAATATGCATGCACAGCGCTGACTTCTCTGTTGCCGCTAGGCATAGATTTAGTAGTAAATTATTCGTCTTTCTCCTGGGAAGAGATGGAGGGGGACTCTCCATATATGACCTGAAACCATCCTAAAACTAGTGGAAGACGCCAGGCATTTAGACAAATAGACTCTCCTTTGCCCTGAGTCCTTGAGTTAGGAAGGGTAATGAGTAACAAATGGATACAATGTCATCAACTCGACGTTATGACTTTTTCGCTTTTTTTCATAGTTTAATATCTCTGCGTCTAGACTCTAGTCGAGAGATAGAGAGATAGAGAGATGATGATGATAGATAGATAGATAGATAGATAGATAGATAGATGATAGATAGATAGAGATAGATAGATAGATAGATAGATAGATAGATAGATAGATAGATGATAGATAGAGATAGATAGATAGATTCTATGGCTCTATATAGACAGGCAGTATACCTCACAGGCTTTGCCTGCCCACTGATCCACGCCCAGAATGATGCAATGATGGGGATGCTGTCATATTTTCTAACTGGTCCATCCTGGCTGGACCAACCACTAGTGATGCTCGAAAAGCTTCCATGACTTGGGCTCAGAATCCCGTCTACAGGAATAAAGTAAGGCCTCCTATTGCTATGGTCTAGAAAGAACATTTTCCTAGAAATTTACCAGCTCCACAAACTGAAATCTCGGCACCTTCCTGACTAGAGAGAGGAACTACTGGACCCACTTATATCTCTAAGCAGACCTAGGGCTGAGTTCCTGGAAAGGTTTAATACACGCATGAATCTAATGTTTACGGGTCTCCTGTAGTCGCTACCATAGTCCAGGCCTTCCTCCTCCTCTCCTCTCCCTCTTTGGATCATGATGTGATCAACAGCCTATGAAATCCTGCTAGGATTTCAAAGACTTGTGTGGAGGTAGCGGTTCGAGTGTTTAGACTGGAATTGGGGAGGCCAGGATTCAAGTTCCCACTGGGCCCTGAAGCTCACTCGGTAACTTTAGGCCAATCACAGATTCCAATCTAACCTATTTTACAGGGTTGTTGTGAGGATATCATGGAGAGAAGGAGGCTTATATACTCCATCTGAGGTATAAATGTAAATGCAAATCCTAATAAAATATCTCAAGGAAGTGGCTGGGAGTAAATCACATTATCAGTCATGGGGGGCGGGGGCGGAGGGAGGGAGCTGTGCAAAATATGCAGTCTCCGAACCGACAAGAGAAGCTCGCCCTGTTTTTCTCTCCGATCACTCTTTTGTTGCCCCCTAGTTTTGTAGTAGCCGGCCACTTGACGGAGATTGGAGTAGAGGAAGGTCCTCTCTGGTCCTTGGTAGTAGTATCTACTATTCAGTTGGGGTTGGCTGGAGGAGGCAGGCAACAGACCCCTGGCCAGCAACGCTGATCGGAGCTGTCGCGATGGAGTTCTTTTAATTCACCGTGTGGAGCCAGCGGCCAGTCTAAGCGACTGACCTGTAGCTTCGGGGCAAGCGGTCAAAGTCGAGGAGAAGGTGAGGCGAGGGAAGACAAGAACACGGTGCAGCTGGTGCTTTACAGGCGAGCGAAAGGAGCTTGCTTGCGCACAAAGAGTCGAGGATCAGGACTTTCCATTTTCTGTGTTATGACTTCTTGAGAAAACTTGAGAGCCAATAAAGCCCCCCATAATAGCTCTTAAATGACACTCCCACCCAGCTATCATCAGAGCCCGAGTTCCTACTCATTAGAAGCACGTTTCCTAAAACCACTCCAACTTTTACATAAACCGTTTCTAGGTCTGAGCTCCTCAATAGTGCATTCAGAAAGATGTGTGTTGTTGTTTATATTAAAAAGGAAGAGAAAGGCGTCCATCCCAATAGCACTGGAAGTTGCTTCGCATCTAATTTTGGCGCAAGAAAGGTATTTTTCTAAGTATATAAAGTTTTCCGCTGTTCCCAAGGTTATTTTGGAGGGGAGAGTGTGTTTTTTTTATTGTTTGTTTGTTTTTTGTAGTGTTGTTGTAGTTAAACAGGAACAGCAGGCGAAGTCTTGATTAGGACCGTGGGGGAAATAATCATGAAAACCATCAAACGCGGACCCTAGGACAAGCTGATCGGGACCGGGCATCCCCCGAAACGTGAGCCGAGAGAGGGCGATTCCTGCTCCCCAAAAGAAAACGCAGGGGGATTTAAAGGCACAAAGAAGCACATGCGCGGCGACGGAATGCGGGGTTCAAACCGTGGCATCTATTGGGTGACTTGGGGAAGTTCAGAAGGACTTAGAAGAGGGAAGGGTTGCCCTAGGTTGGCTGGTTGATCCGCCGATCTTCTTCTTCTTCTTCTTCTTCTTCTTGAGCTCGCTCTGGTAGTTTCAGTAAGCTGTGGGACACGATCCATCCAAAACGAGGCACTTTTTTTTTTTTTAAGTCCCATGGATTTCTAGGGAAGCCTTAAGCATCGGGCACGCGCTTCCATTTCTCCCACCGGAATAATTCGGAACTCAGCGAGCCCTACGCTTGGGTGGTAATGGCAGGGAGGTTGAGGGCTGTCTTATGTTTGTCAGGACGCAGGAAACTAGAGGCGGTAGTAAGTCGTGGAATTCGCACGGACCGATCTGCTCCGATTCCTGTCTTCTGGGGTTTCCTGGAAACGCAAAGAGAGGAGAGCTGGGGGAGAGCGTAAAAAACTCCTCCCGCCTACCCCCCAAGTTAGGTGATTTGGCAACATCTGGGGACATCAGTGTTCCCCATGTAAAATAGTGGCAACCCACAAGGGACACGAAGGGGGGCGTTGGGGAGGTGGGGTTAGAGAGAGTTCCGTTCCACAATGACACACACACATACTTCCTCAGAGCTTTGCACAGAATGCAACAAGGTAAGATCAGGCTCGATCTGTACCTTAAATTACTAAGCAGTTAGCACGGTGTTTGGGTGACATTTGCCCCGGGGTAAAAATACTTCTTGGAACAATCCATGAAGGCCGATCTCTGTCTCTTTCTCCTCCTCGGACATGTCTTGGAGGCGAGCTGCAGTTGTCCCCGGCTCGTCCCTCGGACCACTCACGCAGCCGGATCGTCCGTGCGTTTGCTCAGAACGAAGGCACCCACTGCCCCCAGGTTGGCTCAATAGCGTCTCCTTCCAAACCAGCGTGTGCGTAAGAACTGCAGGACGCAAAGCCCCGGTCCTAGGCACGCTTGTTTGGAAGGAAGCCCCGCCGTTTTCAGTGGATTGGAGTCCCAAGGCGATGCCAGGGGAAGGGAATACGAGGAGAGGACAGCTCCCTCCCGGGCCAGATCGACGCCTTGTGTCAAATCATTGAGAATGTGGAATACAAAGCAGGAACTAGCATTATGAAAGCAGTATATGGAATATGGACTGTGCAGATCTAGCCTTGGTATCCCAAACCCCCAGAGTCTGAGAGGAAGGGACAGGAGTTCTCTGCTCTTACACCCGCGGGGTAGAATAAGGGGAGCGGAGTTGCTGCGGGGAGGGGGGAGTGCTTAACATATTTTTTCTTACAAAAGTAACTCAGAACCACATTGCGGCAGCCAGACCTTAAGACCCGCGCGACTTTCCCACATTTAACCAGGATGGAGAATGAATGGGTCAGTCCGGTTTAACAACTTGGGGGGTGGGGGGTGGGTGCTAAAGAGGAGGAGGTGGGCTGGAAGAACCAATTGGGCTCCTGCCTCATTGGCTGCACAGGTAGTGTCGCCCCCCTCCTCGTTTCCTCCCCCCCCCTTTTACACACAAACGCTCACATTCACACGCTCGCCCTACCGCCCCTCCCTTTCTCTTCCCTCTGCTGGGAAGCGCCTCTTTCTTCATACAGGCAAGCGGAGTTAGGCATCTGCTCAGAACCAGAGTGACTCCGGAGTAGGGAGAGTCAGGAGTTCGCCGCACTCTCGCCGCACCGGGGCAGCAGGGCGAGGGGGTCAGGAAGAGGGTGGGCAGCACAGGTCGCGCGCCCCTCCTCCTCCTCCTCCTCCGCTCCTTCCCCTGAAGCGGATCCCCTGAAGTGAGAGGCAGAGCAGGCGCTCCATTCCCATCGGGGAACCGGGGCGCTCGGCGAGCTCGGAGGCTCCACCCCGAGGTTGCCAAGCTGCCCGCGGCGTCCGGCAGCTAGAGGGGAGAGGAGGGCGGCGGCGGCGGCGGCGGCGGCAGCTGCCGATCGCGCCCTCCCCGCAGCAGCAGC
Organism: Anniella stebbinsi; assembly: GCA_029215795.1. Taxonomy (NCBI): domain Eukaryota; kingdom Metazoa; phylum Chordata; class Lepidosauria; order Squamata; family Anniellidae; genus Anniella; species Anniella stebbinsi. The sequence continues at coordinate 109,961,705 of JARDYH010000004.1, read as the reverse complement.
GGGAGCAGCCGCCGCCTCCGTCCTGCTGGTCGTGGCTTCCCCTGCCCGCGTCCAGGTGCCGCCGGACCGTCACGGAGCGCCACTCGGCTCGCGGCCGCCTTGTCATGCTGCCCAAAGTGGAGACCGAAACCCTGGGACTCGCCCGATCGAATGGGGAACGGGGGCAGATGCCGGAAAACATGCAAGGTAAGGGGACGCCAGCGACTGAGCGGGGCTGGCAAGCTCGGAGGGGCTCCGGCCGGAAGGTAGGCGAGCGGGCGGGCGCAAGCCGAGCCGCCTCTCCCCCTACGCGCCGGGAGGGCTCCCTGCAGTCTCCTCCCCTCCAGCAACTTTCAGGCTCCCGAGCTGGGCGGTTTCGAAAGCGCCCTCGCGGCATGGCTAGAAGGCGCATTTCTCCAAGGATCGCAGCCTGAGGCTCCAGATGATCATCATAATCATCATAATAAAAGTAATCTTTATACATGTTATTTTCAGGAGCTTCAGGCTGCGATGCTCAGAGTAGAGATTGCCCTGCGTGGGATTTACTTCGGAGTAAACCCGCTTCGGATCCTCTAAGTCCACGCGCCCTGGGTTTACCAAGTCCCCATTGCGCTCCGCGCGGGGCGCTTTTACTCGGGAGTAACCGCCTTGGAAGTCAGATTGCAAGTAAACGCATCTCAGGTCGGGCTGCTCCCGCAGGCGCACTTCCGAGGAAGTCCGCCCCTGAAGGCGCATAAGCACTTCTCACCAAGGGGAGACCTGCGCGGTTTGAAGTCATGGGAACTTGGGATCCGGCGTTTTGTTTTGTTTTAAATTTTGCTTTTTGCAACAGAGGGTGAAATGCGCCCTGAAATGTTGGATTTGTTGGTTCTGGAGAACAGCCACAGTTATCTTGGAAGTTGCAGAGCAATTTGGAGGGGGGAATATTTGCAGGTCAGCGTGTTTAGGATTGAGGCGTTTAAAAAAGGAAAGAAATGGGATCAACTTTCATTGTGATGAACAGGATACCAGTTTTCAAGTCACACGGAAATCTTCATCGGCCACAATGTGACCCAGAAGTTCTCTCTCTCTCTCTTTCTCTTAAAGATGAATGAAGGACCAGCCTCCCCAATGGGGGGGGGGGGCACTCCCAAAACTTATTTATTTATTCGCCAAACAACCACAGAAGTTGGCACAATAAAACAGATCTCCCGGTTTTTCAGTACGGTTTATGCAGGGAAAGGGTGTGGGGGAGGTTGGAGGAAAGAGAGACCGGGAAATTTGTAAGCTCCTACCTGGAAATCTCTTAATGCCTTCTTTGGACAACAGCAGCGAGCTGTGAGGTCCTTTGGCCAGCGAATTAAACTGGAGGTCTACAGTTTTGCAAAGAGAAATGGGGGGAGGGAGTGTGGTTGTTTATTCTGCTTAGGGAGTTGGGGAGCCCAGGAATCAGTGAAACTGGTTGCCAACGGGAGAACCTAAAGTCTCTCGTTCTCTCGCTCTCTCACACACATACACACAGACAGACATGTCCGGGACAGAGAGCGGATCGTGCTAACCTTGCACGATGGCAGAATCAGAATCAGGCAGCCTGGGACACCAGCCTTTCTGGGGAAAAGATGAGATCCCGAGAGGCAGCGGCCCTTCGGTAGGACTAGCAGGGCTGGCAGCTCCTTCCATGGGGCTCCGGCGGGAGACCCCCGCCATGCTAGGATCGGACGAGATGAAAAGGAACAGAAAGGATCTTCCGATTCTCCTTCTCGTTGCTCGCCCTGTTGTCCTAGAGAGTCCGTGCAGCTCCACTTGCGATTGACCACCAGAGGCTTCAAGGTCGCGTGGTGGTCAGAGGGGATCTAATTGATTCGAGACTTCGAATTCCGGCTCACAGATCCCACTGATTGGTGATTGGGGGGGGGGGGGGGAGAGGGAGGGCCAGGCTCAGAGGGGTGGACGGAAAAGACCTCGTGGTGCCTGGTTTCCTGAGGTCCTTCCCTCCCTCGCCGACTCCCGCAGGAGGCAGCCGATCCTGGGGGAATCTCTTATTCCCCCAAATGCTTTCGCTTTCTTGGCACCCCACCCCCGACCATCCATCGCGCTGCTGTGCGAAAGCCAGGTTTCTTTCCGAGATACACACGTGGTGAAGCTTGCAGTCCCAGGGGCGCTGAGAGCGGGGGAACATTTAAACAGCCCCTGGGCTGCAACCCAGTGTATTCCTAGTACAGACCCGCAGGAGCCCCCAGGAGCCCGCCCGAGCGCTTTTTTGAGGCCAGAGGACTGCCGAGAAAAGTTTCTGGAAACGCTCGATCGGCTCTGGCAAACTTTCTGGGAAAGAAAGTACGAGTAGAACGGCCGGTGGGTGGTGTCCCGTATCTAAGTTACGCTCCGTTCATTTCAATGGGACTACTCTAGGCATGGATGCAACGGGGTGGGGGCGTCCTTCGAGCTGCTGGGCACTGGGAGGGGAGAGAAAATCGGGGATCAAGGGGGCAGGAAAGTTTGTTTCGGAAAAACTTCCGCGGGAGAACCAGGCGCGCCCCTCTGACCAGTTTGCTAAATATGGAGGGGTTTGGGGGGGGGGGGTTGCAGCTGATCTTTCTCTGGCATCTTCAGCGAGAGAGGGGGGCGAAATGGAGGGAAAGGGGTCTCTGGGGAACTAGGGGAGACGTGTCCCATTGCATCGCCTTCTTGCCATGCGCCTGTTGGGTGTGTTTCCCTGATGAAATCTAATGATCGATCTTAGCAGAGAACTCAAGAGGGCCACTTTGGGATCCACTTTAGTCACCTCCCTAGAATCCTCCTTCCTGTGGATGTGCGATCAGTTCGGATGCGGGAATCATGGGGCGTTTGGGGGCCTGCAGTCGAAAAGTACGCTTGCTAAGGAGCGAGACCCATTGAACTCCTTGTGAGTCTCAATTTGGGGGGGGGGGGGCGCTTCCCAAGCGCGATCCAAGACATGTCTACTCAGAAGTGAGTCCCAAGTGAGTCCAGGGGGCTTCCTCCCTCTCTCTAGTAAGCGTGTTGGTTTAGGATTGCGGCCTCCCTCGATTGTCTTCGAGGCGATCTCCTTCCAACTCCGCACGCTTTTAAGGAACTGCTGACTTTTCGAGGGCTGCGATCTTCTCTGGCGTTTATTTAACTTGGAAGTCGGTTGCTTTCAAATCAGCGCCTCCGAGCCGACGTGTTTACAGTGGCGTGTTTATCCAGTCCCATTGACACCGGCGGGCTGGCCCTAAACACATCAACGTTATCTGGAATGACTTCACCAAGGCATTGAATTACTTGGGGAAAATCTCCTCAGCGCGTCCGTGTCGGTGGGACTCTTTTCCCAGCCTACGTGTTCGAGGATTGGGCAGCCCCTTTCAGAGGGTGGGTGGCTGATTTGGGGTGTCCTGAAAAGGGCAGCGAATTGCTAGTGATTTCATTCATGATTGTAGTATTGCGAGTCCGCAGAGAAAGGCGCTTGTGCGACTGTCTGCTTCTGCAGTCAATAACTTGGCTGGCCTTGGAGACTGTGCACCTTGCCTTTTTTTTTTTCCTGGGGGTGGGGAAGGGCGGGGAACATTCCCTGCTCTGCCTCAGGCAGCAGAAATGTCTCTGGAAGGCATTGCCAAAGGGGATCTCACTCACCTTCGCAAACATAACTACCCGATCGCAGAGACTTCAGGGGGAATCCAAAGGGGGGGGGGGTCTTCCTCTTAGAGCTGGCAGCCGGATTATTCTTCTTTCTTCTTCCCCGCCGAGACTCCCACCGGAAGCACAAGTTGGAAACTGAAGGGATGGAGGAAGAGGGGAAGCCCTCGCTGAAAATCGCCTCCTGGATGGAGGTGCCCACCGGCTCGAAGTTATGTCGTGAAAAGCACCCATGAGGTCGCCTCACCCCGGTCTGCCCCGCAGCACAGGTCCAAGCAGATCTCCCCTGACCTATTAGTTACCCTCTTTTATTTCAATAATACCCACGCGGATGTTCCCTTCTTATCTACAACAGGCAAAGTAAGGCCCAGATCTACCCACCCACCTATTTTCCCATCCACCCAATTTCAGCACTAGCCGAGGCCCGCATGAAGTTTTAGTTGGTGTGTATACCTGCAGAATGGTAGAAGAAAGTTTTGAAGTTAGAAAGCTGGCTCTTGAGGCATTTCCTCCCTCCGATTGGGAAACAGAGATGTGCATGTCGAGGAATAAGTTTTTATTTTCTAATAGTGCATTCATCTGCATGCATGCCTACCCAGGAGTAAATGGTTAGTTGTATGTAGGATTGCAGGCTAAGTAGTTTGGGATTCTGAATCCGCATTAGCAGCTCAACTGCAAAGCTGGGTTGTGTGAATTAGGTGTGTGCATGTGTGTGCGTGCGAGAGAGACAGACAGACAGACAGAGTGTTGTTCCCCAATATTTACTTAGAAAGTTCCCAAAACAAAATTGGACTGTCGTTTATTATAAGGTATCTTTAGCCCTGGATTAACCATTAAGCAATATAAACACGTGCTTAGGTCAACAAGGGAAGGGGGCACCACAGAGTACCATAGTTGTAGCCATCTAATTTTAAGGAATATATAATTTAAAAAAAACAGTTTATATTTAATATGGTTGTGTGTTCTGGCGTGGGGGATGATGGCCTTGAAGAAAACTGAGTTTTTAATGTCTTGTTTCACCTTCAGCACTTATTGAGCCTTATAATGTCTTGCCGGCTAAGCAATGGAAGGGCCAAGGAGGCACCATTATTGGGCTGTGTTTAGGGCATCAGGTGGCCTTAATCCGGCCCTGGGTATCTTCCTTTTGCATTTCTGGTCATCGGCAATGCTCTGGGATAGGGGAGGATTCGGGGCTGCTCTGTGAAGCGTTTTGTTCTGTGTCCGCCCTTCCATGTGAACGAGAGACAGCAGGGCAATAGCTCAGGGCTGGAACACCTGCATTGCATGCAGACGGGCCCCAGGTTCGATTCCTGACCATGCATTTCCAAGTGGGGGGGGGGGGGGGGCGGAGGGTAGAAACCCGCCTCTGAGACCCTGGAGAGCCGCTGCTGGTCAGTGTCAACAATACTGGGCTAGACAGAGCCATGGTCAGCCTCGGTATAAAGTAGCTTCCAATCGGAGCCCGTGGCCTCGGACTTGCCCGGGCACACCACGAAGCCCCTTCTCAAGCAAGGCCTCTGGAGTCCTGCTGCCTTGTCAATTTCACTTCTCACTTTCTGGTTCTCAATCCCGGAGGGCGGGGAGGGACTGGCCCTTTGCACAGTTTCCTTCGCACCCGCCACCCACTGCGGGGGACTTTTTGCTTCGTTTCCAAACGGCCCTACGTCGGAATCCGGTGCTCGTCAATGTCCTGCGAAGTTCTCAGAAATGCCTTGAAGGATCCCCTCGGGTGGGCTTGAGCAACCACCACCACAAAAGGCGCAACCCTCTTTGAACCCGGGGGTTTCATTCGCCACTGCTCCGGCCACCTTCCTCTATTCTCCGCTCCCACCCCCATTCGGCCGCCCTCCCCCGCATCCATACACTGATTTCTCTCGTTTCTCAAAACACCTTTCCTGGGACGATCATCCTAATTCTCTGGTCGGTGACTTTTTCAACGTATACGATGGTGGATCTGGAGCACAGGGGTGGAAGAAAGACGTCCTGTCCTTTTGACGATCTGCTGACTGGGTTCTTTGGGGGGAAGGGGGGAGGGGGGAGGCTCCATCTCTTCCCCCCCACACACACACACACCTCTCCCCAGCCAACTTCGCAACGTCCCAGTAGACATAGCGTGCCCCCACCCCCGGGTCCAGGGCAGCATTTTCTCTGCCTGTGTTCTCACGAGCTTGACAAGAGTTTCCCTTCAAGAGATCAGCTGCTTTTTAGCTTTAGGTAGTCTGGGAGCATTTGAAGGGCGGGACCGCGTTGTTTGGGGGGGGGGGGGGAGGCGATGAGATCTCAAACCGGCAGATCTTCCTGTTTATGTTTCAGGAATATATATATATATATATATATATATTCCTGAGCCGGTGGGACACCGATTCCCTCCCCCTTCAGGAAATTGGCTCACTTGGTGAAACCCTCGCCTTCAATCTGCTGGGATTTTCTCCTTGGGTTTAATTCTTACGATCAGAGCGACGAGCATTTCCTGAAAGAGTTCTCTTTACCAACGAGAAAGAAGAGCACCCCCCCCCTTTTAAAAAAAGAAAAAGAAAACACGCGCGCGCACACACATCCATAGAGCTTTATTCCTTGCTTTAGTTGCCAGCGTCTGAAAGAGTTTGGAAGAAAAAAAATTCAACGCCGAGCAACAGGATCGGATCCTTGTCCAATTTTGGAGTAGTTCACATGACTTTGACCGATTTAGGCATAAAGGAGCAGCGTTTGGTCAGAAGAACGGTTTTTTAGAGAAGGTTTAGGGGAGATATTAAGATTTAGAGTTACTTCTTTTAAAAAAACAATTAAAGTACTGATTAAGACATTGGTTTTCGACTCAGGCTACTGGCTTTGTAAGTTTGAAATGGAGGTTAGGTAAATATGAAAAAGGTGACTGTTGTTATAACAACGCAGAACTTGCGAAACTGAGACAAAAAAGATCGTTTAAAGAGGAGGGCTTCTGCTTTTAAAATTTCCAAATGAAATTTACATTTGAACAAAATGTTGTTTGCATGTCTTTTACAAATAAATTGGGGAAATTTTCCTAAATCGAATAAATAAGCCGAACAAATCTAAGGCTACGGTCCTACCCACGTTTATTTAGGAGCGTGGTGTCTTGGAACTACTGGGGCTTACTTGTGAGTAAACTTGCATACTACCTACGAACTAGCAGGCGAATGTTTTGGGAAAATGAGGTTGTTGGGTTAGAAACTGCAAATTGAGAAATGTACTTTTAAGAGTCCTGGCTGTAGTGGGTGGCTTTTGTAGACTTTATTCTCCTAAATTTAATGAATCTGGAAAGAGATGTCATAGGTCACCAATTAAAATCTATTGGGTGTTGCTGTTGATTAAAAATGATACTTGCCCATTTTGAGTGTTTAAAGGGGTTGAACAGGAACTGTGAATGACCAGGAATTGTTCCCTTAGATCAGAAGTAATGTATCAAAGTTTGAGGTGGTGAAAATATTTGCATACATTCTCATGGGGTATTATTTCCCCCCCTATCTTTTTCCCCCCAGTGTCTCAGTTTAAAATGGTGAATTACTCATATGACGAAGACCTTGAAGAATTGTGTCCCGTATGTGGAGATAAAGTCTCTGGGTATCACTATGGACTACTTACCTGTGAAAGCTGCAAGGTTTTGTACAATTTATTTTATGGGAAAGGGGGGGAGTTAAAACTATAATTTAAAAAAAAACAGGCTTGATAGACATATTTCTGACTCTTTTGATTGGGATAGAATGTTGCAAAAATATGTAAACTTTCTTCTTGGAAGGCAGGAGTTTTGTCAAGAGCAGGAAATGTCTCTTTTTAAGCTAACGGTAAGAAAAACCCACTCGGGTGTTCTGGATAGGGTAGTTATATTTACTTCCTTTAAATATTTGGTTATCGTGAAGTGATGTAGTTGTAGAGGGGCTTTCGTTCCCAGCTGTCCTCAATATTGATTTTAGTTGATTTATATACATTGAGTGTTATTGTTCCTGTATGTTGTTCCTGATAAATTTCAGGGCTACAGTATTGAAGGCAACTGTTTCAGGTTTTTCATCTCTCAGGATACAAATGTAAATTTCTGTTGTAATTCTTTTTATGCTTACACACATACACACACACATAGAGTGTTGTATGTCAATATTTATTTGGAAGGTGAGCAAGTGGAAATCAATTAAATGATTTTTAAACACCATACATCACAATGAAGAATATTTTTGCACCTTTGTTTCATTTTTATACCTATCCAGTCCTATGTAACCAGCTAGTAAAGTCAGCCATGTCTTTTGATTTCAAGTGTAAAGAAAATGGTGTTTCTTAAAATAATCATTTTTTTCAGATGAAATCTTCTAGTGGTCTGAAGATGAAATGTTTATAAAACAGGCTGTTTGGCACCATTCTCTGTACCAAAGCAATATAATTCAAAGCACTTTGTTGGGTATATAAAAATCTTTCTACAACAGCAGACTGTCACTATGAATGTTTAATCAGAAGAAAGTCCCCTTCAGTTCTGTAACATACAAAACAATCCTATACATGTCTATAAAAAAAAGTAAGTTCCACTGAATTCAATGGAGCTTACTCCCAGCTAACTATGTCTATGGAGGATAGCAACATTACTCCTCAAGTATGTGCATAGGATTGCAGTTTAATTGTCCATTATGTATTGTTTCCATATGTACCATAAAGAAAATCTGTGCTCTAGTATAGCATGTGATTTCCAAAATCATTGTCAGTAGATGCAGTAGTAATTTATATAGCACCAGCAGTGTATAAATCAGAGGTCCTTTGCAAATTAACATAGGCAGCAGCAGCAACAACAACAACAAACGTCTCAGCCCCAAAGAGCTTGCAATCTAAATTTAGATAACAGGGAAAGAGGATATATCAGAAGGAGACACAGAAGACAAGGACAAGAGTAACAAACCAGTGAGGAGAGGGGCAGTCAGGGGAACAAGAATGGGTAGGAAAGAAATGTACTTACAAGTAGTTATGCTTTCTTTCAGATAAGGAACAAGGGGTTAAGCCCAAAACACATGTGATACGTCTCCTGCACCTCGTGAAAGTTCTTTTTTTTTTTCAAAATTCTGCATACAATTATTCAAAAAGGAAAAAACGGAAAATAATTTTGGTTCCTGCTATAGAATTAACTAAATATTGTATATAATACACAATAGACCATTTCGGCAAACTGCTGTTTGTAGATGATTGCTAGGGATGCAATAAGAAAATCTGGCTGAGCTCTGATGTCAATCAATACCAGTGCAGACTAGCCTCAGAAAAAAAATCTGTCTGTGGCCTAGTGGGTTTCCTCTGAGGGGCTGGATGGAGAAATCTGGAATCGAGCCTGCCGCTTCGTAAGTGCTCCGTTGGCATAATGCATGTGGAGAAGTGGGTCTGGCGAAGGTTTTCAGAATGTGACAGAATCTCCTGGAATGAGCCATATGTGCAAAATGGGTGAAGGTTTTATATCTGTTTTGCAGGGCTTCTTTAAGCGAACAGTCCAGAACAACAAAAGGTACACATGCATAGAAAATCAAAGCTGCCAGATTGACAAAACTCAAAGGAAGCGTTGCCCTTACTGTCGGTTTCAAAAATGCCTAAGTGTTGGAATGAAGTTGGAAGGTAAGGCATAGAGTTGTTCCTGCATATTTATAAAAACACACAATATGTAAGCAACCTCATATATTCTATGTAAATGATTAGGTTACGTTTCGTTAGTGAAGGCTGAAACCCTATACCCAGTTATCTGGGAGTAAGGCCGCTGGATTCAATTGGGTTTAGGATTGCGTTGATAACTGCTGCCAGTGGGGCTTTATTCCAAGATTTTGACCCATGTGGCTGGTCAAAACTGTTGATGCTCATGGTCAATCTTGTGTATAAAAGGGCTCCCCCATTATATTTGCTGCTGTTATGTTTGAAGGCTACTTTAAATGTAGGTATTATAGAAGTTGCAGACCATGAGTATAACTCTGTAGTTATGGTGTATTAAAAGAATGTAGAGCATTCAAGTTAACCATAAACTCACAAACTGATAGAATTAGTTCTTTTAAACTAACAGAATTAAAACAGGAGTAGATATAATAAATTACTGAAGGGGAGATTAATCACTGTTTCTACAGTAACCATTCCAGCTATATAAGAGAATGTGAAATACAAATGGGATTAGAGGTCTAGCATATTGGGTATTTTTCTCATGCATAATTGGCAGTTCTTACTTATCTATGGAATCTCCTGAATGGATGAATGGTATTACTGGGATAATAATTGACCAAGCAATCATTGGCTAGCATTTGATAGAAAGGGACCTCAGTTTGTTTGGTTGTCGCAACAGAACTCATTAAATATATAAGAAATAAAACACTCTGGAATGGAATTTCAGATTTTACTACATGATGCAACCCTCGAATATTCTAATAGGCCACGAAAGTTGCAGGATTCAAAACTTGCTATTGTTAAGAGCACCGCCTTCCCCCCTCTAACTTCTAAGTTTACACTGAAACTTCAGCATTGAAATTTGAGTGCATTTAGCCAATGGCCATTTTGTGTAAGTCACCAATGCAGGATAAGTATTGCATCATGTTGCATTAATTTACTAATAGTAAATTACCATTTGAATGTCTGGAAATGTATTATTAATCCCAGGAACAATAGTTAACTCAAAACTGAAATTCAGGGACATTTTGAATCTTTTTCTTTCAAAATAAACACACAGTCACAATGAATTTTGTTGTCATGAAGTTTCGTCAATGCTTTGCAAGGTATCGGTTGGCCCCAAACACATTCAGTAACATGTCTAACAATGGCATATTGATGTGGCCCCACACCTTTCCCATATTGTGCAACGCTTCTCATAACAACCCACTCAGTTCTCTCACAGTTAGTTACCAATCAATGCCAGTTTTACAGGAATGATGTGCACAATTTTGTGGCAGATTTCAAGGTTAATTTTGAATGTATAATGCATTTCAATCAGTGTTTACCTTCATAGGTGTTTTAACAAGACAATCATAACCAAACTTACTAAGGAGAAATCCCCGCTCAAGAAATCCCCGCTCAAGAAATCAATGAGACTTGTGTCTGAGTCAATATGTTTATGATTTTAAGTTTGCAAAGTTTTACAAGGGGGATTGGGCCCAATTACTCCATTTTAATAACTGTTTTAGTCAATAAATTAATAACCTAAAGCTTGACTTGATTAATGGGTGGGGAACAATTTTAATTTGTGAGCCCAATGGGTAAGAGCATACTTCTTTATTTTCGAGGCTTTGTTGGTTCTAGAGGCTCTGCCAAATATTTGTCCTTCTCACAACAAGGAGATCAGTTTTCTTTGTTTAATTCCTAAGCTATTCCACACTTTCTTTGATACCTCAGGAAGACACCAGTATTGGTGTTTTCATAATATACCAATTCATTTAAATGTAATTGTTGGACTGATTCATCAATTACTCTGCTAAAGGCAAATCAAGTAATTTTTCCCCATTGGCAGTGAAGCTTATTTTCTTATGTATGGATTTACAGTAGGTCACAATTTAGCATGTAGGGATTGCAGTCTGCAAACCATTTATTCCAGGACACTACCATTCGTGGGCACTTAAACCTCTATTGAAACCAATTTTGTTCTGTTAAAATCCATGGAGCTACATCAGTCTAGACTGTGCTCTCATCAGACTAGATCAGGGTGGAGATAGGAATGAGCTAGTCAAATGCATGTTTCAGAATCTTGCACTTCCCAGGATAACATAAATAAGGGAGTAATTCGTGGGCCAGAGGAAATGATGCTCAAGTCCTCCCATGTCTTTCCCATCCTCTTCTGCAAATACATCTCACCATTATATTTTCCCCAGGCAGACTTGCTTTCTGTTTCAGAACATGTCTGAAGGTGTGTGTGTGTGTGTAATTCATCTATAAGATTTGCAAGGCAGAATCAGATGGCACAGCTTGAGCATCTCTCTGCAAATTCTCCCTTAAAATGCTCCCCATCCCTGGTATTAGCATTAGAGGGTGATGTCTTCGTAACGTCTAAAGCCAGTTACTATATTTAGTACTCTCTCGTTTATTATTGTTGTTGTCTTGTTTTTTTAATCTAAGAAAGGCTGCATAAAAATGTGACACAAGGGTGTGGCACTTTATCTGTTCCAATAGCAGCAGCGTTTGGGAATTATTTTGACAGCACAAAGTATTTTAGAACAGTGTTGGAAATAATGGTTGTATTCCGACGGTAGCAGGACACAAAGTAGTTCTGGGTGTACAAGGGGAAACATCCCATTTTCCCTTTCAGATGTAGCCCCTCGCTCTATATTGACGGCTGCTCTGGAGGCCCCAAACTTCAAGATTGTTGTTTTGGGAGGCTCAAAGGGCTGAGATTAGAGAGGGATTCCCCAAAAACCCTGGTGTTCAAAATATATATATATTGCACATAGACCTTTGGATGTCCGTTCCTGACCGAATCACAATTGTACTTATTTGCCATTCAATTCCCTTGATCATCAAGGAAACAATTCAATTCATACTGTTTAAATATGTAAGTCACCTCTGGTATTTCTGAAAAAATACACAGTCTCATTAACACAACACACACACACACACACACAGAGTCTCATTAACTCACAGGATCTGTGCATCTGATTTCGCAAATGTGCAGCCATCATGAATGGACCATCAGTGTTTAATGGCAGAGTACGTTGTCACAGTTCAGCAAAGGATGAGATATATAACTGTTGTTTGTTAGGAACCATGTGTGTAGATTTTTAGTGGTTCAAAATAAGACATAGTTGATTGGCCTCTGCTAGTCTGTTCTTTAAAAAAAAGAAAAAAACCAACTCTAATTGCTCCTCTGCTGTTGTCTCCTAACCCAACTTCCTTTTTGTTATCAGCAGAATGGGATAATCGTAAATGCTAATCGTAAATGCTTGTGACATTTATAGGCATGTTTGCTTGATTGTGATACATGGTCTTAAATTCTAGTTCATAAATTACAGTTTAGGCTGAAATCATTAATTGTTAACACATCTTTATGATAATGTATGGCCCTCCGTGTACCTAGGACTTCTAATACATTTTTAATGGCGCGCTAATCCTTAAAATAAAAGCTTCGGAACGTCACCTCCAGCCATCTCAGCATGTCACCAAGCTGTCAAAGGGCCTTCTTGCTATCTAATTGCCAGTGGGCAGGGGAACTGCTTTCAAAAATATGCTCTGGCAACATGCTGCTGTGACAGCAACCAACCACTCTGATCACCAAAGCAGCTGTTGGGGTGGGTTTCCTTGACTCCTTCCCCATCCCAATTTGGTGACCAGCTGAATGACATCAGCAGTTGCAGGGTCCATGCATCTTTGGTGCAGGTGACACCTGGCTGCTTGGGTAGATTACACATCCTATCTGGGGAAACCTCGCCAGAGGCTGAGGAAACCAAAGGGTTCTTGAAATGGTTATGGCTAAACCGAAACTAAAGGGAATGAATACTAGTAATTGGCTGTTATTGCTGCTCCCACCCACCCCTCCAAAAATCTATGAACTTTATATTTTTCCAACAACGTAGGTTGTGAGAATTCAGTAATTGCTTCTAAATAGCATCCCTTCAGTGGGCTAAGTAGATCAATAAGGAAAGAGATCGTGGACATTTTAAAATTCAGTACTGAAAAAGACTGGGCACATGCTAGACAAAATTAAGTACTTTTGAGTCCCATTGGTTTTGGTGGAAATATTTTGTGTGTTTAGCTCTCTTCTGGTGGAATTAATGGGGACTTTAAAGTGTTGAATTTTGATCGGATCATGACCATTGGCTCCCTCCACACACACACACACATACATATATATGCACATGATTTTTATTTGTATCATGCCCTTTGTAGGTTCCTGGGAAGGTTTACCAAAATGCTATAAAAATGTTAATAAAACAAATTAAAACTAAACCAAGATTTAAAAAGAACATTAAAAAGGCAATATAAAGGAGCAATATAAAAGTAGCCAGTGGAATTAAAAACAATGCACAAACAATTAAAAGGCCTGAAAAAATTAAAGAGGACTTTTCCAGACACTGAAACGATATTGCAGTAGGTGCCAGGCAAGCCTCCATGGGACCCAGATGGAGGGACCCAAAGAAGGGCCTCTGTTGAAGGTTTTCTGGGCAGGCACAAATGGTCTTTCAGGTCTCCTGGTTGCAAGCTATGAAAGATTTCAAAGGTCAAAACCTCAGAGTTGAGCCTGGAAACAAGCTGGGAGTCAGTGCTGTTGGCAAAGCTCATGTGTGATGTGATCATAATACCTGGGTCCCAGTCTTGCTGCTGTATTTGGGTCTAATGACCATTTCTGAACTAGCTTCAAAGGTAGCCTATGTATAATCCATATCAGTACTATAGGTTACCAGGCCATGAATTACTGAGGCCAGGCTATCTCTATCCAGGTAGAAGACACTCTGTACCAGAGAGGCAACCTGTGCCTCCAGTGACAAAGATGGATCAATGAGCCAGCCCAGACTGTGAACATGTTCCTTCAGCCTGCCCCAAGGAGGTTACAGTCTAAGGATGACCCTAAATTCAAGCTTCGGCTGATACGCCAGCTGTGCCCCTTCCTAGAGTTGGAAGACCTAAAAATGGTAGTGCACACGCTGGTAGTGCACGCGAGGCTCGACTTCTGCAATGCACTGTACATAGGGCTACCTCTGTGCCTAGTCCGGAAACTTCAACTAGTTCAAAATATGGCAGCCAGGTTGGTCACTGGTACACCTAGAGGTGACCATATTACACCAGCTTTAAAATCACTCCACTGGCTGCCAATTAGTTTCCGGGTGAAGTATAAAGTCTTGGTTATTACCTTTAAAGCCCTAGATGGTTTGAGTCCAAGTTACCTGTGGGATCGCCTTCTCCCATACAATCCGCCCCACACACTCAGGTCCTCTGGGAAGAATTTGCTTTAGTCAGCAAAAACTTGGCTGACAACCATTACCCAGAGGACCTTCTCTTCTTCCCCTCCCAGACAGTGGAATGGCCTGCCAGAAGAGATTCATCAACTTAACAGTCCCCGGGAATTTAAGAAAGCCATAAAGACTGATCTCTTCTGGCGGGCCTACCCAGTTGAATTTTAAGATGCCTTTTAATAATGCATTCATTTTATATGCTTTTAATCAGTTATATGTATATTATGGTGTTTTGTATTTGTTGTTGTACCCCGCCAGTTGTTGTTATTATTATTATTATTATTATTAATTATTATTATTATTGCTGTCACTTGCTTCACCTCCACAATTTTAATGCCTGTCCGTTCCACCGCCCCCCCCCCACCTCTACTTTCTACAGCTGTGAGAGCCGACCGAATGCGTGGGGGTCGAAACAAGTTTGGACCAATGTACAAGAGGGATAGGGCACTGAAGCAGCAGAAGAAAGCTCTCATCCGAGCCAATGGACTCAAGTTGGAAGCCATGACTCAGGTGATTCAAGCGATGCCCACCGACTTAACCATATCCTCCGCCATCCAGAATATCCATTCTGCCTCCAAGGGCCTACCTCTGAACCATACCGCCTTGCCTCCCACAGACTATGACCGAAGCCCTTTTGTCACCTCTCCGATTAGCATGACAATGCCACCCCACGGCAGCCTACAAGGTTACCAGGCCTACGGTCACTTTCCGAACCGCGCAATCAAGTCCGAATACCCCGATCCCTACACCAGCTCCCCCGAGTCGATAATGGGCTACTCTTACATGGATGGTTACCATCAGACGAGCTCACCGGCAAGTATTCCCCATCTGATATTGGAACTCTTGAAGTGTGAGCCAGACGAGCCACAGGTCCAGGCTAAGATCATGGCGTACTTGCAGCAAGAGCAAGCCAACCGGAGCAAACATGAAAAGCTCAACACCTTTGGGCTTATGTGTAAAATGGCGGACCAAACCCTGTTCTCGATTGTCGAGTGGGCCAGGAGCAGCATCTTCTTCCGCGAACTTAAGGTACGTCAGGCTGCTGTGTTGTTGGATGTGATGTTGAGATAATGTTCTGGAGTCAGAGAAATAGGGTTTGCTGTTTTGCCCAGCATGGCTAGGGATGGCTGAGAAAAGTTGGCTAATTTGTCCATAGGGTAGAAATAACTTGAGTTCTAAAAAACAATCAAATATGGGAGAAACTGAAATTGACGGATCCATCCATCCAGGCCCAGGGCTTTGAATGTTCAGCTCTTGAATCCCTGTGTTCTCAACTGTGTTAGTGTTGAATTAGGGTTGCCCCCTAGAGCTGTATGAAAACATTTCTTCCCTTAAGAACTTGCTTTGTTCCCACCCCCGACCACAAATGCATTTTGTTGGCAAAGCAAGCCCAATTCCCCAGCTTGTGATCACATTTGCGAAGTGCGTACTTTAGAAAAATGGGCAATTTAAAAATGCACATTGGGGGGAAACACACAATTTCAGGCTTGAGTCAATGATAGTCATGGAGGGAAGTATGCACTTTAAAAAAAAGTGCACCCATTTGAGAGAGAGAGAGAGAGAGAGAGAGAGAGAGAGAGAGAGAAGCTTGCAATCAGGAACAGGAGCAAGGCGGACTAAGCTTCAAGATGGAACTCAAAGAACCCTGTGAAACCTGAATCTTGCTGATGCTCCCATCTCTGTTGCCACCACTTTTCCCCTGACATCCTCCTCCTCCTCCTCCTCCTCAACAGCTCCGTAACAGGCAGGTACGTCATGGTCCTCTCCATTTTGGGAATAGCTGTACCTATTGCATTCGGCCTGTTCAGATGGGTCAAATTTTCATTTCAGTGCGTTTGTTTGACCAGAATTTCCCCCAAATACACACAATGCTTCATATTTGGGATGGAAAAAGCTGGAGATAAAAATCAGAATGTGGGAGGAAGCGAAACAGACAGATTCACCCTTCTCTAAGCTTGGCTTAGATGCACTTGCCATCCTTTGGTCAAATGTCACTTGACCACCATGAGAATGAAATTTCAAGCTATTCTGCATCTCATCACCTCCTCACTACTTAGCAGTAAGAGAAAGGCAGGCCTCTGTCCTGGAGGGGTGCAGGCCAAAACTTTTAAAAGTAGGACACTCTGGGGAGCTGTCGGGCCTGCCCTTCCATCGTTGACTCTGTGGGGTGTTCCTTCCATGGTTGACCTTTCTGTGTGACTGCAGATAGCTGTCTAGGAGCCTATCTACACAGTCCCTTGGAACGTTTTAAATAGTATTTGAAAACGTTCCAAATAGGTGCGTTCTAAAATGTCTTAGGCCACATTAAGGAGTACTCACGTTACAGGAGAAAAATTCTTCAGTCATCAAAGCGGTGTGTGCAGTCACACACTCTTCTGCCCCATCTCTTTCTGTTTCATTTGTACAATAAGTTTAGGGGCGTTGTGGTTCAGTTGCCCACTTCTTCCTTACTTCCTCTTTCAATCCCTAGCTTTCAATGAGTATAGGGCTAAGCATTGTGGGTGTTGTAGTTCACTTGCCCACTTCCTCCTTAGCCCCTCTTTCTTCCCCACCAATCAACTACTAAGCATTTGGGCACCAGTAAACGAAGCACTGCCCCCATGAATCACAAACGGTAAGGGACACATTATTTTAATTAAAACGATTTATTAAAAGTAAAACCATTGTATATAGCTGAAGTGAGTTTTAAAAAAACCTCGGGTATACATCATTCAAGGGAGTGCGTCATGTGGCCCAAAGAGTTTTCGTAACCCTTATAAAACATTAAAAACCTAGCGTGTAGATCAGCTCTAGGACAGCATTGGTGAGAGTAGGGCAGAATGTTTGCTGCAGTGGATGGATAGAAGATGCTCTCCCTCTGAACCACCAAGACACCCTCAATGGGCCCCATCCCTGAGTCAACGTTCTGCTAGCAATTGTCTCCAGATGCTCTTGTTTTCTCATCCTCATTACTACCACCTGCTTGACAGAGAGCCAGTGAACAAGTAGGCAGTGGCTTATGTTGCTCCCCCTTCTCTCACCACCATTTTTGCCTGGGCCATGGTCAGAGGCAGGTGAACAAGCAGGTTACAACGGTGAAGTGGAGGATCAGGTCTCGGAGGCTCATCAGTGGGCTCCTGTTGGGGTGTGGACCCTCGGCTGGTGCCAACCATGCCAAACATTAGGCTGGCCCTGCTCTCCCTTTGCGGAGCTGTTGCTCATTTGCCTGTCCTCAGACATAGCAGAGGTATGAAGGCGGGGGTGAGGGTGCATTAGTGTAGGCTGACCAGATAAAATCCAGGTCAGGGCTCATGTAACTTTAACAGTTGTAGAGAAAAGGGAATTTCAGCCAGTGTCATTTGTATGCAATTAGTTCCTGGTGATATTCCCTCTTCATCACAACAGTTAAAGGTGCATGCACTATCCTAGAGTGACCATATACAAAAGAAGGCAGGGCCCCTGCAACTTTAACTGTTGTGATGAAGAGGGAATTTCACCAGGAACTAATTGCATTCAAATGACACTGGCTGAAATTTCCTTTTCTCTACAACTGTTAAAGTTTCATGAGCCCTGACCTGGATTTTATCTGGTCAGCCTACAGTAGTGATATACAGAAATAGGAAAAGACCAAATCATAAGTAAGGTTTCTTAGCAGCAGCAGCACTGGGAGGAAGGTATTGACAGACCCTGGAGTTTGACATGAGGTATGAGCTGGGCCAATTTGCTCACAGAAAGCCGAGCTCTCTGAAAGAAAGGACTAAGGATATAAGTAAATCACTTGGACTGGCATCAGCCATTCTTAAGCCCAGATGGAACTGGTATGGAAGCGACATTGGACGATCTCAGAACCAAATACATTCCTCCATTGTTAAGATCACTGAAGGGAAGGCCATCCCTTGTTAAGGTTTGTTTCCTATTGTCTGATGCTGAGAAGTATGTATCCTGTAGAACTTCTAAATTCCTTGTCCATGCTCTACAAATACGTGCCACAAGGTTTAGAGGCTGTATGGAAAACGATCCAACTCTTTAGTAGTAGAGTTTTAAATTGTATAGTTTTCTGTCTGTCATTGCGTATAATGGCAATTTGCTAAGACACAATAAAGTGTGATTGATAAGATGATAAGAGGACCCGAGAATGTCAGGCTATGGTGCAGAATAGGGCTGGTAAACATGTCATGTAGTTTCTCAAAATGTTGAAGGCATTGTGGCTCTGCAGTGTTCCACATAAGGGTCATTCTTCTAGTGAGTGGCACATTGGCTCAAATTCCGAGAGATTCTCAGTTAGATACTCCAAAGAAAGCAGCTTATAGGTAGCAGGAGAGCAACAGGTGTGTTCACTGAGGATAACTTCATGTTGAATGCTCTGAGAGCTCAAAAATGCAATAAACCCATTCTTGCCCAGAGCTCAGCAAAAGAAACTCAACAATTGGCTTGGAGTAGCAAGCTAATAAAGAGGTCAGCAAAGCAGAATATTTTGTTCATATTTGCTCAGGAATGGAAAATTGATGCAAAATCATATGAGAATGACCTGAAGGAACTGGGTATTTCTAGCCCATGGAAAAGAATAATATGAGATTGGGTGATGATAGCTTTGAAGCAAGAAGAGGGGGAATTGCTAGTATCTGTTTGTTTATTTATTTATTTACTTGTTTACTTATTAGATCGATACATTGCCCAAGTGACAAATGCCGTTGGAACAGTTTACAATCATAACCCAACCCCAACCCCCAAAATAACAGGAAAATAACCAATACAATAATACAGCCAGTGAAAGTATCCCCAAAAACTAAGATATGAAAACCATTAAAAATATAAAAGAGTCAATCAACACTCAAATTGAGAACAAAGATGGCAAATTAAAGATTAAATGCCTGCCAAAAGAGGAAAGTCTTAGCCTGGCATCTATTTAATGAAGGTGCCCGGTGAATCTCCCTGGGAAGCCCATTCCATAGATGGGGGGCCACTTTCCCTGGTAGGCTCCTGTCTCACCTTTGTGGGTACTGGCACCCAGAGACGCATCTCCGATGATAATTCTAATAATTGGGCAGGAACCGGGCACAGGATAGGACAAGGAACAATGAATTTAAACTACATTTCCCATCAAGCCTGACCATCAACCATGTTGGATAAAGTAGTGGCCGTTGTAGTCTGAAACATCTGACAGGGAACCAGGTTGGGGAAAGCTGCTTTAAATACAGAGAAGGTAGCTTTCATGTCAGAAACTAGGGGTGTGCACAGACCCCCCCGGATCGGATCAGGACCTGGATCGGGACCTCCAATTTTGTCCTGGATAAGATCGGACGAAATCGGAGGCCCCCCGGATCGGGTCCGATCCTGATCCAAAAATCGGAACTTCCGATTTTTGGATCGGACGCCATTTCTCCCCCCCCCCCCCCAATACTTGCATTGGGGGAAAGAAAGCTTTCCCCCAATGCAAGTCTATGAGGAAAAAATGGCGGCAGGTAGGTGAGGGGGGTCTAACTCCCTCCCCCCAGGGCTGTCTACTGTGGACGGCTCCGGCAGGTAAGCCCCCTCCCCCGTGCTCCTTACGCCCACCCCAGGGCTGTCCGCTTCCATCCGCGGGCGCCAGTGGATGGAAGCGGACGGCCCCGGGGGGGGTTAAGCCCCCTCCCCCTGCTTACCTTTCCTGGCCGTCCGCTCCCGTCCGCCGCTGGCCGCTACTGCGAGCGGCCTTCGCGGCCTGCCCCTAGATAGCGCGCCAGGTGATCCAGGTGATGATCACCTGGCGCGCTACCTAGGGGCAGGCCGCGAAGCCCGCTCACAGTAGTGGTCAGCGGCAGGCGGGAGCGGACGGCCAGGAAAGGTAAGCGCACTGCACGCCCCCTCCCCCCTCCCCCCTGCCCCCTGCTTACCTTTCCTGGCCGTCTGCTCCCGTCCACCGCTGGCTGCTACTGCGAGCGGGCTTCGCGGCCTGCTCCTGAGTAGCAAGCCAGCTGATGTCATCACCTGGCGCGCTACCTAGGAGCAGGCCACGAAGCCTGCTCGCAGTAGCGGCCAGCGGCAGATGGGAGCGGACAACCACAGAAGGTAAGCGTGCCGCGCGTCCCCCTCCCCCCTGCCCCCTGCTTACCTTTCCTGGCCGTATGCTCCCGTCCGCTGCCCCCTGCCCCTGTTGTCTGCTTCCATCGGCAGGCACCCACTGGCACCCGCCGATGGAAGTGGACAGCCCCGCTAGGGAAGCCCCCCCCCCCCGCTGTCCGCTTCTATCAGCAGGCGCCCGCTGGCACCCGCCAATGGAAGTGGCGGCGGGCGCCAGCAAGTGCCCGCTGATCTGCTGATCCATCCGATCTGGATCGGAACCTTTCCGGATCGGATTGGATCGGCCGATCCAGCGGTGAGATCGGAAATCGGATAAATCGGCTAATTTTATCCGATTTCCCCCTGGATCAGATTCAGATCGTGGATCAAATCCGATCCAGTGCACATCCCTATCAGAAACAGAGTGGGTGAGTGGGGGAAACAAGCTGTAAGAACCACTCACCCATAGAAGTGGGGCTCATGGGGGGAATGTAGTATGTCCTTTCCCAGAGGCTTTCAGTGAAAGCAGGAAAAGTATTTGCCAGATGTCACATATGTATAGCACAACCTGTTCTAGGGCAAAGGACTAGAACAGGTGACCCTTTGGAACTCTTTTGATTCTAAAAATCTTCCATTCCAAAATGTTACTGTGTGTGTTGACTCTGTCCCACTTCAAGAGGGGAGGGAATTGGCGGAGGCAAAGGGCAGCAGAGTTGTGTGACAAGTATTGACCAAACTCACGGGTTCACTTTTGTGGCACATTTCGTATCTTGTTGCTTATTGCCAAGAGGTAGATTTCCTGCTTTCCCTGAATGGTTACAGCCTTCACAGTCCTGTGAGCTGTTCTGATGCACAACCCAGCAATGTGTTTATTATTGTATTTGTTAGAGATGTTTTTAATCCATCCCTCCATAACAAATCCCAAGGCAGTTTACATAAGACGTGTGCGTGTGTGTGTATGTGTCTTTGTGAATATATTCTTATATAAACTGCCTTGGGAATTTTGATGGAGGTCTCTAATAAATATGTAAATCTGAAAATCAAAATGAATGCACAAACGAAAAGGCAGCAAAATCTTACAAGCCAGATTAAAACAACCAATAGGACTAAAATGATGTCTAAAAGGCCTGGCAGAAAAGAAACCCTTTACCTGGCACTGAAAAGACAACGAAGGAGGCACCAGGCAGACTCTCTGGGGTGAGCATTTCACAATTGGGGTGCCACCATAGAGAAGGCCCTTTCCTTTGTAGCCATCCATGTCACGTTGGACAGCAGGATACCCACGGAAGGTCCTTGCTGAAGTTCTTAATGTAGATGCGCACGTGTCTTTCCTGTCTTATGCTAAAGGGTTTTAACGATCAAAGCAGCACTTTGAATTAGGGATACTACAGGATTTCATTTGATCCACATTTCCAAACAAACTAACCTAATTCACATTTCCCATACGAATATGTGGATTGGAACATAGTTGCCCTTCAGATTGCACACGTCTCTGAATTTTGCAATGCAGTTGTCAGTACAAAAATATGTCTTTTAGTGGGAAAGGCTTACAAATGCATATTTTAGGGGAAATGCATAGAAAAATGCATATGTGGGGGGAATGTATTCAACTTAAATGCAAATTTTCATGCATTTTATTTAAAAAATGCAGACTGGTGCACAAACGGGCTGGACTAGAACTGTGATTGAACCCATATCAAACTGACAAAAGAGTAGAAAGGGACTGTCCATCCCTACTTTGAACTGAGCCTGGAAACAAACTGGAAGCTAGTGGGATCCAATGCCCATTCCTAGTTCCAAACAGTTTCTGAATGGTCTTCAAAGGCAGCCCCACGGAGAGCACATTACAACAGCATATTACAGTAGTCTAAGCTGGATGTTACCACAGCATGAATTGCTGAGACCAGACTATCTCTGTCCCAGGTACATTCACATCATTCTGGACTCGACCACTTCAGACTGCAGGGTAATATTTTGAATCTCTCTTCTCCCCACCTCCAACACCACCACATTAAAAGTTCCCAGCATGTAGTAATTTAGCGCATTGGGGAGGCCATTAGTTTGCTATGTGCAGGACGGTGTCTTTTTTTTTAACATGGGGGAACATTACAGAAATACATTCCTTCCATTTACAACTTTAGGTGGCATAATCCAGAACGCTACCGCTTCAGTATACCACAGGAGTGGGCAATGTCCAGGTGTCAGGGGGCTACATAGGGGTAGCAAAAGCAAGGGGTCATTTTCCTTGAAAACAGAGCCTATCTACACACACAGGATATAACACTTTGAAAATGTTTTGAAAACTGTATATGGAGTGTGTCCTGGGCCCCAACAGTTGTCACTACTGTTATGAACCGTTTTAAACCGTTTTAAAGCAGTAGTGTAGATAGGCTCACAGTTTCTATTGTCACCAGCTGCTATTGCTCCTCATCCTCACTGCTTTCAGGCAGTGAGCAAGTGGGCAGTGGCATATCCTGCTCTTCCTTCTCACCAGCAATGTCGTCTCAGCCAGGTGAACAAGCAGGTTCCAATGGGGTGCGGAGCAACTGCAGAAAGCTCTTGTTGGTGGGCCCCCACTGGAATATGGGCCCTCTGCCAATGCCCAAACATACCTGCCCTTGACGTCAGCCCTGCATGATTCCACACTGTTTCATCCTGCATGACCAACCGTTACTCAGGGAAACCTTTCTGCTTCAACCTATACAACGCTATGGGTATTGATGGCTCCTCTATAGTTAAGGGAAAGAAGTTGATAGTCCTTCTGGAACTGTCTGTTGTAGAATCTCCCATGGCCCTTAACATTTCTATATGAATTGAGATTGCTAAAAGAAAATGACACTTCCAAAAAAAGCAAAACCTCAGCATAAGGAATTGGTTTTTCCCATGCCATATCAATATTAGATATTCGTTACCACAGTCAGATTGGGGGCTAAGATGAGAGATAAAATGAAGGAGCAGCATGGAGGACTGCAGATTTAAGGAGTATTCCCTTGGCATAGTCTGGAAGTATGAGATATTGCAGTCTTGCTGAAGCGGATTAGCTCTGGTTTGGTCCATACTTGGATGGAGCACCATCCGTGAATCCTATGTATTTTGCTTTGAGTTGCATAGAGGAAAGGTGGATATCAATTAAAGGAGATGGCAACTTGTGGCCCACCAGGTGTTTTGGCCTACAAATCCCACCAGCCCTAGACATTGTAGCCGTCTTCAGTCCCAGTACTAGGAAAAAAGGCGGGAAATAATAATAATAATAATAATAATAATAATAATAATAATGACAGGCGATGGAGCTGTAGGCCATAGCATCTGCAGGGCCACAAGTTTCATGTCCCTGAATTAAATGAACTCAGTGGACCTACTGCAACAAAATGTTGCAGTGTGGAGTGCTCCTGCCTATGGTAGGCTGACCAGATAAAATCCAGGTCAGGGCTCATGTAACTTTAACAGTTGTAGAGAAAAGGGAATTTCAGCCAGTGTTATTTGTATGCAATTAGTTCCTGGTGATATTCCCTCTTCATCACAACAGTTAAAGGTGCATGCACTATCCTAGAGTGACCATATACAAAAGAAGGCAGGGCCCCTGCAACTTTAACTGTTGTGATGAAGAGGGAATTTCACCAGGAACTAATTGCATACAAATGACACTGGCTGAAATTCCCTTTTCTCTACAACTGTTAAAGTTTCATGAGCCCTGACCTGGATTTTATCTGGTCAGCCTAGCCTATGGTACCAGCTGCCCTTCCACTTTCCAGGGTACGTCATTCCATTTCCCTCCTCTCGTTTCCCACTCCCCTCCCCCAGTCTGTCAGCATTCCATGGCCACTCAGCATGCTCAGTCCTATTGGGGGTTGGGGGGTATTCCCTTTGAGGTCTGTCTTGCACACATTGGGATTTCCCCAAGCATGTGGTTACCTCCTTCTGTGTGGATGGAACAATTTTGACTTTATAAAGATCCCCACTTGGAAATGACTTCACAATTACTGTATATGATAATCCCGAGAAAGTTTGGTTTCATATGTTTTATTGAAAAGCAATGGGGGTGAAATGTTTGAATTCTCTTGATTTTCAGAAGTAGTAGGCGCCGGCGCCGGACGGGAGCCGCCGGGCCGGAAAGGTAAGGGCCCCCCTCCTCCCCTCCACGCACCCCCTCCTTACCTTTCCGGCCCGGCGGCTCCCGTCCGGCGCCGGCGCCTACTACTTCCAGCAGGCTCCGCGGCCTGCTCTAGAGTAGCGCGCCGGGTGATGACATCACCCGGCGCGCCATCCTAGAGCAGGCCGCGGAGCCTGCTGGGAGTAGTAGGCGCCGGCGCCGGACGGGAGCCGCCGGGCCGGAAAGGTAAGGGCCCCCCTCCCCCCTCCCCCCGCCCCCTCCTCCCCTCCACGCACCCCCTCCTTACCTTCCCGCCCCGGTGGCTCCCGTCCGGCGCCGGCGCCTACTACTTCCAGCAGGCTCCGCGGCCTGCTCTAGAGTAGCGCGCCGGGTGATGACATCACCCGGCGCGCCATCCTAGAGCAGGCCGCGGAGCCTGCTAGTAGTAGTAGGCGCCGGCGCCGGACGGGAGCCACCGGGCCGAGAAGGTAAGTGCCCCCCTCCTCCCCCCCCCCGCTGTCCACTTTCATCGGCGGGCGCCCGCTGGCGCCCGCCAATGGAAGCGGCGGTGGGCGCCAGTGGGCGCCCGCCGATCCGCCGATCCGCCGAACCGGTTCGGAGCTTTTTCGGACCGGTTCGGATTGGATCGGCCGATCCAGCTGCGGGATCGGAAATCGGATAATTTATCCGATTTCCCACTGGACCGGACTCGGATCGTGGATCGGGTCCGATCCAGTGCACATCCCTAGTTAGGACTGATCAACAGAGCTCTTATATTATTTTATTTCATTAATTAATTTATATACTGCTCTGCATTTGTTATGACAAGTAGCATATAAGTCCAAATGGCACTGCACATTTCTCCTAGCCTTGACAGCCCTATCACATGCAAGGAATGGTTTTTCAAAGATAGGAAGACTTTCAGAAAAGAACATGAATGCTGTATACATGCAACCGTTGGAGTCAACTACTGGAGACCTCTGGACCAAATGTGCCCCACTGAGAGAGGCTTCCTGGACCCAAGTTGTCAACCCAGAAATAAAAAGAAGGGTCGCAACAATCATGCTTATCATTAATATCATCCTTTTGGTGCGCTTAAAGCAGTTTGCATGCATCATAACATCATTGCACTGCAGTTTGTATTATTTAAAAGAGGCATCTATGGTGATAGACCTTGCCAAGCCGGAACTTTATCTGCACAGTCTGCCCCTGAGACCTGTATTTTATTCGTGCTAGAACTGACAAAAGAATGGAATGTTGGGAAGTGACAATTATATTTAGATAGATATAGATTTATAATTATCAACATGAATACATTTATTTATACACTTGTCTGTTTATATGGTGCCAGGTGAAAATCTTTTTTTATTTGCCCAGGCTTTTAAAGTGGGGGTTTTTTATGTTGTTTTTATGATGAATTTTTACTGCCTGCTGTAATTTGTTTGATTTATATGGTTTTATTTAGGGCTGTGCACGGACCCCCGATCCGATCTGGATCTCGATCTGTCAGGTCCGAATTGGGCCCGATCCGATCTGACTCGGATCCGGATCTGGATCCAATCCGGATCTGTGCACAATACTCCCTCTCGCTCTCGCTCTCCCTCCCTCCCTCCCCCTTCCCCCACTCTCTCTGCTTACCTGCTGCTTCCTCTGCATCGTCCTGCTATCATCCTCTCTCCTCGCTGTGTGCTGCCGCATTTCCCACTCGCGTTGGGTGATGATGTCACCCGCCACGGCCAGCAAATGCAGGACTCTAACCAATTAGAGCACCACATTTGCCAGTCGCATTGGGTGACATCATCATCCAACGCGAGTGGGAAATGCGGCAGTACACAGCGAGGAGAGAGGATGGGGGACAACACGGAGGAGGCAGCAGGTAAGCAGGAAGAGGGGGGAGGGAGGGGGAGAGGGGGAAGGAGTGCTGTGCATGGATCTGAATCAGATTCGGATCGCGGATCCGATCCGGCCTAATCTGGGCCCAATCCAATCCGGTTCTAATCCAGACCAGGAGGCCCGGATCAGCCCAATCCAATCCAGATCTGGATCGGGTTTCCACTCCAAGGAGTCATCAAACTGTAAAGCCAACAATGGCTAAAACATGGGTGGGCAAGCTATGATATAAGTGGCAATGTTAGCCATGGTTTGTAGGACAGCCACATAGAAACATAAGGTTTGGGCCGGTTTACAACCTGGAGACAGGCCTGTTCTGCTTGCTTGCCATTCCCACACTGCATTGCTGCCTGCCTGCTAACTCTCCTAAGCAGAGGCAAAATCACATCAAGGCATGACTGGAAGAGGTTGTGTATGTAGCGTCATCTGTAAGAAAGCACTAGCTCATACTGAGGACTTGTCCAAAAGATAGGCATTACTGGGCTAGAATTTATGTTTAATTTAAAATTGTCTCTTTTATCTTTCCTGCCCCACATGAACAACATTATTGAATGTGATGAATACAGACACTTGGGTGAACACAGATTGATGATTTACTTATTACAGGTATGCATGTCACTGTTTTGATATGCCACTAGCCTGTAATAGTCTGCCAAATGGTGAGACATTTTGCACACTACTGCTTTAAAACAGTTTATAACAGTAGTGACAACTGTTGGGGCCCAGGACCCACTCCATATACAGTTTTCAAACTGTTTTCAACTTGTCATATCCTGTTTGGTGTAGATCTGGCCACATTGTCAACCAATTAAAAATCGGGGGGGGTGCAAAGGAGTGGTAAAATGCCTCCCACCTCTTGGCAGAATGTTACAAATCGGGGTGAGCAACTTATGACCCTCTACATGTTTGGGTCTTCAACACCCATCAGCTTTATTCAGCATAGCCAGTGGTGAGGGACCATGGCAATTGTAGGCCAACACATCTGGAGAGTCATAAGTTGTCCACTCCTGCTATAGATAACCAGCATGACAAGAACAATGTGGTATGAAAATGTTTTTTTAAAACAACAACAACAATATATTACTCCCAGAAACAGCACAAGACATTATGGTGCCTGAGACAACATGCAAACGGTATTCCAACATGCAAACGATATTATTTAATAAATGAAATAATTGACAATTTGCTGCTCTTTAATAGTATCCCCAAATCTGCCACATGAGGTAGGCTGCCTCAATTTGCCTAATAGCAGGGCCAGCTCTGGTTGCCGTTGTGGTATATGGTTATCTGTAATCACCTCATATTCCTCTTCAATTGTTGTATCCAACCTTATTCCCTTTTTTCTTCTCATAGTGTCAGCCCTTAGGATTGTGCCATTAAAAAAAAACTTAAGTCAAGCAGAATAATTTAGCAAACTGTAACATTTGTGTCAAGGAAATGACATGTCGAGTGAGTAAATTTAGTACAAAAATGTTTGGCCAGGTGGACAGATATGCTTTTAGCAAAACTTTTATTTACTGTACTGTGTTTCAACGTTGCTCTTAGCAACTGGAAAGAAACTAAAAGCTTTCTTCATTGACACGAAGGCTGCAATCCTATACATATTTGTCCAGGAGCAAGTCCCACTGAACACAGTGCGGCTTGTGCTTCTGAGTTAACACGCACAGGCGCAGAATGATATGCCGCTGACTGAATCTGGCTTGCTCATTTGGTGGAGGAAAGGTTTCTCTGAAAATGTGTTGCTAAATAAAAAATCTTGGATCGAGTACATTTAATGATGATAAAAAAAGCGTAAAGGCAACAATAAACACAGGAAATATACATGAATAAAGTGTTCTGAAAAGTCAGGCAACAAGTCTTTAAAGACTATAAATACCACCTAAGCTAGGTCACTATTATTAGCAAAGGTTGAACAAAAGAAGACGTCCAGAAATAGATACGGTGGCCTGAGTAAGAGATGGTATAAAATGTCTTGTTTAACCTTACGCAGATATTGTTGCCATAGCATAGGAAATGGTTTTAGCTGGCTCATGAGTTCTGGGGGGGGGGGGGGATGAAGGATGTTTCCATGTTGTCCGTTTGCCAAGGAAATTCCTTAACAGGCCTGTTTGCTAAACAGAGGAAATATCAGCCTACTGGGGTGTCACTGGATGGGATGGAAACATCTATCTTCTTTCGGTTGCTGGCTGCTGTCAGTTTGGTCTGCTGGCTTGCATGGATCGTTGTCTCGCCGTATTTAGAGTCGTGTGTTGTATTTATGTTGTGCTTTTTGAGCGTTCGAAGCTGGCGGTGTAAAATGGCAAAAGAATCTCTTGCCAGCATTCTTGGCTTGGGTCACATGCCCCTTTACCTTCTAACCACCACCTCTCTCATTTAGCACCATCTATAGCCATGCATCTTTTTAATAATAATAATAATAATAATAATAATAATAATACATTTATTTCTTACCCGCCTCTCCGTTTGGATCAAGGCGGGGAACAACAGTAAATATAAAACACGATAAAATACATAAAACTGGTTAAAACATGGGGTGGGGTTGCACTCCCCTTGAAGGAGCGGGTTCATAGCTTGGGGGTTCTCCTAGAACCATCTTTGTCACTTGAGGCACAGGTGGCCTCAGTGGCACAGAGTGCCTTCTACCAACTTCGGTTGGTGGCCCAGCTACGTCCCTATCTGGACAGGGATAACCTGGCTTCAGTTGTCCATGCTCTGGTAACCTCCAAGTTAGATTACTGCAATGCACTCTACGTGGGGCTGCCTTTGAAGGTGGTTCGGAAGCTGCAGCTTGTGCAAAATGCAGCAGCCAGATTGATAACTGTAACCAGTAGGTTCGAACATATAAGACCTACTCTGGCCCACTTGCATTGGCTGCCTGTATGTTTCCGAGCCCGATTCAAGGTGCTGGTTTTAACCTATAAAGCCTTACATGGCTTGGGACCACAATACCTGATGGAACGCCTTTCCCGACATGAACCTACCTGAACACTATGTTCAACATCTAAGGCCCTCCTCTAAGTGCCTCCTCCGAGGGAAGCTCGGAGGTTGGCAACAAGAGAGAGGGCCTTCTCTGTGGTGGCCCCCCAATTGTGGAACGATCTCCCTGACGAGGCCCGCCGGGCGCCAACGTTGTTATCTTTTCGGCGCCAGGTCAAGACTTTCCTCTTCTCTCAGGCATTTGGCAATATCTGAGGAGCCTGGGTTTGTTTTGTTTTGTTTTGTTTTTGTAGCTTTTTTGAAGTGTTGTAGTGGTTTTTAAATGTACAGATTGTGTTTTAATTTTTGTATATTTTTTAATTGTTTTTAATCCTATGTAAACCACCCAGAGAGCTTCAGCTATGGGGCGGTATACAAATGTAATAAATAAATAAATAAATAAATAAATAAAACATTGCAAACATTATTAAAATAGCAATAAAACATAAAAACATCCTAAAAACATTGCAAAAATGCCTGCCGGAAGAGACCAGTCTTTATAGCTTTCTTAAATTCTAAAAGACTGTTAAGTTGACGAGTCTCATCCGGCAGGTCATTCCACAGTCTGGGAGCGGCAGAAGAAAAGGTCCTCTGGGTAACAGTTGTCAGCCTAGTCTTGGCCGACTGTAGTAAGTTCTTCCCAGAGGACCTGAGCGTGCGAGGCAGATTGTATGGGAGAAGGCGATCCCGCAGGTAACCTGGACCCAAACCATGTAGGGCTTTAAAGGTAATGAAGGAAATAGATGTGACATAATATATGATACAGATGCTGCTGAGCATATGCTGAGTGCCTTTCCATCCCTACCAATCAATGGCTGCCAGTCCCCAAACACTTAGATTTAAGGAACAGCTTTTCTTGCTGCTGCTATTTATTTATTTATTTATTTATTTATTTTTGTCCCTGTAATTCGTGGCCTCCTAATAGAAAATGATGTATTTTGCTACATACTTTTGTATCCAAACTTCTATGTATTCAAGGGCACATGGAACTAAAAGCAGTTTTCTCTCCCTCTCTCCCATTAGAAACAATAATCCAATGGGCAAATGTGTGCTAACATAACCCCAACTTCCAATCTTTCAAAAAGATACAGAACATCCCAGCAGGGTGATAAGGTTTTCCTGTGTTCCAATAATAATGCCTGTCCATTCCATACTAGCAATTTCCAGTTCCTTTGTGGCTGGACATCTTGCAAAGACAAACTCACTCCTAAGTAGTCAACCTGCAGCATCAGTGAGGGACTCGGAAACAGATGTTCACCAGGCTATACAATTTGTTGTCACTGTCAATATTACATGGCACTTTTCCTAACGGAAATTGTTTGTGGATGGGGAAAGATGTGATGCTGGGGGCACAGGTTAATATTTCTTTTGCTAAATGCAAAGCTCTCTTTAAGGGAAAATGATTCCACATGAGTGGACTTTTGGTCATTTAGATTTGATTAGAATTAAGCTTTTGTTTTGTCAACTTCCCTCTGTATGTTTACCTACGATTTTAAAATGATGATCGGTGGCTAGATCATGTCAAGTGTGTCTAAGACAACAGTGGAAAACCTTAACATCAAGGCATGTCTATTTAAAAGAAGAATTGTCCTACTAATTTCCTTCCCCCCCCCTCCCCAAAGGCTACAATTCATCGTTTTCATAAAATAATATTTATGTTGTTTTTATATGATTTCCATCTAAATGTTTTGCCAGAGTAAAATAACTTTTAACTAACTTTGTTCCTGGCTTCATTATAATATTGGAGACAGAAATAGTTTGCTCCTGAGCTTTTAAAGATCCAATATATTTAGTAGAAATTAGACACCCATTTCCATATCTAAAAGCACAATTTTGAAAAATAAGACTCATAATAAACTATGGTTCTCATTTCATTTGCAGAATTCTGCTGAAATTCCCCACTGTTGAATTGTTATTCTGCTCATCCATAAGTCACTTCAGCAAAAGTGTTTAATTGGAGGAGGGGAGAAAGGTAGCTTAAATCAAAGACTTCAGCCTAATTCAGTTGCTGATCAGTATATAACCAGGAACATCTGTTGTGCCCATGAACACAATATCTCTTGTGATCTCCAACATTGTCATGTCGCAGGAATACACATCAAATTTAGGAAACATTTAGCAACAATTGCAAAGTTCAGGGGTGTGTAAAATAATTTTAAAGCCTTGGAAATAATAGTTTAATCCATTTCCTTTTTTTAAAAATCTGTTTTTATTTCTGTAATGTTTATATGATGGCTTAAGTTGCCCCAAGCCAGACACTTTTACAGTGAAATCCTATCTATGTCTACTCAAGAGTAAGTCCCATTAAGTCCAATTGAACTTATTCCTTAGGTAAGTTTGTCTAGGATTGCAGACTGAGCCACATAATTAACATTATTTTTTAGTAATGTTTAGTAGATGATGCTTGAAATGCTTTTTGTCAGAACTCCGAAGAAATGGATCTTCAGTGTGTTTGTGTGAGTGTGTTTGTGTTTCAACTGCCACATCATTCCTTTTCAAGGGTTCATTGGTTTTCCAGAAACCTTTATAATGTTGGACATAATCTCAAGGCATATTGCTAACAGTAAACGGTGGTTTCATTAAACGATTTCCTTTAGACAGCCAATTTCCCTACTTCACTTTCTGTTTTCATTTGTGGTAAGACTAGAATAAATAAACACATGACCTGGATAATGTAGAACATGTCTCTGAAGAGACATACTACAGAGTGCGTGACTGTGGTCTGATGCAGATATAAAACCGGTTTCCCTCAAACCATGGTTTGGAAATCAGGATCAATTTGCAAACCATGCCCTCCCCCTTCCTTTCCCCAGAACAAAATTCCCCCACCCCTTTTCAGCATGCTGGGCCTGTTCAGACAACATGCTAAGCCATGGTTAGGCTGCTAACCCCTTTGCAACAAATTGTGTGTGTTGTTGTTGTTGTTGTTGTTGTTGTTTAAACCGTAGTTATGTAGCCACCATGGTTAGGGATGGTTCATACGACATGCTAAGTCATGGTTCACATGACATACTAAGCCA
Source organism: Anniella stebbinsi (assembly GCA_029215795.1). Classification (NCBI taxonomy): domain Eukaryota; kingdom Metazoa; phylum Chordata; class Lepidosauria; order Squamata; family Anniellidae; genus Anniella; species Anniella stebbinsi. Next base: position 109,929,237 of record JARDYH010000004.1, on the reverse strand, counting down.
TAATGTTTAGCTCAAAATGCTTAACCACCATGGCTTGCCTTCTGGGACGTCGCACTGCCATCTAAACCCTGGGGGAGGATTGCGGAAGCAGGTAAGTCTGTGATCCTCCCTCCCCCTCCCTCTACACCCTTAGGTGTAGATGACCCTTAGGTTACTTGAACTCTAATAAAGACAATTATTAGACAATTATTACAGTGAATATTTACAGAAGTTGGGGCTAGAGCAACTCTCCCATGACTCAGAGTTACAATATCTAGAATGGTTTAATTAGAAAAAAGGCGAGTAAGGGAGACATGATAGAGGTTTATAAAATTATGCATGGTATGGAAAAAGTGGATAGGGAGACATTTTTTTTCCTCTCACACAATACAAGAACCTGGGATCATCCCATGAAGCTGATTGCAGGACAGTTTTTAAAAAAAAAAAACACTTCGCACAGCACAAAGTTAAACTATGAAATTCACTTCCACAAGATGTAGTGATGGCCACCATTTTGGATGGCTTTAAAGGAGGATTAGACAACTTCATGGAAGATAAGGCTATCAATGACTTCTAGTCATTATGGCTATATGCTACTTCCAGTATAAGAGGCAGTATGCTGATGTACACCAATATCAGAAGCTGTATGCCTATGTACACCAGTTGCTGGGAAACAAGAGCAGGAGGGTGCTGTTTCACTCATGCCCTGCTTGTGGGTTTTCTGCAAGCAACTAGTTGGCCAATGTGTGAACAGAATGCTGGCCTAGATGGATCTTTGCTTTGATCCAGCATGGCTTTTCTTCCTTTCTTATTTTCACTAGAACCTATATCTTATGCTGGGGTTCAGATGTAGAAAATCGACAACTATTACAGAGCATGAAGGACCACGCAGTTCCCATAGAAAACCTCTCCCATAACACTGAAGAAACAGCCAGGACATGGCTTTAAGGACAGCTTCAAGAGATTCAAATCAAAGTGCTCCAACATATGGATTTCACCTTGCAGATGTATCCACACAAATGCATATATTCTCTATCAGAAGTCCATTTTCATTCGCCTCATGGCAGATATTTTCTGATCCTCTTGAGATTGCTGGGTTTTTGGCCTTCAGACCTAGAATGGCCTGCAATTAGCCCAAGTCTGGAATTATTCATGAGTTCCAAGAACACTTGGATCTCCACCAAAGTGACCTTTAGAGTACAAAACAAGAATGGGCACGATGCAGCCACAGGAAGTCCCACTGATTTCAACTGGAGAGTTAAGCAACTTGTTTCACTTTGGCTGGATTTGTGCCTTAGTAAAAGCAGTAGTTGTTGCTGTTATTGTTCCCATACATCCTCTCACGAATTCCTCAGCTACTAGGCTGACCATATGAAAAGGAGGACAGGGCTCATGTAACTTTAACAGCTGAAGAGAAAAGGGAATTTCAGCCAGTGTCATTTGTATGCAATTAGTACCTGGTGAAATCTCCTCTTCATTACAACAATTAAAGTTGCAGGCACTATATTGGAGTGACCAGATATAAAAGAGGGCAGGGCCTCTGCAGCTTTAACTGTTGTAATGAAGAGGGAATTTCACCAGATACGAATTGCATACAAATGACTCTGGCTGAAATTCCCTTTTCTCTACAACTGTTAAAGTTACATGAGCCCTGTCCTCCTTTTCATATGGTCAGCCTATCAACTACCCCTCGTACCTCGGAACCATTGTGAGAAGCAATGTTACAAGTTCCTCTGCCATAGGTTTCAGTGAACTGATACCAGAACCAGGACTTTCTCCACTGTAGTACTTTCCCTGTGGGATTTCCATCTGTAGGAGATCTCTTTGGTCAGTTTGCCTCGCGCTTTTAAAATAGTGATATGAAGACACATTGGAAAGTTTTTTTTATTGTCTAGATTGACAATGCTAAAGATGCTCCCATTTTGTTGCCTGCCAGTTTTTAGACCTAGTTTACCTTTTAATTGTTTGTTATATTTTTAACGGGTTGGAGGTGTAATTTTAATTGTCACCAGCCACTTTGGAAGCCATAGTGACTGCAAAAAATAAGCAATAAATATTGGTAAATCTGCTTTTACGCTGAAGTGTTTCAGGGCAAAACTAGACAAGATGTGGATGATCTGCAATCACCTCTCCCTTCACTGAGGGCTCAGTCCTATGCAGATGGAAAAAAAGTCCTACAATTCATCCTAATCGGGACATGCTGGGAGATGTAGGTTTTTTTCTATCTAAATATGCATAGGATTTCACCCCTAATGTGAAATTTGGATCAGGACCATGACAGTGGGGGAATGTTTTTCAATCTCCTCTCCCAATGACAACTTCCTGATGTAAATCCAACCTGCCCTGGTGCCATCATTTGTACCATTAGGGAAAACATCATATATATGTTTCCCTTAATAGGACAAAGAGCAGCTGTGCATTAGAAAAATAGCAGAGGAGGAAAGGTTTAAAATGTTTCCCCCAGTATCATCATCCCCTTTCAATTGGGGAGGGGATGTCTGGGGGGGTTAAAAAAGGGAGGGGGGAAGAAAGAGATAAGCAATACAATCATGGATCACTAACTTCTCGTCTGGTTTGGCCCCTGCTCTCTAACGTGCCTTGAGTAATTCAGAATGAAGTTGTGACTGTAACATTTAGACTGTACACTTCATCTTCATCATCATGCACTGGATTGTAAAGGCAGATAATAATTTATGAAAAAGGAAAAATTAAATGTCCATACCAGACAAGCCATCAAGTCACTGCAGGGGTGAGGCCTTGTTCTTTCATCTGCACCCAACAGAGAACTCCTGAATGTACAAAACAGCTGGGAAGTGTCATGTGTACTATACAACTTGAACTGATGAATCGAGAGTAGAAATTCCTTCTGATTAAGATTTGTTCCTTTCCAACTGACCATTTCCTGGGGTTGAAGGCCATAGTTTTTATACATAATACGTTTGTAAATTAGGGTCGCATTGTATATGTTTTTTCTATAACACAACTATTTTGGTTGTCTGAAAAAGGGAAAAAAAACTGATAAGCACTCTTTAGGAATGTTATGGTCCAATCCCAAGTCACAAGTTTCATTTATTTTTTCATATGTATTTATGAATTATATTTATAGCCCCAACATATTTTGTAGGTTTAAAAGTTTGATTTTGAGAGTGTGGTCATCAAACAGTTTCAGAATATATTAATATTTCATAATGAGAACACTCAGTCCAAAGTTGAAAAACGATTAGTGCTGTTATTAGTATATTAACTCTGTGTGTGTGTGTGTGTGTTAACTGTATCATCAAATACATTTTTCACCTAACCTAGTCAATTATGGACAATCCAATCATTCACCAAGATAAATCCTTTCTTCCTTTCACTGTTACTCATGCAGTTATATAATTATGAATATGTGGTCATTTTCATCATTAAATATATTCAATATTAAATTATTACATACAGACTTGGAACGGGGATGATTCATAGCTAATAGATGGGATGGTCATGTTCACATGTCACGTTAAGCACAAAATCCTGATTTAATAAACATGATGTGAATAAGCAGCATGCTAGTGCATGCAGCTTGTATGCGCCAACTTCTGTTTTCCTTTTGTGAGAGTGGGTAAACAACCAGAAAGGGATAGCTTTTTTATTATTATTATTTTTTTCAACATAATACAATACAACTTAAAACAACATAAAATACAATACATACCACATACCTCCCGTGCTCCCCTCCCCCCAGGAGACCTTCAATTATACATTGTTCTTCTTTCCAAAAGTGTAAAGACTCTTTTGAAGGTATTTGCCCCTTCCCCATTCTTAATACATATTCCAAAAATAGACTCCATATATCTCCAAAATCATCCTTACTGGACATTCCCCTCTTTATTTTCATTTTACACGTTAGCTTATCATTAAGTGCCATATCCCATATTTCTTTATACCATTCTTCTATTGTATATATCCCTTGCCCTTTCCAGTTTTTAGCAATCATTATTCTCACGGGAGCCAGGAGGTTGTTTATTAACTCTCTCTTATTTATATTCTCATTGGAAAGGGATAGCTTTGAATGATTTCTGAACACAGGATTATGGTTAAGTGCATCCAAACAAGCCGGGATTGTAAATCCGCTTTAAACCACGGTTTGTTTTTGTTTATGAATCCTGGCTTGTTTGGGCATACTTGAACATAATCCTGGGTTTGGACATTATGTGAAACTATCCATTCCTGGTTTGTGTATCTGCTCTTGAGAAGGGAGTGGGCTTTATGCACCAACACTCAGCTCATTCACATCATGGTTTATTAAGCCAGAATCTGTGGCTTAAAGTGATGTGTGAACACTACCAACGTTAGTCATAGATCAATTGACCCATGAGCCTCATCCACTGGCCTTGGACAAGTCACTAACTCTTGGACTAACCTTTACTTCATAGGCTTGGGATGTTAAAATAGGTCAACCCCTTTATGTCCACCAACCTTTTGGGGGAAAAGATTGCATAGAGAGGTTTTCTACACTAGGCTGTTCTACACATCTGCTGTATCTACTCGTGGTTTCATCATAGAATTGAAATCTGAGCACTACGTGAACAGCATTTCCTTTCCTGCTTTTCCACTTCATAACTTCTGTGTGGCACTGTAGTATAGCGGAATAATACAAATACATATAGAAACTAGGTTTGTGCACGGACCCCCCGGATCCGATTGGGACCTCCGATGTTGTCCTGTAATGGTTCGGACAAAATCGAAGGTCCCTCGGATCGGATTGGACCCAATCCCAATCCGAAAATCGGATGTCCAATTTTCGGATCGGCCGCCATTTTTTGTGTTTTCGCCATAGGCTTGCTTTGGGGGGAAAGAAAGCTTTCCCCCAATGCAAGCCTATATGGAAAACATGGTGGTGGGTGGGAGAGTGGGGGCCTAACTCCCCCCTCCATGTCCCTCCCCACCACTGGCACTCCTTACCTGCCGGGGCTGTCTGCTACCATCCACTGCTCCGATCTCCTGTGAAACAGGCTTTGCGGCCTGCCTCTCAGTAGCGCGCCAGGTGATGATGTCATCACCCGGCGCTCTACTGAGAACAAGGCCGCAAAGCCGGTTTCTCAGTAGATTGGAGCAGCGGACGGAAGCGGGCACCCCGGCAGGTAAGTGGGGCCCTCGTCCTCCTCCCCACTCATGCTCCTTACCTGTCGGGGCTGTCCGCTGCCATCCGCTGCCCCCTTCTACCGAGAAACAGGCTTCGTGACCTGCCTCTTAGTAGCGTGGTGGGTGACGTCATCACCCGGCGCACTACTGAGAGGCAGGCCGCGAAGCATGTTTCTCAGTAGAAGGAGGCAGCAGATGGCAGCGGACGGCCCCAGCAGGTAAGGAGCGCGAGGGGGAGGAGGAGGTCCGATCCTCCGATTTTATCCAAACCAGATCGGGTCCTTTCGGACTGGTTCGAATCAGATCGGACGACCCAGAAGCCAGGATCGGAATCGGATAATTTTATCCGATTTCGGTCGGATTGGCTCTGGATCGTCGATTGGACCTGATCCAATGCACATCCCTAGTAAAAACAGCTTTTTCTTTCACTCTCACAAATAATACTGCATTTCCCTGCTCTACAAAAACTTGCTAAAAGTGCTGTTTAAAAACAGAAGTGAAACTGAGGCCCTTTCTACACAATGGGGGTGTAGAGGGTCCAGTGTGAGCAAAACCAGAAGTAGCCACTTCCGGGTTCGGCGCACTCAAACCACATAATGGGCGTGATGTCCCGGGTCATCGAACGTCATGCCCGCCATTTTATTTTATTATTATTTTTACTTGGAAGAGCGCTCCTGCACTCCTCTGCAAAAGTAAGTATGGGGGGGGGAATGCCACGCACGATCTCCCCCCTCCCCCCTCCCCCCTCCCGCCATCCTGGGGATGGCGATTTTACTTTTCCCCCTCTCCTGATGGCCTTGGAGCAGTGCGGAGCTGCTCCATGGCCATCGGTGCTACTGCGCTTACTCGCAAGCAAGCGCAGCAGCACCAGGGTGGCCAGGCACATTCTTCTGCGGTCCCGGGAAGTTCCCGGGACCACTGAAGAATCAGGATTTTTCTGGTTCCTGAGAACCAGGAGAAATCCAGTGACTGCCTCACCCCCGGGTCTCCCTGTGCATCATATGGATTGACAGGGAGCAGCCAGGGGCCATCCCAGGCATTTTGCCTGATGTGGAAAGGGCCTGAGGGGTCACAAAGTCATCTAAAGAACTCATAAACAACCCTGAGTAGGGAATGATGAACACAGAATAAATGCCTCATGTAGAAAATCTCCAAGCCACTGTAAATAAATTAGAGCCTCTTGTTATCTAATATACCAATTTTTAGAATGGGGATTGCAAACCAAATAATAGTATGCATTGCATATCTACAAGCCAATTTGCTATTGTTAGTTCTTTTATTCTACATTTTACAGCAGATTTACAGCATCATTTTTTGCAACTTGCAAAAAGCCTGTCCTATTCTAAAAACATGTATTGTTGAAACTGAAGGCAGAAGTGATCAAAGTTTATTCAGACTCCCCTCCCCCCTGAAAATATGGACAGAGGCTGATAATCAGTTTTCTAAATCTTATAGAAAGTGCTCTTGAAATAGGAACCATTCATTAAAATTATGAATGAGTGACAACTCTAGCACCAAGCCATGTGCAGAGTTGCCACATTTCCCCAAAGGGAAATAAAACCCTGGTTAATGGCTCATTTGTGTGAGTAATCATTTTTGAATGGATCGCTATTAAAACTTGCCCTTTGCTGATTTTTGAAATGGCATATAATCCCAGGGACATTCTGTATTGTGGGGGGGGTGGGTGTTCCTGACTCTGCAAAATCATCGTTCCTGTTTTGGGGAGATGCTGTCGATGTTTTTCAAATGACTTCTTAGTGTGCACTGCTTTGGGATTGGTCAGATTTCAGTCTCATCCTGCAAGTATCTAGAAGCAAAAGCTCTAAATGGTGGAAAGGGACACAGTTTGACATGCATGCATTAGGGATGTATATCGTATCGTTAAAATGTACGATAACGATACGATAAGGTCGTTATCATGCATGTGTTTAATGATGACAATATGATAGAAAAACCTACGATAATCATCGGAGATTATAATTTTCAGGCGATTTTATTTTATCAGACTGCCATATAAATATACCTGTAACTTCTGTATTTTAAAAGTTAGAGGCTTGAAACTTGGTCACAGTGTTTACGGGGTATGCCTAAGTATGTGTATGGATTTTGAGATCGATCCCTCCAACCCTCGATTTTATATGAATTTTTTAAAGATCGTTTCCGTTCTGACAGATCAGAATGACAGCTTGCCACGTGCGTTCATTCAGACCTGTCAGAACGGAAACGATCTTTTAAAAATTCATATAAAATCGAGGATTGGAGGGATCAATCTCAAATTTCATACACATACTTAGGCATACCCCATAAGCACTGTGACCAAGTTTCAAGCCTCTAACATTTAAAATACAGACGTTATAGGCATTTTTCTTTAAAAATAGGGCTGCAAAAATATCATTTTTTCATGATAATTATCGTGAAGACGATACGGTTCACCTATGATATGAATGAAGATAATAATTTTTTTGGTCCGAAATGACGATAACGATAAACGATAACGATAAACAATGATTTTTTTTGGCGTGCACACCCCTAGCATGCATGTATGTTCATATGCATGCGGAGGCTGCATGGACCGCAAATACCAGTGCCCCCTTCTTTTCCATCCCCAATGTAATCCAGTATAGTCAACGTTGCTGAATGCATTTGCAGTTGTGCTAGAAGTAGAAATGTTGGAGAAATCAGCAATAGATTCGAATGGGTTCAGTTTTCTATGAATCCAACCTGTAGATTTTGGCTTTTTCCAACTCCTGCTGATTCTGCGGACTTGCAAACTAATCTTTTATGGGGGGGTGTATTTTGTTCATTTGCAAATTCACACTTGCACTAATGCATTAGTTGAAAGGTGCATCTGCAAATGAATCAAATCCTCAAAGAAAAAAATCTGATGCCATCAATAAACAGATGGTAAGCAGAATGAAAGATGCCCGGCAGTCCGCTAAATACAGAACGGATTAAACAAAATCCGTACATCCCTAGCAAGGGGCGCAGTCAAATCCATTGTCAGATTAAACATTCTAGAAGACTGCAACTGTCAGTACATCGCCCACTCGGCTTCAGAAGCCTGGACAGTTGCTGCAGCGGAAACGAATACAGTGTACAGCAGGCAAAGAAGAAAATATGGGCATATTAACAAATGGACAAGATTTTCAGCTGAGAAATGTTGCAGGATATGAGACTGAAAAGAAGTTTGGGGGGATGGGGGAGTTGAAAGAAGCTACCAGCCAGATCACTGTTTATATGGACAGAACAAATAAAGGGTTATGGAGGAGTCATTTCCCCATACGGCCACTCCCCATTTTTGCGAAATGTAACAGTGTATTCAGCTAAAAACAGCACTTCTGGCTTTGTCGGGGTGGGGGGGAAGACTTTAGGAAAGGGGAAACATTTAATATCGCTTTATAACCCACCCCCCACCCCTGTGTTAGCAACAGCGCTCTAAGCCTCCTCTTTTGATCTCTGGCGATATTTTTCTCTGTTATGTCATAGAGGTCACCTGGCTCATGTGTGACAAACTGCCTGCATAAGTCACCGTGCTAGTGGCAGAGATTTGTAACCATGTCCCTGGTCCATTGCCTTTGAATTATTTCGCGGGCCCCTCTGCTTTACATTTGCACTCTGTCGGAAGATGAACAGGGGAAGGGAGTAGAATCAAGGGCAGGGTCTCATCCTGAAGGACAAGGGGAAACAGGTGGAAGGTTAATGGCCCTGGAGCGTATCCCACGAGCCTCTCAGGCTTGATATATGGGCCTCAGGCCTAAAACAGGCATTGGCTTTCAAAGATATATTATTTCATTTGAGGAGAGACATTCTGGAGATCCTGCATTTGTCTGCTGATAGATGATCCTCTGTCCACAATTGGTTATGGCGTGTGAGTTTTCCTTGGGCCTGCTCCCGTACATAAAAATTTTGCTGAGCTCCCCAACCTTTCACATGCCTTTAAGAATGGGACGTGTGCGGGTCTTCTGGCAGGCTGGATTTTTGTCGATGCTATTTTAAGTCATTCCTTTTGAACCGCTAAGGCAAGCTTGGGTGGAGGGAGAGCGGGATGAAAGGCACTTCTGTTCATTCATACATAACTTGATAAGTGGCGGCCTTGCAAAAGGAAAACAGAAACAATGTTAGGAATCAATTGTGTGCGTGCGTTTATGTGCTGGGGCGGCTGGGGCGGCAGGAGGGGGAAGGAATCTTTTAATAAAAGCCTTGATCGTGGCCTTTGCCTGCATAAAGGTGCTCCTCGCAAAATAACATTTTAGGGCTTTTAAGATTAAGTGAGCTTTCTACAAATTAGAGAAATATTATTGCAGGTTGTACAAGTTGTAATTTTTCACTCTAGTTACAGAAATCTTATTGCGGATTGTACAAATAGTTATTTTTCACTCCGTTTTTGGCTCTTAATTTGTAGGAGGCTCACTTATTCTTAAAAGCCATAAAATGTTACTTCGTTATGTGATATCTATGATTGAAACCACAATCCTGCATGCATGTACTTTAAAGTAGGTTCCTGCACTGAGCAGGGAGTTGGACTCAATAGCCTTAGGCCTCCTCCACACGAGACGTTTAATGAGCCTTAGAGGCTCATTATAAATTTTACCTCCACACCAGCGGAGCGCAAAACGGGCGTACAGGCGCGTTATCTCCCCGATAATGCGCATTTTCGAATGCGCGTTAAATAGCGACTTTTATTTTTCTCCGGCCGTTAAAGCGCATTATCGCGGTGTGAACAAGCGATTATGCGCGTTAACGTCTTCTAAAGCGCTTTTTGGACATGAATTAATGCGCTTCGCCACCTCTCGCCGCCTCCCGTGCAGAGGGATTAGGCGTAAATGCGCCTCCGCGATAATGCGCATAATCCCAGAACCGGGCGCAAAAGCGCATCCTTGTGGAGGGGGCCTTATAGGCCCCTTCCAACTCCATTATTCTATGATTGATTCTATACTTAGTAATATAGCTCGTAATTTTCAGTGAAATCATTAGCCCCACAAATGAGACCCGCAATAACTTCCTTTGCCCACATTGTAGCATTAAGGTTTGAGATTTGGGTTTTAATGTTTATTTGTTTCATTTATTAATTAGATTTGTATATCACCTAACTGGCAAATGCCCTCAGGGTGATTTACAGTAATAAAAATCATGAAGGTCATAGTAGAAATACTTCACCTTTGTACAGTGCTCAAAGCACTTTACATGATTCAATAGTGTTTACAATATCTTTTCAAAGACAGCAGAGTTAAGTGTTGCCGCGCATGTTTTGCATGCAGAAGCGCCCACGTTCAATCCTGACATCTGCAGTTCAAAGGATCATAGGTAGCAAAGCTGGGGAAGACCCACCCTGAAACCCAGTATTGGGCTGGACGGAACTACGGCCTGATTCAGTACAAGGCATCTCTGTATGTTCCTTAGCAGGCTGGTCAGATCATCCCCATGGAAATGCAGTTGAGGGATAGTAGCCTGTTTAAAGACAGCCAGTGAGTTTATACCTGAGCTGATCTTTGAACCAGGAACTCTTAAGTCATTCTGCTTCTCTGGTTTCACCTCCTCTTTATTGCACCAATCTTTATCACAATCTCCTTCTCTGTGGATCAGTATTCCACCTGTGGCAACTAAAAATAACAGGAAGGCAGACTTTGGTTCACCATATAAGAACAATTCTGCAATAAAATGCAATACCAAGAGTGTTTGTGGGAACTTCCTTCCTCTGGCTAAGAATGCTTTATGTGTAGGAAAACTTGTTTTAGGATTCCTGTGAAGAGCAGTGATGGATTAGACGATCTCTTGCACCTTCTACAATGGTATGGGGATTTCTTTGGGAAACAGATGCACATCTGATCCCACACCCAGATTGCTGAGAATACAGCATGACAGATGTAGATAGCAGCAGAGCCCATGTAGGCCCATAAATCCAAGACATGGCATTTGTCTAGGGCCCTATTGATATGTTTACTCGACCAGCTTCATTCTTTGTCCAGTAGCGGATCAAGTCCCCTCTTCTAACCAACACACACCTGCTTTTACACATGACTGCCTAGCCAACTACATATCAGGGGTAGGCCACCAGGCACCCTCCAGATATTTGGGACAATTCCCATCAGCCCCAGCCAGCATGCCAAATGTCAGGAATGATAGGTGTTGTACTCCAACATACTGGAAGGCGCCAGGTTGCCTGCCTCTGACGTAGACACAAAATCGATTTGTCCTCCTTTTTGGAGAGAATCACACGAATGAGATGTTCGCAGCACATCGTGTTGTTGAGCGCTTGCTTCATATGTGAAGTTAGGTGAAGTGAGGGAGAGATGTCTGCTTCTTGTCTATCACAGCTGGGCTGATTATCCCATGCTACCTACATGCCTTTCCCCAGGGGATCATGTCTGAACTTCCAGTTTGTGCTATAATGAAAGTGGGAAAAGGTTGAGTGTGGGCATATCCTGCAGTTCTGGGGCATGTTGATGATGATCATAATCTGTGCATATGCATGTGGCTGCAAGGCAATGCAGCATCATTGCAATGCCAACATAATGCCATGTTTCATGGCTTTGTGCTAGCCCAGCAGACTGTATGTCCAACTTACACATTCCCTCGCTGGTTCGAGGTCTAGGACTGGGCCATAAATTAGTTAAAATCCAAGCACTTGGGCATGAATGGTCTGAGGTGAACAAGTCGAAGAAATATATTTGGATTTTAACAAAATTGTCTCTTTGGAAAGTGTCGTGTGGAATCTATGCTATTTTACATTTGTTTAACATCGGTGCAAATCTGAAGTTATCAGAGGCAATAAAAAGAAAGAAGAATTCATATGCCTACAGTGGTCTATATAGCAATAGTCTTCAACCTTTTCAGTCCCAGGAGCCATCTTTAACCCCAACCTGGAATTTAGGCATTCACTCCATTTTTTTTCTTTAAAAATAATCTCATATAATTGGCTGGGATCCAAATTACTCTACGGGTACATCTAAATCACCTCTATGTGCATACGGGGACTGTGCCAATTTCTTCTACAAGCTACTGCTACAGTATCTCTTGCTGTGCTGGCTATGACTCCGAAGGTTCTGCTGGCATTCAAAACTGACTTTTCAGGGGTATAACAAGCTGTGGTAAGAAGGGTTCCCTCAAAAGCCTCAGCTTCTGCATGCCAGTCTTTGGATTACTGTCAAATTTACCTTTACTATATCTTTCTCTCTTTCCCTTCTTTCCCCTCCTCTTCCTTCTGTCTTGGTCACTTTTTTGCCTCAGTTTCTTCCCATGTTTCTCCTCGGTTGTGTACGTATTATAATTGCGTACATGTAGAAGAGGGAGCAGAGATCACACCATTTCTATGCATGTTCGGTATAGCATCTGAAAGAGTTTAGCAACAACAGCTTACAACTTAGGGCTATACCAAATTGACAAGGTCCACTTTTCAATCAAGATACCTGCCTCAAAACCAGCAGTTTTGCTTCAGATATTTTGTGGGTGATGTGAAATTCATTTGGAGGGAAAATGAGTGGAGAAGCTGCCATTTTATTTTCCACAGAAAGTCCTATTCTGAGGAGCTTTTTGAATCTGGGATAATTCAAAATGGCTGCCACCATAAAATATGGCTGATTCCCTTGCCATTTAATGGGGACCACTGTGACATTGTGCAGCAGATTAATAGCCATAGGAAAACACAGTATTTTACATCACTTCAGCAGTTCCCTTTGTTCAAGAGCCACAGTGTTAAATACCCCTCCAAACAAATGGCACTGATTGAAGTAGGCTTGTTAAAAATATGAATTCACAGAACATTGTTCCAAACAATCCTATTTTTAACCCTGAAGTATTAAGGGAAAACATGTTTTGTGTTTTTATTTCTTTTTCATTCTTAATAAGACCATCTTGCAAAGACCCCACCACCACCAAAGACCTTTTTTAAAAGTAGACCCAAAGGTTTGGGTGGGTCGAAGTGGGGGAGAGATAAAAAATTAATGGTGCAATCTCATGCATTTCTAATCAGAAGTGTGCCATTGCGTTAAGTGGGACTTACTCCCAAGTAAATAAACTGAAGAACCAGTGAAATGATTTGAAGAAACAAATTTGGGAGAGGAGCCATTTCATGAAAACATTTCTCCTTGAATTACTGAATCAATTTCATGAATGTTTTGGTTGATTCAAACCCTACTACACAGTCTGTGTATAGTCTGTTTTTGCCATACAATTAATGGTCATAAGTTACACCTGCCAGTTGTGGGTCATGACCCACCAGTTGAAAATCACTGTTCTATAGTGTGTTACTAGGGGCCGATCTACATACGAGGTTTTTGACGTTTTATAAGGGTTATGAAAACTCTTTGGGTCACATGACGCATTCCCTATAACGTTGCATATCTGAGGTTTTTTAAAACTCACTTCAATTATATACAACGGTTTCACTTTTAATAAATCGTTTTAAGTAAAATAATGTGTCCTTCCTTACCGTTTATGATTCATGGGAGCAGTGCTTCCTTTACTGGTGCCCAAATGCTTAGCAGTTGATTGGTGGGGAAGAAAGAGGAAGTGGACCAGTGAACTACAACACCCACAATTCTTAGCCCTATACTCGCTAGGGAATGACAGAGGAACTAAGAAGGAAGTGGGTAACTGAACTACAACCCCCACAATGCCTTGCCCTAAACTCATTGAAAAATGAAAGAGAAAGAGACAGGGCAGAACAGCGTGTGACTGCACACACCGCTTTAAAGACGGAAGACTGTTCTCCTGTAACGTGAGTACTTAGTAATGTGGCCTAAGATGTTTTAGAATGCACCTATTGGGAATGCTTTAAAATACTTTTTAAAATGTTCCAAAGGACTGTGTAGATCGGCCCTAGATCACTAGATTTGCCAGGGAACATAAGCAGGAGGGTGCTGTTGTACTCATGTCCTGCTTGTGAGTTTCTGTGTGAACCAAATGCTGGACTAGATGGACCTTTGGTCTGATCCAGAATGGCTCTTCTTACATACTTATATTCTTATCGGGTAGGCAACCTGGTGCCCTCCAGAAATTTTGGGCTATAACTCCCATCATCCACAGCCATCATGGCTTTAAGGATTATGGGACTTGTGGTCCAAAACATCTGGAGAGCATCAGGTTGCTTACTCTTGTACTAGATCATAGGTATTACTGTATGTTTGACACATCCAGGAACAAGCTGTTAACAGAGTACATTGTTAATTGATAAGTCCATCTGCTAAGACCTCCTGTTTCCCTTACTGACAGGAAAAATGACTTGAGTGCAAAAGCCACATGGTATATTGAGTTACATAAGAACTTAGTTGATGCAAACTATGGTTCTTCTTCATAATCCAAAGTCCTCTACTTTGTGCCAAATAAAGCCATTTCATTTTGATCAGGTATTAAAAGGGTCTCTGTAGATAGTCATTGTGTAATAAGGACCCAATCCACTGGGAATTTTTTCTATAACAAGTCCATTGTTATTGTTGCTGTTCTTCCAATGTCTGTAGGTTCCAGTCGATCACAGAGCTGATCTTTCTGGTGTTAACTTTGTTACATCCATTGGCCTACAGAGCAACTGAGCTAACCAATCAGCTTGACTCTTGCAAAGTTTCTGTTGTATTTTTTAATATAGCTTAGGAATTGTCAGCACTTTAGAGAAATGAGCCGAACAGGAGAAGAAAACACATCTACAAGCTGGTAAATGAGATCCAAATATGATAAGGCAGGGTGGTGTGGGAATACCATCCAATGACTTGACTAATCTAAACTACACACTAGGGATGGGTGAGAAATTTGCTCATTTGAGAGCTTTTTAAAATGGATTTATCCAATTTGCACCTCCTTAGCATTTTATTGAGCCAATTTTAAGCTCAATAAAAGGTACATATTAGAGGGAAAGTGCACAGAAATGCATGCATTTAACAAAGATGTGCACAAAACAACATTTCAGCAATGTAAAGAACTTGGGAAAATGCATACATTTCAAAATGCACACAAAATGCATAGATTGAGGAAAATGCACACCACATTTCCACCTAGATTATATTTTTTTCATTGCAAGCTCATGCAGAAATGGGACAGAATGAGCTTGACCTCGTTCTACTGCTCCTCCTTCTGTCCACCGCCATTGTCTGAGCAAGAAAAAGATGGAAAAGGCAGATGAAGAAGAGGAATAATTGCTTTGTTAATGGGCACCCGCTGGGGTGTGGCCCACACACATGCTATCTTCACCCAGGGCTCCATCAGACAAGTGATTTATTGCACACTTGTTATTGAGCACTCACGGATTTTCGCCAGTCCCACTCACGACATCGTCTGCCTCTTCCATGCCGCACACCCCTTCTTCACGTGACAAAAAAAATACCCCACTAAGTCCGACTTATTTTTAGAGATGGAAGTTGCCACTATTTCCTGCTGTGTGCAGGAGAAGCAGCGTGATTAAACCGGCCCAGTGAATGGACCACAAGCACGTTGTTTACTTCCTCTTTCAAAAGACGGACAAACGTGCGGGTGGAGAAGCGATGGTAAGCAAACGTGATTTCCCCTCGTGTGATGACACTCCCAGTCTTGTTCTTTTAACAGTGCCATGCATGGGTCTCTCTCACAAACAGCAGTCCAAATAGCAGTTAGGGCTGGGGGCTATTCTCAGGGCCCCACATGGTGAGATGAGTCCAAAAAAACCCTCACGGCACAATTCTGATTCCGTTTAGTTGACACGGCTTCCAGTTCCGTATTCTTCAACTCACCTGATATACCAGGCGCAGTTTCTATTTTCTGCTTAGGGATGGATGAATCGGGGTTTCTTTGTCAGTTTTGCATGTATTCAGTCATAAGTCTGTTCTGTCCAATGTCCACATCAGTCATTATGTGTGTGTTTTTAAAGCATGAAAATTTGCATTCATTTTCATGTTCACTTTCCCCCAATATACACATTTTGGCACACAGTGTTGCATAAATATACACATTTTTGCATGCAACCTTCCTGAATATACACATTTTTCCTAATATATGCATTGCTGTGCACATTATTTTGAGCCAGGAACGGCATTTGAAGAAGTACACAACCTGGAGAATAACTGTGTCCCAATCTGCATATTCTTCCAGAAATTCGGTTGGATCACAAATTAGGTTGGATCACTTAAAAATGCAGGACCAAATGAAATTCTCCCTATCCCTATTTCTAGTGTCTGTCCCTGATAAATCATTGTCTGTGTTTTATCTTCTGATTTAAGAAAGGTGTATTTTAAAAATGTGGTGTATGTGAATTGTTACAGTTCTGATGCTTCAGGCTTCAGACTCCATCACTGGGTCTCTAGAAGTTATGGAAGTTAAACCTGTGAGCGGGAGGTAGATGCATCTTGACTCTCGTATAAATACATGTCAGTGATGTGGATGAATATAAAACTCCAGTGCATTGCTCCTCGTTCATTCCACCTCCATATCATCTTGTCCAGAGAGTAAACTAGGCGTGGGCAATATGTGGCCCCCACTCCCCCCTGCTGCAGTCCTCGCTGCTCCCTAAAACTGTGTGAACATATATAGATATAGATAAACAAAATGGCATCAGAGTGGCCATTTTGAAGCCATTTTGACCTTTTAGTGCTCCATAGCTAAACAAGTTGATTTTGACCCTTTTGGCACTCCATAGTCACTTCAGACGCCATTTAAATTTTTTAACATATTATTATTATTATTATTATTATTATTATTATTATTATTGGGTGCTGTAGGGGGAGAGATGCATCCTTGCAGGGGGCATGGCCAAAATTGTCCCTGGACCTCCCAAAGTTGCCCACCTCTGGAATAAACATGGATGGATGTGTTTGAGTTGCAGCTTTTCTATAGTGAATGTAATTTGATCCACTGTAAGATAAACTATTCAACACTCTTAAAAAAAAAACCACCAAGTGTGGCAGCACTTGTCAGAAAGGGGAGTAGGTTGTGGCAGCTGGAAGAGGTAGATTATTAGGTGACCTCTCTGGAGGCTAACATCACAAAGGCTGGGTGTCATGGTTATAGTGATGGCTAGAGGAGCTGGAAATCTCGTGAGGGTTAGGATTTCAGCCCATTGCAAGATTTGAAGATGAGACGGGGGGCAAGTCCTACCTAGGGCCTCATCTATGCCACCCAGCCTCTAAGGAATACAAAATCTCAGTGCATTGTTTCCTTTTCATTCCCCCTTAACGTCTTGTCCAGACAGAAAATATTGCATGTTGTCTTCTATAATTAATATAATCAGACCCATTGTGAGATAAAACTACTCAGCTTTTTAAACCTGGGTTGGGCAGCCTATGTCCCTCCAGATGCTGTTGGACTGCAATTCCCATCAACCCTACCCAGCATAGCCAATGGTGATGAATGATGGGAGTTGCAGTCCAACAATTTCTGGAGGACCACAAGTTTCCCACCCCTGTTCTAAACCAGAATGGTCAGTTTCCTGACACACCTTGGTTTGGATGCCAAGAATATCCCTATGTTCACATGTTAAATGCTGGGTAGTTTGTGGTTTTGCCAATTAACCAGAAGTGCAGTGATCTCCCATGGGGAGATGCCCTTTGTGTTCTCTGGACAGAATTGTGTTTGCTTTGGTCTAGGCTGGTTGTTAAGAGTTATTAAAGCTCGAGATAAGTTGAGGCTCAAACTATAATAAACTTCAAAGAGATATATTGCTACATACAATTTTACGTATCTTTTTCGGGTCCATTCCTGTTTCTGTGACAATCATTGGAAAAACACACTTGGACTGTGAGAGGAGCAGGGTTCGTATATCTTGCTTTTTCCGCTCCCCTCTCCCTCTCTGTAGATAATGTACAGTTGTAAAAACAAATGATTCTCCATTCCTGCGGAATTCTGCTGAGTTTTAAGTTAGACAAGTGAGCTAAAGACTTGAGAGCTGGCAGCAGCAGCAGCACAATCAGCAGCAGCAGCAGCAAGGATATCCGAGGGCTTGTTAAACAGGAAGATTTAGCATCTGAAATTCTACAGACAGAACTGGACGGGGGGCATTGGAGATCGGCAGGATCTTCTTTTTGACTTGTTGCTCTGATAACAGATAAAAGGCTGTCATGAAGTATGTTACCAGCTGGGAGTGTGTAATATAAACTTTGCAGAAATGCTGGCCTCTCTGTACTAAAAAAAAAAAGTCCCTTATATCATCCTTATCTGTTGTGGAGAATACAAAGGAGTTGTTTATATCACAGACATCCTCCCTAATAGGGAGGAGGTAAGGGGACCGTCTTCCCCCATAGGAAGCCTTGCAGGTTGCTTTCAATTAATTTTCCATTGACCCTGCTCTGCTCTTTGACCAAGCGCTCAACTGAATGAAGATTCCCATCATTCCAAGGCATCAGGTGAAAGAGACTGCAACTTATGATGGATTGGTGGGTCTGATTTCAATAGAATGACAAATGGGCCAAATGGGCCAGGAATCCCGAGCAGACCATGCTCTCCCCCTACCTCCAGTGGCTTTCTTTGTTCATTTGCTTGCTGGCTTATTTTCTTTCAATTTTTTTTAAATTCCCGAATAGCCTCAAGGTGGCTCACAATTGAAATTATATATATATATATATATATATATATATATATATCATGCACTACATTAAAAACACAAACACACACCATGCAATAGAAAAAGACAAACAGTGATAAGAGGCATCAGATAAAAAAGTAATCATGAGCCAATAAAAACCAGACAAAGCACTGAGACTTCAAATCCAATGCCATTAAAGTTGATGAGAACACAATGGACTTTGCCTGCCACCTAAAAGATAACAATGACAGAGCCAGGGGAATATGTTTGGGAAGGGAATCCCAGAGTTTCAAACATGGGGCATCTAGAGAAGAGGCTCTGAGGAAGCTCTTTATGGGCAGATAGGTTCATGTGGGAGAAGGTAGCCCATTGGAATGGCATCTAGGCAATTTGGACAAGCCCAGTTAATCAGCTGGCCACCATGTCCTGCATCAGATGAAGCTTCTGGACAAACTTCAAAGGCAAACCAAAGTACAACACATTACAGTAAACGAGCCCAGATGTTACTAGAGGATATGTATCTGTGATTAGGCAGTAGCCCTATTCAGGCATTTTAAATGTGGGCAAAGTACATGAGGAGAGAGAGGGGGGGATGAATGTCCTGTCCCCTTCTCACCCATTCCCACCACCCTCTACATGTGGTGGCCGACTTTCTGAAGGAGAGAACCTCTCCCTGTGAATCCTGATGTTCCAGGGTTCCAAATCATGGGGAGAGCCACCACAGATAGAAGAAGCTTTCCCCTTCAGAGAGTGCCCTACATGCAGAAGGTAATAAAACTAGCTACATAAGAGGGTGGAGCTGGCATGTTCATCCCCTTCGGGGAAAGATGAGCCCCAGCTGAACATGGCTCAACTTTCCCCAAAAAGGAATGTAGGTGGTGCACAAACCAATGATGGGAAAAGGCGCTCCAAAGTACCAACTTCTGAAGCCACCTGGACAACCAGCAGCTATGATGGATCTAAGGGCCACACTTGCTCCTTAAGGCAAAATAAGACACCATAGGTTGCCACTGAGTTGGTTGGGGAAGATACTGAGCTAACAGCACCTCAATCTGTCTAGTTTGAATTTATTCACCATTATGCAGCCCATTATGGTCCTTAAATAACAGTTCATCATATTCAGAGCTGCATCATAAAGCAGAAATAGCGTGGGTGTCTTTGGCACTTTGATGGCACGCACACACACCCAAACCCCAGAAGACTAGATAGAACTTTCTGGAACACCATAGCATACCAACCCCCATCCCAGATGGGTGGTCCAGAAGGATACCATTGCCAGTCAGATTGAAAAGTGTAGAGAGATCCAGGAGTATCCATCGGTACAGATAGCCTCTGCCAGTGTAGATCATCCACTACGGCAACCAAAGCAGTTTCTGTCCCAAATGAGACCAGAAGCCAGATTGAGAAGTAATGTTGGAGTGGAAAGATCTGTCTTATTTGGCAAACCTCATGCCTCATCAGTACAAATGTTACCAAACTGACATCATAAGAGTCAGTGAATTGTCTCTTATAGCATTTGGATAAGATGTGAATCAGGCCTGAGATGATAGCTTATCATGACTTGGCTATGGTATGAAATCTGCCTTAAGTTAATAATTAGGGATGTGCACTGACCCCCCGGATCGGATCGGATAGCGGATCGGAATCGGACCTGGGGGGTCGGATCGGATCGGATCGGATCGGAGGCTGGTCGGATCGGATCGGACCAGATGTCCGATCCGGATCGGACGCCATTTTGAATGCTTTTTCCCATAGCCAAGTATTGTTTTACAAAAACGCCTATAACTTTTTCATTTTTAAAGATAGAAGGATGAAACTTGGGGACATTGTAGACTGGTTAGGGATAGTTATCTGTGAGAAATTTCAGAAAGATTGGTGCATGCGTTTTGTGGCAATTAATTTTTTAATAAATACCCAGGAATGCTTATAACTTTGTCATTTTTAAAGTTACAAACATGAAACTTTGCCACATTGTAGGAGGTACCTTGGGACCTATGTGTGTGAAATTTCAGAAACATAGGTGCTTGCCTTGTGTGGCAATTAATTTTAGAAAAATAGGTAGTAGTGGGGTAAATACAGTTACGCCTCCCATTTTTTTATTTTTTAAGATACAAACAGGAAACTTGGGCACATTACAGGTACCACTTGCCTTGATATGTGAGTGAAATTTCAGAAACATTGGAGCTTTCCTTGTGTGGCAATTAATTTTTGAAACAATGAGGAAAGAAACACCTATAACTTTGTCATTTTTAAAGTTACACACATGAAACTTTGCCACATTGTAGGTGGTACCTTGGGACCCATGTGTATGAAATTTCGGAAACGTAGGTGCTTGCCTTGTGTGGCAATTAATTTTTTAATAAATACCCAGGAATGCCTATAACTTTGTCATTTGTAAAGTTACACACATGAAACTTTGCCACATTGTAGGTGGTACCTTGGGACCTATGTGTGTGAAATTTCAAAAACGTAGGTGCTTGCCTTGTATGGCAATTAATTTTAGAAAAATGGGTAGTAGTGGGGTAAATACAGTTACGCCTCCCATTTTTTTATTTTTTAAGATACAAACAGGAAACATGGGCACATTACAGGGAACACTTCACTTGATAGGTGTGTAAAATTTCAGACAGCTGGGTCCAGGCATGTGGTGGCAATTAATTTTTGAAACAATGAGGAAAGAAACGCCTATAACTTTTTTATTTTAAAAGTTAGAAGTCTGAACATTGCTCACTTTGTAGATGGGTTAGGGGTAGATATGTGTCAGAAATTTCAGAATGATAGGTCCAGGCATTTGATGGCTATGGAATTTTTAAATTACATGTTTCAAAAAAATTTCTACAGAGGCCAGGTCTTCCCCTCCCGCTTCCCGCGAAGAAAAGGAAACACTGTCTCGTCTCGATCCCTTTGATCCTTGCTAGTATCCATTACAGGGCTCGTGTCTGCTTGAGTAAAAAAGTGAAAGTAGGAAAGCAGACACGAGCCCTGTAATGGATACTAGCAAGGATCAAAGGGATCGAGACGAGACAGTGTTTCCTTTTCTTCGCGGGAAGCGGGAGGGGGAGGAAAGGAAGACCTGGCCTCTGTGGAACATTTTTTGAAACATTTAATCTAAAAATTCCATAGCCATCAAATGCCTGGACCTATCATTCTGAAATTTCTGACACATATCTACCCCTAACCCATCTACAAAGTGAGCAATGTTCAGACTTCTAACTTTTAAAATAAAAAAGTTATAGGCGTTTCTTTCCTCATTGTTTCAAAAATTAATTGCCACCACATGCCTGGACCCAGCTTTCGGAAATTTTACACACCTATCAAGTGAAGTGTTCCCTGTAATGTGCCCATGTTTCCTGTTTGTATCTTAAAAAATAAAAAAATGGGAGGCGTAACTGTATTTACCCCACTACTACCCATTTTTCTAAAATTAATTGCCATACAAGGCAAGCACCTACGTTTTTGAAATTTAGCACACATAGGTCCCAAGGTACCTCCTACAATGTGGCAAAGTTTCATGTGTGTAACTTTAAAAATGACAAAGTTATAGGCATTCCTGGGTATTTATTAAAAAATTAATTGCCACAAAACGCATGCACCAATCTTTCTGAAATTTCTCACAGATAACTATCCCTAACCAGTCTACAATGTCCCCAAGTTTCATCCTTCTATCTTTAAAAATAAAAATGTGAGAGGCATAACTGTATTTCTCAGTGGGAAAGTGCAATGCAATGATTCCCTATGGGAAAGTGCAATGCAATGATTCCCTATGGGAAAGTACTGTCCAATGAATCCTTATGGGCAAGTGCTGTCCAATGAATCCCTCATTGTTTCAAAAATTAATTGCCACACCAGGCAAGCACCAATGTTTCTGAAATTTTACACACATATCAAGTGAAGTGTTCCCTGTAATGTGCCCAAGTTTCCTGTTTGTATCTTCAAAACTAAAAAAATGGGAGGCGTAACTGTATTTACCCCACTACTACCCATTTTTCTAAAATTAATTGCCACACAAGGCAAGCACCTATGTTTCTGAAATTTTACACACATAGGTCCCAAGGTACCACCTACAATGTGGCAAAGTTTCATGTGTGTAACTTTAAAAATGACAAAGTTATAGGTGTTTCTTTCCTCATTGTTTCAAAACTTAATTGCCACACAAGGCAAGCTCCAATGTTTCTGAAATTTCACTCACATATCAAGGCAAGTGGTACCTGTAATGTGCCCAAGTTTCCTGTTTGTATCTTAAAAAATAAAAAAATGGGAGGCGTAACTGTATTTACCCCACTACTACCTATTTTTCTAAAATTAATTGCCACACAAGGCAAGCACCTATGTTTCTGAAATTTCACACACATAGGTCCCAAGGTACCTCCTACAATGTGGCAAAGTTTCATGTTTGTAACTTTAAAAATGACAAAGTTATAAGCATTCCTGGGTATTTATTAAAAAATTAATTGCCACAAAACGCATGCACCAATCTTTCTGAAATTTCTCACAGATAACTATCCCTAACCAGTCTACAATGTCCCCAAGTTTCATCCTTCTATCTTTAAAAATGAAAAAGTTATAGGCGTTTTTGTAAAACAATACTTGGCTATGGGAAAAAGCATTCAAAATGGCGTCCGATCCGGATCGGACCTCATCGGATCGGATCGGATCGGATCGGAGGTTGGTCGGATCGGATTGGATCGGATCGGATTTTCCCGATTTTGGGTCGGATCGGATTCGGATCGTGGATCGGATCCGATCCGATGCACACCCCTATTAATAATAAACTACAGCTTCACCATACCTTTTGATGTGTCACAGCTTTTGAATGCCCAGCTACCATACTTTCCTCTCACTCAACATAACCACATCCCATTCAGCTTTCACAGTTGCAGTGTGGTACAGTGGTTACAGAGTTGAATTTATATGATGAAAGCTCAGGTTCAAATCCCAGTTCACACGTTTTGTGGTAGTCAAGCTTGCTGCAGGCTGATCAGTATTTGCTGTGCTAAACTTGAGGAAAAGAGACACACGCCCTCCCATTTCCATAAACATGTGGGCCTCAGTCTCATAAATAGCAGCTGAATTGGTAAATCTGTGAGTGGGCTGTAGCACTTCAGTAAGCAGATTAGGCTCACATGACTGACTCTTCCATACAAATTTTCCCTTTGCATAGAAACATAGGTGTCAGGGTTCAGAGTTTTGGCTTTCTGTTCTTCTTGAGTTGCCAGATTTCTATGTGCAGGAATCTTCCCCATCCCCCTGTGAGAGAACATCCTATCATATGAGGCCTCACCCTCAGCCTGAAGTGATGATATAGTCGTGACAGGTTTACTGCTCTCGTCTGCCATTTGTAAGAATGAGGCTGTGGTAAACACATCCTGGGAAGTCCTGATTGGCTGTGGTTCCCTTTCATGTTTAATTGTATGTTTGAAGATGTGTGTCCTCTTATCATGCTTTACACATTACTATAACAAAAACTGATCAAATGCCTCAAATAGCACAACTGTCGTGTAAAGTATGAATCAGCTCTCACTGGGAGTCTGTAGATAAGTTACTATCTCTATCAACTTCAGGAGGTTGTTGTGTCTATCATAGGAATGCACAGGGAGAAATTTGTTGGCTGCCATTTCAATGAGAACTTACCTGAGTTCACACTTTCAAACAAATATGCGAACCAAAATGCAGTTAACCTTTAAAATTTGCACTTATCTGGATTTTGTGATGCAGCTCTCCAATAAATAAATCCATATAAAAATGTGTATATTAGGTAAAGTGTGTACAAAGTTGAGCATATTAGTAAAAATAACACAGAGAAATGCATTATATTCAGGAAAATTGGTTGAAAACTGCATATATAAGGGAAATGCACACGAAAATGCATTAAAATTGGGCAACGGTGTTTGCTTTTAAATCTCAAACCGATGCAGAAACAGGACTCAGCTATATAAAATGAGATAACCCCATATATGCCACCCAGAGCTCTTTGAGATTGGGGATATACACATTTTAAAACATAAATAGACATATCTGTCAGTATGTCACTTGGTTATTCATGGCCATGTTAATTTAAATATTTGTAAAATCAGGACCACGGCAGGTAGTATTGCAGTTACAATTGATTTCTTTATTTAAAAGTATATACTACACTTCATCCACATTTTCCCAACCTATTTTGTGTTATGACTCACAAATGACAAACAATGAATGTTGACATTTGCCAGTCGTTCTTAAGATTTTTTTTAAAAAAACAGGCCCATGGGAAATGTTCAAAATATTGGCATCATCAGGATTGTTTTTCTCATTTACATCCCATGCATAGCAAATGTCCTTTATTGGTAAATGATCGAAATGTCAAGGATTTTGATGATTGAACAGAATTTTACAAGAGATAAATGGCTGACACCAAAACCAGCCCTCTGTTTGCTCCTTCTTCTCTCTCAACATAATGTTACTTTTATTTACGTAAAAATGTAAGCTTCGTATGTAAGTTTTGGTAGCATCACTGCACTAGTTACCCCATTTCCAGTTTACTTCGTTGGCAGCTGTTTGTGGAAGTGGGAAAACTTGAAACCATGATCCAAGACATCACATCACATCCACATCATCTGTTTTTTTAGACTCATCACTAGCAGGGAGGGGAGGGGAAGAGATACGGAGGCTGCTGTTTTGTGTGGCAGCCACACATCGTTTTGGAATATCCAGCTTTACTTTTACTGAAGATACTCAGTTGGCTTTGACATTTACTGGTGCATGTCAACACTTTTTTATTATTTTTACCACTGAATTTCTTAAAATCTTGACAATTACCTGTAAATGTCAACATTCACCAAATTTGTGATACTTACGGTGCAGTCCAATGCATTTCAAGTCAGAAGTCCCATTGAGTCCAATGGTACTTGCTCCAAGTAAGTCAAGTAAGTGTGTATAAGATTGCAACCTTACTGAGATGTATCCTTATCTCCCCCCCCCCTTTTTTTAAAAACCCCACTGGGCATTTTGTTTACGTAATAATAATTAGCATTATAGTTGGAAACAAATTTGTCCTGACATGATCCAGACTTTCTTTGGCAGAATTCCCGGAGTAACTGAATGAATTTTGAATTTGGAAAGGGGGAATGAAACCGGGCATCTTAAACGGCAAATGCTTCATCAAGGGCGAGCCATTACAAACTGGCATTCCTCCGCCAAAAAGACACGCTTTATGCTCTGCTTGTCATTCTATAGTGTTCATTTTAATGATATATTTAGAGCCCTGTCTTACTTTGTATTCTTAGGTGTAATTACCCATATTTTAAAAAAACACTCATTAGTGTTCTGTTCCACTGACTTAATTATACCCTTAATTAAATCTTGACAAACTGGGGGTCACTGTTGTGTCAGTGGAATTTGTCACTGTTTGTCAGCAGGTGTCTGGCCCCATCTATTTCTGATCTCGCTGCTGTTGACGACCAAGAGCCAGGGTTGTTTTTCCCCAGACCTTGGCTTAACAATGCATCTGTTTCAAAACAGATTTTTTTAAATGACAAACAAATGCATTTACCTGTTTCCCCAAATTATGGGCCTCTTATTATACATGCAGGGGCCCACAGAGGTATCAACGGCAAATGTGGCTCTTGTTCAAAGACCTCTTCTCATGCATAATCTCCTTGGAAAGCAAATGTGTTGCGATGGAAGTGTAAGCACACCTAGTAGTCCTGCCCACCCCCACTTCATAGTTCAAATATGAAAAGGGTCCCGGATCACAATTATAGGCCTTATGTGTGTAGTTTTTCCTTCCCTACATATTGAATTTATGCCCCAATCTTCCTCTGAACAGATGATTCAAAGAAGTTGTCTGTACCCAAAATGGAGGAAAGAGGGAGTGAAGGAGCAATGTAGTCGGCTTCTGTTGTCCTCTTGAATCTCTAGACTGGGTTGGTAGAAACTAGGGCTGTGCATGGACCCCCCAATCCGATCTAGATCCCGATCTGGGAGGTCCAGATTGGGCCTGATCCTATCCGCTTTGGATCTGGATCCGGATCCACGCCAGGTTCGTGCAGAGCCATCCCTCCCACTCTCCCCCACCCCCTCCCTCCCTCCTTACCTGCTGCCTCCTCCGCCATCATCCTGCTGTCGTCTTCCATCCTTGCTGTGGGCTGCCACATTTCCTGACCAATTAGAGCACCGCATTTCCTGGTCACGGTGGGTGACGTCATCATCCGCTGCAACCAGGAAATGCAGTGGCCCACAGCAAGGATGCAGGATGATGTGGGACTACATGGAGGAGGCTGCAGGTAAGCAGGGCGATTAGGGGGAGGGAGGGAGGGAGCGGGGAGAGCGGGGAGAGTGGAAGGGAGGGCTCTGCATGGACCCAGAGCGGATCCAGATCGTGGATCTGATCCTGCCCAATCTGCTCCAGATTCGGGATCCGGCTCCGGCTCCGGTCACAGCCCTAATAGAAACTGCCTACATAATGTAGGTTGCTTTAGGCAGCAGATTCCTCCCTCTCTCTACCATTCCAGCAGTCTCCTGCCTTGAGCTCTGGGATTCAGATTTGCACCTTTGCAACCCAGTTCTTTTATTCCCACTGAATTGTTGTAGCATTCAGTATATTTGCACTGTTTAGCCATAAACCATTCTAAATAGGTTTGGGCAGTGAGGCTGGTGGCTCCGATTTCAGTGGGGCTGTGAATCCATTCTGGGTTTCAGTCAGAACTCTACAGGAGCTATCCAAGATGCTGAACCCAATACCCAAAATGGGTTCAGCACCTTGGATAGCTCTTTTAGAGCGCTGGCTGTTTCTGACACCCAATGTGGATACACAGACCCACTGAAATTGGAGCTGCCAGCTTCCATTGGTTTCAGTTGCAATCTTGTGTCTCTGGACCTCCTTGTCAGCGGTTATGGTTTGTTCGCTGGCTCGAAAGTTGCAAGTGATTCAAACTTTAGATCAAACCCTGCTGTATATTGGTGGTTTAAGTGCCCCCCCCCCGTTTGTGTCGTCTCAGGCAGACCACAAAAACTGGGGGATTATGAAGCCCGTTGTAGGACACAATTCATATCTGATAGTGTATGCAGACCTGTTCTTTGGGGTAACCACTTAAAAATCACCACACCCCAAAACTAGGGTGACCAGACGCCCGGATTTGTCCGGACATATCCGGGAAATGGGGTGCAAATCCGCATCCGGGTGGAAAAACCGTTTTGGGGGGCCAAATCCGGAAATTTAGCCCCCCAAAACGGTGACCAGATGGCCCTGGGGCGAGCTGGGCCAACCGCGGGGCGGCGGGGGCAAACCGGGGCAGCGGGGGGTCACGCGGCGGTGGCGCGAGGCTGGCGGCGCGAGGCACCTACCGGCTGGGGCGTCCGTTTCCCTCCGGTGCTCGGAATCTACTGAGAAACAGGCTTCGCGGCCTATCCCTCAGTAGCGCGCCGGGTGATGACGTCATCACTCGGCGCACTGCTGAGAGACAGGCCAAGAAGCCTGTTTCTCAGTAGATTCCAAGCATGGAGGGAAACGGACGCCCCAGCAGCAGCAGGTAAGGAGCGCGTGGGGGGTAGGGGGGCGGCGCGGGTGCTCGCGGTGGGTGGGGGGCGGCGGTGCAGGTGCTCACGGTGGGGGGGCGGTGCGGGTGCTCGCGGCGGGGGGGCGGCGCGGGTGCTCGCGGTGGGGGGGCGGTGCGGGTGCTCGCGGCGGGTGGGGGGGCCGTGCGGGTGCTCGCGGCGGGTGGGGGGGCCGCGCGGGTGCGCGTGGCGGGTGTGGGGGAGGCACGGGGGCGCGGAGCGGGGGGGGCGGCGCGGGGGTGCACGGCGGGGGGGGCGGCGCGGGGGGCGCGGGGCACTTACCTGCTGGGGCTTCCCACCGGTGCTCGGAATCTACTGAGAAACAGGCTTCGCGGCCTATCCCTCAGTAGCGCGCCGGGTGATGACGTCATCACTCGGCGCACTGCTGAGAGACAGGCCAAGAAGCCTGTTTCTCAGTAGATTCCAAGCACGGAGGGAAACGGACGCTCCAGCAGCAGCAGGTAAGGAGCGCGTGGGGGGTGGGGGGGCGGCGCGGGTGCTCGCGGTGGGTGGGGGGCGGCGGGGCGGGTGCTCACGGTGGGGGGGCGGGGTGGGTGCTCGCGGCAGGGGGGTGGCGCGGGTGCTCGCGGGGGGGGGGGCGTGCTGGTGCTCGCGGCGGGTGGGGGGGAGGCGCGGGGGCGCGGGGCGGGTGGGGGTGCCGTGCGGGGGCTCGCAGCGGGGGGCGGCGCGGGGGCTCGCGGCGGGGCGGGCGGTGCAGGTGGTGCAGGTGCTCGCGGCGGGTGGGGGGGCCGCGCGGGTGCGTGCGGCGGGGGGCGGCGCGGGTGCGCACGGCGGGTGTGGAGGAGGCGCGGGGGCGCGGGGCGGGTGGGGGTGCCATGCGGGGGCTCGCGGCGGGGGGGGCGGCGCGGGGGCTCGCGGCGGGGGGGGGTGGCGCGGGGGCTCGCGGCGGGGGGGGGCGGCGCGGGTGCTCGCGGCGGGGGGGGGCCGCGCGGGTGCGTGCGGCGGGGGGGCGGCGCGGGTGCGCACGGCGGGTGTGGGGGAGGCGCGGGGGCGAGGGGCGGGTGGGGGTGCCATGCGGGGGCACGGGGCGGGGGGGCGGCACGGAGGCGCACGGCGGGGGGGCGGCGCGGGGCACCTGCTGGGGCTTCCTTAGGGTGACCAAGGAGGACAGGGCTCCTGTAACTTTTAACAGTTGTGTAGAGAAGGGAATTTCAGCTGGTGTCCTTTGTATGCATGCAGCACCTGGTGAAATTCCCTCTTCATCACTGTAGTTAAAGCTGCAGGAGCCCTGCCCGCTTTTGTACCTGGTCACTCTAGTATAGCTCCTGCAGCTTTAACTACAGTGATGAAGAGGGAATTTCACCAGGTGCTGCATGCATACAAAGGACACCAGCTGAAATTCCCTTCTCTACGCAACTGTTAAAAGTTACAGGAGCCCTGTCTTCCTTTTCATATGGTCACCCTAATTTAAATGGAATTTGCTTCTTTCCATGCACTTAAGCATGCTTAAGGAACACTTGCTAACGTTCCTTAAGCATGCTTAAGTGCATGGAAAGAAGCAAACTCCATTTATTAGGGTGACCATATGAAAAGGAAGACAGGGCTCCTGTAACTTTTAACAGTTGCGCAGAGAAGGGAATTTCAGCTGGTGTCCTTTGTATGCATGCAGCACCTGGTGAAATTCCTTCTTCATCACTGTAGTTAAAGCTGCAGGAGCTATACTAGAGTGACCAGGTACAAAAGCGGGCAGGGCTTCTGCAGCTTTAACTACAGTGATGAAGAGGGAATTTCACCAGGTGCTGCATGCATACAAAGGACACCAGCTGAAATTCCCTTCTCTACGCAACTGTTAAAAGTTACAGGAGCCCTGTCTTCCTTTTCATATGGTCACCCTAATTTAAATGGAATTTGCTTCTTTCCATGCACTTAAGCATGCTTAAGGAACACTTGCTAACGTTCCTTAAGCATGCTTAAGTGCATGGAAAGAAGCAAACTCCATTTATTAGGGTGACCATATGAAAAGGAAGACAGGGCTCCTGTAACTTTTAACAGTTGCGCAGAGAAGGGAATTTCAGCTGGTGTCCTTTGTATGCATGCAGCACCTGGTGAAATTCCTTCTTCATCACTGTAGTTAAAGCTGCAGGAGCTATACTAGAGTGACCAGGTACAAAAGCGGGCAGGGCTTCTGCAGCTTTAACTACAGTGATGAAGAGGGAATTTCACCAGGTGCTGCATGCATACAAAGGACACCAGCTGAAATTCCCTTCTCTACGCAACTGTTAAAAGTTACAGGAGCCCTGTCTTCCTTTTCATATGGTCACCCTAATTTAAATGGAATTTGCTTCTTTCCATGCACTTAAGCATGCTTAAGGAACACTTGCTAACGTTCCTTAAGCATGCTTAAGTGCATGGAAAGAAGCAAACTCCATTTAAATTAGGGTGACCATATGAAAAGGAAGACAGGGCTCCTGTAACTTTTAACAGTTGCGCAGAGAAGGGAATTTCAGCTGGTGTCCTTTGTATGCATGCAGCACCTGGTGAAATTCCCTCTTCATCACTGTAGTTAAAGCTGCAGGAGCTATACTAGAGTGACCAGGTACAAAAGCGGGCAGGGCTTCTGCAGCTTTAACTACAGTGATGAAGAGGGAATTTCACCAGGTGCTGCATGCATACAAAGGACACCAGCTGAAATTCCCTTCTCTACGCAACTGTTAAAAGTTACAGGAGCCCTGTCTTCCTTTTCATATGGTCACCCTACCATATACAAAAGAAGGCAGGCCCCCTGCAACTTTGTGATGAAGAGGGAATTTCACCAGGAACTAATTGCATACAAATGACACTGGCTGAAATTCCCTTTTCTCTACAACTGTTAAAGATACAGGATCCCTGTCCTCCTTTCCATAATCACTCTAACTAATGGAATAATTGTAACTTTTTTCCTGTTACCATAGTTCTTTAACTTACATAGCCAGTGGTGTATAGTTTTCTCTTTCCCTCTTCCTTTAATGCAACGTTTGTGTCATTATGTAGTGCTATGTCAATGAAGTAGTGTGTTTTTCATTTTTGTTTATGACTGTTATGTCTGGTTGATAGCAAAGTGTTGCCTTGTCCCAGAATTGTTCTGGCCCAGCAAGATAATATATGAGTGCATAGTGTGGCTTGTCTTGTCTTGTTTGACTGTGTCTGGGACTCCTAGGCTCTGAAAGCATCGTTCTGAGAGCATCTGCTGGTTGCATGATCCACGAGGCCGGGTTCTGGTGAGTGCACAGTTTTCCTTGACAGGAGGGGCTTGCACTTGCTATATTAAGGTGAACAAATGTGAAGAAGCTGCAATCCCATATGTATCTGGGAGTACGGTTTATTGAAGTCAACAGGACTTATTCCTGAGTTGTCATAGGATAGCATTGTATGATAGGACATAGGGAGATGATAGCTTCTGAGTTATCTGCTACTCAGTTTTCTTTGGGTAAAGTATTAAACTCTCTGATTGGGATTTCTGTTCTCTGCACACTGAGGCAGTGTAAATTCAGGAGACATTTGGATAAAAGGAGGGAAAGATCTTTGTCTAGCATTGTGATAATGGGCATCTGTTCTGGCCTTTCTTTGTACCTCTACTGACCATGGGCTTGTTTACATGGCTAATGAACCAGAGATATAATGACACATTTTTAGATTAGTTTCTCACTGATAAACCAGAAGTTGAAACAAGTTAAGAGATGCTAGTGAGAAATAACTGCTACAAGCCTTTAGTCCATTTTGTTCCATGACTGTTTGTAGGGTAATAGTATTTTATACTCTTTCTGAATGCTACATTACTCATTTATTGTACTAGATTTTCCTGTACTAGATTTTTCTGCACTTGTCAACTGCTTCATTTGTTTAGTGCTGAATCTGTGAGTATGGATATGAGAAAGGTGATGAGGAAAGAGTGTTAAATGTTAGGAAAGGTGAGACTACGGTCATCCAGTGAAGGATTTGCAGTCAGAAAAGATATGTGAGGGAAAAGGAGACTGTATCACACAAAGTATAGCAAAAGCTTTAAAGTACAGCAAAAGCTACAAAAGTAGGAGTGAAGTTAATTTCAGATACACTGAATGTCTCAGTGATTTTAACATGAAGATGTTATGCAGAACAGGTTTGTCTTAATTGTGTGCTGTGAAATCAGACATGTGACGAAGGCCATCTTTGGGTGGGCACGTCCCTTTGGGGGCTGGCCATGTTGGTGGTCACGCCCCCTTGGAGGCCGGCCATGTTGGTGGGCACGCCCCCTTGGAGGCTGGCCATGTTGGTGGGCACGCCCCCTTGGGGCGGCCATGTTGTCCTCCTTTTTGGTTTCCAAAATATGGTCACCCTACCCAAAACCAACTTGAATAAAATTTGCATATGCCGATTTATATATATAGATGCACATTTAGAAATAGTTGTCTTAATATAAATAGGAATACAGTGTATCTTGCCATACTGTGCAGGATTGTGACCAAGTGTACTGTGTGCTTGCTTGTTCAACCTGCTGTCCAGGTGCTAACTGTGGATGGGCAAGAGCTCTTATGGCTCTGTAAATCAGAACTGGAAAGGCAGCTCTTCAAATGCAGGATGCCTTTAAATAGATGACTGCCCTTTGGCAACCCTTCAATTAGAGGATGGTCCTCTGTAAAAGAGAACACCTGACCATCCTACATGTTTCTCCGCTAGGAAGTGGGGAATCTATGCGCAGAAATCTGCTGCGGCATACACATTCACCCTTTGCTGAAACAGGGCCTTGGCATCTTTTAGCAAGCAGCAGGAAGTAGCTGAGCTACTGTAGTACAGCTATCTCTGTCCACTTTCGCATATACAGAATTGGGGGGAGGGGTTGTTATTTGGGTTCTTTACTTCTGGGAACATGAATTCCCATCTTTAGGTATGAAACGTTCATCTGAATAATTGATCAGTCCAGTCAGTCTTCAGTCAAGCCGGGACTGCTTAATTGGTTGATGGCTTTTCAGTACATCCCACCCCCACTTCCAAGCCACCGATCCTGTATTTTTAAGATATATCACAGAAATGTATTATCCAAACAGCTCCAGTACAGGGAATTGCCACATCATAGATCTGTCATTGCAGATTGAGGGTTAGATCCAAAGAATTACACTACTAGTTCTGCGCACCCAAGGGAGCATCGGCCTTCAGTTTCACAAGGCTAAAACAGATGAGTGTATCTTGAGCACATGGTGGCTTTTTCACATATAAAGCAAGGTGTGTGTGTGGGGGGGGGTCTACTTTACACATAAAAAGGAGCATGTGAGGGTTAGGAACAACCCCCAACCCCCATCCCCACCTTAACCTTACTGCGGTCTGTAGGGAAGTTGCATACAAGCAAAACCCCTGTTCATCAAAGTTCGAAGAATTCCATCTCAACGCTCATTGCGTCTCATGTTCATATCAGGTTGCAATTTTTGGTTTTGGTTTTTGCATGAAAATGCCTGCGCATATTCATGTGTATTTTTCCAAATGTAGGCATCAAATGTGCACATCTCTGAAATATACACATGTCTATGCACCATTTTCAAAAGTTCGCATTTTTATGCCATCCCACCTTTCAGGGTCACTGGGGGAGAGCAGCACGATTCATGGCTTTTCCTACTTCACCACCTGAGGCAGCCCCATGAGGCTGTGTGGTGTTTGGTGGATTCCAGTGAGACATATTTATTTTATACTGGTATCCTGTATTTATGCACACTCCTACACTTGTCTACTTGGAAGTAAGTTCCATTGAGTTCAGTATGTACAGGATGGCAACCTTCACTTTATTACTCCCTTGTGAGCTATTGGCTAGAATATTGCCTGAATACTTACATCTCAACATCTAAAAGGGATAGAGGCTTACCTTTAAAAACAGAAAAGAAAACTGAATATTTAGGACAGGGGCTGAAATATCTCTGTGGGGGTCAGCTCCCCCACTCTGTGCTGGTCACTACAGCCCTTCTAGAATCCAGTTTTGAAAGTAATAATGAATAATTGTCACCAAAATGTATAAAACCTTATAATTCTATTAGAAAAAGAGGAGGAGGAGGAGGAGGAGGAGGAGGAGGAGGAGGAGGAGGAGGAGGAGGAGGAGGACATAACACAGAAGAGGAATATTCATAAAACGTTTCCTAATGAGAAAAGTTTTAAGCGCTCCCAGTGGAAATGTTGTACTTGAGCCCAGAAAATCTGGTTGGCAACTCTGCATATCTTGCCAGAGCTTGCTCCTTTTGTTTCTGGCAGCTGTTCTTTTCGCTGCAGTGGAGGACACGTTCTTCTGCATTTTAGCCGCAGCTCATTCAGCGACATGGAGAATTGCTTCCAGAACAAGGGAGTTGGAAAACCCATGGTGGGCCTGATGTTCACCACGTGATGCATCCCTTTGGATTGGCCCCTGATTTCCTGAAAAGCCAGGTGCACAGTTAGGGGATGCTCCTTGATCCAAAATTGTCACCAGGGGCCCAGGTGGCCTCTGTGCCCCAGGGGACGCTTGACTAGCTTTGGTTAGTCTTGCCACGGTGATCCACACTTTGATAATATCCCCTTTGGTTTAAAAGGGGATATTATCCTTAAAAAATGGTCCAGAAGCTTCATTCGCTAGAATTCCGTCTGATTTATCTAGTCTGATGCCTGAATTCCATTTTGGAGATGCTTTTTGGGGCTGCATTCCAGGCATGGGCAGGGCCTAGGCCAAATGGGCAGGCCCCAAAATAACAGCATATTTTAGTTTGAAGGTTCTTACTGCCAGTAACTAAGCCAATCTGTCAGCTCCTGCCGATTCCTGCAATATACGGGTAATAATGCTGACTTATTTTACAGAGGGGCTGTCCATACATGGGTTAGATGATGCAAGCACAGCTTCACAGACACCGCTGGGGCTTCCCCATGATGCTCTGATTTGAAAAAGTTGGAGATTCACCCTTTTTCAAAGGGAGCAACATTAACACAGTGCTTTTGCCATGTGATGTCACTCCACGGCCTATCCGAGGTTAACCTGGGGGTGGAGCCTGGTGGAAGGCAACCAGCAGTTGGTCACCTTCTACCAGGAAGAGGGCGGGGGTGGTTCCAGGACCCAGATGGCTGCCAAGAAAACCTGTGCTCCCTTCTTAGCATCGGGATTACCTGTTGCTGCCCCAGGAAAGGGAAGGTGCAGGGTTGAACAGGGAGGTGGTGCCAACTGGTGCCATGAATACAGCCCCAGAGTCGGTTGTGAGGATTATTGAGATCCTGTATGAGAAGCTATTCAAATGCTCCATAGTGCTATATAGATGCTTAGTTATTATGGTCATCATAGTCTGCTCTTCCGTTCACCTAGGTCTGCATTAGTCAATGATACAATAGAAAGCTACATCATGCAGATTAGGTAAAGACAACAAGAGATCAGCATTATGCACAAATTGAAATATTTTTTTCATTGTTACTGCACAACATCCTCTTGTGTAATAACCCAAGAGTTCCGAACCAAATCCCCCCTCGTGTTGTCTGCGCATTTCAGCGTTTATATCTTGATTCTGCATGAGTGGCATCTTAAAAGGCATATTATTAAGGGGAATAAATAATGTATATTTATTAAACAAATTTTCATTTCTTCACTTAGGTATGTGAACTGGTCATAAGGTGGAAGGGAGATCATATAAATAAACAATGAATTGTAAAGCTAAATGGGATGTCTACGGCTTCCCCCCCTCCCTCGGTTACAGCTAAATGAGAGCCATTATATAGGCTTTCAGATAAACTCACCAAGCTCTTATCCATACAAACCTGATAGATCTGCCATTATTCTTAGTGAATAACAGAAGTTATATCATTCTGTGTCATTAAAAATGCATTAATCCTTTTTTAGTAACCTTCCTCTAATTCATTGATTCAATTATACTCTGAAAGATAAAGACATTTTGGTATAATAAAAACAGAGTATTAAAAACTGTGTTTTATGCACGAGAGGTATATTCTTTAGAGGTTTTGAATGGAGGGGGGGGAATTGGCAGGGGTGGAGGGGAGTAAAATATGAAAAGTTAAGTTTTCCAAACAATAAATTATCAACATGATCCAGCCAAAATTGAGCTATTCTGTCAGCATGAGTCCACAGTGACGTGAGAAATGTAGGAATAAAGTGAGGATTCAGCCTGTACGCCACTAGCAGTTCTGACCAATGGAGGAAGACCAGCTGTAATAGCCAAAGATGCTTCCTTGCAACAATACGTCAATAAGTGATGCCCCCTTCTGCTTATAACAGCTTCCGGGGCATCCTTTCTTACTGGTCTAAGCAACTAGTAGGCCCATTCATATTGCATTCGGATTGCCCTTCTCTTCCAAGTGCGTAGGAGTGATGCGTGACGCATTCATTTCAAATGTAGACTTAAAAGTGGTTAACTTTAGATGGATTGTGATTCATGATTTTGATGAACAGCCCCCAAACAACACATTAAACCAGGGCTGGGCAATGTCCAGGGGTTGAGGGCTGCATTGCTGGCAGAACCAACTGTACCCCACCTTTGCTGCAGTCACCACTGCAACCACAGCTGAAATTGCCACTGAAATTGCTGTAGTGGCAAAAGGAAAAGCAGCCACTTTGCAAGGAAACAAACTATGCAGTAAGCACATGTGCCTTGTTTGCAAACAGAAATGTGCAATCCTGCTTGCAAATAAGGTGCCCGTTCCCTGCACACCTTGGAAAACCGCTGTTTTTTTGCTGCAGCAGCAAACTTGGCAGGGACAGGGGGACACAGCCGGGGGGCATGTAACTGGCATATATTCAGTCTTTCACCTACTCTTTTATAAGACAAAAATATTTGTATGAGCCATTGCTAATTCATTCTTCAATGCTGCGTTTATTTAATGCGCAAAAACAAGCTGTGTACACATGTGCATGGGTTTAGTTGTGAGCCTGCTATTGAAGTGAACTTATCATTTAGAGATATGTCCAGCCTGGGCTCAAGGGAAAGCTGTTCTTCTGGTTATTGGCACCCAATTGATTTTTAGATCAGGTCACATTATAGGTTAGTAAATTATAAACCTATGTACAAATGAGCATAATTCTCCAGGGATATGGACTGCTATGCTTCTATGGGCACTCATAGCTTCCTTGTGTAAAACCAATGAAGTCAGAAGAAAAGTGCCCATTATCTGACATCACAGTTATGACCATATGGAACTTAGCAGGAATTTTGTCCATTTATATTATCCAAGATTATATATATATATATATATATATATATGTATGTATATATATTTCTAACTGGATTGATCTTTTTTTCTAAATGGAGTGCAACTACAAGAGAGTAGCCAGGGTGCTGAATTAGTATCATAAGAGCAGGCCCTGAAATGCTTGCCAAGACACACAGCCATTTTACACAATGGGTAAAAGCAGACACCCAGATCTCCAGGACAATTTTAAGGCTGACCATGGGAAAGCACACTTATATTCCCAATGATCCTTTTTTATCTTTAGGTGTATTTCTCAACAATAAAGCAGATTTATTAAAAGCAGCGAACTGAAGTCTTAATTCAGAGATGTGGTTTGCAGTACTGCAGATAATTTGCACTGCAGGGCAGAGGTCACTCTTTTACCGGTCCGTTAATGCAGTTGCTTTGGGATGAGATCAATCTCCATACTTCACCGTATCGATCTAACAGCTCATTGGCACTTCCCCTTTGTGGATTGATAAGCTCAAGTGTGAAAAATGATTGATAGATTTCTGACTTTGAAGATTCTATTTGGGACAAGAATAGGAGAAGCTTTGACTATTACATTTGAATTACCTCTGAAAAAAGCGTCGTGATATAAAAGACCTGAAAACATAATGTCCAATATTCAAAACCAAATTTTATTATTTCTGCAATAGCTGTGGACAACTTAGCCATTCCTGAGTCCCACAAAGGAAACATATTGAAAGTCAGTGAGCCAAAGTTAATATGCATATATCAGTTGCATGTTGTCAAACTAAATTGTGTATAGTTTTCATTAGCATGGCTGATACCATTAAAAAATCGGCCTGTATTCCTCATGCAGCAATTGAAATAGACTGTCTTCGGTAACGATCAATGAGAAATTCTTTGGGTTTGCATTTTAAGACAAACTTACCAAATTCACACTTCACAACTATACACAAACAGAAATGCAGTGATATGGCAAAAATCAAACTTTCCCAAATTTTGCAATGCCGTTTGCAAGTCAAAAACGTGCACAAAACTGTGAAAGATAGGGGGAAATTACAACAAAAAGCATACAACAGGAAAAGGTGCACACAAAAATGCATATATTCAGGGAATGCACACACAAAACTGAATTGCATTAGGCAACAATCATTTCCTCCAAAATGTGCATATTTACAAAAGGGCATAAAATGTGTGCGTTTCGAAAAGCACATATAGAACTGCGAATGGACAAAACGAACTTAACATAGGAAAACAGTGAGAAGCTGGATGGACTCAACAGATTCGTCCATCCCTACCTAGCCTTCCTGTGAATTAATTCCCCAGGATATCTGTGATGGTTCATTGTAGAAGAAACAAATTGTGTTTAGTGGCCCTTAAAACTCATATGAACAGAAAAACTGTGCATTCGGTAGGGTATCCTTTAATTCATAACTGCAAAACCTCTTTCAGTCTAAGGACTGAATTCCATTTCAGAGAAGACCTCAGAGGCTGTATTCCAGTGGTGGGCAGAGCCAAAGGCAAAGGGGCAGGGCAAAAAATACCAAACATACCAGCATATATTAACTTCGAGCTCTTACTATCACTAGCTAAAGCTTAGGGAAGGCATCTCAACGACTGAGTTCAGAAAACACGATAACCAACGGTGGTTTAAATAGTTGACCGTTGGTTATTTAACCGGTCATGGGTTATTGTGATGTGTGTCAGGGGTTTTTTAACCAACAGTTGGTTATTTAGCCGAAATACCCAATGCAAACAACCAATGCTATGCAGAGTTAGCTATTTGAACCACCATTAGTTATCATTTTGTGTGGAGGGCACCGTTGGTTATTTCCTCAGCCACCATTGTTTATTTCCTCAGCCACCACTGTTTATTTTGACAGCCACAAAGTTGCAAGGCAAGATCATTCAAAGCGGCAGCTGCCGCTCCAGTCCAACCAGCAGGATAGATTTTTGGCAACAATGGCTGATGGGATACTAGTGGGAGGACTGAGGGGGGAGAGGAGGGGAGGATAAGTGAGTCAACTCAGCATGGACTAATACTCAACTCAACGCTGATCTTAATCCACACCACAGTTGATTATCATGTTGTGTGGGATTACCGTCTAGATAAACAACTATCGACTTGATTATTACTTCGTTGACTATCGTGTTGTCCGAACGCAGCCAACTTTTAAAATGAAGAAAACCACAGCACAAAAGCCAGGAAACCATGAAACAACTGATGGATGGGGAAAGGGGGCAGGGTCAGAGGAAGGGGTGGGGTCTTTGGAGGACCCCCCAGAGGACCAGATTTAGCCCCCAAGCCTGAATTTCTGCACCCCTGCTTTAACTTTTCCTATCCTATCCTATTTTAAGCCATATTTTCAAGTCTATCTCTGTAAGAGAGCTAGAAACTTCATTTTTTTTTTTTTGTCTTTAATCGCATGCTGTCATAGTCCTAACAAGAGGCTCGTTGCCTCCTGCTCCTGTATGAAAATTTCCATTGGAGAGTGCTTGGTGTCTGCTGCCAAGGGATCCTTGGCCCAATAACTGTTTGGGAGCGGCAGGAGAAATCTTGTTACCTCTGTGCCGAGGCCTCCGGAAGACAGAGTTCCTGGAATATCAAGGTCTGATTGAACTTATTGACAGCATCTAATGCATGCAGTGGATGGAGAGGAGACCATCCTTAAACAGGCCAGCTCACTTTTATTATTTATTTATTTATTATTATTTTTTATTTTTCTTCTTCTTGGCCCCAGCTGAACTCTGAAAATGAGCTCTCAGTCAAAGCTACATTAGAAAGCCTACTTCCAGAAGCAATGACAAACGGAGCCAAGTTCATCAAGGGACGGTATATTGCCACTGCCACTGAATGGCCACTGAGAAGCAGCAGGCAGGGGAGGGGAAGGGAACATCGTGTAGGGTCCACAGAGTCAGAGTGGTCCACAGAGCCCCATGCAAATATAGGCCAATGTCATCAATAGCCCACGTGTGGTGCTGCTAGCTCATCCGCAGCCACGCGACTGCATAGTGTGGATCTTGCCACCCTCTGGCACTGATGTAGGAGGGCCACGAGTCAGGGACTGGGGAGCCATGCTGCTAGATTTTCACTCAGCAGCACCAGCGGTTGGCTATTGCAGTGCCACCCCATCAGCCATCGCTGGCCAGACTGCATGATCAGCAGCCTCACATGAGTTGATTTGTTGCTAGACAATGATTTGTTGCTAGACATTTGTTCCATCAACCACAATGATGGAAATCCTACAGCCCAAACTCTAACTACTTTCCCTGATATAGCTCTAGTCACTCATAAGAGATATTTACGGGCAGTATCCTACATTGCCGCTGCACCTCCCTACACTAGTTCTGTGCCACTAGTGGAACAGACCGCTAGTGCAACAGGAACTAGTGGTTCCTAAAATAAGCATGCGAACAAGCGGAAATGCTCATTTCCAGAATGGGGCAAGTCATTGAACTACCTACCCCATTCCAGACCTAGTGT
The DNA here is from genome assembly GCA_029215795.1 of Anniella stebbinsi. Lineage (NCBI taxonomy): Eukaryota > Metazoa > Chordata > Lepidosauria > Squamata > Anniellidae > Anniella > Anniella stebbinsi. The sequence continues at coordinate 109,888,525 of JARDYH010000004.1, read as the reverse complement.
TTCTGTTCATTTCCATGTTTATTTTAGGAAGCGCTAGTTCCTGTTGCACCAACAGTCTGTTCTGCTAGCATGGAGTGGGGGGAATGTAGGATTCTGCCCACTGTGTGATTAGTTTGAAGTTATTCTTAACTGTGGTGGGAAAAAATTCAGTGGCTGCATTCAGACGTCACAACAAACTATGGTTTATTGTGATGGGACTGCACCTAGGCTCCTCCTAAGCTTGCATGCCCCCCTCCCTCCCTCTCTTTCCTCCAGCATTGCTGTGGGAAGGAGTTTGGAAGGTTTCGCTTCCCGTTTTTATGAGCCGCAGCTTGTTAACCCAACAAACTGTGATTAACCTTAACTGGGGCTTCTTGAATCAAGAGGGGATCATATTTTTGAATGCATGAAAAACTCAAATCCTTGCAAGTAGAAAATTAGCAGAGAGCATGGGAGACTAGAATCTTCCCTCTCCTATTTGAGGGCGGTTCTGAGTGGGCAATGGGCACACATGCATGTGTTTCCCCCAGGGGAGCATTCATAAACAGGCATGGCTTTTGCTGCTGCCTTAAAGTGGCATAGTCCACTGTACCACTCTGGATTCTACCCCCTCATTCTGCTGCAAGCGTAGACCACTCCTGAGATACTGTGGACTAGCCTTCCCTTACCTGATGCCCTCTAGAAGTTTTGGACTTCAACCCTCATCAGCCTCACCCAGCATGGTCACTGGGTAAGAATGTTGGAAGTTGTAGACCAAAGCTTCTGGAGGGCACCAAGTTGGGGACAGCTGCTGAATATGAAATAGTTTCAATCAACACTCCATTTAAATGCTACTTAATACTGGTGTGAATACGTGACTAATGAGAGAGAGAGATCTTTGTTGTACTATATCTTCCGGAAAGAGCCTTTAAGATGTGCAGGCAGGACAAGGGATGTTAACATGCATCCTGTGGACTGTATGTAGTTCTCCTGTCATTTTTGAGGACCTCTCTTGCCCCACCATGTGGCAGCAGGAGAAAAAGGCCCTTTTGAAAGGGGAAGAGGCTGTTTGCCGCTGAATTCCGACAGTGCAGCAACAGCAGCAGCAGGGGCCTATTATAAAGCTAGGTTGACCATGAACCTATCTACACACGCAGGATAAAACACTTTGAAAACATTTTGAAAACTGTATATGGAGTGTGTCCTGGGCCCCAACAGTTCTCAAAACTGTCAGCCTATCTACACTACTGCTTTAAAACGGTTTAAAACGGTTTATAACAGTTTTGAGAACATTGGGGCCCAGGACACACTCCATATACAGTTTTCAAAATGTTTTCAAAGTGTTTTATCCTGCGTGTGTAGATAGGCTCCATATGATAGGAAAAACCTGGATTTGTCAGGATTTTTGGTAACAAATCCGGGAAGGGGGGAAATTATGAAATTTGATGAAAAATCTGGATTTTTCCCATCCTCCCCAGCCAAACCTCCCAGAGAGCTTCGGCTATGGGGCGGTATATAAATGGAATAAAATAAAATAAAATAAATAAATAAATAAATAAAGGGCAGCTCTAATTTAATGAGAATTAACAAAAATGCTTACAGCTCTGCTACTTTTAAAGATAAAGAGATGAAACTTGGCATCATGATAGCTTTAAGGAAGGGTTTTAGCCATGCCAAATTTGAAGCAGATCCATTCATCTGTTGATTTTAAAGTTTGAGGTTTTAAAATATTTTTTAAAAGTGGTCATTTTTAAAGGTAAAGAGATAAAATTTGGCACCAGGATAGGTCTGGGATAGAGCTTTAGCCTTGCAAAGTGTGAAGCAAATCTGTTCATCTGCTGATTTTTAGATTTTTAAAAAAGTTTGAGGTTTTAAAATATATATATTTTTAAAAACTGTCATTTTTAAAGATAAAGAAATGAATCCTGGCACCATGATAGATCTCAGGTAGGGCTTTATCCTTGCCAAGTTTGAAGCAGATCTATTCATCTGTTGATTTTTAGGAATTTTGTAAATTTTGAGATTTTAAAATATATTTTTTAAAAAAACGATGGAGCCATATCCTTCAAACTCAGGTTGTCAAACCTCCTCTTTAGGGTATTGCACCTTGAGAGTTTTCAGCCCTTGGCATCAAAGGAATCTAAAGTTTTTAGCTAAGAAGTGCTGGGCAAGCAGGGCACCTTTCCTGTTGCAGATTTAGTGGGCAGTCGGGCACCTGGAGCTCAGCAGAGGCGAGGCATCCACAGATCAAAATGTGGGAAAGGAGAGGTCAGTCAAAGCAGCCCACAGGGCAAAACGGAACAGGCCAGAGGCCTTTTTCTCTGAGTTCCACATCATGGGCGATGAAGGGTCATCTTTAGAGAAAAACTCTCATGACCAACAATGAGGTGTCAGTGGAGAGAGAGGCTCTCATCTTTGCGGATGTCCTGTTGATGCGGATGTTGGAACCTGGCATGTCGTTGCTTTGCTTTGCTACCCCTTCCCTTCCATTTCACTTTGTTCACTTGTGAGCTAGGCTCTGTCTGCACTGCTGGCATGCAATGCAGAACGTTTGAAGTGCATGTAGGAGAAAAATAGATAGATTTGTGGCTTGGGCTGGCTGGCATATCTCTTAGAGACAGAGTTAGACTGTAGACACAACGCAGAGATAGCTGAAGCTGAACCCTGAGAAGCTGGCATGCCACACAGAGCTTTTCAAGAGCATCTCAAAATTAAGTGTTGGTGCAGGTGTTGGCTGGTTGGAGGCTTTGGCTGGCATCAGTTTCAGACAAAGTTACAACTCAGAGACAGCTGTAGCTTGGCCCTGAGAGGCTGGCTTGCCACCCAGAGTGTTTTAAGAGTGCATCAGAGTCGAGCAGGTGTGCAGGAGGAGAGGAGGTGGAGGAGGCTGGCGGCAGAGTTTTTTAAAGTAAGAGTCACCAGACATGACCAAACAATAAGCAATACCCCTGGCCACAAATGTGTGGCTCAGCTGGACCATTGGGAGACTTTGACAGAGAGCGGGGGAGATTGTTTGAGGCTGGAGGCTTTGGTTTGGCTGCAATGACTTAGAGAGAGAAACAACAGAGGCTGCACAGACAACCTAGAGACAACTGTTGTAATTTAGCCCTACGGTGCTGGCAGGCAATGCAGGGCATTAGAAAGGGGGTCTCAGAGTCACATGTTTGTGCAGGAAGTAGACAGGAGTTCAAAATCTGTATGTGAAAAGTGGTGTCAACGCACAAGCCTTGAGAAGCGAATATATATAAATGAGAAGTGTGAATGGGTGAAGTAGTATCTGCTGCCCATAACACCCACCCTAATGTTAGAGTAGAGAAATTTGTGACAATCATATACAAGGTTTTAAAAAAATGAAATTTAAAAGTAAAAAAAGCCAGCCAGCCAGCTGGCAGCAAGCCCTGTTAAAAGTAGCAGCAGTTTGCAGCGGAATGAGGATACAGTCAGAAAAGATATTTGAGGCAAGGGGAGAATGCATCACACAGAGTATAGCAAAAGCTTCAAAGTACAGCAAAAGCTACAAAAGTGAGAGTAAGTGAAGTCAATTTCAGATACGTTGTTCATTTCAGTGATTTTAACATTAAGATGTTATGTAGAACATATTTGTCTTAATTGTGTGCTGTAAAATCAGATATGTGACCAAGGCTATGTTCAGGTGGGCACACGCCCTTGGTGCTGAACACGCCCCCTGGGGATGGACATATTGGTGGGAATGCCCCCTTGGGAGCCGGCCATGTTGTCCTCCTTTTTGGTTTCCAAAATATGGTCACCCTATTAATAAAGCAAAATACTCTTTTTGCAGCTGTTGTACTGGCAAAATTCAGTGGCATCCTGCCACCACTTTCAATGTGTTTTAACCACTGTGAGGTGGCTGAGGGTGCTGTGTGCAAGTGTGTTTTCTTTCTTTTACATATCACTCCATTGCTCTGCAGCCTCCCAGGCTACCTGCACTTCCTGATCTGAAAAAGTCCTATAGAAGGAATTACCTCAGACTGGGCCTGTTCTGACAACACACTAAACCATAGTTAGGCCACTAACCCTTTTGCAGCAAATGGTTAGGCTGTGTGTTTAAATAGAGGTTACGTAGTCACCATGTATGGAAAGGTTCACATGACACACTAAGCTAGGCTGACCATATGAAAAGGAGGACAGGGCTCCTGTAACTTTAACTGTTGTAGAGAAAAGGGAATTTCAGCCAGAGTCATTTGTATGCAATTAGTTCCTGGTGAAATTCCCTCTTCATCACAACAGTTAAAGTTGCAGGGGCCCTGCCTTCTTTTGTATATGGTCACTCTAGTATGGTGCCTGCAACTTTAACTGTTCTGATGAAGAGGGAATTTCACCAGGAACTAATTGCATACAAATGACACTGGCTGAAATTCCCTTTTCTCTACAACTGTTAAAGTTACAGGAGCCCTGTCCTCCTTTTCAGATTGTCAGCCTACACTAAGCCATACTGTTTAGCTCAAAATGCTTCCCCTGGGCTCTAACTGAAGTGTGGGAAGCCAAGGAGGCTACAGGCTGCTGGAGAGATGATTGTTCAACGAGAGACAGGACACTTCTGCACACTCTTCAGGCATCTTCAAAGGCAAGCACAAGAAATACAAACTCAGCCCATGAGGATTTCTCCGCAATTTTCTTCACCAACTGAATTTCTTTTCGAAAGCAATTTCTTTTCTATAAAATTGAATTAGAATGGTCGAAAAAAAATGTGGGAGAAATTTTCAGCACAACACTAGTTTATCTAGGGTGACCATATGAAAAAGGGACAGGGCTCTTGTATCTTTAACAGTTGCATAGAAAAGGGAATTTCAGCAAGTGTCATTTGCATGCATGCAGCACCTGGTGAAATTCCCTCTTCATCACAACAGTTAAAGCTGCAGGAGCCCTGCCCCTTTTGTATCTGGTGAAGAGCGCAGGGCTCCTGCAGCTTTAACTGTTGTGATGAAGAGGGAATTTTATCAGTGCTGCATGCATACAAATAACACCTGCTGAAATTCCCTTTTCTATGCAACTGTTAAAGATAAAGGAGCCCTGTCCTCCTTTTCATATGGACCCTTTAGTTTACACTGATTAAAGGTAAGCAAGAGAGGTGAATTTATTCTGACTATATTGTCCCACTAATTACACAATAGACTACAAATGCTTTTTGATTAAAATCTCTATTGACATAAGCTGGTCACCAGTGTTTTGTCATTACAAGCATTATTCAGTATTCTTCTCTTGCTTGCCAATGTATCAAATGCAATTATTTCATTGTTCCTAGCAGCTATTTTTCAAGCTGGAATGGGATTCAATAAATCACATGTAAAGTTCCCCTTATGTTCTCATTGTAAATTTTAGAACGCAAACAACTCATTCCTAACAGTCTTTCCAAATCAATTAATTATTTTACAAAATGTGTGGTCTTTATTTGGTGTTGTGGATCCAAACATCACAACACACACACGCTCACCACCGCCATCACCAACTAGCACATCTGTTGTGGGGGAATTAGTTTCCCTATGATGTTGTTGTTATGACATTATGTTGTCACTGGGAAAATGTAATAATTCTTCCAGGTGGCACAGCTATTGTTCTTGAAGCTGTGGTGTGTACTGAGGTTGTACAAGTGCCAGGGTACCTATTGGCTAGTCTCCAGGACGTTACTGACGATGTGTAGCACAGTTGTCTTCTGAAGTCTGGAAAACTTTTTTGGAATATAGAACTAAATTATTGTGGAGACTGATATACCTCTCGGCAGGAGTGTTTATGCAGTTTTTAAAATTTTGAACAACGAAACAAAATGTGGCCAATGACTATGCTCCTTGACATTTGTAAGCCCTTTCCTTCCTTCCTTCCTTTTTCCGGTAGGCTGTGTATCTAGTATGGGAGCTCACAAGTAGCCTACTAAGGCTGTAATCCTATATGTGCTTATATGGGACTCGATGCTTAGACATGTACAGAACGACTGATTAGACATGTATAGGATTGCACTGTATGCGGAATCCTGTGCATACTTAGCTGAGAGGAAGCCATATTAAATACAGTAGATTATTTCTAAGTAAACATGCATAGGATTGCACAGTTGTTACTTTAAAGGGGGAAATTGTGGCAACCAGATCATGCTGTATAGCCAAAAAGGGGGGGACTACATAATACACGAAAACACGGCAAGTGAGACATTAGTGACTTTTTTTCCACAACAAGTAATACAAGCAGTTACTAATGGGGGGAAATGTGAAAATTATTTGTCCTACCTCTGTGGTTGTACTACTGATGTTGCCTTGCGGTAATTTGTGGATTGTTTTCATTCAATGATGATGATGATGATGATGATGATCTCATTTAATTAGGGAAATTTTGATTCGTTTTTCTGATTCCATGATCTAAATTATTTTAATATAAACATTGTAAACTTCTTTGAGCCAAGGATTAAAGTGGGATAAAAACTTTAAAATAAATAGAAATTAAAAATCTGCGCTTGTCTATTCAGAGAAGGGGGATCCCCTGCTTTGAGAACTGAATGAACAATTTGTTAGGCTGTGGGGAATTGGAGCACCAGGCAACCTAACATGGGAAGTGTCCATGCATATCATATACATCTATTTCTGAGAGAAAATTGCATGTGTGTGTGTGTGTGTGTGTGTATGTGTGTATGCTGTAGTTCCACAGGGAAATAAAGCAAGGAATATGGTCTTGGGTATCGAATTAAGCTTCCTGAGAGTCTCAGCTTTCTTTTTTTAACAAACAAACAAAACATGTTTCTAGCCCTTATGGTTATGATATGTGTGAAAATATATGAATTGAAATATCAGAAACCAGAGATGAATTAGATGTGATGAATCATATGTCTGAGGGTGTTTCCAGGACCAGGGGTAGGTGGATGTCTAAGTATTGTCATCTTCCATTTGTAGCCCGCCAGTGCTTTCCCACCACTTTTTTTCATCTTTCTTCTTACTAGGGAAAAAAAAATCCTTGAAGTAAAAATGGAATAGCTGCACACTGCCTTTTGAAAGTTAGTGCTAGAAAGGGAACTCTCTCCACCTGGAAGCGTCCCAGATGGTTATGAGTAGAGCTTCAGCGCTTGCATAGCTTGTTGCCCTGCTGTATGGCTAGCAAAACCAGCTTCCATCATAGAAAAGAGCATGGTTTCAGATTTAATTCTGCAAAACATATTCCAAAATTGTATAACTGAAAGAGGTTGCAGAATTTAGATTCCTCGGAATAGAATTTGGATTGCATTTCTTGTGTATGCGAATGCAGCGGACACAATCCGGGATATAGTAACGTAGGACTTCAGAATCAGGTGCAGGAGTCCCACGGCTTTTCTTGGGAGCGGAAGTCTACATGTTTATATACCTGAAGACACAAGGATAGAGAGAGCAGTCCTAAGTGGCATTTTAGAATGTTATTCACATTGTAGAAAACAATTTTTCATTGCTGTTTAATAAAATATTTACTATATGTAGATTCCTGTAAACAAATACCACGATCAAAAGTGTACTGTTTATTTGCTTTATTACAATCAATATATTATATAAGAAGCATTATCTCTGCCACATTTGTGATGAAAGTGTATGTTAACAGAGTTGTTTAATTTTTGATCAGCCGACCCTCACAGATTTTGCAGCAGAGACTTGGACTCTCTTAAGTATTAAATAATACCGTAATGTTTCTTACATTTGATTTTTGTGAACCGCCTAGAGAGATTCAGCTGTTGGGCAGTGTAGAAATGCAATGCAATCAGTCAATCAATACATTGCCTCTCAGGCCCTTTCTACACCATAGGGGTATAGAGGGAAGGAGGGAGGACGATCCCGGAAGTACCTAATACACACCATTGGCACACAGGGAGGGAAGGAGGGTGATCCCGGAAGTACCTAATACACACCATCAGTACACAGGGACCAGGCGGGAGCTATCCCAGGTGAAAAGCCTGGTGTGGAAAGGGCCTCAATTTCACAATTCCCAGCCAGTCCTTTGATTCACATCTTGTGGAAAATAGTGAGTTCCACTATGGGCTGCTTAGGATATGGGTTTTGGGGCGGGCAGGACACCAGACTGGGAAGGCAGGTATAGACCGGCATGAGCAGAAAGTAAATCTCCAGATATTTGGGACTTTCAACTGCCATGTCAGCAGGGGCTTCTGAGAGTTGAAGTCCAAAACATCTGGAGATCTACCTTCTGGCCACCTGTGCTGTAGGCCATAAAAATGCCAGGGGTGTAAAAGAGCCACACTAGACTGACTCCTGATTTCATATGTAATCAACAAACTTCACTATCAGAGCAACACAAGAATTCAGCCCATTCTAATAGGACGTAAGAAAAGCCAAGCTGAGTCCATCTAGTCCAGCATTCTGTTCATACAGTGGCCAACCAGCTGTCAACCAGGGACCCACAATCAAGAGACAGGTGCAACAGCACCCTCCCATCCATGTTCCTCAGCAACTGGTATATTTAGGTTTACTGCCTCTGATACTGGAGGGAAGTGGGTTAAGTGGCCATTCTTTGCATAGGACAGGCAAACGACAAAATTATATGTTTTTAAATGGCAGTGCGATATTTTGACTGCTGCATTTTAAAAGTCTGTTTCTGGAATCAGGTTTCAGCTTAAAAAGAACAAAGCCTAGTGATTAAAACATGGCCGCTTAGTCCATAAATCTGAGAACATTCTGTTCATTTATTAACTAATTGGACAGGCTTCGGCTAGTCACCACCTGTCTCAGCCTCAATTGTTTGTCTGTAAAATAGGCATAGTAGTAATCTACCTGTCATGCTCTTTTGAAGACTGATAAGAGAAAGGCTGTATAACGTGCTATATAAATTTTACGTAAAGGCATGCCAGAATCCCAATTTCATTTATCCTGATAAAACATATAGGACCAACTCAGTCTGAGCTCAGATATTCCAGTTAAGTTGACTTGACAGCACGAGTCCTAAACATATTGGGTTGATCCCGGCATAATCTTGTTTACAGCACCCCCACTGAAATCAAATTAGCCATGATGACTTAAGTCCTATTGATTTCAATGGAGCTGCTCAAAGCATGACCAGGTCTGGGTTATGAGCTAAGGCTCACAAACAGCAGACTTTAGTAACTCTATGTGCCCCTCCTGGCATTAAGTGGCTACAATGAATTCCCTGCACATGGAAAACTAGCAAGTCAGGAGGAGGCAAGGTTGGACTCTTCTCCATGAGAAGCTAGTTTTCTTCATGCCAGCAGGTTTTATGTTCGTTTTGTGTGGCAGGGTATGTGTGGCATTCAAGTCCGTCTTCACATGCCTTCATTTGGAAATGATAACAGTCCAGCAAGAGCTACAGACCACGTGACTCCCTTGTTTGCATAGCTAAGTTCTCAGCCTTATTGCTTTTAAGGAAGCGCACTTTCGCATAAAGTATTCAGGTTTGGGGTGGCCACGTGACCTAAGTGGAATTACTGAGCTAGGTAAGAATAACACAACAGAATAAGAATCTTCAGGATTAAGCTCTCTTAGGAGAATGCTTGCAGAGCGTTTCTTCATGAATTCAGTTGTCATCACTTTGATACCTGTGTTATCAGTAGAGTTTTCAGCCTGCCTTTTTAAGAGAGAAAAAAGAAAGAATGAAAAGAAACCCTGGAAATTACATTTATAATTCACCAGAAATAATGCTGAGTGTCAAACATGAATACTCTTCATGTGATCTAGTATGCAAAGCAAAAACAAAGTGAAAAAACAACTCAAGTCCCACAAAAGCTAATTTGAAAATGCCAGGAACTATGTTTGATGCCTTGCATAATCCAAATATCCAGTTATGACCTTATTTTTTTCCCCAACTTAGAAACCATCTGTGGTTTTGTGTGAAATGCTGAGAATTTATGTTTGTCTACTCTTCAGGAGTTCAGAAACCCTGTTCAATATTAGCATGCCAGAGGGATGGGGAGAGAGATACAAGCTGCCTTAGAAGACTGTGCTACTCCAATGGTGCCCTAACCTTTTGGTAACAGTATGTTGGTCTAGAGCATTTCTCCAAGGTCCATACATCATTAATCAGCCCCCGCAGTGCTCTTATACTGCTTTAAGCCTATGAAATACCTGCTCTATTTCTAGTAGTCTGGTGACAGCACCAACAAGGCCTCCCATGATTCATTGGGGATTCCAACTCCTGATTTGGAATTAGTTGCCTACATACCCATTAAATGGATCTGCAAAACCTTGTCTTGCTTCTAGTGAGCCAAGCAGAAATTTAGTGGACCAAACTACGCAAGGCACAGATGAACCCATGAATAGGCTGAATGGGATCTTTGAGTTAATAACCGTTAACCTTTCCCCATCCACTACCCAACCCTACACCGTTTTCCCTTCTGAAGCTGCTTTGTGCCCAACAGGGCAAAATATTTATTTATTTATGTCATTTCTATACAAGTACTTTATGATGCCTGTCTGTTTTGTCCTGCAAGGCAAATAGCAACATGGGGGGGGGGGGGGGGTATTTAAGGAATCAATGCACGGGAAAAAGTTAATTCCACCCAGCTCTGCTGAGTGCTATTAAGGCTTTAAAGGCCACCAGAGACCCTTTTCAAGGATCTCCCACATCTTGGCTTTGAGTTCTTCACCAATATGCCCATGACTCACTCTACCCACTTCTGTAAGGTTTTTGAGGATCTGCAAAGTTGCATATTCTCCAACTGTGCCTATTTTCCAGTGAAAGACCTTATTGGCTGATAGATCAAGATACGTTCTTGTCAAGCGGCTGTCCTGTGACTTACCCAACATAGTAGCAGCATTGCTGCTTTCCCAACCCCTCTGAGCCATGACACTGGCAAACCCTGAAGAGATTGGTCCATTTTCCTTTCCTGTGTCACCTCAGCCGTGAATAATTCCACCTTCCTTTCCTCGCTCACCAGAGAACAGAGGGCAGCCAGGAGCTGCTGTTCGCCATCACTGCTGTTTTCTCGCCACCAACCCAACCCAGCAAGCAAGCAAGCAACAATGGCTGCTAGGACAAGCCACTCTCACCCAGAGGGAAAAACCGGTAAACCAGTACTTATGGTGGCAACAGTTCCTAGCTGCTATTGAACCTATTTATTTATTTATTTGTTTGTTTATTTATTTATGCTGGCCAACGGCCAAAGCTCTTAAAACCATCAAATGCAATAGCGTAATGGAAGAAAACATCATATGAAAATGTTTAAAAGTTTAAAGCAGAATAAAACAAAACAAAACAAAAACAGTCCAAAGTAAAAGTTGCAAGAACATTTCACCCAACAGAAAGAGCCTATGTGTGGAATCTCCAATTGTTCTCATTAAAAACTTTCTCTGGAGATAAAATAATGAACAAATATGCAATGTCAGAATATGCAATGTCAGACCAGTTGCTGTTACAGTTGAAGAGTTTATAAAGATTAAAATTTAGTTGAATTGTAAGTAATAAAGCTAAGAAGATAAAAGCATACTTAGCTATGTAACTGTATAGGGAAAATATCAAGGCGATTGAATTGCATACTGTGCTTTATGCTGAAATGGATAAAAGCCAGCTGCAGGACAAGGATCTTGAAACACACTAAGACATATTTTAAAATGCATATTATTTTATTTATTTATTTATTTATTTGTGCTTTATATACCGCTGAGTATAGTAAAATCATATCGGCCGGTCTCGCTGCCTTGTTTTGGACCAACTCAAGTATCTGGGCAGTTTTCAAAGGCAGCCGCATGCGTATTGCAATAATCCAAATGAGAGGTTGTTAGAGCATAGATAATGGTAGCCAGGCTATTTGTTCAGATGTATCAGCAAACTGCAATGGCAGCTGGCAACAACAGCACTGCACACTTGCCTATCTCTCCTGTAAGCAAAGGCCATTGATATCTGCCCTTCGTCCTGAAGAAGGGAGAGAGGGAGGAGCTACCACTGATGGGGGATGGCTTATTATACAGATTACATAAATGAGATTAAATCAGGGTTCCACACTTGAGATGTAATGGGGAACTCTGGTTTAATGCAAGCCAGGAATAAGGCTCAAGAGCCAGCATGTGAGAGGAGGGGAAGAGGGGCAAGGGAGGAGCACATGAGCCCAGTGCTCCTTCCTGGCTTCATAAACCACAGTTCTTCCCGGAACTGTGACTAGGCTGAAGTTCCTGTTAACAATTTGGCAACGTTGTTTACATTCCAGGCAGAAATAAGTTCTCCTACATTTCTTGTCTTTTGCATTCTTGGCTTGCTTCACCAGTTTGCTGGAATAATATAGATCTGTAGCTACTTTTGAGACAACCTGAAAATTCCCTGACAGAAAGTAATCTCTAGAACTGTTAAGTTTCAGACTTTTCAGGTACATGTTTACATGCTTCAGATTTTCATGGGGAAAAAAACCATTTGCTGAGGGAAGGGGCAGGCAACCTAGTGCCCTCTAGATGCTTTGGACTACAAGTCCCATCAATCCCAGCACCACAGCCAATGATTGGGAGATTATGGGAGTTTTAGTCCAAAATATCTGCTGGAACAAATCAGGAAATCTCTGGCTTAAATTATGGGCATCTCTTCATTAAGAAAAAAACTGCACCCTTACCTTCAGATTTTTTCGTGTTTACAGAGACAGTGACCAAACAGCTACCAAGAGATTTTGAATTGAAAAGGGAATGCTATTGCAGCCTATTCTTTCCAATGAAACACCGCCATTTAGTGGTGGAATAAATCCATCATAAATTAGATACTTAATTATCTCTGTGTTTTTAAAACACGGAATTACTTGGTGAAACATCAGGAGATGTTCTGGCTGTTGACAACATCATGTAAACGGTCGCAAACTTCTGTGAGTAGCCAATCACGAGCGTGCTATAAATCACTCATTTAGAGAAGCCCTATGTCTCTGCCATGTACCCCATAGGTATCCTTAAGCAAACTATTTCTCCCCAGCCTCACCAACCTATCTGCAATGTGGGAATAATAATACAGTCCTACTTTACAGGGTTCATCTTACAACAAAGATAATGTATATGAAACGCTTTGCTTCCAATACATAGTGATGGTGATGATTAACAGGGAAGTGAGCAAATGAGATACAAGGCAGCAGTTTTGTGTGCCGTACTTATTCTTCCTCCTCTCTACCAGATTGATAGCCTTCAAACCCAGCTACAACAGGTTCATGCAATTCCACTGCTAGCATCTAATGGAATGACAATTATGGTGACTGCAGCAATCATTCTAACAAATAGTTTGGATCCCAAGCATCACAAGCGGAGTTCTGCTCACAGAATGGAATGTCCCCAGCTTATCTGGCATTCTTCCCCCCCCCATTGTACGAGTAGAAGTGCCTTCCACTTCTGCTATTCTTCTGTTGGATCCAAGCTCTCATCTGATGTCACACTCCCAAATTTCGTAGGCCTTGAAAACCTGTACCAGGATCATAAAGTGCCACATCCCATTCTTAAATTATATTTTTTTAAAAAAAAGAAATGTGGAAATAGATCTGCAGTTGTTGAATATTTCAGATTGTTCTGCAATATGATTTTATTATTGCTGTTGTTGTTATTAGTGTGGTTTGGACAAAAACTCAAAATGCGTTTCAGCAAAACCTGCACATTTTTCTTCCTCATACTGATCATCAGCAACAGTGTTCTTCAGAAGAAACAGAAGTTTATAATGATTGACAGGCTCTGGGCTATGGGAAAAATAGACTCTCCAACAATATGACTTTTGTACTATACTAACCTCCCTCATTTTTAATGCCAACACAAAGCATTTTTCAGATGAGTGATCAGCATTTCTGAGATGAGACTTACTTTTAACTACAACTGATAGCTAGCTTATGGGTTTCAGCGACAACCGAGACTTGAAACTATGTTTCCAACTGGCGAACTCCAATAGACTTCTCTGGGAACGCATTTTGAAAAGCCAGATTCTGCGTGGTTGGTGTTGCTGCTGCTGGTGCAGATCTTGGGATCAATCTTTTATTTGTAAAATAGCAGCAAAAGCCAGTGACAAGGCGAAGCCCATATCACTACTGCCTTTCCCCGCTCACTTCAACACATTCCTAACCAGGAAACAGACATGATTAAGTCCTTCGGGCTACTGACTGGTCAGCTTGAATTTCCAACCTGTCTGTGGGGTTCCTGCTTTCCATAGAAATACCTTTCTTTGTGAAAACTTGCTTTGTCTTCAAGCAGCTAGTAAAGAATTAAGACTGGTCTCTGCCACTCTGCTGTAAACACACTCACACCAAAAATGCTTTGGTGAGTTATTCGTAGGATTCAGGTTCCCAATAAGTCACTTTTAGTTAGCTAATTATATGTTTCATTTTTATTTTAAAAGCAACTGATCATTCCAGGACTTTTCTCTACTTGGTTCTTGAATAAATATACTCAGTTGGAAACTGGAGTTGATTTTAGTTCTTTTGCCTAGCCTAAGGCTGGTCTCACTCGGGCTTAGCATGCATGTTTCACAGAGCTCAAAGGATGCTATGGAAAAAGAGGCTCTCTTTATCCAGAAGTGTAAATCTTTGAACCTTCCACTTTTTCTGGCTTACACTTAATAATCATGGGTGGTGGCAGCAAGTACCCCTAAATGGACCACAAAGGGTGTTTTGTAGCCTGTCCTACCTCACAGGGTTGAAAGTGCAGACTTTCAGAAGGCCACAAAAGTTACTAGAACACTTTTTTCTTGGCCCCCACCTGCCTGCACATTCGTGTTGCTCATTTGTGACTAAAAAAAAACAAAGAGCCAACTCATACAAAGCTTCTGGTAAGCCATTTTGATGCACCGCCACCAGGCGAGTGACTATTTGTCGGCCTGATTACAGCCTAAAACAGAGATGCAGAACCGTGGAGGTTCTGCATCAGGCCCACAGAGCTTCCTTGGGTTCCTCCAGGAGCTCCACCCCTTGGAGGAATCATCCCCTGGATAAATGCCCCCTGTTCTCTCTGAACTGATTGCAGGCCCAGGGACTTAGCTGGTGCCAGAATGAGCAGCTGCCCTTTCCAATGCCAGCTTCATGTGATGCGCGCCACCTCTAGCCAGGGACTCTCGGCCAGTGCCCAGAGGAACAGACACTCTTTCCAGTGCCTGCTGAAGAGCTTGTGTGATGCATACTGCCCCAAGCCAGGAACTCATCCCAGCTCCAGCTGGGTCCCTTTCTCCATGCTGAGAGCAGCCGGGGCCTCCAGTCCCCTCCCAGCAAGGAGAAAGGTAAAATGAGTGGGGAGCGGGGTAGGGGGATGATAGTGGATGTGGCCACACCCAGTGACATCATCCTGCGAGGGCCTGGTGGGAGGCAATTTGACGCCCACCAGAAAACAGCTCTGCACCCCCTGATCTAAATGTTACCGATTATAGACCATGTGCCTGACTGTAAAAGTAACAGGCTCTCGACTGTATAACAAAGACTAGTTGACACATGCGCGTTCATCATTCGATATCTGCAGCAGCAGCTGACTATGCCTCTCTGTGAAATCTGGACATTTTTGGGGCTGGCAATGTTTAAACCCCCTCCCCCCCACTGAGAAAAACCAGAAATGGATGATGGGGATGAGTAGAAAGGAGATGCATGTCTCCAATGTCATTTTAAAAGAACATGAAAAGATCTGAACGTAGAAGAGGAAAGTCAGTGCAATGATTAGGACTTCTAACTCAAAAATGGAGGACAAACTTGGATAAGGTATGGAATGAGAGCATGAATGATATGGTTAGGTAGAAATGGTACGAGAAGCAGCCATACTTTGGTTATGTGAGTGGCGGGATCTTTGTGTTATGTAGATTACAAAACCCTCAAATTTTGTGTCAGGTGGGTTTAAAAACAACAACCTCCATTTGGTTGTGGAAGCCAGTCAGTCTTAACCTTTTGGGAAGCTAGGGAAATATCAAACTTCTTTCACTGCACTGGATGCTGTGCTCCTATTACATATCTATTTTGCTTAGCCCTGTAGGCTGTCAAAGAGTGAGTGAACCATCTCCACAAAGAACCCTAAGGGCGGATGGTTTGCTGCCGATGCTCCTTTCCGCTAGCCCAGAGTGCTTCTCCTATTCCCTTTCCAATGTCTGTTGCCAACTTCTCCCATACATCCCTTCCAGCAAGCCCACCGCCTTTCCTGTGCTTCCCATTTGGAGGGATGGGGGGGGGGGGGGGACAGCAGAAGCACATATACCAAGCTGGCGCAAGAAGAGAAGCCCACCCACTTGCTGCTGGAGCAAATATGCTGTTTCCTATGAGGTGCTGCCCAAGGTAGCCACCTAAGCTTGCCTTGTGGGAAGGCCTGTCCCGGCTGCAATAAACATCTTCCACAAAGAGCCACACCTTTATAAAGAGCAACGAGTGATAGACTCATAGAGAATAATCAGCACAAAGTAGGCTAGGAGCACAAGGGGAATGACAAGGATGACGATCTCACCCTACATTGCATCAGAAAACCCCTTATCGCAGTTAACTATTAATTAGTCTGCAGGTCCACATTGGAATGCTTACTTCCAACAGAGGCTTTTTCAGGACTTATTGTAGTCTATTCAAATCCCCCAGGCCTTTATTCTGCCTCAGACTTTCATTCCGTGTTTACTTTTTAACTCACCTGCCGGGAGAGATTCGCCAACTTACTAGTCTTCAGGAATTTAAAAGATCTATAAAGACTGATCTCTTCCGGCAGGCCTACCTAGATGAATTTTAAAGTGTTTTATTGGTGTTTTATTGGTGTTTTAATGATGTACTGGTTTTATCTGCTTTTAATCAGTTTTTGTATTTTGTGTTTGGTGTTGTTCCCCGCCTCGATCCGTTGGGAGAGGCGGGTGATAAATATATTATTATTATTATTATTATTATTATTATTATTATTATTATTATATTTAAATATATCTAGATATTTAAATATATCTAGATATTTAAAAGAATGGTGCCTTTTCTTCCTCTCTCTAAACCAGTACATATTCTTACACTGATAAAAGCATGGGCATCTGTGGGGCTTTTTCAGGATGGGGGACACAAAAGATATATCTACAATGACGTTTATGACAGAGAACAGATCTACGTTTCTGGTAGATCAATGCCTGGGCATCCGGCTTGGTGCCCATCTATGACTAGACCTAAGCCCTGTTCAGGTGTTCAAGAGGACAGGTGAGGGATCAAAGTGGGTGCCCACCCGTACGTCTCTGGGTGCACCAGTCCTTCCCCTCTCAGTCCAGACCTTGCCATGTTGAACCAGCAAGGCCTGAAAGGGAGTTCTACTCCGATTCACTTAAATGTGAGTAGAACATTCTCCATGATCACAGACCCTGCCTGATCAGGGTTCCGGATCACACTGCGCGTTCTACTTGCATTCAAGCAGAACTCCCTTTCAGACCTTGCTGGCTCAACACAGCAAGGTCTGAACCGAGGGATTCAGGGGCACCGCACCCAGCGTTGTAGGGAGTCAGGACCGCATGTATAGTCCCCACTCTGAACACTCGTTCGTTCTCTTGAAGATCTAATTCCAAGCATAACTGCTTGGAAACAAGCTGTTCTGTGTTCAACGGAATTTACTCTTCTCTACCGATACTCAGGCGATGCGATGTGCCTGGTACAGCACTAAAAAAAAAAAAGACCACTAGTAGCGCATCCAGTTATAAATTTTATATAGATTTTAAAAATTCTAAAGTTTTAATTTTATAGCTTTACATTTTTAAACATATACATAAATAAACAGATTTTAAAATGTGAAACATTTCAGCATAGAACACCAGATTCAGTCACCAGTTGAAAAATTTTAAAGCTATAAAAAATAATTTTTAGAATTTTTACAAATTTAAAAGCTATAAAAAAATTATAAACTGGATGTGTTACTAGTGGTCATTTGCTTTGTTTTCTGGACTCCTTGTACCTGCATAGGACACTTCACATATTCATCAGGTTCCTGCATGCACATTCATTAACACGAGACTACTACCTCAAATGATGACATGCACTGGTAAATAGACCATTTCAGGTGTGACACCACAGAAAGAACTTACATATTTCAACGAAGTCAGCTCACACGTTCATCTGTCAGTCATCAAGGACTACTTGGTTCACACATGCCAGACACACTAGCGGACTGCACCCTCAACTGATAGCATGGAGGTGTGAATGGGCCATTTGAGATTTAACACCATAGATAAAACATCTGTGTTCGGTCGTGCCAGTTCACACATTTAGCTGTCAGTCATCAGGGCTAGAACTGTCAATGGATATGCAGAGATGTGTGAACCAAGTCCAAGCATCTGGTAATCATCTAGAGAAGTCATGTTCTAAAGGGGTAGCTGTGTTAGTTGCAGCAAAAACAATGAAGAGCCTTGTGCCACTTTAAAGACGAATTAATCTATGATGGCATAAGCCTTTGATGGACTAATCTACTTCAGCCTTCCCCAAGTTAGTGCCTCCACATGTGGACTAAAACTCCCATCATCAGCCCCAGCCAGTACTAGGCTGTCTGGGGATGATGGGAGTTGTAGCCCAACACATCTAAAGGGTGCCAGCTCGAGGGAGGCTGGTCTACTTCATCAGATGCAACAGAAATCAAGTTCTGTATATCAAATTCCCAGATAAATCCTTAGGTAAATACTCCCCAAGCTTATACTAATTTCTATAGACCTACTGGGAAGGCCAGGTAAGTTTTGATAGTGTGTGGACGTTTTTCAGACCAATAATAATAATCATAATTCCCAATACAAAGTGAATATTTGGTTTCCAGAGTTACTTCCTGTGGCTGAAACAGATGTTTGCTGAAAGCCTTCTAATTGAACATTGTTGCATCCAAGTGTTTATTTTATTTTTCTTGTCTGTGGAATCTCACTGAGCAATGATCACTGAGCTAGGAGTCACCAGATCTACACCAAGCAGGATATAGCCATATGAAAGCGGTATGAAAGTGGTATATAAAAGGCAGGAGCCACACTACTGCTTTATTGCGGTATTGAAGTGCACTGACAACTGTTGGGGCCCATTGACACATACCACATACCGCTATATCCTGTTTGGTGCGGCTCCTGCATTTTATATACCGCTTTCATAGTGCAATATCCTGCTTGGTGTAGATCTGGCCCAAAAGGCAGCTTTTTATATTCTAAGATCTGTGTGGTAGCCACTCCATGGTGCAGCAGTCCTGGATGCACTACTGAGTTCCTCCATACCGTGCGTAGTCTCCACACCAGATCAGAACCAGATCAGCTCCAAAGCAGCTGAGCTAAATGTTTTGTGGATTGTTGGCTACAGTCCTGTTTTGTTACATTTATGAGCCTTTTATGCAACAGCAGGAGCATAGCAATGATTGTTTACTCTGACATTGCTGTTTCACACTGTTTGCACAGCACTGGCTTGCTAATGAGTTGTTATGAACTTGGGAGGGGCAGGTAAGCTTTAGTAACATGCTGATGACTCTCAGCACCTCCAAAAAGCCAGACACACACACACACACACACACACACACACACGCAAAGCGAATGTGCGGTTTCCAAAGTTGCTGCCTGTGGTCAAGTCTGATGTTTGCCGAAAGCATTTTCTTTTAGCATTTTTGCATCTAGCGTTTAGATCTTTTGAATACATTTGTGGTTGACGGCGCACAACTTGGTACCCATCCAGATGTTCTGGACCAACTCCCATCAGCCCCAGGCAGCAAGGCCAATGCTCAGGAATGCTGGAATTGTAGTCCAATTATAGTGTCGTAGTTAGACTGTTCGACTGGGACTTGGGAGATCCAGGTTCAAGTCCCCACTTAGTTATGAAGCACATTGGGGCCAGATCTACACCAAGTAGAATATAACACTTTGAAAGCAGTTTGAAAATGGTACATGGAACGTGTCCTGGGACCCAACAGTTGTCAAGATTGTAACTGTTATAAAGCAGTAGTGTAGATCCTGCCTGGATGACTTTGGGACAATCACCAACTCTCAGCCTAACCTACCTCACAGAGTTATTTTGAGGATACAATGGAAAGGAGGAGGATCCTGCAAGCCACCTTAGGTTCCTTCAAGGAAAAAAGGCAGGATATAAATGTAATAAATACATACAAACATCTGGGGCTAGGCATCAAGTTGGGGAAGCCTGGTGTACCTGTACACACACTTCATAGAATGGAATGCAATATTCAGGGCAACAGATGGCATGTGTTGCGCAATTAGTTGAAGTGTGTTACAAAGCAGGGGTTCCTTTGTGGTGGCCCTCCCTGCATAGCTTCCAGCAGCAGGAAAATGCCAAAGGCAATTTCTTGACCTTGACTGCACTGCTGTTAGTTTTAGACTCTTTCAACATTTCATTTTAGAATTGTTTTAATGTATTTATTTTCTTATTTGTAGTTTTACTAACTTTGTCATTTATTTCCCTTTGAATGTTATTTCACATGAAATTAATTTATCCAAAGGGCTATTTGCAGAGTTTTCAAGCCATGTTCATTCCACTGTCCTCTGTGAACACTGCAAAGGCATCCAAAACATCCTCTCAAGTGGAATTCTATGTGGCAGGCAGGGCTGCAGCTGGTAGGAAGCACAGGATCCGTACCTCTGTGCATTTATTTAAGATATTAAACCCTCAAAAACTGATTGTCAAATGATTTCCAATAATCACTCTGGAAATACTGACTACCAGGACTTGAAAAAGAATGATTAAAAGAAAAAGAAAAAACTAATTTTGTTCCCAGATGTTCTTTGGATTAGAGGTGAGACAACTCTACTCATTTCTAATCCACCAGCTCTCCGTCTTAAACGCAGTTACAATTTCTCTTCAACTTTCTAGTAAAGCAGTGCTGAGGAACAAAACATAGTATTATAACTGAAACCAATCTGACACATTTGTGGAAAAGATGCGGAGGATTTGGAAGTCATGCTTTTTCGACAAGGCCTGTCTGCAATCTTCTTTTCCAGATAACAAGCAGCTTTGTTAGAAATGGCACGGGAAATAAATACAGCTGGGGCAAAGTCAAAAGGAGCTTTTTAAATATAGGCTCAACCTTGTTCTGTGATCTAAGCAGAAATGAATGATCATGGTTACATGCAGCATTGGGACAGAGCAAGGTTGTTCCTGTGATAACACAAGCTTCACTTTGACTTAGTAATATATCCATCTCCTATGTTCCACTCCTCTTTCTTTCACCCAGCTATATTGCCAAAAGGGTGTGTGATGTGTAACTAATGTTCGAGGGTACTCACAATAAATTGTCTACTCTGTGTCCCATACTTGATCTTACAAAAATCCAGTGCGTCACTCAACAGCTCAGCTGCATGGCGCTCTTAAGCCAAAAGACTAATAGTTATATACATTTTCACAGTTGAATTAACCAGGGGTTCGTTTGGCTCATAACTGGGCCAAATTGGATGTTACTCTAAATAGGCAAATGTCACCAAAAATGGCAGCCATGTGTTTAGCTCTCCATCCCACCTCAGTAAGTCTAGAACAATTTACCATGCATTGTTGTGACGTCTTAGCAATCTGCATTTGTTTCTCACCCTGTACTAACAGCAACCAAGTTATGTAGCGTGGTAGTGGGGATATAGAGAATATTGTAACATCATAACAGGAATAAGTTCTACTAGACATTATATAGGGAAAAGGGGGAACTAGAAATGTGGCTTCTATTTTTGACTCATAAACAAAAGTCAGAGGAAAGTCTTTTTTACTTTTAAGTCAAGTGTGTTGAACCTTTTTTGGTGTAAGGTGGGCGGGACTTAGACCCCCAAAGTCCCAACGCCTCCAAGTGCCGACCAAATTGCTATCTTTGCACAATTGTGATAATGAGCAGCGCACAAATCTGAATCCTTACTATGCCCAATCAGCAAGAATTCATCCAGGGGTGGGGTCCAGACTTGCTCCAAGGGGGCTTCACAGGCTGGAGGTTCCCCATCATTGCTTTAAGCCTGGTAATTTAAAGGCAGTGTCAAGGATTAAATAACCATGCTTTGATGTATGCAGACAGAATTGTGTTGGGGTACACATGGTTAGAGTTTTGAAATATATTGGGGTGGGGGGAGATGCAAGAAAAAATTAGACTATTTCTGCCCAAGCCACCAAAAGTATCCTAGTGCAACCAACTTTATCAACATTATTCCTCCAAAGCACCTCTGCCTCGTGTTATTATCAGATATAAAAAGTAATGACCACAAATGCTCATAAAATATAGGGTGCACTTTTTCCAATTAATTTTGAACATATTCAAGGGCAGGCCTTCAAACATTGCTGTGAATCTTGACCCCCCCCCCCCCGCCAACCTCTCTGAAAACTGAAATCGTGCTCCTGCTGAATTACAGCCAAATGTCATTGTGAACCCAAATCCTAATCTTAAAATCTGTTCTGTGTTATGGAGCCACTGACATCAGTAAACCTATGTTTGAGGCATCTATGACCTACAAAACCTGATGCCAGAATGAATGTGTGAGCCTTTGCGGTGCCACAGGGATATTCGTTATTGGATATTATACAAATCTGAAAATAACTGAACAGAACTAGGAAATTGCTTTATTCTAGCCATTAAATAAATATTCCACTGAAAGACAAATTTGTGCTACCTGTTGACAAAAAATGCTTGTTCAGGTGTGTCTTTCCATTTTCTAGAACCAGTACACATTTTGTTTACATTTAGTATATGCATACAAGAGGTATTTGTTCGGCATCAGGAAATGACTGTTACCCTCAGGGAAGTTCATCTTTGTCCTCTCCCTTTTGACATCTCACTGCCTGGCAAACACCTTTCTTTTCAGAAGGGCCTTTGGCTTCTGACACACAAGCATGGTCATTTGTACCGACACTGCTGCTATTTTTATTTATATTGTTTTATGCTGCTCATATAAGGTGGTAATTTGTGTTGGTATTGTTCTGTCTTTGGTGGCTATGCTGTAGATTATGCTTTATCTCACTGTTTTATACTGTCTAGCTTTGTAGTTGAATTTCAGTGTTTTTGTTCCTTTTATTGTAAATGCTATTAGCTGCCTTGGATTACTTTTGAGACAAATCATCATCATCATCATCATCATCATCTCTATTTCCAATATGGTGTCAGTGTCATTGCTTATGTAGTCAAGATGGCATCAAGAGGGAAATATCAAATGACTCGGCGAAACCCGGGGTTTGCAGAAATACAAATGCAACCAGGGGAGGGGGACCTTGGGAGAGAACTCAAAACAGTGTATTGAGGACTGAGCATGCTCAGTGATAAAGGGATGCCAAGAGACTGTTGAGGGGGAGATGGAAGACCAGGGAGGGAAATGGAATGGAATGAGTAACCATTTATCCATTAGCATTGAAGACAGAGAATTGTACGTGGTACCCTTTAAAACTGGGGTCCCCAACCTTTTTGGACCTCTAGGCAGACTTGGGAATTCGAGAAACTGCTATGGGCACCATCACAAAATGTGGTTACTCACACAATGGAAGATGTGGCTAGTCACACAATGGCTGCCGTGGAAAACAAGCTAAAGAGATGAGGGGGTGATGGTGAGGCCAGAGTCAGGGAGGGAGAGAGTGAGAAATAGCAAGGTGAAGAGGTTGGGAGAAAAATAGTGAAGCTAGAGGCTGGAAGGGAGGGGAAAACAGCAAGGCAAAGGGGGAGAAGGGACAGAAAGAACAAGGGTAGAGATTACAAAAGGAGAGGAAGAAGACTAACCTAACATTTCCCAATGTTTTTATTTAAAATGTTTTTGAGGGGGGCAGGGAGTGGAGAGCTTTGTGAGTGCCATTGGAGGTCCCTGCAGGCACCCCATGACATCAGCAGGTGTGACATTAAGGCCCCTGCTTTAAACATGACAATAGTGCCGTGCTTCTTTAACATTTCAAGGTTACAACTACGCGGATACTCAGTTCTAGCTGACCAATGATGCTAAGGAAATGACAATTGTGCCCCCACCCATGTGTGTGCAGGCTATGACTGACATCAGTGGCATGAGACTGACCAATGGGAAAGCAACTCCAAATGTGCCTCTATAACGTTTTTTTAAAAATACCAAAGAATTCTGTTATTATAAAATTCAAAAGTTACTAAGAGTAAGTATAATATCGCCAAGGTATCATGATAATTTTTGCTATATTTCTTTGCCCGCAGGTTGATGACCAAATGAAGCTCCTTCAAAACTGCTGGAGTGAACTCTTAATTCTAGATCATATTTATCGGCAAGTGGTACATGGGAAAGAAGGCTCCATCCTTCTAGTTACTGGGCAACAAGTGAGTTTGCAGGTTAAACATGTTGATCTTGTTATTAACCCTCTTTCCAAAGAATAGTACTTCTGTGTTACACCAAAAGCATTTTCCATGGAACTGAGGTATTGGCTGCAATACAGCACAAGCAAAATGATATGGGCATCATGTTCATGGTCCAGCAATGATAGCTACACATAAAAGCAAATATAAACACAAACACTTTTAAAAATGTACTCATATACCACTGTGAATGAGATACGATAGATCAGAAGTGCAATATCTGTAGTAAAATCACAGTCCAACAGAAAACAATACAAAAAAATGGGTACACAATAAATTGTTGCTTTCTTTGGCTCCCTCCAACCCTTGGGATTTATTTCAAAAATGTTATAAGTGAGCCCAGTCTTTAGATAATGTGTACTTCTTTGTTTGCGAAAAGCGTTAGCATAATAGATCCCAAACTAGGCAGTATGGCAGGATCTACACTACTGCTTTATAACAGCAGCGACAACTGTTGGGGCCCAGGACACACTCCATATATAGTTTTCAAACCGTTTTCTGCTTGGTGTAGATCTGGCCTATGGCATCCTAGGGAAAAAAACACTCAAAGCAATGAAGATTGGCATTTGTGGAACTAAATATTGGTAGACAGCCTTTCAAAATGTTTTATTTCACGACGTGCAACTTTTAAGCTGGGACTGATTATATTTTAGTCATGGCTTTGTGTAATCACTCTACAAGGATAGGATTTGGAACTGAGTACAGAATTCAACATCCTTAGACTTACGTTTCTAGATTGAAGGACTGTGAAGATGTGCTTGAAAGTATATAGTCAATGCTAAGAAGACAAATCTCAGAAACTAGAAGTGAGACGGAGCAGAATTTCCAGTTGTCTGGGCAAGGCCGTCATTGCCATGGGCAAGTTTTTTGCTCTTCTCCATGGCTGCCAAAGAGCAAGATAAATTATGAGAAGCACGTTTTGCGTTCAGTGTACACAGTTTATGTAGGTAGCAGAATTCATACTTTAATTCGGAATTATTTCTTTTATTTTAATTTGTGCATTCAGAGAGCAGTATCCAATGCGACAGCACTACTAACTTAAATTAAATTGTGCTAGTGGAAATGACCTCTAGGACAATGCCCAAGAGTGCTTGCTGGCACTATAGGTTTCCCCAGGAAACCCAGCAAGTGTTATTGGCATTGTGCTACAAATCGTTTATGCTAGCGCAACATGCTTTCTGTTAGCGGTAATGTCATGTTGGATAC
Organism: Anniella stebbinsi; assembly: GCA_029215795.1. Lineage (NCBI taxonomy): Eukaryota > Metazoa > Chordata > Lepidosauria > Squamata > Anniellidae > Anniella > Anniella stebbinsi. The sequence continues at coordinate 109,863,233 of JARDYH010000004.1, read as the reverse complement.
TGCCCAGAGTGAACACAACCCGATTGCACTGTTCTGCAATACCTTGCGACTGAGATACAGGACAAAGTTAGCAGTTGGGCTATTTTGAAAGACACGGAATGTAAGAGAAGGAGAGGAAAGGCAGGTCAAATGAGGAAATCAGAATTAGCATGAAAAGTCAAACATATAAGCCACGTCAGGCATATTCAGTCAGGACGTTCTCCCACACAAGTCCCAATAAAATGACGGCAACCTACATAAGAACGCTCCTGTGATCCTGCACAACTGACCGCCGTTTTGACAGGTCGAGGCAAGAGAATGTCCCCGTGTATCGTGGCCATGTTCATTTATAATTTCCAACAGCTAGGCAGAGTAAATGAGAGCGACAAGGCAAATTAAATCAAAACGGGGCCCTTTGAAGACGTATTTCAGCTCCGATGGAAAAGAATGTACAGTGTCATGGGAAGGCAGAATGCATTTTGTGCGTTTTATTTTTGATTCAAAGTGAAACCAAATGATGGTCCACTGGCATTTAAGTAGCTGAAACCTAAACTGCATGAATTTATATACATATGAGGAAACAGTTGCTTGTTTGGAGTGCAATCTACATTATTCAATTGCTATTCAGTATTTGCATAGGGAGCCTTACCCCTAATTTAAACCATGTAGACCATTCCTTTGTACTTACAAGGATCGTTGTATGTGCTGTGTATCAGGCAGAAAGTCGTACATTATATGTGAGTCAGGTGAATAAACCCTTTGATCAGATCTGCATTAACCATGGGCATCATGCAGTCAAAGTTAAGCAGTTTTAAGTTCAGTGAGCACTGCGCTGCATTACACTCCTAGGAAATGCATCAAACCTGGGGGGAGGGGGGATTCCAAAAGCTAAGACCTATTCCATGTGGCTCCATGCAAGATAATTCCATGCGGCTCCATGCCATAAGCCACCTGGATAGCCTTTAAATAAATGAACATGGGTTGCAAAGACAAAACAGAGCATTTAATCACATTTAGAGAGTAACAGACTCAAGCACACTGACTAGGAAACATGAAATGCCTTCAGAAATTTTATTTTAGTCTCAGACTAAATCAAAATCATATCTGAGTTGGACAGGCTTCATTTTTGACCCGGCCCTGCTACCTACTCTCTGGTCAAGCTGTTTCCAACCCCAACTTCATGTGTGTTTCTGATGACATTCACCATTGTAACCTCGAATGCTCTGCACATTTCTTTTTCATTTTTGGTCATCAAACTCTTCCTTGAACATACAATTTAATAAATACAAAAGAAAAGGGGTGGGGGAAGGGAAGAGGAAATAAACAAATTTTGGTTTATTCATACATAAAGAATTCATACATAAAGAATTACGATCTGATCCTTCAGCAGTTCCTTCAAACCAAGTTTTCCATTATTCACTTCTTTCTTTCCTGCACTAAATGCTGCCCGCCAGCAGCGATAATCACAATTTTAAAATGCACAAATACAGTATACTTTCCACCGAAACCTCATAAAAGAACTAGGAATGAATTGTTCTTCGTCAAAAGCACAATATTGTGACAGTTTCCCACCCCCAGCCCCTTGTATGCCAGTTGTCACATAGTTTATTACAAACACTTTAAAAGACACTTCAATTTCCTCAAGGTTGCAAAGTATAATGGTAGTGCAATTACCACAATGACTATCTTCTGTCATCTTACCCCCACTACTAGAGAATGCTGATGAAAAGGGGCAGGGGGAGCAGATGCCAAGTAGAACATTCATTTGTTGCTAATCTGCCCCTGAGAGATCCCAGCCCATTGTATTCCCCATCACCACCACCACACACACAACCCTAGACCTACTTGTCACTCCCCAGCCAAATCCTATACAACAGGCTGTGCAGAAACCTGAGAATAAAGCACCTGTCTCTTTAAATATCCAAAGTACCTAACATAACAGCCCAACAACTCCATAACATAGCAACCTACCTGTCATGTTTGAACACCTCTCCATGCACAGAGGCCAGTATCTCCCACCCTCATTTCTGTCTACAAGGAGGGATTGGGAAACCTCTCCTAATTTCACCTTTTACTTAGGCCCTTTCCGCACCATTGGGGCAAAGAGGGCGGAAAGCGGGGAAACCCGGAAGTACTCACTTCCGGATCCAGTATGCTGAGTCCGCACCACAATGTGACGGCCCGGGCTTCTAACGGGCTGTCACAAGTCACACCAGCCATTTTAAAAAAAAAATTGGAAGATCCACGGAGGTGCGCACAAGCACTCATGTGCAAAAGGTCAGGTTAGTTTTTTAAAAATTGTGCGATCGCACCCCCCTCCCCTCCGCCATCTTGGGGATGGCGATTTCGCTGTCCCCCACCCCCCGATAGTCTCAGAGCTGTGCGGTGCAGCTCCGTGGCCATTGGTGCAGCCGCGCTTACTCCACATCAGCCGCCCATCTCGCTACACTCCCAGGAGCAGGGAATGAACCGGGATAAAAGCGTTCCCTGAACTTCTGGGAAAATGGAGGGCTCTGTGCTAGGCTGACCATCTGAAAAGGAGGACAGGGCTCATATAACTTTAACAGTTGTAGAGAAAAGGGAATTTCAGCCAGTGTCATTTGTATGCAATTAGTTCCTGGTGAAATTCCCTCTTCATCACAACAGTTAAAGTTGCAGGGGCCCTGCCTTCTTTTGTATATGGTCACTCTAGTATAGTACATGCACCTTTAACAGTTGCGATGAAGAGGGAATTTCACCAGGAACTAATTGCATACAAATGACACCTGCTGAAATTCCCTTTTCTCTACAACTGTTAAAGTTATATGAGCCCTGTCCTCCTTTTCAGATGGGTCAGCCTACTCTGTGCGTCATATGGATTCTCCGCGAGCAGGCAGGGGCAGCCCCGGAAAAAATGGCTGGTGCGGAAAGGGCCTTAGTGTCAAAACTTGGGCACAACAGAATGTGCCTAAGCCCATGTGGTCATGCAAAGTGAGGTGGCTGTCTCAGGCAGCACTTATGGGGGCAGAGAGCAACAGCAAGGAGTTGGAGGTCGGTTTTATGCGAATGAAGCTATTTACGGCCGCGATTTTGCACAAAATGCAATATCCGTGATATTAATACCCATGATTTTTTCACAAAATTGAGTCTCGCAGGAAAAAGAAAGAAATGGGAAACCATGAGCTTGCCTGACTCAGTGCGCTCCAAGTCAGGCCAGCTCAAGGATCCACAAACTGTGTCCGGGGGGCTGAACTAGCAAAAACGTGCCAAGCTCCACCCCTAAACTGGATTCCTCCAACCTCCCTAAAAATGGCTGCTGGGCTTTCTAATGAAGAAGGTAATAGGGAATTATTTTATATGTGTGAGTGTCTGTTTGTGGACATGCATGGCCTTCAGGGGCTCTGTTGATACTGAATGTGGCCTTCGGGGTGCGCTGTACAAGATTGTAGCCTTAGAGACACATTATCAGTGAGTTCATCAAAAACTTCTTCTTCTTCTTCTTCTTCTTCTTCTTCTTCTTCTTCTTCTTCTTCTTCTGATTGCCCTGTTCCCTTTCTGTTCTGTGAGGACTCTCAAGGTGGTGGTAGGTGAGGAGTTTGCTAGGTGAAATTGGAAGTGTCATGGCAATAGAGTGGGTAGGGGAACTCCTGCCTTTACTTTGAGGTGCTGGGAGGGGGCTGCTGAGCAGATTGTCACCCCTGCTGATGCTAGCAGCCTGAACTCAGGCTCAGGTGGCTATATATTCAGCAATCACTGCTGGTTGAGGCAGCCCCCACCTTCACCATCAGTAGCCCAAAGTATTAACTCTGAGCTCCTTCTCAGTCAAATCCATAAACGGATGCATAAACACCTTAAGCAGACAACATAGACTTATGTCTTCAGTTTAACAGGCTGGCATATTGGCCCAAATTCCTAGTATATTGGCACCCGGGACTAACACATTTCCCCTTCATTCTCACCTTCAGGCAGTGACAGATCATGAGATTGCAGCCCCTTCCAAAGCTCTTATTTGATAGTGGAGCAACTTTTGGGATATGGCTATAAATGACCCTAAGGGCAAGTGCGCGTAGCGTGTTAAGTTTGTTGATTCAGTTGTAATAGGATAGGTCTCACTTGCTCCACGTTAAAGCTACGTGGCTTTGTTTTTGCAGCCTAGCCTAATTTAAGTATTGCTGCAACTGAAACTGATATTTTCATATGGATGCTGAAAAGCACATTCGGAGCAAACTTCCTGATTTGTACAGCACCTGGCAGGGCTAGCCCTAAAACAGACGACACCCAAGTAAAGAGCATCTTCAGTGCCCGCCATTTGTTCAAATTTAGAATACATTGTTGTTGTTGTTGATGATGATGATGATGATGTAATTGGATTTGTCACCCATGTAGACATTGATGCACTATTTGCATGCATGATTTATCCCTGTCATATGCGATGATAACTTTGCACACATGGATCTGATCACCATCGCTCAGACACACGTCATTTGTGAATGGGCACTCATGTTGCAAATTTCCCCACAAATTTAAACACACACACACGGATGTTAATGCCATGCTGACCACGCAGATCATTGTGAACAGCTTTACAAGTCAAGACAAACTGCTTATACTATTTGTTTCAGCTGTTGAGTCGATAGCTGAGCAGATAAACTGTGACAGACGCCCTCCCAAGCCTAGCTCCGCAGGCGGTCGTCACCTGGGTTGTCTGTCCCTAAATCTGGCCCTAGCACCTGGCAGGGCCTGTAATACGCATCATCTAGGTCTGCAAGCATGAATCTGTTTAGATAGCAGATCAAGCTTGCATGACGTAACCCACTGTGCCTAACACAACCCAGGAACCATGTATTACGGCCAATCGGGGTCTTAATCGCCTTCTCCCATACAATGCGCCCCGCACGCTCAGGTCCTCTGGGAGGAACTTACTGCAGTCAGCCAAGACTAGGCTGACAACCGTTACTCAGAGGACCTTCTCTTCTGCCGCTCCCAGACTGTGGAATGACCTGCCGGAGGAGACTCGTCAACTTAACAGTCTTTTAGAATTTAAGAAAGCTATAAAGACTGTTCTCTTCCGGCAGGCATATCCAGTGGAATTTTAGAATGTTTTAAGGATGTTTTTAGGATGTTTTAATGCAGTTTTAATAATATGTGTCATGCTTGAATCAGTTGTATGTATTTTATCATGTTGTTGTTCCCCGCCTCGACCCAGACAGAGAGGCGGGTAAGAAATAAATTGTTATTATTATTATTATTATTGTTATTATTATTATTATTAAACACCCTCCTGCTTTTGCAGTCAGCAAAAACAGGAGGTTAATCGAATCCCGGGTGGGTCACGAAATATGGCTGATGGGCTGTGTTTGTCTTGGTGGGTCTCAGTTTTCACAAGCCTGCAATATTAATTGGAAATTGCTTTTCAGCCATCTACAACATGATGCTTATCTGGGCCCCATGGCGCTAGCTGGGTGCTTTGGGGGGGGCATCCCTATCTAAGGCTACCAGATGGCATGCACAGCTAATAAGAGACAGATCAAACCACTTTCAGCTCAAGAGCCAAATTAAATTTTGGAGATGCTCTTGGTGTGGGGGGGGCACATTCCAGTGGTGAGTGAGGCCAAAGGCAAAAGGGGGGAAGGGGCCAGGGGAAGGGGGTAGGACCATTTGGGGAACCCCAGAGGGCTGGAGTGGGGTTCCAGGAGAGCCAGATTTGAAGATTCCCCTCTCCTGGTATATATTGTAGTTGCTAGTTATATTGATGGTATATGCAGGCAGCAGTAGGCTGTTATGCATGGGTAGCTTAGATCACTGCTCATGTAGCACCTTTCATCTGTTTTGGAGGAGGGACAATGTGGGCTGAGGGTCAAGAACCATGTGTGCATCTAGCTAGGAATGTACAGTATGCACACAGAAGAGCCTTACCTATTTGGCATCACCCTCCATTTAACTGTATGGGGGCTGACCATCTACAGAAGAAGCCACACGCACCAGGAAATTGCAACTAGGTTGCTTCTTCTTCGTAACGCACCATTGCTCTATGAATGTATACGATGTTTTATAGCCCTTTGAAGAGTTATCAGTTTTACTATTTGCATATTAGAACTAATTAGCAACCTCTATAACATCATCCTGAGGGAAAGGTCTGCTGGCAACTTAATTCATTATCTTCTATTATTGGCATATCATGTTAAAACGACAGGCATCGTATACTGTACAAGTCATCACAATTTTAATTAATTTAATGAAAACTGATTTCACTATGCCTGCTGTCTCTGTCTAGGATGCGCCCGTTTCTACTCTTTACATATGAAAGTGCTCTGCTTCCCCTCCCCAAAAGTACCTGCTGGAAAAAAAATATTATATAATATTAAAAAGAAGATCTTTGTAGATAAAATGTAATTTGCACTCATTTAAATAATCTACATAAAGTACCGATAGTTAACGCTGTAAATTTGTATTGGTGGCATACTAAATTAGTTTTACAGTCAGTATAATCGTTTTAATTGAAATCGCTGCTAGAAGAGGGACAGACGGTTGCATGAGGATCCAGTGTTAATTCACCTGCATTCTTTTCTTGGCACCCATTATCAGGCACTGCTGGTTTTCTGCCAGTGCAATACCATGACTTGTGAATTTGCACTAGTGTCAAGAACAGATCCTGGTCAAAGCATTAAGACAGCATTTTTAGCTGATGGCATCTTATTTAACATACAATAAGATGATTAAAGCATAATTAAAAATAGAGAAATATACACAAATATCTACTTATCTTCGAGCACACAGCATCAACTACATCAACAGAGATGAAGGTCTAATTAACTCCATAGATCATTAACTTTCATCATTCTCAGAACTGAAAACAAATGAAACTGTATTTTTTTAACCAGAATTTCATTCCACATGCACTAATTTGCATTAGCACTAATTTGCATTAAAGAATGTACGTTAGCACAGCTGCACATTAGCGCAAATGCGAATTATTGCAAATGTGAATTAGAGCAAGTAGAACAAAACAGCCGACCCTGTTCCTGTAATCTCCAGCACAGCCTTCCCCAACCTGATGCCCTCCAGTTGCATTGGATTGCAACTCCTATCATTCCCATCCCAACCACTGGTCATGCTGGCCGGGAATGATGGGAGGACACCAGGTTGGGGAAGATTTCTCCAAACCACTGAAGATCTTACTGACTTTATTTGTTTACTGGTTGTGTATATATGAATTGTTGCTGCGGGTGTGCATCTTGGGAAAGTACATTTTGGGAACTCTAGTGTGGCATCATGCTATGTGTCACGGCATCATGCATCACTACTGTATGTTCCCTTCACATGTCTTCCTGTGGCTCCTTCAGTTGGTGTGGAGCCACTGGAACAAGGGGGCGTGTCTCCAGCAAGAGTTTCTGTGGCACAAGTAGGAGCTACAGAAGAAGAACCTCTATCTGCCAAAACCAAGATCTCTTCCTTGCCCACTACGTTGTACCATTCCCCACCCAACCTCCTCCTCCTTGGATTCTCTTTCCTGTATCCCCTCACAGTGCCACCTACCAGCGCTCAGATCTAAAGTAAACTTTTACTTTCCAAATAAGAAAAAAAAAATCTGTACAATATTTGAGAGAAATGGCATCAGTTGGCTAGCTAGATGCAAAAATGAAACCAAGGAAATGAAACCATGAGTGAGAAAGAAGGAATTGTTGAACGAGGGGTGACTACTCACCGATGAGGTGGTTTCTTCAAATGTGATTAGTTTGTTGAAGGATTTCATATCCAAACTTTTATACTCATTGGTTTGGGAAACAGTAACTAAAGGGTTAAAGTGAGCACAAGCATTGCAAATGGGATGTTTACATTTCCTTTGGAAAGTAAAGGTTTAAATTATCCAAATTCAGGACTTGCGCAGAAATGGGGGAGTTCAGATGCTTAGTCATGCAGACCGTGCATGCACAGAACATAAGTATCAACTCATAATCAACATCAGTTTAACTAACAAAAATACTAAAGTTCATTACGCTAAAGTTCACATGCCACATTTGGTACACATTACACATATTGGCATTACAAACAGATTCCACTAACAAAAAGGGCAATTTCAAGTTTCATCAGCATACCTACTGATAGGTATGCTCCGTTCAGAACGGCAACATTTCTTGAATGGGCCTTATTAGCGTGCGTGAAGATTAATGAAAACGTTATGAACTATCATGGAGAGCCTAGTGTTTTCCTGGCATGACAATTTGACATTTTTAATCTTGTGTGGTAATCCATGAATTTATTAATGTCTAAGGGCTTCCCCCCCACCCCGATAAATGGCTGAAATCATATAAGGGCAAGTGGATACATTTTGCTACATGAATATGAACATGGGAAGTCGTCATTGGTTTATCCAGCTCAGTTTTGTTGACACTGGCTGGCAGCATCTCTCCAGAGCAGCCTTCCTCATATAGTACCCTCATATGTGTTGGACTAGAACTTCCATCATCCTCAGCCAGTGGCCATTCTCCATGGGAGCTGTAGTTCAACACATCTGAACAACACCACGTTGGGGAAGGCTGCTCCAGGGTTTCAAGCAGGGTTCTTTTGTACGTTTAGGTTTTAAATGTCTGGATAATATCCTTCTGTCGGTCAAGTTCAGAATCAAACATGTTCTGATTTAAAGCCATTGCCCCCCCCCCCCGTGGCTTTAAATCCTATGTTTTTAGCTATATATTATCTCAAAAGCCTATGCTTTTTCATAGATAAGTAGCCATAGACTAAGCAGAGAAGTTAATATTCGTTTTAATAAGAACACTCCCACCCCGACCCCTTAGAAGAGACATTAACTGGCGCTTTTTCATGCACAGTTGAGTTTATATAAACTGATTGACACCTTTGGGGGTCGTCTTTCCACCGACTCATAATTTTGCTCACTCGTGAAAAAGGTTTTCTCGGTGCTCTGTATTCTCTAGTTAAAGCTGAAAATTCAACTCATCATATTTACACAATAAAAAAAAATCCATTCTGCCTTGTTTTTAATTGCAAATCCGACTCAAGGGACCAATTCTCCTGCTTAGGAGGCATCCCTGTGCCTTCTACTAGGGAACCAAGTGCAGTCAATTATGGTAATGAAATGTCAATAAATATAAAAATTTAATACAGTTGGCTCTGGGTGAGTGGCAGATGAAGACTTGCCTCCCAGACAAATTTGCTGGTTCTGCAAATTTTAAATGCATCTGAAAGAGGAGCTAGTTGCCTAAGAGCCCTCCAGTAGCAGAGGGTGGGAGTATCTACCTATTGGGGTTTCCCATTATGTTATCATCGCAATAGTACAGGCACACTCATATTCATGAGATTCATCTGAACATCTTAACTTATTATTATGAAGTGAAGATCATCTTTTGTCTCTTACAGAAACTACAATTGGTTACCTCACCAAGATATTTCCACTGCCCCCCTTCCCTCTACACTTTCCCAACAAATCACAGAGAGGAAACTCATCTGTGAATGAGATGTCTTCACAGCAATCCAATCTTTCTATAACAAAAAGCTTATTGTTGTCCTGGGGTGGGGCTGTAAAATGGTGATTTCCACAGATATAAGTTGTTTACTTATAGATATACCCACCAGGTAGACAGAATTGGCCGTAGCTCCCCACTGGGTTTATGCTTGGTGGAAAACGTGGGTTTGTTGCTATGTAATGTAAAAACAAAAATGGCTCTAGGAGTATGAGTTATGATCCAGGAAGCCTCTGGTGCAAATCTTGCCTCAGCCACACAATCACTAGGTCATTTTGAGTGGAGATGTATGGATTTTCATTAATCCACTTCGTGTGGGCGTCATGAAATCTGTATCTTTTGTGCCGCACCCACTCATTGATGGAATCAGAATTTCTTTCCACCTTCAGAAAAGTATGCAAAAAAGTACTCCCCATTTTAGAATTCATTTTCCTAACAAGTTGTTATGCTTCCGCAACACTTGGGATTTCCCTAAGTCTGTTGATGCTTTCCTCTTGTGTGCGAATGGTGCCTGATACTTGTACTGCATTCTGCCTCATAGGAGCTCAGAGAGACTTAGGCCAGATCTACACCAAGCAAGATATAACACTATTAAAGCGGTTTGAAAGCAGTATATGGAATGTGTCACGGGCCTAAATGGGTGTCAGTGTGCTTTGATACCATTATAAAGCAATAGTGTAGACCTGCCATACATGGCATTGACCTATTTTAACCTCACAACAACGCTGTCAGATAAGTTAGACGAACTTTGATGTGAAATGTGTGATCATATTTAATGCGTATAGTTGTGCTTTTTTTCCCCTGATCAAGGACATCTGTGACGGGAACAATTCAGGATTGAGACCGCTGTGTGTAAGGTGAATTTAAAAACAAACAAACCTCTGTCTCCCTACTGTCATAGTCTCTATGATAGTAGCGCCTCCCTCCCTCCCTCAAAGCTGTTATTAGACACAGGAGTGCTTAATGATTCTATTGAGCCAAAGTGTGAGATGATGATGATGATCCTACTAGTTGTGATGACCCAAAGAAAATATGATACTCTTTTACAGGTGGATTATTCAGTCATAGCATCTCAAGCAGGAGCAACACTCAACAATCTTATGAGCCACGCGCAGGAACTAGTAGCAAAACTACGGTCTGTGCAGTTTGATCTACGGGAGTTCGTGTGTCTCAAATTTTTGGTGCTATTCAGTTTAGGTAGGTATTCTTATTATTTAATCAGTACTTAGATGGACATGATTGGTTTTATTATGCCATTTTGTTGTATCCCACTTACAAAACCCCACAGTAAGCCGGCCCTTTTCAAGACTCAGAGAGATCTGGGGGATGAATGTGTCAAGGTCATCATTTTCCCAACTGAGGTGTAGCATTTGTCAATGGTGATGTGGGCCTCTCTAGTATGGGGAAATACCCTGCATTGCCTTACCTTACCATAAAAATGGGGGGGGGGGCTAATAGTAACCCTTTCAAGTACATGCTATGAGGCTGATATCATCTGAGAAACATTTCTGAATTTTGCTGGTGTCTACACATGCAGTAGATGAGGTGGGAAAGCGGTGATATTGCCGAAGTGTACCACTTCCTATACATTTCTACTCAGAAGAAAGTTCCATTGTGTTCAATGGGCATTACTCCCAGGTAAGTGCATCTAGTCTAGGCACACTTAACTGGGAATAAGTCCCATTGAACATAATGGGAATGAAGGTCTGATTATACTTGCCTAGTATTGCACACTGTAAAAATATGAATAAATAGGGTTTTTTTCCTGAAAGTACTCTTGGGGAAATGGTCTTTTCTAAAGAATAGAGCTTGTGACATAAGAAGAATAGGAAAGATATCTATGCAAGACAAATTAGATAAATCAGTTCTTCAGTGGGGAAAAAATCACTTCCCAGGAATATATATGTTTGTATGTGTGCGTATATATATATATAGGTGTGTGTGTGTGTGTGTGTGTGTGTGTGTGTGTGTATTTGGGAGAAGCATTTTTGTTGTATTGAGCTAAGAGATGTTTGTGATATCTCTGTTGGCTTAAGAAAGAGAATTTAAATTAGCTTTTTTCTTACTGATACTATTACATAGTGATAGTAAATTAAAATAAAACAGTGCTAAATCTTGCCATTTCCATAGAGGCATAATGCTAGTGTTAAAAAACCACAGGTAAAGAGAAGGAAGGAAGGAAGGAAGGAAGGAAGGAAGGAAGGATATGAATCAGTTGGACTTACATCACATAATGTATTAACTATCAGGACTGTTTGTTTTTATTGTATATTTTAGTTGTAAATGTTTGGGCAAAAGGTCTGAAAATTAAAAATAAATGGTCATAGTAGCATGAACAGCGTGATATGGACTGTGATATTCCTGTAAAGCAAGATTGTAATAAATGTGCATCTCAACCATCCAGTCTCAATGGCAGAGAGTTCCCTAAACTTGGTCTTTCCCCAGAATTAATAGTGGGACACAATACAAAGGATATTCCATGTATTGTTGCTAGTTGGGTCACCACAAAAAGTAAGAGCTAAAGGGATAGCTGTTGCCTAGAATTCAGTGCTCCAATTTTTTAAATAAAATCTATGAGTGGAAACTGCTGGTCACAGGCAGAATAGAAACTTGCTTGGGAGGAAAGTGGAATATCATCCAACAAATAGAGTACCGATCGCATAGGAATCTCCATCCAGTTATCCATGGATGCAGTGGTGCATGTAAGGCATTGTGTTTTCCTGGGGATATCTGGACTATGGCCCAAACACTTATAATGTGCCTTCAAGCAGTGTAAATATTGACTCTGTTGCAAAGGGCAAGGCCCCTAATTCTGTGGAATCCTCAGTCAGATCAGAAGATCCCAGGGGCAGCAATTGGAAATCATACTGCATTTCACTGACAATTTATTGCAGTGTGAATCAGGCTGTCAGAGAGCTGGAACCTGTTGAATACCAGGTAGCTACATTTCATGTGCCGGATTAAAGGGTGCTATGATGCAAAGGAAGACAATATGACACCTTCCTGAGCTTTCCTAATGGTGAATCCCCAGAATAGAACTTTGCCAAGGTATACTACAGCCTTCCCCAACCTGGAGCCATCCAGACGTTTTGGATTACAACTCCCAGCATTCCTCACCACTGGCCAAGCTGGCTGGAGTGGATGGAAGTTGAAGTCCCAAACATCTGGAGGACACCAGCTTGGGGAGGGCTGGTTTACAAACTTTGTAAAAGCCCTAGGAAATAGGATGCTACTTTAGTTGAAGTGGTACAAGCCATTATTTGTGTCTTGGCACCTATAACGTGGTTCTTTAGAATTATGCTCTTGGGCTTGCCAGTACCAGGCCTTTTTGTCATTTCTTTTGGTTTAAATATTAAGGAAGTACAGGTCACATATTGGCCAGGAATGAAACATTGAAATGTACACAATACGCAGATCTGAAGGGGCATATGCCACGGTAGCCACCACATGGGCACAGATTGTTATTATGCATACATAAAATAGCCAAAATAGTTGCTGCCTATTAACATGTTATACCATTTTTTTGTATGGCCAAACTGGTAGAGTGGGCTACCAGGCAAATGGCCTGTGCAATGTACTTTGCTTCTGCTTTGAGGAGTTTCCCCTCAGAGGGTTTTCTTAGACTTTACTTGTCATCAAATCATGCCTGAAGTACAAATGACCTTCTTACCTGCCAGCATTTGCTCCTTCATCCTTTCCCTCGAATTGGAACTCAGTTACTTTGCTTCCAGTGGAGATGCTCAAAACATGCAGGATGGGGTGATTTAAATCAAGGCCATTTATCTCACCAAGAAAAGAAGACCAATTTAAATCATTGATTTGAGGCCTCCCCAAAATTCCATTTATTATTTAGATACTTCCTAAGTGGAAGTGTGTACTAATTGGTTACTATGACCACAGAAACACACTGTTTTATTGTTAAGAATACTGACTCTGAGACAATTGCAGAGATCAGGTAGTAGGCATAAGATGGGAGGGAAAAGGTCACCCAATTTGGATCAGTGGATGGCACCTGTGGTGACACGTCCGTCCCTAGCTCCTAGTACCAAAGCCATAACATAAGTACGTGAAATATTGTGCTGCATTATGACTGATGAAGATGTTTTCCCTACCATTCTTCCTTTAGAGAGGGAAAGCAGCCTAAAAGCATATTTTATAAAATGGTCACAAGCTCATAAGATGCTCATAAATTTAGTTTTAAGATGTCTGCATTTAGCTCAGATTTCATTTTCAATCATGTTATTTTAAAAAGAAAAATATACAGTTGAAGAGTTTTTTTAAAAAAAATTACACCCAATTTAAACAAATTTTTTTAAATCCAATTTTTATTTTAAAAAACTCATCTTTTTATCCACGTTGCCATAAGCTGAAATCAACACTGCTTTAGTTACTGGCCTATATGGGATCTTGCTGGTGCTTATGGATTGTGTGAAAGCAGTCCATGATTTTTCCTGCAAACGGACAGAGGGCTGAATCCAGATTCCCCATGAACCGAGTTCTACTCATAGGATGTTCCCACTACAGGAAGAGTGGAGTGGTTTTTGTCAGTTCCTCTTTTTCCCTGTTCCTCCCAAAAATCTGCTCAGGAGTGTTGGGGGACCCTCCAGAGCAGCATGGCATGTCTGAAGGGGGAATAAACTAAAATTACCTTCCCCCCTCCTTTCCTCCAGCAGGAGCTTCTCATAACTCTCTAGCCTTTCCTCCAATAGAAGGAGCTCTTCTATTTGTGTAAGTCTGGATCCCACCCAGAGCTTTGTATGTCCTGAATTAATCCTGTGTGACTCTATCATGTGCCTTAATATTGCATCCGTATATAGCATAATAAGATATAGATATTTTTTGTTAAAAAACGTTGTTCTCACCAGTCATAAGCAGGTATAAATTCTTTTTTTAAAAAAACAACTCCTTAGGACAAAACTAGGCATTAGCTAGCCTTCAGGCACTCTGGTTCTACTTTTGAGATTGTCTCTTCCCAGATGTTGATGATCAGGAAAGGAAAAGCTGCCCTAGCAGGAATTAATCCTTTCCCATAAATTAACTGGGTGGACAGCAAGACATCTCTTACCTTAGTTTTGCATGTAAGATATTTTCACACACATTAGGCAGCGCAACCAAAACGTCTAAGGAGCCATGTAGCCTGCTCTGTGATGAAATATTTAAAGCGATCCTTCGCACTTCAGTGGTATTTTAAATTAGCTGAATAACGGAATTGCATTTGAAAAATGCTCACGTTTACTTTAAACAGTTTTTACGTTTGATCACTTTCATCAGCCACTTCAAGTACTTTGCATTCATTTAGGATGTCTACTGTACCCTGCCCTGATATTTTAGGCTCTCTGGCAAGGAGAGGAAGCCTAGTTTCAAATGAAGAACAGAAAGAAAATCTTAGGGACCTAGTTCTCTTCTTCAGTGGGTTTATTGATCTTAGAAATTTATATCCCTCCTGTCCACTCATAAGGGTCTATAAGATAGCTAACAATAATATGAAACAAGAAACAAGTTCAAACAGTAATCATCAAGAAGCAATAAATAATCAATAAAAAACTACAAATACTAAAACGATAACAAACAGTCAAAAAAGAGGGTGGGGAGCAAAAGCACAAAACGCAATTGGTCAATTAGATCAAGGTCTCCCTGAAACAGTATCACCTTAGCTCACTGCCTGAACCTTAACCATGAAAGGGCCAAATGAACTTCTGAGAAGGGCCTGTCTTCTAAAACCTGAACTGGTCACAGCTAATTCCAAAGAATATGTGTTTTGGTTTAACATCAAACAAATTCAAAATGTCAACAGGATTCTCATTTACTGCAAACACATATTTTTCCTATGAACTTCAACTGAGTTCTGCTGTCATTATTGCAATGATGATCAATTCTCAAGAAATAATAATTAGATAGCCAGTTTTCCAGACAGCATGAAGAAGATAGAGTAATATCTATTTACTGTCTAAAGTTTCAAATTGTAGATACTCTAATTTCATATAGTAGTAGCTATTGTAAAATAACATGTTTTTTAAATGCAGAAATGATTGTTTGACACACACACACACCTGGATAAAATATTTCATTTCTTACTAATTAACTTTAGATTTATCACATAGTTTTCCCTAAAGTATCATTCAAGACAAATTTTGAGCCCTCTTTCATCCTCTTTTTTGTTGATGTGTTTCCTTTTTAAGTGGCTGTCTACATCAATCCCAGTCAGAACTATAAACTATAATTGTATTCTTTGAAACAGTTTACATTACCACACACACACACACACTTATATATAAAGAATTGTTGTTCTTTAGCCTTCTTTTTTCAGGAGTGCCTGACTTCTTCCGCTGTTTACTGTGTCCTATTTCTAACAGTCCCGGCCATATCAACTGCAATCCAGTCATAGTTTTCCTTTTGCCAAAAATTTCCATTTGTCCTGCTAGCTTTCATTACTCAAACTCAGCAAGGATGATTTGTCAAAGCTTCCAAGTGAACAGTTTGTAAAGTGAAATGCCAATAGGAAGAAAGTTAGACATCATTTGACCCATGTCCAGTCCCTTGTCTGTCTGCTGAGCTTAATGCTAGAATAGCCAGCGACTGATGGGTACTGTTCTCTTATCACTGTCAAGAACACAACAGATAAATGTACTTCATTTAAGAAATGAAGGCTTTATCAATGGGCAAATAATTGCAGAGCAACTATTGATCCCACGTCTCACTTAACAAGAGACAACTGGGACTTGTAGAAATGGTAAACATTTAATCATTATGTATGGCAAACATCAGGCTTTTACTGAAAGCAAAGAACACCCTGGTGTCCATGCAGGCCACGATGCCACCTTTTGCGACAACTGTGTGCACTCTGTGCTGACTAAAACATTTAAAATCCTCAACCTCACCAGCCCAAACCAAGTGCCAACGAAGGTTGAATTTTGCCATCTGTTAAATTAGGCAAATGAGTCAAGTTTGCATGTCTGACATAACCTGTGGTAGTTACAATTGAGCAACATGGTCTATGTCAGAGCTTTTCAAACCTTTCCCAAAATTAAAACTGTGCTTCTTGCCAAGTGGCCAAAGATCAGTAGTTCCAGTTCTGGAGAATAAGCAGAACCCTCCTTCTTGCCAGGCACTTGCCACTGACTGCCTGTGGAGCCAAAGGGTCAAATCACCTCTATCTGACTAGATTATTTATTTATCTTGCACCGCTTGTGGGGAGACAGTTTTCCTCTCATACAAACAGATGTTTGGCCTGGAATTAGGGATGTGCAAAAGCTTCTTGAGAACATTTACTGGTCTTATCTAAACTCTTTGGGCATCCTTCAAAATTCCTCAGACGTTCTGCATACCCCATTCACTTCAAATTCTAGGTGAAATTCTCTAGTAGTCTCAGGATGAATAGAATGATCCTGTGAAATTTCCCTCATCTTTTACTTTCCTTCATAGTTCTTTGGATGTTTCACATGGGCAGTTTGGCTGTAATTTTGCTTCTGATGGCTCCTCAGAGAGCCTCACCACATAGCTATGAGGACAATTTGTTCAGAATGAACTGGTTTGCCCTAAACATCTTATGTCTCTTTCTTAATCTGCCTCAGTCTCTCTGGACGGTGTGTGCGTGTGCGTGTGCGTGTGTGTGTGTCCGTGTGATAATCATTTGAGGTCTTTGTAATATATTCCTCACAAACTGTTGTCTGTGCATTATCTAGGTTTTTCCTACTGAACTCATATAGACAAGAAAGCTATCTGAGTCTTTCCATTACTGTTAAAATGTAGAAAAGCTTTAATTTCCTCAACATAATAAACTAATCTGAAAAAATACCTATCACACACTGGCCAAACAGAAGAAGCCAAATAGAAGCACATAATCTCAGTCCTTATTTTTGAGTAACATACATATTGAAGGGTGATGCCAGCAAATATATATTTCCCAAAATTTATGGAAATGCTTGGAATTCAGAAAGGATTGATTAGCATTCAAGGGAGGTGGTCGCTCAATATTTACACCACAGAGAGTTGGCAGAAGCAAATAATTGTACATAAAGCTGACGCTTGTCTTAATTAAAGTGGTATAATAGGTGTTGGGTGAGGTTTTTTTTCTAGTGAGCAAAGCAGTTTAGCAATGACCAGATATAACTCATTCTGAAGTGCAGAGTTTAAACCCAATCAATATGTATTTATAACAAGGAAAGAAGTGAATAACATTTATTACAGAGTGGCAGCTAACAGGAATAGATGGGAGTGCTATTCGTTAAATATGTCTTTTTTTCCCAAACAATCACTTCTGCCAAAATATTTATCCTGAGGCTTTTTATTATAATTGCTCTTATTAATTGCTTGCTTACTCCTTGGTACAATGCCCTTCACTTTTCACAGAGAGTTCCTAGGATGAAAAAACAAACATACTGGTAATAACTGAACCTGGGGTTTATACCATCTACCTCTTATAGTGTGGCCAACATCTGATTACTGCAACATGTCTAGTATGTATTTGGACCAGTTGATATCGATTAGTTATTTGAATGTTGATGGAGAGGAAAGGAGAAAACTGCATCAAATTAGATAGTTGTTGAGTTGATCTCCAGTGACACCCCCTCTCGCAATACCTGGCTCTGAGAACGGACCCCTCGAGCCAGGCATTTGGGCCTGGCCAGGTCTTGGAAGACATGTCTCTTTTCTGGCAGACGTGACTCTGGAGATAGCAGCAGCCATAGGGTGGGAGATGCAGCACCAAAGGGTTGAGTGAATTGGGTGGGCTGGGTTGGGGCAGGGCGAGACACAGTGAGCAGGCAGGCAGGAAGAGACAGGTGGTGGACAGGGAGACAGATGATACGGGCAGCTGGGAAATGGATGTGACGGCAGGGGAGAGGGAGATGGAACAGCAACAGCAGTGCTGGATGGTGGCAGCACTTGCGCTCCCCTGCCTCAGGCGACAAGCGAGCTTACTCTGGCACTGTTTGGATCTGTAAAAAGGCCTTACATCTGACAGGGTTAGCCCTCTCATTAGGCAGAATGGGGCAGCCACCTCAAGCAGCAGATGCTGGGGTTGGGGGGGGGGGGTGACAACTTCTTGAAGGACAGAGCTGTGTTCCATGAGGCCTGCTGTGCACCCGCTAAGTTAGGTGCAGTGAAAGACACCATCCTATCACCACGGTTGAAGATTCAACAGCCAGTCTGGTTGGCTTCTGTAAATAGAATGGGGTGGTGAGTGCCATCTTGTCTTTCACCTCTTGGTCCCTGATATTTCATCACTCCCAGGTTAGACATGTGACTACTGATTGGGTTCATTATGATCAAGTTGAGACACTTGGGTTTTAGTTGTAACTGAAGTTCTGAGTCACTAGGACTGTGATTCACAAACCAGCAAAGTCCGATTTAAAGAGGATAGTAACAGTACTGATAGTGTGAAGTTAGTTTTGAATAGTCACTGGTCTTGGAAATGTCCCAATGTCATGTGTTAAGATCACAACTTAATATGTCATGGGGCTCTTGAGGTATGAGCCACAACTTGGGTAAGCTATGATGCCTCTCCTTATCATCTAATACAGATGAGGCAGTTGATATTCTGAACCAGTGCTTTGGACTGGATGAGGGCCAGTAAACGCAACCCAGACAAGATGGAGATACATGTTTTGGGTGGTTTATCTGTCCGATTAAGTGTGGTTCAACTTGTTCTGGACGGAGTTGTGCCCCCCCAAAGGACAGGGTTCATAGTTTGGGGGTGCTCTTAGATCCATCATTGTCACTAGAGGCACAGGTGGCCTTTGTGTGTTTTATCAACTTAGGCTGATATACTGTATTGGAGAGAGGGGTAGTTTGGAACACTTATTCACGCTCTGGTAACCTCCTGTTCACATTATATGTGAGCCTACCTTTGAAAATGGTCCCAAAACTTCCAATTAGTCCAAAATGGACTCGTGGGTGGACTTCCGATGGATTTTGCCATATGCACTGGCTGCCAGTCTGTTGATGGCCCAAATCAAAGTGGTGGTTTTAACCTTTAAATCTCTAAACAGCTTGAGGCCAAGTTTCCTGAAGGAAATTCACTTCCCATATTGACCTACCCAGAGCTCTAGTTATGAGGCCCTTCTCTAGGTGACCCTGATAAATGAAACACAGTGGATAACTACAAAAGAGAGGGCCTTTTCAGTGGTGGCTCCTTTTCTGTGGAATCCCCTCCCAAGGAGGTTCACCTGGTGCATATATTACGGTGTTTTTGGCAAATGGTGATGACCTTTTTATTCTACGAGGCATTTTAAGAACTGCTTTAGTACTTTTACATTATAGTGTTTTTATTTTGCTACGGGTTTCACTTTGGTTTTATCTGTTATAGTATTTTTACTCTTTGCTGCTAGCTTCATCTTGGTTTTATTATGTGCTGTTTTTACTCATTGATTTATTCTTTGTGGGATTTTGTTTATGTGTTGTGTTTTAATGTATTGTATGCCACCCAGAGAACTTGGCTTATTGGGTGGTTTAAACGGCCAATGAATAAATAAATAATCCACACATGTTAGGACATTCACAGAAATGTCAATTTAATCATTTATTTTGAATATCACCATATGATCCTATATCAGGTTAACCCTATATCTCATTCCTCAACTGATTTACTCCATAAGCACTGATCTAAGGAATTATAATTGGCATTATTATTATTATTATTATTATTATTATTCCTAGAGGGGTAGCCATGTTAGTTATGGCATAGGCTTTCATCGATAATCTGATGGAGTTGGCAGTGTCCACAGAAGCTTATGCCATAATAAATTTGTTAGCCGTTAGGGTGCCACAAGTCTCTTCATTGTTGTTTTTGTTGTTATGCCAGTATAATGCACTCCACATTACAGACAGCCTGAGAAATGGTAACTTGCCTAAGACCATCCTGTGCACTCATACCTGAATGGGGATTTGAAACAGGGATATTACTGATCATAGCTCACTTAACTACTATGTGAGTTGCCATCTTCTTGTTGAAAGTGATGTATGAGAATAGAACAGATCTAACATTCTTATGGCTTAGGTACATGCCTCAAAGTTCTGTATTATGGAAGCAGTTCTTTTCCAGAAGGTATTCAACTAGCCTAATTCCAACCTGAGCTAGAAATTTCATAGTGTTTGGCTGAGCTGGTTGAGTATGGGATATTGTTGAACTGTAGGTTGTTGTTACGTGCGAACCCTACACTGTGGTTTAACTATTGGTTGTTAACCATGAGCCATCAGAGACTGCTGTGATCTGTTTGCAAGGCACTTCTAAGATAAAATCCCTTGCATCCATTGGGGCTTAGATTCCACTGTTATAGGAGGTGAATCATGTGAGAAATCCACAGCACAGTTATGTTTAGTTTTGTTGGATAAGTTTCAGTTGGTACAGCTCAAAGATATTGACAAGGTGCTTGGACAGGTTCAACCAACCACTTTCAGATTAGATTCTTGCCCTTCTTGACTTATAAAAACTGTCAGGAAGAGAATAGCCAGCTGGGGCAAGAAAGTGATTACTGCCTCCTTGCGAGAGGGGATGGTCCTGGGTTGCCTGAAAGAGGTGGTGGTGAGACCACTCCTGAAGAAATCCTCCCTTGACCTGGAAGATCTTAACAACTTTAGGACAATAGCAAATGTTCCTTTCATATGCAAGGTCCTTTAGTGGGTGGTTGCTAACCAACTTCAGTCATCTATGCTCTGGTAATCTCCAAGTTAGGTTACTGCAATGCACTCAGTGGCTGAATTCGGACAACATGGTTGTCAATGGTAGGGTAATAATCAACTTTACAGTTGTTCATCTAGGGGGGTACTCCCCACACAACATGGTAATAAATAATCAACTGTGGTGTGGATTAGGATCAGCGCTGAGTTGACTATGGCAGCATTCGGACGACATGATAGTCAATACAACTGACGATTGTTTCCCCGCCCCCCGCCCCAGTTGCTTATTGTGTCGTCCGAATTCAGCCATTGTGGGGCTACCTTTGAAGATGGTTCAAAAGCAGCTTGTGCAAAATGCAGCAGTTGGATGGACAAAAGAGACCAGGAGGTCTGAACATAAAACACTGATTCTGGACCGCTTGCACAGGCTACCTGTATGTTTCTGAACCCAATTCAAGGTGCTGTTTTTGACCTATAAAGCCTTGCATGGCTCAGGACCACAATACCTAATGGAGAACTCTCCCAATATGAACTTATTATGAACTTATATATTATGCTCATCATTTGAGGTCCTCTTCCGGGGGAGACTCAGAAATGGCTCTTTTTATCAAGATCAACCTGCACCAACATTGTAATATTTTCAGCACTAGGTTTAGACTAACTTCTATTCCGAGGCATTTTATGGCATAGGATGGGTTTTTTTAATATCAGTTGTTTTATCAACCTCTGGTATCTTATTGTAACTATTTTTAGCTGTTTTTATATGTTGTATGTTAAAGTTTTTTATATTATGTTTTTGTTTTGTGATTTTTGTGAATCTTCCAGAAAACTTTAGCTACTATGCAGTGTAGGAATGAAAAGAATTAATAAATGAAATGAATGTGAAACCATGGTTAAAGCAGTTTATCTGTGGCACAATGTCTGAATTGGCAAACCATGGTTTGCAATTTGCCAGTAAACCGGAATTGGAAATTGTGATTTGAAGTAGGTTTGCAAGTCATGTTTTCTGCTTATTATGGTGTCTGTGTGATGATGCGGAACTATATCAGGGTGATATAGTGCCACTCCACTTTGCTCTGATGCAGCCCCTGTGCCTTCCAGCCCCTGTTCCAGATATATGGATTCATTGTCCTTATAGCCCAATATTAGCAACGTATCAACTGACACATAAGAGAATCAACACAAATGTTGCTGCTAGAAAGAACATCAGAACTCTGTGGTAATAGAAACAGTCATGAAAAGTATTGCTTCTGAAAAATGGCCTTGTACTAGCCCAATATTGTCTATTCTGCTCTCCAGAGGTCTTTCACAACCTTGCTATTTGACAGCCATTTTTAAAAATTGGAGATGCCAGAGACTAAACCTGGGACCTTTTGCATGTAAAGTATGCACTTTACCACCGAGCTAAGGCCAGGTTGTACCACCACCTTACTTTTTCTGAGAATATAGCTCAAATATTTTCATTCTAACATTTTGGGTGCAGGGGATTGCAGCCATATATAAGACATATAGATATAATCACTCTCTGTTTGTTTTCAAATTCTCTCTCTAAAAGCTTCAAGTCAGATGATTGAATGAAGTGCTTTGCTGCTTTTTTTGCAACTCAATAATCAATTTACATTAAAATTACATCTCAGTTCAGACAAATTATGACAAGTTATTATGAATATCAATAATCATATAAGGTGAACATTTATCTCTGATAAACAATGTATCTCCAGAAAGTATTTTTTTTATTTTATTTATCATTATAGCCAGGCTGACCATATGAAAAGGAGGACAGGGCTCATGTAACTTTAACTGTTGTAGAGAAACGGGAATTTCAGCCAGTGTCATTTGTATGCAATTAGTTCCTGGTGAAATCCCCTCTTCATCACAACAGTTAAAGGTGCAGGCACTATACTAGAGTGACCATATACAAAAGAAGGCAGGGCCCCTGCAACTTTAACTGTTGTGATGAAGAGGGAATTTCACCAGGAACTAATTACATACAAATAACACTGGCTGAAATTCCCTTTTCTCTTCAACTGTTAAAGTTACATGAGCCCTGTCCTCCTTTCCATATGGTCAGCCTATTATAGCCCATGTGACTAACCACAGATTGAAAAGCAAAAACACATAGTTAAAATCCAGCTAAAATGGCTGAATCATATTGGGTGCCAACAGGCGGGAATTGTATTGGCTTGACCTGAAATGCCATCCTGCTAGTTAGTTATCAGAGGAAAATGTGTCAAGCATATTTTTTAGTCTCTAGTTTCTGACTGGCCACATCGCTTTTCAAAAAACAACTCTGGATTGGGAGTCCACCATGACAAGAGGGGTTTAACCCTTTTTCGTTTGCAACATTTTCTGGCTGAAAGTCACACAAAAGCACACACACACAAGCTGCTATTTGACCTGATTTTGGCAAATTACATAATCATGGCAAATAGCAGCTTTGAAATGATTTGTTGGTGAGAGGCTAACCTATTCGCAGTCCCAATCCAAATTGCAGGATTTTGGCTGGGTTTTGAAATGGTTCATGGCCAGTCCTAATCACAGAATTTAAAAACATGCGTTAAGTACACCTAGTTTGACCCTCAGACATTCTGAATGTCGGTGTTTTTGCTCTTAGCATGTTAATACGCAGTGCACTAAGGTTCAGCTGGAGAGAAGTGACTGTTTTTAATACAAAATGCAATACAGGGGGGATTTCTTTGATGTCTACCATGTTGTAAGTGCCAATTGGAAGAAGTGTACAGAGGGAACTGGCGTCATACCTCCTGTGTTGGTATGTGGGATAGGGGCAGCAGCCGCTAAGAGTCATTGATTCACTATAAGCAAGTCCAGCCAGCTTTGTTATCACTTTGTCAGAAAACCAAACGCCCATCAAACTCAGACTCTGAGATTTAAGTACGGAGTGCATTTATTTCGTGTGGCATAGTCTTGAGTAACTTAACCTGAAGCTCACTAGTTGAACTTGCTAGCAGCTATCAGTTCTCAATCTGTAATGTGAGAGTAAAAATACTGACCTATCAAGGTTGTTTTAAGAACTACCTGAGAACGTACATGAAGCACTTTGAACACTCTAAAATCTAGGGTGACCATATGTCAGGAAAAGCCAGAACATGTCAGGATTTTTGGCAACAAATCCGGGAAGGGGGGAAATTATAAAATTTGAAGAAAAATCTGGATTTTCCCCATCCTCCCCCCATCCAAAGGGCAGCTCTACTTTATAGTCAATGAAAATTAACAAAAATGCTTACAGTTCTGCAATTTGTAAAGATAAAGAGATGAAACTTGGCACCATGATAGCTCATAGGTAGGGCTTTAGCCATGTCAAGTTTGAAGCAGATCCATTCATCCATTAATTTTTAGGATTTTTTTAAAAAAATGAGGTTTGAAAATCAATTTTTTATAAAACTATTATTTTTAAAGATAAGGAGATGAAACTTGGTATCATGATAGCTCTTAACTAGCACTTTAGCCATGCCAAGTTTCAAATAGATCTGTTCATCTGTTGATTTTTAGCAATTTTATTTAAAGTTCACATTTTTAATTTTTTAAAAAAAAACCACTAAAGCCATACCCCTCAAATTTAGGTTGTCAAACCTCCTCTTTGGGGTCTTGCACCTTGAGCAGTTTCAGCCCTTGGTAACAAGGGGATCTTGAGTTTTTAGCTAAGAAGTGCTGGGCGAGCACAGCACCTTTTCTGCTGTAGATTTGGTGGGGAGTCAGGCACCTGGAGCTCAGCAGAGGCGAGGTGCCCACAGATCAATATGTGGGAAAGGAGAGGTCAGTCAAAGCAGTCACATGTTTTTTGCAGGAAGTAGACAGGAGTTCAAAGTATGGGTGTGAAATGTGGTGCCAACGCACAAGCCTTGAGAAGCTAATATAAGTGAGAATTGTGAATGTGCAAACTAATGTCCGCCGCCCACAACACCCACCCTAATGTTAGAGTAGAGAAACTTGTGACACTCATATACAAGTTTTTAAAAAATTGAACTTTAAAAATAAAAAAGCCAGCCAGCCAGCCAGAAACAAGCCGTTTTAAGCAGCAGCTTGCAGCAGAGTGAGGGTACGATCAGAAAAGATATTTGAGGGAAGGAGAGAATGTATCACACAGAGTATAGCAACAAAGTACAGCAAAAGCTACAAAAGTAGGAGTGAGTGAAGTTAATTTCAGACACATTGGATGTCTCACTTGTTATTTCAGTGATTTTAACATTAAGATGTTATGTAGAACAGATTTGTCTTAATTCTGTGCTGTAAAATCAGACATGTCACCAAGGCTATGTTCAGGTGGGCACACTGCCTTGCTGCTGGACATGCCCCCCTTGGGGGCTGACCATGTTGTCCTCCTTTTTGGTTTCCAAACTATGGTCACCCTAGACATGTTATTCTAATTGCATAGCATGTAGCTAAACCTGATAGTTTTATTTACTCCAGCATAACTGCATAGGGTCGTGATTCTGATTGGAACTAGAATATTCCAGGAGGGAAGAATTAAACCTTCTCCCAACGATTTCTTCTCCAAAATTCCACTCTCACCCCCATTCATGGAGCGGTTTTTAAAAAAAAGCTGAGTTGACTCCTATGGAAGCTTTTAGAAAAACAAAAACTCCACCACCACCACTACCACCACCACCACCACCAAAGGTGAATGGCATTTGGGGAGGGGAAAAACAGGAGAAGGTGTAATCCTCCCCTCCCAGAACCTCTAAACTAGTAGAATTGAGTGCCGAGTCATAGAGAACAACTTTGATCCAAATCTGAATTAATATCCATGGATTAAATTAGCAATTAATTCAGGGCTGGCCCAAGACATATTGCTGCCTGAGATGGAGCAGCAAATGGTGTCCCCCACAACCCATCAAAATCAAGGTGCATAGCACCCAAAGCCAACCATGGTATTTTGGCATATGGGGTGGGGGAATCCCACAAGCACTTCTCCCCTTCTCTGGCAGTAAAAATAAAATATTAACAAATTAAATAACTAAGAGTTTGCTGTTTTTTCATGACACTCAAAATCTGCTGCCTAAGGCAGCTGCCTCACTCTGTCTAATGGTAGGGCCAGCCCTAAATTATTGCATTGATTGGTTTCTTCAAATTAATTCCAGCCCTACTGAAATCCTCCCTACATTCCAACCCATTTCTCTTTCTGTTTCTCCCTTTTGGAGTGCAAGGTATACAATAATAGCAAATAATTAATCCTTCCTGTATAAAACAGACCAGCATTTGGTAACCTTTAAAAAAAAAAACAGTGAAACCTTGTGTTGTGTTCTTTAGCGCTATTATGGGCAGACAGTCTGTTAGGACATATTGGGCGATTATAGGCCACTCTTTTCAGAAAAAGCCATGGGTTTCAAGTTAGCAGTAACCATCTATCAATTCCAGAGATTATGGCATGATTTACTGTCCCGGCATGGTGTATTCTCTGATTTTCTGCCTCCTATGAAACATTGTGCTTTCCTTTTCTATTGATGTATCAACTATAATAGTTACAAGCAGCTACAGAAAAATCAATAGTGGACTTTCATTACTGAGCACATAAAGTAAAAGAGGACCATGCTGTGAGAGTCTCTCCGCTGTTAAATAGTCACTGACTGCAAGGTACACAATAAATGTCTGTTATTTTGGTCTAAATGAAGGATGTGTGAATTTGAAACATCACGTATCTCAGATTTTGGACACAACAAGGGCTTCAAGTCAGGTTTTCCTAGCCAGCAATTCTTCTCCAAGGCAGGTAACGAGGTGGATCTGTCTTTCCTACGATGAGATCTGAATTTAACAAACAACAACAACAAAGGCTAAAGGAGAAAATGAGCAACCCAAATGACACATTTGTGTGCAATGTGTTGCAATCTCTCTGATGCACTCACCTGGCCTGACCTGTGCATTTTAATTGTGTTAATGTTCACTGTATTTCAAAAATACCTTTTGGCCTGAGGTGAATGGTGCAATAACTTGCATGTGGTGGGCTTAGTTAATCAACAGTGATCAGGGCAGGAGAAACAGCTTCAAGGGTTCATTATAAATGGCTGAATTCAGGGAGGTGGAGAGCCGATCTACACTACTGCTTTAAAACGGTTTATAACAATTTTAAACCGGTTAATAACCGGATTAAAACTGTTATAAACTGTTTTAAAGCAGTGGTGTGGATAGGCTCGGAGTCAGTATCAGGGATGCTTGAGTGCTGAAGCTATTTTAGATATTTTATGTCCATCTTTTTTTCATACCAAATTGCCAGGCCATAAATGGCAACAACACTCTGTTTCTATAATGCTTCATGATTCACGGATAGTGTTTGATGCTATGCTTTGAGCCACATTTCATATTTAAAAATCCATCCCTACCTGTTTGGGTAAGTGTACAGTAGTTCTGTCTCACCCATAAAGACTAGCAATTGGGCAGACGGAGAACATTTCTCTTGCTCATCCCAAATGCTCAAAATCAGAAGACTGCTCCTTTGGATCTTTATGTAAGGGGTTGAGTTATGGAGACATGTCACTCTTGAGTCCTCTGTGGCTACCCATTGATAAAACTGACATTTAACAATGTGACACTCAACCATTAGAAATTAATGTTGACTGTCAGCTGTTGGTATCCAAATGTTATCACATGGTGACCCATTGAGAAAAATGGATGTACATTAATTACAGAGAGAATGTTTGCCAAAAGGTGATATTCCCCAGTTTTAAGAAGTCACAAAAACTCACTGTTGGAAAGCCTGAGGTGCAAAAACATACTAGACACTGCTTGAAAATCCTAAAGAGGTAGCTTTATGCTCTATGTTTGACCTAGAAGTCGCCTATGAACCATTAAAAGGTACAGAAACTAGATAAGGAAGTATAATATCTGAAATTTATGGGTCTATATTAGAATGGTTTGGCTGGAAGGAATAATGAGTCACGGGGCTAAGTAGTCTTAAAGTGAGGAGGCAAATTTTGAACTGGGACGATTCAGAATACAAACTATCCCTGTTGAAATAGCCTCCCCCCCAATGCAAGCTGAATCCAGACCCTTCCAAATTTGGACTTGGTTCATTGCCCCCTTCCACTGCCACTACCAGCCATCCCCTCCCTGCCTCACAGGTCCTTTTCCACCAGCTGCAGTGGTTCTGCAACAGCAGCAGCAGCAGCACCAAAGTTTCTGTATGAGAGACCTCCATCATGCAAAAAGCAGCATTCTAGTTGCTAGACTGGGAAACACGGTTCTTCAAGGCACCTGAGTTCATTGTATGCCCCACTGCTCTTCCGATACCAGGTAATTTGATGAAAAGGGCAGCAAGGAAGGGGTTAAGAGTGCATTGAGCTTAAAGCAAGCTGGCAAAGTTCACCAATGACTGCCTTAACTGACACGTTTCTGTGGTCAGTGTTTGTGCTGTAACTTGTCACATGCTCTGGAGCGCACAAAGCAATCCGAACTATGGATTTACAGTCCTTCAGACACAAGCTATATATTCCCCCACAGACAGCAGATAACATTTTTTAATTTATATAAGCAAGACCCAAGATTTTGGATCCCAGCCATTGCCCCTCAAAATTATTGATGTTTACTTGGCTTTAATAGCCTCCTTATGAAATCCGGCATCAACAATGTAGCTTTTGTCCCCTTGTTGTTTGGTCAGAAACTAAATGCTAGTCAGTCCCTGAATCATATTTCTTTTCTTTTGACGTGTGATCTTAATAGGATTGCTTCAAAGAAAAGGAAGCATACAAATGTCCTTGAAGTCTGATCATTCTTGGCTTAATGCACACTCAGGCAAAGATATGTTATTGAGATTTTTTCTTCCAATGCCTATAATGGTGATTGGCAGGGTAAAAAGCTGCTAACTCAGGCTATTGATGGCTCAGCATCCCTTGGCCACAAAAGGAGTGCTTCCATATGGCTTATTGATTTAGAGAGCATACCACTATGGCAGCAAACCAATTTTGTCTTCCATGGTATATACCATACCAACATGGTGGGTACTTCACTTAATCTTGATATCATCCTGGTGCTACACCCTATAGAGCAACCTTTCAAGCAGCTTCATCCAGGCACCCAGCTCAATCACCACAGGTAACTTTACTATGGCTGAATTCGGACAACACATTAGTCAATGGTGGATTGAGTATTGAACTCACAGTTGATTATTTTGTGGGTACTCCCCACACAACATATTCCTACACAGCTGTGGGTGGTTGGGGCTGGTATTGAGTGGACTAATAGTCAACCCAGCATTTGACTGACACAGCCCCCGGCCCTCTCCCCACCCTCCCTCCTCCCTCAGTCCTCCCAGTTCTATGCCAGCAGCCTCTGCAAGTTGCACCAGTTGTAGCAGAGTGGCAGCCGCCGCTTTGGTCGCTCTTGCCGCCTGCCTCTATGGGCTTGTGTTTTAACCCACTCACCACACACCATTAACACACTCACCCCTCCACACAACACTTTAAACAACTGGCTTCGAGCTAAACAACTTGCAAGCCAGTTGTTTCTCTCAGTTGCTTATTTGGGCGGAATAGCATACTGTCAGTAGTTTGTGAGCGGCGTGTTACCCTCCACACAACACAATAAGCAACACAACTGACGATTGTTTCCCCTCCCCTCAGTTGCTTAATGTGTTGTCCGAATTCAGCCTATGTGTAAACTAAGGGTGGGCCACATGCAGAATGAGAGCCACACATGGCCCAGCCAACTCTTGGTGTGCCTTCCCCCACCAAACTAGCAAATGTGATGGCAGCAGGAGAACATTATTTGGGGGGGGGGGGTGCTTTTATCACTAAGAAGTGCTAAAAGGGTCAAATTTTGCTTGCAAATAAGGATTTCAGGTGTTGCATTTTTTATGCTTTTTGGGGGGGACACCCTGTGAACTCTGTGTCTTCGGACCTGTGGACTTCCAGTGGGGGAGAAAATGTCTCATTGCCCACCCCTAGTGTAAACTATAGATGCATATCAATGTATTATATATACTTCAAGCAATGACCCCACTGTCGAAACACACTCACCACGGTTTGGGTGCACATACAGTTCTCCCTCACCAATCAAACACAGGGAAAGCATGTTCTTCTCATTTTCTTTGCATGGTGGACTTGCACAGCACTCATTGGCTGGACCTTGTAGTAGTCACAAAGCCATGCTCCCCCACCTTCTCCCAGCAGTTTGTAAAGTACAAAAGGTCTTTTAAAACCTTTAAAAAATAAAGTGCAGTCAAACATGTCAGTCATGAAGCCACCTCCGCCAGCTTCTCAGAGCAGATTTTAAAAAGGGGAATGGGGTTAAGCCTTGGAAAACTAAAGTTTCACACAAATGTTTGAGCAGATAGATAAATAAATTGCTTCAAAAGAAAGACAAAGCAAGCAACTCACCTAAAGCTAAGGGAAGGAGCAAAGAAGTCAGCATTCTATTTAGTTTCTGTTCATGGGTCCATCTGAGGTGCGAATGCTGGGTGGGAACAGAGTTCACTCTGCAACAGAAAAACTTGCTTCTACTCATTTCTAAATGCTTTGGTATGCACCTATTATAAGGTTTTCCTCAAAACCTGCAGCTTCGCAATCCTTCTCATACAGGGCCTCGTATTACATTGTTTGGTAGAGTCCCTCGTATTGTGGAATCCCCAGACCACTTCCATGAAATAATTAGCTAAGCTAACATTTTTAACCAAGCTCATAAAAGCTTGAAACGCGATAATTACATTCAAATATCATCCTCATTCCAGAGACCAGAAGAATGCCTTTGAGCTAATATTTATAACAAGAAGTGTTCGACTGAGATCTGTTGTAATTTTCATCATACCTGAGGCTGTTTTCCTCATTCGATTAGCTGAATTTATCCTGAGGCAAGCCAGACATCTAGCACCAGCTTAAAATTTGGCTTAATATATCCCCACTTGGATCTGCCTGCTTAATTCTCTTTCTTATGATAACACTGGTTTATTCATAGCCTGGACTTGCCACCTGAACAAACTATACCACATATCTTATTCTAATAACATAAGAAAACTTTGGGGGGGGGGAATAAAACCACAGAAGTTCTTGAATGAAAATAAAATGAAAACACGAGACTAAAGTATAAATATTTTGTAAAGTGATGACATATTTTCCCCCTAGAAAAAAGCTCTTTTTAAAATATTCTTAGGTTTTCCCCATATATATATATATATATATATATATATATATACACACACACACACACACACACACATACATGTTATGGGGTTTCAATAAGAATTGCAGGTCTGTGTTTTAACTGTAGTAAAAATGCATATAGATAACTTTCTTCAGCAAGAAAGAAATGACTTTCTTCTTATACTATGGAGAAGCTGCTATGGTTCTTCATTAGACCTTTAATCAAAAATATAGCCAAGACTAAAGTTTCTATCTGAAATAAGGTGTTTAAATGGGGAAAGCACATACAACTCTTATTAATTCACTTTTGTGGTTCCATGCAGTTGGCACAAGTTCTAATGAACATGCAGAAATCCCCACCTATACATAGCAACGCTGCTGAATTTCATAATTAGTCAGCTTGTTGGTTGAAACTTGTTCATTTATAATGCTCACCTTTGTAATGAGCCTGGATCAATGTATTACAAATTCACTGTTAAGTTTGGGATTGAATATGAGCTCTGGAGCACGCACAGTAAAGAAGTACACAGATCTCAAATTTTCAGTCGTGCTACCACCTAGATACCCTCAAAATTTACTTCAAACAGTCTGCTTAGCTGCTTTTTACTCCATGAGGAATAGGAAGGCTCTGTGGGGACTATGCTCATACCAGTGACTGGTGATGGCAAGTAAACATCACATGACATCGTCACACAAGCAGGCCATGTGAAAACAACCAATCAGAAAAGGGGCAAAATGTGGTGACACATGACATCATGCCATGCTATGCAACTCCAAACTAGTGCTCCAAGGATGCGTCTTGACATACTGTAGTGCATGCACAAAAACTCGTTTACACAGAACGAGAATTCATATTAGAAAAGCATTCTCGTCCAAGCTCACATGGAAGCATTTGTTACTTTCCAAGTAAAGAATTCATTCACTTGGGGTAAATTTGCCTATAAGGAATTAATTACTTCCACATTTCCTTCAAAGGAGGAACCAGTTCTCTATAATACACAAGGTGCAGCTCCATTCATTGTGTTGACCGAGGGTAACCAGCTCCCTCAATGATGAAAGAAAGGAACTCTGCATACACAGACTCAGCGTTATCATTTCTTCCCACTTGCAATATGCTGAGCTCTGGAATTGAAAATGAGTTCTGGGACTGAATCTGTAGTGATTTGTTACAGGAGAGAGCCCCAAACACTCATCTCTGTATGTCAAAAGGCATTGTTGCTGGTTCAAAGAGTTTCCAATCTAGCAAAGGAAAGAAGGCATAGCTTATCTGTTGTGTAGGAAGGTACCATTTTACATGCCTTTTAAAAAGAAGAAGAGAAACATAATTTTAAAATAATACACCTGGCAGCCTGATGCCATAAAATGTTGTAAAATGTGCTTTTATTTGAGTTGTGAACTGGTCTGTAACAAATTGTAGTTCTAGCTATCCTTAATAGTTAGAAGCTGAAATGGGATTCACACCAATAAGTCCAGCATTCTCCTACTATGTAAGCATCTTAGCCTGCATTTAAAAGAAACCATCATTGAGCCCAACCTATTATTTCTGCATGAATGAAACACACCGGTTGTTGTAATGTACTTTTAAAAAGCCAGACTTCCAAAACAATGTATCCATTATTTGACACTCCAATGAACTTTAAAATATTTTATGGTCACAGTGAAGAGACAATGACAGAAAATTACCTTGCTATATTTGGACTTCAGCCAATGACAAAAAGTTTTAAGTACCACTAATGTACTTGGCCCAGCTTGTTCACTTGTGGGTTTATGTGTTTTGTTTTGTTTTGTTTTGTTTTGTTTTTAAAGAACAATTTTATTGTCTTTGTACTTACTTAAAATTCTTTTTAGGCTGCCTTTAAGGGGAGGTTCAATCAACAAATCTCACTTTTCTTTCATAGAAAATGCTGACTGTTCGCTGGTTGAAGTTTCCTGCTTGCTTATTTATTCACTTATTATAGTATTTACCTACTGCATCTCATCCTGTCACAATTTTAGGGCAGTGCGCAATCAGGCGGTATTATCCAAAACTGCTGCTCCACTTGCACCATTGATGTACACTAGCATAAGCGACTTCTGGCAGGATGCAAATAACGTAAGCTGGCATGACAGGTTTCCCCAGAAAATCCATTACACCAGCTTACATTATTGGTGTACAGTGGTATACCAGTTTGTAAAGTGCCTAATATTGCCATTTCCTTGCATGTTTTTCCCTTGGTTCTTCCCTTTGAAAAAGCTCATGATCTCCTCTTATATCCCATTTCCATCCATATGATCTTTCTATCCCATCTTCTGTGAAATCCTATTGACATCCATCTAGCTTTACTTTCGCCTTATTCAGGCTGTTGAGAACTGGTTGACAGTGTCCAACCACTGGAGAAGATGGGAATCTGTGTAGGTTAACAAACAGTAACCAGACATATGGAGAAACTGGCATGTGGCTTAAGAAACTGAGGGATATGAAATAGAAGTGATACCTTGCGTTTTGCCTAATCACCCTGAGGAAGGACCCAAGGGTCCAAAATGCATGAGATTTTATACCAAACAACATCCTATGTTCTACCCCTTTGCCTTTGGCTTTTTGGACATCACTGTTGGGGTTTCCCTTTTGGGGGCCTTTGTTTACATGGCTTAATGACCTAATTGGGAGACCCAAAGACATGGGAAGCATATCTCTTGTGAATGTGGGATCCTGTGGAAACACATGGTGCCTATTCTGTAGGGGATCTCTAGACCTAGGAAGAGTGCTTGGTATCAGGAGTCCTTTTGAGGGAAGAAGGCCTTACCCTACCTTCACCCTACCAAGGAAGAAAGGAGAACCAATCCTGGTGGGCTAGAAACAATGGAGCATGGATACACACTATATCACTACCAGATGTGACACAATCAGAAATCAAATGATAAGTTATCAAGGATCTTTATGTTATATTACTTTGGTCAATAAACACAGAAGTGGAAATGCCTATCAAGTGAGGTCTACCATATAGATCTTCTGACATTGCTTTTTTGCATCCATTCACTATTTTCAGTTATTTACATGTGAAAAAAAATGATCTGAATACGTCATCCCCAGAACATAAATTTGTAGGCAGGTGCTTGCAAGCAAGTTGCATGGATAACTGATTGGGGTGTGTGGGGTGTTCACATCTACTGACTCATGGGAACTATTTCAGCAGATATCCCTTCATTGCAAACTGTTAGTTGTGGCTCTTAGTGTTCAGTCTGAACACAACATATTTGGTAGACGACAATCAACTCTAGTGGTCAACAGTTGCATTGTTCACTTGTAATTAGTATTCTTCAAAATCTTCAGTAACTCTAAACAACACATTTCACAAGGAAGATTCTTAGGAAGTATTTTGTTTAGCGTTTCATGTTGGAAGCGTAATTAGACTTGGAGATGGGTTGTTTTAACAAGAGGGCCATACATGGGGATGAATGTTGGATCTTGGGTACGCACTTGTTTCTTACAACCTATGTATCAGCATTCCATAGCGATACCCAACTCTCTACAGACTCATGAGCTGCATACAGGCAGTACAATCCACATGGGGGATGAGAATTTATTAAGACTCATTAGAAGTATTGGGACCTAGTAGGAAAAAAGAGGAATTTATATTTTATATCTTTTGCTTTGTCCTTATTTCATAACTTACTGTCAGTATGAAGTAAGCCTGCATCAAATATTCACTGATTTTAATTTTCAGATCAAAACAAGCAATTTGATCAAGGAGAACATTTCTCCCAACCAATGCTTAGGTTGTGCAGATATTAATCATTTAACATTTCCGTTCAGAGCCATTGTTTCCTTTCGTTCAGCTACTGTAGTTTCAGCATATATATTTTCCACACTTTTGCTTTCCTGAATTAACCTCACCCAATCACGCATCACGTACCAAATATGATGATGTCACAATGCTACCTACTCAACAAGATTTGGTTATGTGATAATATCAGTGAGGGCAATTGAGAGTAGAACAATCTAAATGACTAAGCAAGCACTGTAATATGAAAATTCAAAAATGGAAAATGAACAGAAAGGGAAGGTGCTTTCTCAGCACTTCCAAAAGTGTTTGTGAAAGACTGGGAGCAATTGCAGCTCATTGGTTAATCCACATGATACTTTACAGCTGAATGAGTGTTTGAGACTATGAGAAGCAATACAACTTTTCTGTCTGTGGAGCTGTGTTGTTATTTTATTTATTTATTTATTTATTTATTTATTTATTTATTTATTACATTTATGTACCGCCCCATAGCAGAAGCTCTCTAGGCAGTTTGCAATGATTAAAACATTCAACTTTTAAGAAAACAGATATACAAAATTTAAAATCCGTAAAAACATAAAACAGATAATATACAAAGACAATATCCATTTAAACGGATATTGATCTGGGGTCGGTTAGAAAGCTCAACATATTTTGTTAAATGCCTGGGAGAAAAGCCTTGACTTGGCACTGAAAAGATAACAATGTTGGTGCCAGGTGAGCCTCATTGGGGAGATCATTCCATAATTGGGGGGCCACCACTGAAAAGGCCCTCTCCCTTGTTGCCATCCTCCAAGCTTTCCTTGGAGTAGGCACCCTGAGGAGGACCTTTGATGTTGAGCGTAGTAGGTTCATGTCAGGAGAGGCATTCTGTCAGGTATTGTGGTCCCAAGCCATGAAACATATAGGCAGCCAATGCAAGCAGGCCAGAAGCGGTCCTATATGTTTGAACCTTCTGGTTCCTGTTATCAATCTAGCCGCTGCATTTTGCACAAGCTGCAGCTTCTGAACCATCTTCAAAGGCAGCCCCACATAGAGCTCATTGTAGTAATCTAACTTGGAGGTTACCAGAGCATAGACAACTGAAGCCAGGTTATCCCTGTCCAGATAGGGTCATAGCTGGGCCACCAGCCGAAGTTGATAGAAGGCACTTCATGCCATTGAGGCCACCTGAGCCTCAAGTGACAGAGATGGTTCTAGGAGAACCCCCAAGCTACAAACCCACTCCTTCAGGGGGAGTGCAACCCCATCCAGAACAGGTTGAACACCTTCTATCCAGTCAGAAGAACCACCCACTAACAACATCTCAGTCTTGTCTGGATTGAGTTCCAGTTTACTAGCCCTCATCCAATCCATTGTCGCAACCAGGCACCGGTTCAGCACATCCACAGCCTCACCTGATGAAGATGAAAAGGAGAAATAGAGCTGCATATCATCAGCATACTGATGACAACGCACTCCAAAACTCCAGATGACCGCACCCAATGGTTTCATGTAGATGTTGAACAGCATGGGGGACAAGACTGACCCCTGCAGAATGCTATACTGGAGAATCTATGGGTTGAGCAATGTTCCCCATGCACCATCTTCTAGAGCCAACCCAACAAGCAGGAGCAGAACCACTGCAATGCAGTACCTCCCATTCCTAACCAGACAGTCATTTCAGAAGAATACCATGGTCGATGGTATCGAAAGCCACTGAGAGATCAAGGAGAATCAACAGAGTCACACTCCCCTTGTCTTTCTCCTGACATAGGTCATCATACAGGGTGACCAAGGCTGTTTCCGTGCCAAAACCAGGCCTGAAACCCAACTAAAATGTTAGCTGTGATGGCTCAAGTATACATTCATGTTGTTACTTGATGCCACAGTGTTCAAGTGATTTACACACATCTTTCTGTGGGGATAATCTCACAGGAGCAAGCCATGTGTCCCCATTTACTGAGAACAGTCCTCTATTTGATGACATCTTCTGTCTGAAGGGCTGCCCAGCCAAGTCCAGTTTAAAGATAAAGAACCATAAGAATTTTGTCCATCAACAGTTAGCACTTGGACAGTAGACCAAGCAAGCACACAGGTCAACTGGTCTCAGTCTTACACACTATTGTGCAATATATTTAAATTATAAATTTGCATTATACATATAAATTAGAATATGCAAAAACATGCAAAACTGTCTCTTATTTTGTCCTGCCTTTTATCCTGCCTCTTTTGGGCAATGTATAAATGGTTTATGCAGCAACATAGGAAAAAACCCGGCAGCTCTGAACCTTCTTTTTTCACTGTTTTGCTCTTCCACTCCTGGTTCCCGTGTGGACAGCTCTCTGTTGACCACCTAAGAGGTCCATTTGTTACAGGTCACTGACATTTCATAATTCAACTACATTCGAATCTATAATAATAAAAGAGGATGTCTCTATCTGTCTGTCTGACTTTCCATGCCATAGAGTGAAGACAACAGTGAAACTTAGACACTTGAAACTTGGCATGTTCACTAAGGGGTCCCTAGGAATGAGCACCTCAGGAAATTTTGTTTTTTAAATGTGTTAATTAATTTTAATTAATTGCAGTAACATCTACAGCTGCTGGAGAAGACTTCCCTAAGCAGCACTTAGCTTTGCCCATCCATACAATTTGAACCTGGGAGAGATTCGTAGGCTCAGGGCCAGAGATATATGCCTATCCCCTTCCCCCTGCTGTGGGGCAGCCCCCTTTAGGGGAATAGAATGGGCAGATCCTTTTCTCAGGGGCTATAAGGTGCATCATGGCTGGGGCAATCTCTAGAGATGCCAGCAGGCTTGGCCCCACTCAGATGGGAAAGGCACAACTCTGGTCTAACTCTGACAGTTACATACATTTGCTTGAAGACTTTGCTTAAGGGCAATTCCCACCCATGCAAAGTTGGGTCCATTTGCTAATATAGAATATAGATGAGGGTGAAGGGCTTTAAGGGTGATGTGTTTGGTGAAAGCAGCCAGTCAAACATCCATGTTGCGAATGAAAATAAATTAACTTTCTTTGAAAAGTACTTACACAGCTCCTGCACAGTAACCACTTTTCAAAGTTAAATCTCTCATTCCCTTTCATTTTCCTCTTTAAAATTCCCAAACCAATATGCATCCTCTATAGATTAATCGTGCACCAAATTTCAGTTTTTCATGTCTCAAATGTGAGAAGGGTAGGAAGTCTCTGTGAAGCCTAAATTTTTTTATATTTCTCCCCCTCTAAAGGCCAGACCCATTTTCGAAAAATATGCGGATGTACTCTCTTCAAGCTGAATTTTGTATGCAAAGTTTGAGCTAAAAACTGTCTTGTGGTGGAAGGATAACCACTGAAAATTGGGGTTATAAGGGAATGCTGACAGACCTTTAGAGTGACTGCGGAGCAAATACTGACACCTCTGTTTTGTTTTGTTTTCAAAAAAACTAGTCTTTATCTTCAGAAGTAAGCTATAGAGAAGACAAATTCTGTGTCTGACAGAAATGCTATTGCAAGTGCTTGTAAAATAATAATAATAATATATTCTATAAGACCTCAGGGTTTACTCTCCAATAAGGATGGGAAAAGAGATGCGTCCCACTGTGAGCACAGAGTAAGACTGTTTCATATAAAAAGTTGGTAATTAGTCCCTGAGTGAATAAAGTGAAAGAGATAAGAGATTGATACTTACTGAGGCAACACAAAATGTTTTTTTTCTCTTGTAGTTAGAATTGATAGGAAGAAGGAGGCCATTTCCACCCTTTTTAATTGTACAAGTCTTTCAGAACTTGGAAATGCTGATTTCTTAGATTATGCTTAAGCACAGGGACTCTCAATTTTGTACTCAGATGTATAAAGCACCTGGATACTACAAAAGAGCAGAAGTGCTTTAAGCTCCAAAGATTGTCTTGTTAAAGTTACAGATTTGATTTTATGGCATCGCTGACATCAATAGAGTTCTGCTGGCAACA
This sequence comes from Anniella stebbinsi, assembly GCA_029215795.1. Taxonomy (NCBI): domain Eukaryota; kingdom Metazoa; phylum Chordata; class Lepidosauria; order Squamata; family Anniellidae; genus Anniella; species Anniella stebbinsi. The sequence continues at coordinate 109,824,381 of JARDYH010000004.1, read as the reverse complement.
CATTTGTATTTCCCCAGCATTTGCCATTAGTTTTTCACAGAGACTTTTTTTTCCAGAAGGTAAATAATTTTCTATAAATAAATCAAATGCTGCCTGTACTGCTGTAGGTGCAACTAAAACATATTTTAAAGCCTCAGTAACGAGCAAGTTTTCTTTGTCCCTCCTCTTTCCCCCTTGCAATATAAAGGAGATCAAAACGATCACTTAATTTACATTTAATGCATAACCTATTATACATATCATTATTCAAAAAGCAACATCCAACAAGACATACTTAATTATAATTTTTTGCTCTGTTCTTAAAGTTAGTTTAGGAGATATGAGAAGCACTTTGAGAGGCATCATTTATTTAATATTTTCCCTTCAGTGTTAGTTTTGCCAGAAAAAGGTCTCTCGCCACCTTGCTTGTTTTTGTAAACCAGAGTGTTACAAAGACATTTTATTAAACAAAAACCCCAAAGTATAAATTTTCATGACAAAATTTTGAATATATTCCAATACGAAATAGGGGTGCTGGACATCACAACTGACTTTCCATCATGCATTTGAACTTTCATGATCATATCTCTAGGGATAGCGGACTTTTTTCCCTCTCTCCTCAATTTGGTTTTGCCTCATCATTTATTATCAATGGCTGAAGAACTAATGGGCTTTGCCTCAAGTCTGGTAACATGATCTCAAAGACACCCAATACTTTATGAATGAAGAATGTCTCCAGACCAAACACCTCCAGAGCAGTCCTTAAGACTGTTCTAAAATATATGCCATCTTTTCACACACCAACTTTTGATTGCTACCTAAGAACTTACTCTGCACAGAAACACAAAACCGGGTGGGTTGGCAGGATTTGCTGAATGCACAAAAATGTTCAGCACAATAAAAATTGAAATAAGAAATGGCTTTGCCAATCAAGATACTGAAGAAGCAGCTTAAGGAAGTAGCACAAGATCACAAGTATTTTACATGATGTTGCAAGTAGATGCCATGGCAAAAGTATTTGGAACTGCAGGGGGAAAATTTGGCTGTTATCAATTATATAAACACTCCCTGTCGCAAATGCCATGCATTTGTCTGAACTAGTAGTTGTCAGTACTATTAGAAATGCATTCCAAGGATAGAAGTGCCTCATTTTAAGCAGTTATCATTTAACATTGCAGCTTAATGGAAATCCTTTCAACTGGATGGTTTATGTACATTGTTATGGAGTCCATCATCTGATTAAACTCACTTAAACATTTGGGCACCCCCACCCCCAAAAAGTAACAAATGCAGCTGTTCTTACAGTGGGATGGGATGTATTGATTTCACTGCCAAAGACAGAAAAGCTGGAAAGGGGAAAGGCAGAAGAAAGAGTACAGTGTGAGGGTTTGGGAATGAAAGCAGTGGAGTGCTTACTTTAGACCCTGGATTTTACGGTCTTCCTGGGTACGCTCATCAGATGCTGATACATATTACATCGCTTACTTCAGAATGTGGTAAGTCATCGCAGCTTCATTTTGGGGCCTTCCTGCTCATTCTGCTGAGTGGGGCCCTGGACCTCTCCCCCAAAGTCCTGCCCTGACGGCACCACAGATTGAAAGCGTGGCAGAGAATCCACCTATATATTGATGGGAATTATTTGGTATTGCTGCCTCCTGTTAAAAAAGGCAGTTAGCACAGGAAAACCAAAGGCAAAGTAAGCATTTACCAATCCCACATGCACACAAGTGAAGAGAAAGGTAAAATGATCTACTCACAATATTCTCGCATAAAAATGCAGATACAGCGTAGAGTTTCAGACAAAGACTTTGTTCAGTCCGTTTCTTTGTACTATAACACCGGCACGAGAGACAGACAGACAGACAGACAGAGGAATGGCAAGAGCAGGGAACCACACTGTAGGCTTCAGAGATTCTAAGGCTAGCTATGCCCCAAATTCCCACACATTACCTAGCTAACTGCAACTCTGTCCCCTTCCAGCGTTCATTAGGTCACAGGTTCTGGGCTGTACTCAGTCTGGAAAAAAGCTTGTTAGACCAGTATTTCCCTCTCAGAGCCTATCTACACATGCAGGATAAAACACTTTGAAAAAGTTTTGAAAACTGTATATGGAGTGTGTCCTGGGCCCCAACGGTTCTCAAAACTATCAGCCTATCTACACTACTGCTTTAAAACGGTTTAAAAAGGTTTATAACAGTTTTGAGAACAGTTTTGATCAAACCTTTGGAAATACTGCGTTGCCCTTAAGGGAGTTAGGTGCTCCAGAACATCCTAGCCTAAAAAGCAGGCTAGTACAGTAGTAAGTTGATTCAAGAGGAGTCTTCCAGAAGTCATTTTTGCTCCAGAATTCAGTGGAGACACTGAAATAGCTGAGCAAATACAGTATCTTTGGAAATATTTGCAATCTAGTTTACTTCTGGAAACCAAAAACAGTTTAAACCATCCAACAGCCAGAAAAAGTACTATATCAACATTCAAAACCCAAAAAATATACTTGTCAATCTGCCTAAAGGGCAATGGTTTCAATTCAGGGAGGGGAGGGGAGGGGAGGGGAGAGAGAGAAAAAAACCTTAGTGATTGAAAAATATAATTTTGAGGGATTCGGGTCAGGCAGGTTATTTTGGCAGTCACTGGAGTGTACCAGATGGTTCATTAGCATAAGGGTAGGCAAGTCAAAGGCTTTCAGAATAATTTAGTAAATGTCAAAAAGAAACAAGAATCCTGTCATTTTTTATTAGAATTAACTACAGCCTACCCTGGACTGAGATTTCACCTTGGGTCAGAAAAATTAATACAGAATTATATGAATTGTGTAATATGTCGGGTTAAAGTTACGCCTTCCTCCAGGGACTCATTTGCTGACAATATATTACAGTTCTGTATGTTAGGAATCTTCAACCTTTCCCTCCATAAGATATGGGGGGGGGGGGGGGGGGGAGAATTGACCTTGCTCAAAATTCATTGGTGTCTAATTGATCTGAGGTATATGCAGAATTTCAACAAGACACTTCGCTAAAGCTACGCTGTGATCATTTTCCCAAGAAACTTGGCAAAGGGATTGAACTGAATATTCAGCAGGCATGTAAAGCATTCTTTTGTCAAGAGGAAAATGTAGTCATTAAGTGAAACAACATTTTAGTAAAGAGGAATTAAAATGCATATTTTTATAAATAAATAAATTGTGATTGTGTCTTTTTTTTAACTTTTTATTCAGATGTTAAAAACCTAGAGAACTTCCAGCTGGTGGAAGGTGTTCAAGAGCAAGTGAACACTGCTTTGCTGGACTATACAATGTGCAACTATCCACAGCAGACAGACAAATTTGGGCAGCTTCTCCTGCGACTCCCAGAAATCCGGGCGATTAGTATGCAGGCTGAAGAATACCTCTACTATAAACACCTGAATGGGGATGTGCCATGTAATAACCTCCTCATTGAAATGCTGCATGCAAAGAGAGCATAAATTATATCCTTTACATAGCTTCTGCTTTTGAAAAAAGAAAAGAAAAGAAATACTCTGAACTGCTCCAAGCGACGCTAATTGAAAGAACTTTGGTTTAAAGGAACTTTGCAAAAAAAAATAAAATGTAAAATGGTATAATAATCAAATACTTAATAGAAAATAAGTGATGTATCAGGGTATTTGTATTGCAAACTGTGAATCAAACACTACACAGTCTCCCCAAAGGAACTTGTATAGGACTTTATCACTGGAATGAAAGGAGATTACAAATGGATATGGATACCATTGCCAATGTCAAATGATACACAACAAAGGAAGGAACAATTCTCGCAAGTTAAAACTTTGCCAGTTGCCACTACGGAGAAATTTAGGAGCACATTTATATTATTCAGCTAACAGATCAAGGGGGTCTGTATGTGCTACTCCCCTTCATTGGTTAGCAGGACTGAAAGCACCTCTAAGGATGCAAACCTGCAGTTACTCTTTGCCATCTCTCCACGGACTGAATTCTTATTTCTCCTTGAAAAAGACGTGAGGCACCAATCTGTATTAAAGATCTGGGGTAGGCCACTTTCGTAGTACACACACACACACACACACCAGCGCCACCAAAACAAACAATAAATAAAGCCTGGTTTTTGGACTGTCTGTGACTCAGGCCTGCAAATAGTTAATATGGGAAGGGGGGATTATGTTCATAAGGTTAGTGTGACATTCTTAATATGTTTCCAAAAAATTTTTTTTGCCATTGTGTTCATGTTCATTCAGCCAGGCAGTATCCCTCTTCCATCAGTGGAAGGAAGAATGTCCATAAGTGTCGGGATGAAGCTGCTCCAAAGCAACCGCCGTTGGACTATGTATTTTTCCAGTGCACTGGCTCAAGCATCACAGGAATGGCTTCTCAAAGCTTTTAGTGCCAAATAAGCTTGTGGATATGACTCAGTCTCTTGGCCATCATCTAATATGAAACAGTATTTCTTCTTAGGGATTTCAAGCAGAATCATCTCTTGATCTGCCACACTTGATCTGAATTAAACTGAATTACTTGGATTTAAGAAGGAAATTCAGCTCAGTGACTTCCGATCATGCCCTTTCGTTCATGACCTCTTCCCCACCCCATGAGTATCTTTACCGACATAAAGAGCAGGAGAAGCCTTATCAGCTAAGGTTCATTTCTGAAACAGCTGTGCAGATAGCTCAAGAGTGATAGCTTAAAATGATCAGTTGACAATTCTTGTACTGATCTCACCAATAAAATCAGATCCTGGCAGGTCACCAGTATCAGGATCTGAAAAGTGAATGCCCCTCAGCAAATTGCCCTCTGGTGGGTCCCCTCTACATGGGCAATGGGCTTACCTGGCAGCAATGTATGACATGAGCCATCATTTTAAATTTCACACTATGCCCTGTAGTGACGCTACATCAGGGGCACTGTGAGAAATTTAAAATGGCAACTTCTAGACTCTGGGTCGGTGCCAATGCCAGTGAGCTCTGCCAAGGCCTTGCGACCCCTGGAGCCAGGGAGCTGATGCCAGACAGGGTTTCAGAACTGGTCTGACAAATAATTGTTACCAAGCTCCACTAGTGACTTGCCTAATTCTATCCTGACACAACCTATGATTAACCAGATTTCACCCTGGCTCTATCACCCACCCTTCTGTTTAGGTTCTTACTCTAATCCTAGGGTAGTTTGGTTGTTCACTCTACCCTGACTGGCCATTTTCTTCTCCTGGGAAAGAGGCATTGGTGTGCTGCCATTAGCACTATTGATGTTGTGCTGACAGAAACCAGTGCTTGTGTAATGTCAATTGCACTTGCTAGCACAACGTCATTCCCAGGAAAATCATCATGCTAGCAAGTGCTATTGATGTTGCTCAAGTGTTGGTTTCCAATAGGGCAATTTCAATATTGGATCCTTTCCCATTCCTACCTCTTGGCCACACACCCCTGGTTTGGCAAAGGGAAAATATTTCTGAAATGTTGTCAAACTTCAATGACTGTATCTCAGGGACTACACCTGTGCAAGGGGAGAATGCAATGCATTATACAATCACACACTCTCTTGCACGGATGTAGCAACCCACTCCAGCCTTCATCAGGAGACTCTTCCCTATCACCACCCCTAACACAGGAAATCCGAGTACTTCAGCTTTAACTAACCTCTGGATCAAGATGTAGGCCATAAAAAGCCAACAGACAAAATGCTTTTACCTATGCAAGAAAAGGATACTCAAAGTGTATAAGCTGTTGAAACCAAGTAGTGGGTTACTATCATTGGTAGTTTGAAGACCAGTCCATTTTAGAACAGCTTTGAAATCAGAAAAGGCATTTTAAAGCAATTATTCAAAAATGTTTTATGCGAAGACAGAAGAGCGATGCTGTCGTGTCTATGTAGACCAAAGTCTGCTGCAGAACAAATATTGGAGAAGGACACATAATTATCTCTCTATTCAAAATGAAGATATCAGTATTATAAAACGTAGGGCCAGAGCGATGGAAGCTTTGCCTTATTTCAGAATTCTGAACGGTAACTGTACAGATGTGGATCAACGTAAGTTTCGGAGGGGAAAAGTATTAACGCTTTACATTTTTGAAAATGAAAATTTTAAAAAAGCCATCATGTTTACATTTGTTAGGTCCGGGGGGAGCGGGGCGGGAGCTGTGATGATGTTGCAAAGCCGTGATTTCCTTAACATTTGCTTTCTGATTGGTAATTTGTTTTATCAGTACTTAATTACTGTATGTCGTGAGACACTAAAATCAAAAAGGGAATCTCATTTATACTTTTAATTGTTTTATTTTTTTATTTTTAGATTATTGGCTGCACAATCACTTGTAGAAACTGTATAAAACTTCTACTCCCTTAGCTTGTTTGTTTGTTTGTTTTCCTGAAGATTGCTGGCTTTTAAATAGTTTATTTATATTGTATATCACAGTTTTCATTGTAGACAATTATGATGCTAATTTATTGTTCCTTGGTTTCATCTTTATATAAAAAAATATATAGCCAGAATAAAGAAGCCAAATATATGTGTTTATTACAGCATGTCTTCAAGTTATAGTTCATAGTTCAGGGACATACAAAGGTCTTCACAGTTTAAGATCATTTGCTTGATTAAATGTCTGTAAAATCCTCATAATCCTAAATGTAGTTTATTTGAAATCTAATGTAAAATTTGTGATTTGCACCTTCATTTGTTTCACGTGAACCTAGAGAGGTGCATTCTTATCAGAATATCCTTTTTTTAAAAAGCAGTGAACACTGTATACCAAAGACAACATTTATTTCTTTTGTATTCATACAGAACAAAGTATTTTATCACCATGTTAACTGGTCTAATATTATTTTTACAGGTGGATCAGGGCCACACGTGGGTGAGGGAGGAGGGATGGAGAACGGGAATCCTTGCTCCAGCAAAGAGATACTTCCCTGGCCACAAATAGGTCCCGTTACCAATATTTCTGTTGTTCTGTAACGCAGGCAGCATTGAACAGCCCTCCCTAGCCACTTTGAGGAGCCTCACTGAAAATAGCCTGCAGCAGAAAATCCAAATGGCGGCCTCTATTATGGTAAAAATACCCACTTCCATACACCTAAATTGCACACTTCTTTTAAAACTGACAGGCATTTCTAAAGGAACTTATTGAATCAAAAGTTTCACTTGGCATATCCAAACTCTTGGATGCATCTAAAGTAGCTCTTGGAATCCTAGCCCATGAGGGGGTGGGGATATGGACAATTTGATGGCATTTAATGGTACCGGAAATCTACTGCCTCGCCCTACTTGATGGTAGAGCCATCCCTGTCTCCATCACCCTAAGAATACTAAATATGATAGCAGCTGAAGTAGCATTGATAGCAGTGTTGAGAACTATGGCTTGGGAAAGCCACATTTTATCAATATTCTAGACAGTGTCCATCTGAAGAACATGCCCCGGGTTCTAACATTTGTATATACAGCCAGAGTGGTCAGGTAGGAATAACAAATTTAGTTATGCCAAGCATGTGCAAGTCTTAGTTGTTTGTATCATATCGTACACCATCCGCTCTGTCTTAGGAATCCTTGAAAACAATAGTTCACCCTACATTTTCTAGACAAACAGGAGCATTGCTTTTTGAAAAAAACAAATAGAAATCAAGTCATTATCAGTGGCGTTTAGAAGTAATTATGACATTATTTAATTCACATATCCACATGACTGGTGAGGATTTTTACCCTGTCACAAGTCCATATTTTGTAAAACCCTTTACTTTTTTGTTGAAACACCATGGAAAATTTCACTTAGAAGTTGAAAGCAGAACAAAACCACTAACGAGGCACAATTATCCATAGACAAAACCAGATCATTAACATAAAGATGTTAAAGGCAAAGAACAAATAGTGGAAACATTTTTGAATAAACTCGAACATACATTAGTCAATATCAGTGGTTCTAAGAATCCCTCTGATTGCCCAAGTTTGCAAAACTAATGTTAATTGTTAACCACTTTGTAACAAGACATTTACTTACAATTGCTTTATTGATTACATATTAGTAAAAGCAGACTAAAATACAAAGGTTTTGGCTTTGGCTGGTTTCTTATAGTTATTCAGTGTTTGTAACCAGACAATCTGTAGTGTCTGACTATTTGTATTACAAATATGTTCTGCAGCTGCCTGGCATTTGAATCCATGCAACCCTTTTAGAATGTGCAGTTAATTACCTGTTAAAAGTTCTCTTACTGTATCTGTGAAGTTCATGTTGTCTCATGTCAGTCCTTGCCAGGAATTTTCTCCAACACCAATGGATTTTTATTTCCAGTATTTCAATAAATATTGATATGGCCATTCTGATCATTTTAAAATTGTTTTTATGACAACCTCATTGTAAAAAACAAATGTTGAGAACTAATAATAATAATAATAATAACCAATTTGTTGAGCAGAAGTGGAAAACAAATTGATGCAGGAAGGTCTATCTGTTGAGACACATGAAGCCCTCCATTCCAAACCTAGAGGTGATACCAATAATATGGGATTTATAATAGTAAAACTCCTTATGAGCTAGGCCAATAGCTTTTCACGTAGATGCTCCAAAGTCAAGTCTTCTTCAGTTAACAGGATAGCAGGGCTGACAAAGATGCTGCTGCTGGCCAAAGTAGGTGATATGACCTAACAATGTAATCCTAGGAGTGTTTACTCAGATTTAAGTTCCATTGTGATCAATGGGGCTTAATCCCAGGTAAGTGTGCAAAGGATTGCAACCTGAATGGACCAACGATCTAACTCTATAAAGCTTAAGCGGTTTAAGAGGAAGTCTAGATTAGAACAGCCTTCCCTAACCACATGAACTCCAGATATTATGCACTTCACCTCCCATTAGTCTCAGTCAGCATGGCCAAGGGTCAGGAATATTGGGAGTTGTCGTCCAAAACATCTGGAGGGCTCCAAGGCTGGATTAGAACATAGTTAATATTTCAGACCTCAACCATTGAGATGACGTCTAAAGCAGCATCCCTGTGGTTTTTCTGCCCCACCACCAGTTTTGACCCATCAAGCTGAGTGCCATCCACCGGCCATAGATTTTAGGCTAGCAGGTACATCATATCCCTTTGTTTTACAGCAAAACCTGGCCTATGTCTATATTTGATTCCTACCTCACCTTTCTAACAAAAAGTGGCATGCCAGGTGGCTGTTGAAACCTGATGAGCTGCCATGCATAGGTGGTTGGTTACATTTTGCTTGGTTACATTTTGCTTGTTCCAGCCTAGTTTGAAAGCTCTTACCACCAGTGGTGTAGTGATAGGCTGACCATCTGAAAAGGAGGACAGGGCTCATGTAACTTTAACAGTTGTAGAGAAAAGGGAATTTCAGCCAGTGACATTTTGTATGCAATTAGTTCCTGGTGAAATTCCCTCTTCATCACAACAGTTAAAGTTGCAGGCACTATACTAGAGTGACCATATACAAAAGAAGGCAGGGCCCCTGCAACTTTAACAGTTGTGATGAAGAGGGAATTTCCCCAGGAATGAATTGCCTACAAATGACACTGGCTGAAATTCCCTTTTCTCTACAACAGTTAAAGTTACAGGAGCCCTGTCCTCCTTTTCAGATGGTCAGCCTATGTAGTGATGAATGTTGAAGTGCAGGCACTCATCATGACATTCCCCATAGACACACCCCAAGGAGAGATTGAAAAGGCAGGCAGCTGTGTTGATCCATATCAACAAAGCAGTTCTAGCAATTTCCATCTCCTTCACGAGGACGTCTTTCGTGAAGCTAGTGAATTGTAACAGTCCATTCAAGACCGAGACATGCCAAAAGACTTTACATTAAAACGAGGAACAATCTATTGTTGCTTGGAAAATTCATTCCCCCCCCAGCGCCCCCAGCTGTTGTGAGGACTGCAGCTAAACTTGGAGCAGAGAAGGCTGAGAGGAATAGCACATGATGTCAGCATCCGTGCTAATAAAAAAATGCTGGTGCTGCTGCAACCCTTCAAAACCTGGTTCCACTAAACCACTGCTTGCCATGCAGTTTGCACTCATCCAACACAGTAGCTGCATTTGGACAACACATTAAGCAACTGAGGGGGGGGAAACAATTGTCAGTCGTGTTGCTTATTGTGTTGTGTGGAAGGTAACACACCGCTCACAAACTACTGACGGTATGCTATTCCGCCCAAATAAGCAACTGAGAGAAACAACTGGCTTGCAAGTTGTTTAGCTCGAAGCCAGTTGTTTAAAGTGTTGTGTGGAGGGGTGAGTGAGTTAATGGCGTGTGGTGAGTGGGTTAAAACACAAGCCCATAGAGGCAGGCGGCAAGAGTGACCAAAGCAGTGGCTGCCATTCTGCTACAACTGGTGCAACTTGCAGAGACTGCTGATTTAAGCAGCATGTGCCAGTGGCCACTTTGAAGATTCAATCCGCAGCGAGGGGTTGCCTTAGTTTGTCATGTATTCTCAAGTTAGGTGGCAGGGGTTATTTGAGGGTCATTTAAACCTCAAACAACTCATGCCACCCTGGTTTGGACTGTTGAGGAGGGGAAGCAAAAGAGGGCAAACGCTGCGAGCGTTTGTATTAGTAATAAGTCCAGTAGCAACCCAGGAGCTGAAGAAATACTCACACACCAAATCTTGTGTATAATACAGATTGTTTACTCGTGGTCCAATATATACAGCAACACAACAGTTTCCATCCAGATATGTACAGTCCTTCCTCATAAATCTCTCCACGTCCAAATACACCAAGCCTGACACCCACAGTAGCCATTGAACTAAGGCTCACTTTTATACATTTCAGACATCAGCCCAGCCCAGATTAATCATCTTATCATATTAGACACTTAGCAATAATCAGGTTGACCTTTCCAGTTCTACACAGAAAAAACTCTCTCTCAACCTTATTGCCTGCAGCTGGCTGATATGTCCTTCAGGACTCTAAAACTTTCAACCAATCCACTTAGATATAGAATGACAAACCGTAGCAACCCCCTTCCAAAGCCACTGTGGGCTGCGGTAATCAGGTGAACCGGCTGATTGTGTAGCCAGGTCCCTGACAACAGTCTCCAGGAATATAAAGCATGATAAGCACAATGTGGATGCTAAGGAAACCTAAATGTTGTTGAAGGATGTTTAGAAAATTTATCTCAGGGAAGTGGCTTTTTTTGCAGCATCCATGCAGTTAGGATGTGTGTGCCACATTTAAATCTACTCTTTGACCCACTTTGCATGCAACAACAAGCCATGGGTTATTTAACTCAGGTTGTCAGAGCTGCATGCAAATGAACATGCTGCCTCCCACCCAGTTGCCACTTCTGCCTTGCATCCGATTAAGAAAACAATCCAGGAACGCCTTGTTCTTGTATTGTCTGCTACAATGTCTGAACCCAGCTCGCTGGGTTGGGAGGAACAACCCAGAGCACAATGATTTGTTGTGGGATGCAAAGCGGAAGCGACAAGCAAGTTGGTAGTTATGTGCAAACTGGGTCTTTATCTAATAGCACAGCAGTAAGAAGTCATCAGATTGGGTGTTGTAGTTGTTTGTTTGTATGTTTTGTGTGCTTGCTTGCTTTTAGTAACTGTTAGGAATAGGACTGATTTTTTTGTGTCTGAAACACCCAGAGAGCTTTGGCAATTAAGTAGTATAGACTGAAAGAAAGAAAGGAAGGAAGGAAGGAAGGAAGGAAGGAAGGAAGGAAGGGACGTGAATAAATGCAAATAGTAAAATATCTACACTGGTTTTCCTTTTTTTATTGCCACTGAGTGAAGTAGTGGGGCAAAAGTGGGAAACTTTAAGGCCCTTTTTTGCATTTGCAGAATATGTCAGCTGTGTAATTGCATCGGCAACACCTCCTTTAGGCTTCCAGCACCTCTGGCTTGGAGACACAACATATGAGCAGCAGCATCACATGATACTTGTGTGATGGTGGGGGTGGGGGTGGGGGTTTGAGTGTTTGAATGTTCCCTTCTGTAAGTAAATAACTCCCTGAACTTAAAAGCTAGAATGTCAATAATGACAAAGCTACTTCTCCCTGTTTTGGATATGTGGGAAGTGGTGTGGGTGTTTTTTAATGAGAGAGATTATTCAAACATAAAATCTGCCACCAACAGTCTACTAATCAGATATGTTTCATGGGGCTGCTGATAAATTGAAATCCCTCCCCCTAAGCAAAGTGATTGGATAGGGGACAAGGAGGAGACTGTGACTATTGTTTAGCCATAGATGTCAATCGCAAACCCCCCCTCACCTCTCAGCAACAACGTCTTCCTAAAATGGAAGTGTTCAGTTAGTTGTCCATCAACATAAAACGAGCCCTCATGTCACCTAAAACACCTTCAGATCCCTTTGGGGCTTCGAACGATCTAACCACACCATGGGTTTCCAACAGTTTTGAAACCGCCCTCTAACAGCACCATGATTTCGGAGATCCATCGGAGATCCATCGGACGTCCGTCAGACCCTCAGATTTTTGGTGCACAGTATACACCCCTACTAGATATCCTTAGACAATATCCAATGCAATTAACATTTGCAGCTGAGATCTATGGGAAGAGTTGTTGGCAGCAAACATATTATTATTTTAGGTTCTCCTCGCCCCTTATATTTATTATTTAACTATCCTGCCTTTCCATCCAATGGTCATAACGTGATTGACAGTCATAAAATCATCCATGTAAAACCATCTTAATAGAAAACTATAAAAATATGTTGAAATATTATTACAGTACAGTTAATGAGTCACACATTTCTGAAATAAATACAGGAACATAGGAAAAACAGAAACTGTCCCCAAAATCCTAATGGAATAGAAAGGCCTCAGGCCGAATCTATACATGCAGCAGAATATGGTAGAGTCTGAAGGTGGCAGAATGGATTGTACCACCTCAAACTGCAGGATTGAAAATTCCCTATGAGTAGGGAACAAGCACAGCTGGGAAAAGGATGATCCAGAACCTCTCCCTCTCCTATGGTATCCCCCACCCACTCTAGCACCAAAATCTGTGGCATGTTGTTAGGGTAATAACACGATTAAACTGAATGTGTAACTATATCTTTAAGTGCACCTCCCTTTAAGGTTTCAGGAATCTGGGTCTGAGGTTCAAGGAAGCTGACCCTCAGCAGGCACAAGGGCACAGGCAATATGATATTAATAGCCTTTAATAAAGAGCATTTTCTTTAAGAGCTAATTGATGCCTCTTTCCTGAAGTTAGGCCTAGCACAGTACATGTCACCTTCAGGCAGCTGGTCAAGATTCAGCTGGGCCCTCACTGCCATCTGCCCAGGGCCAGGACCCTAGGGTAACTATGTGTCCTCTTTTACAAAGGACAGTCCTCCATTTAAAGGGCTGCCAGAGTGTTGTCCTCTATTTTAAAGGTGTCCTCTGTTTGAAGGGCTGTGTGCAGTCCAAGGTAACCATCCGAAGAGAGAACTGGTCCTTGAAGTTAGCACCTGGTCAGCAGAATGAGCAAGTCACCTGCTCATTCTTCCACACTATGGTATGGTGTACTGCATTTCTATATCAGTTACAATGATCACTTCTAAATTTTCATTTACACATATACATTAGCATGTGCAAATTTTATACAAATCACTATCCTCTTTTGAGGTGATTCATAACTGGCCGTCCTACCCCAACCAAAGGCTTACCTAGCAATGGCAGAAACCATTTTGATTTCCCACAATGCCTTGGAATGATCCTATGTGAGGTGCTCTGCAGCATTGTGGGAAATAAAAATCACTATATGGTACCCTCCCTGCACTCCCACCCCCCAGTTAACCCATAGTTGGCAGCCCGCTGATGTAGAGGGGGCCTTTCAGAAACTGCTTTTCCAAGATCCCCCTTAAGCCCTGGAGTGCTCAACACAAACTTGGTGAGCATTTTAAGGCCAACAAAGAGGAGTTATTTAGTCTCATAAGGGAAAGAGTTCCACAACTGGTGTGGCATAGACAATGCCATATATAAACAGTACATGATGAGGGGGAAATGCTTGAGGGGGAAAATACTCTTTATTTGTGGCACACAGTATTATCTATAAGCTTCTCAATTTGAGTTATTTTGTTCTTGAAGCCACTTCAAGGAAGTTGGGATTCTACTGCCTACAACATGTAAAGTATGATCATGGGAATACAGTAAGCCGGGGCAGAAATAGACATTTCCGGTACAGCTCATGTCAATCAAGTACTAACTGTACATTTAGAAACATATGGTCCTGGGATGGTACCAATCCACAATGTCAGATGTAATCATATAACAAACTCTAACATTGCTTTGGAAAGATGAGAATACAAATAGTGTGATAGACTCAAGAGATGTTTTAATGTGTTAAACATCAAATAACAGTAATCTGCAAACCCATACATACTTCAATTCATTTATTCCAGGGTCTCCTGGTATAATCAAAATAAAGCAGAAAATAGCAAATTGAATTCAAAAGGGTAGAAATGTAATACCAGGAGAACTTTACTCTGTTTAACAACTGATGTAACTTCCAGCTCTACATGGAAATAATGAGCAGCGAATTTATTTTATTTATTTAGCTGCAGAGACTTATGTTCTCCGCAAGGCTCAAGGCAAGGCATTTTTTAAAACAAACAGACAGAAAATGAGATGCCTCCTTATCTCTGAAGGTTTACAACATAAAGTGTCACATTTAATTTATTTATTTATTTATTTATTTGCTCAGGTTTCATCTAATCACAAGGGCTGAATGCAGTAGAGTTCACAATTTTCTGGAATAGGGCCAAACTCTCTAATCCTGGGGTGGGGAACTTAGGGGCCACATATGGCCTTCGCTTCTGGGTCCTCCCATCAGCCTCTAGATCCTTCCATTAGTTGCAGCCCCGACTGACTTTTTCTATGGGTCAACAACCCTTCATAGCAAAACAGTTCTCCGCCAAAGCTCCATTTGTTCATTTAGGATGAATTAACATTTACACACACTACTTCTGGATGAACAAGCTTCCTCTTTAACTTGAATTCTGGAAACAGTACCATGCACAAAATGGTCTAATGCATATGTAACACCAAGCCATGGTTTCATGTTATATGAGTGGGCATCAAGCTCACATGCTCTCCTCATGTGCAACAAGTACATTAGCTACTTCCTCTTGAGCGCAAACCATCGTTTGTCATTACATTCAAACCAACAAACGATGGTTTGCACTTGCTCTCCTCCATACCATGAGTGCAAGTTGTGGATGGCAATTTTGGTTTGGCAGGGGGCAAACCCAAATCATAGTTTGAGATTTTAGATGCAAAAACCAAATTACAGTTTGCACAAAAGAGGAAGTAACCAATTGAGTTGAGAATGTGCAGTGGGCTGGGGAAAGATAATGCATTAGATTTTTAACTGAGTCAATGCAGGTATTGAGCTTCTTGCACTGAAGTTAATGTACATGTACACACAGGAGCCCTGGACATGTATCAGAAATTATCATGTAAAGAGCAACTGGATTATACACACAAGCTAAAGCTGCAGGAGCCTTGCCCTCTTTTGTATCTGGTCACTCTGAGGGCAGGGCTCCTGCAGCTTTAACTGCTGTGATGAAAAGGGAATTTCAACAGGTGCTGCATGCATACAAATGAAATTCCCTTTTCTACATAACTGTCAAAGATACAGGAGCCATGTCCTCCTTTTCATATGGTCACCCTATATCATTATAGCCTAACATGGAAAACTGGGCCAGTGTGTGGTTATAACAATATCATAACACCAAAATATTCCTTAGGCTTCTTTAATATTTAACCTGATTCACTTTTAGAGCGTCATCACACTGGAGATTTAATGCACATTCACTTTTTCAGAGCTGGACTCGCTCAAGGCGAGAGAACAGCACGACAGAGACGATGTCATGCTAGTCCAGCGCTGAAAAAGTGGATCAAAGTCACGGCAGATGTGCATTAAACCTCCAGTATGATGACGCTCTTAATCAAGGAGAAATACAAGAAACAATGTGGGCTGGATTATTATCATTGCTTTGAAATTTTAACAAGTGAATCAATGATTGTTTATGCCAGGGATGTTGAACCTCTTTCAACCCGAGAGCTAAATCCCATTTCAGAGAAGCTACATTCCAGTGGTAGGTGGGGCCAAAGACAAAAGTCTGGCCAAAAGAGCAGCATATTTTAGTTTAAGGCTCTTATTGCCAGTAACTGAGCCTTAAGAATGGATAAAAGGGGGCGGGGGAAGGAACCCACTGAACGATCAGTGGCTGGGAGAAATATTAGGATTCTTGGCAGGCAGGGTTTGGCCCCTGGGCCAGAGGTTCTGCACCCCTGATTTATATATTTTAAAGAGCTGCTTCATTATGTGGCACTGCTATTAATTTGTATCTGACATATTACAATTGTCTGTACTCAGCATGCACAGATTTTAGGAATAAAACACTGAAGTAGTTAAACATCTTTAACCATTCCATTCAGACTTTGCTACAGAAAACAGCAAGGATATGGACTGATGTTATG
The DNA here is from genome assembly GCA_029215795.1 of Anniella stebbinsi. Taxonomy (NCBI): domain Eukaryota; kingdom Metazoa; phylum Chordata; class Lepidosauria; order Squamata; family Anniellidae; genus Anniella; species Anniella stebbinsi. Next base: position 109,807,993 of record JARDYH010000004.1, on the reverse strand, counting down.
TTAAAACCACTGAACAAATCTTTTTCTCACACCTTGTCCAGAACTGGAATTTTTCTCTTAAAGTATCACCCCTAAAACACAGTCTTTTTTTTTTTGGTAGCACAATCTTTTCCTCACCATCCCCACCCCCAAATAATTTCATGACAAGCTGGTTTTGCCTGTGATGGGATTGTAGTTGTAGAGTTCATCTGTTTCAAAGTATGGAAACAATTTGGAAGTCTTCGCCTGCTTCACTATAAACAGAATGTCACCATATCCAAGTTTGCTGAGGCCTTGATCTAGCAAAACATATAAATGCATGTTTCTCTACTGAATCCCGTGAATGGTTTCATTGATATTGAAAGGTCTATTGATGCAGTAGTGGCCCAAGGCTACAGGATATCCTAGGTCAGCCTTCCCCACCCTGGGGCCCTCCTGTAGTTGTTGAACTACAACTCCCATCATCCCCAGACAGCATGGCCTTAGTAGTTCTAGTTCACCTCACCATCCCTGATAGAGCTCGCATGCCACTATATGTTTTGATAGTGACTGATAGCTGACATGTCAAAATTGGCATTCAGACGATGTTTGACACACATGGATAATGAGCATCTGATATTATTTGCTACTTACTATTTAGTACTGGATCGATGACATGCAACAGTATTTCATTTCTAGCAGTACTCGGCATCTAGCAGCTTATGAGATCTGATGTCTGCCAAAAATCAATGTTTTTGTACATCACTTAGAAATGTATTTAATATAAGTCATTCATACAAATCAATCAATCAATCAATCAATCAATAAACATCAACACATCTACAATACTTCCATTTTGAGTTCATATCCAAAATTTAGAAGAGGGAAAGCCCAGACCAGGGAGCTTTTGCCATCGGCTTCTTAAGAGACCATCCATGGCCTGAGAGGACTGTTGGAGCAGTCCCTCTCCTCCACCTTCTCTGGGCCTACTTGAGAACTGTGTGCCCTGAGGGAAGACAGAACGAGGAGAATCCCAGGCCAGGATGCTCCTGAAGGGACCATCAATCGGCCAGAGAGAACTATCTGCTGGGGTTTGTTGGGGATTGGGGGGGGGGGGGGGGGAGTTGTGAGAACATTTGCTTGTTTTTAAAATATGTAAACTGCCTTGGGTGCCTTGGCAGGAAAGTGGGATTGAAATGTATTAAATACTTCAAAAACTTGACACAAAAAATTGAGATGACAAACCTGAACATTTTGCCTGATTTTGGATCCGATTTTGAATCCTATATTTTTGTAAAATTAAGGAACCATAAATGAGAAAAGCTGGATTTAAAAAAAAAAAAAAAAGGAAAAAGAAAAGAAAGGATTTGAAGCATACAAATGGGACATCATACTACATCTGACCTTCACATAGAATTTACCAAATGTAATGGATGGATTTTATTTATTTATTTATTTATTACATTTCTATACCGCCCAATAGCCAAAGCTCTCTGGGTGGTTCATAAAAATTAAAACCATCAACAAAACAGTATAAAAGCATGATATAAAAATACAATATCGAAACACAATCCGGATAAAACCGTGCAGCAATGCAGATTTAAAATACAGATTTAAAATATAGATTTAAAACAGCGGAGGTAAAAGACTACAATAATTAACTGTTAAAAGTATTTTGAGAATGAGAAAGTCTTATGCAATTTACATTTCAGTGCACCTTGGAATATTTGAGATAGTTCACTCCCGCCCCCTCCCGCCCCGCCCCTCCACCTTTCCCTTCAACTTCCATTTTAATTAGAACCCCCATAAAATCTCTCATTACACGTCTTATTGTTCCTTTCATACTTCAAATCAACTGCATGGAAAGTAATGAGGGTACTGTGGAAGTTGCCACCGTGCATTCCAATCTCCCCACACATAGATCCAAGAATGCAAAGGAGAAATTGGCTTTGTGACCAGAATAAAGAAATTGCCCAAAACAAACCTATCAAAACAGGAAAAACTAATCTGCCCAACAGAAAAGACAAGGTCATTGGTCAAGATGACAGCATCTGACCTGGAAGGCTACAACTTTTCTTTGATATATTGAGGAGACAGTCACATATATAAGATTAGGCCAGGAAATAGTTCTCACATTGGGTTCAGTCAATAGAGGGAGCCTTCAAGATGGGTTTAGCAAAAGCAACATTAATAAATCTACCACAAATTATGCTCCTATTTTATCATTCAGAAATAAGACAGCCTTATTTCTTTCACTTACAGTTTTAATATAAATTGGGATCCAAAGAACTATGCAGACAAGTGGGCTTTTGGCTTGGTTTTCTAGACCACCAGTAACCCCCGTATGACATAGCAACCACTACTGAAATAGATGAGAATTTCAAAAGCATTTTGTGATATGGCATGGGGGTTTCAAATCTTTAAAAAGATTTTTAAAAGTTCTAGGAATGGCCCACTCTGGGGGTGCACCTGCATTAGGTTTTGAGGTTGCTTTGGAGCTGGAGTCAGAAACCTTTGGTGGATCCCTTAACTCGCCAGGAGCAGAGGGATAGATCAACTGAAAGCACACCCAGAGTTCTCTGCCAGACAACTCATGCAAGCAAGCCAAGCTACATTTTGAGTGCCATTTTGTGGCGGAAAGGTAGGATATGGATTAAATAACTATAAATATATACATGTCAAATTCAATTTTAGCAAATGTCAGTTGCTATCCAACACTCAATACTGCACCTAAAGGGCTCTATTCTCAAATACCATTGCTGTCCTTTAATTGCACCATTCCAAGACCATGCAATAGTTTTGTTTGTCCAGCTCGCCCAGATCTCCTCAGTGTGCCCACCGTCCTGACAGCTTCAGGGCCCTGGTATCTGCCCCACCTTGACAATCTCTAGAAGCAGCCATGGCTTTCGCCTGCAGTTCCTTGAACAACATCCTCCTCAGCCACGTTGTAAGCCACTTTTAGAAATTATGGAGACTTCTGACATGGCCTGGGACTCTGCTGTTCAAAGAAATATAGCCCAAAATTCCCCTAGATGCTTCTGAATTTTTGGGCTCTTTGGACCCAGATATTGTTTTCCCCTTTAGTTATTACATGAGTGAATAAACCAGCATTCTACCTCTATGGTAACTCAAGGAGCAGATGGTACCTACCTTGAGAAAAATGACCCAACCATGGAGTATCATATTATCACCAGCATATTACACCTATGCTGATAGAACATATATGCTGCCAGGTCAAGTTTAAGGACCCCCTTCCAACCTGCTTGGTTGCTGCAGTCCTTAGGAGATACCCTCCTGGTGGTACCCAAGATGTCAGAGAATCAGTCCATCATGGCTCAGAATAGGGTCTTTAGACTCATAGTGCCCATTCTCTGGCTACCACTACAAATTAAGCAGGTGCCAACCCTTCCCTTCAGCACTAGGATGGCATGCATCCTCTTCTAGAGAGGACAGTCCTCTGTTTGAAGGGCTGCCAGAGAACTGCACTCTATTTGGAAGGTATCCTCTCTTTGAAGGACTGACCAGTCCAAGTCTGGTATAAGGATACCATCAAATAAAGAACCATCAGATGGAAGAGATGGGCCTTGAAATTGCCCATCAACAGTTAGACTCTGGATAGCAGACTGAGCCAGGCACCCAGGTCGCCTGGTCACAGTATTCCACACTACGGTGAATTGTACTGTATCTTTGTTTAAATTGAAATATTTCTTTCTAAATTTGCATTTATACAAATAAATTAGCATATGCAACTATTACACAAATCCATACACTCCCCCCTTTGTCCTCTTTTTTGGCAATTCTCAAGTGGCCCCCTCTACAGGCATTCCTAGGAAGGAAACCTTGCCCTCTGCATGTCGCTTAAACAATTCTTCAATATTAGTGGTTCACAAATATTGCTAGATAAATAATATTCTAAAAGTAATCCCATGCCATTCTTATGTGATTAATTTGCCTTTTTTAAAATATAAATTCCACAAAGCTCAATAGTGGAAGGGGGAGATATGATACTGAGAGCAGCGTGTTTGTTTGTTTGTTTGTTTAACTTCAGGGGATCCTTCCTGCATTCCTAAATAGTTTTTGCTCCCTTTTTAACAGAAATATCACCAAAGAAACCGGACCACTGGATAGAGGGAACTTTTTATTATGTCTAGCAGATGCCCTAAGGAGACTCCTCATTCCCCATGTAATGCAGACCGCCGTTTCAGTCCCAGCGGCAGTCACTCGATATCAGAAGTAGTCCGCCGCTGGAATGAAAACGACACACTTGCAGCAGCGGTACCTCTTAAGCGGCCATGTAGTGATCAAAGGGAATGGTGGAGTAGCATCTGTTAGCTCCGAGAACTGCTTCTCGTCACTAAATGTGCCAAGCTGTCAAAGCTGTCTGTGACCTATCACAGCTACTTGTAACACAGCCACCCTACTCGAGTTGCTGTCAAAACCAAACAAGTCTCTCTCTCTCTCTCTCTCTCTCTCTCTCTCTCTCTCTCTCTCTCACACACACACACAGGTTCTTGGCCAACAGATATTTTTGAACAGCTCTGTTATCTGTAAGGTGCACCATGTCGGAAATTTAAGGAACACTGAACTTCTGAGAAACTGAAAAGCAAAGATGTGTCTTTCTTTTCGTCTTTATTTTCCGAACAGCAGAGTTTTTTGTTTTTCCTTGGGATTAAAAGAAATCAGTAGAGGATTGAGCCTGTCTCGCAGGCTAAGTAGAAACAAAGCTGTAGCAGCCAAACCCTTGGAATAGAGGGAATAATGCTCTTTCAAGGTAGAGCGACCTAACATGGTTCTAGTGATCAGAAAAAGAACTACACTTCCTCTTTCCTCTTTCTTCTTCTTCTTCCTCTTCCTCCTCCTCCTCCTCCTCCTCATTTTTAAATATTTTAGAAGGAAGTATCTTAGGTATGACTAGCTGGGTTTTATATACATTAATTTATAAAACTAGTTTATAAGCTTCCTTTTGCACACAGTGGGCAAAAAGGGCATCTTTGAAGAATCAGAAAAAGAACGCCACGTATGCACTTTTCGGTTTTCATGAGCCTAATATGGGTAAAGACATCAAAAGAATGACTGTAGCCTGTGCTGCTATTGCTTCAGATGCAATGCAGACATGATAGAGATCACCAGAGCGCCAATGCCGTTCATCGGCTATACATGGGTTACCAGCACCGATCAAATGTGTAACCAGTCCATGGATTCAGGAAGAAAGCCACCAGATGTACCACAGCCCTGCAGATTTCATGGTCAAAGCAATTCATTGTTGGAAGGAAGCATCTAAGGTAACGGAACCGCCAAATCTTAAACCCAGCTAGGTTTGTGCTAGAAGTTGTTGGGCTATTTTTCAAGGGGAAGGTCTTCTTTTACATCTGCCCCTCCCCCATGTTTAGGGAAAGTGGTTGAGGAAATCAGAGGGCTTTGGATCTGGCAAATCCAAAGAATCCCCTGATCTGCCCATGGCACTGATGGTAGATCAGCAAGGGAAGTGAAGGCTTCTGGGCCTATAACAGGGAAGTTCCAAGGGCAGATCCCTTCTCTGCCCATGGCTGGAGAAGAACACCTGCTATATCCGCTGGCCCCTTGGAACTGTCCCAGGGACCATAACATTATGGGCTTAATGTGACTTTTGTTTCATTTATTTATATCCCAATTTTCCACTTACCAAAATAGTATTCAAGCAGATAACATTCAAAATGCAATAAAACAATCAACGATTAAAAGCAAAAAACAATCAATCCAGAAGAGCATAGCAGATCATTTAAATAGTCAGCTTAAAATACCATAATTAATGGAAAGCACAACTAAAAACAAGTCTTCACCTGGCAATGGAAGCTTAAAAGTGGGGAGGGGGTCCACAGAAACATCCCAGGAGAGACAGAGGGGTGATTACAGAAAAGGCCCTCTCACATATCCCGACTAACATGGCATCGATCCATTTTGAGATGAAGATAAGGCGCCAGTATTGAAAACTGAATGGGATGTGCAAATCCCTGAAGTGTTAGGGCCTCACACATCTATTGTGGATAAGATATATCACTTGTCCTTTGCACATCACACAAGAAGTGCATCAAAATGCTGTCTTACCATAAAGGAAGATCAATATTTTTCACTGGTTCCTATTTTTGCATGCAGGCACTTTACAACTTAGATAAAGCCCTTTTTATTTCTCTTTCATTACAGTTATGCATGCCACTGGTTCCTCCTTCCAAATTTAGTTTAATTGTATTTGTGTCTGCATCCCCTTTGCAAACATTCAACACCTTTGCTCTTGGAAACATTTTCTACCTTCCCAGGTCTAGCAAATCAAGATGCCTTAGGTAGTGGGAATAATACGGGAATATTTTGAGCTATATGTCATAAGAGCAATGGTGCCTTAACGATGTATTACATTAATACATCATCAGGGCTGTGGCATTCTTATGAAATATTAGTTTAATACATCTTAGGAATGCTGCAGGTTTGACAACATATTACTCAAATACATAGCAACACCTGGAAAGATCAAGCTCAGTTTTGTATGGGTTTTTTTCCAGCTTAAATTTTGGTGTGTCTTCTTTTAACATTTATAAATAAAACAGTTGTTCGGAGGGGGGGGAGTTCATTATTTTAGGCTAGAATCCCATATACACCTTTCTGGGAGGTAAGCCCCATAGAAGTCAACGCAACACAAATAGGACTGTACTACAAATGACCTAATACATCTTTTACAACAACAATTTATTTAAAGAAAAATCATCTTTACTAAGCAAACTAGTGAGGGCATCGTTAACGGCTTACAAAATGGTTCTGATAGTATACTAGAAGTATAGCTTTTTGGCATCAGATTCTGCAGTACATTTTGCAACTGGTTGTATTCTTGCAAACAGGATGATTTCTCAAATGTCATTTTAATTGAATCTTGAATATATCATGTCTGTAAATCCAGTGTAAAGGCTACATTGAAAAAAAATACTCATTCGATTTTTAACTGGCTCTATTCTGCTTTCTGTACCACATAGCAACATTCACAACTAACACTTAAAGACTTCTTAGCAGCAATTGTGAAAAATACCTTTACAACAATAACATGTACTAATGACCTTTTTCAGTGTTTGAAATGTGTTCCCAACATAAGTGCCCTCCAAGGATAACTTTTTTTAAAAGCATATAAGAAAGAATTATTTTCACAAAACCATGTCCTGCCATATCCAAATAAGTCAGTTTGCTTGGCAATGCTGTGTAGTAATACAATGAGGATTACATCATATATTAAATCATTGCTATTCTAAAGTCAGGGTCGTTTCTTCAGTCCAAGTCCCAACTATATACTCATACATTTTCTCTTTATGTTATACAATATTGTACCTCACTCTTCCTGCAAACAGTTCATGGCCGCCTATGACAAGCTCTTACTGGACTAGACCTGGTTAACTTCAGCACTAAGAGCTGTGCCATGTGCCCATCCTCTGGACCATTCTTGCCATGGTCTCACCCACTCCCCAAAACTGCTTTGTTGTTTCCTAAGGGAAATGGCTTAGGAGATGTGATAAGCTATTTCAATGTGAAAACGAACATGTTATGACAAGGAATGAGCCTTTTTTACCCCCAAAAATGAGCATGTTATGATAATTCAGTCAACTAAGATGATGTCCTTCACCTCAGATGACTGGGAAAAGACTAGATCTGAGGTTGGATGAGGGACAACAAGCTTTAGCCAAGCCAACCAATTGTGTGTGATTGGAATAATAATCACATGAGAACGGCGTTAGGTCTACCATAGGCAGTAATGAAACCCAGCTCTACTTTGTAGATTCCTTGATTAATTTTGGTTAAGATTGGTGTAAATTCAGTCCGATTTGGGGTGCTTCCAGACCGAGTGCTCCTATTTATTTATTTATTTATTACATTTGTATGCTGCCCCATAGCCGAAGCTCTCTGGGCGGTTTACATAGGAATAAAAACAATTAAAAACAATATACAAAAATTAAAACAGCAAAAACATACAACATACACACAATCTGTACATTTAAAACCACTACAACACTTCAAAAAGCTACCAAAAAAACAAACAAACCCAGGCTCCTCAGATATTGCCAAATGCCTGAGAGAAGGGGAAAGTCTTGACCTGGCGCCGAAAAGATAACAATGTTGGCGCCAGGCGGGCCTCATCGGGGAGATCGTTCCACAATTGGGGGGCCACCGCAGAGAAGGCCCTCTCTCTTGTTGCCGACCTCCGAGCTTCCTCGGAGTAGGCACTCGGAGGAGGGCCTTAAATGTTGAACGTAGTGTTTGGGTAGGTTCATGTCGGGAAAGGCATTCCATCAGGAATTGTGGTCCCAAGCCGTGTAAGGCTTTATAGGTTAAAACCAGCACCTTGAATCGGGCTCAGAAACATACAGGCAGCCAATGCAAGCGGGCCAGAGTAGATCTTGCTAATGATCAAAAAAGGCATTGTGCAGCTATTCTATCTTTTCTGCCTTGACAAATGTTTTCTAGGGGTTCTTTGTTTTTTAAAAGACAGAAGAAGTGGATGGGAAAACATGGGAGGGCTACACATGGAAGACCATGACATTTGGACACCACACGTGCGCACGCCGGTAAAACTGTGAATGAGGCAGCGTGGTTGTACAATAAAAGCTTCATCAGAAACCACCCCTAGATCAGTTTGGTCTTCTGTGTGGAGTAAAATGCTTATCATGTAAGAGGCTTGAGGTGGTTTTCTAAATAAATGACCGACCAGTTTCTCTTATTATTATATAAACACATTAGGCAATTCACATGAACTACGTAGGCCCCTCCAAGATGCTTCCTTGCATTGTTCTCAATGGCAGAGCAATCAACAGCCTGATGAATGGCTACAAGGATAGGAAGCTAGCTGATGTTTTATATGCAAGTCTATCTGCAGCCTGGGATTGTGTGCGTGTGTGTGTATACACACACAATTCTGAACAAGAAAGGAAAGAATTCTACAGGGAGAAATATCTTAAAACCAAGAAAGACTAAACATGCAAAAATAAATAAATAAAAAGGAGTTGGGACAGAACAGAGTAAAACAGGGTTTTGCTAGAAGTATTAATTTATTCATTTAACAGTTAAATTTTAACTGGTCCTGGCCTGTGACTCTGCAAATTGAATGCAGGCTACCTTTAGGGTGACCATATGTCAGGAAAAGCAAGGACATGTCAAGATTTTTGGTAACAAATCCGGAAAAGGGGGGAAATTATGAAATTTGAAGAAAAATCTGGATTTTTCCCATCCTTCCCCCCACCCAAAGGGCAGCTCTACTTCACAGTCAATGGGAATTAACAAAAAAGTTTACAGCTCCGTCATTTGTAAGGGTAAAGAGCTGAAACCTGACGCCAAGATAGCTCTTAGGTAGAGCTTTATCCATGCCGAATTTGAAGCAGATCCGTTCATCTGTTGATTTTTAGGATTTTTTTTAAAGTTTGAGGTTTAAAAATATTTTTTTAAAAAAACATCATTTTTAAAGATAAAAAGATGAAACTTGGCACCATGATAGCTCTTGAGTAGGGCTTTAGCCATACCAAGTTGAAGTACATCCGTTCATCTGTTGATTTTTAGGATTTTTTTTTAAAACCCAATATTGTTAAAGATAAGGAGATGAAACTTGGCACCATGATAGCTCTTAAGTAGGGGTTTAGCCATGCCAAGTTTCGAGCAGATCTGTTCATCTGTTGATTTTAAGGATTTTTTTTTAATTTTGAGGTTTTAAAATTAATTTAAAAATCAAACACTGGAGCCATACCCTTCAAACTTAGTTTGTCAAACCTCCTCTTTAGGGTCTTGCACCTTGAGTAGTTTCAGCCCTTCGGATTAAGGGGATCTCAAGTTTTTAGCTAAGAAGATGGGCAAGCATGGCACCTTTCCTGTTGGATGTCTCATTTGTTATTTCAATGATTTTAACATTAAGATGTTATGTAAAACAGATTTGTCTTAATAGTGTACTGTAAAATCAGACATGTGACCAAGGCTATGTTCAGATGGGCAGCCTCCCCACCTTGGTGCTGGACATGCCCCCTGGGGGCAGACACGTCGGTGGGGACGCCGCCTTGGGGGCCGCCCATGTTGTCCTCCTTTTTGGTTTCCAAAATATGGTCACCCTATCCAGTTACAGTGTCCTGCTTATGGGTTGTTCGTTTGTTTATAGATCTAAAATCTAGAAGTCACATCTCTATTTAAAAAACAGCCAAAGCAATGTTACAATGCAGATACTTGGGGCCAAAGCAGATGTGATGTGGGAACCCCGTTTTAAATTTGAAACTTTTATCATCTACACCATCATCATCATCATCATCATATGCAGCAGATGGGAAGGTACATGGGCTTAAATGCTTAAACTGCTATGTCACATTTACTTTGACCCTTGCTCTGTACATTTTTTGTCACTCTGGGTTCCTTGCAAGGAAGGGCAAGAAAACAACATACACAGATAAATGCATCTCACATTTTTTTAACATTTAAAAACATTTATGAAGCATGAGATAAAGAAGTCATGGCCTAGTCCATTCATTCTTCCATCAGCCATTTGTTCTCCCCCTTCGTTTCCGCCCCATCCCCATCTGCCACAGTGAGCAGGACCCCACATGTGCCACACAGCAAATGGGCTAGAAGGCGGTCAAATAGTCAAGGCAAGAACAATTGGGCAAAGCCACTGCTGTTTGGCTCCCAGCTGAGGAGTTGTTTTAAAGGTGCAAAGTAAATTTCCAGATTGCAGCCTGAGTTTGTGAAGTTCTTGCTAAACCCCCTCTTTTTGCAGTCACGGGACATCTAGAAAACAGGAGGTTCATTATGCCTCTTGTGGGACACCATACATGGCTGGAGCAAAAGTTGCATTGACCTCAACCAATCAATGCCTTAGCGCCCTCGGGGTTTGGTCAATGATGTCAGTCTTTTCATGCCTTCTCCCATTAAAAAGGCAGGCATTGCTTCATTCAGGCTCATTATCCTACAACTGAAAATATTGGTACAGATCCACAGCATCTCTGATTTGTGAGGAGTTCCAGGGAGCAGCACAATTGGATGTCATTTCCTTTGAATGGTAGCTCACTGGGAATGTACATTTGCATATTTACAAATATACAGTCAGAGCATAGGTGGAGGCACGCAGGGATACCGAAAAGGGCAGATCCCAGAAACAGAAAGACCCTGCACCCCTAAATGCTTCACTGCTCACTACTTTCTTGCTCGCTTGTTCACGCGCTCTCCCTCTGTGTACATCTTTCACACAATCTGCGAAGCACTATTTCAGACTCCATCCCTATAGGCAAACTTCCCATTCAAGAAACCATTCACAACTTCTAAAAACCATAGCATGCCTTTGTCCAATCACAGACTCCAAATAATTAAGTACCTAACCAATAATTAGGCAAAACTACCATGATAGACCCATTCACAAAGAGAAAAGACATAGTAAACAGAGAGCAAACTTACAATGTTGCACCCCATAAAACTGCCTTTATAAACATGAGATAGCATGCTGTTTTCAAGGCCTTTTTTTGCAAAACATGTTCAGACTCTTGAAAATATAATCAGCATCTACCAGCAAAATAGTTTCCCTTTTGTCTGTTCTTGGCCTTCCTTCCTGCTGGTGCTGTATCCTCTGCTTGTTTATGGGTTGTTTTCTGCAACATGCTGGTTTCTGCAAAGACCGACATGCTTTCTGTGTAGATGTCAGAAAGGGACATCATTCCAGTATCCCTGTTATTAGCAAGCCAAAAGTTCCTACTATCATCTGTGCTTGTTTGGCAGATATTTCAGGAAACTGAAAGCTAGTATAATATACTGGTCAGAAGAACTAGGGACTAATTCCGATGCTGTGCACCTTAAAGAGAACGACTAACAAACAATAATCTCTTTGAGAAAGCCCCAAGCTTAAACCCTGCTGTGTCCATTCCACAGATATTTTTAGAAGATAAATAACCCGCTTTGAAAGAAAGCAGGGAGGGATTACTGAAAGGACAGAAAGAAAAAAAAAACAAGAGGTAAGAGATAGTATTCACACCCAAGCAGTCCTAAAGAAAATGCTATGCCATAAAGACATTGATAGCACTTTAAATCTGAAAATGGTGCTTGGGACAAGTTGACATTAGACACTGGAACCATTACCAAGCTCACTCTTGGTCAATCTTCTTGAACCTCGCGCCGTCCATATGGGTCAGACTGCAAACCCCATCATCCCCAGCCAGAATGAGTTGGCTGGAATGATGGGAATTGTAGTCCAGCCTATTTGGGGAGCGGGCCAGATTAGGGAAGGCTGCTCTACGTACATTAAATACATGTAGGTGGGAGTGAGACTCAACCTGCTGGCCGGTCCCCCATTGCCATTGCATCTGTTGGGTTAATCAAGAGGTCTGAAAGGGTGGCCTATGTGCGTACAGCTGTAAGCCATCCAGAGAGCTTCAGCTATTGGGCGGTATAGAAATGAAATGAAATAAATAAATAAATGTGTCAGAGCTCCATGTGATTCAGAACCTTGCATGACTGCGGTTCCAAATTAGGTGGAGCACCTAATGTGCATACAGTTGAACATGAGCAAAGAGGTGAATGAATGCACTGAGAACTGGGGGCAGGGCTAACATAGGCAGGGTCAATGGGCATGCGCACACGCACACTCATGCAGAGTAGACAATCTTCTCAGCCTATGGCCACATTTGGAAATTTGAGAAACTGTCCTAGACACAACCATAAAATGGCTGCCATGGGTGGGCATGGCTAGTCACAAAGAAGGACAAGTCACATGCTCAGAGGGATTCATGGGCAATGAAGAGGGCAGAAGCTAGAGACTCCCACTTTGCTTTGTAGCAACCTCAGCTGCCAGTGATTTATTTATTTATTTATTTAAAACATTTCTTAGCCGCCTTTCAGGGCAGAAGCCCTCCCAAGGCGGCTTACAGCCATAAATAAAACAGTATAAACCTTAAAAGCAATAAAAACATAGAGCAAAAATATCAGTCAAAAACAATAAAAGCTAACATTAAAAACTAACAATAAAAACAAGGGCAATAGCAGCAAAACAGTATAATTTATGAGAATGAGTAAAATAAAACGTTTTAAGGCCTTCTTAAAAGCCTGTAAGGATGGTGCATGGCATATCGTCAGTGGGAGTTTGTTCTACAAGTGTAGGGCCACTGCTGAGAAGGCCCTCTCCTGTGTGGTAACCCACCTAATTTCTCTTACTGGTGGGAATGTGAGAAGGGCCTCTCTTTTTGATCTTAAAGTGCAGGCAGGCTGATATGGGTGAGGTAATCCTTCAAGTAGCTTGGTCCCAACCCATTTAGGGCTTTAAAGGTCAACACAGCACTTTGAATTGGGCTCGGAAACACACAGGTAGCCAGTATAGGTGTTATCTGGTCAGATCGCCTCTTCCCCACCAATACTTGGGCGGCCGCATTCTGCACCAGCTGAAGTTTCTGAACTGTCTTCAAAGGCAGCCCCACATACAGCGCATTACAGTAGTCCAGCCTGGATGTGACTAGTGCATGGATAACTGAGGCAAGGTCTGTCCTCTCCAGATACCTTACCAGCCTAAGCTGGTAGAATGAACTCCTGGACACCACAGCCGCCTGGGCTTCCCCAGTTAACTCAAGAGTGCAGGAGGACTCCGAAACTGCATACTTGGTCTTTTAGGGGGAGTTCAACCCTATCTAAGACCAGTTGTAAACCTCCATCCAAAGTAGTTTGTTTCCCCACCCAAGTTTCATCTTGTTCACCCTCATCCAATCCAAAACAGCCTCCAGACACTGGTTCAAGAGTTCCACAGCCTCCCTGGGATGTGCAGATAGAAACGAGAGGTAGAGCTGAATATCATCCACATTCTAGTGTCACTTCAGCCCAAACCTCCTGATGACTTCCCCCAGTGGTTTCATGTAGATGTTAAAAAGCATGGGGGACAAGATAAAACCTTGTGGCACCCCACAGGCTAATGGCCATGGCGTGGAATAGAAGTCCCCCAGCACCACCTTCTGAGACCGCTCCTCCAGAAAGGACCAGTGCCTCTCAAGCCCAATCCAGATAAACGATCCAAAACGATACCATGGTCAATGGTATCGAAAGCCTCTGAGAGGTCCAGGAGAACTAACAGGATTGCACTCACCCCATCCATTCTCCAGCATAAGTCATCAAGCAGGGTGACCAAGGCTGTTCCATCCCAAACAAGGCCTGAAACCTGATTGGAATGGATCTAGGCAATCAGCTTCATCCAAAACAGCTTGGAGTTATAAGTCCAGTACAAATTCCGCACCTTGCCCAAAAATGGTAAATCTGAGACAGGGCGGTAGTTATCCAAAATCATAGGATCTAAATGGAAGCGGTTCTGCACCTCTGATTAAAGACAGAAAAGGTCCACTTAATTTCTTGCAATGTTTTGCCTTTGGAATTGCATATCTTGGGCACCAAAGTGACTTCAGACATCACTGTGTCAGGAAGATGCTTTTATATTGCATGTTGTTGGTGAAAAGCACATATTGGCTGAATTCGGACGACACAATAAACAACTGGGGGGGAGGGGGGGAAACAATCGTCAGTTGTATTGACTATCGTGTCGTCCGAATGCTGCCATAGTCAACTCAGCGCTGATCCTAATCCACACCACGGTTGATTATTTATTAACATGTTGTGTGGGGAGTACCCCCTAGATGAACAACTGTAAAGTTGATTATTACCCCACCATTGACTATCGTGTTGTCTGAATGCAGCCATTATCTAACCAATGAAATCTCCAAACTTAAGGACTTGATTTGATGAGATGAGGAAAAGCACCCAGTGCAAAGGGCTTAGAAGGACTGATCAAAAGTTTCATAGTGCCTTTCATATTTTTAGCCCGTACTTTCACTCCTTTTATGTCAGCTTTCCCTGCGAAGTCTAGTGCAGATAGTCGCCAAAATTTATTGCAAATTTTGCAAAGCTTTTGACCTGTATCGTCTTATTAAACTTTTATGAAAAATCAATGGAGTTCAATCATGTTATGGGCTGTTCCTCACCCACGTGTCAGTGGTAAATGGAGAAGTCTATTTATCCCAAAGTCTGAAGGGAAGATGTTACAACTGATGAAGGGCCCTGCTTGTAGCTACATGTTTTGGGATGCCTATGAACTTAGCACCAAGTCCTTAGCAAAGTGACATAAAATAATCAACTGGAGAAGGTGGAGTGGAAATCACAGAAGCATGCTTGGAAGAAATCCCACTTCTACTGGCACAGTCATATACATATCCATTTAGATGTATGCCCCATCAAGTTCAGAGGGGTTTATTACCAGGTATAGGATTGCAATTTAAGGCTGTTAGAATACGTTGGGATTGTTTTCCAGCTATTTCAAATATTTATTGAATTTCAAGGAGTCTTTTGGAAATAGAATCGTGTGAATGGCTAGATATCTTTCTTGCACATTCAGATTTTTTTGTAAAAAAAATTCAGATATATACACAACTGTATACATACACAACTGTATAAATACAGTTAAAATAATTGCAGCGTTTCTCAAAAAATACATTTTAGCAAAGCAATTGAAAAAGATGATTGATAGATATTTGCATCGACCACCAACCATTGCAATTAAAATACATCTGACAGAGAACAACTAAACAAATAAAATTATAAAATTAAAAGTTATTGCAAATTTAAACCAACAAATTAAAAACAGCATAGGTGGACCTTATCTTAAGAACAACTGCTAAAGCACCAACCATTACAATTAATATACAAAATACACCTGACAGTGAACAACCGAACAGATAGAATTATCAAGTTATAGCAACAAATTGAAACAGAATAGTGGACCTTATTTTAAGAACAAACTGCTAAAACAACTGTGGACGTGACTGTCACTAGATCGTCTCAATCTGTGAGGAGAAAAGACACATAAAAATTTGAGGTACGCAATCCCCCCAACAGTTCTAAGACCGTCATTAATCCAATTAGAGGCGTTCAAATTAATGACTGGGATTTGGTTCTTTAAAAGAACCCAAAATTAGAAATGAAACCAACATTATTGCTATTGTCCATCAAGTTTCCCACACTGTACTAACTTAAGAATGCAACTCAGACTTTCCATGCTACAGCCATAGTGTGCCACTTTACCATTGGTGACAGAGCTTTTTTGAGGAAACCTTTGAAGCTCACAAGCAAATTAATTAATCTGTCTCTGTTCACTTGCTTGCCAAACTTGGTAGATGTATTTGTTTTCATTCCAGCTACTTTTAGAGAGGCATCATACATCCTCATTATAGCTGAAATAAATGGACAGGAGATGAAAGGGGTGCGTGGAATCATCAGCATTAATTGTTAAGACAATATCTAGACCCAAACTTTTTTTAAACCAGAAATTCTATTTTGCAGCAGACTTTAAAAATAATACAGACAAATATTTGAGAATACAAAATGATAATAGGACCGTACAGGTGGATTCAGACAAATTGCTGAAGTAGTGGCAGAGGTAATGAAGCCATTACAGGGTGATTTTTTAAAAGGAGAGTGATGTTTCATATGAATACTTTGACACACCAAAGCACAGCCCTGCCAGTGTCAATGTGCTGGATCCAGATGTAGCCATACTTAAGCCCTGTTCAGGTGTTCTAATCACATGAAACACATGAAGAGGGGAGCGAGCTAGACCTGCCACCTTCCCTCGTCGCTCTCGTCATGCTGAACGCAGTCAAGGCGACTTTGTGAAAAGGACAGCCTCCTCTATCTGTTCCACAAGATCTGAAACGCTGGATAAGATTGCATGGACAGTTCTTCACAAAGTCACCCTGCATGCGTTCAGCGACAACACACTGATGAGAAGACCAGAATAGGTCTTTAGTTGAAGGAACTATCCTAGGAAAAAGTATTGTAGGGCACACCCTGGTGCTTTCTCCTACCTAGGTCATTCTATCTGTTATCTCTTTCCAGCTACATACAGACCGTTCTAGCTTCAGCTTGCCAGCATCAGGCTAGGAACAAATGTTGCAATAATGATGTAGCATTCTTATTCTGAGGTCTATTGTTTTGCTCTATGACAAGGTATTATGTGTGTGTGCTCTACTGTGTGGAAAGATGCTGTGTCTTCACAAACAGCATTGTAACAGATCTATATAAGTCAAGCTAACAGACAATAAACAAGCTTCCTGCCTAGAACATCTCGGTGTGTGTGTCTTCACTCCTTCATTTAGTAGGCCCATTGCAATCAATTAGACTTAAGTATGTGGCTAACACTTGGCAGGTGCACCTGGGGGGGGGGGGGGGCAGTATGCAGTGTGCCACTCCAAACACCAATGAATCCCTGGATATAGGAGCGGCCATCTTCATTTCCCAAAATGCTCCAAATGGAAGCACTATTTTCAGTGCCACCAGACAGATGGGAAATTAAAATGGTGGGTGTTCACAGTTGGAGGGAGGAAAGGAAGGGCTGAAGGCAGGCATCAGCCGTGGTCCCAGTTAAGGCATTGAGACACCAGCAGGTGCCCACTGATGATGTGGGCTGACACTAGGCCTGTACATCCTGTTTATCTTTTAGGCGCCAGGTGAAAACATCCCCCCACAACTTTTTAATTGCTACTGTAAGGTCTTGATTGTTTTTAATGTTGCCTTTAACTATTGTTAAAAGCAGGGGGATACTAGGAGTTGTAGCCCAGCACATCTGGAGGGCAACAGGTCAGGGAAGGCTATTTTCACTGTTTCATTGTTATTGCGTTTTACTGATAATTTTGTAAACCACCATGAGAATATGTTTTCATTGAGCAGGAGTACATAACCTGTGGGGTTTTTTTTAATTGGAGGGGGGGTTGGTCCAGTATTTTATTGCAACTGTTTTAGCTATTTAAATTGTTTTCAATTTTGTCTTTTAGAGATTTTATGTTTTTATTATCTTGTATTGTGATGTATAATTTTTGTGGAACACCCAGAGAGCTTAGGTTATTGGGTGATATAGAAATGAAATAATAAATAAATAAATCTCTCAAAAATAAATATGAAGCTTGCAGTCACAACTGATAATGGAATGAAGTTTTTTACTTTTTCAATCTCTGCTTGTCCACATTACCTTGCCCTTTTTATTACATGGTTTCTGGGCAGAAACCATATGTCAATTACATTATGTGGAATACCGGTTTTGGACAAATAAAATCCTTCAAACTTTAATCTTCTGTTTTTTATATAAATCAAAGTGCCATTTTGGAGAGATTTCAACCGTAATTGTAGTCACCCAAGAAAAGTTATAGTTATATCATTAAAAAAATAGCAATGAAGAATTCTCACATTTATTAGAGTATCCAGATGTAAGCAGTTTAATAAGAATAGTAATTGACAAAAGCCTTAATTGATTAAGTAGTGGGAGAAAACATTAAACTAAGGGGCTGTGAGTTAAGATCATATTTATTTTGTTGTTTTGGGTTTTTTGAAGTGTTTGGATGTACTGCTGTAATAGGGAATAAAAAAGAAAATATTAAAACTAGCATTTCCATCTATCAGGTAATATATTTAATTAATTTAATATTTATTTTATTTATTACAGTTCTATACCACCCAATAGGCAAAGCTGTCTAGGGAGTTCAAAAATTAAAACCCCAACGTACAGCATGATAATACATAATATAAAACCATTACATGTTTAAAACAGAATAAAACCAAACTGAAAACCTGTGTAAAAGCCAGCAGCAATGTAAAGATCTAAAAACACTATAACAAACATTTTAAAATAAAACTGAAGTGCTAAAAAAACTGGGAAAATAAAAAGGCCTTTACCTGGCACCAAAAAGAATACAATGAAGGCTATTAAATTGTAAGCTGCGCCACTTTGCTTTTGATATCTCAAAAGGCATCTATATTAAGGGTATGGTAATATGCAAAGTTATTTAAATTTAATTTCTATGTAATGTTTTAATCAGTTAAATCTCAGGTGATCAATCAAAGATTATTTAAACAGTGGACAGCCCTAACATTTATATTTGAAAGCTACTCTGTATTCATTAGGAGCATCTTTTAAGATAACATTACAGTCATTAAGTTCAATCATTATTCTTTCCTGTGTGCAAACCTAAACACAAGGGTCACAATCAGAACAGCCCCATGAGTCCTGGGCACACATGGGCTTTGTGTTCTCTTTAACATGATGGCATCTTCATTGCACAGTCACGTTTTTTCCACAATGCACACAATATTGTCTGCTTTTAAGAAAACAGGGCATATAAGAAAGGGGCTCTGGGTTGTGAACTTCATATAGAATGCCCGTTGACTGCAATAGAACGTAGTTGTAACTCACACAATTACTCTGAGTATAATATGCAACGTATTTTTAGCCTGGAATGTGTTGTGTTTTTTGTGAAATTGCTGTCTGAACTGTTTGCCATAAGCACAAATTGTAATGTGGTACACAACCGCAAATCACCCTTTTATATTGATAGATATGTTAAAAATGACCATTTATCTTCAATTAACTAATTAATCTCAAGCAATCACATACATGTATTTGAACAAAAAAAACCAAGCATTAAAATGTTTACAATTAAGCTGGAATATACGTCAACTGATTTTTTTCAAGAGAATATCTGGATATGGTATAATACTGGAATTATGATTTTAGTTGTTATATTTGTAAGCCATTTAGAGCAGGCAATGTCCTGTAAGAGGGCCTAAAAATCCCATTGCTCTCAGTGGAATGTAGTTCTGAAAAGGCATGTATTGGATTGTGCTGTAAAAGTAAAACAGTCATGGTCTTGCTTTCCATGAACCATGCTAGAAGTACTTTTCACCTGCCTGTGGGGTGGGAAGTATCATGCAAACAGAAATTCAATTGGTCTTACATCGTTCCACCATCCTCACAATGATGCACGAATGTGCCAACTACTCCTCAACTTGCATATAAACTGCAGTTAGCCCCACAGCCAAAAGGCCAATCTCGATGTGAAGTGGTCATCATTCGCATGTCTGCCCCATTCACATATAAAGTGGGAGGGAGAGGATCCTATTTTAATAAAAGGAGCAGAAGGAAGAAGGACCGAGTAATTTATTGTCTGAGGGGACGTTAAAGGAAATGGTTCAGAGCCTTTTTTCTGCCTTCCCTTCCCACTTCCAATGTTCAAGTAAGTTCCATCACCTACCCAACCTTTATTTTTAAAAACAGTTGGGAATATTGCAACCTGATCTGCAAGTTACAGAAAGGGGGCGGAGTTGCTGTTAGCTAGTTAATGCATGGGAATTTTGGACTAACTCGCCTTAGAATCTCTATAGCCTACAGTGTGGTTTCCTGCTCCTCCCCTTCCTTCCCCCTCCCCCCCTCTCTGACTTTCCACCATTGCTGGGAGCACATGTGCTTGCTCTTGCTCCTGCCAATGTTATAGAACACAAAGAAATGGACTGAACAAACTCTTGTTTGAAACTCTGCAGTGTACCAGCATTTACATGTAAGAATATTGTGATTAAACCATTTTACCTTTTCTTCACTAAAGAAGGATGTGGTCTCTTTTTATTTTAGCCTTGTGTGTAAACGCTCATTCTGTTTTTTGCTCTGCTAACTGCCCTTTTAACAGGAGGCAGCAATACCAAATAATTGCCATCAAAAACCACATAAAATATAGTTGGCCTGGATCAGACCAACAGCCCATCTAATCCAGCATTCTTTTCACACAGTGGCCACCCAGATAGCCATAGGAAGCCCACAAACAGGACATGAGTGAAATAGCAGGCTTCTGTTCATGCTCCCCAGCAACTGGTATAGTGACATACTGACCTCATCTTGATGAGTGGAAAGCCCCAGGGTGGATCCACAGTGACACTAGGTCATTTATATAACGCAGCAGCCATCCCAAAGAGATCCCGGGGCTTTCCCCTGAAGCTCTGGTTTTAAAAAGTTGGGGACATACCCCGATATTTTTCACTTGGAGTGAGACGACGATGGCATCTGCCATCTGTTGCCTTGCTCCGGAGCTGCGGTGGAGGAGTGCCTCAGCCGGCAGTGACTCCTGATTGGTCACCATCAGCTGGACATGGGAGGGGCGAGCCAGCGAGCCGAATGGCCGCTGGAACATCTCTGCAGGCCAACAGAGCAACACAGTCAAAGAAAAATGTAAAAACATTTTTTAAAGAACTGTAGCGAGACACTGGTGTGCCAGGACAGGGGCGGCTAAGTGAGCTGGATGGCCCACTGGGCCGCCTCTGCAGAGCTTCACATTAAAAGAAAAATGTTTTTTTAAAAAATGGAGCGAGGTGTGGACTCCCCCTCCACAACTGCTTTCTCTTTGGTAGCAGGGAGGAGGGGGAGAGAAACAACCAGGGGGGAACGGGGCACCAGGGGGGCAGCCCATCCTCCTCCCTGTGAGGTTTCAAACCCCACATTTGCGCTCCTTGCTGTGGGGACTACCTGGCAGGAGCGCAAGTGCGGGTCTCGAGACGCCAATGTATAGACATGGTCACCGTCTCTGATACTGGAAGCAATGATACTGGAGCCATGCATATATAGCCTCCGTTAGGAGGCCTTGCCTTCTTCAACCATCAACCATTAATTCAGCGCTAATTTTCACAAAACCATTATTATACAACCAAGCCAGCATGGCATTAAAAATGCCTGTTAAAATGAACATGGAATTCTTCAAGAAGATGGATTCTACACTTTTCTCAGTTAAAACAACATCACTTTCTGTTTAAAATGTGTACATTTTGTATGCTATTTTTCCTCCAAAGAAGCTTAGAGCACCATATCTGGGCAGAGGGGAGGGAGGGTGGCTCAGACTCCCATCTAGAGGCTAGCCATCTCCACACCTGCTTAATCTACAAAGGTGGAGCTACGTTATGTGTTTTCGGAGGAGGTTTTAGGAGTTTCCCTCCAGTCGACGTAGACATGCCCAAATATTTTGTGTTTAGAAGGCATAATGACAAAAAAAGAAAACCTCAAATCCTCTACATTTGACCGAGCTACTTCGGCCAATTACCTTCGGTATACAATGCTTCATTTGGCACTTCCACTGCAGGCAACTGAATTATTTCTTTTAAAAATCACTTCTTATACTTTTGCAAGAGGCTATTTACTCTATCTAAAGGGTCAGGGCTTCAAACGTTACACCTTTGCTCAGTGGTGGATTCCCCTTATATTTAATATAAACCATGTTAATATTTGGTCTTACATATTAATGGCTATGTGATTTTTTAAACATCTTTTGTTGTTCCAATATTTTTATAGATAATTTGGATGAAATCTGGTTCTCATATAATGTTAACCTATGGTTTATTTAAACCATGGCTTGTTGCCCTACATAGGATTTCTCTGGCAGACAATTGAACAAACCCTGGGTTGTCTGTTTCCCTCCTCCTTTGCCCACTCCCTCTCTGTATCCTAAATGCTTTTGCAACACTACAGTAGTTCCATTTGAAGAGGCTGGTTCCTTTTACTGCTTTTGCCTGCTGCCTCTGTAGCCTGGCAAAACAACCCATGAACAACCTACAATCCGGGGTTTGCATGTAATGACAACCCATGATTTAAACAACATCCAGTTCCCAAGAAGGAACCCAACAACAAACCATGTGTTCTCTTCGTGGGTTGTTTGTGGTTAACAACCCATAGTTAAACTATAGTTCTGAGTTCACACATAACACTCACCCATGATTCAACAAACCTTTGTTAATTAAACCATGGTTTGTTGTTAAATGTGAACCAGGTCATTCTCTAGAGGTCCCCCTGGCCTCTAGAGGTCACTGGAAAGTCACTCAGCTGGTCCACTGAGTCCAGTCTTCACCATAATAACTTGTTGGTACCACCTACATATTTACAAAGTACAAAAAGCCTTTATAGACTTGGCTGAATAGGGTGAGATGTGCCTTAGAATCCAACCATGCCAGAACATGGGAAGCTAAAACAATTTAAATATATATATTCTTATAGAACACTGCTTCTGCTGCCCTGATACTTTTATCATCTGGTGTTCTCTGGGGGCCATTTGGGGCCGGGGGCTGGGCTAGGGGGCCCTGGACTTTGGCCCCAAGGTCTAGCCTTAGCAGCACCACTGATCTTCAGTTACAAGACCATATTTTAATGGTCTATAACTTCAGGTCTGTTTACAGGAAGCCTCTCTGACAGGTAGTAAAGTTGGAATCAAAATGCTACCTTTAATGTCCTCTGTGATAATGCATAATACATGCTATTTAAATCGCCCTTTTGTAATGTGAAATGCCTTTAGCTAATACGCCATTTAACGTGAGTTAAGTAAAACAGGAATTAGCAAAATTCCAGCAGCTTGTTTAAATGATAAGAAACCATTTTAAGGATGGGATCTCCTAGGGAGTACAGAAAAACCTGCAGCTGAAGGCAAGCAAGTCCGGATATGTAACTCGGCACAGGCATAAACAGGAAATGGAGCAGCTTGCATTTGGATTGACAATCTGGCTCCAAGGGCTCATCTAAAGGCATAAGTTGTGACCTCTGTCAAGCATGAATACAGGGCTTTGCAACAGTTTGACACCTTGAAGGTACAGGCCTCACATAAAACAAATGGCAGCAAGCAAAACTGGACCTCAGTAAGCACAGAGAACCCACTTACTGCAGAATGGATCTATTGTACTTATTAATGAACAAGAATAAACAAAGTCACATTATACTATGCGGTACCCCCTGACAAGCACTCTCATCCCATTTCCGCTCGTTTTTGTTTTATCCTAGTTGCTGTCTTTCTTTGAATCTTCACACTTTCTTAGGGTGACCATATCTGGGATGGATAGGAGGGAGCTTCCTCCCTGCCACCTTAAAGGCCCCAGTTGGAACGGAGGAGGGGAAAGTGTGTCATTCCCGCTGCCCCCCTGCTCCAATTGGGCACTTTTCTATAATGTCTGGGAATGATACGCTTTCCCCTTTAAGGCCCTGATTGGAGCAGTGTGAGGGAGGGAATGACATGTTCCCCACCACCATCTTAAAGGCCCCAGTTGGAGCGGAGGAGTGGAAGGCGCATCATTCCTTCCCGCCATGCTAATGGCAGCGTTTAAGGGGAAAGCTTGTCTTTCCAGGACATTATAACAAATTACAGAAAACCCCCCTCTGACATACAGGATAGAACAAAAACCAGGACAAATCCAGGGAAATCCTGTTAGTTGGTCACCCTACTGACTTTCTCAAACACATTTCTACTCTGGTTGTCTTAAATAACATAGGCTGCAATCCGATGGATTTTTAGCAAAATAAAAAATATAAAATGGGAAAGCTGAGAATTGTAGGACTTTTTCTGTCTAAACATGCAAAGGATTGCACCCTTTCTGAAATAGCACCCAGACACACATGCACTAAATTTGATGCCATGAACTGGGAAAAGGGGGGAGGGGGCAAGCTGGCATTATGAAGCAGCTATTTTCTGAAATCATAATGTAGTCAGGTCTGCTAAAAGAAATGTGGTGAATGGCTGTGAATTGTGAACAGGTGCATTGATAAAAACAAATTTGGAATTTTAAAAAAATTAAGGAAAAGGCTCTTATAATGTAAGAACACAGGAAGCTGGGCAATATAGAGGGAGGAAGACCAGTGGTCTCACTCGGTATAAAGCAGTGTGCTATGTTCTTTCATTATAAGAGCCTTTTCTTTTATTTATTTATTTATCTATCTAAATTCTGTTTCTGTTTTTGATTGGCAGCAGCTCTCTGGGGTTTCATACAGAGGTCTTTCCCAGTTTTACATGGGGATGCCAGGGACTGAACCTGGGAACTTCCATATGACAAAGCATGTGCTCTTCTATGGTCCATCCTCAAAGAGAAAGGGTGGGACAATGGGCTGCAAGAGGAACAGCAAGAGACATCTGTCCACATAAATGACAGGGGTACTTGAGGTCCTAGTGTTCATACTCTCAGGGCTGGACTTTAGGTAGCTAGCAGCAGAACCATTAGCAAAATAAGTAAATGCTCTTTGGGCCACTCTCTTGCATTATTGGCTTCCCTTCTATTTTCCCCCCAGTGTAGGCCTCGATGACAGGGGTACTTGAGGTCCTAGTGTTCATACTCTCAGAGCTGGACTTTAGGTAGCTAGCAGCAGAACACTTCGATGATACACACGCTGCTGTTTGCAAGAATGGTGGAGTCGGGAGTAAAGTTTGCAAAGGGGGTCTGTTAAATGGAAATCTGAAGAAAAGAAGGATTGAAAATATTTGAGAGTAAGCAATTAGCATACAATGACCCATTTCCTGCTGTTCTAATGTTCTATAGCACGTACAGTGAAAGCATTTTCATACCGCTATTTTAACACATAAGCAACAATAGTTTACAAAGGCATTCTGTAGGCAGAGGATGGAGCTGAGCAGCTCAGAGGTGACACAATATAAACCTTCGCCACATGAAATACTGGAAGTTGATGTAAACAGCTTTTAATAGCATTGAACATTTGTTCACTTTGTTTAGCCCATCTGGATGTTCCATTGTGCTCCGTTCAACACTGACTGCCGTCGGGTGACAGCTGATATATGTTAAGTACAAGCAAAGTGCCGCAGCCCATTTGAGGGACCCTCAGGAGAACGTTTACTGTTTTGTGAAATATTCTGTCAGCCCAGCTACAGCGTCGCCTGCATCCTTAATGGCTTCATGCCAAAGTCTTCTGGTATTATTATTATTATTATTATTACTATTATTATTATAAGGAGAGTTTAGCTTTTACTGTTTGTAAGATTAGGCAAACTGTGCCAAAGTTCTTCCAAGCAACTCGGAGAGTATCAGCTGACGGGAATGGTTTTCAGTATGGATCAAAGAATAAAGAAAGGCACTCATTCCAAGAGACTCTGGCTCATTTGATATGTAACCAGCCCTACAAATCAAGCTGTCAGAAAGCAACAAAAGAACAATTTAGTAATAAATAAAGCAATGTTCGTGTATTGTAAGAAAGGAGGAAATTAATATTTTAAAACTTGTAGACTGTTCCATCTGCACAAGACAATGTGCTGCATCGTATTTTTATAACATTATAACCTTATGCAGCCCCCAAAAGCTCTGGTCAGCAACTCGTTTTTTCCGGAAAGCTGCTGTATGTAGGGAAGTGGTGGACTGACACCTTCATTTCAATCCCTGCAAAGGTACTGCACTTTCTTCATACCTGAAATATGTGGGGTCAGATTTGGCCCGCCAGCATCCAGTTACTGCATCCATATCGACTTCACAGAAGGATTGAGAATTTAAGAATTATGTAGTGTTCCATGATCCTTGTACAAAAAAGGAGTCATGACAGGAAGAAATTACTATTACAGCTATTATTATATTATGCATGTACTACTGTTATATTTTGCCCTTCCTGCAAACAGCTCAGGAGTACATTGCTACACACACACACACATACTTTACAATGCCAGGCCCAGCATCAAGCATAGGCATGCTTGGGCCCTCACCCCAAGGCCCACTAATAACAGCACTCTGGAGTTGCTGCTCCTGTTCACCACTACAGCCTACTATGTTCACCTGCCACTTGCTCTGGCCTAGACAACAGAGTAAGGAGGAGGAGCAAAAGACGCCACTGTCTGCTGGTTCACTGGCTGTTTAGCAAACAAGTGGTAGCAACTATGACAATGAGGATGAGGAATAATAGCAGCTGCCGGCAATGGTGACGGTGAGAAAGCAGACTCACCAAGGGAGGGACCAATTAAGGGTATCTTGTTCAAGGGCCCTTCAAAAAGCTGGAGCCAGCCCTGTACAATGTAATTCAAAATAACTGCTGACCATTCCAAACGTTCTGAGAAAGTATATCTGGAGTAACTGTATCAAAACATGTTAGAGAAGTAGTTCAAAGGGGCTCATCCATTCTAGTCCCCTCCCCTTCTACAAAAACCTTCACTAGCTCATTTTCTGCTCTGAAAATTCCAACCGAGACTGGGTCACACATGTTTTTATTTTATTTATTTACTATTGAACAGAGCTGGCTATGCACGGGTTGGAATAACCCCTAGTTTGATACAGTGGGGCCTTCAAGCAGATGTACACCGAAACATTGGAAGGGTGAACCCCATAGCCCATGAGAGAGGGGTCGGTCCAGTCCAGTCCGCCGAGGGTGGGCTGTCCCTCAGCAGGGGGGAGGGGCCAGGTAGATAAAACCGTCCCTCAGCCTGCTAATCTACCCTGCCTCCAAATTATATGGTATGCAAAGCTGCATGCTAGTTAAGGAAATCTCCTGCTAGTGGCTAAAGATGTTACTGCAGGCTTCAACCACACAGACATATTTAAATTAATTAAAATTAATTAATGCATTTGAAAAACAAAATAACCCCAAGGTGTATGCCCCTAAAGTCCTTTTAGTATGCATGCCAAGTTGTAGGGGACTGGGTTTTACAGCCCTGGCACTATGATGTTGACAGACAGACAGACAACTTCTTTTATTATTATAGATTTAAAATACTTATGCCATCCTTCATCGTATTTAGGATTTCAAGATAGTGCATAACCAATTTGTCTCTTAAGATACGTATAGTAATAAAAGCAATAGTTCAAAAAACCTTACTGGGACAACACAAATATATTGTCATAGCACGTTCATTTTGCCCCATCATCTCAGAAATTAGTTCACACATTCAACTGCAAGTCCTCAAAGCCCTTTTCAGACATTCAGTTGAACACACATGAATGGATGATGGTAACAAACTTTTGGTGAAGGGGTGAAGGGGTATGTGAAGGGGTATGCACATATAGGGCTCTCTTCTGTTTTTCAGAGTTCATGATTGTTTGGAAGAGACCTCACATTTGTACAGATATATGTGGGTGTGGCTCTATTCACAGCTTCAAATGTGCCCATGAATGTTGGGGGTGGTACTGTCTACCACTGCAATCCTGGTTCTCCTCCCATGTGTATGCAGCCTGTACGCTACAAAGGTATGAATAGGATTCAAATGTATATGCATCAAGTACAGAAAAATCAAGGGATGTATGTACATGAGTGAACTAGGCCTGAGTAACTTAAAGACCTGCTTGATCCTATACCATCTGTTTTTAGCATCTGGAGCCAATGTGGTAACAACCTTCTATGACAAATTATCCCTTTTAGGGTCAGTATCCTGTTGCAAACATGGTAATAAATGTAGGGATACACTTTGGGCAGAATCCAATGGGGCACTCACAAATCTGGTTGGCAGTTGGTCAGCAGAACCCCCTTATGTGAGCTCCCTTTACCAGCACCCTTCTAGAAAGGAAGTTGCTTGCACAATGGAATGAGTGGGACGTAAGACAATCAGCTGGAGCATAAGCACCCCATTGGATTCTGCCCACAATTAGGGTGGCCAGGTATCCTACTGTACAAAGGACAGTTTGAAGGAATGTTGGAGGGCAGTCTTCTGTTTGAGCGGGTTCTCTATTTGAAGGGCTCTCTAGTCCAAATCAAGTTTAAAGAACTATAAAAAAGAAGAGCAAGGGCCTTGAATTTTCCTATCAACCATTAGCATTTGGACAGCAAATTCCACAGCCTCACAGGTTACCTGGTCACAGCCTTTCCCACTAGCATGAAATTATAGTCATTATTTCTAACTTTGCATCTACACACATGAATTAGCATATGCAAATGTTATGCAAATTTGGGAAGGGTGATGCATTTCCTCTTTTGGGGCAACGCATAAATGGCCACCCTAAGCACTTAGTTATTTGCCTCTCACTAGTTTTCCCAATGGGATATAATAAAACTATCGTGATGAATAAAGTAAGCTAAGAAACAACTCTTTAATTGCTTTCTGAACTAAACATGTTTCCAAAGAGATACCTTTTAATAAGCTTCAGATGAAGCAATTAATCAAGCCTCTTTTTAAAGTTTGCCAGTGCTTGGACATTCGTTGTACTTCTTTATTTTCATGTATCCTGACTTTCTTCCAAGGACCTCAAGTCAGGGTGGTATATATGGAGCCATCCTATGATTTTTTTCACAACAACCCTGTGAAGTCTTTTAGGCTTAGACAATGACTTGCCCAAAGCCACCACCAGTGAACTTTGTGGTTGAACAGGGTTTTGAATCCAGTCCCCATGGCCCCTGTCCAATATCATATCCACTACACCACAGAATAATTATTAAGGAATCTCAACAAGTATATTCCAACAATTATGTAACATCTTCCAGGTCTAGATCTCCACTACTCCTTTATATTGGTATTGAAGTGCACTGATGACTGCTAGGGCAATTCAACACCATTAAAAAGTAGTAGTGGAGTGCTTTCATGGTGGTATACCCTGCTTTTTCTTCCACATTTGTAATGATTCAGCACAAGGTGTAGATCTGGCCCAGAGATTAGGATTTCAATTCCCTTGATGCACATAGTCACGTCCTCCTTCCCCCTTGACTGTCTTTCTTGCTTCCTATCTTCCTTCCGTGCATGTTTAGCAAAGAATTAGTGTGCTTAATTTGTGTTATTTACGATCCTGAAAAACGCATTCAACTGTATGATACATATATAAAAGTACAACGTACCACTGCAATTGTTAAAGTACTAAAATCTCTAAGACATATCACATTTTAACAAAAATCCAAAGGAATGGCCAATTCAATTCCATATCTAAATAAAAGCCAACCTTCCCCCCTCCCTTTCTGTTTATGTGGACCTTGCATTGTAAAATAATGTGGGATGCACCTCTACTTGCAATTTTAAGGTAGATGAAGATTCATAGCATGATTCAGGTGCAAAATCTCATGCTTCTCTTTGTTTCATATAGGGGTTGCTCAAAGGGTTGTAAATTAATGCTGGGGGTGGGGGGAATTCTAAAGCATCCGAGTCCCAAATTGTCTATCTAAATGGAGCACAGGCTGCACTGCCATCACATCACAGAGGATTTAGTTACTGCTGACTAGAGTATACCAATCAAATTAATGGAAGCTGAAGCTTTCCATTTACTTACAAGGCAGGATCTATCTACACATTTCTCTGTATCGCTCCGAAGCTGAACTTCAGGTATTTTGTACTTTCTTTCTTTCACTTCCTCTAATTCAGCCTTCCCCAACCAGGTGCACTGCAGATGTGTTGGACTACAGCTCCCATCATGCCCAACCAGAATGGCTGACAGTGCTCTAATTCCTTCCCAGTTTATCTTGTGTGCATGACTATGAGTAGGAAACTCTACCGGAGCAAATTTCCACTGTCGCCAGTGTTTTAATGCCAATCATGGTATTGTGTTAGATGTTTAATACCAGATGCTATTTAAAAAAGAACACTTCGTGTAAATACCTTGTGATAAAGCCTGATCTTATGCATGAGTTCAGTGTAAGCCCTGCTGAATCCATGCGCAAGATCAAGATGTCTATATAATATGTGCATTCGACTGCAGTTATAATGCCTTTTTAAAAAGTCAAATGTGGCAAATATACACGATAAAATATCTGATGTGAATTACGGTGCAACCCCTTAGTTGGCTTGACTTCAAAAGCTACCCAGATCTTTCTTGACATAGTTACCACAAAACCTGAAGAATATAAGAAAATCTAGGAGATACATGTAAAAATATCTCTACTTTTGAAATGCATCGCATCTTTTGCATGAATAAGATTATTGGATTTATGGCTTTATCGGAACTAAGTTTATTTGCATGTCAGTCTCTTGCCTTTCTGGTCTACCATAACATTTTATGCTTTAAAAATAAAAGTGACTAGACTTGCCCTTTGAAGGAAATTACTACCATAAAAGAGGACGTGTATTCAGTGACGCTGAAGTTGCCCGACAGCTGATAGATGTTGGTACTGTAAAACTGATTGCCACCTAGTTGGTTTGGGGGGGGGGGGGGGGAGTTGGTGTTTTTTTTTAAGCAAAGATGCTAATTCTGCTGATTAAGATATTGTTTTTCCCCTCTTGTGCCCTATTCATTATGCAAAGCTGCAGAATATGAAGTGTGGTGTGTGATCCGGGCAATCTAATGATCTCCCACACCTGCTCATCTGGTACAATTTTAATTAACACTCCAAGGAGGTTTGTCAAGAGTAATCAAAAACATTGTCGCTTATAAAGCTGTGGCAAGAAATCAATAGTTTTCATCAGAAAAGGTAAGGTCTGGCATAACTGAACCATTTAATTGCTTCATTCCAATAAACAAAAAAACCCTGCACATTTTAATGACTTGATTCTGGAGATCGATATCAAGCCGCATATTGCATTAAACAGCAACATGTGGTGGGACGTTCGGAGTCATTTCCATTCAGGAGGCTGCATCCCTCTTTTTTATTTTCATCCCGAATGGCAATGGGTTGCTGAGCCTATGCAGTGCTATGATTTATATCAAATGAGTGACCTCTAGGGCTGTAAGACTCGAACGGGTGACTAGTTCTCAATGGTAAGCTACTGGCACTTGACAAAGTGCCTGGAGCAGAATGAATTTACTTCTCTTTTCCTCAATCATCAACAGGCTGTGCCCTGACCCCCATACTGACTCCTATAACAAGATCCCCTGTCTGGGACTGAAAAATTTACTGTCATGTCTACTTCTCATTGAGCTCAAGTGAGTACTTCTGTCACCTTCAGTGAACTGAGTCTGTAAAAGATTTAACTAAACACCAGTCGCACTTTAAAAACTAAGTAAGTACATCTCATATAACAAAGATAACCTTTGAGCACATCACTTCTTAAGAGCCACTTTGTAGCTACCGGTGTTGGCAACGCCAGACCTATTATGATTGCTTTGTTCTGCCTTTCTGTACATGCATGCATGGCAATAATTTACTCAAGAGTAATTGTTTTGAAGGAAATGGGAGTTGCAGTCGGGATCTGTAAAAGCTCCTGCATATGGAATTTAAGATTGTTTCAATATACAGTGCATTTTAATGCCAAAACACAATAAAAACTTTTCTGGTTCTTAATGGATAGGGTAAAGCTAAAATGCTAGTGTTTGATTTAAAGCATTTCATTTGCTAGGGATGCTATTTTATAGTTGTTTTAAATATATACCTACCTCAAGTCTCAGGATGGAAATCTAATGCTGAAAGTCATATCCTCATTCTTGAACTTGTGCATACCATCAGGTCAGCAAGTTCAGAATTGCAGCCATAGAATGAGAACCTAAAAGGAGTTAAACTGAAAATCTCAAACTACCTGCTTTGGAGTAACCCTATTTAAACCTATAGGACTACTTCAGAAATTAATGGTTGGAGGCTGTATCTTAACTAGATTTTGATTACATAAACCAGTGTAGATTTAAAATAAAATGAAACAAATAACTCATTTCATGTTGTAGTTTAAATGCATAAAATTAGTGTATAATAACATTTAACTCCAGAGATTTTTTTAAAAAATGATTAAGGTTGAAGTTTCAATGACTTTGAAACTATCTAGCTTCCCTGAACTCAAAGTAAAATATACTAATATATACCTTTTCTAGTATAAATGCAATATGGAAATATATTTTAAATATATTTGGCACACTATATTTTGTATACATATGATATGCTAGGCAGAATGGGTCAAATGTGCACTCATGGACCGAAATTACTCTTTTATGAACTTTGTGTTATCATTTGCAATAGCTCTGAAAAGGGTTAGTTATCCATTTCCCCCTATTTCAACAAGTAATAGAAGAGAGTACATAAAAGCAAGCCACAGATGTAAAACACATGAACCTACCACAATACTGTTTGTGTTATTTAATAATTTTAACTAGGCTGTTTAAAGTCATAAAAATTAAAAGTTCAAGAACCCTCCCCACATCAACAATAAGGCAATTAAATGAGTGACATTTGATGTTTTATTCCAACCTCTCAGTAAAGCCTTACACCAAATTTTCACTCCCTCTTTAATTTTCAATTCTTCTGCCCTCCCTGCTTCATAGCTCCTAGCTATTGGCTTTTACAATCTGTCCCTAGAGAGCCAGGAGTTATTACCCCTGTCGATGGAAGAGAAAGGGATGTTATTCCCTTGTCACCCTCTTCGGCTCCAGCAGATTCCTAGCTCTGATCTATAGCCTTCATTGGAGAAAAGCGTCTGACGCGCTGTTAGTTCTCAGCCCTGTCAGATCCATCTACCTATGCTACCAGCATTACTTACTGGAGTTGGAATGACACTCAAGAAGACTCACAGGACTCAGACCAAAGGATTTCAGAAAGAAAATTCCACACGGAACACTTTCTAGTAGTAAGTGGAATGTCAGTTGAGCAACACAGCAATAAAAAAATCAGCAGCGAAAGACACATTCAGCATATGTAAATGTAGCAAAACAGTCGTTGAAACTAACTCCTGGGCAGCTGGGAAACTGTTTATCGTCTGAGACACGATTTTCAGAGCTATTTTTTTTAACGATTTATGTCCAGTTTCTATGCTGCTGCTTCCCAAAGCTCAAGGCAGTTAGCAACAGCTTAAGACAAAAAATGTATTAGTAGTAGTAGTAGTAATCTACCCCATGCATTTTACATATATGTGGCAATTAATGTTGAAAGTTTGGAGAATGTCAATATTCATATATGAATATGGTAATTTCTGTTGAATTTCATGAGACACACACAAACACCCCTGCAAAAAAAAAAGGTAAGTATTTCCTCAGGTTTTGGACATAGGCAAGTTAATGCTGATGTTGACATTCAGGTGACAGTCAGCATTCATCAGTATTTCTGAGTTTTCAGAGACTCATACAATTTAAATGAAATTGTCAGTATTCACATGTGAATTAGGGTATTAAATGTGGACATTAATTGTAGTATGTACAGCATACAGAATTTAAAATTACCCTGCTATACCTGCTTAACTCTGGCCAAAATTAGGAATTCTACAGAACCTCTGGAAAGCATAGATGCTTGGACTGTGATGGGCCTCTAGAGGAAGAGAGTTCCATTACTAAGGAGCAACTACAAAGATTGCCTCTCATATGCCAAATACCCCACATATTGGAGGAACTCTCTCTAAGTAAAAGTACCATGTTTGTCTTCATATTCTCTGAATTGCTTACATCATTTTTACCTGCCAGCTATGAGACCTGGATCAGTACTGTGATAGCTGGAGTGGGGGAGGAAGGAAGGAAGGTCAATATCATGTTGAAATCAATATTTGTGCTACCTCTGATACACACACACACATTGGGAATAGGTTGATTTTAATTCCTGAACCAAACATATCTTCTCTGTAGCCAATGAGAAAGATAAGCATGTGCTCATACTTAATGTTTTAGAGGTAATATTGTCATGAAGAGCTGTGCTACAACAATTTCCTTAACAGGCTTGACTAAGGGCCTATCTAAACTACTGCTTTAAAACGGTATATAACAGTTTTAAACTGGTTAATTAACCGGTTTAAAACTGTTATAAACCGTTTTAAAGCATTAGTGTAGATAGGCTAACTGCACATTCCTTGGCTGCCATGGATAAGTGTAAAACTTAACGACGGGCACAGATTTCAGCATCCTGAAGATCTCAGTGTTCATGTTTTTTAAAAAGCACGTTTCTAGAACCTATGACTACTTTTTGTTTCTTAAGATTGCAATGCTATACCCACTTACTTAGGATGCTATTTTTATTTTTATTTACTTCGTTTATATGTTTTTAATCTGCCCAATAATACGCTTTACTTCTGAGTAGACATATATAGGATTGCACTGTATGCATTTTTAATTTGGAAATTCTTTGCAGCGAATAGGGGGCTTTGAGAAGCCCTTCCAGCCCTTGAAATCGCTATATGGAGGGTCAGGGGACTCTGCTAAATGGTGTGGGGGAGGGGGGATCCCCAAAACTTAGGAAGAAGCACCTTCCATGAGTGGAACCCTTCTGTCAATGAAAGGCAGATTATGGATCCAATCCATTATGATCTAGCAGTTTTATTTTCAACCACAAACATAGAACTTCCCTTTTTCACTGGCACTGCACACTGCTGATATTTTTATTTTAACTGAACTATCCACCACAGCCCCAAGTTCCCTTTGCTAGATTATCTCAACCAGTTCAGATCCCACTAACCATATATGGGACTTTTTTCCCCATTGTGCATTGGTAATTTAATAATGTATTAATTTTATATGTTTTTAATCAGTTTTATGTATTTTATGTCATTTGTATTGATGTTGTTCCCCACCTTAATCCTGAGGGAGAGGCGGGTAAGAAAGAAGAAGAAGAAGAAGAAGAAGAAGAAGAAGAAGAAGAAGAAGAGCTGAACCAAAACCTGATGCCAGATCAGGAACG
Organism: Anniella stebbinsi; assembly: GCA_029215795.1. Taxonomy (NCBI): domain Eukaryota; kingdom Metazoa; phylum Chordata; class Lepidosauria; order Squamata; family Anniellidae; genus Anniella; species Anniella stebbinsi. The sequence continues at coordinate 109,773,012 of JARDYH010000004.1, read as the reverse complement.
TATTAATTTAAACCACATTTTCACAAATGTTTCTTCTTCACAGGAACCTACCTGTAAATGTATAATAAAATTAATGCAAGAATAATGCAATTGCAATAGATTATCTGGTTTGACCAGAATATACTAATATTAGAGTTGCATCTCCTCCTTCCTCCAGGAATCTTGGGGCAGTTTACATAGAGTTATATAATCTTATCTTCCTAACAACCCTGTGAGCTGAGAGTGACTTATTCAGAAGCACTCAGGAAGTGGTTCATGCAGGGCCGGCCCTAAGATAAACTGCGCCCTGGGAGAGGAGTGCCTTTGGTGCCCCCATGTGGACAGCTTTGGTGCCCCATTCAGCTCAGCTTGGTACCATCCAGATGTGTTGGATTACAATTCCCATCATCCCTAGCCATGGGTGGGGATGATGGGAGATGGTAATCCAACCTATCTGGAGACCATCAGGACGGGGAAGGGCGTGAATCACTAGTACACCACACTGTCTATTAATAATGAATAGAAGCCATTTTACTGGGAAATTATGAAGTCTCTCCCTCTCTGCTTTCTATCTCAAAGTTTCACTTATATTTGTCCATTTAACTATGTTAAGGACATTCTATATTCTTAAAATCCATCCAGCAATGGCACTTACTAGGCCTCAGAGGACGTTGACTTTATGTTTCAGTTCTTGCTGTGGTTAACAAGTTCACTAGTTATTTATTACATTCTTATTCAGCTTTTCAGCCAAAGAGATTGTCTCCCAAAGCAAATCACAGTAACTGAAAGTGAATGCGTATCATTCCATGTCCTCCTTATCCAAAATATATAGCCAAGTGAAATAGCAGCTGGATCCAATGACAAGTAATATCTTGAATACCATTCAAAACTGATTGTCCAAGAATTAAATCTTTTTACTTACCTACCAGCAATAATTGTGGTGAACCGCCCAGAGAGTTTTTGGCTATAACAAGAAAGGAAATTCAGTTGCTGCCACACAACATTCCCAACACCGATTAACCACTCTAGGGTAGACTTATTTTAATCTTATTGGCACTGAAAATAATCTGCAAACCATTTTGTAACACTTATCTTTCAATTTGACAGAAATTGATAGAAATTTCTATTTATTTTTTAAAACATCAACCAAAAGGTATTTTGCACATTTTTACAGTTTCTGATCCAGCCACTTGGCTGAACAGGCTTACTTTTAAATGGAAAATGCTTGCCTGTTTTGCCAGGTGAGTTGGCCATAATAAAATCCTCCCGAGACACCAATATCTTTGCATATGCTTCTTGGTCAACATCACTTATAAGCTGTCTATGAGCTGGATCAGATCCTACATTTTACTTAGTTCCACTCCCTTGCATATGGTGGGAAACAAGAGCGTGCCTCCCACTTTGTCCTCCTGAGACGCCTGTCCTGCCTCTAACATCACTGGATGCACATGTATGAGCGTAATGGTCTTAAAGGCATTTGTGAATAAAATCCAATGTGTATAGGCCTAAATCACACAGCTGATTCCCAGGTTTCATCTGGGATATTGACCACCTCATTTGAGCCTGCTGCCTGCATTAGATTTTAGGCATGTACACCTATAAGAATGTGATAACCATGCCTGAACATCTCGTGGTGTTGGAGATCAGACAAACTAGGTAGACATATAGGAAGGGGGGCGATCACCACCATGCATAAAGGAATGGATCTGGGTAAGGGGGTTGTCCAAACCATCCCTAAAACTCTAGCCCAGGGACAGACAGAAGGTAGACTGGGAATCTGCTGGTAGATCACCAGGTGATCTGCAATAGATCTCCAAGGGTTTCCAACTCCCAACACTTAAACAAGCGCAAATAAAACTGCAAGGGGGGGAATCCTCAGCCCTAGCTAGCCTTGTGCTAATTGCTTATGAATCAGCTGCAGTGCTTCTGACCATGTCATTATTCAACTCTGCTGGCCATGCAGATTTTTATATATCCCAGGATTTGGTTTACTAATGCAGTAGATAATTGACTCCACCCTCTGAGCCACCATTTTCTGTCTGCCTCTGGTCAGTAAAAAACAGCATTTCAGTAAAAGCAAAAAAACAACCCACCCAATGTAAAATAGCAGTCAACATAAAGACAGGTTTAGGATCCAGACATTGCTGTCTTTCAGTCCCAGATTTTCTTCTTTTCAAAAGCATAGCACAGGCTAATACAAACCACTGTTTTAAAAGAAAGACGTTTAAATGCAAGATGAAATAATCTCATATTGTATGCAAATGAATGAGTGGAACCTTCCAGTAAATCACAAAGGTCCTTACAGCAAAACGTTGCAAAATAATATTTTTAAATACATGCAAAGATAACATGATTACAGCTGGAAAGTATGGGGAGCAAGAAACACAAATGCTATTAATTCCATGAGAAGCACGTGAGGGTCTTTAAACCTTGGAAAGGAACCTAAAATGCATTCTAAAACCTAAGTCCCAGCAGTAAAACCCTCCAGCAAGGTCATTGCATATTCAAATTGGTGCCAATTGATCATGTTATATAAATCGAGAATGATAATAGTTAAACAGTCAAGAGTCTATAATACTCTGAACTGTAAAATTATTATTCATTTACATGCCTCCGCGCCATCCTTCACTTCTCATCTACACAATCTCGCTGCAAGTCTCAAATATAATGCATCTGAGTGCTAAATTATCAAGTCTATCCACAACCAGAACATATCCTTTGTTGGTCCATTAAGACATCTAGATTAGGACAAGATTGTTCAAAGTCTTCCATCTAGCCTCCCACAAGGTAGGCAGAAAGGTTGGGTGGAAGAAGACTCAAGGACGTGCCCAAAAAAAATCTTTTTTTAATCAAGAGAAGGGAAGGAGGTAGAAACAAAGGAAATGTTATGCTGAAAAGAATGGGGGAGAAAAATGTCAAGGAATTAGGACAACACTGTAGGCAACAATCAGTTCTACAAGGCCATAAGAAGTGAAAGTGATAAGAATCAAGTGTAAGGCAGAGACAGAAAGGATATTAGTGGAAAATGCAGGGTATGTGGGGTGATTAAAGTGGAGGCATTCATATGGAAACATAAGATGCAAGGAGACCAAAGGGCAATGTTTGAGAAAATGGCATCCATTTGTTCAAAAGAAGGCCAGCAAAGCAGGAGCAAAGTTTGGATGTTGTTTTTTAACCACATCAGTAACCTGCATCCAGTTTTGGCCAGAGAAGCAGCGATTCTGAAAGCAGCAAGAGTGCTCCCAGCAAAAGTTCGGAATTAAAGGGTGAAGAGGAGGAGATGCACCAGCAGCTGAAATGAAAAATGCAGACAAAAGAATAAAATGTTGCAGGAGGGAGGAATGTCAGAAGCCCATTGCATTTCAGAAGCTATGCTGCACTGATTCTTGTTGAGGCCTAGCTGGTTTCCGGTCAATCTGGAGGGGTGTCTTGATGGTGTCGCTTTGCCACCCCTTCCCTCAAAACCCCACAGCATCGCAGCTGCGGGGTGAGAGCAGCAAATCTCCACAAGTAAAAGGGAGTGTGGGCCTTTCTGGACAGTGCCAGTGGCCATTCACCCCATCAAGCCCACCCTTTTCCCATCCTTACTACATGTTCCCCAACCTACCCTGGGCCTTGATCCCCCACTGAATGCCCCAGCCTCAATCCGAAGAGAGGTCACCACCGACAGACAGAGCAAAGAAGGGGGTGACCTCGGAGTAAAGGAAAATGCTGTGATAAGCCAGCGCAGCCACCATGGAGTATATAGGGCATATAGACAAGCCCCACATTGCAGACAAGGGCATAGCAGGCTAAATGGAGGGGAAATGCAAATTGCCTGACCAGTGTCAGGTACCTGCTACACTACACCATTTTTTTTCTTTCTTTCTTTTTTAAATAAGTTCCCTTTTACCCTTTGAAGCACCAGAACAGGAAGCTTTTAAACAATGCGGGCAGTATCCAAGTTGATACAAGGGCTAATGTAAATTTCATTGAGCTAGCGTAAGGGACCTCTACCATAACATAATAGTGTTAGCTGGAATAATGGGATTCCCTGAAAAGTTGGGAAAGGGGAGAGAAGAAGGGAAAAGGCTCTGCCCTCTTGATTCTAAAGAACATAATTTCAGAAAGTCTTGGAAATGAAAAGACAATTCCCAAAGTGCGCTTCAGGTTATCTCAGCTCTCTTGTCATAATAATCATAATGCTACGTAACATTTATATAGTTAACGTTTCAAGTGATTAGATTGCTTCTTGTGCATTATCCTAGTAATCCTTACAACGGACCTCTAAGGTAGACCAGTAATATTAGCCCCGTACTACAAGCCTACCTGATGATTTTGTGGTTGGCATGAGAACAGAACCAGAGACTTCCAGGTTCACAGCTCACATATGTAGCCACTACATTATGCCAGCTTTCCATCTTATAATTACGTATTTTGAGGATTGCTAATGCTGGGGATCCTAGTTAGCAGTGAGTGCCAGCTGGTGATGGAGGACTCGCCACACTTCACTGAATGACTGGAATTGCTTCCTGAAAATGAAGTACCATAAAAGACCAAGCAGTTGAAAAGCAGTGGAGGCTGGTGGCTTGAATTTGAGTGAGGCTGTGAATCCGCTCTGGGTCTCAGTCAGAACCAGACAGAATTCTAAAAGAACTAGTGAAAATGCTGAACCCCAAAGTGCAGTTTGGATGGCTCCTTTAGAGTTCCGACTCGTTCTGACTGAAAGCCAGAGCAGGTTCACAGCCCCACTGAAAGAGGAGCCACCAGCTTCCACTGTTTAAAATACAGATGGCCGACATGGCAAAAAAAAAAGTAAAACCAATCTACTAGCACAAGTGACCTCACATCTACCACACCCATGGAAAGGTTTTGCACCATGTGACCCAATCTCTACATTATGCTGATGGCACGCCTGCTGCCCTGATGCCAAACCACATCAGTTCCTCTTTGATACTAGGCTCATCACAATCAGTTGGTTCAGGCTGATCATTCATTCATTCATTCCAAGCATATAAATGCCATATTTTCTGCCAAACTTGCACTCAAAGCAACATATAAAAATACAACAAAACCGCATAATGTAACACCACAGATTAACATTTATTAAACACACACACACACACCCCAAAACCATTAGAGCCACATAATTTAATGGCGCTCCACCCCATTCCACTTCCCAGGTACAGAAACAAACCAGACCAGCAGGTGAATCTTACTTCAATTCGGGCAAGCGGGCCATGTTTTCCACCACACCTGAGACGGCAGGCTAATTTAGGAGGAGCAGGTAGGGCTGCATGGCACTCTGGCTGGCTCAGAGAAATGCTGCAGAGCCACGCATGTGCGCACACAAGGCATACTGGAGTGTGTAGCCAGGGCCTCCTGTTCCCTCAGGCAGAGGCCTTTCCTCACAGCGCTGTCTGTGCCACATTGGGAGAAGGTGACCGTGTGAGACAGGTAGCCAGCCCAGGCCAGCAAGCAAGCGTCACCATTTTCAGGCCACTAGCTCAGGAGGATGTGAACAGCCGGGAGACTGGGAGGGGTGCTCTGCTGCTGCCGCCAGCAATGGCTGTCTGATGCGGCTGTCTCACACTGACTAACTGTAGAACCAGCATAGGGGTGCTGTGTGAGTGGTCTCTGTATTTCTGACACATGTACTATTAAGCTCTGTATAAGGCTCAGGAGACCCGTTATTCTGGCTTGGAGCAGAAGCCTGATTTACACAGTGTGGATTGGCCAGCTCTTGGCTTAACCATAAAACAACTTCCTTACTTCTCAGAGCAGAGCTGTGGACAATGCTGACTGGCTAGCTCTCCTGTCAGTCACAAAGCCACCTTTCCCCACTCCTCGTACAGTTTTCAAAGTCAAGAAAAGAAACAGATGCTTCACAGAGACTTGGCTGGGAGATGACAGTGGACCGACATGGGCGCAGGCCCTCCCAGCTGGGTACTGTGTTAGTGAGCAGGTGAGGGAAAGTGGGCGGGGGGGGCGGAGTAGCTGTGGTCTATAGGGATAATCTTAACCTGACTAGACTTCCTGTTTGTGAACTGAATCACATCGAGTGTGTGTACCTGAGTCTGAAGACCAGGGATAGACTAGGGATTCTCTTAGTGTACCGGCCACCCCGCTGCCTATCAGACTCCCTGGCCGAGCTCACGGAACTGGTCTCGGAGCTGGTGTTGGATTCGCCCAGGCTTTTGGTCCTGGGCGACTTCAACATCCCATTCGAGACTGGTTTGTCAGGTGGAGCTCGGGAGTTCGTGGCATCCATGACAACCATGGGCCTATCCCAATTGGTCTCTGGACCCACACATTCAGCGGGTCACACCCTTGATGCTGTTTTCAGTTCCGAACAGAGGGATCTGTGGGCGGAGGTAACGAATACCTCCGTGTTGTCATGGACAGACCATTTTCTGGTTAGGGTTAGTATCACGGCTACCACCCGCCCCTGCAGGGGTGGTGGACCTATTAAGATGGTCCGCCCTCGAAGGCTGATGGATCCTTCTGGATTTCAGAAAGCCTTGGAGGGTTTTATGGCTGGTATCGTCGACGATCCTGTAGAAGCCCTGGTGGATAGATGGAATCGAGACCTAACTAGGGCTGTTGACACGATCGCCCCCAAACGTCCTCTCCGACCCGCTTCTAACAGGGCGCCCTGGTATACGGAAGACTCAGGGAGTTGAAGCGGAAAGGACGACAACTGGAGCGCTGATGGCGGAAAACTCGACTTCTATCCGACAAGACACGGCATAGAGAACATCTTCGTTCCTATGGGGTGGCAATACGTGCAGCGAAGAAAGCTTACTTCTCTGCTCGCATTGCGTCTGCGAATTCGCGTCCAGCGGAACTGTTCAGGGTGGTGAGGGGTCTAACCCGGGCACCTTCCCCCCTGAATCCGATTTTAGAGCCTTCGGCGGTTCGCTGTGATGCCTTTAACGATAATTTCACAGATAAAATATCTCGGATAAGAGCCGACTTAGATGCCGTCGTTATAGCAGAGGCTGACGATGGAGTGTCCGGCGACTCCGCGAGTAGAATTACACTGGATTGGTTTCAGTTGGTGAGTACCGAGGACGTGGACAAGCTGCTGGGACGAGTGAGGACGACGACTTGCCCTCTCAATCCCTGTCCTTCATGGCTGGTCGCCCAGGGAGGAGATGCGGTTAGATCGCAATTACAATATATTATTAATGCATGTCTCAGGGAGGGGACTTTCCCATCATGTTTAAAAGAAGCGGTGGTACGGCCGCTTCTAAAGAAGCCCTCCCTGGATCCCCTGGACTTTATTAACTACAGACCGGTATCAAACCTTCCATTCTTGGGCAAGGTGATCGAGAGGGCGGTTGCCTTTCAACTCCAAGTAGTCTTGGATGACACTGATTTTCTAGACCCATTTCAAACCGGCTTCAGGGCGGGATATGGAGTTGAGACTGCTATGGTCGCCTTAGTGGATGATCTACGCCTTAGTATTGACAGGGGGAGTGTGTCCCTGTTGGTACTTCTGGACCTCTCAGCGGCTTTCGATACCATTGACCATGGTATCCTTCTGGAATGCCTGAGGGGATTGGGAATCGGGGGCACTGTGCTTCAGTGGTTCCGGTCCTACCTCTCGGGCAGGTTCCAGATGGTGATGCTTGGGGATAGCTGCTCTGCAAAGAAGGAGCTGCTGTGTGGCGTACCGCAAGGTGCCATCCTTTCCCCAATGCTGTTTAACATTTATATGAAACCGTTGGGAGAGATCATCCGGAGGCATGGGGCAGGGTGGTATCAGTATGCTGATGACACCCAAATATATTTCTCTATGCCTTCGGTAACAGCGCCAGCTAAGGATAGTGTGTCTCCTCTGAATGAATGCTTGGAGGCGGTAATGGGTTGGATGAGGAAAAACAAACTGAAGCTGAATCCAGACAAGACGGAGGTGCTTGCTGTCAAAGGCCGCAACCTAGGTTTGGAGGTGTGTCAACCGGTTCTGGATGGGTTTACACTCCTCCTGAAAGACTGTGTTCGCAGCTTGTGTGCTCCTGGATCCGTCGCTCCAAATGACAGCCCAGATAGATGCGACGGCCAGGAGTGCCTACTATCAGCTTCAGCTGATACGCCAGCTGCGCCCCTTCCTAGAGTTGGAAGACCTAAAGATGATAGTGCACGCGCTGGTAACTTCGAGGCTCGACTTCTGCAATGCGCTGTACATAGGGCTACCTTTGTGCCTAGTCCGGAAACTTCAACTAGTTCAAAATATGGCAGCCAGGTTGGTCACCGGTACATCTAGGGGTGACCATATTACGCCAGCTTTAAAATCGCTCCACTGGCTGCCAATTAGTTTCCGGGCGAAGTATAAAGTGTTGGTTATTACCTTTAAAGCCCTACATGGTTTGGGTCCAGGTTACCTGCGGGATCGCCTTCTCCCGTACAATCCGCCCTGCACGCTCAGGTCCTCTGGGAAGAACTTACTGCAGTCGGCCAAGACTACGCTGACAACCATTACCCAGAGGACCTTCTCTTCTGCCGCTCCCAGACTGTGGAATGACCTGCCGGAGGAGACTCGTCAACTTAACAGTCTTTTAGAATTTAAGAAAGCTATAAAGACTGTTCTCTTCCGGCAGGCATATCCAGTGGAATTTTAGAATGTTTTAAGGGTGTTTTTAGGATGTTTTAGGATTTTTTATGCAGTTTTAATAATATGTGTTATGTTTTAATCAGTTTTATGTATTTTATCATGTTGTTGTTCCCCGCCTCGATCCAGACCGGAGAGGCGGGTAAGAAATAAATTGTTATTATTATTATTATTATTAGATAGGCTGACCATACGAAAAGGAGGACAGGGCTCATGTAACTTTAACAGTTGTAGAGAAAAGGGAATTTCAGCCAGTGTCATTTGTATGCAATTAGTTCCTGGCGAAATCCCCTCTTCATCACAACAGTTAAAGTTGCAGGGGCCCTGCCTTCTTTTGTATATGGTCACTCTAGTATAGTGCCTGCAACTTTAACAGTTGTGATAAAGAGGGAATTTCACCAGGAACTAATTGCATACAAATGACACTGGCTGAAATTCCCTTTTCTCTACAACTGTTAAAGTTACATGAGCCCTGTCCTCCTTTTCATATGGTCAGCCTACCTAAGAAATGTTTAAGCAGAGAATCAGGCAGGTGCTTGAAGTACATTAAAAAATAGGACAATTTGCCCAGAAAGAGTGACAATCAGCTTTCACTCTAGAATCAGGTGCATGTGTCAGTAGTGATGCAAAGTTTGGGGGAGGGGGGACACCATTTGCCCCATAGCAAAACACCCACAACCACTCTTCTGTGCAAGTCCATCTGTGCACAGCCTAAAACAGAGACAGGTAAAAGCAAAACATTGCCCATGATATTGGCAGCTAGATGTCAATACCTTTAAATAGAGACAAGTTTCCACTAGCTGCTGGAAAAAAAGGGTAAGTTCGGAACCAGGTGGTTCTACACCACCAAGGATGCCTGGCATCATTTTATCATCAATCTCACCTGGGTGAAGGGCAGGATTCAGAACCTCACCTGATCATGGAATGGAATGGAGAGGAACATATGGCAGCATACCACTTCCAGGAAACCTCTCAAAACCAGCAGCCTATTAATACAAGCAAAGCACTATGGGGAATGTGATGGTAAACACCACCAGTACAACGTTTAAAGAGCAATTGCATATTCATACAAAATGAGCTGCCCTCTTCCAACACATTTCAGAAAGCTTCCATGATGGTCCCCTTTGTAGAATGTGTTGTCTTCCCTTCCTCCACTATGGACCACTGCCATTGGAAAGTATTTGGAAGAGGAAATGATTTCATTCACCAATTTATGAGAATTTATCATGCAATTCCTCATACATGGGATTTTACAGGAAGTCCAGCGATGATATCTTCCACTTGTAAACCACCAGTGTTTTTTCCCACCACTTCTTTCATCATTTTTCTTTCCATTAAACATCCCTTAATTAAGGAGGAAAAGACAGAATAGCTGCACTATATGCACCTTCCCGCCTTGTTTCCCACCCGCACCGGAGGGAAGGGGTGAGAGCCAATATATGGGCTCGGATTCCCCCTCCCCTCTCCGGTGGTGCCACAGGGAGGCTGCCTATGGCATGCCTTCCTGCCTTGTCTCCCATCCGCAATAGCCTCCCCATGCCCAGGCTGCGCCAGGCATGGAAGTAAGGCATTTATCTCAGCTTTCTTAAAATAACAAGTTTCTAGCCCATAATGCTGCAGATATATTCTTGAAAATGGTGATAAATGCCTGGTGAGGAAAGCAAAATTTCCTGTGATCAAGAGTTGGACTTCAATATTCTATAAAGGTCTGTTCCTCCCCCATTGACTCAGAAGCAAAATAAAATTATGGAAAGTAGCTGAATTTTCATAATTTACAACCGTTGCAGAGTCCAGCTTTTCTTGGAGCAATATTTGGATTACTTTGGCACCACAGAGCATGTCACTCTGGTTATACGGTTATCAATATTGATCTCAAAAGGTACAGAATTTTATCCAAGGCAGACTGTGTACTTCTGTTATAATTAAGATTTTAAATTTTAAAACCTTTTTTTTAGTGTCTGAATTTGCCCTACTATAGCAGAAAGCACTTGTACAGCCATTTATGAAAATATAGAGGGCCAATTCCCCTCCAGCAATGCCCTACCATTTCTGAAATATTTTTCTTGATTCCTTCCAACCACCACCATAAGTACTTGGGTGGTAATCTAGGCTGACCATATGAAAAGGAGGACAGAGATCATGTAACTTTAACAGTTGTAGAGAAAAGGGAATTTCAGCCAGTGTCATTGGTATGCAATTAGTTCCTGGTGAAATCCCCTCTTCATCACAACAGTTAAAGTTGCAGGGGCCCTGCCTTCTTTTGTATATGGTCACTCTAGTATAGTGCCTGCAACTTTAACTGTTGTGATGAAGAGGGAATTTCACCAGGAACTAATTGCATACAAATGACACCTGCTGAAATTCCCTTTTCTCTACAGCTGTTAAAGTTACATGAGCCCTGTCCTCCTTTTCACATGGTCAGCCTAGGTAATCCCCTTCTTCAGCACAGGAGCACACAAGTCCTACAAACAATGCACCCTGGTTCTCCCCAACACAACACAATAAGCCTATCTATTGGACAGCACGGCTAGTCCACTTCCTGTACTGTGGCACATAATAGGGCTCAGGCAGGGAGGTGGGGAGGAGTCAGTAAAGTGTATGGAGGGCAGTGTTCTTTAAAATTTGACCAGCAGATCTCCACCAGAGCAGCATCAAAGGAAACAACTTCCAAATTGATGCAACTAGATGATGGATGGCAGTGAAATCTGACTTCAAATTCTGATCCTACCAGTAGTTGTCACCTCCTTCTGCTTGGTACTAATGACAATGGATATTAAGCACAACATCTACCTCGAGTCTCTTTACAAATTCAAAATGACTTTGCATCAGAATTTCCAATGCAATTCTACAAGAGTATAACATGATAGCCAAAAATGAAACCTCCATGTGCAGAAGCAGAACACCTTGAATTGCCACATGCTGGAGATCAATGGTAGGGGATGGCTATGTCCAGCGTACCCTTCTTGTGAACTTCCAAGAACATCCAGATAGCCACAGGGTGCTGGACGAGATGCACTGGCAAGGCCATTTATATGTGCTTTGTTTGCCGAAGCTGATCAGTTACATACAGACAATCCAGCACATCTGGTAAAAAGTTGACAAAGAGAGGAAGTCAGATGCTGGGATTGGCTTGCGTTTTATGGTTCCATAAGGAATCAGGCACTAAAAGTCAATGCGTATTATTAAAAACAAACGGCTTTCAGTAACAACAACAAAAATCTATTTCTGGAGATTGTTTGCAGAAATAAAATGTTTATTCTCCAGGGCAGTATTAAAAACTGTAAAGATAAGTGGTAACTGTTCCTGAAGAGATAAACCATGTAATGCAACAGAGAAGAGGGGGAAAATGGGATATCAGATTTGCATCAGCTAATTGACTAGAACGTCATGCCTCCCACAGTCGTTATCCCACATTAGACACCGGAAATGTGGTGCACACTCCGTCCAAGGCACCCTGATTGCAAGCAAAATACAGCAGGGGATATTTGTACAGCTCTTCTTTGTTGTAGGCTTGAATGAAGGTCCTCAGTTAGACAGTTTGACAGTTAGATTAAAATTGGCCCATCTTCAGACTTTTTAAGGATGATTTTAGCTCCATTTGGGCAATACTACCACGGCTCCCATGAGCAGCAGTGAATCCCCCACATCAGGCAGTGGAGCAGGAGGAGTGGTGAATCATGTGCTCCCCACCTTCTCCCCCACTGGGCCCCTAGCTTTTGCCCCACTCAAACCAGGCAGCACTGCAGAGTGCTTCTGAGAGTCCTGCTGGCCACTCTCTCCCTATGGCATTTGCTGCAGAGGGAGAGTGGGGCCAGCAAGGCTCTCTGGTGCTCTCACACAGCCAGCAACACACAACGGGTGCGCCAAAGATCTCCCTCACTGTTCCTCCCTCACTCTGGAACAGCCACCTGTTCGGGTTCTCTGAGGAGCTACGTTGAATGGAAAAAGCAGCCGGCACAGCTCTCTGGAGAGCTGGCCAGATGCAAGTTCTTGGCTCTGAGTGGGATCCTCCTTCACAGCCAGGCACTGAGGGAGGGGAGTCCCAAGAGGTTGCCTGTACAGGTTTTTTTTCCCCTGACCGACATGCCCTGAGAGCGATCCAAAAGGCAGGTGGCAGCAGATAGAAGATGAGGCGACGGGATGGTGGCGATGGGCAACGCAGGCAAAGGTGACAGGCAACACAATGGCAGAAAGTGGATGTGTTACAAGGGGGGAGGGGCAACATGTAATGAGCCTGACAGGACAAGCATGGGGAAGGAAGAAGGAGGGAGGGAACGACATGCAACGTGACGGATGGAGGACAAGTGCGGCGGCGCTGGGCAATACAGTGTTCTCCCGCCGTCTGCCGGCCCTGTTCATTACATATACCTAACGATCACGCAGCAGGGAAGGTTGCCACTACAATCACGTAGAGGGGAAGGCTGAACCCACTGGCCTGCCCCGTATCATCCACTTGTGGGGAGTGAATGTCTGCAGAGAGGAGGCACATGCAGGAGCTTTCGGAAAGCAAGCTAAGAAGAGCACTAGCAGCCAGAGCAGTAGGAGAACATTTATTTATTTTTATCCCACTCTTCAGCTCCCCACCAAAAAAGGGCTCCCACAGTGGCTTACATATAATCAGTAATACAAGGCAGTCCCTGCCCGGTGGGGAAAATTAAGTCTTTTACTTAACACAATCGCTGCCCTCCCGCAATTTCTGCTTGGGGTACGGAGGAGTGACAAGGGAACCATCTATGAACCATCTGACCCACTGGCAAGATCCTGCCCCAAGTTCCAGCATGCATCACCCAGCTGTGGCATGAAGGTTTGTAGTTGTTAGAGGAAGGGGTAGATATTTAAACCAGGCTGCTGGAGATGATGCGTCACTGCCAGTGGGTCAAACTCAGTGAAGACGGCACTAAAGGAGCAGATCTTTGATAATGGGAATGTTGGTTGGGATTTTTCTTGAGTCTCACTGGTAAGAAGAGGTTAGGTGAAAAGTAAAAGTGCCCTGGGTGATACTGAGAATAGGTAAATGGTTTCTCATTCAGGACACCATGATAGGGTTCCCTTGGCATGAAGTTGGTGCAAATTATGAAAGAATTTAACCTTTTTTAGTATAACATGGGGGGGGGGGGAGGCTAAGAGGAAGGCACTCTAGAAATGTATTAATTCTTTTGTTTCTGAATTGGTCCTTAAACTAAATTTCTATAGATGTGAAATATTGTCCTGTGATTTGCAACATATTGAATGTTTGCACTACAATTCCTCCATTTGAAAAGCAGATGTTGTGTTTGTTATAGATTACTGTTATTTAAGCCCCAAGTCCCTCCCTCAATTCACATCTTTTCTCCCCACCTCAATAATCCTCTTTTTGCTTCTCATCAACATGGGAGACATGTATCAAATTGCACCGTTGTTCATAGCACCCCATTTGTAGAATTCCTTTCCCAAGGAGGTTTCCTTAGCACCTACTTTTTTATCTTTTAGATGCCAGGCAAAACCCTTATTATCCTCCCAGCCTTTTGAAATATATTTTCTATTATTGAAATACTTATGCTTCCTGCATTCTGCTCTTCTAATGCTGTTTTATTGTGTTGTTGTAAGTTACTAGTATAGTCTTGTCTTCATTACTGCAAGTCACCTGGAATCAAGTGGTAACAGACAAGGTAGAAATCCTATGAATAAATAAATAAATAAAGCAATTACTATGTTAATATTAGATAAAACTGGTGCCACCCTTTGCTATTTTGTATGCGAAATACAAATGCTAAATACCAGGTGTAATTTTTGAAAAGTGTGCCTTCAATTTTAATCTAGAAAAAAAGTGTGCCTAACCTATCTGAAGTTTGAGAAACTTTGTTCTACCCTTTCACAGAAGAAGGGGGGGTTAAAAAAGACTGAGCAAGACCAATACAGTGCAATGGGGGGGGAAGCATTGCTTGCTGTTAGCTATAGACCCACTGGAAGGATTCAGCCTATTTTTGTCTAGTTTATCCAGCATTACAAAACATTCCCCTCCTCGTCCCTGTACCATCGCTACAATATTCGTCATACTGCCTGCCTGCCACCTTCTCATTATTAGAACAAGTGGTTTAAAAACACTCAGAGAACAACTTGCTGGTGCAAAAGGTTAATATAAAGGAGTTTCCTGGCCACTGTCATTTTATTTTTATATATATCAACTTTGCTTCAAACAATATCCTGACTAAACCGTATTCTGTGCAATGAAGGGGGGAAAACAGCCAAGGATGTTTGTCAGCCTTACTGTCAAGGAAGTCAAAGGCAGATATGTAAGAGAAGAAAGATTATCACATTAGACATAGGAGAAGAAAGATTAACTTATGAGAGCTAAGAGAGCAGAAAGATGAGTGAACTTCAGGAGGCTGGGTGGCTCAGGCAGATTGGTGATGGGCTATGAAAGCTGTTTGCCTCTGGATCACTGGTTCATCGCCAGCCTACCTCAGCTGTGACTGAACGCCATTAGCACCTGATGGACTTCAGGTTCCCTATGAGGAAAGAAATTGGTAGTTTCAATAAGAGTTGCTGCAGAAGTCATTTAAAAGCAGAATCCTGATCAAAGCCTTTAGTTTTATTAACATGGAATAGTATGCTAAAACATCTGTGTAGCTTCTGAAATCCATATACAGATAGATAGATAGATAGATAGATAGATAGATAGATAGATAGATAGACAGACAGACAGACAGACAGACAGACAGACAGACAGACAGACAGACAGACAGACAGACAGACAGATAGATGTCCCCTCTACAAGATTTCGGTAATCGCTTTTACACCTAATACCTAAATGCGAGAGGCTTTGAAGTGCATTACTAGCTGTATGCAACTGTAATGCGCTTTGTCCCGAGAAACTGCCCAAACAGGTTTTGCACCCTTTATTCTCCCACCTACCAGAATCTCCCACCTTTGGTTTCCACCTGTGGAATGATGTGGTTAACCTGTTTGGCTACCTCTCTCCCCTCCAATTTCGCCACCTGTTGAAGTTTGCCCCCCTCCCAGAACTGCTCAGGAGTAAATGGGAATGTGCCTCAGAAGTTACCCCCTCCAGCAGCCTTTTAAATAGTATTTTCGGCTGCCTCTCTCTGCCCCCCACCATTTGCCGGAGAGAGAGGAAGAGAGCGAGAGACCAAAGAGAAGGAACGAGAGAGAGAGAGAGAGAGAGTAGAGATCCGCACAAACGCACGCACAAACAGACAGGGGAAGCTGCTTCGTTCCTTCCTCCTCCTCCTTATTTTCCCAGTGAGATCAATTGTTTTCCCTTCTCTCCTTCTCAATCATCCGTTGTCATTTTGGTGATATAAAACATTCAGACACACACACACCCAGCAAGCAAGCGAGGGGAGCAAGTGTGTGTGTGTGTGTGTGTGTGTGTGTGTGTGTGTCTATGGACGGAGGCAGGCATGTAGGCAAGCATGAAAACACCCTTCCCATCCGCCCCCCCCCCCTTTCCCTGCTTCTTGTCTCTCAGGAACCCAGCAAGAAGCGAGGGAACAAGTTGTCTAAGCGGATCACTAATTATCCACACATACGCATGACAACAAGACCATCTGATCGTTAATGCGCCTCCTCACAAAATTGTTTACACAGACATAAGGCACTCTTACTCCCGCGGTAAATTAAAACTCGCTATTTAACGTGCATTCGAAAATGCGAATAATCAGAGATTTAAAGCGCCTGGACCCCTGATTTGTGCTCCGCTCTTGTAGAGGTAAATTTGGTAATGCGCCTTGAAAGAGCTTTAAATCGCTCTTGTAGAGGCACCCAGAGAGAGAGAGAGAGAGAGAGAGAGATTTTGGTCAATGCACTGATTGTTAAAATACTCTTAGTTTTTGTTGTTGTTTTGTTTGTTTTTAATCCTTGCAATAGTGGGAGAGTGGGTCATCTATATGTAGCAAGTCTTAAGAACTCAGGTCTGCAGCCAAAGGGGGAAAAACACTTAAGGCTGCATTTAAGTGCTTGAGGCTGCAACCCTATTCACACTTACCTGGGAGTTAGCCCCATTGACCTCCATGGGATTTACTTCTCAGGGACCCTTTTTGTACATGCTAAAAATACCTCTTTACACTATGCAATCTCAAGACTATAAAAACCAGGATGCAGAATAACCCAAACATGCATGACTGACATCCGGAGTGTTTAATTGAAACAAGCAATTGATTCTAGTGAAGTAATGGTAGCATAAATAAAACCACCTTGACTATTTTCCGTAGGAAAATTGATTTATAAATGGAAGATTTTACGTATCTTTAATTTCAATTTGGTCTCTGATAAACAAATGTGCACAGTATAGTACTCACTCTCTTACTTAAAATGTTAATTGCACCCTCATTTCCTAAATTATCTATTTTAAAATATGTATCATTAACAACCAAGCATAATCACTTTACTAATATACTAACCTGCACAAAGTTTAAGGGCCAATTATACAACACATTTCTTACATAAGATATACTGCTGTGCAATACACATATCACCATATCTGGAAGAAACATTACAGAAAAGGAATAAAACACAGATCTCAGCCACAGCCAGATCCATGTACTCCAAAGCCCCTTTAGACCCCAGGTGGGTTACTACTTTATGACTATACACAGGTGCATGAAACTCTATATAAAATATATTTGATTTGGCCTTCAGATTCTACATAAGCAAGAAATTCTTCAAAGGAAGATTCCTACTAATAAACTTTTGATCAAATTCCAACCAAGTACAATTGCATATATATTTCTCTCTCTCTCTCTCTCTCTCTCTCTCTCTCTCTCTCTCTCACACACACACACACACACACACACATACACACACACAAGTCTTATAATATGCTATATAACTTGTATTTTAATTCTTTCATTATGAAGTGACCTTTTCCTTCAGCTGTTTTACTCTAGCTGTTCCACAAACTTATTGTTAATAGACTAAGAACTTATTAGGTCTCTTTATTTCTTTACAGATCTTGTTATATTATCACATATTATTACCTTTCTTTTTAAACTTTATTTCAAAATAAAATAAAATTTCAGAGGGGTAGGAACACAATCCCTCCTCTGTCACTAGCTTCATTGCATAATATCACCATCATCACCATCATGATTAATATTATTATTTACATTTCTACACTGCCCCATAGCCAAAGCTGTCTGGGCGGTTTACAAAAGATGGATTTACAGGATTTCCACTCTACTTCTGGGGGCCAAACCTGATGTGATGTTAATAGTATGATTACTATATACGGTAATAAAAAATAAAAAAATAGCATGATTACCTAAATACATGTTCAAAATTAATCCCAGAATAGCCCACACAACTTTAAAAAATCCAAGCTGAACGCTGAACGCCAACCTAATACATGCCTGACACCCCCTCCATGCTTTTGAACTCCAAGACAAGTGGCAAAAAAATTATCAAACTCCTTCAGGGTTAGGGCCAGCATCACTAGCCGGAATGATGGGGTCATTGCTCCAGAAGATCCACCATAGCTTACACCAGTTGCCAGCATCCCTAAAAAAAATTAAAGCAATGGTTATCAACACAATAATGGACAGCAGTAGGGAAGAGTGTGGGCTCTCAGCCTGATGCTGAGAAGATAGCCACTAGGCAAGCTTGCAGTTGCCACCACCTTCACTAGAATGCTTCTGGGCTCCACTATGTCAGAGCCCAAAGATATTCAGAGGATATTAAGACAGTGCTACAGCCCCTTCACCTAATGCTTTTCTTCTCAAAGCCAGACTGGGAGCCCCCACCAGGCATTGCTGCAGTGACGCTGTTCCAGCTTGGTAAATAGAGTGATTTCAGTTGCAGGCAATCTAGCACATTTCAAGAGCACTAAATTTATTTAAAACTTGACATGTGCCATCATCTGTCACAGGCATCATTACAAGTAGCATTATCTATCTCTCCACACTCCAGTCTATTCAAATGCTCACCCATTTCCCATGAAAATACTTTATTCCAATGGAAGTCCGTTCACAAACATTCCATTTCATTAAATGAATAAAGCAGCAATGAGAACCGATTTCTATTACATTCAATTTTTTTCCCTTGATCAGATTCCATATTCAAAGAGCCTGAGGAAAATGCGAGGAATGCTTTATTTAGAGAGAAGCACTTCACTTTTCTGGGGCCCTGAGAAGATGCACAGAACCGACCTGCGATTTCCACTTTATTCTATCGATGGGGGAGTTCTCAGGTGGAGTATCCATGACCCTTCGTACTCCTCACCATATCCTGCAACAAAAAAGATGTAAAAGTAGAAGAACCAGGAATTAAAATGCCAATAAATGCTTCTATAAACTCCTGGTGGCTCCCTAACTTTAGAGATATGAAAATAACGCATTTATATTGAACTTTTCCTGAAGCCCCCCCCCCAGCACCTCTCTCTCTCTCTCTCTCTCTCTCACACACACACACACACACACACACACACACATATATATATATATATATCAGTAACCGTTGCAACAATAGAGTAGGATTCCCAAAATTACATATGGTAAGCCGAGGTTAAATGATAATGACTTACCTAGGGCCACCCAGAAAGCTTGTCACTGAGGCAAAACTTTTAATGGGGGATTTCCTTTCTCATTCCCTTAACAACATTTGCTCTCTCTGACTGATACAATGACAGCACAGGCTTTAACGATACCATATTCCTCCCTCAGGCTTATGATGAGTATCCCTCCAGAAAATCCATTATTTTTAAGTTACCTACCCTATGATTTTACAAGCACATACACATCAGAAATGCATTAGAACAGAAAAATAAGCAAACACGTTGCTTATTTTGACAAGTTCAAAAGAGGACCTTGTCTTAAGAAAAGCTGTTTTGGATTTTCTGACTCCATCTTCCATTCTCTACAGCTCCCTTTGTTCTGGTAGCCACAAAATCTGCCCCTAAAGCTTTTTCATTAGAGTAGATTTCAGTTACCGGTTCACAGTAATTCCAACAAAGTGAACCAAATGGACCACGCTCAGTCGTCTGGAACCCTTTCCTTCAGAGTTTGCTCCCCTTGGGAATACTCTGTACGCTATAAAATCAGTCTACTTTCCTGGCGTGACAAGATTCAGAAACGAGCTACTACAGAGACCCCCAATTACAGTTCCTTCCCAACCTTGCTAACCACAGTAGGAAGTCAATTAAATTCTCTTAAAGGCAACAGACATACCTTTAATCCTCACATCTTGCCTCTGAGCTTTAAGCAGCCTTGTTTACTCACACAGTATTTTATCTTTCTAAATTAGTGCTAGTCTCATCCAGTAGTGCAGTGGTATATTTTGAAGTGGCAAAAAAAAGAGAGAAGCAGGTTCTCAGAATGCTAAGATACTTTATTTCCAAGCCCAATGCGTTTCGGCCTATGTTGTTTTTTAAGGCCTTCTTCAGAGGGTTGATAAGAGATATCTGCAGAAATACTCTTAACAGGACGATAGTCTCATACGATAATTACCGGCGGTATCAGGAGACTATAATCCTGTTAAGAGTATTTCTGCAGACATCTCTTAGCACCTTTAAAGCCCTACATGGTTTGGATCCAGGTTTCCTGCAGAATCGCCTTCTCCCATACAATCTGACCCGCACACTCAGGTCCTCTGGGAAGAATTTGTTACAGTCAGCCAAAACTAGGCTGACAACTGTTACCCAGAGGACCTTCTCTTCTGCCGCTCCCAGACTGTGGAATGGCCTGCTGGAGAAGATTCATCAACTTAACAGTCTCTTTGACTTTAAGAAAGCCATAAAGACCGATCTCTTCCGGCAGGCCTACCCAGTTGAATTTTAAGAGTTTTATTGGTGTTTTATTGGTATTTTAATAATGTATTAGTTTTTTGTGCTTTTAATCAGTTTTATGTATTTTATATTTGATGTTGTTCCCCGCCTCGATCTAGAGGGAGAGGCGGGAAAGAAAGAAATAAAATTATTATTATTATTATTAAACCCCTGAAGAAGGCCTTAAAAAACAGCATAGGCCGAAACACGTTGGGCTTGGAAATAAAGTATTTTAGCATTCTGACAACCTGCTTCTCTCCTTTTTTTTTCTCTGAGTTGGATGCACTCTCCTTTTGGTTTTTTGTATATTTTGAAGTAAAGAAGCTTATCATTACCATCCCAATAAGTCCTGCCAAAAGGGAGAGTAAAAAATAATAATTCAGGCATCTGTGTTTATCTCTCTCGATCTCTCTCTCTCTGTATTATATATGTCTTTTGAAAATCTAATGGCTCTCGATTGCCCATCCAAGATCGAGCCACCCCAAAATACTTCGCCTTACAACAGGGATAGCTCACAACAATATATTGCTGCTAGGAAAATCCATTTGTCCACCAACTACTGCGAGGATTGCAGATGAACTCAGAGAGTACAAGAAGCCTGAGGGAAGTGGCATATGACATCATCATCCCTGCTTAAAAAATCCTGGGAGCCCTGGATATACTACACCACTGGTGTCATTTTAGAGGCTGAGCTGTAAACAAGGAAGCCTCTGAATAAACTATACCTCTGCCAGACATTTGACTTTTGCAAAATCATGGAAGATGGGTGAAGTGCCGGATGGCTGAAGGAGGGCTAATGTTGTCCCTATCTTCAAAAAGAGCAAAAAGGAGGAACCTGGGAACTACAGATCAGTTAGTCTGACATCAATCCTTGGAAAATTTTTGGAGCACATTATAAAGAAGTCAATGGCTGAATTCAGATGACACAATAAGCAACTGGGGGGGGGGGGAACAATCATCAGTTGTTTTGACTATTGTGTCGTCCAAATGCTGCCATAGTCAACTCAGCGCTGATCCTAATCCACACCACGGTTGATTATTTATTACCATGTTGTGTGGGGAGTACCCCTTAAATGAACAACTGTAAAGTTGATTATTACCCCACCATTGACTATTGTGTTGTCCGAATTCAGCCAATCTGTAAGCACCTTGAGAACAGTGCAGTGATTACTAGAAGCCAGCATAGATTTGTCAAGAACAAATCTTGCCAGAGTAATCTGATCTCATTCTTTGATTGGATAACCTCCCTTGTGGACTGAGGGAATGCTGTGGACATAATATATCTTAATTTCAGCAAAGCTTTTCACAAAGTACCCCATGACATTCCGATCAGCAAACTAGCTATAAGTGAGCTAGATGGAACAACTATTAGGTGGATCCACAGTTGACTACAGAATCGGACTCAAAAGGTGCTTACCAATGGTACCTTCTCAAACTGTGGGGGGAGGTAACAAGCGGGGTACCAAAGGACTCAGTCCTGGGACCAATGCTCTTCAGCCTTTTTATTAATGACTTGGATGAGGAAGTGCAGGGAATGCTTATCAAATTTGCAGATGACACAAAATTGGGTGGGATCGCTAATACCCTGGAAGACAGAAACAAACTTCCAAATGATCTTGATAGGCTGGAGCGGTGGGCTGAAAACAACAGAATGAAATTTAATAGGGATAAATGCTACACCTAGGAAAAAGAAACCAAATGCACAATTACAAGATGGATGATACTTAGCTCAGCAATACTACAAGTGAGAAGGATCTTGAAATTGTTGTAGATCATAAGCTGAATATGAGCCAATAGTGTGATGTGGCTACAAAAAAAGCAAATGCTAGTTTGGGCTGCATTAATAGAAGTATAGCTTCAAAATCGCGCGAGGTACTGATTCCCCTCTATTCGGCACTGATTAGGCCTCATCTTGAGTATTGTGTCCAGTTCTGGGCACCACACTTCAAGAAGGATGCAGACAAGTTGGAGGGGGTTTCCAGACCCATGATCAACGATGATCATGGGTCTGGAAACAAAGCCCTATGAGGAGAGACTGAAAGAACTGGGCATGTTTAGCCTGGAGAAGAGAAGACTGAGGGGAGACATGATAGCACTCTTCAAATACTTGAAAGGTTGTCAGACAGAGGAGGGCCAGGATTTCTTCTCGATCATCCCAGAGTGTGGGACATGGAATAATGGGCTCAAGTTACAGGAAGCCAGATTCCAGCTGGACATCAGGAACAACTTCCTGTTAGAGCAGTACGACAATGAAACCAATTACCTAGGGAGGTCGTGGGCTCTCCCACACTATAGGCATTGAAGATGCATTTGGACAGCCATCTGTCAGATATGCTTTAAGGTGGATCCCTGCACTGAGCAGCGGGTTAAACTCGATGGCCTGATAGGCCCCTTCCAACCCTACTATTCTATGGTTCTATGACTTTAGGCAAATTGTCAGTGGAGGCTGGTGGTTTCAATTGTGGTGGGGCTGTGAATTCATTCTGGGTTTCAGTCTGAAGTAGCCAGAACTTTTAAGGAGTTATCCAAGGTGTTGAACCCTAGCCCCAAACTGGGTTCAGCACCTTGGTTAGCCCCTTTAGAGTTCTGGCTGGCTCTAACTGAAACTCAGAATGGAATCGCAACCCCTCCGAAATTGGAACAGCAAACCTCCACTGCAAGCTGCTATTTCTCAGCTTTCAATCTCCAAAATAGGGAGGATGAGGGTGACGATGATCTACTTTGATGCATGTGATCTGAAGATGGTAGTTGTGAAGTGATCTGAACTTAGCTGTAGACATGCTAAGAATGTCCTACTCACTGCAGTTAATGTCTCTACAATAGCGATTTAAAGCTCTTTCAAAGCGCATTGCCGATTTGACCTCTACAAGAGTGGAGCGCAAATCGGGGGTCGAGGCACTTTTTCTGTCCGATTATGCGCATTATTGAATGCGCGTTAAATAGCAAGTTTTAATTTACCGCGGGAGTTAAAGCACCTTATGACCATGTAAACAAGTGATTCTCCGCATTAAACACCTTTAAAGCGCATTTCATACAAGCGGTAATGCGCTTCACCGCCTCCTGTGTATGGGGATTAGGTGTAAAAGCGATTGCAAGAAGATGCACATAATCGGACAACCAGGCGTCAAACCGAATTCTTGTAGAGGGGACCTTAGTCAACAGTGCTGGCACTGCAACCCTAAGATTTTGCCTGACCCTTTAGTGATAAATGAAGCAACAACTGCTGAGCCTCCTGATCTGTCCCTCCATTTCCTCTTGTTCACCCTCATTGCTCACCTGCTATAGAAAAGCAGGAGATTAAAGGGCTGTGATAATGCACGAAGCATTTGCGTATGGAGCCAGTGCTGAGTATGAAGGAGCCCTGAGCAATGTATCCTACTAACCAACCACCCTGTTAGGCCCCCTCAGGCAAATGTACAAGGTGGTGACAACAGTAGGGATGAGCAGTGGCATTCAGCCCAGTGCTGAGAAGATAAGCCACCTTCATTTCCTCAGAATGCATCTGAGAACTTTTTTATTATTATTTTTTTTAAAAAAGGGTGCTGGCAATTGGACTCAGTTGTGGTGGGCCAGATGGTGATACCAGGCCTCATCCAGCCCACAAGTGATGGGCTGTATGAGGGCTGATACATTTAAACAATCTAAACAAGTCAGAGGTGTTCTTGGACAGCAGAACAGCCAATTTAGAAAACAGAGTTCAGGCTGTGCTGTCGCTTGAGAACACAGGATCATAGTCTAGCAAGTCTTCCTGGAACTAGCTTTGACTCTGGATACTCAGGTGACAATCATGGCAGGTACTGCCCTTGGTCACTTTAGTCTGGAGCACCAGCTAAGTCCATTCTTAGAGAAGACAGACCTGACACACCCTTCCCTGCATCATGATTACGCTAGGCCAAAACAGGCATTACTTCAAATCTGTGTCTAGCAACTACAACATCTTTTTGTTTTTACTCTAGAGTAAGTGCAAGGCCCCCAATTGGATGGGGACCATCATGTGGGGGCCAGAAGGCATTACAGATCTGAATCGGGAATCCTACACCTGCTCTAAAGTAAAAATGTAAACGACATAGTTGCTAAGACACTGATTTAAAGTAGTGCGAATTTGGGTCTTATATTTGGGGATCTTTCTGTGTCCAATGCAAAGTGCTGGTTATGACCTTTACACCATCCCTTACCATTGGTTGTGCTGGCAGGGGCTGATGGGAGTTGTAGTTCAAAACATCTGAAGACATCAGGTTGGGGAAGGCTGCCCTATACCATTTAGGGCTGGGGCATCTGAAAGACTGCCTCTTCTTGTATGAACTTGCCAGTGCAGAGGAAGGACGGAGTTGTAATCCAAAAGATCTGGAGGGCACCTTTTCTCCTCACCAGGCATAAGTTTATACACTTCCATCACGTCCCCCTTTGCTCACAATTTCCCTAAATTAAGGAGCCCCAAACATTGTAAACTTTCTTCATAAGGAACTTGCCCTGGCCCCTTCAACATTCTAGTTGCCCTTTTCTGCACCTTTTCAAGCTCTACAATGTCCTTTCTAAGGTGCGGCAACCAGAACTGCATGCAGTATTCCAAGTGTGATCACCCCATAGGTTTGCGTAAAAGCATTATAACATTGGCAGTTTCATTTTTGATTCCTTTTCTAATGATTCCTTTTCCCAACATGGAATCTGCCTTTTTCAAAGCTGTCACACATGGGGTCAATGTTTTCCTTGAGCTATCCACCACAATCCCAAGATTCCTTTCCTGGGTCCCCTCTAGAAGAATTCGGTTTGGCTCCTGGTTGCCCGATTATGCGCATCTTCGAGAAAGCGCATTTACATCTAATAACTACACATGAGAGGCGGTGAAGCACATTACGGGCTATATGAAACGCGCTTTAAAGTTGTTTATATGCGGAGAATCGCTTGTTTACATGGCCAAAATGCGCTTCAACTCCCGCGGCAAATTAAAACTCGCTATTTAACACACATTCGAAAATACGAATAATGGAGGTAAAAAGCGCCTCGACCCCCGATTTGCGCTCTGCTCTTGTAGAGGTAAAAATTTTAATGCGCCTTGAAAGAGCTTTAAGTCGCTCTTGTAGATGCACCCCTGGTCAGTCACTGCCAGCTCAGACCCCACTAATGTATATGTGAACTTGGGACATTTTGTCCCAATGTGGTTCATTTACAAGCACAACATTATGTCCTTCCTGTTTAGAAAGGCTTTGGGCTTTTAGGGCCTGGTCTCTATTGCCTGGTTTCATCATAACTGTTAAGCAATCCTTCTTTTTCTTTCTTTCCTTTTTTCATTATTAGAAATCATACAGCTTTAATATGCATAATTCCTAAAAAGTCTTCACAGTATGAAAAAAAAATCACAATTATTCATACCAAAGGGGTGGGGGATGAAAGGTTGAATAGTAGCCGGAAAGTTATTATTCCAATGTGCTACACACAGAAGCCACTTTCTCATAAATCCTTCAGTATTACTCCCCATTTGATTTTTCAAATAGTAAGTAATCCTGGACATGACAGCAATATGCCATATCTTTAAATACCATTCTGGAATAGAAAGAACATTACTTTGTTTCCCCAGAGGCTACAGTGTGGGGCTAGGAGCGGGGAGATCCAGGTTCTAGCCCCACTTGGCCATGGAAGTTCACTGGCCAGTCACAGACTCTCAGCCCAATCTACCTCACAGGGCTGTTGTTGTGGAGAGGAGGAGGATTATGTATGCCAGCTTGGGTTACTTAAGGAGGAAAAAACATGGGATATAAATGTAATAAATAAATTAAATACATTTAATTAATTACTAACTCCAAGTCAGATTCTGACACTATATTCTTCAAATAACACAGTAAAACTAATTTAGGATCTACTGGTAAAATGTAGTCTATTATTTCTTCTGTTATCCTGATAACATCTCTCCAAAATTGCTTAATCGTTGAACATGTACAAAAAATATGAAACAAATTAGGATATGATGCAAAGCACATCATGTCCTGTCATACAGATAAAAGATATCCTATGACGGATAAGTTGCCATCCATACTAAACTTTATAAAAACTTTCCTTTAGGTGAACCGGAGTCAATCTTTAGGAAACATTTTTCCAAATTCATACCCATTCACTTTGTGGAAAAGTTTGAGTTATATCTTTTGTCCATTTTTCCTTAAAATTGTATATTTAACAACATCTGATGAAATTTTACTAATGTTTCTATTATATTTTTACTGCTACACTTTTTAATCACTTCTATTTTCTGGCTGGCTACTGGGGAGAAGGATGCATTTTGTCGTTTTATTGTATTCTGTTTGTTTGTTTGTCTGTTTGTTTGAGTGACCAGATACGAAAGAGGGCAGGGCTCCTGCAGCTTTAACTGTTGTGATGAAGAGCGGATTTCACCAGTGCTGCATGCATATAAATGACACCTGCTGAAACTCCCTTTTCTATACAACCATTAATGATACAGGAGCCCTGTTCTGCTTTTCATATGGTCACCCTATATTTATTCCCAGAACAAGGGGGAGGAGAAAGGGGTTATTCTGTATTGCATCTATTTGTCTAGTTTAAACATACATTACAAGCACTCCACTTCCCCAGGGAGAAGTTCTAGGACATAGCAGCACTTATCCAGATTTGGTTTCCTTTTGGAAGGAGGTCACTGGATGCTTATTTGCACTTTGTGGTATTTGGTTTATTTATAAATATGCAGGTTGAATATATGGGTGGACACACTGCATAAACACTCTAACAGATTCCCCCATCCAGGGGGACAGCCAACTCCCCCCATAATGCTGCTAAGCTTTGAATCTAAAAATTCAGTCCTTTAGCTTACAGAGTCCAAAACTAAGCCCTTTCCTTCTGACTCAAAATTACCATCTTTCCTCAAATTTCCTCCTTACACCCTGACCCAGTTTGCACACAACTGTGGCAAGTCATGGGTTAATTAACCCAAGATTTGCACAGTCCCCATGCCATACTTGGGCCTCTGTGCCTTTAAATATGCAACCTCCAATCGCCCCAATCATAAATTGCTTCATGAGGCGCAAGCTAGGCACTAAGTGTGGTTTGTGGGTTAACCCCTGTGGTAAGCTGCCATTACATGCTGACTCCTTTTCTGGTCAGTATTTCCTATTCAGAACATTTCTGAAATGATTGTCTAACTATTTAGTTCCCATGGCAACACATCATGGGCTTATTGACATTCTATTTTCAAGTACAGATAATGCCTCAGGACAATCCACACTGACAGTTCTACTACTCCAGAAATCCAATAGGAAACCCAGAACACATTGGTGGCCCAAGAGCCGCCAAAGTCACATCAGGCCACAAGGAACACCACCACACAATATAGCACAACCAACCCTGTCCACCCCTAACCAGTGCCAGGCCTCAAGACACCCTTCTTGGAGTTTAATTCCTACTACTAGGCTTACTTGAATATAAATTGCATATTACTGGGTCCTTCCTGCACTGCAGATTTTACCTCTATATGGTACAAGCTCAGACAGGTATGTTCAAAACATGTTTAGCTCTTTCATGAAATCACAAATATAACTAAGATGCTTTACCGATTGGCACAAAGGAGATGCTATACAAATTTTAATGATATTCATTGAAAAATCTTGTTCAGAAACACTCATCCAATTAACATCCATCCTAATTCATCAGATTGGACAAGTTCGCATATTTGGATATTTCTTTAACATATAGTTGCAAGCTCTATTGAGGCATTCTGTAGTTGTGTACAGTAAACACATGAGGAGAGGGACCACTGTAGCTCCACCCTGCTCCTTGTATGTTCCTGTCACCCTGTACTCATGGTGGACAATTTTCTGAAGAGGAGAATCTCCTGTATCTGTGGAGGCTCTCCATGTGATTAAGAACATTGGAAAACCAGGGATTCTATTAATAATAATAGGTAATTATTATTACATTTACATCTTGTCTTTTTTCCTTCAAGGAACCCAAGGTGGCTTACATAATCCTCCTCCACCTCTTCATTTTATCCTGTGAAGTAGGTTAGGCTGAGTCACTATAAGCTTTATGGCCAAGTGTAGACTTGTACTCAGATCTCCCAAGTCTCAGTCCAGCCCTCCAACCACTACATCACACTGGTTCCTAGTGTGGTGAGAACTGAAAACTGAAATCTCAATTGCACAAAGAGCCTCCACGGATACAGCAGGCTCCCTTCTTCAGAGAGTCATCCTCCAAGAGTACAAAGCAACAAAAATGTGCAAGGAGGGGTGCAGGGCTAGAGCGCTCCCTCCTCATGCCTTTACTGTACACATCTACAAAATACCTAAATTAGGCTGACCAGATAAAATCCAGGTCAGGGCTCCTGTAACTTTAACAGTTGTTGAGAAAAGGGAATTTCAGCCAGTGTTATTTGTATGCAATTAGTTCCTGGTGAAATTCCTTCTTCATCACAGCAGTTAAAATTGCAGGCACTATATTAGAGTGACCATATACAAAAGAAAGCAGGGCCCCTGCAACTTTAACAGTTGTGATGAAGAGAGAATTTCACCAGGAACTAATTGCATACAAATAACACTGGCTGAAATTCCCTTTTCTCAACAACTGTTAAAGTTACAGGAGCCCTGACCTGGATTTTATCTGGTCACCCTAAATAGGGCAGTAAAGATATAGTACAGCGACTGCATGTATGAGCGTGAGCCTTAAAGTCCCCACTCAGATCTCACCTCAGCCACAAACTCAGTAGGCCCAACTATTTTCTCTCAGAATCAGCATTGCCACCACCCATCTGTAAAGTGGGAATAATAATATCGCCATCCCATGCAAGATTGGATTAGAATTACTGATAATTTCTGTGAAATGTTTTAAATGTTTAAATGCTCTAAAGTTACCTGAGCCCAATTTCCGCCAATTCCACCCTTCCAGTGCAGATCTCTGCCCCACATCTCAGGGCCATTCTGCGATTCCCTGGCTTTTCAGAGGGCCAAAGGTCTGCAGCGGGAAGGAGGGGACTGAGGATTCCTCTTGTGTGAACAACCTTGCCCATTCACATAAGACAGGAAAAGGCCCAAATGCTAAGTGACAGTAATACTATAGTTCTCTATTTGCAGCTGGTATTTCACAGTAGGCCAGCAGCTAGGCTGACCATATGAAAAGGAGGACAGGGCTCATGTAACTTTAACAGTTGTAGAGAAAAGGGAATTTCAGCCAGCATCATTTGTATGCAATTAGTACCTGCTGAAATCCCCTCTTCATCACAGCAATTAAAGTTGCAGGCACTATACTAGAGTGACCAGATACAAAAGAAGGCAGGCCCCCTGCAATTTTAACTGTTGTAATGAAGAGGGAATTTCACCAGGTACGAATTGTATACAAATGACTCTGGCTGAAATTGCCTTTTCTCTACAACTGTTAAAGTTACATGAGCCCTGTCCTCCTTTTCATATGGTCAGCCTACCAGCAGCCATTTTCTTAGTCATTAGTCTGATCAGTCTGGCAGTAAAGAAACAATATCATACTGCAACACTTTAATACACATACACACTTCCTCTCTTTTGATTTTCCCTGTCCCAAAATTTAACCAATTCTGGAATATAGCCATCTTGACAAGTTCCACCAGATCTATAAACTAACATCTCAACATACCATATCACTTTCTGGTCACTTTCATGGTCACTTTCTGAGGTAACTTTGACAGGAACTAACCTCATCTTCAAAAACATGGTAAACTCTTGCTGCTCTGCACTTTACAGAAACGTATCCGGAGCTGTGGAAACATATCTAGTGCTGGTGAGATATATGCCTTTTTGTCATCACCTCCAGACACTATCTTTCAGTTAGATTTGTTGAAGAGAAGAGGCAGCTATACGAGAGTAACTTCTGGAAATGTCCTTTGCTACTCCATGTGTAGGTTAGATCTGCCACAGTTAACACTACCATGATGTCACTTCCATGGCTAAGCAACTGGAAGCTCAGCAGTAGTGTGAATGCTGCATTGCCATTTAGGAAACCAGCATGCATTCATCATCATGGCTTGGCTTCCAGGTCAAGTGGGGTTGAAGCTACAAAGGAAACAAGTTCATTCAGCCCCGTGGGACAGTGCGTTTCACATTGCTCAAGAGTGTCCTCAGATTTTCAACAAGTATAACGTGCTTTATTCTCGCTCTCTCTTGGGGAGGGGGGGGGAAGTTGATCTGTTAGACTAGGAAAAAATTGTTCTTACTTTTAAGAAGCAAGGACTGTTTCCTGTCTTACTAAAAATGCTTCTCCACATTATTAATGGTCCCTCTGAAATGCAAATTACAGATTGAAGGAAGTTACATGTGTGTATGTGTGTGAATCCTCAAGTCAGAAAAAAATTGTTGGAAGTAAAGCCAATACTTTCTGTACAAATCTGAGCACTTCATAGGAGTAGAAATAAAAGTATGACATTAAGCTTGCCCAAAATGAAGGACTAGGCAGCTTCCCCAACCTGGTGCCCTCCAGATGTTTTGGATTTCAACTTCCATATGTCCCAGCCACCATGACCAGTGGTCAGAAATGCTGGGAATTGTAGTCCAAACATTTGGAGGGCACCAGGCTGGGGCACCTGAATCTTTATGGAAGAGAGTATTTCAACAGATGCAGCTATGCAGGTGGGTCCTAGACGGTTGGAACTACAACTGATAAAATGTCCTTTTCTGTTTGTTTGTTTGTTTGTTTGTTTAGTTTATTAAAGGTACAGGAGCCCTATACTCTTTTACATTCTATCAATAGTTGGGAGAGCAATATTTGCTAACAGGTTTTTGGAAATTCTACTTCTTTTCTAAGAGATGTCACAGCAAATCAAGCATCGAGGAGACTTTAAGCCCCATCTATATTATAAAAGAGATCTGTATCTACCAACCCTACCCTCTACAATGACGTGTATAGCTCAAAATATAGATCCTTTCATTCAAAATTTGTCTTTCAGTATGCATTTGCAAAATAAATGACTAAAGAAAAATGTGAAATGGGTTATTACCTGTCAAATCAACAGTTCATGAGGTAACAGTCGACATGTAACAAAAAAAAGCTAGAGGTTTTTTTTCTGTCCTTCACTGCTTCTTTTACAGAAATATGGCTTCCATTTACATTAATGTGTTTACATGAAATCACATTGAAGCTCAATGTATATAATCCTATATACAATGTAATGTATGATTTTTAAAACACACACACACAGTACTGAGCCTATCTACACTACTGCTTTAAAACGGTTTATAACAGTTTTAAACCAGTTAATAACCGTTATTGACCGGTTTAAAACTGTTATAAACCGTTTTAAAGCAGTAGTGTAGATAGGCAGCCTGTCTAATAAATTATCTAGCAAAGTACAAGTCTATGTAATTTGAACAGTTCGAATGCACAACTCGCAGGTTTTGCCTTTCTTTTCCTACTGGTCATTGATGGTAAGCTTTGCTTTATCAGTATTCTTTTCTTTATGTGCATGTACAAAAAAGCAGATATAATGAGAGAGGACAATGACAATGAAGATAGTGCTGCCATCTTTTGGTCATCTACATTAACAGTGCTAGAGAGGAAGATGGCATGTCAGGAATTGTCTTCTGTTTTCACCAGCAGAACAATATTCAAGAGGAAAAACAGTTCTGTCATATTCATTAAGACATATTGTTCAGGCAATTTAAATATCAAATTGTAAAGAGATGGAAAAATGGTGAAATTCCTGCTTTTTGTGGTCAGCAGGGTAGCATAGCTGCAGCGGGAGAGACTAAGAAACAGGTAGATCTTCATAAAATGTAGAAAACACTGGTCTAAGAACTATGTAGCATCTGAACAAGCGAATAAGTATATTTAGGTCTAGTTCACAGATTCCTGCTCATCTTTTGACCTCTTATTATTTATTAATTTATGAGATTTTTAACCCGGCATTCAGGGCGCACTGTCCTCACAAGGTGGCTTACATTTCATGCCCTCTTATCACTCGATTGTACCATACCTGATAACTTTCAGGCAAATGTGTGTGAACTCTCTCCACTGGAAATTTGAATTACTAATAGATGACATAAATGTTCTGGGATGATAAATCTGGGACGCAAGACATGCAAGTCACTGCTTGAAGCAACAAATCAACATGTGATTCACAAAGCACACGTGGCCCAGATTTTCATTGAGCTTAAAATCCAGGAAAATATGGTGGAAATGCATTACTTTACCATCATTATTGCATTTTAGCTGCTGTGGATTTTAAAGATTCACAAAAAGTAAAGATAGTCGTATTGGAAATAACAAAAATCCAGAAAGCGTATTAGTGTAATCCCTTTATTAGGCCACTTCAAAGGTCACAAAAATGTGCACACTTTTGAGATCTCTAGATCTCTTTATCAGGCAAGATGTTACAAAAAGCAGTGGGAGGAGAATTGGGGGGGGGGGTGTATCTGACTTGATGTGTCTGCCTGGCCGCATAAGATGAAATGGGAGAGGAGGGTTTAACTTTCTGACCATGCAGACATCAGAAGCCACAGAACCAAGTGGAATGCTGGTTGTATGTAGCATCTACCCACCTAGGAAGTTTTGACACAGAGAAATCCTAGTGCTACCATTCAGAAGGCATTGTGTCTCTGAGTGGGTCCACACAACACACTAATCCACCTAATGGTGCTGAATCATGGGTTATCGTACTGACTGAATGCAGTGGATTTTCTGCAGGGTTGCTCGTTAACTATGCAGTGTTGCTTGGTAACCACCTTAAACAACAAGCCATGAGTTCTCAAGGTGGCTTCTTCAAGTCTTCAAGAAAAATAAACTATGCTGCATGGTTAACAAGCCACCCTGCGGAAAACACGCAGCATTGAGGCACAATAACCCATGGTGGGGTAGCATGTCATGCGAACCCAATGACTTTCTCCTTAACAGATTTTCTGCTTCAAGGAAAATTGTAAGAAGCAGTGGGAAAATATGAGACGGTAATAAGAGGAAGACAACAACGTCTGGACTCCCATCTGTGAACGAGCAGGGCAATGGCATGATAGAAGCCTTGTCTGGAAGGACCCAGCATGAGGAACATCTTATGACACATCCATGCAGCAAAAGTTTCCTCCCCTTTGCAAACTGCATTATGCCTTCATGGGACAACCCATGTAGTCAGTTCCTCTTTAACTGGCAAATGGCAACACAACTATTTCCCTGCTCTAAAGATGTCTTTCCACATCAAGATGGAAAAGCACGTTGTCACTGAGAAGCCACTGAGAGCCTGCAGTAGTGAATGAGTCTGTTTATTGCCATCAATGACCAGATTAAAGTAGCAATTAAAAATGTATGTGTGTTATATAATGCAATGTGTGTGTGTGTGTGTGTGTGTGTGTGTCTATCTAATTCCAGCAGGCTGTTCAAAGGAGATGCAGGGCCATTCCACCAACCCCTCTTCCTTCCCTTCCAATCTGTTTTTCCTTGGGTGTTGTGTCGTTTTAGACCATAAGCCTGCGGACAGTGACTGTCATGTTTTACTGTTTGCATATAAGGTGCTCTTTTTTGGCTGAGAAGTGGGATAAAAATACCTTAAATAAATAAACAAACAAACACGACAATTTGCCATTTTACATTAATTCGCACTATTTGTTACATTTCTGCTAGGTGCAATAGCCTCCCTCCGACTCATGTTCCCCAGCAAATGGTGTACATAGGCACACTGCCTCTTATATTGGAGGCAACATGTACAGTCATCAGGATTAGTCACCATTCATAGCTTTATCCTCCATGAATTTTTCTAATCCCCTTTTAGGACCACTCAAATAGACGGCCATCACGACAACATGTCATAGTGAATTCCATAATTTAACAATGCACTGTGTATTACCTTTCAGCTGTGTTGAATCTCCCACCAATCCACTTCATGGGGTGACCCCAGGTTCTCGTATTATGAGAGAGGGAGAAAATTGTCCACACTTCCTCCACATCAAGCATAATTTTGTACAGTTCTATTATGTCTCCCCTAACTCGTTTTTTTCCTAATCCAAACAGCTCCAAGCATTGTAACCTCTCCTCATGAGGGAATTGCTCCTGCTGCTTGATTATTTTATTTGCTCTTCTCCCTACACTATCCCTTTTAGGTGTATACAGTATTTCAAGTATGGACACACAGCTGATTTGTGTAAGGACAACATGATGTTGGCAGTTATATTTTTGATGCCTTTCCTAATTTTGCCTAACATGGAATTTGCCTTTTTCACAGCAACCACGCACTGGGTGGGGTCAGTCACCAGCAGCATATAAGTGAAGCTGGGATATATATTTTTTGCCCCAATTTGCATCACTTTACACTTGAATTTTTTTTGGTTTGAAATTGGTTTAAATGTATAGAGTGCTGACACTACACCAATTTTCCCCACCCTAGTGCCCTCTGCATGTGTTGGACTACAAATCCCATCATCCCAGCCAGCATGACCATTGACCATGGGGTTATAGTCCAACATCTGGAGACCACTACATTGGAGAAGGCTGCACCACACTACGCCAAAAAACCTCCCACCATGCTGGCTTCCCATATACAAGGAATGAAGTCTTTATTTATTGCAATCTAAAGTGATACAGCCCAGGAAGGACTGTATCACATGATACTTCTGAATGTATAGTTCAGCAGTAAGTAGGTGGGAACAGGCCTAATAAAATATACCTAGGGAGTGTAGTTAATCATTTGTCTTCTATTAATTTCATATTATAAACCATACCGGGCGCAATTCAGTCAATTGCGGGCAGCATCTATATGCAAATGAATCTTCACTGTGGTTTCCCACCAATTTCTCACCAATTTGGATGGCTTTAAAAAGGGGTTGGATAAATTCCTGAAGGCTATGAATGGCTACTAGTCCTAATGACTATGTTCTACTTCCAGTAGCAGAGGCAGTAAGCCTATATATACCAGTTAGTGGGGAGGGGGCTGTTGCACTCATGTCCTGCTTGTGGATTTCCCATGGGCAGCTGGTCGGTCACTGTGCGAACAGAATGCTGGACTAGATGGGCCCATGGTCTGATCCAGCATGGCTCTTCTTTTGTTCTCTTTAGCATGCATACTCAATGCACTAGACCATTATTGAGAATGGGAGGGCTGTGCGTGCTTTGCAGATCCGTATCTAGCCTTTCCCCCACTGCATGGAAAAGGAATTGTCGGAAGGCATTGATACTGAAGCCAAGCAAGTTCATGTCTGGTCAATGTCAGGGAAGCAGACCACTGAGACCACCTTGAGATCCATGGAAGAAAGGTGGGATATAAATGAAAAAAATAAAATTAATATCCAGCAGAGGGGCAGGGCTGAACAGAGATATGCACACATGCCTCTCATTCAACAAAACCATCTGTCCATGCACACCATCATGGAAAGGAAGAAATGGGGTTTTGTTATGCCTTCTGCCAGCCTTCACCAGCCTGGTAACTTCCAAATGTGTTAGGGATAATGGGACTTGTAGTCCAAGACATCTGGGGGACATCAGATTGGGAAAGGCTGCCCTATGAGGATCTGCATATTATGGACATTGCACCCGCAGTGGACTAAATTCAGTCAAAACTATTTCAATTCTGCAAAATTGCCATGTGCATTTTACCTTTCAAAAACTGGTAGTGTTCACTATTTCATTTTAGAATGAGCTACATTAAAGAATCTCCAGCTATTGGCAACAGCTTTATGTCAGTGAGTTATTGCCCTTGCTTTTGTGAAATTTCTATTTGCCTCTCCATTTTCCCCCCTACCAATGTTTATTTACACCAGCAGCATGCATGGCACTTCCCAGAGTATTGAGGAACTTACAATCTAAAATTCACATAGGGGAGAAACAACCGAGGAAAGGGAGAGAAGTGGAAGCAATGGTATACAACAAAAATGTGTGATTATTTTGGTTACGTGTACTTAGGAGCTTAATTTCAGCAGACCATACAAACTAGGGATAAGTGCCAAAGACTTCACAGAAAATATATTTACCATGTAAATATTTTTGCCTCATTTAGAGAAAACATTTTTGGCAAATTTTAATCATGATGTCTACAACCCAAGCCCTACGGCTAAAATGGTTTTAGACTGAGCCATACCACCTTATGTCCATCATCTGACTAATGAAAGGTGCAAATCCACGCAAGGAAGTCCCACTGGAATAACAGGAGCCATGGAGTAGCAGTACTTGAAGCACCATGCCCTCAACCAAGTAGTAAGGATCTGAAATAATATCTATTTAAACGTATGCATTTGCTGATGTTTCTAAAGCTGAAAACACTGTTTCCCCAAAGGACTTAATCCAGCTAGGCATACGTACCACCATTGCTTCAGATCTAAAACATTCCCGAGAGCGAGCAGAAAATATGGCAAAGGCAGCCTCCTTGTCTTGAGTATTTTGCATGCTCTACATAGTTTAAAAATATGTGGCTTATTAATGACTGGTTTTTCAACCTCCCCAATAAGCCTTTTTATTATTATTAACATGACACTCCTTTACAGATATGGGTGTCACACAATTCCATGCTGCGCATGTATCCTTTACGATGTTTAATATAAAAGATAGCCTAGTATTTATATCCCTCACAATAACAGAATGGATTGTTTTAAGGTTATACAGTCCGGCTGTGATAAAGAAAGAAGGAACCTTACAAAATGATAAATATTTTCATTAAAAAACTTTAAAACTAAAAGTTCAAAGATATGTTCTCTTCTCTTATATCTTGTCAAAACATGACTTAGGGCCCAAAACTAATCTACTTTCAATTTTATTCCATATTTCAGGGCTGTCATAGTACTCAGCAGAGAGTATTGGAATACGATCATTTTTTATTTTGTTGATGTTACCGACAGCTTTATTTCACAAAGCAATCTTATACTATGTCTACCAGTGGCAGGTCACAGAGGTCAAATAGTCTATCCTTACAGGTAGAGAGCTTATTAAATGGCACGTCTATTAAACCCAATGGACAACATAAAGAAACATTTCAGCAAAATATTTTTAACATGGTTCAATGGAAATATGAGAGGAAAGAGTAGTAAATAATTTAAAATGATGCCAGTATGGAACTTAGGTCACAATGTTTTTAGGGGGAAAAGGGGGGATGAAATTCACAAGACTTATCCTGCAACTAAAAGGTTTAGAATGAAATGGATTTAAAAAGGGGAGAAATGTAGCCTATACACAAGTTTACTTTGTGTGTTGAATTTAGTTCTAAGTAGCTGATACCTAACCATTAAATGTGCTTATTTTAAAAATAAAATGGTGCAAAATGTAGTGGCCAGATTGATTACTGGAGCCCACTTTGCTGATCATATGACCTGTTTTGTTTCATCATCACTGGCTTCCAGTATGTTGCCAAACATAATTCAAAATGTTTCTTAGCTATAAAACCCTAAGTAGTTTGGGGTCAAAGATATCCGAAGGACCACCTCCTCCTATACAATCCTGCCTACTCATATCGGAAACCCAGCTTTTCATCTTGCCACTTTCAGGGACGTATTTGGCTGGGATGCAAGACAGGACCTTTTCTATTGGGGTACCCACTCCAGAGAGGGCTCTTTTAAGCTTCCGGCGACCCCTAAGACCTTTTTATTTTGCTAAGCTTTTTGTGTGGTTAAAGTTCTGTCTTCCTTTTTTTATGCCGGATTGCTTTACCCTGCTTTTGGTTGTCATGTGTGAAATTGATTTTAGTCATCTGAGTTTGATGACTAAAATCAATTAGAGTTTGAATTGTTTTATAATTTGAACTGTTTGTTTTTTGTTTTACATATGTTATGATTTTTATAAACCCTTTTGAATATATTTTCTAAAGGGAAATGGGATATATTTTTTAAAAGATTTTTTTTAATAGATAAAAACAGAAACTGGCAGTCAAATCCTATACAAGTATTGGCTAAAAGTCTATATGCTGCAATAACACTATTCTCTTGTTCCAATGCAAAGAGTCCCTTGCTCCCTCTCTTTGCCTCCCATCACTCTGCCCCATTAAGACTGTTTGGCTAATGTGGGATAGAAGGTGGAACTAGTAAGCCTGCACATGGAACACCTATACCGGCACAATGCAATGTTCCTTGTATAATGAGCTAGAAAATCCTTATTAGGCTAGCAAACCGCTTACTTTTGGCTTCTTTTACACAAGGTTGTTAATCCACTGTATCTACTTTCAGAGATATGAAGAATGTTTCCTTTTGTGCTTTTCCACTACATAACTTCTAGGTGGCACTATGATATAGTGGAATAGCACAATTACACGAGTGGGAAAAGTGTTTTCCCTTGCTTTCACAATGATACCGTTTTCCCCTACTCCAAAACAAACTCACTGCAAGTGGCTCTTTGAAAAAAGAAGCAAAACTGGGGGTGGGGGTCACAACATTGTCTAAACAACCCATAAATAACTATGAGTAGTGAATGATGAGTGCACAATAAATGACTTGTGTAGAAAAGTTCTTCAAGGCAGGCTCTAACTTACATTTATGCTTTCTGCTAAATATTATATTTAATCTTATGATGGAAATACTTCTATTGGATGAAAGCGAACTGGTGCCTTCCATTGGTGAATGACTGTTTGTCTGCAGAAAGAAAATTATACCCCTTCTTCCCTTCAGCCCCCTGCCCCACAAATCTGTTCCACAGGATTGGAGAACCATTTGAAGCAAATGTGGGGTATGCGAAGGGAGAAGAAGGGAATGGGATTTCTATTGCCCAAGAGGATGTCTGCATGTGCAATATTGGATATTGACCATTGGAAAGTGGCTTATACTGAGTCTGTTGGTCCATCTTGCTCAGTATAGTCTCTGCCAGCCTTCCCCCACTCCGGAGTGGTTGGACTACAACTCCCAGAATCCCCCAGCCAGTGATGCAACAGGTTGGGAAAGGCTGGTCTATGCTGACTAGCAGCAGCTCAGGCCAGAGTCTTTCTCAATCCTACCTGGAGGCGCTGGGGATTGAACCTGTGACTTTCTGCATGCAAAGCAGGTGTTCTATCTCTGAGCTATTTCTAATCAAGCTAAAAGAAAATACTTATTCATACCTAATTAAGATTTTACCTCTCTTTCTGGCATTTATCACTTTAATTGCCTTGTTCTTTTGCGCACCCGATACCTAGGCTGACCATATGAAAAGGAGGACAGGGCTCCTGTAACTTTAACAGTTGTAGAGAAAAGGGAATTTCAGCCGGTGCCATTTGTAAACAATTAGTTCCTGGTGAAATTCCCTCTTCATCACAATAGTTAAAGTTGCAGGGGCCCTGCCTTCTTTTGTATCTGGTCACTCTACTATAGTGCCTGCAACTTTAACTGTTGTGATGAAGAGGGAATTTCACCAGGAACTAATTGCATACAAATGGCACCGGCTGAAATTCCCTTTTCTCTACAACTGTTAAAGTTACAGGAGCCCTGTCCTCCTTTTCATATGGTCAGCCTACGATACCAATATGTTCCATCTCACTGTTTTAAGATTGTTTTCATGACTGCACGTAGAGGAGGTTAAAGAAGTGAGTCATACATGAGTTTCCTATTTTCAAATAGCAATTCATAGTGCATCACCTTCAGACTTAACCCTTGTTTTTCAGTTTTGTGTGAGTTATTTCCTCTGACACAATGCAATGGGCTTCAACAGGATCAGGACAGCAGTTCTAGGAGATAGCATTTTAAAGTAGCATTTTAACAGTCCATTCACAAATTTCTGAGTTAGCTAACAACTTAATTTTGGCTTTTGAGATCTTTCAAGTGGACCCTGCTGGATCATGCTCACAATCCAACTTTTGATCATTAGATTCATCTGGTCAGATAATTAACGAAATACCGAAACATAAAACATGAGTTGTTCAAGTTCACAATTACCTTCCCTCTCACAGCTTCACTCCGAACGCACTGTCCTTGCTTTAACACGCGGTAAATCATCTCCCTAAATGTATTTGCACCCAATCATTTTTTAAAGTCACAATCTTTGTAGTGTCAACTTGTCAAGGGTCAAAGGGAAGAACAGGCAAGATTCCCAAATCAATCTGCTTGTAGAAACTGTCTCATTTCATTTCAAATTACCTGCTGGGGCTGAAGCAGCAGGCTATGGACAAACTGCCTTCCTCCATAAACCATGACAGCACAGGTCGAACTTATGTGATCATTCATAAGGGGCAAGTCAAGCTGGGGCTGTCATTAACTACTTTTAAACTGCTGTGCAGGGTTAAGTGATCTTGCAAGGCAGCAGCAGATATAAATACTATTTGGACAGTTTAATGTCAAGAGACAACTCCTCTGGGATTAAAACTGTGTAACCCAATAGTGCAGTTGTCGATGTAAGGATTAAGGCAGTTTGGGGCCGTTTCTTGGGCGTCCCAACTTCGCATGCCTTTGCATAGTATTCAGATGTCACAGGCAGTACACAGCTCTATAAACCCTAAAAAGTTATCCTCAAAGCACTAAATATAAGAGCTCCTGACACTGGACTTCTTTTCAACTCATTTTAGAAGGAAACCCCCTCAGATGGCTCTTTTTTCTTTTTCTATTTTGCTTTGAAGGCCAGGTTTGCACATTTAAATGGGAGGCAGACAAAATTATCATGTGATGACTTGACTATCTCATTTTCACATTTGGAGAAGTTTGTCTGAAATCATTTTGCAATTATTATTATTTTTTTGCCAAAGCTACAGTATCAGATTATGATGCCATTCAAAATGGGATGCTCTCTCCAACGGTTATTTGATTCCTAAAATTAATTAGTCACCCTGCAACAAATTGCTCTCAGAGCAACGTAAAACAAAATAAATAAAATCCAAAAAAATCATATACAGCCAATCAAAAAGCAGCACAATAAAAAATCACTTAAAACAGAGACTAAGGGCCGATCTACACAGTCCTTTGGAACATTTTAAAAAGTATTTTAAAACATTCCAAATAGGTGCATTCTAAAACGTCTTAGGCCACATTACTGAGTACTCATGTTACAAGAGAACAGTCTCCAGTCTTTAAAGCGGTGTGTGCAGTCACACACTGTTCTGCCCTGTCTCTTTCTCTTTCGTTTTTTCAATGAATTTAGGGCAAGGCATTGTGGGGGTTGTAGTTCAGTCACCACTTCCTCCTTTGTTCCTCTGTCATACCCTAGCGAGTATAGGGCTAGGCATTGTGGGTGTTGTAGTTCACTCACCCACTTCCTCTTTCTTTCCCACCAATCAACTGCTAAGCATTTGGGCGCCAGTCAAAGAAGCACTGCCCCCAGGAATCACAAACGGTAAGGAAGGACAAATTATTTTACTTAAAACGATTTATTAAAAGTGAAACCGTTGTATATAACTGAAGGGAGTTTTAAAAAACCTCAGATATACAACGTTATAGGGAGTGCGTCATGTGGCTCAAAGAGTTTTCATAACCTTTATAAAACGTCAAAAACCTCATATGTAGATCAGCCCTAAAATAAAGCAAGCGTCAAATACAGACAGTGCTAAAAGATATCACAGACTGAAAAACTACTTTAACACAATATAGCAGCAAAATTATACTGAAAATTAAGAAGCCTGTGATGTGATTGTAACTTCAGTAACTAATTTTCTTGTAGGGCTAATCTCAAGCAGATCCCAGTGTGAAAATGAGTCAGTAAAGGTCACCTCATGAGGACTTGATCCTTCTGACATTTAAAACACATAGGTTTGGTATTGTCCATGGACTGGACTACTTCAGAACGCAGGTGGTAGCAGTGCGGTTTGCATGACTGAAAACATTCTTGACAAGAAATCACTACAGAAATCTAGTACATTAGGGAGAGGAATAAAACCTTTCTCCCTGACATGCTAGTTTTCTATACACAGGAAACTTTTTTGTGTTGTTTCCTGCCAGAAGTAGTTAGGGTCCATGGTTTCCCCACTTTAGTTGCTGCTTTCCACAGACCATGTCATAGTGCTTAGCCATTTCCATGAGAAGAAACTTTGCTAAACCAAGCAGAGAAATGTAAAGCAGCAATTAATTGTGTAATTCACATCACGCAGCAATATCTTTCAAATTTATAAAACATATAATCTAAAAAAGAGGTGAATAACCTCAGGCCCAGGGGACAAACCTGGCCCTCCTGGGATTCCAAGTCAGCTCTACATACTTCCCCAGATGGCCATGCCTCCTTCCACTGACCTCAGTCCCTTTCTACTAACCACCAAGCTGATTTCCAGGCCTTCGGGCAGTTTTTTCCCCTTTCTAAAAGATTGAAATGATTTATGTAAGGGTTAGTTAATGGGAGTAAGTACTTAAAGCTGCAATATGCTCGTATTTTTAGTATTTGCGGCTCTACCTCACTTGCCTTTGGCCTCGCCGACCAGTGGAATGCGGTCCTCAAGAGCTCTCTGAAAATGAATTTGGGCTTCAGGCTGAAAGGATTCCCCACCCCTGACCTAGACCATGTCTATACGATTCCATTTTTCCTCCTGATTCCCCTAAAACTCCACAGCATCGCTGCTACGAAACAGAATCGAAAGAGTTTGTACGGCAGGAGTGAGCACAGGCTATCCAGCCTGGGAAAAATCACAGTACCGCTGTCAGATGGCAGGAATTAGGAGCAAATATCGAGGGACTGGGGAAACCACGAAAAGCTTTCTTCTTTTTTTAGGCACCTCTATGCAACTTTGAAAGCCTGTAGCAGCGCAGATGTGCTTCTACAATTCATTTAATTTAAGCGTGATACATATTTTAACTGCCCTTACTTTTGTTCCCTGCCTTTTACATTGCCATGGCAACCATTATGAAGCATTGTGGAGCCCACCCCCTGCCCTGCATTCCCTGGGATCCTCCCCTAGGCACACCTACTTTCTAAAGCCACCGCTGACAGATGGAGAAACAACTGTGGTGACATCGGATCAAAGGAAAAAGTCACGGTAAATCGACACTTAGCAAAAGTGCACTTTCAAGGGGAAAAGCCTGATGTGGCTGCGAGCTGACGGCTGCATCGCATAAATGATGGGGTGCAACTGTGCAGCCACAACGGGGTATTTAGAGTGTATAGACAAGCCCCTAAAATCAAAACTTCCCAGTTCTGTAGGTAGTTAATGATATGCCTAAATGTATACATACAGCAGAAATTCCATAAATTTCAAAGAGGTTTCTTAATACCTCAAGATGAATGAATGTATCTCAAGAGGCAGCAATAGTATGAAAGAATCTAGTTGTCCATGCTACAATACATGGGGTTGCATCCAGAGTAGTGCTCAGCAATGTTCTGCCCATGCTGGGAAAGTGGGCAGAGAGGTGATCTTCACAATTCTTCCTTCCTCCTGTGCTCCTTGTAAAGCTGCTGCAGAGGTCTGGAAGACTCTTCAGTTTAGTATGAGAAGCGACTCTGAGGGTCTATCAGGAGAAGGGGCTACCTCCAGCAGGTAGCCTAGGCTGGATCCTGGTGCCTTCTGTGAACAGAATGGCCAACCTACAACCAACCCACCGACTAAGATGTTAAGTGGCTACGACTATGTGAATCATCTGGATCCACTCTAGGGCATCAAACGATAGCTTTATCATAACTGGCAAGAGAGACATCCCAAGTCATTATTCATACCATGGCATTTTAAGCATACAAACATGCCAGTTTAACGTGGCAAACGCTTGAAACAAATGCCCGCTAATTAAAGACGAACAGATTGCTAAGAGTTATGTGGTGCTGTCGATCCATTCCCCATGTGGAATAGGAGGCAGCAAGTTGCTGTGATAAACTACAGCTGTGCCCCCTGCTGCGGGGGGGGGGGGGGGATTCAACAACTCCTGCGTTATATTTCAATGAACGCGCACCTTTTGTTTAAAATGCATTTGCCATTGTTTTATATTCAGGCAAAGCCTGATGGTTCCTGTCTCTGGAAAGAACATTTCGACAATAATGTACGTGCAAAGGATTTCTTGAGTGAAGCAACTGGAGTAGTTCATGCTAATAATAATCAGACCGGTGGCCCCGTGGTAATGTCCACTGAGATCTTCAGAGAAGTTTCCGTGGGAGCCATTTTCTTTGCATTAATTTAGTAATTCAATGAGCTAACATGCGGACTGGATAGGAACGCCTTAGGATATTTGCAGTCCTGAGGCCTTGGAAAGGAAGAATCATTATTTAGGAAGGTTACATGAAAGTTGCCATTTTAATAATGGACAGGATTTGATGTTGTTGTTGTTGTTAAGGGAGGACTAATGTGCTTAGATGAACTGGAGATACGCTGCCAATGCAACAGAGGAAGGTGCAAAGGCAAGAATAAAAGAGAGCATCCCTTGTGCTAAGGTAAGCAAATGCTGATCTACAGAAATATTAATCATTACTATATTCACTCCGTCTATAGTGAATTCAGGTCCATTACACCCATATTAATTTGGAAGCCAGCAGCACATAACACTTGAGAAAGATCCTGCAGCCCTCATTCAGATGAAA
Organism: Anniella stebbinsi; assembly: GCA_029215795.1. NCBI lineage: Eukaryota > Metazoa > Chordata > Lepidosauria > Squamata > Anniellidae > Anniella > Anniella stebbinsi. Next base: position 109,728,382 of record JARDYH010000004.1, on the reverse strand, counting down.
GATCTGGTGTTGTTTCCATTAGTGTCCCCAGGAACCAAATTGGGAGCACAGATGGGACAAAGTGCATTTAGGAGCGGCAAACTCCATCTAACCCATTCCCACTCATTTGGTTTCCGGAGGAAAAATAGCAGTATGTTTCACAACACTGCTCCCATTCAAAATGTACCTTCTCTAGTACAATCCTATTGAATCGGATATATTTCAAGTAAGCATGTTTAGGATTACAGGCTTATTTAAATTTCTACTTTATGATTCAATAATAATGTGGCTTGTCTGGATTGGAGGGCACACACACACGAGGCTGCCTATGAATGTTACTGTGATTTTATATCTCTAACCCAAACACGACAGAGATCCTCTCCTACACACCAATAAAGTAAAACAGTAACAGAGTTGAACACTATCACCTCTCTGGGTGCCTCTACAAGAGCGATTTAAAGCTCTTTCAAGGCGCATTAAAAATTTGATCTCTACAAGAATGGAGCACAAATCAGGGGTCGAGGTGCTTTTTCTGTCCGATTATGCGCATTATCGAATGTGCGTTAAATAGTGAGTTTTAATTTACCGCGGGAGTTGAAGCGCCTTATGACCACGTAAACAAGCGATTCTCTGCATTTAAACACTTTAAAGCACGTTTCATACAACCGGTAATGCGCTTCACCGCCTCCCGTGTATAGTGATTAGGCGTAAAAGCGATTGCAAGAAGATGCGCATAATCAAACAACCGGGCATCAAAACGAATTCTTGTAGAGGGGACCTCTCTCTCTCTTTTGCTAACAAACAGACACAGACACCACCCACTGACGACAATAGGCAGTGGAAAGAGAAAAGACAGTGCGGCTTTCCCTAATCTGGGAGTTGTTTGGACTACAACTCCCAGCATTCCTGACCACTGGTGATGCTAGCTGGGGCAGATGGGAGTTGAAGTCCAAAATATCGGAAGGGGAACCAGGTTGGACAGCCAGATCCAACATAATGCTACCACACATCAGAGATTTGTCTGGTTGCTTCACACAGGAACATGGGAAGCTGACTTAAGAACAGAAGGAGAGCCAAGAATGGATCAGACCAAGGGTCCATCTAGTCCAGCATTCTGTTCATACAGTGGCCAATCTGCTGCCACGGGAAACCCACAAGCAGGACATGAGTACAACAGCACCCTCCCCAGCAACTGGTGTACATAGACATACTGCCTATGATATTGGAGGTGGCATATAGCCATCAGGACTAATAGTCATTGATAGCCTTCTCCTCCAGGAATTTGTCTAACCCCCTTTTAAAGCCATCCAAATTAGTGGCCATCACTACATCCTGTGGTAGCAAATTCCATAGTTTAACTATGTGCTGCTGCCCTATACAAGTCAGAGGATTGGTCCATCTAGCTCAGTACAGTCTATGCCAACTGCTAGAGGTTCTCTGGGGTTTCAGCCACGAGTATTCCCCAGCCCTTCCTGAAGATCCAAAGCAGTGCTGGCTCTAGGTTTTGGAAGGCCCTTGGGCAAGACACCCTGTATGGGCCCCCTCCCTCAATGAGTCTTCCTTCTCATCACCATTATCACCAGCTACTCCTCATCCTCTTTCTCAATATTGATACCACTTGCTTGCTTAGCAAGCACAGAGCCAGTGAGCAAGCAAGCAATGGTATCTGCTCTCCTTCTTCTCACCACCACTGTGTCAAGGCAAGAGCAAGAGGCAGATGAACAAGCAGGCTACAATGGTACTGAGGAGGAGGAACAACTCCAGGGGGGTCTTGTCAGGGGGTCCCTGCTGGGGCTAGGGCCCTCAGTAGGTGCCCAAACATGCCTATCTTTGATGCTGGCCCTTAGCCGGGAACCCAAGCTACAGCCCTTCCTCACCAGGATGCTGCCTTAGGGCTGAATTTCCCATGCAAGTGCACCACTTCACTTTTCTGCTTGTGATTACTGTACACTTGGTGACTGGCAGCTGGAAGTGTGAATTTCCAGGGTGAGGTGATATAAAAATTCTGCTTTTGATGTCGCTGTCATCAAGACAGGGGAATGTCAGCATGGCCCTTGCATGGACGTAAATGCTGGTGCCCCACCCATAAGAGCAGGCATCCATATACGATGCCTCGGGACTTCAGGCACATTCTTGCCCCCAGGAAACATCTGAGAATCCTTAGACTTCAGCACATGACTTCTCTGACCACACTCAAGTTGCTGACTCACCCAGTACCCCAAGATCAAATGGAATCATGACTCAGAGCAGAGCATTGTTTACAGATTAAAAGTTCACTTCAGACAGGCCTTTATCACACCTACCCGGTTTGTTTCTGCGGATTCCCCCTCCGTTTCCTATGCAAGTGTAGCCTTTTGAATCACACCTGGCCAGTTTTGCTTCCATACCTCAGCTCAGCCTGCTGAACTTGCCTGAACTTGCCTGAAACGGACTTTGTCTGTTCAGGGTTAAATCGAAACAGAAATTAAAAACAGAGCACTCAGGGCACGAGAACAGTGCGATGGGGACGACATCATGTGAGTCCCTCGCTGAAGATCTGGATCAAAGTCACTGTGATAGTGCTTAAAACCGTGTGTGTGATAACGGCCTCAGTGTCTGACTTGACCAGCTGAGGAAACACTCAGAGCTACTCAAAGGGGATGGCATGGTGGCACAATTTACAAGTCAGCATCCTGACATGGAGCTTATATACACAGTCACCACGATCTGCGTAATCTAAGCGGTTGTTGACATTTTCTTCCTAGACTTTCTGGAGACCTAATCTTTCTATCCAAAACCAGATCCCTGGGGATACTCCTTTTAGAGGCTAAATCAATCAACATTCTAGCCTACCCAGACAATTCTTTTGTTCTCAGAGCACCTGGATGATCCACCATCATGCCTCAAAGATGTTTGGGATAAACTGGATGTTGTCCAGAGAATATAAGTTATGGGGCAATGCAGAAATATAATAACTAACTAACCTGAAATAATAACTAACCATAATGCCTATGAGCTTCTAGAGTAATCTCTCAAGTCACTGTTGAAGATTATACTAGACTAGGGCTGCAATCCCATGCACACTTATCTAGGAGGAAGCCCCATTGGACATAGTGGCTCTTACTTCTTTGTAAACAGGCCCAGGATTGCTCTGACTATGGTAGCCTTCTCCAACCTGGTGCCCTCCAGATGTTTTGGATTACAATTCCTGGCATTCCTCGAGCAAGATAGGTCTTTCGTAGAACTTGCTCCCTTTCCTTTCCTTTTCACAGAGAAAACAAAACTGCCAACGTTTTTTTTGGAATGCAGCTTAAAAAGAAAATCAAAAACCAGTTATTCAACTAATAAACATCACTGTTAAGTTTACACCTTGCCTTTTTCATTGTTTGGTTGTTTGTTTTAATAAGGTATCCCCCCCATTGGTAAATAATGTGGGATAGACTTCCTGAGCTGTTCTGCAGAAGGACATAGTCTCCACATATGGGGCACGTGGGTGGGGAGGTCTCTATGCCTCTATCAGTGCAAGAGAGGTAGAAGTTCAATAGGTGAAGTTTTCCCCCATCACTGCATCACCATCTATTGAATTACCAGTTGACAAACAGCTGGTAAAAGCTCAGGAGCCCCACCAGACAAAAAGAAATAGAAAGGTGACAACATGTGTAATAATTTCATCTCACATCTTACACTTCCAGTGTCGACCAAGTACAATAGCTGGGTAAGCTTGCATGAACAGTAGGCTTGCCAACTTTTTAAATTATTGTTATTATTGGTTCTAATAAAATGCCTTTTAGCAACAGCAGACATGCAAGAATTAAGCAGGAAGCTTCACCTGCTTAATTTCTGTATACCAAGCTGCAGTTAAAAGTACAGGGACACACTAGTAAAAGAAAAGAAAAGTTGGCGATATAAGTAAACTGTCTTTGAATGCTGTACCCCACATGAGGGCACATTTGAGTGCTGATAAACACTTCCTGCAACTTTACAATATAATATGTCTTGAAAAAGAAAAGAGGTACTGACCTTTTTTTTTTCCTGGTCGGTTTTTATATCTCTTACATGAAGTTGCCAACTTTAAAAAAAAAAACTGTTCCTGTGACTTTCACAGTAAGTTAAAGAAAATAAGAAGCATGAATGCTTTTCTTGTGTGCATGATGCACAGGATCAGTTGGCGCCTTTCACAAGTGACAACTCTGTTCATAGAACATTTCTTGTCACTCTAGTGACATTTTTTTTAAAGAACCAAAAAAAATGTGCACTGTTTGTTAAACCTTTCCAACTGCTAAGTTGCTGCTGTAACTCGGTCCAGGCATTTATAATGCTGTTCCTCTTACCCCGTTCTTCTGTCTTCTGTATGGCAAATGAGTAGGTTTAACATGACAGCTGCATGGAAAAATAAACTAGAGTATTCCTTTGGATCTGATGATTAGGTTAGCCCTCAAATGTCCTTATGTCATCGCCTTTATGGCAGAATTCACTAAAGCAATCAGGAGATTTTTTTAAAAAAAATTAGGATTTCTGAACTGATAAATCAGTCTGATAGCATAAGGATGGCTTCGGCTATAAAATGCAAATGTTGGAGGAAGACAAAAAAAAAAAAACAATAGGCAGCAATTGCACAAGTTCAACAGCAGGCATTTCCAGGAATCCCACAAGCTCCACAGGAGTCAAATCCCTCAAGCTCCACAAGAGTCTTACTTTATTTAATTGGGGAAATGTTATGTTGCTATAAATATTAGTGCTAGCCATATGTAGAAACCACAGACTGGATGTCTTTGCAGAAGATTCCTAAAAAGCCATCCAAGGAGCATTGGCGTGCGGATGGGGTGTACCTGGTGTGCCCAGGCACACCCTAATATTTTTGGGGAGGCCTCTGCTTCCACAATCCCTGCTTCCATCAGTGACAGCGGGCAGGCAGGCACAGCGCCTTCTGTTCCCATCCCGGCCAGCCGGCTGACTTTTCCTTAGTGGGCCGGGAACATGTGCGCTGCATCACCAGTGCGCTGCCTCTTTAAGACCTGGTCTTTCCCTTCCTCTGCTCCAAACCCACCCAATCAAGGCCATTAGTGTTGTGAGGAGGGAAGGAATTACATGTTTTTCCACCCTCCACTGATCCAATCAGGGGCATGGGGGTGGGAAAGTGCCTGATTCCCAGGATGCGCACTCTAATGAAATGCGCTGCACACATCTATGCCAAGGAGGCAGGAAACCGAATCAGAAGCAACAAGCTGAAGAGCAAGCTATGAAGTTCCATGTTGATAACACTGCTAGCGGCCCTCCTCATCTGCCCACCTTTGAGGGCAATTAGGTGGGCCAGTACAAAAGAGAGGACTGCCCCTTGTAAAAGAAGATACATGGCCACCCTAAGCCTCCAACATGAGCCTGCTCATACACCAGCCTTGTAAATAAGTTCACAAAAGTTATTCTCAAAAAAATTTAGTAGCTTGCTGGGAGCTGGCAAGATCTATCTGTCATCCAGTAACATGTTGATTTCTATGGTGGGTGCAAAGGAGGGACGGAGCAGTCTATCCCTTCTTTGCCAAGCCATTCACTTGCATCATGCAGTTTTTTGGTCCCCTGTGGCCACCATACTCTCAGGTAATATATGGAGGGCATCCTCAAAATACCCTGCTTCCTGTGGCAGAAGAGCGTTTTTGTGGCTATGGCATCCCATTTATAAAATGCTCTCACTAGGGAGGTTTGTCTGTCACCAACATCCTTTCAGCATCATGTGAAGGTTTTTATCTCCTCTAATCTAGCTGTGTAATTATTGTTTATCGTTGTTACTGTTTGTTCTTGTTTTTAGATTGGGCTATCATTTTTTGTGAGCTGCCTTGAAAATGTCTTCTCATGAAGAGTGGAATATAAAATTATTAAATAAATAAAAGAATGACAAATAGGGGTCAAGCCACTGGCTGCAAGCACCAGGACAGTACTGGATGAGGAGCAGCACACAACTCATGAGCCTCTGCTTCTTAATAATTTGTAAATGGTCAAAGAAGTCACATACATCATCTCTATAATGCGTACAACAGTCCTGTAATATTATCATTTCTAGGCTGACCATATGAAAAGGAGGATAGGGCTCCTGTAACTTTAACTGTTGTAGAGAAAAGGGAATTTCAGCCAGTGTCATTTGTATGCAATTAGTTCCTGGTGATATTCCCTTTTCATCACAACAGTTAAAGTTGCAGGGGCCCTGCCTTCTTTTGTATCTGGTCACTCTAGTATAGTGCCTGCAACTTTAACTGTTCTGATGCAGAGGGAATTTCACCAGGAACTAATTGCATACAAATGACACTGGCTGAAATTCCCTTTTCTCTACAACTGTTAAAGTTACAGGAGCCCTGTCCTCCTTTTCAGATGGTCAGCCTAATCATTTCCCTATTTTGGAGTCAGAGGGAACTGAGGCTGAAAGGACAGTGCTCACATAGGGTCATCCAGCAATGCAAATAATGCAACACTGTGCAGTGACCTAAAAGGCACAAGGCCATATCTTTTTTATGTTTGGGGGGGGGGGGGGGGAGGGTTGTTGTTGTTTTTTAATGATTTTTTAAAAACTGATTTCACATGTCACAATATACCATTGTGGGTTAATTCACCTGTGGGGCTCCCATGAGTTATCTGAGGGTTATCTGAGGGTTGTTTAACCCTCAGGTAACCCATGATGCTGGATTCACATGACACAACAAGCCATGGTACACCCTCACCAGTTTGCCCATTCAAAATAGTGGCTAGCATGCATCTCAGGACCCCACAGGTGAATTCACCTGTGTTACATTACTGTTGACATGTGAACCAGGTCACTGAGTGACTGTTGTTAGAAACAATTACATAGCTCAATGAACTGGGAATGCATACCACAGATACCACCCCCTTTTATTTTATTTTTTTAAAAGGAAGGAGTTACAACTTGCTTGTTTGATCCGTGTTGATAAGAACATAAGAATAGCTATGCTGGATCAGGCCAACAGTCCATCTAGTCCAGTGGCCAACCAGCTGTCGGCCAGGAAACCACAAGCAAGACACAGGTGCAACATAGTGTTTCTATACATATTATGGGGGCTTGACACCTAAAACATTGACCAAAACAAATGTCCTTATAATACACTGAGGGCTTTTGTTTGTTGTTTGTTCTGGTATTTAGGTTGCTTCCAGACAGAGGGCTCCAAGAGCTAACAATCGAAGGCACTGTGCAGCTATTCCGTCTTTTACTCCTTAAAGGATTTTTTTTTTCTGATAAGAAAAAAGACGGAAGAAGCAGTGGGAAAACATGGGAGGGCTCCAAACAGAAGACAGCATTGTCTGACCGCCACATAAATTTCCGGGAATGAGGCAGTGTGATTGCACAATAAAAGCCTCATCTGGAAGCAACCACAATCTCAAGTCTATCCAGGAGCAAACAAGCCATTAAACCTTTCTGAGAATCTTACCCCTCTCCTCTATTAAATCTCTGCCCCCCAAATCCAAAATGGCACCTGTGACACCAGCTCTCAGTTTATCAAACAATAAAAGATGCACAAAAACCTAGGCTGATGCTGGGAGGAGAGGGGGGCTGGCTGGGAAATCAAGCAATACTTCCTATGGCCCCATTCAGACAACACGTTAAGCCACGGTGGTTAAGCATTTTGAGTTAAACATCATGGCTTAGCATGTCATGTGAACCAGTCCTAGCCATGATGGCTATATAACCATGGTTTTAACATGCTCACTAACCATTTGCTGCAAATGGGTTAGTGGCCTAACCCATTAGCGTGTTGTCTGAACATCTCCTAACACCTCTCCATACCTCATTTTTTTGAGAATCACAAACTCAGGAAAATGACAAATATAAATGAATGCTTTAAAAAAACAAAACCAGACATAATATTGAAGGGGGGGAGGGAAATGTTACAGTGTTTTTCAACTAGCTGTACTAGAATGAGAAAAAAATTGCTGTGGAGACAGAGCTTAAATTCAACCCATTCATTTGAAGTATACCTCACTTTCTATCCCGACAGAGTAACATCTGTACAAAAGCGAAAGGCCGACAATCATTTTAGCCATTCTCACCCCCTTGATCTGAAAGGACACATAATCCCAACGCAATGCAAATGATGCAACACTGTGTAGTGACCTAAAAGGCATCAGGCCATATCGAGCTTCTTTGTCTGTTTTGTTTTTCCACTCTGCTAATCTGTAAGAGCCTGGTCATTGCAAAATCATGCCTGAGTCATTGGAGGTAATGTGTACAGCCCAATCCCATTAATCTTTACTGGGGGAGATGGGAGAAGTCCTACTGATTTCAGTGGAACTTGCCCCCAGGAAAGTGCATGTAAGATTGCTGCCTTAATCTCCATGGCACGCTCTCTGAGGTTTACGCAGCTGAATGTGGACATAACAAATCCCCATGCCTTCTACACAGAGCTTTTACATTTGAACAGATGTCATAAAAAAACAACCCCAATGGCAAAGGCTGCATTTCCAACGCAAGAACGCAGTAATTCTCTAGGCTAGGGGACACAAACCAGAGGAAAAATGACGCCCATATAGGAAGCTGCCTTATTGGTCCATCTAGCTTCAGTATTGTCGCCCCAGGGTTACACGCAGGAGTCTCTTCCACTCCTGCTCGGAACAGAACCTGGAACAGCTTGCATGCATACTATGTGCTCTGTCACTACGCTACAGACTACAGCTCTTAAAACACACACATACATGGTATTTTGAACTGGAGAGCTAGGAGAAATCAGAGAAGCTGTGGCCATTAGCAACTCTGTTGCTGGTGCTAGAGACAGCAAACCTGGGTTGAGATCTGAATCTTCCTCTTTCAGACCTTTGTTGACATATATTCTCAGGTGAATCTAGCACACGTTTCTTGATTTCCTGACTGTGGAGAAATCATAGCATGGAGGGGGGATGTTGCAATCCTATATACACATAATTGGGAGTAAGCCCCATTGAACTCAGTGTAAACATGCATAGGATCAAGCAATAATTTTATAAAGATTTCTCCTGAAAGTACAACAGTGAAAAAGAGAGAAAACACATTCCTAATTTCTTCCATCTGTACTTCTTCAATAAAATAAAACTATTTACAGTCCAGGAAAGCTACATAATTTATTTCACTAACCGTATTTAAAACATAATTATAAAATCATAATAACGCATTGTTCTTTACCAGAGAAATCTAGAGAAAGTCTATTTTTAAATTTACATTCTTGCTCTGTATTGTATACCCATCACAAAAGCAGCTTTTGTGATTTGGAAGGAAATAGGCAGTACTACGCAATATTGTATCTTCATTACTTGATAAAAATTGGCAGACTTACAATCAACTTCAATAGCAAAAAATAATAATCTTAGGTTGACACAGTTTAAAACCATCTTCTTGGTCATGTATCCATCCTCATCTCTCTCTCTCTCAGCACTTCAAGGCCAAATTATTTTGAAAGTTTTACATTTAGCATGAATAGGTGTCTTGAAAACATTTCCCACTCAATGAGAACAAATGAAGAACAGAAATGTTGAATAATTATAAGCGTCGCTAAGCATTTTCTTAGAAATAATTTACATGAGGTTTCTTTTCTCTGCCAATCGTGCAATTTTAAAGTAGGGGTTTTTCCCCCGCAGTTCCCCACTTCCCCAAACAATAGGAATTTTCATGGGCACTGCCTTTTACACAGCCAACTTTCTTGTAAGGTGAAAGAACAGGAGCTTTTTGGAAGAGATATTTACAAACATGCAAGTGAAATGGGGAAGGGGGCAAGCAACAGACAGTTTTTCAAAAGGCACCATCACCCACGAAGCAAACACCATACGTTTCAAACCAACTACAAAACTTCAAACTTTTCTTGTTTCTCTGTGGTCACACGTATACAAATACATAGGGCAGTATCCAATGCAACACTCGTGTAAAGTAAATTACATCGCATAAGCATAAACAACCTCTAGTGCAACATCAATAGTGTTAGCTGTTCCAGGGAAACCCATTGCACTAACATTATTAGTGTTGCACTAGAGGTCACTTACTCCCTAGAACAACATAATTTACTCTGATACTGCCCATAGGCCTACCTCAGTTTAACTCTGGTTCAACGTTCTTTAAGATTAATAAATGTGCAATGGAAACCAGTGGTACTGTTGTCTCAAACATTCTGAGCCCAATTCAAGGTACTGGTTTTAACCTATAACGCCTTACATGGCTTGGGACCACAATACCTGACAGAACACCTCTCCCGACATGAACCTACCCGTACACTACACTCAACATCTAAAGTCCTCCTCTGGGTGCCTACTCCGAGGGAAGCTCGGAGGATGGCAACAAGGGAGAGGGCCTTTCAGTTGTGGCCCTTGAATCATGGAACAATCTCCCCAACGAGGCTCGCCTGGCGCCAATGTTGTTATCTTTTCGGCGCCAGGTCAAGACTTTTCTCCCAGGCATTTAACAGCGTATATAGAGGGTTTTTTTTTCTTCTTTTGACCCAGAATACTTGTTTTAAATGGATACTGTATTTGTACTCTGTTTTTATGCTTTTTATGGTTTTAAAATTTTGTATATCGGTTTTTAATGTTCAGTGATTTTAATATTTGTAAACCGCCCAGAGAGCTTTGACTATGGGGCGGTATATAAATGCAAATAATAATAATTTAACAATCAGGTTTTATTCAGGCATATCACCTGCTATCCCATCATTCAATTCACTGCAGAATGTATGAAGTGCCTCTGTTGAAATGTGATGGGTCTGGATCCAAAGATCTGTGAGTGCAATTGCACTCATGGATTGCTCCTGATCAAGAAAGAGTTCCTTCTGCCTACTCCACCCTCAAATCTGCTCCAGAGAATCCGGGGTACCCTCTGAAACAGTGTGAAAGATGGCATGGAAAGCTTTGATTTGATTAGATTAGACTTTATTTGCCACCTTTCCTCAAATGAAAGCATGAAATATTAATAAACATTTCAACAACAACAAAGTAATACCAACTTTTCAATAATACATCAAGAACAATTCATAAAACACATTTGAATGCTTGGAGGCGGTAATGGGCTGGATGAGGAAAAACAAACTGAAGCTGAATCCAGACAAGACGGAGGTGCTTACTGTCAAGGGCCACAACCTGGGGTTGGAGGTGTGTCAACCGGTTCTAGATGGGGTTGCACTCCCCCTGAAAGACTGTGTTCGCAGCTTGGGGGTGCTCCTGGATCCGTCGCTCCAAATGACATCCCAGATAGATGCGACGGCCAGGAGTGCCTACTATCAGCTTTGGCTGATACGCCAGCTGCGCCCCTTCCTAGAGTTGGAAGACCTAAAGATGGTAGTGCACGCGCTGGTAACTTCGAGACTCGACTTCTGCAATGCGCTGTACATAGGGCTACCTCTGTGCCTAGTCCGGAAACTTCAACTAGTTCAAAATATGGCAGCCAGGTTAGTCACTGGTACACCTAGGGGTGACCATATTACACCAGTTTTGAAATCTCTCCACTGGCTGCCAGTTAGTTCCCGGGCGAAGTACAAAGTGTTGGTCATTACCTTTAAAGCCCTACATGGTTTGGGTCCAGGTTACCTGCGGGATCGCCTTCTCCCGTACAATCCGCCCCGCACGCTTAGGTCCTCTGGGAAGAATTTATTACAGTCAACAAAAACTAGACTGACAACTGTTACCCAGAGGACCTTCTCTTCTGCCGCTCCCAGATTATGGAATGACCTGCCGGGAGAGATCCGTGAACTTACCAGTCTTCAGGAATTTAAACGATCTATAAAGACTGAGCTCTTCCGGCAGGCCTACTCAGATGAATTTTAAGTGTTTTATTGGTGTTTTATTGGTATTTTAATGATGTATTGGTTTTATGTATTTTTAATCAGTTTTGTGTGTTTTATGATGATGTTGTTCCCCGCCTCGATCCGGAGGGAGAGGCGGGTAATAAATAAATAAATTATTATTATTATTATTATTATTAAAAAAATCAAGCCAAATCTAGATGTAATAAGAATGTCCATGTTCAGATGCAAACAATGTTGGAAGACAAACAGTGTCGGAGGGCAATTGCCTTCGTGTTATGCTCGTAAGTTTCGTAGAGCCATCTGGCAGGACACTGTTGAAACAAAACAAAGAAAACCGTGAATCCAGTTGGACCAACTTTCCCACAATTTGGTGTCCTCCAGATGTTTTAGAAGTTAACTCCCATGAGCCCCAGCCAACATGGCCAATGGACAGGAATGCTGGAGCTGTAGTCCAAAATATTTAGAGGGCACAAAGTTGGGAAAGGGTGAGTTTGGCTGGTGGACTATGTTCTTATGTTTGTAGCACAAAGCTCCAGCCAGGGCTGGTGTCAAGATAGGCATGGCCTACACTCCAGCAAGGGCCCACTGACTAGACCCCCTGGAGTTGCTCTTCTTCTTCACCACTGCAATCTGCTTGTTCGCCTGCCCCATGCTCTGCCCAGACAACAGTGGTGTGTCCAGCCAACCTTCTGGTAGCAACAATGAGAAAGAGAATGAGAAGCAACAGCAGTTGGTGAAAAATGATGGTGAGAAAGTAGACTCACTGCAGAGACAACTGAAGGTGTTGCGCCCAAGGGCCTTCAAAAACTTGGAGCTGGCATTGGCTGCAGCCAATCACTGTTCCCAGACAAAAGAAAAATGTGTATGCTTGCAAACATATTACAACTGAAATGTGATGTTCACTGTTAAAATATGTTAAGGTGTACACCTTATTTATTAGTAGTAGTAGTAGCAGTAGTAAGAGCAGTAACAGTAAGTGGCCCCAAGACCATACTGTTGCATCCAGATTTAGTCATACTTAAAGAGTAGACATACTGAAAGCTATAGTATTTAGGTTAGTCATGACTAACTTCAGTCCTGTTGATTTCAATGGGTATGCTCTAAGTATGACTAAGTTTCGATCCAACCCATAAATATTGGCCTTTATTTTAATTAAGCTATGTATGGAACTTCGTATCTGTCAAAAGAATTTCCCAAAAATGCTTTTTAAAATTTATTTCCAGTTTGGAGTATTTTTATTTACAACCCCCCCCCCTTCTTTTTGGTTAAGCTAAATAGTAAACCTACATTGCTCAAAAATTGTTCAGACCTTGGGGTCAAGGAAATCGCAGTATTACATCCCAACAGAAAATGTGTTTCCCTACTCTAAAATAGCCACTTAAGCAAGAATGTGGAAATGATTTATTTGAAGCTAAATCTTCACCTCAGCTGTGTCAGGACTGCACAATCATTCATAGAAAGGCTCTTTATACTTTAGATTCAAAGAAAAGAATACTAATGAACAAAACAGTCGTGTATATAAAAAGTTACATTACATTGAGGAAAAATGAAATTAAAATTACAAAAATCATCACAGGAAACTGCTCCTGGCCATGTTTATGTTTGGGATAAAGTCAAGATTTTTACCTTTTTGATCTCTCTCTCTCTCTCTCTCACACACACACACACACACTTTCCCAAAGGTTTTACTTTTGTATAGCAAATTCAGCTTTTTATTTAATTATAAGCAGTGGCCCTGATCCAGCTTTGGTCTAAATTTTGAAGTGCAGGCGCTCATAATGAGCTCCATCACACCTATTCCCCCCACCCGGTTTGCCTTCGCATTTTTACCTCCATTTCAGAAGCGCTGCAAGCACTCCTCCCTTTCGCCATTCTAGGTGAACTCTCTTTTTGCTCTCCCGCTGCTATTGTGCCTGCCCCATCCCGCCCCTTCTCCTTCCCCCTCCAGTTCATTGGTTCTTGTCGTTGATGGACATTGTGATGGACATGGCAGCCTTCTCCCCTGGCTCATTGGAGCTCCTCTTAGAATGTACAAAAATGCTTACTTCTGTGTAATTTTTAAAGATAAAGAGATGAGACTTGGGACATTGAGAGCTCTTAAGTAGAACTTTAGGCATGCCAAATTTGAATCAAATTTGAACTTTAGGCATGCCTTGATTTTTAGGAGTTTTTTAAATGCAAATTAACCAAAATGCTTACATCTGCATAATTTTTATAGGTAAAGAGATGAAACTTGGCATGATGATAGGTCTCCAGGAGAGCTTTCAGAATTCCAAGTTTGAATCAGATCAGTTCATCCCTTGATTTTTAAAGAATTTTAAAATTCCCCCTCCTTCAAAACGTTTTCCTGATAGTTCACTGGTGCGATCTTCCAGCTCTTTGCATTTGTGAAGGATCGCTTTTCCTTTCCTTTGATCATGCAAAGCTGTGCATCTCCAGTTCATAAAATGAGATCTGCTGGTTCCCTTACTCAAGAGTAAATCCCAATGATTTCAACTGCATTTACATCCCATTAAAATCCGATGCGGGCTTACTTTTGAGTAAACCCCATTGAACAGAGAGAGGCTTACTTATGAGTAAACAGGTAAAGAAATGACTTTTAATAGTGTGGTCACTCAGAAGCTTTTTTTTAAAGTCTAAAACAGCAAACTGGAAAGAGGTGCTCTGCAACCCTATGCTTACTTCTGAGGTTGTATTTCTGTTTACTCATAAGTCTATCTCTGTTCAATGGGGTTTACTTTATCCATGTTATTCAGTGCATTCTGCGCTGAAGTGCTTTACAGTACAGTAAGAAGAAATTTCACTTTGGAAACAGGGCTTCCCGTTGTTTCCCATACCACGAAAATATAGTAAAATAGTTTGGCCTTTAACACGCTATTGAGCTTACCATGTACCACTAAAAATAAATTGATTTAAATAGAGGTCCAGGTGGAAATAAAATATAAATACATTCTCTAGTGTACAAAGGTATCCCTGTTCCCCAGTCTCTGCAAAAGTCAGATTTGAACTCATCTGCTCAGAAATTGATTGCAATCTCATGAAAATGAGAGGTTCTAACCTTTCAGGGGATGAGTAACTGGGTTAAAAATCCCTCTAGACTAATATAATGTAGAATTGATATTAAAGCCAAATTTTTAATTAAGAATACCCAAGTAAAGCATTTCTATACAGCAGTGTTGGGGAGGGGGGGCAGAGACAGGGAGGTGAAGAAGCAAAAGAAATGGGGAAAAGCCTTATAGCTCACTTAGAAATGCCAGTTGGACTTCTTGATATTACAAGTTCAATCTACAATGTCCAAAGATAGATTCACACAAAAGTATAGTTCATCTTCAACTTAATCCATGTCTTTAGAGTACTTCTAATTAATTTATGACGCCTTGATTAGAAATAAGTAAAGGTATGAATTATTTGTTTTTAGTATTGCATTTTATTCTTTAACTCTTATGTAATCCGCCCATATAATTTTTGTTATTGGGTCAATTAAAAATATAAACAAATAAAGGTGCAATCTTATGCATGTTTAGACAGGAAAAAGTCCTGCAACTCCCATGCTGGCTGGGAAATGCTATCCATTGTAGGACATTTTTCTTCGGCTATGGGGCGGTATATAAATGTAAATCATCATCATCATCATCATCACCATCATCATCATCATATCTAAACATGCATAAGATTGAACCATAAATAAATAATACATGGGAGAACCTATTTGCATAAGAATGGAGTGAATAGTATGCAAATGATTACTTGACTTTACTGAACATCCACATTAGAATATTGATAAGCACCAACAAGCAACTAAAATGAATCTGGTGATGGAATATCTGCATTATAAATAAAGGAAAACAAAATGGAACATGGTACTTGTGAAGGGGCAGTGAATAGGGGAAATTATTCACAGACTCTCATAATACAGAAAATCATGCTCATTGGCTGAGGTCAGTAGCCAGTTGGTTTAATCCAGAGGTGGAGAACCTCAGGCCAGAAGGGCAAATCTGCTCCCCCTGGGGCTGAATCCTGCCCTCTTGGCCATGTCCATCTATTTGCTAAGGGCCAGGGGAAGGGAACATGGCCCTCAGCAAACAGAAGACCATGCCCCCTGGACCAACCACCAATCATTTGCTGGTTTCCAGATTATAGTGCCATATTTTCCCTATCCTAAAAGATTGAAATGCCTCTCCTAAGGCTTAGTTATTATCAGTAAGAACGTTAATATTCAATATTTTTTTGTATTTGGGCCACATGCCTTTACTTTTATCCTCACTCCTTTGCCTTCACCGCCACACACTGCTGGAATGTTCCCACTGCCCAAGCTTCCCTGAAATTGAATTCAGCCCTCAGACTAAAGGGCAATATTAACAGAGTGCTTCTAAAAAGGACCTGATGAATACATGAAAGATAATGATAGGCTCACACACACAAAATGCACTGCCATTTTAGACCCATCTGAACAAGTTATGCAGTGGCATTGAGCAGGGGGTTGGACTCGATGGCCTTATAGGCCCCTTCCAACTCTACTATTCTATGATTCTCCCAACATTGTCTGGACCAGAGTGAGTGGCCAGTGAATAAATCAGTTGCAACAGTGAAAACGAGGAGCAAGTCTTGGGGGTTCTCTCAGTGGGCCCCAGCTGGAGTGTGGGCCCTCAGCATCTGTCCAACCACACCTATCCTTGATGTCAGTCCTGTCCATCAAACTACATAGCCCTGGTTCTGTTTCTTGGTCATCCTGGGAACTGGCTTAATCTCGGTAGCAACACCCAGCCTCTGAAAAACCCTCCCCTCACACAGTTCGAGAGGCAGAAAATGTAACATCTTTTAAACGCCTCCCAAAAATACACTTTTTCACACAGGCTTTCCCTGGGCTGTAACTGTTTCTGGGTTTTGCTTTGTTTTTACATGGTACTTTAAAAGAAAATTAAGTTTTATATTGTGTCTTGTCATGTCGCATTTTATGGTGTTAATTGTGAACTACAGTATTGGGCAGTATAACAAAGTAATAAATAAATGAATAAAGGTATATATAAAACAGTATTGTGATTTACTTCTGCTTTCATTTATATATTTTTAAAAAAACATTGTAACTGCCATGCCATGCTTTGTGCTAACACTTTGTATATGGACAACTGATAATCTACCTTTGCTAATCTATTTTTTGGGAAAGGGCCACAGGTCTGTGATGGAGCATCGGCTTTGCAGGCAGGAGGGCCTGGGTTCATTCCCCAGCATCCCCAGGTAGGGCAGGCAAAGACTGCTGTCTTATTCTTGGAAACGTGTTGCCATCGTAGAAGACAACACTGAGCTATATAGCCCAATGGCCTGGCTCAATATAAGACAGCTTCCTGCGCACTAACACATTCATATCGTTCATTCCACTAAGGAAATAGCACATCACATTTAGAGCCGAGTTAATTGAGAGTGGGGGGGAGTGCTTGAGGCATGGGTTGAGCAGGGCCCTGATTCCAGCACCCTACGAGCAGAAGAGAACTTTTGGGTGCAACCCACCAAGCACTACACTTGATGTTAGCCAAAAGGCCTACAAAAAGAAAAAAATACCCCCCCCCCCCCGCATTTCTGTGTTGAACATGGTTACACAGGAGAGACAACTCACCTGCTCTGAATTTCTTGCTGCTTAGGGCAACCAGACAAGAGCTTAAAAATAACATCTGTGCCTACAATTATAACTGAAGGTTTACAATTTTTCCAAATGTTTGGAATTTTGGGGAGAGGGGAAACACTCTCAGTTGTAGATAAAACATATTCTTCCATATTCATATTCTGCAATACTCACCAATAGTCCTTAAATTTATTTATTATTGTTGTTGTATCTCTTTCTCGCATGTGGCGGGTTTTTCTAGACGGACATGACGGGCTTTGCCAAGTCATGCTGTCTTTTACAGAGTCAGGAATTTCCTGACAATTGAGCATGTTTTAAGTATGGCTGCTTTCTGGATGTTGGTGTGGATGTATTTTAGTAGGCCCAGTTTCTGAAGGTTGTCTGTATAATTTTTTGATGTGATGACGGTGACCAATGTGACTAATGGGATAATTGTCTAACAGGGATTTACCTTTTCCTGTTAGAACTGCCAATTCGGGGGGGGAAGGGGAGGGGGGTTGGAATCCATGTTTCCCACATTGTACTAAGCAAAACTGAACCATCAGCATGACACCATCTGCACTGTGAATTTTTATGAATACTCTCTGGAGAATATTCCATATTATTGTGGCACTAGAGGAATGAGATTACCCACCTCAAAAATATTCTGCATTCCCTCCCCACTGCCACTTGTAAAACTATTCCTGTGGCTGAAATTTGGAATTCTAGCATTTAAATCTGGTCAGACTTTTTTGTTAAATGGTCCAAAGTATACATGTCACTGTACATGTGAACTAGCAGGTATACTGGGCTGTAACCAGGCCTGTGGGCATGTTACCTGTGCCACACGTGTCAGAAACTAATTGCCCAGATCTATTACAGAGATCTATTCATACATAACATCATTATTGCAGTCAAAAGCAGCCTTTCCCAACCTGGTTTTAGACTTCAACTCCCAGCATCCATGATCATTGGCCATCTGGCAGGAGCAGATGAGAAATGAAGTCCAAAACCATGTTGTGGGGCAGGAAGCATAGCCTAAAACTAACAAAACTTAAATAGGGGATGCTGGCATGACAAACCCAAAACTATCTTTTTCTGGAGCAAACCTGGTAGATGGGATTTACAATAGGTCTGCCTTTTGCCATTTTGGTTGTATGTGGACTGGTGCTCTTAAACACTAGGATAGTTGATGTGTTAACCAGTAAAAAGTGGAGGCTGTTAACCTTTAATGCATCCCCTCTCAGTGCAGCAGATCACACTAGATTTATTTCTGGGCCATTCCAATGTATAATTATCTTCAGATGTCATCCAAATATTTAAAGTAATTCTGCCCTTGATTCTGCTATTTTTATGATTGGAGCATAAAGTAGTGCAATGAAATTACTAGAAGGTAAAATTATTAGTTCCTACTACTACTGCAAAGAAGTGTTATAGCTTGTCTATATTCTGAGTGGGACAGAATAATAGAGAAGAAAAATAACTATTGGAAAATTCTTCTTAAAAGCCCAAGCAAACATACTTCCACTGTCTGCAAAAGCTTTGTGAATTTTCTCCTAAATTTCCTTTCTCTTCCCTGTTTCAGCCTGAAATACAATGACAGTTTTGAAAAATGACCATATCAATGAATTTGGAGGATACACTGACTATATTATTTAAACATTAAATTTTAATACCATTATTCACTTTTTAAGAGTCCACAAAAAAACATTTTTACAAAAATTGAACAAAAATTGTTTTTAAGCAACTCTAACTTTTGGAGACCTTTTGCACAGCTTGTCTTCAAAGGAAACACCTCATCCAAATTTACTTCATCAGTTTTTACACCATTGGTCTTCTCATGCCTATGACTAACAATATACAAAAGCTGTACTCTCAGTAGTAGTCTTTCATTTCTTTTGTAACCGTTAAATCTATGTTCGATGTAAGGTTGAGTTCAGTGTTTAAGTAAAAAGGGCAACTATACTACCATTTATAGGTTCTCTCCTATGTGTCATTCATAATCAAGCACATGGTGTTGCATCCAAAGCTTCCCTTCCTCCAGAGGGAGAAGGAAACTTTTTGATGCAATCCCCTAAGTGTCATTTTTTAAAAGATTGGAGACTACTCACCCAGTGCTCTGCTTGTAAAGAACTGCTTTACAATTTAATATGAACCAATTAAATATAACTACTGCTGCAATCTCATGCCTGTGTACTTGGAAGTGTTATTGAACAGATTCATGCATATGTACTTGGAAGTGTTATTGCACAGATTATTTAACCCACAAGCTGTGGCACCCACAGACTGCCAAAAGAATATACAACACCCACAGGTGCCATATTGAATTTACAACATCCATAGGATGCCAGATTTTATATGCAACACCCACATGGGGGTTGTCATGTTGTGCAAACCCAGTGAGCATGTTATTCAAGGGATAAACAACCCTTGCATAACTCTGAAACAGACCATAGGTTATGTGAACGTTATTTAACCCTCATATATACCATGCTCACCAGGTTCTCATAACACGACAACCGCCAAACAGGGTAGGCATATTCAAAATGGTGTCTGCATATACTGCAGCCTCACCTTGGGTTAAATAACCCATGATGGATTGTTGTGTCATGTGAACAACCCCACTGTGTTCAACAGGACTTACTCCCAGGTATGTACATTTAGGATTGCAGCCTAAAAGACTGATCTTTGAAAGACAAAATGCCCACTTGAAATATTGCCTCTGCCATGCCTTAATCAACTCACACTGTCTCAGCTCCCCACCTGTAACAAGGGGATAATAATGGGAGGTTTTTATGTTACTATTATCTGCTGACCCCATGTTTTTAAATTATTTCCTTATTATGTTTTATTACTGTACGCCACCTTGAACATTTTAAATAGAAAAGTGGGACATATTTTATTTATTTAAATAAAATATAATTTATTTATTTAAAAGCGGAACATGCATAAAACCCATTGTAAGGATTAAAAGATGTGTGTGAAGCACTTTAAAAGCGCTAAGATTTATTATTATATGTGAACCAAGATAATCCAGGTGGCTTGGAAAGGTGTGCAGCAAGAAACCTCCACCTCACTTTGAACTGTAAACACTCCCTACAACTTATATCACAAATAGCTTTTGAAATTCTGCCCCACCCCCTCACTATGTTTGGGAAAAACTAGTCCAAAGACCTCTTTTGCACACATGGTTCTTTAGTCCCTTGATTTGGGTATTAAACATGTGCAGTTCAATCCAATGGAGGCATGTGCAAAGAGCAGAGACTGCATGCATGGAAGTTGTTTTTAAAAGTTAAGCTCTCTCTCAACTCATTTGTGGGTCTGGGGAAGTAAGTGAAACTGAATCCACCTCTCTGCTCTCCCTCCTAAACAGCTGATATGAAGGATTTTAGCTTTTAAAAAAGTTTTTATATACAGAGCCCTAGCTGCTGGATCTGAGACAGGAAGTATACCCACTGCTCTGTTACTCAAGTAATTCCCTATCCAACTTAAGGATTCACATGAAGAGGCTTGCTTCTACGCAAGTAATGTCCGCAGTTGGATGGGGACAATGCAAGACTACAACTAATTTGATTTATACCCTGCCCCTCAACAGGTTCCTAGGTCAGCCGGGAACCAAAACAGGTAATATTTAAATAAAGTCAACACGCTATTTAGAACTAAAAGTAGCAAGTGAGCATGTGTCAAATTCTTCCACTAGCATTAAAGGAATCAAAAACACAGAATCACTTCATTAATACAAAATAGTATCATTAAACAGAACATTTCCAACTCAAGCATTTCAAAGAGAAATTCTTTAAATCTCAAAATAACGAAAAAGAGTGTTTTTATTGTTCACCTAAACAAGTTTTACAATAAAAATACCTTTAAAAGCAAGCAAGTTATTCTTCTATTGTTCCAGCAATTTAGTTTAAAACATTTTATGGAATATTCTTGACAAAGCCAGTTGTGTAACTGGATAGATAATACAACAGCATCTTCTTTCCTTAGATTTTTGTGAATAGCATTTTTAATTGGTCACAGTCTAAAGCAAACAATCCCAGAACACACACACACTATCCAGTACACACAATATAAAGAAAATAAATCATAACCGCTGTGGAACAGAATACCCCCAAAACAAAGACAGAACCCATAGTAGAATTACACAGTGGTTAAGGTACACTCCATCCCTTGATGATAAGTTGTGCTCTATGCCTAGATGGCAGGGGAAATTAACAGCACTAATTTGAAGGACGGGAAATACATAATCAAGTATATATACTTAAGTGGAACTTAATTATG
This sequence comes from Anniella stebbinsi, assembly GCA_029215795.1. Lineage (NCBI taxonomy): Eukaryota > Metazoa > Chordata > Lepidosauria > Squamata > Anniellidae > Anniella > Anniella stebbinsi. The sequence continues at coordinate 109,706,788 of JARDYH010000004.1, read as the reverse complement.
CATTAGTAATAAGGTGGCAGTTCATTTGGTGAAACAGTGTTCAGGTTGATTTGGCGAGCAGGGAAGAGAGACAGTGGGTATGTTTAACATTTTGTAACAATTTAAGAATTTCATAGTTCTGTAACACCACTTTCATAACAGAAGTGTTTTACACTCGTACAATGTTAATTACTTTATTATACATGGTAGCCGGCAATAGGCCAATTACACAATAAGACTGCAAATAACCACTGGTACTTTTCTGCCTTCAGGAAGTATGTAAGATAGAAACATCACCAAAAGTACATTTTTAAAAATCTGCATAAACATCACCAAAATTACATTAAAGAACTAATTAGAAAAAAAAATACATCTGGAAAAAAGTGGTTCTGGGCAGTGCAACTGCTTTTTAGCAGTTTGAAAATAGCCACTAAGTTTTCTAGGAGGTTTCCGTGGCTCCACAGGTTCTAAACAAGATTCACATATCATAAATAATGTACCACAAAATATACATGAATTTGAGCAACAATTCCTTGGGAAAATTCTGGCTACGATAAGCCACATAGGTATTGGTCACATGGTTCATATATTTAGGCCAACCTCTGAATGGAAGTGAAGTTTTAAAACACAAGCCTGCAAAGTGTCCTTCTACACTTCCTTGTAACCACATGTAATCTTAACCCCCCACCCACCCCCACCCCCCAAAATACTCAAGACTGCCTGTGGACATGGATGACTAAGCTAGTTGCAGTTGCAGGGCCTCTCTATGTACAACTGAGTAATTATTTCTTATTATATTTTATATGGAAACCTTTATGGCCTTCTAAAGTAAAGGGGCATTCACCTTTTTTAATTGTTCAACTTTTTATGTCACAAGACATCAGAAAACACATAATAAGTTATGCAATCTTCTGGAATGTAAATCGTCTAAAATTCCAGCTGTTTAGCTAAAGGGAACAGGAACGGATCACAAATCATGGAGAGTGGGGCTTGGTATAGAAAACAGTTGATAAAGGAAGGGGATCTAAGACACTAAGCAGAAATACTTTTAAGTAGAGGAAAGATGGATTGGAGGCCAATTTGGGAGGTTTAAAAACATATATAATAAATAATGCATCCCAAAATTATATAAATTATGACTGTAATTTTAATTTGGGGTTTCCAATGACATCAAATTGCCACTTTAACATTCCTCTTGTGGATTATGCCAATCAATTCTCTTTACAGAATTATAGTCTCCAGGAAAAAAAATGGGGGTGGACATTATTGTTTTTATTAAAGCTATCATTCTAGGCTTATACCATGAATCTGAGAATATCTACCCCACCAGTCTGGAATGAATATCATCATCTGGAAGAAGAAATGACGTACATTAACAACTATAAACAAGCTGTAGGTAACCACGTTCTCAGAATTTTATATCACCCAGATAAGAGACAGCAATTTGTAATGTCTTAGATCCCTTTGCTAAACGGTGAAGTAGATTTGCCACTTATTTGTAAATTGGAAACTCCAATACACCAATAGTGCACAGAATCTCCTTGCTTCATTACATTTTCCTGAGAGTAAAGCAATTAAAATAAACCTTAATCCTAGGAACAAAGGTTTTTTTTTGTTTTCTTTTTTCTTTTTCTTTTTTTGCACTTTGCAACTTTTGGGCTATTCCCTGACAATCTAAATATGTAAATTTGATTGCTAAACACTGTCACATAAACACAAGAAATGCAAACTATCAAGTCTATTGATCTGATTAAAAACCATAATACAAACTGATCTAAAATTACATTAACAAAAACTAAATATGAAAAGTTGCATTGAAAGGGCGTGTTACATTATTTGTATTAGAATTGTGTAGAAACATTCCAATGGCAGTGTTATCAAAATAAAACTAATACATTAAGACCACCCCAAAAACTAGTCACACTTGGAACCTTACCTATAACTTTGGCTAGTTGGGGTCTTTACTCTTGTACTACATGGCTCACTTACATCAGACATTATATTTGTATACCCTGAGAAATCTGATACTGAAGTCCTTACTCTATGGTCCACTTCCCCATTAGAGTTAGCAATAAAAGTCATTGGCACCCTGCTGCCCGTCTTAAACTGAGAACCGAATGCTTGTGCAAAGGTCTCTATCTGATATGTTGCTCGATGCTCTAGGTCTTTTTGAGGATCTATCTGGTTAGCTAGCTCCTGAGATGGAATTGGAAAGCTCGTTGAAGATTCTAGGCTTTTTTGTTCCTTCTGGCTATTCAGTTTTTGAGGTGTAGACTGATAGCCCGATGAAGTGTCTATGTTTTTCTGAGAGTCTATCAGATCATCAAGTTCTTGTGAAGGAGTCAACTGTTGATGGGTTGCCTCTAAAGCAGATAAATAAAAACCAGGCTGAGATCCAAGCAACATCCCAAAAGGAGGCTTTGATAATGCGGAGGTAACAGATTGGCCGAAACCACACTCAAGTGGAGATGTAGTGTATATTTGTTTGTCTTGAAACAAAGTATGGTTATGAAGGCCTGAAGACAAACTTACAAACTGGAAACTTGGTCCAAAAGCAAAACCAGTGCTATTGGTTGTTCTTTCAAAAGCATGTTGGAGGTATTTTGAGTATTCTTGCAACACACTTGCTTTGTCATTTGAAGCTGTTTGGGAGCTAGGGCTCAGATTCTCTTCTTGAACCATCTCTGTGTGTTCTCCTGAGGCATGCAAGTCCACACGCTGTTCAGTGATGCTGAAGGGATCTTCTTTCTGACCTTCTGATTTGTGAGAGTACTGCTCTAGAATACTTTGCAAGACTTCATCGGGAATGCTAGACTTGTCGTGACAAGATTTGATGTCAGCATTTAAAGATGATGAGTCAATAAGAGATAATGGGGTTTCACTGTCCATAACACTTACACCTGCAGACTGAATAACAGACGGTTGGGAGGCCATATGCCCAACATTTATAGAAAAGGCACTGTTACTGCTGGCAGTTTGCAAATATCTTCTTTTCTTTGAAAATTGCATGGCATCATCATAATTGCTACTTAACTGACCTGGTTTACTACTTGCAGTTTGGAGAAGGCCAATAGCATCTACACTAGTATTTGCAACTATGCCAAGTGAGCCACTTGGTTTTCCAGACAATTGTTTTTGACCAAGAAGGTCTGGTAATGGTGACACAAAGTTCAGAAAACTCTTGTCTGTACCTTTCCTGTTTCCTTTTTTAAAGACTAATTTTGGCACCTTTTTCTGTAGCTCTTCTATCCCAGTGCCAATCAAGCCACCACCGGAAGACACTATAGGAATCTCCACCGCATAATTCTGCAAAGTCATATTAGATGCAATTTGTGACTCAGATACTTTATGAGTAGGCTTATCTTTGTTTTCAGTGGATATACATTTTGCTTTGCTTTTTCTCCTTGATGAACCTGTATTTCCCTGAGACAACATAGACAAGTTGCCCATGCTATGGTTTGATGGCCCAGGATCCATTCCAGCACTTGCTTTCCCTATGGCTTCTCCACATGTACGTCTGTGCTTCAACAGTCTATCAGTCCTCGAAAAATACTGCTGACAGGTTTCACATTTGTATGGCTTTTCTCCACTGTGCGTCCTCTTGTGTCTCTCCATATGATACTTCTGGATGAACTTCATACTGCACTGGTCGCACCCAAACGGCTTCTCCCTGCTGTGGATCTTTTCGTGTCTCTGTAGCAAATACTTCTGAATGAACCCCATGTTGCACTGGCTACACTGGAAAGGCCTCTCGCCGGTATGAATGAGCACATGCCTGCGCAGATGATAGGAGCTCCTGAAGGCAGCACTGCAGTGTTCACAGACATGAGGTTTCTGGCTAGGGGACAGCATGGCAGCTTCTCCATCTCCCGTCACAAGGGGCTTGGATGAAGCGCTCGACTTCCTCTTGGCTTTGATTCCCTGAGATTCCGACTTTGGCCTCTTCATCTTCCTGGCCTGGGTGTCATGCTTGGGCTCCTCCGGTCCAACAGGGCCCACCTCGCCACCACTTCGGATGCCCAGCAGCAAGTCTCCTCGGTGGGGGTGGTGATGCAAATGGTGGAAAAGGCTGAGGTCTTGTATCACACTCTGGCTAGCCCCTTCCACTCCGCCTCCACTGCTACCAAGACTGGGGTGCCTCTCCTCCCCAGCTATCCCAAAGAGTCCCCCATAATGGTGATGATGGTGGTGGTGGTGATGCTGCTGCTGCTGCTCTTCTTCCTCCTGATCGCTAGGCTTTTCCTGCTTGATATTCACCAGGGAGTGGAAGAAGCCCCAAGAGCCCCTCTGGGATGAGGAGCAGGGGGCAGCGAGAGGGAACCCCCCCGCCGGCTCTTTCTTAAAAGTCATGCCCTGAGGGTGAGGAGGTGGTGGTGGCGGGGCGGGGGGCTCGGCGGCCGTTGCAGTCGTCGCGGTGGAAGAAGAAGAGGAAGACGAGGAGGAGGAGGAGGCGGAGGCCGAAGTCAGGCCGCAATGCTGGGGGGGCGCGGCAGGCCGGGTGAAGCTGGTGACTGGCGGCAGGCGGTGGTTGAACATGACCATGCTGGGGGGGAAAGTGGGATCCATCGCCGCCCTCTTGGATGAAGAAGAGGAGCCGCCGCCGCCGCCCAGGAAGCCGCTGCCGAGTTTCATATTCCCCTCGGGGACGGGAACCGGGACGGGGAAGGAAGGAAGGAAGGGAAGGCGCGGCCCTCAGGGGCTGCTATTGCTGCCGGACCCTGCAGCCGCGGCCGCTCGCTTTTCACTCACTGCCTCACCCGCCGGCTGCTCGGCCCGGTCTCTCGCTCGCTCGCCTCCGCGTTTCAGCGCCCGCTAGCCCCGCGGCCCTGGCAGCCGCCAGCCGGGCGCATCCTTCGCCGCCGCCTCTCGGCCCCACCCGGCCCAGCCTAGGCTCGCCTCCTCCGCTGTTTTCTCTCCTGACGGCCGCCGCCGCCGCCGCCTCCAGTTAAAAATATCGCCGTCTCCGCTCCACAATGGAATTAGCAGAGCCCCCCCCAGTCAGGCCTGCACTGCACATGCGCCACGCGCGGCATGCTGGGAAGGATTGCCCAGTCAGGAGGGCAAACAGCGTAGTGGGGGGAGATGGAAAGGCGCAGGCGCGAGTGGACCCCCTTCGTCTCTCCTCCCCCTGGTTCGCTCCCTCAACGCGCATGACCTCACCATCCCCACGGCCGGGCCAGTTTCGCTCCTTGCGGGCACCCACTCAAAAAAAGGGGGGGCTTTCGGTGTCCTCTCGTCAATGATAAGTGGGCCCCATAAGAATAAATACAGTTATTTCTCCCTTGGTAGCGAGTGTAAATGGGCACATAGGTAACACAAGCAGGTATTCGTATGTATGCCGTTATCGTGCAAGTCCGTCTGTCTTGACATACCTTGGAGGGGAAATCATGCTAGGCACACACGTGTTGGTCCAGTCATATCCATTGCCTGCGTCGTGATTCCTAATAATGCTTACTCGGGAGTAAGGCCCGTTGATTCTAGTAGGCGTACGCCCCTGGCCGATACAATGTAACTAGAATTGCAGCCTTAAAAGTTCCAGGAATTAATCGATATAGCAGGAATGACCAACAAACGGTCAGGTAATTTCGGGAGAGAGAGAAGCAGAGAAGCTTGCATCGCCCGCAGCTAAGCATTGACGTCCCTGGCTGAGTCAGCGTTTACACTGCCAAAGACCGGCTTCAATGTTCAAAAGGCTACCACAGACTCATGCTGGATACAGGGAAATGCTTCCCGACTGTAAGGCCAGTATTGAGCAATAGATCAAATTAACCATGGGAAGTTGTGAAATCTCTGTCCTAAACAATTTGGATGAGCTATCAGTGATATATATTTACAGACTCATGAATTCTGCAGCTGCAGTGTGTTGAACCAAGGAATTCACAAGTTTCTTGCCACTTATTATATTAATCAATGTTTTCCTGTTCACTCCATTCACTTTATAAACATGCCTATTTATAAAATATTAAGAGTTTAAAAATCAATCCCATATGCAACCGCACACAAACAAATCACCCCATCTTTGCTTTAGAGACAACTTTATATAGCATGTAATGTTCATTTTTGAACTGAAAACACCACACTGTGAAGCTGGCTTCCCCAACCTGGTGCCCTCCAAATGTTTTGGACTTCAACTCCCATCAGTCCTGCCAGCATGGCCAATCGTCAGGACTGCTAGTCCAAAACATCTGGAGGGCACCAGGTTGGGAAAGGCTGGTATAAGGTGCTAATTGCCTTCACATTGCATATGCTGTTGCTCAGTACAATGATAATGGAAACACTTTTTCTGTAAATTGCATTTTCGGCTGCTCTCCAAATTTAAACAATATGTTATTCTGGCTACAATCTTGGAGAGAGGGGCAAAAATCACTGTAAACATTGCTCAGAGTGCCATTTTTCATTCTTATATGATTGATGGAGAGAAAAAAGTCAAGTTATGGGTAAATAATTTAAATCCCTGCCTTTCTTCATATACAAATTAAATGACAATTTCTGTGGAATTAGGTAAAGTGACAACAAAAGGATGAAGTGGATATCAGCAATCTTTAGTGAAAGGTAGAGATCCCAATATATTTTAAACTGGAACACTGTTTGTGAGGGGATTATTAAGAACAATTTTGAAACAGTTTAATTAGGCTGACCATATGAAAAGGAGGACAGGGCTCATGTAACTTTAACAGTTGTAGAGAAAAGGGAATTTCAGCCAGTGTCATTTGTATGCAATTAGTTCCTGGTGAAATTCCCTCTTCATCACAACTGTTAAAATTGCAGGGGCCCTGCCTTCTTTTGTATATGGTCACTCTAGTATAGTGCCTGCACCTTTAACTGTTGTGATAAAGAGGGAATTTTACCAGGAACTAATTGAATACAAATAACACTGGCTGAAATTCCCTTTTCTCTGCAACTGTTAAAGTTACATGACCCCTGTCCTCCTTTTCATATGGTCAGCCTAGTTTAATGACTTTTCAAAACTATGAGACTCTTGAGAGTTAAAGAGTCAAATACTCATCATGCAATCAAATAACTGTCTAAAATTCATTGTAGATTTTTGATACTCTGTAACAGTCTTTGTTGTTACTCAAACTTTTATATACTTCTGGTCTAATCATTTGCACAGCTAAACACAACTCACATGGTTTGCGTTTTTTTAAATCCTGAACCCTTTTAAAGACAAAAGCTTATGAAAGAAACTGCAATATTGAGGCATATATTATACACATTATACAAACCTGATACAAAACTTGAATTTTAACATTTTAATTAATTTTAATATTGTATTTGTTTATATGAATCTATCAGCACTGTAGCCATAGGGAGACCTGGCACTCTCTGGCATACTGCAAGCCTTATCCAATTGCTCACTAGGATGTAAACCTGATCCAACCTTCCATTGTTCTGGCGAATGTGTGCAAAGGCCCTGGAATAAGTAATCTCAAAAAGCCAGTCTGGTGTAGTGGTTAGAGTACTGGACTGGGATTTGGGAGGTCTGAGTTCTAGTCCCCACTTGGTCATGAAGCTAACTGGGTGACTTTGAGCCAGTCACTGATTCACAGTCTAACCTATCTCACTGGGTTGTTGTGAGGACAAAATGGAGAGGAGGAAGAGCTCATTAGCCACATTGGGTTCCTTACAAGAGGGGGGAAAAGGTGGGATATCAATGTAATAAATAAATAAATGATAAGTACTAGACACACATTTTAATGTCGTAAAATAGAATGTAATGTTATTAATATTGAATAGCTTTAAACATATTAGGCTATCCATATTTAGGTTCTGGCTCTTCTGCATTATATACATATACACATATACAACACCCTGTGTATGCATTATATACATTCTGCACATATACAACACCCTGTGTAACTTTAGCTCCCATCACCACAACATTTCTGACTATAGGCCTGTCACCGCCATCTATAGTTAATCACACTAGCTACACACAACAAAGCTTTTCTGCACTAGCTTCTATTATTTAACAACTAATTCTATTAAACTCTAGTCCAGAGAATCAAGTTTGAGTTGATTAACATGTTGGCAGCTAAAGATAGTACATATATTAAAATATTTCACACTTAAATATACGAACTGTATAAGAATTACATCATAAAACTATGCATGTGTACACTATTAACTGCACAACAACAACAACAGAAAAAACAGCTTGAGGAGACAGTTGACAAAATACGTTCTGGGAATCTCTAATATTTCTTCCAAAATCAGCATGTATAAAATGAAGCAACTCAGTTAAATAAATTTGCAGTTATATCTGTGGATATGTAATATACCTATAAATGCTATTTTTACCTTCTCTTGCATAAAAAAGAAACTGAAATGAATAATGTTTTAGCACACATTTAATATATGCAAACATACTTAGGGGTGAATTTCAAAATATTCATTACAGTATCCTAGAAAAAATGACTACTTGAAAAATTCAGGTTGCAATCTGCTGTGCACTTTTACTTAGGAGGAAGTCCCATTGAATTCAGTGGGACTTACTTTTGTTCTATAGGATCCGGCTGAAACATATATTTTCCCCTCCCTGCCTTTCCCCCTTGTATTTGATACTAAATAAGCTATGTGGTTGACTTTAATAAAATTAGAAATGGTGTCAACTTCTGATTGCAAAGGTATTTAAAACATGCAAATTTCTCAGGAATCACTTAGGCATGTTCAAAGTAATTTCTGCAGCTGATTATCTATTATATTCTTATCTGAAAACCAAGTTGATCAAATTAACTTGCAGAAGGTTGTCTGCCACATTCACAAAACCCTGATACACACACACACACATATCTATAGCATATGCAAAAGGATACAAGCCAAAGTGTAATGCATTCAGCTGAATCTGCATGCTGTTCAATACTATTATTTTTTAGACTTCAAGACAATATAAATGGCACTCCACCCAACCCCCTCTTAAACAATTTGAGAAAGTTCATCTTTTACTGCATATAAACTGTAACCTGATTTTGGCAAGTTTTAAGACTGTCAAGTGTAGCGAAGTGTTAAAAAGAAAGACTAGGAATTCAAAAACTTAAAGCAGCAGTAAAATATTAGTCAATGTCTATGAGAAATGAGTCTGTCCCTTTATTCAGGGTGTATGTATTTAATGGTAAGCTGGGATGCATATAAGCTAGTCCAAGCATGAAGGGCAGTAGGACACTCATATGGAAAGCCAACTTTGTCCCTCAGTTATCAAGATAAGAAACCTGTCATTTCTCTCATTCACTCTGTCAGCCTTGAGATACTCTAAGCAGACTTACCTCTGTGTTGTACACCCCATATATCAGGAAGATGAAGAGACCCTGTAAAATAAAATGGAGGGAAAAAGCTGTTAACTCTAATCATTTCAGCAGTAGAAATACCTGAAATAAACTTTCCTGGGAACAGACAAAAGAAGACACACTTCATCAAGGTCAATTTATTTTTCTATTTTTCAACATTATAAGCTGTACCTTGAGCATTTATTTGGTAACGTGGAAGTGCATTGCCTACCATATTTGTGCTACTGAACAATTTGGCATAAAAGACATCAAATACTTAGGCTGTTAATTAATTAGACAAATGCACGTGATAGCTAAATAGTGCATTATAAATCATCAGATATGTGGTTTAAAAATCCCACAAGATTATTGAATTTTTAATTACTTATTGAAAGTCTTCATTATTGCATCTCTTTGCTGTGTTCATATTGACAGTAGCACAAAATATATAAATATGTATTCAGCTGTGCTTGCAATTACATTGTTCAGTGATACTTAAAAATCTCTCTAAACTAGGGTGACCAGATAAAATCTAGGTCAGGGCTCATGTAACTTTAACAGTTGTAGAGAAAAGGGAATTTCAGCCAGTGTCATTTGTATGCAATTAGTTCCTGGTGAAATTCCCTCTTCATCACAACAGCTAAATGTCCAGGCACTATTCTAGAGTGACCATATACAAAAGAAGGCAGGGCCCCTGCAACTTTAACTGTTGTGATGAAGAGGGAATTTCACCAGGAACTAATTGCATACAAATGACACTGGCTGAAATTCCCTTTTCTCTACAACAAAGTTACATGAGCCTTGACCTGGATTTTATCTGGTCACCCTACTAAACAGGCATTAATTTGTAATAGATTTTTCGGACAGGCACAGTTTACAGATAAAAAATATTTTATAATATAGTTAAGTTTAAACCAGCTTCCTTGGAATAGACAGATAACTTTTTTTTCAAGTAAAGAAGAAGCATTGATTGAATTCATTGTGAGTCCTTGCCAAGTTTCTGCTCTATGCACCTTCAGGATAAAGTCTTCAAACTGTGCAAAACAATGCTAAATCCACCTAAACATAGGCAAAACATAATGATAGTTTAAAACATACACTAGCAGGGTATTGATGTTTCTCTTTAGAAAGAATTTCTATGTTTCATCTATCATTCAATTATTTTAATATTCCTGGTTTTTATATACAACCACTGTGAAATAAATACATGAAAAGAGATTAGTTTCCTGGATTCAAAGCCCTATTACAGAGAGTGTGGTTATCTTCCATTATACAGCATAGCTACGTAGTCTGTAACTCCACAGTGCACACATTTTTCTAAAGATATAAAAGCAACAACAAAATCACACTCAAAATCTGTATGCAGTTTGAAATTATTGCACTATTTTTGATGGAAATATTATATAGTCTCCCAGTGAATTTTGCTTTTTGTCAGCATTTTCTTGACAAAGTTGCAGTCGCTTAGGCTGCAATTTTATCTACACTTATTAGAGCAGCCTTCCAGATCTACAATTCCTATCAGCCCAGCCAGCATGCCCAATAGTTAGGAACCCTAGCAACTGTAGTCCAAAACAGCTGCAGGCTGCTAGGTTACAAAAGGCTGTACTAGAAAGTAAGCCCTACTGAACACAATAGCAAATCAATGTGTCTACCCTAGTTAAGACCAAAACAACTGGAAGGTACCAAATATGGGAAGGTGATATATTGGATTATGCCATTGGATATTTACAGGATCAGGGCCCTCAGTGGCGAAGTATAAAGTGTTGGTTATTACCTTTAAAGCCCTACATGGTTTGGGCCCAGGCTACCTGCGGGATCGCCTTCTCCCGTACAATCAGCCCTGCACACTTAGGTCCTCTGGGAAGAACTTACTCAAGCCAGCCAGAACTAGGCTGGCGAGTGTTACCCAGGGACCTTTTCTTCCATCGCTCCCAAACTATGGAATGGTCTGTCGGAGGAGATTAGACAAATTGACAGTCTTCATGAATTTAAGAGAGTCATGAAGACTGTCCTCTTCCCACAGGCCTATCCAGATAAATTTTAGGATGTTTTTAATGTTGTATTGTTCTCTTGTTTTTAAAAATTTTAACTGTTGTGATTTTTATGTTTATATTGTTGTTGTTCCCCGCCTCGATCCGGAGGGAGAGGCGGGTTACAAATTATTATTATTATTATTATTATTATTATTATTATTCTTCTTTTAGAATGATAACCAATTAAGGAATCTAATAAGTGCTTTCACCCAGGGTTGCCACTGTGTATCACAGGGATGGGCAACGTGTGGTTCTCCAGATACTTTGGCCTACAACTCCCATCAACCTGAGCTAGCAGAGCTAATACTGAGCAATGATGTAGTTATAGGCCAAAACATTTGGAGGACCACAAGATTGCCCAGCCCTGGTGTATCAACACATCCTTTCAGTTGATCAGAATAATTTCCTGATTAGCCAGTCCTAGGCTGACCATATGAAAAGGAGGACAGGACTCATGTAACTTTAACAGTTGTAGAGAAAAGGGAATTTCAGCCAGTGTCATTTGTATGCAATTAGTTCCTGGTGAAATTCTCTCTTCATCACACCAGTTAAAGTTGCAGGGGCCCTGCCTTCTTTTGTATATGGTCACTCTGGTATAGTGCCTGCAACTTTAACTGTTGTGATGAAGAGGGAATTTCACCAGGAGCTAATTGCATACAAATGACACTGGCTGAAATTCCCTTTTCTTTACAACTGTTAAAGTTACATGAGCCCTGTCCTCCTTTTCATATGGTCAGCCTAGCCAGTCCACAAAATGGTCTGAATCACTTCTGTGTTGTGACTGACTTGGGACACACTGGATATCTGTAACCATTAGAAATGACAAGGTGACATGATAGCCTTTAAAATGACTGTATCTTCACTAAGCTAACATTACAAAGTCCCTGATAGCTTGTAAGCTGCTTGTAAACTCAGTACAATAGCTCCAGCTATGTCAACATCTATGTTCAGCTGGAGCTTTGAGACAGTATCATGACAGTTAAACCTAGCATATTTTGCAGGAATCTTAAATCGGTTTCTTTGTTTACAAGCTAAAGGGGAAATGACTTCAATAATATGTCACCCCACAAGTTTGAGCAATAGCAAAGTGACACTTCATCCCTGATTATTTTGAATAACTGCTCAGCCTCTGTTTACGCATCTGTAGACTTCTTGCAAAGCAAGAGCTTTGTAACCAATTAGATAAAGTAGGATAGAAGTTCTTTTAATTAAAAAAAAATTGGTCAGTTCAGAGACTTACATTTTCTAACATGATGATGTGTCACATGTTGCTCAAGATTTTTTCGTTGCATTAGAAGTGGGAGATGATTGTAAGATAACCTGTACTGTCTCAGGGATTTTATTTTTTACACTGTTTGACACATGTACAAGTCCACATGGCTTTACTGGACATAATTTTTATATACCCCCACTATAATCTCTTCCATTGCCCTGTGTCCCATTGTAAAACATGATCCCTTCCCTTGTCCCACTGGTCTGGGGAATTTATGTGCTTTGCTGTTGCTGCCGCAGCTGCTCTCTTCATTCTTTCGGCCCTCCTCTTAGAGATTTCAAGTTATTTTGCCTTTCCAGGCACCTTGCTTTCTTTTGCTGCTACTTGGGAACAGCAGGAGCTATTAATGTCAAGGGTTTTTTTCCTCCTCCCCTTACTCCAAATTCCACTTTATGCTTGCCCCTCCCCTCTACCAAAAAGCATTCATCAATCCCCACTGAAAACCAACACTAGGCTGACCATATGAAAAGGAGGACAGGACTCATGTAACTTTAACAGTTGTAGAGAAAAGGGAATTTCATTTCAGCCAGTGTCATTTGTATGCAATTAGTTCCTGGTGAAATTCGCTCTTCATCACAACAGTTAAAGTTGCAGGGGCCCTGCCTTCTTTTGTATATGGTCACTCTAGTATAGTGCCTGCACCTTTAACTGTTGTGATGAAGAGGGAATATCACCAGGAACTAATTGCATACAAATGACACTGGCTGAAATTCCCTTTTCTCTACAACTGTTAAAGTTACATGAGCCCTGTCCTCCTTTTCATATGGTCAGCCTAACCAACACAAAAGCCAAGTCCCACGCTAAACCCCTCTTTGCTCATGCCTTGCCTGCCACCCTCGATATTCATGTCCCTGGAATTAAGCACCACTGGAGTAAGCTTTCTAGTAGGTTTTTTTTTTCAGAAGTAGTGGGAAGCCACTGGCCCGTAGTCTCAGGGCTTGCCTGAGGGGTGGGCAAGCTGGGAAGTCACCCAGGGCGCCAAGCAAGCTGAGCTCATGAAAGTGTTTTGAATGTACTGTCTGCCCTGAGTTAGGGTGGCAAAAAGCAATCTTTTTTTTCCCCAAGGTTCTACAGGTTGTTTGGGTTCTGCAGCTTGCCAACACCCATGACAGTTTGAGATTAACATCACAATCGTATGCATGTCTACTCAGAAAAAAAGTTCCGTTGACTTCAATGGGGCTTTCTCCCAGCAAGTGCGTATAGAATTGCAGCTTTAGTATGGGGATCCTCTGGGTGGCCCTGCAAAATAGACTAGGGGAGGTGAGACCAAAGGCACTCCTTGCCCAGGGCAGTATTTATTGTAGGGTCGGCCCTGCACAGGCTGTATGTGGCCCTCCCTATCTGGCCCACAGCCTCCCATTAGCCCCCACCCCACCCCCATGCAGCAATCAGGCCTTCTAAAAGCCCCATTGCTATGCAGGAATTCCAGAAAACTTGAACAGGCATTCCAAACCTTATTTCCATGTCAAAGGAGGGAGTGGGTAGGGGAAGAAACTTGAGTTCACTCATAGTTTGATTGAGCAAGGGAGAGAGAGAAAGCAGAATGGGGAAACCCTTCAAAGGAGATGATGATGATTAGGCTGACTATATGAAAAGGAGGACAGGGCTCATGTAACTTTAACAGTTGCAGAGAAAAGGGAATTTCAGCTGGCATCATTTGTATGCAATTAGTACCTGGTGAAATCACCTCTTCATCAATGCAATTAAAGTTGCATGCACTATACTAGAGTGACCAGATACAAAAGAGGGCAGGGCCCCTGCAGCTTTAACTGTTGTAATGAAGAGGGAATTTCACCAGGAACTAATTGCATACAAATGACACTGGCTGAAAGTCCCTTTTTTCTACAACTGTTAAAGTTACATGAGTCCTGTCCTTTTCATATGGTCAGCCTAATGATGATGATTTATTACATTTCTATACTGTCCCATAGCCGAAGCTCTCTGGGCGGTTTACAAAATTAAAAACATTGAACGTTAAAAAGTCAATATATAAAATTTAAACCATAAAACATAAAACAGCTGATATTTAAAACATTTTAAACTTTTAAGCCTGGCCAAAAATGTCAGGTAAAACCTCAACTTAAGCTGTTAAAATGCCTGGGAGAAAACAAAAGTTTTGACCTGGCGCTAAAAAGAAATGAGGTTGCCAAACTGGTTTTGCCTGCAAAAGCCACTCCCAATGGTAAGAGCCATAACAGCAAACAGCTTCTCCACACCACAATCACCACTACATGGACAATGCAAGAAAGGAAAAAAGCTTTCACGACAGGGGTCTGCAAGATATTGGAATAAAGAGTCAGAAAGTACTGGTTGGTATGTGTGTCATATATGCTGCTAGTGATCCAAATGTTTGGCGGGGGAGCCTGGTATATATCGGCCCCTGGTCGTAAGTCATTAAGGCTTGAAAGGCTAGAAATGAATTGATCCTGGAAGTAAATAGGAAGTCTCAACTGGTACAAAATGTACCAGTTGCTTCCAGGCTTAACTGTCTGGAAGGCTTGTGAGATCATCTTTGTTTTCAGCCAGAACCCTGAGATCCGCCAAGTGCAAGAAATAAAATTTGAGTGCAAAATTCCTGGGCTCAGAATTGAAGAATTCTGAGTCCAGGAATTTGTTCTGAGTACCAGAACTGAACTGAGCTCAGAGTCTTTCCACACATCATTTTGTAATTCCCATTGTTCAATTATCAGAGTCATTTCGTTGTTCCCATTGTTAAAATATTGGCCATTAGAAATCATTGCTGATCTACTTCAAATCATCCAGAGCTCTATCAGTAAATCCAGATTTACCTTCTGCCCATCCCTGCTGTAGAATGCACCACAAGAATCCAGTCTGCAGGTAACTGAAACATGAATGACTGAAGTCAAGTCTGCCTTCTCTTGGAAAGGCTGGAGCGGTATATCATCCAAAGATGATAAAAGACACTTCTAGTCACCTGAGCAGTGAACGGTCCACCTGAGCAGTGAAAGCGATGGATCAAGGAGGACTCTCAAGCTACATACCTGTTCCTCAAATGGGATGCAACCCTATTTCGGACAAGTTGCTGGAGTTCTTGATGAATAGTACCTCCATGTTATCTGGATTAAGTTTCAGTTTGTAATCCCTGTGCACTCCTAAACATGCTCCAGACACTGATTTATTACTTCCACTGCTTCCTCCCTGGGATCATATGATGGGCACAAGAGGCAAAGAAGTGTGTGACATCTGCATACTGATGACATCTCAACCCAAACCTCTGGATGACCTCTCCCAGTGGTTTCCTGTAGATATTAAAATACGTGGGAGACAAGATGGAACTTCTTTGTATCCCATAGGCCAAAGGCCATGGGATAGAACAGCAGTTGCCCAGCACCACCTTCTGGGTCTGGTCTTCCCAATAGGAATGGAAGCACTGAAGAGCAGTATCACGTAAGCCCATTGCAGCCGGATGGCCCAGATCAATGCCATGGTTGATGCTATCTGAACCTTCTGAGCATTTGGCCCAAGGCCATAATTCTAATCATATTTACTGGAGCACCACTGATATATTTCTGGATAAACATGCTTGGGATTTGGCTGCATGGCTGGTGTGGGTCTGAATCCTGACAGCATAAGAATGATTTTGAAGGAGAGTTAAATAGGTTCCAGGGAGGAGGGGGGGGGGGGGGGAAATACCTTTTCTATATCTTTCTATGAAGTTTTAATTTAGGTGCCTGTTAACTGAAGATACAATTGCTTTAATTGCAGATTAATGATCCATCTTTTTAATCAGAGGTTTTCAATGGTTGGGAACTGAAAGAGACCTTTACTCACAGCCAGCATCTCCTATTTACACGTGCTAGACCTGTCTTATGCTGCCTCAGAGGCTGCTTTGACGGGCTTCCATGACTTTCTGGAGCCATATTTGGGGGAGGGAGAAGGCACAAGAGGTTGGAGTGGAAAGAGGGGTGTGATGTTGAGGATCCTGGGCATAATCTAACAGCAACCTCTCCTGTGTAGGCAGCCATGAACTGAATTCACTCAAAATAAACTCTTGTATTATTCATTTCAAGGAAATTGGCACAAACAAAACTAGTGAATTGTGCTGTTGGTTCTAAATGATATCCATGCCTTTCTTCTTTGAAATATCTTCTTTAAAGTGTTGCCTCAAAGAAGGAATGATTTGCTTCTCTAAAAAAAATGGTTAGGTTTAGTAGGTATCCTCAAAATGTTAACTTGAGCCAAGACACTACAGTATTTATTTTAATTGTGCATTAAATTGACCAATCAGTTAAAAATAAGACAGCTAAGACACTTGAAAGCATCTTAGCAGTTGATAGCTCTAACATTAATGCTTACATTTTTCAATAACTAAAAATAAAACAGGAAGGAAACATACAAAAATCAGGATTTAATAAACTATTGATATGAACAAATAAATACCACTTTAACATATGCATCTAATATTAACAACCTAATAAAACTGTTTATTAGAGGAATAAGTTCCTACACTGAAAGATACTTACAGTTATAAACGTACAACACGGGGAGACAGACAAAGAAAGACAATACTTCACATTAAGACACAGTGAATTAATTATGCTCATTTATTCAATGAAGCTTGAGGGCATGTTTTCCTTAGCATTTGTCAAATGGAATTTAAAAAACAACACCCTACTTAGATTAGGAAAATATTTGTCACATTATTTATACAAATAATACAACAGAAATCCCAGGGAATTATATCAAATGTTGGTTTTGATGAAGGTATAAAACATTTTATCATTTCCAGGCTTGGCACCATACTCTAGCTATCTTTGTTTATGCAGCAGTGGAGACAGGGCCTCTGTCCCAGTTTACTGGCATTTATTATTCATGCTAAAGAAGAATCAGAGATACTTCCTTTTTTTCATTTTGACAATTAACATTTTCTATCTTTAAAAAAATCACAACAGTCTTCCATGTTGGATCTTAATGTTGAATCTTCATGTTACTACTGAAAGCTGTAATAAATTGTGAAGGTTTACAGCAAATGGCCCCTGCCTAGTGAACCCCATAAAGACCAAAGACTGATGGACTGGGACCCCTCAACCATGGGGCTGTCTTCACGGCGGTGAGTTGGTGTTTCCTCCCTCCGAACCCCCATGTTTTTGCTCACCCACAGTGGCATCGGGTAATCCCTACTCCAAGGAGGGAGTGCAGGGTTTCCAGTGGCCATCCAGGTACCAGAGCCACCCCCAACCTCTTCCTGGTAAAAGGTGTTCAATCTAGGGTGACCAGATAAAATCCAGGTCAGGGTTCATGTAACTTTAACAGTTGTAGAGAAAAGGGAATTTGAGCCAGCGTCATTTGTATGCAATTAGTTCCTGGTGAAGTTCCCTCTTCATTACAACAGTTAAAGGTGCAGGCACTACACTCAAGTGACCATATACAAAAGAAGGCAGGGCCCCTGCAACTTTAACAGTTGTGATGAAGAGGGAATTTCACCAGGAACTAATTGCATACCAATGACACTGGCTGAAATTCCCTTTTCTCTACAACTGTTAAAGTTACATGAGCCCTGACCTGGGTTTTATCTGGTCACCCTAGTTCAATCGCCAGTCCCCTTCTACCAGGGACCACTCCCAGATTGGCCCCAGGAATGAGGTCAGATGGTGGAAGAGCCATACTGACCTAAATCCCATTGAAAAAGTTAAGACTTTTTCAATGTGCAACTTCGGAGGAAAGCCCTGTGGTGGCTGCAAATCTGCGACTGTGTAATATAACTGACACTGCACAGATTCACAGCCACCGCAGGGCTTTCCCCACATATAGACAGCCCCCATGTTTCCTCAGGCCATACCCAAAATAGTACAGTGCACAACCCAGAAGTGTATGGTCCTTGGCAACCTGCACATTTACCAGCAGGTTGCATGGCAAAGATGTCTTAAACCTGCTTATGAATCAAAAGCAACAGAGGCACTGTTGCTATTTGCTTTCTTGCCTGGTTTCGCTGCTGTGTGAGTCAAACTGTACTGTACTGGCAAAGCTCTGAATCACAGATTGATGTGTATACCTACCCCTCTCCAAAGAAACTTGGATGTGATGTCATGCACGCATACGTACACCTATTTCCATATGTATAACAACTATACTGAATCGCATTGATTTAATGTCCACCATGGTCTAGACATCCCCCATCAAGGAGGGGAAGTTTTAAATGTAGTATTTCAATTTGATGAGTGGGGATTATGTATTGGAACAATAGTAAGATTTTTAAAAAACAGACAGCGCATGTGTTAGAGACCCATAGGGAGCCGCGTCACCTCCAATTTATAACTGCTGCACTGCTGCTGTCCTGGTACATGTGCCGATGTGGCCAGGTAACTGTCAGTCAAGAGTACAGAGCTCTGCCGAGGTCAGTTTTCATATGTCACTGTACAAACAAGAAAATTTATGCAGAGTTCTGACCATATGATCAGCAGTCACATGGCCAAACATCTCAATGAATGGCATCTATAGGTGTGCACAGGCCTGTTCTGGCTTGTAATTAATTGCAATTAATCATATGCTGCTCCATCTTTCTATTCTTTGTATTTATTTTTATTGTTATTATAGTTGAAATTGTTTTAATATAGTATTTTAAACAGTGAATTTAAACATTTATGTGCAAACCACTTAGAGATTGTATTATATTAAGTGGCATATAAGTATTTAAATAAATAAATAAGATATGGTCATACATCCTAGCCTAGATCACACAATGGCATGTGTATCTACATTCTTGAAGTACACTGTAGTTGTATTGTGTGGATGGATATTTACTGATTTTATGTCAAGTATATAAGTATATTTTATGTCAAGTATATAAGTATATATTATGTCAAGTATATTTCAAGCATTTAGCGTTCATTATCAGGATAAACATAGAAGCCTGGAACCCAGGCTAAATCAACTGCCAGGAACCAGAAAAGGTCAACTGAAGGTCTGCACCTCCGGATTGATCTTGCTTTTAAAACCGTACTATCAGCCAGCCTTTAAATCTACCTGTAGTTCCTTTGTTGTTATTGTTGAAATTCCATCAAGTGATGATATTTGTCCATGTCTGAATACACACAGTGTAGTGAAAGTGGTCAAAACATATTCACTTCCCCCAAAACAACTGCTTTTGGAATGCAGTGTTCAAAACATTTTTAGCACACTTTAGAATGTATATCTATCACTTTTCAGAGGTCAGACGCACAGAGAAAGAACTCCTGTAGGTAGGGCATGGCATTGTGGCAGGGTCCACCATTGAACTGCATGCGTTCATGAAACAAGCCTACATGAGTATAGTGGTGCATGTATAGGCGATGATCAGACATTGAAATGAATGTACCGAGTTCACAGTGGGGCTTGTCCCTGCATGCTGCCCCACTCTCAACCTATATGTGTTCTTTCTCCATGCATCTGCCTTCTGATTTGAACAGAAGAACTCCCAGTAAATTCACAGCTCTTCCCTTCGCCAAAGCCAACCCGAGATACTTTGGTGCCTGAGGAAACGGACAAGATTATGTTCTCCCAACCATTCTACACGGAGAAGCTGACTGGATTGGCATTTGACTATTGCTTCAACACTGAGGATGGGATAGCATCCTCCACCATACTGAGAGCAGCAGGCTAGTTTAAGGAGCCCAGGTCAGACTATGTGACATACTCAATTCTATCCTCCAACAGGGGTGAGGAGGGTCAGAAGGAACTGCTGGTTGGTTGCCAACATTGCCCCCCACAATATCTGCTGTCTAAGGCAGTTGCTTCACTTGCCCTAATGATAAGGCCGGCCCTGCTCATAGTAACTACACTAACCTTCCTCAACTTGATGCACTCCATATTTGTGGGACTGCAACTCCCATCTTTCCTAGCCACTATGGCTGCAGTACACATTTCCAATAATTACCAGATGGTATGGTTTTTACCATTGCTTTTAATGTTTTGCTATGGTTTTATGTTCTGAATGGTTTTTGTAGGCTGACCAGATAAAATCCAGGTCAGGGCTCATGTAACTTTAGCAGTTGTAGAGAAAAGGGAATTTCAGCCAATGTCATTTGTATGCAATTAGTTCCTGGTGAAATTCCCTCTTCATCACAACAGTTAAAGTTGCAGGCACTATAGTAGAGTGACCGTATACAAAAGAAGGCAGGGCCCCTGCAACTGTAACTGTTGTGACGAAGAGGGAATTTCACCAGGAACTAATTGAATACAAATGACACGGGCTGAAATTCCCTTTTCTCTACAACTGTTAAAGTTACATGAGCCCTGACCTGGATTTTATCTGGTCACCCTAGTTTTTGTGTTCTCAACTTCTTGTAAATCACCTTGGATGGCCACAGAAAGGCAGTTGAGAAATACAATCAATAAATAAAGGTATAGGACACACAATTGCGATCTGAGCCAAACTAAAGTTTTGGAGTTGCAGATCTTCCCTTCACACTTTATATCTTTACACACTTTACTGCAACACGCACTAGGGAATCTTTAATAGCTTCAAATGTTGGGCGGTATAGAAATGTAATAAATAAATAAAGCGTAAAATAACTCTTAGTCTCTGTCCCCAGAGATTATTAGCACTTTGGCTCACACCTTATCTCCTCTACTCCATCCCCCTGTTCTAAATTTTCAAAGCTCTTCAATCATTTAAATATAACTCCCAATCAATTTATGGTAATAACTATGCAAAAAAGACAGCATTCTTTGTGTCTGTCAATTTTTTTAAAAATAGAATATCTGTGACTGAATGCTCTCCCTTTTTATTTCCTCTGTACAAACTAAATTACACACCAAAGCCAAATCATGTAACATACCCGTTTTAATTACACTTGCAAGTATTTTTAATGTGTTACTTTGTATGGTTTCCCGCTCTATCTTGTAGACTTAGGAGAACTTGCATTGTTAGAGTTTGTCCCCTCCACTGGTTTACATCAGGAGTGGGGAATCTGAGACCCAGAGGGCCATGCCCCTTCCTCAGGCTCCCCTTTTCCACCAACCACTTATCATTTGTGTAGTTTTTCCCCCTTCTAAAATATTGAAGTACTGGAAGTACGAGCTTTAAGTTCTATTTTTTGTATTTTTGGCCTGCCGCCTTTGTGTTCCCATCACTGGAATATGGCCCATGAGACCTTCTACGAAAATAAATTCATCCTTAAGCTAAAAGACATTCCCCACTCCTGGCGATGGTACGGCCGCTTCTAAAGAAGCCCTCCCTGGACCCCCTGGACCTTAATAACTACAGACCGGTATCAAAACTTCCATTTTTGGGCAAGGTGATCAAGAGGACGGTTGCATTCCAACTCCAAGCAGTTTTGGATGACACTGATATTCTAGACCCATTTCAAACTGGCTTCAGAGTGGGATACGGAGTTGAGACTGCTATGGTCGCCTTACTGGATGATCTACGCCTGAGTATTATCAGGGGGAGTGTGTCCCTGTTGGTACTTCTGGACCTCTCAGCGGCATTCGATATCATCGACCATTGTATCCTTCTGGAACGCCTAAGGGGATTGGGAATTGGGGTCACTGTGCTTCAGTGGTTCTGGTCCTACCTCTCAGGCAGGTTCCAGATGGTGATGCTTGGGGATAGCTGCTCCGCAAAGAAGGAACTGCTGTGTAGCATACCACAAGATGCCATCCTTGTGGTATCCTAATGCTGTTTAATGTTTATATGAAACCACTGGGAGAGATCATCCGGAGGCATGGGGCAGGGTGCTATCAGTATGCTGATGACACCCAAATATATTTCTGTATTCCTTCGATAACATCGTCAGCTAAGGATAGTGTGTCTCCTCTGAATTAATGCTTGGAGGCGGTAATAGGCTGGATGAGGAAAAACAAACTGAAGCTGAATCCAGACAAGACGGATGTGCTTGCTGTCAAAGGCCACAACCTGGGTTTGGAGGTGGGTCAACCAGTTCTGGATGGGGTTACACTCCCCCAAAAGATTGTGTTCGCAGCTTGGGGGTGCTCCTGGATCCATCGCTCCAAATGACAGCCCAGATAGATGCGACGGCCAGGAGTGCCTACTATCAGCTTCGGCTGATACGCCAGCTGCGCCCCTTCCTCGAGTTGGAAGACCTAAAGACGTTAGTGCACTCGCTGGTAACTTCAAGGCTCAACTTCTACAATGCGCTGTACATAGGGCTACCTCTGTGCCTAGTCCGGAAACTTCAACTAATTCAAAATATGGCAGCCAGGTTGGTCATCGGTACACCTAGGGTTGACCATATTACGCCAGCTTTAAAATCGCTCCACTGGCTGCCAATTAGTTTCCGGACGAAGTACAAAGTGTTGGTCATTACCTTTAAAGCCCTACATGGTTTGGGTCCAGGTTACCTGCGGGATCGCCTTCTCCCATACAATCCGCCCCGCACGCTCAGGTCCTCTGGGAAGAACTTATTACAGTCGGCCAAGACTAGGCTGACAACCGTTACCCAGAGGACCTTCTCTTCTGCCGCTCCCAGACTATGGAATGACCTGCCGGAGGAGACTCATCAACTTAACAGTCTTTTAGAATTTAAGAAAGCTATAAAAACTGTTCTCTTCCGGCAGGCATATCCAGTGGAAGTTTAGAACGTTTTTAGGATGTTTTTATGATGTTTTAATGCAGTTTTAATAATGTGTGTCATGTTTTAATCAGTTTTATTTATTTTATCATATTTTAAATTTACTGCCGCCTCGATCCAAACAGAGAGGCGGGTAAGAAATATATTATTATTATTATTATTATTATTATTATTATTATTATTATCCCATCCTTGCCAATGAAAAGGAAAGGGTTTCATTTGAGCTAGGGGTCACCAAGGGCCAAAACAGACATTACTTTAAATCCATATTTAGCAGTTACATCTTTTAAAAAATATATACTCTAGGCTTAGGATCCCCGATCTGAATTTTAAAAGCTCCCCTGCCTTCCATGCTATGGTCCTGATCTGGATCAAGTGCCCTACGGCTACTCTGGAGTACAAAAGAAGGGAGGAAAGATGTAGCTATTAGATACGGACTTAGAATAATCTTTAAATTAAATGTAGATTTAAAGCTGTCCCAGTGCGCTACACCTTTTGGGGTTTTTTTGGTTTTTTTGTTTACTCTCCGAGATCCTAATAGCAATCCCAGGAGGACAATTTAGATTGTGAAAATAGTGCAAGCAGAAAGGGTTAAACAGCCCCTGCTCCAGAACTGCTGGACAAATCAGCCCCCAGGCTGTTTTAAAGTAAAATTTAACAAACCTACACCATATGTAGTTTTGTTCTTATTTCCTAGATCTGAATTTAGTCGTAGGGCTCATTCCTGGATCTTCCTAAAACTTTTACCTACCACTGAGTAGCCGTCGTACACTTCCCCAACTCTAAGATTAAGATGAACAGGTTTCAAGGAAGCAGGGGAAATGTTCTGAAACATCAGCAATATTTTACCATGGACCTGGGGCCATTTTTCAATAGGTGTCAGTTAATATTATCAATCTCCAGGGTTCCCATACTGAGTGGGTCAGAGGTAATATTTGGGGCATCAGAAGATACCCTAATGGAAAATGCAGTATCATTGTAATTCCAGCACATCTTCTTGCTAAAAAGAACATCACTAACAATGAGGTAGCATATTGGCCATGTGGATACAAGCCATCAAGTTATGAAGGGAAAGGAATCCACAAAGTCCTCTTTACTGGAGCATGCTCAATATTCCTGAGATGATACCTCGCAGCATTACCAATAATGGATTGACAACATGTTTTTGTGTGTTTGTACCACACACAGTACTAATTGTATTCATGGAGTAAAACACGCACCAGGGTTTTCTTTGGCCAATGGACTGAGAACAAGAATCCTGACTTATACGGTTACTTGGTTCAATAATAATTTGATGGTTAACTCATTATGGAACGCCTTCTATAAAAACAGTACAGTACATCTATTCTGGGATTGTTGGGTTCCGGCAGAATTCTCTGTGATTTGTTTATGATGTAGTGATGATTGACTCTGTCAGTTACTAATAAATGGTAAATAAAAAAGAGTAACCTGTGATATTAAAGTACTACATTAGCTACATCGCGATTAAATTACAGTAACATCACCAGCTATAAACCTTTATAGAATCTTCTCAACCATGCAGTAATTCTCCTAACTATACGATTATGTAGAGCACAAATATTTCTTTGTAAGTCCGAAGCAATACATCAGGGGAGCATTTACTGCTGAAGCTAGATTGAGAGTAAATGCATCTTGGGTTGCTATGAATAAAAGCTCTAGCTTCTCATTACTTTATGACAAGACACAGAAATTCACTTTACTTTTCATTTAAGCTTTTCTGCTCCAGTTTATAGATGTATGCCTTCACGCTTTTATTCCCTTCTCGCTTCAGCCGTACGTAATAAATGATTATAAATTTTCACATTTGACCACCTCTCTGCTAGTCTCATGCTTAATGCACAAAGTTAGGAAGCTGCAGGTAAAAATTTCACAAACACTTTTATTTATGATGTTGTCCTTGGTAACGGAAATTTCAATGTACTGAAATGAAAAGTATGATTAAAAGGATACGACGACCTGACAAGGATAGTAGAGGGCAGCCTTCTATTTCCCACAGAAAATATATAATACTTTTTTGACATCAATTTCATAGAGAATAGACATGGGCTATTCATGAAAAAAAGACACAAACATGTTTCTAACTTCAGCGCTCTTGTCCCTTAAATGAAACTTCTGCCCAAACCCATCGTGACTGAATTAATGAGCTTCTCATGTGGAAATTATTCAGTTGGAATCATAACTAATTTTCAATGTGTAAATGGCAAAACAATCTAAGATAAATAGAGAAAAGCTACATTGGCCTTAAAAATCAGTTTATTTGAAATTTAAAAGTTATGTTGTTTGTAAAGCACCTACTTTGTTTTAAGTGCTTAACAGATAGATTATTACTTATTATAATAATAAAAATAACAGTCCCTATAAGTATTTCATTTTTTTTCTATTTACTGTTGATTGCAGTTTCCTTACCCACCTTACTACTGATATTAAAACAAACCAATTTTAACATTTCACTTATATAACCTACTTGCATTATTTCATATATAATTTACAGGTTTTGCATTTATCCATTATTTATTTCTTTTTCAAAGTCATATCCACCCACTCACTTACTTTTCTGGTCACAACAGATCCTCAAACCTTTTTTTTTTTTAACCCATCAAACAATAACATTCAAAGAGCAAAATAAAGTAAAACAACATGTAGAACAATAACATCCACCTGCTTGGTGGTTGCATAATTAGTTGTTCATTGCTTGTTCAACATCAGTATCAATGCTGATGTTGGGCATTTCTCGCACAACAACATTGTGTTGTCCAGCATTCCAGTTATATTCCCATTATGGCAACAGTGTTTGGTTTTGATTGACATGTATCACACCCACGATGCTTACGGATGCATATGTGAAGTAGCCCTCTTCAGTCATTTCCAGTAACACAGAGATGGATACCATGCCACTGAAGAGCAAGCACCACTTTTGATATTTTATTGCATTTTTCTTGCAAAGTATCTGACTCAAATTAGCTGAGCTGGCTCAGGCTTGCCTCAGCTCAGGTGCTCAAGGAGTTACACAGCTGGCAGTTCAGCTTGTGTGAGAAAAAAGAAAGTTGTCAGATTAAAACTTCACATGGGGCAGGGTGAAGACTGTAAAGATGTCCTGAAGTGTGGGGAGGGGGATAAGAAACTCAGAGGCAAGTTGGCTAAGGAAAGAGTGCAGACTAAGAATGAACTGGACCGTGAAAGAGGAACCTGAAAAAAGGATAAGGGGTTGATGATAAAAGCAGAAATGACATGGAAGAGAGAGGACTTTAAAGAAGAAGAGAGAGAGAGAGGACTTTAAAGGGTCTTCACAAAGAGTTATTAAGGTCAGGAGAGACTATATGTTAGGGAGGGAGGAGTGCTAGGAAAGCTGGTCAAGGGGCATAGGCCCTGTGTTTATACCAGGTACAAGTATATATGTGGAGAGAGCGGGTGGAGGAGAATTGTGTTTGTAGTCAGAAATTTTGTTGTGAGTGGGCGTAAGTGGCAGGGAATCATTGCAGAAGAGACAGAACATAAATTATAAGTATAATATGTTTAATGTTATTTCATTGCAATAGTTCTTGGTGACCAATCGAGTAGAAAGGGGAGCTTGGAATATCCGTGGCGGGGGGGGGGGGAAGCCCTGATTACCACAGCTGGTGCCAACCTTGATCTCAGTCAATTGTTCAGTACTTCTGCACAAAGGCCTACACACACAGGTGGCTGCACCGTAGTTCTGCAAACAGACGTGCCCTACACACACTCTCTCCCACACACACACTACATCTGTACCACTATGACCATCTGCACAAGGTTAGGGTAGTTAAAGGGAGCAGTTGCTAGGGCTAGACCAGTCTTCTGCTCCCCCACATCTTCCTCAAAAGGCAGAAATAGGGACAGAACAGGGACAGGGACCAGAAAATACAGCACGGGGCACAGGCTCAAAATCTAGAAAAATGGGATAATCATGCTTTTATAGCATATCTCCCTGGAGCCTATCTACACAGTCCCTTGGAACGTTTTAAATAGTATTTTAAAACGTTCCAAATAGGTGCGTTCTAAAACGTCTTAGGCCACATTAAGGAGTACTCACGTTACAGGAGAAAAATTCTTCAGTCTTCAAAGCGGTGTGTGCGGTCAAACACTCTTCTGCCCTGTCTCTTTCTGTTTCGTTTTTACAATGAGTTTAGGGCAAAGCATTGTGGGAGTTGTAGTTCAGTCGCCCATTTCCTCCTTAGTTCCTCTTTCAATCTCTAGCTTTCAATGAGTATAGGGCTAAGGATTGTGGGTGTTGTAGTTCACTCGCCCACTTCCTCCTTAGCCCCTCTTTCTTCCCCACCAATCAACTGCTAAGCATTTGGGCACCAGTAAACGAAGCACTGCCCCCATGAATCACAAACAGTAAGGAAGGACACATTATTTTACTTAAAACGATTTATTAAAAGTAAAACTGTTATATATAGCTGAAGTGAGTTTTAAAAAACCTCGGGTATTCATCGTTCAAGGGAGTGCGACATGTGGCCCAAAGAGTTTTCGTAACCCTTATAAATGTTTAAAACCTAGCGTGTAGATCGGCTCCTAACCTTTTCATTCTTTACATAATATAAGCACAGACAAACCCATCATGGACTATAGAGTAGAATCTTTTGCATATTCAACATGGTCCCTACCTGAGTTGTGACAAGGTATTAGGCTATCTGAAAGAACTAACTTTGGGGTCACAATTGGTCTTTCAAAAAGACAACCTTATGCCTTAGTACCAGGCTATCCTAGATAATGCTGGGGGTGCAGCAAGGAAATAACTGTTTTGTTTTTGTTTCCTCTGTATCCAACAGTCCATCAAGGCCGACTGGCACAGACTGACACTCAGTCCTTGCTTCCGGTACCAAATTAAGAAGCCTCGTTAGAGTGGCATTACTGAGGGACGGAGACATTCATTCAATCTTCCCACCTCAGTAGTAAAGCCCTCTATGCCTACGGTCCCCTCTAGAAGGATTCGGTTTGACGCCTGGTTGTCCGATTATGCGCATCTTCTCGGAATCGCTTTTACGGCAAATCGCTGTACACGGGAGGCGGTTAAGCGCACAACTGGTTGCCTTACCGGTTGTACAAAACGCGCTTTAGAGGTGTTTAAGGCAGAGAATCACTTGTTCACATAAGCATAATGCACTTTAACGGCCATGGTAAATTAAAACTCGCTATTTAACGCGCATTTGATAATGCGCATAATCGGACAGAAAATGCATCTCAACCCCCGATTTGCACTCCGCTCTTGTAGAGGTCAAAAATTTAATGTGCCTTGAAAGAGCTTTAAATGCCTCTTGTAGAGGCACCCTACTATTAATTGTAAGAATGCCTAAGACCATAATAACAAAACTACTTGATCAGTTGACAGATCCATCCTTCTAGACCTGCATCCTCTTTCCAATAATGGTCAAGATGCCTATGGAAAGCCTACAAGGAGAGTGCAAAGGCAACAGCCCTCCCCTTTTGTTTTTCCCCCAGCAATTTGTATTCAGAGCCATACTGCTTCTGCACCTTTGGGTTCTCACTCAAAATAGCTCTGTTCTGTTCAGTAAGTGCTACTTGGAATACATTGGGATGGGGATCTTTTGAGCTGGGGATGTATCCTTCTGAACATGTGCAGAGCACTCAGCTGGTGTTAGTGGGCTGGACTTCCCACTCAGGAAGAATCAAACAATTACTAACAAAACCACAACAAACAAACAACAAAACCTAACAATTACTTCAAGCAATTTTGTCACCATCAAAATTCTCCTTCATTTTAACAGTTTTGGATTATATCTTTTAATTTCCAGCAATTGCATCATCTCCATATTGTATTAGGAATGCTTCTGTTCAAAGCCTGACCAAGACATGGATGGTACCTTCCCCTGAGCTAAAGTGAATAATATCCAAGGCTGGCCAAATATTTTGGTACCAGAAATAGAAAATACCACAGGTACCTTTCCCTGGGAATTTTGCGAATTACAACAAAAATGATTTAAATAAAAAACAATTTGCTACCTTTTCACCCACCCACTGCAATCAGTACAGCTATCTGAGGCAGCCGTCTCACTCTGTCTAATGGTAGGACAGGCTATACTTTTGTTGCAGAATGAAAGAGATGCCTATCAGAAATCTTGCATAGCATATCTGCTAATGTTGGATAATGACAATAAGCAGAACGGAACTTGCTACACTGCATATGACTGCAGTTATTATTACCTTGTTAGGGAGATATTTCACGGATCTCTATACTAAATAATTTGCAGTATGCACTTGTACTCCAGAGCATTACAGCCTTCACAAGGGGGAAGCTGCAAATACTTTGTGACAGATTCCATTTGTCTGCTGGCAATTGCAAAACCCTGAAAACATATTATGTCTCATGTCAGCCATAAAAATAACATCACAAATTACAACCTAAACAAAATTATGTAGCAATTATCATTTGGGGGTCTGTTTTAATCCATTTCAGATTTACTGTTAACCTGGGACTTTTTTTTTTTTTTTACACCTAAAGATCTGATATCAGGTCAGGCAATTATAAGCTACTGTGGCCCTTTAAATTGGTCTCTTTGCAATCACTGCTATTATAATGCCAGCAATCTACATTGCTGAGCATTCTGTGTAGTGTCCCCAACACAAAAGTGTGTTGCTTTCTAAATAAATTTGATTTTTTGCAGTTTGAAATTTGACAAGAAATGCTTTAAAAGCCAGCATGTGGAATCAATTACGGAAACACAGCAAGCACGCGGGTTAAAAGTGCAAAACCAGAGCTCGCACTTTCTTTTAACTTCCTAATGTCTCTGACCCCCTTTGCACAAAAGTACTTTAATCAACATTATATATATTATATTTTAGTCTCACCATTTAGCCAGCTGTACAAAATGTTTGCCCATCAATTATGCACATCAAGTTGATATGCTGCAGGACCAGGGGCCATTTAAGTTTGCAATTAGAGCTGAGTTAAGGGATACCCAGAGAGGGTAGAAAGTGGGTTTTCTGCCCTCTTAAAACATGTTTTAAAGTTTGCAGGCTGAAAGGATGAATATTAATTAAAATAAAAACAACCTGAGACAATTATTTCAGGGATTGGGTCCTTCATGGAAAATGCATTTGGGTTTCATACACTTGGCATTTTGTTCCAATCTTTCAAACCCCTGCCACAATGTATACTTCCACAACAGCCAATAGCAACAAAATTGCCCCAATGATGTAATTGCATTAGATAAATTTGGGAGCAGATTTCATTTTAAGGCCCTAATACACTGTTGGAACAATGACCTGAATCTGGCTACCAATAACTGGTATGAGACATGGGTCAATGCACATAAGTGCTCTATTTGTAACCATAAAAGCAAGATAATGTATAGGATGCTAAACCACTGCTTTACATTCCCTTCACCTTACGAGGAAATTGATGGTGCATGTTCATTCAAGGAGGATGGGAAGAGAGTGGTCATTTAGAAACTTGATGCTTGGTCTGGCGTCAGGTACTTTTAAAGCTCCCTGTATGTCAAGTTCTTTTGAAACTGTGGGTACTTTTAGCTGCCAACACTCTCTTGGAACACAACACAGGAATCAAACTTTCCACTATGAAAATATTCACATTTATTAGCTGCATTAGGAACCTCTTATTGGCCTGAATGCCCTTTGCATGGAGAATACTCTTAAAATACTACTTGGCTGTTGGGGGGGGGGGGGGTGTGCAGGGCTTGTTTTTTGGTTTGTGCTAGCTCTCACTTAATAAAAAGGTAAGGCCTAAATGCCCTGTTCCAGAACATCTTTAGATGTATGATTCAAAATATGACATTGTATTGCAAGCTGCCAGAGTTAGAACAGGAAACCCACAGCTATGGCCCTGATTGTGTACTGAACAATCAGGGCCATAGTTTGCAGCATCTGCCTGGGTGGCAAAGGCTTCCCAGCTACTGGATTGGTTTTACTCATCCAGTTTGGCCATCGGCTTTCCATAACTTTAGGGGGTGTTATATAGGCTGACCATATGAAAAGGAGGACAGGGTTCATGTAACTTTAACAGTTGTAGAAAAAAGGGACTTTCAGCCAGTGTCATTTGTATGCATTTAGTTCCTGGTGAAATTCCCTCTTCATCACAACAGTTAAAAGGTGCAAGGGCTCTGCCTTCTTTTGTATATGGTCACTCTAGTATAGTGCCTGCAACTTTAACTGTTGTGATGAAGAGGGAATTTCACCTGGAACTAATTGTATACAAATGACCTTGGCTGAAATTCCCTTTTCTATACAACTGTTAAAGTTACATGAGCCCTGTCCTCCTTTTCATATGGTCAGACTATATAATATTTCCATCAAAAATTAGTTGAGCTTTATGAATTCTTCTCCAGTTAGAATTCAATGTGAGGATGATAGTAGAGGGGATTTAGAGGGTCACAGAGGTTGTAGGCAGGGTATTGGCAAGCCAAGGCAATTCAAAATGGGAAAGCGTTCATCCTTTCTGAGTCAGAAATGACTTGATGCTCATCAGTCCACACCACAGAATCCTACAACAGTGAATAACTCATTCCCACCCCCATTCACAAACAGAAGTGTTTTTAAAAGAAGACACAAAGTCATGAAGAGTTGTAAAACTGTTGTTAGAAGAGTTGGATCTGGTTATGAGTGTATTTAGCTGGGGTAGAGGTTTAGGAATTTGGCCTTCTGTCATTAATGGGAAATCTAGCTGAGAATTGGAAAAAATAGACATAGAGCCTATCTACACATGCAGGATAAAACACTTTGAAAATGTTTTGAAAACTGTATATGGAGTGTGTCCTGGGCCCCAACAGTTCTCAAAACTGTTATAAACCGTTTTAATGCCATAGTGTAGATAGGCTCACTGCCTTTCTACTTTCATATGCAATCGTCAAGAGTAGACCTCCCAAAAGAGGAAGAGGTTTTTTTATGCCTTTAACAATTCGCTTATCATGTCCCAACTTTCTTTGCTTTATTGTCATTTTACACAAACTGACAAAACAAATGTAAGTTGGTAACACAGTGAGCAAAGGATAAATGTGTGGGTCCTATTGCCAAACATATAAAAAGAAACAATAAAATGTCTTTGAATACACTAAAGCAAGAAACCAGGCATGGTGAAATCCCTAGCAGGATGTAAAGGACACTAAAAAAGATCTCTCCTGACTGGGTGAATGGCATCAATTCAGAGTGCAGCAGCAATAAAAATGGCTTATTCCATATCAGGAATTATTAAGAAATAGATTGAAAATAAAGTAGCCAGTATCATCATATTTTACCTTAATTCATGATATAGTCGCATTTGGAATACTCAGTATTGTTCCCTGCCCCTCATGTAAAAAGTAATGTCACAGATCTGGAAAAGAAAATGCCCCCCCAAACAATAAAAGTCTGGAGCACATTCCCTACAAGGAAATACTAAAGACTTTCATGTAGTGGGAGGGGGTGTTTAAGAAAAAGATGACTCAGTAGGGAAATTTATCTAATTATGAATGCTAGGAAGAGAGACATTTTTTCACCCAATGCAAGCATGGAAACCTTCACCACCCCATGGGGGTAGTGGGCTTCTATAACGGCACCGTTTTGCCCCCACTTTAAGGGGAAAAAACTGACTTTTCCAATGCGTATCTTTGTATGTTTGCCCTGCAGTGGTAGCAAATTGGCGACTGTTTCATATTACCACCGCATCGCTGATTCACAGCCACCATGGGGCAAAGATGCCATTTAGACAGCCCCCTGGTCTATGCTCCTACAGCAGTAATGGCAAAGAGGGGCTGTTCCAGAACAGATTAGGCAAGACTTTGGATCCTGTTCCCCACAAATGCTCCTGGATAGGGGAGAAATATCCACCAGCCCTGGAGCTGAGACTAATGGGAGGAGAAGTCTGGAAACAATGCCCCCAAAAGAAGGGGAGAAACAGAAAATTGCCATGTGCGAGCCTGGCAAGATTTTGGATTTGGTGGTTACTCCACCACTGATTCTTCCTTTCCTGTTCCCACAGGACTACCCTGCCAGATGAATTTTTAAAAGGATCACACACATTTCATGCAGGATGAATCTAAATAGAAGCACAGTTTCCAGAGGAAGTATATCTCTGAATATTGGCGGCAAAAATGGGGGAGGGTTCTTGCCATCAGACCCTACTTAGGAGATTCCCTGGATCACCTGGCTACCCTCAGACAGAAAACATTGGACTACATGGACCATTGGCCTTGTCCAACAGGATTCCTCTTATGTTCACATGATATTTTCAGTACAACTACCTAGCATTCTGGAGATCAGCAGGGAAATTGGATTACATATTGTAGAAGTAACTGGTATAGCCATTTTGGAGTTCCCTTGCAGAGATAAGGGTTACAAAAACGTGGAACCAACCCCAGTTCCTAGTAGAATAGGCTTTTTCTAATGGGACAAAATCATTCACTGCAAAATTCCATATTTGCATCTCGGTTTGATATAACAACAACAATGAGGATGATAAAGATGAGGAGGAGGAGTGATGCAAACCCCAAAATATAGGTCCCCTCTAGAAGAATTCGGTTTGGCACCTGGTTGTCCGATTATGCGCATCTTCTCGGAATCGCTTTTACGGAAAATCACTGTACGCGGGAGGCGGTTAAGCGCATAACTGGTTGCCTTACCAGTTGTACGAAACACGCTTTGGAGGTGTTTAATACGGAGAATCGCTTGTTCACATGAGCATAATGCGCTTTAACTGCCGCGGTAAATGAAAACTCACTATTTAATGCACATTCGATAATGCGCATAATCGGACAGAAAACGCGCCTCAACCCCCAATTTGCGCTCCGCTCTTGTAGAGGTAAACATTTTAATGCGCCTTGAAAGAGCTTTAAATACCTCTAGTAGAGGCACCCATAGTCTCTTTCATTTTTGTAGGGACTCCTACCTGGGATTAAGTAAAATTTCTAATTGATTTCCTTTTCACAGATGTGCCTTCAGCCCAAAAGTTGCCAAGGTTTTATAAGGCAGCAGTAAAGCTTCCTTTGCATTAAGCAGCCAAGCACAAAAACATTTTAATGAACTGTTTTTACACGCTTCATTGGAAAGCTCCCAGTCTCCTGCAGTACAAATCAATCCTCTGTCACACCCAATCCTCTCAGATGGTGCTTACATTTCAGTTTGCTAAATGCTAATTGAACAGCAGCACAAATGGAAGTTCAGCATATGCCAAACTGGGGAGTTGGGCAAGCAAACTCCTTCTTAGCTGCATGTCTCACGTAGTTTCTATAGGGATGGCCAACAGACAGCCTCTCCTAACTTTTTATGGTCCACCCTCTCTTCTCGGCACTTATACCCAGTTGAAAGTGGCTGGCCTGGCCAGCCAGGGCTAGTCCATGAGCAACGTCACTCAGAAAAATGGCACCAGCCAAGACAATCTTCTGGCCTGGCTGGTATTTATTCCATAAGACTTTGTTATTACAAGAGGCCTCTGGGGTGTCGTCACTTTACTCAAGTGCATGGTATGCTTCCTCGACCAGGATGTAGGGTGGCCACTTGTCAATCACTGAAAAAGGGACCTGCATCACCAAAACAGATGACAATGACACTGATTTGCATAAATTTACACATGCTAATTTATATGCAAATATGCAAATCTAGAAATTGTTGTTATAATTAATTAGAAATACAGTACATTTCACCGTGGTGTGGTAGACTGTGACCAGGTGACCAATGTGCCTTCCTCAATATGTTGCCCAGGTGCTGCTAATGGCCAATTTCAAGGCACAACTTTCCCTTTAGATGGTTCTTTTTCTTTATACCAGAGTTGGACTGGACAGCCTTTCATACAGAGGACACCTTCAAAATAGATGACACATGGCCACCTACCAAGAAGCATAGTCCAGGGGAAGGTTAGACTCTCAGGCAGCTTAGTTTGGGTCCAGCCAGCCCCTCAGACTGAAAAAGTTGATTATCTCTGGTTGAAGAGACTGCATACTGAAACAAAGGGTGCTTATAGACAAGGCTGTCATCATGCAATAGCCCTGCTTCATTCATGTCATTTTATGGAGGGTCAGTCAATGGAATCTTCAATTTATAACCCTCCTCTGTTTTCCCACTGCTTAATCTGTCTTTATTCTTTCCACACAAAAAATTGTTAAGGAAGAAAAGCCGCAATAGCAATACAATGTCTTTTGACTAGCAGCACTACAAGCCCTCCGACTGGAAGTACCAAAAGACACAATATCACCAAGCCCAGCAACAAAAGCTTACAGAAAAAGGCAAAGTTTATTGTTAATTATCAACACAGGCTTGCTGTTTCCTCATAACGCTGATGAGAAGACTTAAGACAATGTGACAGTATTATCATAGCATGTTTGGGTGCTAACTTATCATTAATTGTCACCGAAAAGGCTATCTCCCCAAGCAGGTATTTATTTTATAATGACCTGAAGGCAGTAATGAATTATTAAAATTAACATCAATGCAGAACTCTTTAGCATAATTAAGGCACATTAATGGCAAATATTTTGGCACATTCTACTGAACTGTCTAAAGCAACATGGAGAACATCAAATATATATTACCATCTTGTGTGGGCGGGTGGATGCACACCCAAGTGTTTCGAATATGTTTTAGTACTTGTTAGGGTTACTAATATTTTACCAATATTTTGCTGGCCCAACAAGCAAAACTGGGTTTTATTTCCGGTAAATCAGGTTTTCTGTCAACACTGGGCTCTAAGAGACATTGCATTCTGGACTCTGCCAGTCTCAACCCTCAAACCTACCAGGTCCACCTCTGATCCACCGAATTCCATCCTGGTTCTGCTTTTATTTTCCAGATTCCTCCAGGCTCTGCTCCTGATTTTACCAGGTGTTCAGTGGCTTTGCAGCTGACCCTCAGGTTCTGCTTGATTTCCGCATCCAAAGTTACAACCTTGATCATTATGAATACACACTATAAATTAATATTTAATAAACCATACCACATTGTTATGTTTTAACATATCCTCTGTTATTAATAGGGCCAAGAGAGGTATTGTTTTATGACAGACCATCCCACTGCCCAAGGATCTGGCATTTTCACCTTGATAAGACCTTGATAAAAATGAATTTATTAACATTTAAGATGTTTTGTGTTAATAGAATTACATTAAAAAACAGGTTTTGTGTCCAACCAGCCATGCAATAGTAGATAATATTTATTTTTCTTAACAAATATATTTGCCCATTTAATTCTGAAAAAAGATCCAGAATGTTTATTCCTAAAATGAGCCCAGGATTAAGTGGTACTAATGGTACTATAAAGTTGTGATATTGTGTTAATATAACCTGAGTATTAAAAACATAATGGATTCACTATTTATGAACCATTAAGTTTTACTTCACTCCTCAAATAAATTCATATCATTACTGGCCTATTAATACATTTCCCGTTCTGTCTTTTCTCCTTCAATCCATTTTTTCTACATACACACACACACACACGCATACACACAAAGATCATATGGCTAGGCATAACTGAATGCAGCAGGATGTGGTACATAAAATGATGTGATGAGTTGCTATCTGGACATGTGTCAATGCCAAAAGCAGGTCCATGTTGACTTTAACATGTACAAAATAGTAACATGGATCAATCTTCTGAAACTCAGGTTGCAGGGGCACAGAATCCGGAACCCAGGCACAAAGACACATTCTAGTCACCACTAGAAAGTTACCAAAGCTGGCCTCCCCGTGGCAAGCCATCTCTGTCCCAGCCATAACCTCACAAATATTCCCCACATGGATTGGCTTTATGCCCTGTGACTGCTGGGAACATGAAATGAAGATGTGGAGATTCATGAAGGCAAGACCTTTTAGACATTATAGCCAAGACGGGAAGGCTGCTTTTGGCAATGTTCCCATTGAACCATAATATACTTTCCATCCTCTAAACAAATGCTAGAGAAAAAGAAGGTCTAGAAGCCCCCATACTTGTTTCAGTTCTGTGGAATCTTGCACAAATTGCTATTGCTTGGCCACAGGCATGGAGAATACGAACAGGCCTGATCCTCTGTATATGAAAATTTACATCAACGTATTTACCAGACAAGCACAGAACTTGGTATACAAGATTCCAGTATCCAGAGATTCTCAGAATTGCTTGCTTGCTCCTCTTTATTTTTCTTTTAAAAAAGCACTTTTAGCTATAAACAAAACTTAAGAATGTGTGATTAAAAATACTGGCAAATATTTTTGTTGATATTGTGCTGTTGTGTCAAGCGCAGAGCCAACTTTATCTTTAGCGTTGATTATTTAGAGAACTAATGTTTCTTTCTCTAATGCAAACTGGTGACTTGAAGATGTTTTCTTAAATTAACATTCATTGCTTTGATAGTTGGTGACTACTAGCCATTGAACACTAAGGAACACCTTGCACTTGGATGCTGGGCTTGGATGGAATCACTTTGGAACTTTGAATGTAGCCTATGAAAGAGACAGTCATTTATAGCTGGCTGGCAAGATGCAGCCTTTTCATGGAGGGGATGCTGTTCAATTTCCCTAGGGTGATTCCAGGCAGAGGGCTCCTAGCGCTAAACGATCAAAACACATTGTGCAGCCTTTTCATCTATTCTTCTGTTAACAGATTTATTCTGGTAAGAAAAAAAAAGATGGAAGAAGTGGTGGGAATCCATGGGAGTGTTACAAATTGAAAACAACATTGTCTGGATCCCCTGTAAAATTCAGTGAACAAGGCAATGGGATTGCGCACTACAAGCCTTGTCTGGAAGCATCTCTAGTGTTTCAAATCAGATACAGCATTCTTCACGAGCAGCAAAACGTTTGGCCATCTCACTGGTTCTATCTACTAGCCTCTTCTTTTATAAATAATTAAATGGACCCATATTTTAGGTATATATGGCAAAGGCACAACTCTCTCTTCTTCAAAAAGGGTGAGTATAGGACCTATAATGATATTTCTATCATGAAGAACAAGCTACATGTAAAGATATCTAGAACAACATACACACATATCTCAAACCAAGCTTCTCACACCTATTGACATTATATCTATCTATCTATCTATCTACGGTGTCTCCACCTGCAACTATACTGATTTCGAACATAGAGATTTCACCTGGCTATTAACATGGACGGCTTAAAGAACACCTCAGTCAGGAACTTAGACAAGAACTTTATGGCCTCTCTCAAACAAGAAAAGAGCAGACACAGGAAACTCCTGACTACGTCCAGTGCCAACTAGTAACTTCACCATATCATGACACTCTCCACATGGCTATTATCACTATCCTTTATGACTTTGTCTTCTTTTCCAAAGCCAATTCGTACGGACACATGGAACACGACCCTGGTGGTTGCTTCTGTTAGGGAAAAGCAGCTTCAGAAAGACAACGTGATTTTCAGCAGAGAAGGTGTAGGAGGAGAGATATGTACTTGTCTCTTTTCCTCACCTGCCACTTTTTCAACACAACTTCTCCTTCCTCAGCTGCATGAGTTTATTTATTTATTTATTTATTTATTTTTGTACGGCTGACCATATTTTGGAAACCAAAAAGGAGGACAACATGGTCAGCCCCCAAGGGGGCGTCCCCACCGAAGTTTCTGCCTCCAGGGGGGCATGTCCAGCAGCAAGGCAGTGTGCCCACCTGAACATAGCCTTGGTGACATGTCTGATTTTACAGCACAGAATTAAGACAAATCTGTTCTACATAACATCTTAATGTTAAAATCACTGAAATAACAAGTGAGACATCCAATGTGTCTGAAATTAACTTCACTCACTCCTACTTTTGTAGCTTTTGCTGTACTTTGTTGCTATACTCTGTGTGATACATTCTCTCCTTCCCTCAAATATCTTTTTCTGATCGTACCCTCACTCTGCTGCAAGCTGCTGCTTAAAACGGCTTGTTTCTGGCTGGCTGGCTGGCTTTTTTATTTTTAAAGTTCAATTTTTTAAAAAACTTGTATATGAGTGTCTTAATTTTGGGCTTAATTCCAATTTACTTCCCATTATTTCACTTATTTCTTTAAACACCATTTCCCAAAATTTTTGTACATGTTCACAGGTCCACCACATATCAAAGTAAGTTCCAACCTCCTGACACCCCCTCCAACAATTCTTGGACACTTTTTTATCCATCTGATGAAATCTTACCAGCGTTAAATACCATCTCCATACTGTCTTATAATAGTTCTCCTTTATTCTAATCAACAAAAGCTTTAACATTCTTGCATCCCATATCCTTCCCCAGTCATATTCATTTATTTGTTCCTTTAAATCATCTTCCCAAATATTTTTAAGAGAGTCTCGATATTCAT
This sequence comes from Anniella stebbinsi, assembly GCA_029215795.1. Classification (NCBI taxonomy): domain Eukaryota; kingdom Metazoa; phylum Chordata; class Lepidosauria; order Squamata; family Anniellidae; genus Anniella; species Anniella stebbinsi. Next base: position 109,667,449 of record JARDYH010000004.1, on the reverse strand, counting down.
CATCCTCTATCAAAATTTTATATATTTCACTAATCAAACCTTTTTTAGTTTTGTTTTCTTCGTTCTTTCCTCTTGATTCAATTAAATCTTCAAATCTTGTTATTTTTCTACATTCCTTATTTTTCTTTTTCCACTCATGTGTCCATTGTTCCAATTGCATACATTTGAACCAAGCCATCTTTTGTCCTTTTAAAAACTCTCCAATTTGCTCCTTATTTATCATTCTTTTCAACCAATCTCCTAATTTAATAATTTTCTGATCCCTCAGACCCCTTTCCAACTCAGCTTTTAAGTTCTTTGGGAAGTTCGCCATTACTATCACTGGGGTAAGAGGTGAATCCGCTGGTATTAACTTTGCTTTAACTTTCTCCCAGATCTCTATTATATTTTCCAACAACAGGTTGTCCAGTCCCCTCAAATCCTTCTTCTGAATTTTAATAAAAAAAATATTTTGCAGTTTATAATCTTGTTCTCCTGTTTGCGATTCTAACCATTCTAAATCTTCTTTCCCTAATATACTATTTATAACATATCTTAATTGATTAGCAATATAATACTTCTTTATATTTGGAAGTCCTAAACCTCCTGTCTTTTGTGTCTTATACCATAACACTTTATTAATTCTTGCTTTTTTATCTCCATTACAATAGGTATTAATCATATTTTGCCAACTCTTTAACTCTACTTCCGTTATTTTAATCGGTAACATTCTAAACAAAAAATTAATATTAGGTAATATCTTCATTTTAATAACCGCTATTCTACCAAACCAAGAATGCTTAAATTTTCTATATACCTCCAGCTTTTCCCCTATCTGTTTTCTGAAACTAGCAAAATTAATTTCTTCTAACCTATCTAAATCTTTTACAATATTAACTCCTAAATACCGTACAGTAGTTTTAAGCCTAAAACCTATTTTATATTTACACTCCTCCATTTCCTTATTGTTATAATTAAATAACATCATTTCTGACTTCCCCCAATTAACTTGTAATCCAGTAATCTCCCCGAATTCTCTCAAATGCTTTTTAATCACATCCTCACTCTCCAGGGGATTTTCTAGCGTCAGTAAGGTGTCATCCGCAAACATATTCATTTTAATCTTTTCTTTCCCTCCTATCCCTTTTAATCTTGTATCCTCCCTTATAACATTCGCCAAAATTTCTATCACTATAGCAAATAAGATCGGTGAAAGTGGACATCCTTGTCTAGTGCCTCGGGCTAGTGTAATCTGTTGCGTTAACCCATCATTAACCATTATTTCTGCTTTATTATTTGCATACAACTGATCAATCACTCCTATAAATTTATCTCCAAACCCAAAAGTTTTTATAATTGTTTTAAGTGCTGGCCATTCCACACCATCAAAGGCTTTAAATATATCCAATGCTAACAAACCCGCTTTAATATTCCTTTTTTAAATAATATTAATTATATTTAAAACTCTCCCAATTAAATTAGGCATTTGCCTTCCTGAAATAAATCCACATTGGTCTTTCCTAATATATTTACTTATAAAAGTACTCATTCTTTTTGCCATTATTGCCATAAAAAAATTGCATCTTGATTTATTAAAGATATTGGTCTATATGAAGCTGGATCCGTCAGGTCCTTATCTGGTTTCGGGATTAATATGATCAAAGAATGATCCCACGATGGTGGGGTCTTTCCTCCCTCTATTATACTATTAAACAATTTTTTCAATCTTGGTATTAATAATCCTCTAAAAGTCTTATAGTATTCCAACCCCAAACCATCCATCCCCGGAGATTTCCCTCCTTTTAATTTATCAATAATTCCTTCAATTTCTTTTTCTGTAACCAAACCTTCCATATAATCCCTATCTTGTCTCTGCAATCTTATTTTCCAATTCTTCTCTACATATTCCAATACTTTATCTTGTGGACCCCTATCTGATGCATATAATTCTCTATAAAATTCCTGAAATATATTTAATTTATGCTTCATTAAATTACAACTTTTCCCTGTCTTATCTTTAATTGTCCCTGTCATATTCTTTGCCTTTTTTGACTGAGTGGATCTGGCCAGCATCCTAGAATTTTTATTACTATATTCAAAAAAATCCCTCTTCAAATATAACAAATCCCTTTGAGCCTGTTCTAACTCTTCTTTCTCTAATTCCTTCTTCTTAGCTTGAATTTGGGCAAATAGGCGTTTATCCTTTGTCTCTCTTAATTTTTCTTCTAAATACCCTAGCTCCTTTTCTATTTTTTTATTTTGTGCTTGCTGTTGTTTTCTTAGGGTACACATTTCCCCCTTGAGAGTTTTGCTCTGTTTCATTAATTTCCCATATTATCTGTATTTCTTTTTTTATTTTTTCAACTATAGTTTTATTATTTAATATCCTTGTATCCATTCTCCATCTCTTTGCTTCTCTATAATCCTTCTTCATTTTAATATCTGTAGTCATTAATGCATGGTCAGTGACTTTAATTACCCCATATCACATTCTATAATTTTAGATAACATATTTTTTGACACAAAAATAAAATCTATCCTAGAATAACTCTTAAACTTTGGTGAGTAAAATGTATATTTCCTTTCTTCCCCTCTTAATACCCTCCAAACATCCATTAATTCTTTTTCATCCATTAATTTACTTAAGCCCGTCTTCCCACCACTCTTAAAATCTCTTAATATACTATCCTTATCCTTTCCTTTATCTAATACCATATTAAAATCCCCTGCCATCACAATATTCTTTTTCCCCATTTCTCCCACAGCATTAAAAACTTCATTGAAGAATTCCATTTGCTTCCCATTTGGAGCATATACATTAATGAAAATATACTCTTCCTCCCCCACCATACAAAAAATTATCAAAAATCTACCCATTTCATCCTTCTTCACTCTTTGAATATTTATACCACATTTTTTTGAAATTATAATCGCTACTCCTCTCGCTTTAGAAGTTCCAAATGCCTTCTCATAAACGCCCACATCCCTCATCCGAAGCTCATTTACCCCTTCCTTTGATTGATGAGTTTCCTGCAAAAAAATTACATCTGCTTTTTCTTTTTTTAATATTACTTCTATTCTCTTCCTTTTTATAACAGTTCCTAGCCCTTTAACATTTAAAGTTGCAACCCTTAATTTATTCTCCATCTTTCCCCACAAAAATCTCTATATTGGTCTCCCCTTGTGGTCTCCCCTTGTTAGAATTGCATTCTAACAGCATAAAGAAGGCCAGATGTTCCCAACACATGCTCCAGACCCCTGAAGTCATTTCCTCTACTTTTAACACTAATATTGGGGAAAATGTTGGGAGAAATATCTCTCCCACAGCAAGAAACTCTGTGGCTTCTCTTGCTACTATGGGTCTTTACATTAAATGGAAATTATGTGGCTTACCTGGTGTGTTTTCCTTTCTTGCTTTTTGGCGTGATTATCATGGTCTTAATTATAGATAGAGAGGGGCAGCCACATGGTTTTAATTGAATACTTCCCTTCCATTCAGTTCCATTCAGTTCCACGGAGACAGTGCCATCTAGTGGTGGAAGATCCCACTTTTTTCAGATGTTATCACTTTAAAACCCTAACCCTGGTCATACACAACATCATTTAAAAGACCTGCAAACTTTTGTGAGTAGCCAATCATGAGCGTGTGATAAATTGCTTGTTTAGAGGAGACATAAGAGTGCTTTCAGGTGAGCCTTTTATCACAACAGCAATTCCATTAAGGAGGGAAAGACAGGATAGTTGTCTTTTGATTGGTAGCATTAGGAGCCCTCTATCTGAAAGATTGTTTTCAGATGAGGAAAAGCAGCATAAAAGTCTAAAGAGATGTGTTGGAAGGGCAGGCATGGCAGAGGATGTGGTGGAAATGTCAAAGGTATTCTGGAAAATGTAGTGGAAAGGTCAAAGATATAAATATTTTGTAATTGCATATGTGAAGTATCCATAACTTCGTTTTGAAGTCCTGGAAGGAAAGCAAAAAAAGAATGCAAGGGGAGGGAGGAAGTGGGGGAAAGAATCAGTACCAAATCAAACAGTTCAGTAAGACAAAAACCTATTTAAGGACCAGTCAGTATTACACTGACAAGGATTGTGTGAACTGAAAGCCATGCTCTGATTGCAAAGCTACTCCATTTTCTTTGGATATATTCTGTCCTCAAGAAATAAGGAGCCATAGAGGGGAAGGGGGAAGGGGGGGGACAGGTACACAAGCAATTTAGATGTAAAAGGTAGCACTATTTGGACTCGAGTGGCATGCAAACAGCAGTCAAGGATTCAAACAGTGGCTTCGTACAAACAACAGTGCTCTCAATATTTCTACATGCAACCTTAGGAATGACGGGAGGGTGGGAGGGGGCAAATTCTTCTCAGTGGTATAGACAAAGAAGATAACCTCCCTGAGGAGCCAGGCATGATAAGTAGCCACAGTGAGAAATGCTGTGATCAGTCAGAAAGGCAGAAGAGTTATTAGCTTAGCCCTGAACCTCCTACTTAATGTGGGCCCAGTGGTGATAGCTAACAGACCCTGGCTAAGGTGACAAGCTTTGGACCTGCTCGAGGAAATCCAATTGAAAAGCAGCCAAGAGGAACAACGAGTTAGAAACAGATGTTCCAGGCAGGAGGATGTGCACACATTTAAACAGAACATGTTTTTTAAAAAATTCTAAATATAGGATTTCATCCCTTCCTGTGGTTCTGTTATTGTCAAATATTGTTATCCTTTTAGAAGGGAGGGGAGCTCGATAAGGGGAGAAGGGAGAATCGTTCTTCTAATTTTGAAACACATCTTAAACATCCTAGTTGCCTAAGCTACCATCTTTCCTGAAGCAAGATTTTAAAATAGTAGTCAAGTTCTTGATTGATCCCTGAAGATAATAATAGCACTCTGCACATAAGCAAGCAAGCAAATACACACACGCACACAAACCCAGTCGTGTTCCATTTTTTGAGGGGGGAACCCTCTGATTTCCAGCACAAGCAAAAATACTTACGTTTAACATACAGGAAACAAAAATATTGTTTAATTTTCCTTTGACTCTCAGGTTATTTTTAGCAACTACTCTTGATTATGTGCCGATACACATCAAAATGTTAACACTCAAAAAGAAAAGAAGAAAAGGGATTGTTAGAAGGAAGTCATTATACTCTGAGGAGAATAATATTAGACACAACAAAAGAAATGTCACTGCCCTGGGTAAGTCCTTTGTGCATCTTTATAGTCTATGCTATGTCCAAGAACATATATACATCTGCAAAACTGTTAATATCTAAAGCATATATTGAGCTATATTCTCTTTTGGCTGTATTTCCATAATTCTCATTAACATTAATAGGAGTTATATATGCACCCCAGGAGGGGACAGTGGTCCCACTGTGTTAATATTTACAATGTATTTGCTATTCTTTACACAATATATCCGGTATATATTTCGAGCTGATCCTATCTGAGTAAATCCAGCATTTCAGATGAATTTCTCTGTGGCTCTGCATTAGAGAAACAGAATAAGGAGAACAACATTCAGGAAAGGATAGATATTAATAACTCTGGTCCGTATATCTAATTAATACAGCAGTTATTAATGTGGAAGGGCTCAAGGGCAGCAACACAGTTTATTGTTAAGATTCTCTCATATACTTTTCTTGGGTCTCAGTCTGAAGCATGCCTAGTGATGATGAAGAAATAAATAAATGTTTCACTCTTTTACCCATCTTATTTTTTTAATTGATTTTACTGGAATAGTTACAGTGTAGGTAAGCTTGGGAACAAATTCAAAACTGGACACATGAAATCGTCAGCTGAGAGAATGTTTGTAAAACACTTTGGACACTTGAAATGTGCGATACAAATGGAAAGTATTATTAGAAAACTGACATAATGTAGCAAAAAGAGCAAGGCCCCGAGCATTATTTCTGGGGCCTAGTAGAAATTTGCAAGAAAACCCCAATAGCAATATGAATTACCTCCATATACATACTACAATCCCATCCTATGCATACAATCTCATTAATTGCATTATAGGGGGCATATGGAAAGGAGGACAGGGCTTCTGTATCTTTAAGTTGTATAAAAAAAGGGAAATTCAGCAGGTGTCATTTGTTCACATGCAGCACCTAGTGAAATTATCTCCCCCTCACAGCAGTGAAAGCTGCAGGAGCCCTGCCCTCTTGACCAGATACAAAAGAGGGCAGGGCTCCTGCAGCTTTAACTGATGGAGAGGGAATTTCACCAGGAGCTGCATGCATACAAATGACACCTGCCGAAATTCCCTTTTCTGTACAATTGTTAAAGATGCAGGAGCCCTGTCCCCCTTTTCATATGGTCACCCTACTTACAGCCAGTCAGACATGGCAGTATGGTGGGTGTGTATGTGTGTGTACTAGACATTTACTCGCATATATTTTAAGTCTGTTCATCCTTTGAGCAGCACTGACTTCCACTGCTCCTGGGATCAGTGTCCCTGATTATTAGGATGCTTTGTCCCTCCTACCACCTGGCCCCCATCCCCATCCTGCCTCTTCACAAGGAGCTGTAGGATTGGTAGTTCTTGAGAGAACATGTCACATTGGGAAGCGCAAACCTTTCTGTTTCTCAGATTTCAAATCCTAGGCCCCGCCTTCACGCCACCAGGAGCACTGCGCCCTGACGCCTCCCCGGCGGCACGCAGCGCATTTACACCCCTTACGCCAGTCCTGACGTAAGGGGCATGACGGCGCCTTTTCTTTTGTTGTTGCCCGTGCCGCCGAGCATTCAGCTGCGCAGCGGCTGCTGGAGGGTGACTGGGAGCCTCGGCCCCCCTACTCCCAGGTAAGTGGATTTTTTAAAAAAAAAATACAAAAAGGGAGGGGGAGGGGAGGGGAGAGGAGAGGAGGCGGGTCGGGTTTTATTTTTATTTTTTTTACAATTTTAAATGGGGGGAGGACTGCCGCTAACTAAAAAAGTCGCATTTAATGGCCGACTTTTTTAGTTCGCGGCAAAGGGCCTTTGCCCCTAGATGTCTTCGCATTGGCAGCTGCGTCATGTAATGCTACTGCCGCTAGTGCGAAGACATGTCGATGGAAACTGTCCATCAAGAGGTACCCATGTTTAACTGTGTAAGTACACTTTTTTTCTAGAGAAGGGCCTGGGCCTGCAACCCATTGTTCAGAATGGTGCTTGCTTATCTTCTCTAACTTCTTGTTTTGATTGTTCTGATTTATTCCAGCATATTTCACAAAATATGGACAGCAGACACAGACACACACACACACACACACACCAGGAAAAACGTTTCCATGAATATCCTCAAGTATGTTCTACAATTGAGCCTCAATCTTTTACTTCATGGTAACGGGGTTGTAAGCTGGGCTGGGCCCTCCTGATTCTCCAGGCCTGAGTAAAGTATACTCTCCCCCCACCACCACTCCCATGCTTTAGCCCAGAAGAAGTGTGTTGGACAGTCTGAAGCGACCCGGGTTCAAATCCCTGTTCAGCCATAGGGGAAGAACTGCAAGGAGTTAGTAAACCATGATTCCACTTGTGAACTTTAATTGTGGTATTGAGTACATGGGCCAGGTGATAGGAACATCTGTCCCTTGTACAAGAAACAATCAAGAGAGACATGCCGAGTATGAACAAACAGAACATAACAGCCAAGCCAATGGGTCAACAACAACAAAAAATTCTTCTCTTTTTTAAAAAAAAATACTGTTAAGTAGCGTCCAATATTATAGGAGAGTTCTCAAAGCGTTTCAGTGTTGTCTTTTGTCAGGAAAAATATCTAAAGCACAATTTGCTCAGACGCATAAGTACTTTGAACTTAACTTGGAGACACAGCAATTCAGAGAAAAGGATTGCACACCCCCAGCGCTGCTATTCTCATCAAAACAGGAGTTCCCTGCAGCTACTTTAAAGTTTTTAAAATATTTAAAGACTCAGTCACAAATCTGCTTCTCTTTCAAGGCTTTACTTTAGGCTCAAATGCACCCAGATTCAATGTACTCATCCCTGCCCATCTGCCCCAAACCCTGGGATGAGCTGCAAAAGCAAATTGCCTTCTGCACATAGCAGCACATTCACCTTCATAACCACCATCCATGTTCAGATGAGTAATCTGAAGAATCTTCAGTTAACACAAACATACAGAGCTACAAGTAATAAATATTATGCAGCACTCTGATGTTCCTTAAGTGCAAACCTACACTGTCGTTTAACTATGAGTTGTCAGTCACAAACAACCTAAGAAGAGACCCCATGTTTTGTTGTTGGATTGTGTGAACTTTGAGTTGTTCGTGGTTAATAACCCATAGTTAAATTGTAGTGCAGGGTTCACACATAATGACAACCCATGTTTCAACAACCACCCATGATTCAACGACAACCTATACTCAACCCATCCTTTGGGTTGTTACGTACAAACCTGGTAATTATTTCTGGTTCACCAACTGCAAAATCAGAGAGATAATTACTGTCCTTATTGAACAGGGATGCTGACTACATTAAGCAAGTTAAAACACAAACTGTGGGCACACATTGATTACTTTTAAGTGGAAGAAAGTCCAACAAGTGCAGCTTATCAATTGATATTAAGGTTATCTGCAGGACCCTGTGGCCAAACAAGGAAAATGAAGATGATATTTCCAGTGGGATTAGAGGAATACCTTCTGAAAGCAAGGTCATGGGGGGGGGGGGGGGGGGATACTATTGGTTATTTTGTTAAGTGGTGTTGAAAGTCATTCTGCACTGCCCCTTCTGTCGTTAGTATTATTATTATTGTAATTCTTATTGTTTTTACTATAGGCCAGTTTTGTCTGCAATTGTTTTTCGGTTTTACTGTTTGGAGGGGGAGGGATGTTCATGTTATTATTGTCATTGGCTTTTATTAATTCTGATGTTTATTGTTGTATTGTTTTATCATGCAAGCAGCGTTGAGAGGGTTTCGTATCCTAAATGGTGGTCTAAAATATTTTAAACAAATAAATATTTCCACTTTGGTTCCAGTTGAATGTATTTTATGGGAACTCACCCTAATACAGTGACCACTTGCACATTGCCAAAAACGGGGAAATGCATAACCCAAAAAAAGAGGGTCCAATTTGCATATATTAAGAAATGATTACTATAATTTAAATAGCAATACAATACATCTCACCATAGTAACGAAGACTGTGACCAGGTGACCTGTGTGCCTGCCTGCTCAGGCTGCTGTTCAGGTGCTAACTGTTGATGGGCATCCAAGGCTCTCTTTTTTTATGGTTCTTTATCTTTAAACTAGGTTTTGGTTGTCAAAATGAGGACTGTCCTCTCTAAAATAGGACACCCCACACCCTAATAAGGAGGCTACTTGTTATTAGCATGTCTACCTCATACTGGCATCTATGTGGATAGCTGCACTGCACTCTCTAGCTGGAAATGGATTTCACAGATTGGGTGAATTCGGACAACACGATAGTCAATGGTGGGGTAATAATCAACTTTACAGTTGTTCATCTAGGGGGTACTCCCCACACAACATGGTAATAAATAATCAACTGTGGTGTGGATTAGGATCAGCGCTGAGTTAACTATGGCAGCATTTTGACGACACGATAGTCAATACAACTGACTATTTCCCCCCCCCCTCCAGTTGCTTATTGTGTCGTCCGAATTCAGCCATTTTCTAGTATACTGTTGTATGGACTTCATTGGGATATATTGGGTGTCACTGTCATTCAGGATTGTGTATAATTCCACTATTCAGTAAATTTGGTTGTGTCTTCTAGAAGAGCTACTTCATATTCTTTGTGCATTCAGGGTGCAAGCTTGCAGCCCATAATAAAAGCAAATGCCATTTTAACTGGAGCCACTTCATGGTTACTTCTCAACAGATCCCAAGACACTAGTATTTTCATATGTTTGCCAAATTATTAAATTCAATAAAACATTTCAACTCTTTAGATGTACTCCACATATACATGTATAAGAAAATACAAATGTAAATCTCTTGCAAGTGATTGGTGTGTGTATAAAGTACATAGTTGATTGACACACGCTTTCACTTAATGAGGGTAATTACAAAGAACAACAATTCCAAACCACATCTGTTCAATGTTACAGTCTTGTAGCGCCATACAGCATACATTGAAAGCTATCAGAAATGCCAGTTTTGCCACAAATCATGCACAAGCACACTTGTAAGACAAGAAACAGATTAATAAGCATCAACACGTTCCCATAAACACTTGTTGAAGGGAATAAAAATTGTTCGCGCTGAAGGAAATCATCACAAAGTGGACACTTTGTCTTGGAGCAGCCATGGAGGCAGGGAGATAACAGGAAGGACAAAAGTCCATGCGTGAGAACTTAAAAAGAGTATTTTGTTTTGCAAGGGACTTAAATATCAAAAAGCCAACATTTATGTTTCACATGAAGAAACATGAGATTCTCTGCAATAATTTATGGGATTCTGAACTAAAATCGTGATTTAACTGATCTGAATGTGGACATTACTTTGTTTTTCTGAAATATGCCATGGCTTCAAAAGGATATATCGTTTTGAAAGAGACTAATAATGCTCACTTCTTCTTCTTCTTCTTCTTCTTCTTCTTCTTCTTCTTCTTCTTCTTCTTCTTTTAAAAAACAGTTTCAATGTTCTACAATCAAACTACACTTTACTCAGTGTTCTGAGTCTCCTGATTCCCCACCTCTGATAATAAAAGGCAGCCATGGAAGCTGGAAAGGAAGGCTAGATATGAAGTGTGGTGCTTAACCCTTCCCATGCTGGTTATTTCTCCTCTCCAAATCATCACACACACCCAGCTGATTCTCTCACCGTTGAAGAAAATGACACAGAATTCTACATAACATGCAGTTTTCCCCTAATGCTAGAGATGGACTGTTGTTATTTTTTTCCAGAAAGTTTAAGGCAGATTGAAAGAGGGAACACGGCTCAGGGAGTGTACACTCATACTTTTGCCTGAGTTTGCTAGATTGTGTATTGTTTTAAAAACCTGCACACCCTAAGGCTGTAATCCTATGCACATGTATTTGGGAGTAACACAGATTGAACTCAGTGGGACTTAATTTTGAGTAAACATGCGTACAATTATGCTGCACATCTGTCAAAAAATAAGAATGTATTTCTATCCAGTTTCAGCAACATTCATAGGAAGCATGAGATAGTATTCAAATAAACACACACAGTAGAAACAACAAAATCATAAATAATATCATGAGCTTTCTTAATTATATCCAAAATATGGGTGCTTTTATTCAAATGCTGTTTAACATTCAGGGTCATGCTTTTAATAGCAAAGGGGCACGGAATTATAGCCAGTCAGTCATATGATCTCAGACAAGTCATTAATGTAACATGACTTTGTTTGCTTTTATATGACAGAAGACATTACAAGACATGGCTGACACATGGTATTATAGTTGAATAAATAAATAGTTTGATTTTGAAACACAAAGGTTCTTAGATATGTTTTGTAAAGTAATGTCTTTTTAAAAATGTCTTTAAAGCCCAAGATTTATTCGTTTGTTTGATGCAGAAATACTTTTCTATCAAATGTGTCTTGCTCAGCTACAAATAACCAAAGTAGAGTTTGTCATATATATATAAGTGTTAGCATACGCTATGAAGCTAACAAGCAATCTTGCTGGGGAATATGAATATATATATATATATATATATATATACACACACACACACACACACACACACATATACTTTCTAACATGGCTCCTTACACAGCAGCAAAAATTCATAGTGATAGAATACAAACTTTACTCAAGATGAATTTGGCAGGACACATCCAAAATGAGGCTCTGGAAATCAAGTTCTGTTAAATTTAGTGGGATAGATTTAAGGATGTGTTTAGCTTTCTTACTGAAATCAATGGAACTTCAAAGTGACAAACTTTAAATGGTTTAAGTCCTTAATTTTAAATTACTCAAATGCCAGAATCTAAAAAAATTATTTAGAGCTTTTCTACACAGGGCATTCATTGTGCACTCATGATTCAATACTCACCATTGTTTACAGGTTCTTTAGACAGCATCGTGTTCCTCCAGTTCGCTTTTGTTTTTTAAGAGCACTTTCCCGGGATTTTTTAAGTGGGGAAAATGGGCCATTATTTCTGAACGAGAAGAAAATGTATTTTCCTACTTGTGTAGTGAGATATTCCGCTACAGCTAGTGCCACCCAGAGGTTATGTAGCAGACAGGCAGGAAAAAAAGAGCTATTTGTGTAGAGCTTGGATTTCAATTCTGCAATGAAACTGAAAGTAGATATAGCGATTAACAGTCTTAAAGTTAGTAAAGTAGTAAAGTTGTTAGGGCTTTTGTGCATAACACATTTATCATTGGCTCATCATTCCCTCCTCATGGTTGTTCATGGGTTCTTAGGACAACAACATGACCTTCCAGATACAACTCTATGTGCAACCAGCACTTTCAGTGAATTTTTGTGCTATTCTGCTAAACCACAGTGCCACCTAGAGATTATGTAGCAGAAAATCAGAAAATCAGAAAAGGAAACAGCTGATTAACAGCCTCATGTAGAAAACCTGTTATTGCTCTGGGTACATTATGCACCTAGGAACTTTCACTGACATTTTTTATTATTTTTTAATAAATGACCCCACCCCAATGTCATATAACAATCTGCTTTCAAAAGACCAAAGTCCCTCAGTTTCAAAAGTGGTTTCTTATGTTTATTTAGTTTATTTGCTGCATTTATTTTGGGATGGGGTGTTCTTTGCGAAACACAAGTTCACTACTTGTATGGCTCTTTGGATTCCAACCTGATTTTTTATTTTTTATTTTTTACAGAAGCCAGGTTGGAGAAAGCTGCTCTATCCTCTCAATACATAGAGAATTCTGAGCTACCAAACCACAGCGTTGAGAAACCCTTCTGCTCTTTCCCGGTCTATTGGATCTTGAGCACATAATTCCATTGCAATCAAGTACAAGTGCAAAGGAGTTTTGGAGTGGGTGTTTAGTCAACAAACATTCATATACTGAGTACTGTGTTCTTAGAAGTAACTCCACTGATATCAGTGGGAGAATTCATATAACCAAAATTAAGCATCGAAGTGAAACCAAGCTGTTGCCCTTTTGTGCCATAAGTCCCACTTAGCTTCTGGTGATGACTTGCATCTATGAAACCACTATCACAGATCAAATCCCACTGATCTACTACATCGCTTCAAACTACTTCCCATTGGAAGCAATTCACATGAGCAGCAGCAAGTGATCCATATCTATTTTATATGATGATATGATATTAGATCCAACAGACAGGCCCGGCACCTGACTTCCACCTTCCACTGAACCTCTCAAATAGAGCTTGATCCTCAGGGCCCTAGTGCCCCCTGTTCACTGTTTTTTCCACAAGGAGCAATTGCCGCAAGCAGTGTTCTTACCCATACCAAATATGTAAGCCTGAAGCAAATTTCCAAAGAACCAGCTGTTTCTGGGGTATCTTGGCATCTGATTAAATGATTTGCAGGGGGGAAAAAAATAAAAATCCAGAGGGGGGAGAGGTACTTTAAAGGCTGCCGGAGAGTACGATAGGGTTAGAAGAAGAGTGAAGAGGCACAGCTGTGACAGCTGAAAGCAGGATAAGCCGCTACTGATCTGTTTCCCTGCTTATCACAACACCCATTAATCAATTCCAATCTCAGCAGGCCCACCAAATCTACCACACTCCAACTCTCAAAAAACTGACTGCTCAGCCTTGTAATCCACTCGAAAAACTGTTCATCCGAGGAAACAGCAGTGGAACTGTTACCCACTAATAGTAGTCGTATTAATATAATCCTTTTTTTATTATTATGTATGTATATATATATATTATATATATATAATATATATATATATATATATAATATATATATATAAACATATTTACAAGTCTCTTGCCTTCCAGGACTCTTTTGCTCCACGCTCCGTTTCTTTCTAAAATGTCTTCTTTAATTTCCACACAAGTGGCACTTGTCTGACTTTGTTGTACGTGTTGCTACAGGCTTTTCATTGTAGGCAGCCTAAATCCCATCTGTTTACTGTGACTAAATTACAGGCTAACCTTTACCCTAGCCAGAGTGAAAAGAGTCATTAAAAATATATCCTAGGGGTATGTAAGGAAATTAATTAAGACTCTGGGATCAAGCTATGAAAATAATATCACAAAAAATACGCCAGTGATTATAACCAAGCATTGTCAATGCAGTTGAGACTGGATACACAGAATAATAGGCTGCAGATAGACAATATTATTATTATTATTATTATTATTATTATTATTTACATTTATATACCGCCCCATAGCCGATGCTTTCTGGGCGGTTTACAAAAATTAAAAGATTGAACGCTAAAAAGACAATACACAAAATTTTAAACCATAAACATAAAACAGCTGACATTTAAAACAAGGTCAGATAAACCTCAACTTAAGCTGTTAAAATGCCTGGGAGAAAAGAAAAGTTTTGACCTGGCGCCGAAAAGATAACAGTGTTGGCGCCAGGCAGGCCTCATCAGAGAGATCATTCCATAATTGGGGGGCCACCACAGAGAAGGCCCTCTCCCTTGTTGCCGTCCTCCGAGCTTCCCTCGGAGTAGGCACCTGGAGGAGGACCTTTGATGTTGAGTATACATTAAAGGTCCCTTGTTCAGAGTGTTGAAGGTGGTATGTTAGCAACACTGTTGCATGCAATGTATAATTTCATTCCACCGCAAAAAGGTTCTGGACCCACCACCATTTTTACCATTGAGTAAAAATGGTGGTGGGTCAAAAGAAATGTCTGTGTATATCAAAGACAACGATGGCACTGTTGTATTTTTAAAATATATATATTTGGGTTAAATCCAACATTATGCTAACGGAGGTCCGCTAGTGCAATGATATTTTCTTCCTTGCTCCTCCCCTCTGCAGCTCTCCATGCCACCTGAAAATCTGCTCCTGAGGGTTTTCCAGTCCTCCAGAGCAGATTTTGAGGGCAGATGGGGAGGGCTGCAGGGAGAGTGAAAATTGTACCCATCTTTGTTCCACCTCTTCGTTTCACCAGTAGAATCATGCCGTTGGATCAAACCCATTTTTTTCTCTCTCCAACTATGCACAACTATTTCCTCTTGTGGGTTATCCCAAATCCAACATTTGGGATACAGCACCATTCATAGCATTACTTAGGTTCAAAATAACACTATTTGGGTTCACAACTCAATTTAGGTTCAAAATTTGTATTCCAGTTCAGTAACTTGATCCACAAAAGTCATGCACAGCCCTGGTATAACCCTCACCTGCCACCCACCCTCCCCGCACACAAGAGAACGGTTGTGAATGGAACCCAGACAGTTTTGACTATTGGGTAGCAGAGCAATGTGTTTTTTTTAAAAACACACACACACACACACACACACACAAAAGTTAGCATATTTTCATCTTAATGAAAATAGTTTGATCAATTCAGCTGGCTGGGCCAAAGAGAAGGTGTACAATTCTTATTAAATTGGCACTGTTTTCCAAGGGAGGGGGAGCTCATGATGACCTGTTGAAATGTAAAAGGAATTTATCTGACTTCCCCAAAAAAGTAAAGGCTGCAGACATGACCAAGGAGGTACACGTAAATTAGCAATTTTGTGATTATTATTTTGAAGTAATTAGCAACCACTGGGGGCAATCCAGACTGGGACTATGGTGTGGGAGAATGGGTTCTTTAACCCTCTCCCCTTGCAATTTCTGCCACCACCACCCCATGCCTGCTATTTGCACTGGGAGAAAAGCTCCTATTTGGACTAGATTAGGTATGTGGTGGGGCAAATGGTTAAAGCTTTCCTCCCCGCCAGTGTCATCATCCTGATCTGGAATGGGGCTCCCTGCAGCTGCTATAAGTAACTAGCATACAGCTGTGAATGCCATGAATAACACCATGTCTAGTTTGGCCTTGTATTGTTGGATTTCTTAAAATGTGGCATCTCTAGTCAGTGTACACACACATACTCAGAAGGAAGGGATGACACAAAATACAAACAGCATTCCAGACCCAGAAAATCCTCTCGGTGGCCCTGAAAGTAGTCCCACAAAAATATTTTCAGATAACAAAGGTTCACATTTTGAAGCCACAATTTTAACCACAACTGTTCTGGCAATGGAACACAAAGAACGGTTTTGTTTCTCCTCGCTGCCTATTGCGTTTCCTGTAATTTTCTGTTCTGTGTTTGACTTAGGCGATCCCTGGCTGACCAATGTTATTCTCAAAGTAGAATATAAAATGACTTCTATCACACTCACGCATGCAGTTGCAATTACCCAGCACTTGATGACTCGCAGTTGAACATGTGAATGGACTCCACTGGAAAGTCCTGCAGAAGCACCTTGTCCTTTCCATCAAAGTCATAATGGCCTTGCCTCCCTCCTGCCCTGGTTACTACTACGTTCGTATATCCAGATACATCCCTGACCCTTGTCTGTGACTTTTGCTCCCTGATGCTTTGGGTAGGCAGTAGCCCTTCTGAAAATACCTCATGCTCACTGATGGTGCTCTATAAATAGGTAAATACTATGGGCAGTGCTATTGACACCGTTGACACCGAACTAACGTAAGCAACCTCAAACGGGATGCAAATAGCATATGCTGGTCATGCAGCCTATGTTATTACTGAGGCGCTAGAGGTCACTTACGCTGGTGCTGCTTCAATGGTGTAAGTGGCATTGCAGTGCTGGATACTGCCCTTTGTTTTAGTCAATACTCAAGTTCTCCGACATTCATTGATGCAATAGAAAAATGCATATAACCTGAAATCTGGTTCCATTGCAGTACTCTGAAGTAAATATCCCTATGAAATTCCTAAAAACCTGTTTAACTAAAAAAGAAGGAAGGAAGGAAGGAAGGAAGGAAGGAAGGAAAGAAGAAAGAAAGAAATTCAAAAGTGAACAATAGATTATAGTAATCTGTGACCCTTCTACCAACTTCAGTTGGTGGCCCAGCTACGCCCCTATCTGGATAGGGATAACCTGGCTTCAGTTGTCTATGCTCTGGTAACATCCAAGTTAGATTACTGCAATGCGCTCTACGTGGGGCTGCCTTTGAAGACTGTTCGGAAGCTGCAGTTTGTGCAGAATGCAGTGGCCAGATTGGTAGCAGGGATCAGAAGGTTTGAACATATAAGACCGATTCTGGCCCACTTGCATTGGCTGCCTGTATGTTTCCGAGCCCGATTCAAGGTGCTGGTTTTAACTTATAAAGGGACCACAATACCTGATGGAACGCCTTTCCCGACATGAACCTACCCATAAACTACACTCAACATCAAAGGTCCTCCTCCGGGTGCCTACTCCGAGGGAGGCTCGGAGGACGGCAACAAGGGAGAGGGCCTTCTCTGTGGTGGCCCCAAATTATGGAATTATCTCCCTGATGAGGCCCGCCTGGCGCCAACACTGTTATCTTTTCAGCACCAGGTCAAAACTTTTCTTTTCTCCCAGGCATTTTAACAGCTCAAGTTGAGGTTTAAAATGTTTTAAATGTCAGTTGTTTTATGTTTATGGTTTTAAATTTTGTATATTGTCTTTTTAGTGTTCCATCTTTTAATTTTTGTAAACCAGAGAGCTTCGGCTATGGGGCGGTATATAAATGTAAATAATAATAATAATAATAATAATAATAATATAGCCTCCTTCTTCTAAAATGTATACAGTAGCCTTTCCCAACATTGTGCTCTCTGGATGCGTTGGTATGCAACTTCTATCATCTCCAGTCCATGCCATGTTAGGGGAGGCTGCTGTATACAGTTTTGTTGTTTTCAACTGCATAATTAAATATCTAGCTTAAAAACATAATTCCAGAATAATTATTCAATTAACTGCCTCTTCATTGGACCAGTTATCATTTCTTATTTGTACGTTTATATTTGTTGCTTTTTCGGTGAGGCGATGGGGAAGATCAAGTGGATTTGAAAAGCATTATCCTTTCCCAAGAGGTGGATTTATGGAGTGGCAATTATGGGACATTACTCATTCCTCAGAATTGCTCAAGCACTTTATAAAAAAAAAAAAGTATTGCCGATTCATGCTGGTTTTAGTGCTTTGTAACATGCTTTACTAGGTAATGGATGCACCAGACTCTTGCTTAAACACCACCAACTCAGCTGACATTCAGAAGAATGAATAAGTGCTCCGGTGCAGTACTCAGTCATAGATCTGCAACAGTTGCATAACTTATACTAGTATTACATTCCACATAAAAGCCATAGGAAACCCACCTGTACCTTAGGGTGCAATCCTATGCATCTTTAGACGGGGGGGGGGGGGACTCCTACAACCCCTAGAAAAAGTTGTAGGACTTTTTCTGTTTAAACATGTATAGGATTGTACCCTTAGTGAATTGTAGGTTGTATATTTGTTTATTACTTGTTTATTAAATTTATAAATCGTGCCCTCTGCCTATCAGGCGCCTGGGGTGATGTACAATAAAATATGATTATGTGTCTCAAAAAAAACAAGAAATTCAAGGAACACAGAAGCAAAAATCAACATCTATACCATAGAATTTGAGGGCAATGTTAAAATTAAAGAGTGACAAAATATTGTTCAGAGTTAAAAGCCTGATAGAACAGTTTTACTGTCCATTTAAAATATAATAAGGAAGGAGCCCATCTCACCTTACTTCGGAGAGAGTTCCAAAATCAGGGTGATGCTACCGGCTCAAGTACCTACTAACCTAGCCTCTTTAGGTGGTGGGACATATAACAGTGGTCTTTCAGATATCCTGGCCTCAAATCATTTGGGACGTTTGTATGCCTAAACACTTGAATTGTGCCTGGAAGCAAATTGGAAGTCCATGAAGTTGTTCCAAGACCAGTGTAATGTGGTCTACAAAGCACAGTCCTGCCAAAAATCTAGCTGCCAATTTTTGCACTACCTGTCGTTTCTTAACACGTTTCAAACATAGTCCCATGTAGACCATGTTACAATAATCCAAATGAGGTGATAAAAGCATGAATCACTTTGACCAGAACTTCCTTTCCCAAGTAGGGCCACAGTTGGTGCAGACAAAGTTGGGCAAAGGAACTCCTGGCCACTGCTGACAGCCAAGCTTCCAGAAGCAGTGATGGATTCAAGAATACTCCCAAGCTGTGTACCTGATATTTCAGAAAGTTTGCTGCTCCGTCCAGAACAAGTTACATCCCAAATCCCAGGTTAGGTTGTTTGAATCTTGTTTGGATTGAACTTCAATTTTTTCACTCCCATCCAACCCCATAGTTTAGGACTTCCACCACCTTCTTGGCATCAGTTCAAATGGAGAGATATATCTGGGTATTAAAAGTATATTGATGAGATCCAACCTCAACACCTCCAGCAGCCTCATACAGGTGTTAAAAAGCACAGTGGAGAAAAGTAGAGCCCTGAGGAACCCCACAGACCAAAGGCCAAGGGGCCAAGCTATGGTCTCCCCAGCACCACCTTCTCAGGATGCGCAGCCAAATAAGACCATAAGCAACATAAAATGCGTCCCATATCGGCCAGACATCCCAGGAAGATACCATGGTAAATGGTATCAAATACCACGGGTGGGTCCAGTAGAACCAATAGGAATGCACTTCTCCTGTCCAGTTCCTAGATAGCAAGTCAAGTACCAAGTCAATCAAGGGAATTTATCTTCCAAAATTGGGCCTAAACCCAGATTGAAAGAAATCACATTTACAGTTCACATTTAGACTGTGAGCATCCTAGAGCAAGGACCTAAGTTTTTTATTTTTGTTTTTTTTACTTATGCTAGTCTCTAACAGCACAATCCAACATAAGGCTACTCAAAAGTTGAATGTGGCTTACTTTCAGCAAACTGCATATAGGATTAGGTAGCCCTAAGCACCATGCATGCAAATAGCACTCTGGTTAGGATCCTAAGAACAGTTCCACTATTTCCAACTGCCCAAGGCAGCTTTGGGCCTGTATTTCTCCAACAATAACATCCCAAGAGCCTATACCACATTCTTTGAAACAGAGGGATACTTCTCAGGCAGATTGTGGTATGACATACTACAGTTTGCAGTTCAATGAAAACATTCATCATTTTCATTGGGCATCATCGTAATTACTTCCCAGTTAATACTCCAGCTCTTGGAAGGAGGATGGGTGACTGGTTTTGGTAAGAGGGACATACATGCGTTGCCGATCTATGCACATCCCTGTCTTGCATGACAATGCTCATCTGATTCCTATTGAACTTAGCTGATGTATCTTTGATGCAATGCACATCCTCATCCAAGGCCATTAATTTTTGTACATGACTAGCTGCTTACAAGTACAGATGGATCAGGGCCATTTTTCTACCCACCTCCTTCATATCTACATCTATCAATAAGTCTTGTATATATTTCTATTATCAGAAATCACACCTAACTTATCTTGATTTATTTATTCATCTTGCATTTTAGTTCTTTATCAAGAAACATAAAAGGTTATTGCCCTTCTGGAATTTATATGTTTCTATAATTGCCTTCTCCAATCTGGCATCCTTCAGATGTTTCAAAGTACAACTCCCATAAATGCTGGCTAGGAATAGCAGAAGTTGTAGTTTAAGAGCTCTGGAGGCTGCAAGATTGGGAGAAGCTTTTCTACAAGAATGGGTGGAAAAGGGAAACAAAAGGTCATTCACTGATGGGAATGGGGAGATTTGACTACTATGCTTTCAAGTTAAGGGACCTGAAAGAACAGAAATCATAATATTATTTACTGATAATATTTGTTACTCTGAAAAAAACTACACGTAATTGTTACTAAATTTTACTTTCCAACTGTATATTAGAAAGTCTATATTACCCCTGTGGTAAGCCCTCCCTTATCTGGTGCCCCCCAGATGTGCTGTGGTACAATTCCCATCATGGCCATGCTGGCTGGGGATGATGGGGGTTATAGTCCAACACATCTGGAGGACATCGGGTTAAGGAAGGATTACAGAGTTACATTAGAATCAGCTAGGCTAAATTACCTACAAAGCGAAATTATATTTTTAATCCCACCCCCGACATTACTTCTGCTCCACCTCTCATGCAAACTCTCTCATTTCAAAATTTTGTCCCCTCTCCTTTGAGCAATTTAGTGCAACACATCCAATTTGCAGTATCTAAGGCCTCCCTCCCTCACACACACACACACACAAAGAAGTGTGGGAACCATTTCCCTGGGATGAGCTTCTATGACACGGTGGGAGCAGGTAGGAATATTGCAATCACGTTAACTGGCATCACTCTGAGTCTTTCCCAACCCATTGCCTGTGTGGGGCCCTCTCCTAGTGTGCTTCCAAACCCTCTTAGGATTCCCACTCAAAACACATTGTGCAGCTATTCTGCCTTTCCATCTTAAACAGATTTTCTGTGGTATGAAAAAAAGATGGAAACAGGGTGGGAGAACATCGGAGAGTTACAAATGGAAGATGACAATGTCTGGATTGCCACTACAATTCTATGAATGAGGCAGGGCAATCGCATTTCATGAAAGCCTCATCTGGAAGTACTTCTACTTGAAAGGTGTTGGGAAAATAAGTTATCCCTTTGGAGACAGTCTATTACTACACCGGACCAGTCTTATCCAACAGAGCTGGGAGACGTCTAGGCTGGTTCCCAGTTGCACAACAACTTACCTTGTACTTGGAATAATATCAATGTGATTTGAAGACTGTCTCCAACTGAATCAATCACAGCTAGTCAGAACATTATAAAAATTATAAAGGTCCCAGAATTCTCAAACATAGCCTGTTAGCTTCTCTCTCCTTTGGACTGTAGTGGTATTTCTCTCACAGATCTAGTCGAACAATTGAATCAAACTAGAAAATTACCTAAAGTAGGAGTGTTAAACTGAGGCCCATGGGCCAAATTGGCGTACCCAGGGGCCAAATCTGCACCCCTGGGATTCTCCAGAGGGCCATGCCTTGCCCCCTTCCCTGGCCCCACCTTCTCTCCCCCAAGCACTAATCATTTGGTGGTGAAAAAATCCAGCCCTAGCTAGAATAGCCAATGATGAGGAATGCTGGGAGTTGTAGGCCAAGACATCTGGAGAGCCTCACATTGCCCACCCTAGGTATAAAGCTTCTGACACACCACAGCTGTGTGCCATGATGACTGTGCTCCATGTATTGCATCCCTGCTTGTGAAATTTCATCATTCCCAGGCCATTACTATGAGCCAACAGCATTGAATAAAGTCCAGTCTCACACAGAGTAATGAAGGGGGCTGTTAGCCTTAAAGGGAAACCCAACAATCAGAGCTGAGGAAGAAGAAAGTGCTCTCCTTGCATCTGTCAGTAGTTTTATGGGAGTTTGAGCCAACCTAAAGTCAAACCAAATCATTTGCTGCCCTGCTGCCAGATTCCTGCAATCAGCACACTATGTTATGACCTTATTGAAAAACCATGCTCAGATTCTTTGAGCGTGAGACTTTTAAAGACAAACAGCCTGGATTTGCAGATGGAGCTGCTTAATTATATATATATATATATATATATATATATACATACATACATACACACACACACACACACACACACGGGTTGGGGAGCAGGGGAGAACAGGATACTGTAGGTGTGCTAGGGTGACCAGATAAAATCCAGGTCAGGGCTCATATCACTTTAACAGTTGTAGAGAAAAGGGAATTTCAGCCAGCGTCATTTGTATGCAATTAGTTCCTGGTGAAATTCCCTCTTCATCACAACAGTTAAAGTTGCAGAGGCCCTGCCTTCTTTTGTATATGGTCACTCTAGTATAGTGCCTGCACCTTTAACTGTTGTGATGAAGAGGGAATATCACCAGGAACTAATTGCATACAAATGACACTGGCTGAAATTCCCTTTTCTCTACAACTGTTAAAGTTACATGAGTCCTGACCTGGATTTTATCTGGTCACCCTCGTGTAGCCAGAGTTTTAGAGATATAGACCATGATAGTGCCATGTTATTAACTGAGGAGCAAGATGTGCACCAATTTCTGATACCATTCACTAGCTCTGAGGCAGATACATTTGGGTGTAACAACATTCACGTATCCTGTGGGAATGCTTGGGGATGCACATTCCCAGCAACAAGGATGATCAGGGGTCTGGAAACAAAGCCCTATGAGGAGAGACTGAATGAACTGGGCATGCTTCGCCTTGAGAAGAGAAGACTGAGGGGAGACATGGTAGCACTCTTCAAGTACTGGAAAGCTTGTCACACAGAGGAGGGCCAGGATCTCTTCTTGATCATCCCAGAATGCAGGACACGGAATAATGGGCTCAGGTTACAGGAAAGCCAAATTCCAGCTGGACACTAGAGGCATTCAAGATGCAGTTGGCGAGCCATTTGTCAGGCATGCTTCAAGGTGGATTGGACTCAATGGCATTATAAGGCCCCTTACAACTCTACTATTCTATGATTCTATAGTCCTTATCCCACAGGTGGTTTTAAGCACACCCGCCGGGACTTTGATCCAGTTCTTCAGCGCGGGACTCGCATGATGTCGCCCCCCCTCGCGCTGTTCTCGTGCCGAGTGCTCCGTTTTTCGTTCCTCTTTCAAACTATCCCTGAACGGGCAAAGTCCGAAAGGCACAGGCAGGTATTGCAGGTATTGCAGGTATCGCAGGTACCGCAGCAATACTGAGCACGTGTAAATCAAAACACTAGACTCGTATAGGAAACGGAGGGGGAATCGCACAAGCAAACCGGGGGGGGGGGGGATGTACGTGTGATAAAGCCCTATGATACACATTGCAATGAGAATGCATCACACCCAATATCCACGTCTTACAGCTGTACAAGCCGAGAATGCTCAAGTTCCCCAAACTGAATGCCACAGGTAGGCTCATTTACCCTCAGGCAATATTCTCAAACAGGGAAGTAAGCTTACGGGTCCCATCAATATAAACTCCATGGAACATTTTGTCATGAGAGTTGTCAGCCGAGCTGGTGGCTCACTTACAAAGAGGACATGCTGCCTTCAGCTATTTTGGCATTGAGCATTAGTGTCCAGAAGGACACTCTCTAGGACATGAGTCAGTTTGCAATTTGGAAAGATTAATCAAAATGGGCAGAAACACCCTCAGTACTCTGGTAATAAATTCTGTACAAATCACTAACTTGCTAAAACCAAAACTTTGTGTGGAGTAAAATAGCTAGCTATACACAGTAGAGTCTACACAGCTACAAGGCGCTAAATTTACCCCTTTGGGTGCTCCATATGACATTTATTCCCTAAACATTGTTTTCTTTTATTTTGGGGTGCCCCACAAATTTGAGGTGGAGCCACATGCTGCGCACCCCGGAAGTAGACTGAGAAAAAAAAATGACCCGTTAAAAGTATCAATAGAATTGCCTCTGATGAAGAAAGAAGCTCCTGCCACAAATTCCCCCCACCCCCACATCTCCTAAAGTGGCTTTTCCTTAGAAGCAGACATAGAGTGACCAGATAAAATCCAGGTCAGGGCTCATGTAACTTTAACAGTTGTAGAGAAAGGGGAATTTCAGCCAGCGTCATTTGTATGCAATTAGTTCCTGGTGAAATTCCCTCTTCATCACAACAGTTAAAGTTGCAGGGGCCCTGCCTTCTTTTGTATATGGTCATTCTAGTATAGTGCCTGCAACTTTAACTGTTCTGATGAAGAGGGAATTTCACCAGGAACTCATTGCATACAAATGACACTGGCTGAAATTCCCTTTTCTCTACAACTGTTAAAGTTACATGAGCCCTGACCTGGATTTTATCTGGTCACCCTAAGCAGACATCTTTGGGGTTTTCTTAAGTTTGCGTAACACTGGGGCCTCCAATGTGGTGCACATGTACACCAATTTGTCCACAGACACCTGCCCCTCCTGGTGAAGTTTTGCCTTCCAGCAGCATCTTTATTTGGGTTCAAAGTGCTTTGCGTTTTGGAGCTCAGGCCCCACCTCTGCCTTGTACATATGTCCTTGGACAGGTTACTTTTCTTTTAGTCTCACCAATTTGCCTTCTGGAAACCAGCCATGCCCACCATGGTAATCATTTTAGGAATGGGAAGCCCCTTGGCAGCCATTTTGTGAGAGCACCCACAACACTCTCAAAATTCCAGACATGTCCACCTACCTAAAAGGGTTAGGGAAAGCTGGGGTAAAGTGTACTTTTGCCCTTGGATGGATAGCCCATGGAGTCTGATTTTCTGAGGATGCATTCATTGGCAGGTTCGGTTCCATCTTTCTTTTCTTTGTTTTAGAAATGATGTGTAGTTAAATGCAGGTTGCTTACTAAAACCAGAAATATATTTTGCTTTCAGAATTAGTGCTACAAACAGCTAACACAAACACTTTGAGCTTGTCTACACTAACTGTTAATTGGCTGTTAATCTGCTGTATCTACTTTCGGTTTTGTTGTAGAATTGAGATCCAAGCACTACACGAAGAGCATTTCCTTTCTGTTTTTCTACCATATTACCTCAAGGTAGCACTGTGGTGTAGTGGAATAATGCAAATACATGAGTGAAAAAAGCAGTTTCTTTCACTTTCACAGTTAAATACCGCATTTCCTACTCTTTAAAAAAAACTCACCAAATGTGCTCTTTAGACACAGAAGTGAAATTGGAGGGTTACAACATCCTCTAAAGACCCTGTAAACTACCATGAGTAGGGAATGATGACCACACAATGAATGCCTTGTGTAGAAAAGCCCACAGACCCCTACCTTTGAAAGTATTGTGGGCCAGCAATTTTGCTAACGTCATAATTATGATGTAAATTACATTGATCAGATAGTATGTTTGTTGTTTTTAATTAGAGAGTTGGTGTATAATAAGTATAATAATAATAATAGGACTCAAGGTGGTTTACAAGATTAAAACATATACAATTAAAACATATACATATAAATTTACAAAAGTTAAAATAGAATTAAACCCACAGTAAAATCAAAAGTTATTATTTTTTAAGCACTAACAAAAAAATTTAATCCAATGCATTAACACAGGTCCAGAGTATTTCCAAATGCTTGCCGGAACAAAAACGTTTTTGCCTGCCTCCGAAAGTGTAACAAGGAGGGAGCCAGTCTAGCTTCCCTGGGAAGGGAGTTCCAGAGCCTTGGAGCAGCCACTGAGAAGGCCTTCTCCCACATGTGCCTGTGATGTTGGTGGGACTGAGAGAAAGACCTCCCCAGAAGATCTCAGAGAACGAGAAGGCTGATATGGGAGAATGAAGTCTTTCAGATAATCTGGAGTCTGGACCCAAGCCGTATAGGGCTTTATAGGTGATTACCAGCACTTTGAATTGTGCCTGGAAACAGACCAGAAGCCAGTGGAGCTGTTGTGAGTTGTATGCTCCCTGTAACCAGCCCCAGTCAATGATCTGGCTGCAGCTCTTTGAACCAGCTGAAGTTTCTGAACACTCGTCAAAGGCAGCCCCATGTAGAGCATGTTACAGTAATCCAAATGGGATATAACTAAGGCATGTGTCACCGTGGCCAGGTCAGACACCTCTAGGAACAGATGCAGCTGGCGCACTAGTTTTAACTGTGCAAATACACTCCTGGCCACAGCCGAGACCTGGGCATCCAGGCTCATGGCTGAATTTGGGAGTACACCCAAGCTGCGTACCTGTATCTTCAGGGGGAGTGTAACCCCATCCAGCACAAGTTGAATTCCTATTCCCTGATCTGTTTTGGAAACAAGTGATCTACTCCCTGAATGAGTAATCTCTCCTAGCTGTTTTTTTTTTAAAAATCTCAACAGGTATATGCATTAATAAAATACACATTTAGTCTCCAAAGCACACAAAGGTCTTAAGTAGCCATATTGGTTCATTTTAAAAACAACAACAACACCAAAAGCCTTAGTAGGGTTATACCTTTATTAGAACCAACTAAACTGTTGAGAACATATTATAACATTTTGAACAAAACATAGGGAGAGGCTTGCGTTCTGTTGGTGCTGGAAATAGATCCAAGTAATTCCTAGCTTCGAATTTTAAAACCGAGAAGGCTGTCATTATTGTTTTCTTTGGCCCAGTAGCCCTTAGTGTAGCTTGAAATTTTAGTATGGTCTAATTTAATTAAGTCTACACAACTCTGCCTGCACTCCCTCTTAAGACTATTACAAACTGCAGACAGTGTGTGCATGTGGGGTCCTATTGTTTTTGTCATTTTAACTAACATTCAACCTAAACACAACTTCTGGAGAACTCAACAGCTTGCTCACTACTTGGGGTGCCACTACAAGAGCGATTTAAAGTTCTTTTAAGGCGCATTACAGATTTTACCTCTATAAGAGCGGAGCGCAAATCGAGGGTTGAGGCGCTTTTTATCTCCGCTTATGCGCATTATCGAATGCACATTAAACAGTGACTTAAAATTTACCGTGGGAGTTAAAGCACCTTATGGCCATGTAAACATGCAATTCTCCGCATGTAAACAACTTTAAAGCACATTTCATACAGCCCGTAATGCACTTCACCGCCTCTCATGAATAGGTATTAGGAGTAAATGTGCTTATCCGTATATGCACATAATCGGGCAACCGGGCGTCAAAACAAAATCATGTAGAGGGGACCTTAGTGTCATGTTAGTTGGGCCTAACAAAGATAAGACCCAACTATGACTTTTAGACATTAACAATGCAATTCTATACACTCTTACCTGACAGTAAGTCCCATTGAATTCATTGGGGCTTATTGCTGATCAGACATGAATAGGATTGTGTTGTAAGACTGTGATCCTAAACACACTTACTAGGGAGTAAGACAGGCGGACTGGTTCTGAATAAACATGCATACAATTGCACTGTTAAGAGGATGTTTTTAAATATTTTAAGGCCCCTGGAAAGGGATTGTACCACCTCCTTGTTCTGCATGGGGAGTACCATAGTAACGCTGCTAGATAAAAAAAGAAATAGTAGTTGTCAAAGTATCCAACAGACTTTAAGACTAATACGCAAGAATTGTTTTTGCTATTATTAAATTATAAAACACTTCAATTACTATTTGTACTCAAAATCATACAGCACACACAAAACAAGTATTAAGACACTGAAAATTATAAATCACAGAGTAGCAACTTCTTTTACTAATTTACCCTCAGGCAGCAATACCTTGCCCCAAAATTGACTACCCGCTGAACAGTGGGATCCTATGTGTTCTTTCTACACACAGTTGGTATAGTATTGCAACATCAATGTATGAAAAAAGTACTTCATTACCTCAGGAATCACATGGATTTAGTTTTAAATCAAGATCATGGTAAAGAGTTTGTCAGTCTGCAGTTTTCCAGAATAGTAAGATTTTTCCTCACTGTTAATTACAGCTGATAAACCTTACACAGGCCAGCAGAGGTGACTCAAGAAAAAGGATTTCAGTCTTACAGCAGTGCATTTATTTACAAACAAGGAAGAGCATTGTCCACGGGGAACATCTCGTGTGCAAGGTCCATTAAAATGAATGGAGCTGCACACAAGACTACAGCGATGTTTCTGCCCAGCTGCCATTCATTTCAATAAACAGTATCCAAAGTAGGAGAAGAGCAAACATTCACCCATCTATTTCTCTGCTTTCCTTTTTATGCACGCAAAAAAAAAGAAGAAGCAAAGTCAGTTAAGGGCTTCAAACTACAGAATGCACGCTAAGAAAACTGTATCTGGCACTATGGTTGAAATAGGTCCAGATCTAATCTCCCCCCCCCACACACACACACACACACAGGGAATGCTGGGAGTCGTAAGACTTTTCTAAACATGCCTAGGATTGTGCCCTAATACAGCTTTATATTTAAGCCTTTGCCTGAGAACCATCGGTGGCAAGCAGTTGGATGCAGGCAAATGCACACAAGCAAATGGGATGCTGGCAGATGAGATAATAATAATAATAATAATAATAATAATAATAATAATTTATTTCTTACCCGCCTCTCCGTTTGGATCGAGGCGGGGAACAACAATATGATAAAATACATAAAACATGACACACATTACAACTGCATTAAAACATCCTAAAAACATCCTAAAAACATTCTAAAATTCCACTGGATATGCCTGCCGGAAGAGAACAGTCTTTATGGCTTTCTTAAATTCTAAAAGACTGTTAAGTTGACGAGTCTCCTCCGGCAGGTCATTCCACAGTCTGGGAGCGGCAGAAGAGAAGGTCCTCTGGGTAACGGTTGTCAGCCTAGTCTTGGCCGATTGTAGTAAGTTCTTCCCAGAGGACCTGAGCGTGCGGGGCGGATTGTATGGGAGAAGGCGATCCCGCAGGTAACCTGGACCCAAACCATGTAGGGCTTTAAAGGTAATAACCAACACTTTATACTTCACCCGGAAACTAATTGGCAGCCAGTGGAGCGATTTTAAAGCTGGTGCAATATGGTCACCCCTAGGTGTACCGGTGACCAACCTGGCTGCCATATTTTGAACTAGTTGAAATTTCTGGACAAGGCACAGAGGTAGCCCTATGTACAGCGCATTGCAGAAGTCGAGCCTCGAAGTTACCAGCACGTGCACTACCGTCTTTAGGTCTTCCAACTCTAGGAAGGGGCACAGCTGATAGTAGGCACTCCTGGCCATCGCGTCCATCTGGGCTGTCATTTGGAGCGATGTTTCATCCCTCCTTTGCACCCAGCTAAGAAGTTGGGGGTGACCCAGCAAGCAAGTGGAAATTTCTGCAGACTCATCAATTTGGTGGGCTGGGCTTACAAGGTTGGGTTAATATTTTAAACAGGATATTAAAATTCTTGGCAGTCCTTCACATTTTTTGAAGCATGCACATAGGGCTCCATCACACCCCATTGAACAAAGAGAGACTTATTTCTGAGTAAACAGAAGTAAGCATAGGGTTGGGTTAGGGTTAGGTTAGTCAGTTCTATATGTATTTACTCAGAAGTAAGTCTGTCTCTGTTCAATGGAGTTTACTTAAAAGTAAGCATGCATCAGATTTTAGTATGACTTGTATGTAATGCAGTTGAAATCAATGGGATTTGCTCTTGAGTAAGGGAACCAGCAGATCTAATTTTATGAACCGGAGATGCACAACTTCGCATGATCAAAGGAAAGGAAAATAGATCCTCCACAAATGAAAACAGGTGGGATTTCGCATTGGTGGAGTATCAGGGAAATGGTTTATGGAGGGAAATCTAAAAATTCCTAAAAAATCAAGGGATGAAACAATCTGGTTCAAACTTGGCATGCCAAAAATTCTACTTAAGAACTCTGAAGGTCCCAAGTTTCATCTCTTTATCTTTAAAAATGAGGGAGCTGCGGGCAAGGAGGGTGGGGCTGGAGCAGTAAAAAGTCCATTCATTCAAACGTTTGAGACACAGAGTGCTGGAGGAGGAGAACCGCCCCGCCCTTCCCTTTCATCAGCAAGACTCCATTCAAAGCATACACACCAACAAAGGAAAAAGCGTGGGAACAACACTACACGGAGGCTTAAGGGTGCATTAAAGTCACTTGGGGAAAATAATCTAGACTTTCCCCGCACCAAAATAATATGCAAAACAGAGGAAAAGAGGTGAAATGGATGCAGGACTTGGACAATGTCATGTGAGTCTCACGCTGCAAAACCAGATACCAGGTGTGGCAAGAGTGCATTAAACTACTGGTGTGGTGGAGCTCATAGTCTATCATCCAGCCATGCTTAACATTGGGCCAGCTTAGTCAATGTTATGTTTTTCCTTGACCATTTCCCCCCAATACACTTTTTGTGGGGAGGGATCACAGGTCATTGGGAGAACATCTCTTCAACATGCGGAAGGTCCCAGCTTCAATCCCTGCCATCTCTAGTTTTCAAAAAAAAGGGTTGTGGAGCAGGTCAGCAGGTCTGCTGAGACCCTAGAGGGCCACTGCTAGTCAGACTAAGCGATACTGGGCTAGATGGTCAGATAGTATAACCTGGTACAAAGCAGCTTTCTATGTGGCACGACACACGTATCCATGCAATTATCAGTAGGTCAGGCAAGGGCTCTTTCTGCTGCTAAATACAGAAACGGATGGGTTTTGTTTTCATTAGTTTTAAAAAAGAAACTTTCAACGCAAACTGCGTTGAAAGTTTGTGTTGGGGGGGGTGAAGGTTCTTTTTCCTGAACACTGGTTATTTTCACACCTTGGATGATATGAAAGGCTCCTTAAAAGACTGCAATAGCATTGTGAAACACTTCCATCTAGTGGAGGAAGTGGAGACTGCATACTACCAAAATAAGGCAAAAACTGAATATTACAGGATGTTTCAAAACCTCAATCACACCTCATCATACTGCAGACGGGTTTCTTTCCCCCCCACACACACACACCGTATTTTAGATATTTTAGTGTGTTAATTAAAGTCAATCCCATTATCAAGGCACTCTACCTAGTTTTGTAATGCATTGGTAGTCCAAGAAGAGGAAGATTGTGTTGCTGAACTGTTAGGAATTTTCTAAGTATGCCTCCGCCTACATTTTTTAAATGTTTGTTGAGTCAATTTCTAAATTATTGATAGCAAAATGACATTCTAAGCAAAGCAAATGACTTCTCTGTAGTCTCCAATATACTTCTTTAAATGTACTATGTATGTTTTTGATGCCAATCAAAATTGGGGCTGCCAAGATACTGTATTTAATGCTTCAGTCCCATTTCTCTCTGCTGCAATCAAACAAATGGGAGGATTTTATTCTCAGAATATAATCTTTGATCTATATATATATGGTTATGTCTCAGCTGAAAGTCTCCAGTTCAGTTTAAAGTCTCCAGGGCCAGACAATTAAAATACCTAAAACTTTTCCCACCGAATACTGCTTCCACCTATGTCCTGCAAAACCGCAGCCTTCGTTGCCCATCGTGGCTGGATTTGGGCCCCTTTTTGGCTGATGTAGAAGATGCTCAAGTCAGTGGATGTAGCTGTAAGCTATAGTCAATAGCTTGCAATTATCATTAAAGAAACATAACTATCGAGTGGTTCTACATTAATTAGAAGTACCAGTTTTTAAGTTTAAAAACGCTCATGCTAGGCTTGCCAAAAGGGAAATGGATTTTACTTCAAAATGACTTGAAATAAAAGCAGATGAATGCTTTCCCCTTGAATGTATAAGCATTAAAACAAATACATGACATCACTATCCTTGCATTTCCCAGTAATTTTTTCCAGGATTGAACTTTTGTGGCTGCAAACTTAATTTTTTAAGGAATACCAGCTGCACCTCAGCATTTTGCGGGGGGAGGGTGGATGAAACATAACTAGCCACCCTCAGGCTTGTAAGCACTGAGTAATAATATTACTGTAACAAAAAGAGTTTGTTTTGCTGGTTTTCTATTACGTATCAAGAATCTGCCCCCCACCTTAAAAAATGTTGTTATCCTGTATTATACAAAAATAAAAGTGAATGTCAAAAACGGGGGTCCAACTGAACCTGAACCAAACTCATACCCATGGTTTTGTGTTTTAAGTGAATCAAAATTAAACCCAAATCAAAAATCTTTCCATCGCTACAAATGCAAATGAGATCTGTGCATGGGCGCAAACACCCTTTAAAAAATCCAAATATTCATTTTAACAGAAACAGATTTTCTGCCTTCCACCCCCCCACCCCCCGCATAGCTTAAACATTGTATTCATAAGTAGATTAGAAAGTGAACAAGTATAGAGGCCATGTGCTTATAACACAAAACTAACCCTGTTGGCAGATTGAAATAACTGCAATGCCCCCTCTTACCTGTGGGTGCCATTATTGAACCAAATTGAAGTCGAAGTCAATGATTCCTGTCATATTGAGAGCAAATAGACACTCTCATCCCTAATGCTAACTTGGGGTGTTGTTGTTTTTGGAAGGGGGGGATGTATATTAGCAGTCCCCTAGTTGAGCACTCTTAATTTAACTATGTTAGATGCTGGGGGGGGGGGGGAATTGAAAGGAAATTATTTGAGACACCTACTTAGGAATTTTAAGCCACAGGGTTTTTAATTTCTAGCAACATAAAACAAAAGTAGCTAGATATATGGAATAGTTTTTTCGTCCTCTCACACACAATACTAGAACCCAAGATCATCCCATGATGCTGATTAGTAAGAGATTCAAAAGCAGATAAAAGGAACGATTACTTCACATGGTGTATAGTTAAACTTTGGCATTTGCTCCTACAAGATATAGTGATGGCCATCAACTTGGATGGCTTTAAAAGGGGATTCATGGAGGATAAGGCTATCAATGGCTGCTAGTCACGATAGCTATATGGTAACTCCAAAGGCAGTCTGCCTAGGTACTCCAGTTGCTGGGCAACATCACTAAGAGGGTGCTGTTACACTCCTGTCATATGGGTTTCCATGAACAAAATGCTGAGTAGATAGACCTTTGGTCTGATCCAGCATGGCTCTCTGTATGTTCTTCTTGTTTAATTTTTTTTTAAAAAAAGAAGTTTACTATCAGCAGCAAACATCAAACAGGCCCAAAATATAACCTAATCTGGTCTGGAGAGCCAGTGTCAATTTTTGCTACCTGAGTTGTATTTTTTAATTTTATTTATTTATTTATTGCCGAAGCTCTCTGGGCGGTTTACATAGGATTACAACAATTAAAAACAATATACAAAAGTTAAAACAGCAAAAGCATACAATATACACATACATTTAAAACCACTATAATAACTTTAAAAAGCTGTAAGCCTAAAAACAAAAACAAACCCAGGCTCCTCAGATATTGCCAAATGCCTGAGAGAAGAGGAAAGTCTTGACCTGGCGCTGAAAAGATGGCAATGTTGGTGCCAGGCAGGCCTCGTCAGGGAGATCGTTCCACAATTGGGGGGCCACCACAGAGAAGGCCCCTCTCCCTTGTTGCCGACCTCCGAGCTTCCCTCGGAGTAGGCACTCAGAGGAGGGCCTTAGATGTTGAATGTAGTGTTCGGGTAGATTCATGTCGGGAAAGGGTTAGAAGCTCACTAAATCACATTGGACCTCTCACCTAATCTACTTTACAAGGTTGTGGTATGTGGATGTATGCGTGCATGTATAAGATGGATGAAATATAAAATACAATACAAGTCAAAGTTTATTTGCATATGGCACAATGGCCTTTACAATCAATATACACAACCTCCATAGGTCGCCCCAAACATAATCGAGGGTTGCCCCATCCTTCCACATTTCAATGCCAATTAAAAATACTCTATATGAACCACTATTTAAATAAAATTATCCCCATTGCAATCAACCCCTTCTTGCAATAAAAAGTTTTGTCTGATCTTTTGTGCAGCTACAGCAAATTTTGCCACCTTTCTTGAAATTGCCATGTCATAGTCAGCCAGAAGTTTCAAAGTAAGGTCTCTATTTGATAAGCCCTCCCTTTTTTCCAGAATTTCTTTTAGAAAACGCACCCTGATACCTTGATACAATGGGCAATAGAGGAGGTAATGTACCTACAATACTTAAGCTGCAATCCTATGCATGTTTAAACAGAAAAAAGTCCTAGAACTCTAAGCACACCCTGGAACATGCTGGGAGTTATAGGACTTTTTTCTATCTAAACATGCATAGGATTGCACCCTTAGAGAGTCAAGTCTAATCTGTATCTTAACTGACAGAAAGTCAACAGGATGTGCCCATGAAAACTGGCCCATCAAGATAAACACAGATCAGTCCTTGCCTTCTCCTGTTAAAAAAAGTTAACAAGTAGCAAGACTAGGGGGAAAACTGCTCGCAAACCTGGGAAAATGCCACCATAGGACACCCTCATCTTCTGCCAATGCAATCTTATCTACTGGCTTAAAAAGTGTACTTGTATTGCTGAATGTCCAGGGCTGATTGGTGGGGGCCCCTTTTAATACTTGAAAGACAGGGTGTTTCCAGATAGCGGACTCTTAGCACTATTAACCAAAGGCATTGTTCAGCTATTCTACCATTTCCTCCTTAACTGGGGTTATTGTTGTTTTTTTGTTGTTTTTTTGTAAATAAGTAGTGGGAAAACATGGGAGGATTACAAGTAGAAGATTATGTTGCCTGGAACACCACAGCATTTATTGAATGGGGAAGTGCGACTGCACAGGAAGAGCCTTGCCTGGAAGCACCCACAATAATTTAAACCAACACTGCTTGGATGTGTGTGTATGTGGGTGAATTATTTTAACGATAAATGGTCAGGATCCAATATGTGCAAGGCAGCACACAGGGGCCTTCTCCCTCCCTGTTCTGGAGGCGCTGCGCTCCCTGGGCTCCTCCAATAGGCTGACCAATTCAGCTTGGAGGACTGGCCCCAGAAGGGGAAGATTTCTAACCTGACACCCTCTACCGTGCACAGCTCTTTAGATCCCAGGCAGTAACAAAATCCCCATGCCTGCCTGACAACAAATTAAAAAATGAAATGAAAAAACCAAATATGAAATAAGCGTCAAAATAGAAACCTATAAATTAAAAGAAAGACTTCAGGTTTTTATGATTCAATAAAATAGTTTAATATGACTTTTGCAAGTATGTTAAAAGTCTGCTCAATATACAGAACGCAAAGCTTATAATTTAAAAAGAAAACACTCATTTTTGCAGTTTCCTTAAGCTTTCATTATTTCTAGCCATTTTACAGTTTGATTCTAATATTCAAAAGCATTTTATACATGCGGGTAGATACCTATGCATAGACAGTACATGATTATGAGCACAGTTCAAGTTTAAATCAAATCTGATGTTGTTTTTAAAAATGTGAAAGCCAACACCGCATTTTTGTTTTAATAGATTTATGTTTCAGTTCCAAGCAAATGAAATAGCTTATGTCAGGCCAAGAGTCATTTTAAACCTTTCAGTGAACAACAAACTAGATCTATTGTACTACACTATTAAAATAAAAGCTCTTTCAACTGACTCAGTGACCCAGTTCACATAACATGCCAGGCTCACTGGGGGTTGCTTAATCTATGTGCTGGGTAACATTTTGAATATGCAACCCCCATGCAAACCTGACTACCCAGGGTTATTGTGAGTTAAATAACTGTCACGTAACCCTTGATTTACTGCATAATTATGCAAGGGCTATTTAACCCTGAAATAACCCTCAGTAGCCAGGTTTACACGACATGGCAACACCTGAATGGGGGCTGCATATTCAAAATGTCACTCGACGTGTACCACAGCTCATCAGGGGATAAAAAAAAAGTCATGAGCCTGGTGTGTCATCTGAACCAGGCCAACAACTCCTTTGGCAAGTCATAATGGTACTGAAACGCACTGCTAGGGAGAACCAAGCTTTTGTTTCCCTTCAAACAACGGTGCATATAAATTACAAAATAAAGAAAATCTTGTTTTGTCAAATTCAAGTTGAACCTACCATATTCAGAAGCTGCCTCCCTATTAGTTTATTATATTTCCTGTTCCTGAGATGGCACGAAGCTGTTGCTTTCTAAATCACTGAACCTTCATACCCAATTTACGCCATACATCACCTGGGATCCAGAAGGCTGTGTGCAGGCTTTCTAGCCCCCTTCCAGATTAAGCCCTCTGTACACCCTGGAGAACCATGCCTGGAGGCTTTCCACTAGGCATGAGGGACTACTGGCTAAAAGGGAAACTGACACACACACACACACGCCTGTGGTGCACATGAGCACTTTACATGGGTCTCTTTGGAAGCCAAGCATCATGCAATTCCAGCAGTAGCAGGAGAGCTCCTATTAATTTCTTATTCTACAACTTCTACTGTACTCAGAATACTTTTCAAGAATAGCTGCAAAACAGGCGTATATATTTCCTTAGTATCAAATGACAAACAGTCAACAGTGCTCCCATTTCATGAAGAAAAGTAAAGAAAAGTGGGGAGGGGGAGAGAAAAGGAACTCCCTTTAAATATCTTTGGCCCAATTACAATACTTTAACTGTATAGTTCATTAAACTAAGAAATTGACCAGTACAGCCAATATGGCTCCTTCAGTGTGGGCTCTTGGCTTTAAAATAATCGTAATGTATTCATCAGAAACAAATTAAATTTTAAACATCGTATTTTCTGGCTTGCCATGCATCTGAAAACATGCATCTTAGATTAGATTTTATTCAACTGTGAATGTAATGTTCCTACAAAAACTAAAGGCCAATTCCTACATTCAGCCGGTTGAGGATTATTATTCCCTGTTAGAGAGAACAGGCCGGGACATTTCTCCACATAGCACACAATTGCGAGCCAAACATCTATCCTATGGCAATTTTTCCCTTGTCACATGAAAGGGAAGACTTCAGTGAATTGGGCTTCCACACAAACAAACCTAAGAGTGGAGTGCTTGATTCACACAACACCTTCTATGCACAGAAGGGAGAAGCCCATGCGGTCACTCCACGCACCACAGAAAAACAATCTTGGAAGGGTGAGCATTTGAGCTGGCCCTAAGTCTTCTCCTTCCAAGTCTCCCCAAATATATGTTTCTATGACACCAATGCAGCAGCCAATATAACCCTTACTGTAATGTTTACTATTTCCTGTATGCTGAACTTTTCAACAAATTAAACAATAATTCATACCCAATGTATTCCACAAGGTGAAGATTCCCCTAAACTTTCAGGTAAAGACAAGAGTTTATATTCCCTTTTTTGAACTCCTTTCTGCTTCCCAAAGTATATGGCTTCACCTTTTTCTCGCTGTTTTCCTTCAGACTGAGTCTTTTCCATACAACTGTCCTGAAATTTCAATGCATTCTCTCCTTGGTCAAGCTCAAAACTTATAATGAGTGACTTTGCTACAGAGTCTAATTCACTCTGGTTCACAAGAGGCTCTGGGATTTTGTGGACAGGATTGTCTGCTGGGTCATTGGATGAAGAGGATGGATTGCAGAGAGCATTAATATTCCTAGCTAAAATACAAATCTTTTCTGTAAAATATCTGAGTGGGTTTCTGTTTCTGTATGCACCTGCAGAAAAAAAGACAAAAAACAAGGAGAACCATGTCCAATAAGTTCAGTACTTAATAAGCAACTGTTGAATAATCTCTATATTAATTAAAAAGACTCAAAAAGGTGGGGGGAATGTACTTTCGGGTCAGTTCCTTTTTGCTCGGCCTTAAGAACCATGAAAGTGGATGTCAGCCTAATGCAGCCTCTCAGGGGTTTGCAAACATGTTATTTAACATTTGTTCATCATGTACAATGTTGAAGGCTTCCAAAACTGTTTGGTGAGTCTATATTGTATCAGAAACACCAATGAACATCGGAAGAGTAAACTGCCTGATCAGCTATAAACATTTAGGAAAATATTTTAAGGAAAGGAGAAGCACAAGGAAGAATATTACCTAGTTGAGATAACGGCACGAGACAGTATTAAGGACAAAGAAAGATGAGTTTTAAACGCCCAGGTTGTCAATGGTGGGTCACTCAGACTGTGACAAAGGAAAGGATTCACAGGAAAACCAGTTTGTTGGGTATGCCGCAAATTGTTTTTTTTTTTTTGTATGGGACTGCAGCCAAAGTTACACAGAACACAAGAAACATTTTAAACATTGACCTGGTTTGCAATCCAGGACAAATCATGGATTATTTAACCCTTGATTCATGAGGATGCATGCTGCACGTGAGCCGCTTCCGATTTCTGTAAACAACCTCTGATCAACCCAATCAGAGGTTGTGAGTGTGACATTCGAACCTGGACTACTGCATTGTTTAGGAGTTAAAAAATCCAGCGGTTAGCCTATTGCTTGGTGTTGCGTTAATGCTGTGTTGTTCAGTCTCTCAACAACATATAGGTCCAGCTTCGCACATCATGCTCCGATTATACAGAAAATGGAAGAAGCTCACACATAGCACGCATATCAGCAAATCATGGGTTAATTAATTAACCCACGATTTGCCAGCATGATGTGCAAACTGGCCAGTTGCCTGGCCTCTTATCTCCCTACAGTTTATTCCGCTATTGGACCGATGCAGCTACAAACACCCCCATTACATGTACCTGTAAAAATGTGGTTGCTCCCCTGCCACAGAGGCCCGAGCATCAGCAATGATGGAGATATGTAAAGGGGGGGGGGGGGGAGTATAAAAAAAAAACCCTTTTATTTGATCAAAATGCATGTGCATGGTATCACCTAAATCAGGAAAGATCAGGTTTGAAACTTCAAAATGTAAACTGTTTGCATTTTGTACTCAGCTAAGGGCAGAATTTAATACCCATGTGGTGGTATTTATTTTATTCATTACATTGTTATCTTGCCCTTCCTCGAAGGACCACTGTGACAATACCCCACATTTCTGTCTCCTTAAGTATGTCTGGGTTGGTGTGTTTGGAGAGTGCAGAATGTTGGACTGAGTGGGTGTGGCTGATGATGCTGGGAAAGGGAGGGGAGGAGTATATATTGAGGGAGGGAGGGTTTTGGATTAACTTATCGTCTTATTGTCTTGGTTGGGTGGAGGGTAGTTATGTGGAGGATAGCTGTGTGTGTTCTAGTCAGGAGTGTGTGAAGAGATTATAAGTACCTAGGATTATTATTAACAAGATTGTTTGTATTAAGAATAGGCAGGTTTTAAATTGATTTGAAAAGAACTGTTAACAACAATAAACTTTTTCTTTTATTTTTGCTACCACAAACCACGTGTCAGCTTGGCT
This sequence comes from Anniella stebbinsi, assembly GCA_029215795.1. Taxonomy (NCBI): domain Eukaryota; kingdom Metazoa; phylum Chordata; class Lepidosauria; order Squamata; family Anniellidae; genus Anniella; species Anniella stebbinsi. The sequence goes on along the minus strand of JARDYH010000004.1, from coordinate 109,628,027 downwards.
TTGTAACCTGCTCTATCAGTTTAATAAAGAAACACATGTCATTACACCTTCAGCCAACATACTCACAGGAGAACCTTATTCAAAACCCTTAACACCCTTTCCCCCTCTGCTATAAAGGAAAAGTGGTGTGTCTTTTTCCCTTCCCTCAGGTATTTAAGTATTGGGGATTAACCTGAGAGGAGTGTGCTTGTCTAGGCCTAGTGTTTGAGGGTATGACGGCACAAACACCATTCCTCAAGTTATCCTTACAACAATCCTGTGACATAGACTGAATTGAAAGAGTGTGGCTCAGGATCTCGCAGTGAGCCTCATGGCTGACTGGGGATTTGAATTTATACAATCATAAAATAGTAGAGTTGGAAGGAGCCCATAAGGCCATCGAGTCCAACCCCCTGCTCAATGCAGGAATCTACCTTAAAGCATCCCTGACAGATGGTTGTCCAGCTGCCTCTTGAATGCCTCTAATGTGGGAGAGCCCACCACCTCCCTAGGTCATTGGTTCCATTGTCGTATTGCTTTAACAGTCAGGAAGTTTTTCCTGATGTCCAGCTGGAATCTGGCTTCCAGTAACTTGAGCCCATTATTCCGTGTCCTGCACTCTGGGTTGATTGAAAAGAGATCCTGGCCCTCTTCTGTGTGACAACCTTTCAAGTATTTGAAGAGTGCTATCATGTCTCCCCTCAATCTTCTCTCCTCCTGGCTAAACATGCCTAGTTCTTTCAATCTCTCCTCATAGGGCTTTGTTTCCAGACCCCCTAATCATCCTCATTGCCCTCCTCTGAACATGCTCCAGATCCCCCTGGTCCTAAGATAGCTTTCTACCTATCTCACACACAACATACTTTGGAGCAGAAGTTAGGAAATTATCACAGCCACAGTTCTGTATATATTGTGGGTAAACAGATCTGTTTCAGCAGACACATGCCACCCACAAGTGACATATCCCACACACATTTTTTTGCTGCATACCTGTACCCAAATACACAAAAATAAAGTGTGTCACTCAGGCCTTTAGTTCTCAACTTTTACATGCATATCTTTGCAGCATCCAACTTGGTAAAGCAAGTCTATCGGTACCCACTGAAATGTGGAGTTCTTCTCCTGGCTCATGTGCTTTCATCCACATAAAAAGATGTGCTTTAAAACCACCTGGATTACTTGTAAGGCAGGCAAAACAACATCCGTCTGGAATAGAGCATCCCCAGTACAGTCAGAAGAGGATTTGTGGTCTTTTGAGCAAATCAAACCAACATACCACGTATTTATATATGCACGGATTTCAAAGTTGTGGGCAATGGCAGGGCATTGGCAGTCCTGCACTAAAATGATCAATGGCCATTTTAGACATGCAGAATTGGAAGAGGTGAAGGAACACAGCCCTAAGGGTGTCATGCATGTACACAAATATCATGGAAAACCAAGGCTTGCAAGGCTCTTGAAGTGAATTATATTTATTTATTTTCCTTATTTATTATATTTTTAATCCGCCCAATATCAAATGTTCTCTGGGTGGATTATCAAACAAAAGACTAAAGTAAGAACATAAGATGAACTATGCTGGTTCAGACAACGTGTCCGTCTAGTCCAGCATTCTGTTCACATAGTGGCCCAACAGCTGCCTGTGGGAAACCTGCAAGCAGGCATGAGTGCAACATCACTCTCCCACCCATGTTCCCCAGCAACTGGTGTACGCAGGCATTCTGCCTCTGATACTAGAGGTAGCATATACCATTGATAGCCTTATCCTCCATAAATTTGTCTACCTCCCATACAATCCGCCTTTTGTCTACCTTTTGTCTACCTTCCCATACAATCCGCCCCGCACGCTCAGGTCCTCTGGGAAGAACTTACTGCAGTCGGCCAAGACTAGGCTGACAACCGTTACCCAGAGGACCTTCTCTTCTGCCACTCCCAGACTGTGGAATGACCTGCCGGAGGAGACTCATCAACTTAACAGTCTTTTAGAATTTAAGAAAGCCATAAAGACTGTTCTCTTCCGGCAGGCATATCCAGTGGAATTTTAGAATGTTTTAAGGATGTTTTTAGGATGTTTTAGGATTTTTATGCAGTTTTAATAATATGTGTTATGTTTTAATCAGTTTTATGTATTTTATCATGTTGTTGTTCCCCTCCTCGATCCAGACGGAGAGGCGGGTAAGAAATAAATTATTATTATTATTATTATTATTATTGCCATCCAAATTAGTGGAGATCGCTACATTTTGTGGTAGTGAATTCCATATTTTAATAATGCGTTGTGTGAATAAATACTTCTTTTGATCTGTCCTCAATCTCCTACGAGTCAGCTTCATGGGATGACCCCCACTGAAGGCTAATATTATGAGAGATGGAGAAAAATGTCTCCGTCTCTCATAAGATGCAATACAAACAGTTACTGCAAGACGAACAATTAAAAAGATTAAATACAATGCAAATCTTTAAAAGGATAAAAAATAAAACAAAACAACAAAGTATACAAATAGAGTATCAGCCAGCCAACCATGTTAGATTTTAGAATGCTAAGCAAAGATTTAAAAGACGCCATAGAACAGAAGTAGGTAACCTGGTGGCCTCCAGATATTTTGGACTTCAAACCCCATTATCCCTGACCATTCAGCATGGTGGCTGGGGCTGATGCCAGTTGTAGTCCAACATGTCTGCAAGGCACCAAGTTGCCTATCCCTGCATAGAAATTAATCCTACAAAATGTAATAGTTCTTTTCTTTATAGAAAGTCTGAGAGATATATTTTGGAATGCATTGTTCCTTGAATTCGGGAAGACAACCCGTGTAACCCACTAGGCATCTTATCAGGCATGTGCAGTCATACATTAAAAGGCCCTGAGAATTCTGCACTCTGTATACCAATAGCAGCAACCATCAGCATTTAAACATAGGGACAAGAAGATAATTCTGTCCCAAATGAATACGTGCAAGAATCCATATATTAAGGAAATCGAATTCCATGGACACAGTGAAATAAATTGCAGGTATCTAAATTTTAGCACATTACATATAGGAGAAACAGTAGTATTTCTGGTCTGAATGCTGTAAGATCTTTACAGATATCTCTCTTTGTTTACTTCATTGGCCTCTGAGGTGAGGCTGTCACTGAAAAATTGCTTTCTCATGGTGGACTTCTGCTTTGCATCAGTAACATGTAAACAGACAGAGCGTGTTCACCCCATACCTATTCTATGCCTTCAACAGGATTAATGATGTTGCACGTTGGTATGAGAAGTAGCACATGGTCAAAGCCATCTAAGCAAGTGGTACTTTTATTAAGTAGCCACTGAGATGCAGGAGTGGTTTCAGAAAAGTAGTTCTGCAGCAACAATACTACCACAGAGAGTTAATATGTGACCTTGGCCACAATCATTGATCAAGAAGGGAATGAACTTGCTTAAAAAGAAACTATCATAATGGATAACAAAATAACATAATAACAAAATAAAAGACCCAAGCACTGAATCTTGCTTCTTTTTAATTATAATTTTAAAGTGGTTTTGCGGGACGACAAAGTGAAACAACTTAGCAAAATACCTTGTAATGAAGACGTAACAATCTGATAGACTTGATCTAGACAATGATGTAATGCCAAGAATTCCACAGCTGTACGTGCTGCTTTCTTTAAGTCCTGGTCAACGGATTCTTCTCTCCTTAATAAATTGACTACTTCCTTCTGTGTTAATTAATAACAGGTTTTTCAGGAGGTGTTCAGACAACGCATATAGTTTTATCAAGAAGAGAGAGCACAGAGGATTACAATCAAGCCCCTGCTCCCCAACCCAGCATTACTTTCTGTACAGATTTTGAAAGGCAAGTGCATTCAAGAGCAGTGTGGCAATGATCTCTTCACATATACCCCTAAAAATGGGAAAGTGTCAACAAATTATGGAAAGCACATGCATTATCATATGGGAATCATTGGGATTGGCCATGTCTCCTTGATGAGTGTACACTTTGGAGCAAAGCTTAAGAATACCAAGAAAATGTTAAATTCGAACAGTATAGTTAACAATACTTCACTGTAACATGTAACTCACACTACCCTTCCTAAGGACTAAATAAAAAATGTAATTGAGCAAAAGCTCTTATTTACCTTTTTACAATCAGATACTATATTTTCAATGACTTTAGCCAGAGCCGAAGCTTTATTTTTTATTCGATTCTGAACCTGAAAAAAAAGTTAGGCATTTAAAAATATATTGTATTATATCTTCAACCATAAGCACAAAACACGTTGCTAGATAAGCCAAGATATATTTACACTATGGTCTGGGCAGCGCACCAAGTAACGTAGTGGGCACTGCCCATCCCTTTCTACTACACAACAAAAGTAACATCATGATGTGGAGAGGCAGTGATCCATTTCACAGTTAATGGCAGCAAATCCTAGGTTAATTAACCCATGACTTGCCATGGTGCATGCCGGGCACATTTTGCAACCATTTTTGAATATTCAAGCCCCGACTAGGCCGATGAGGAGCTGCTACGTGAATGAAAGTTAAAAGTTGAACACTTTAAAAAAAAAAGTTGTTAAACCGGGATTTGTTCTTTTTGAGCCATCTTATCCAAACACTATTTCCCTTGAACTGCAATATCCCCCTCCTCCCCTCATGCCACATAATAGGCTACATTTGAAAACAGTTTGCAATATGGCAGCAGGGTGGATGGGTAGGATGTCAGCTGCTCAAAGAAAAAGATGCTACAAATTCTACTGAGTGTGCCCAGGCACCCTTCCTTAAGCAGATTCTGATTTTGGCATTGATATTTTGGAATACTGTAATACTTCTATGGAAATTCTTTTTAAACTATCATTAATATATAACAGCCGTCACAAGTAGTATGTGTCTCATTTTGCCATCAATGAACTAAGAAAATCCCTTGTTAGTTTTATAGGAGGATTAAATGAAGAGGTTCTTTACTGTTAAAAATTAGCATTCCCCCCCCTTAATGGTACAGTGTGCCTGCAAAGGCAGAAAAAGCCAATTAGGAAAACAAAAAAAGTGATATACATCTATAGAAAGTATTCCAAGATTTTAAAAAATATATCTGCTGCCATTGTAACAGACATGCTTGTGCAAACTATTCTGTTCTGGTGTAAAGAAGTGAGGAGTTTATGCAGTACAGAGTTTCAATATCCCATATGAAAATGGTGCTAATGTTTTACATGGTATCACCATCTATCATAATAAGCCATGAAGTGCAAGCAGAGCTAAGTTATAGATACACGATTATGTATTTGAGAACAACCCACATGTTCCAGGATTTCACGAATAAAATCAGTGCGCAAATCTTATCAAAACACGCTTGAATTTTTGACATGGTTAAAATGCTTCCCTCAGGCCTAAAAGAGTTCATTATTATCTCCACATCACCTCATTTTGTGGGTACCATTTTAAGAGTTCATTTTGCATCACCCTAGATGTTTTCTGTATACAATCTAAAAGATGCTCCAGTCCCGAGTTTATTCCTTCACAGACGTCTGGTATGAACTGCTTCTGATAAGAGAGACAGACGGAGAGAGAGATTTCTTTTAAAATGTAGAGGTCAATTACAATCTGGGGGCTTTCAAATGCACTTTTATAGAGTATTAATTATTTTATGAAAATATTTATTAAAATTTGTATTTCAGGCTGGTGTACAACAAAACTAATATCATATTGCAAACAACAGACAGCAGGTAGAATCCTTAAAAGCAGGTTAGGATTTGGAACAATTTAAAATGCCTGGGTAAATAAAAATGGTTTTACCCAGAGCGAAAGAGATTGAAGCATAGGTGCCAGGCAATTAAATTGTAGAGGCCCAAGATGCTTTCTGTGAAAAGGCCCAAGATGCTTACACAAATCCCCGATTAGGTTATGGCATTAACTCAGTTCAAAACTGGTAATCATTTTCTTAAATTTAAATTTTGTTAGCATTATCGAAATCTCAACATAGGTGTTTTTATGAGATAGTGAAAGAAGTGTTTGTAAAACTAACTTCTCTCTCGTTGCTAGAAGGATCATACATCTTTAATTTTTATCTCTTTACTCCCTGTTACAGCAACATCGATGATTATTATTATCCCGCCTTCTTCACAAGTAGCCTGAGAAAACATGTCACAGCCTCACTTAAGCTACAGCTAATTAATCCATCTATTAACCATTCAGATTTACTGTACTGAGATTTGTCAGTAGATCCTTATGGTAATTCCTTTATTCACTTTCTAGCCCCACCTTATTAGGATGGACCTATTTTAAGAACATGTGTCAGTTGTTAAAAGTTTTAGAGATCATTGTAAAGGCATAGACATGTTGCTCTCAAATTTCCAGTTTTCAAATCTAGAGCACACACCTAGGGCAACACAAGGACCCCATTTACAGTAGTATAATTGCATCATGCCTTAGCATACTGAGGCTGCAGTCATATACCCACTTACATGGGAGTAGTCCACATTGAAGTCAATGGGATTTACTTCTAAGTTGACATGGATGGGAATGCCCTGTCAGTAGTCATTGTTGTATATTAGAATCATCATAGAGATTCCCTCTCTCATGCACACACACAATTATTTTACCTTTGCGTTGCTTGTATCACCTTTATTTTCTGCTGCAAAATATAGGTCTGAGCCAGTAAGTGCTGCCAAGTGCCCAATGTATTTTACCATCTGTTTCAACATCTGCATTATTTTTCTCTTTGCCTCTGCTACTACCGACGACAGATCGGAACAACCACCCTGAGAGACAAAAATACAGCTAGGAAATGTGCATTGCGTGCATTCGCACTACTGACTCCAATTCACATTGGGAAAATAGTATAAACCAGATTATTGATTCAGCATGATTTCGCAATATTCGTGATATACACATAGAAAGAATGCAGCCTAAACCAATATTTACCTGCAAGAGCATTTGCAGATATCCTCCCAAATGTTTTATATCTTCCCTTAGTTCATCATAAATTTTTACAAATTCGTCATTTTTTCGGAAACTGTTCAGCCAATGTTTGGTTAGAACCACAAGCTGTTCAAAACCGGACGTAATCCTAATGCTGGAGGACTGAGCATCTTGATCAACAATGAAAACTAAACACATTGAAAAAATAATTAATTAGAAGACTGTTCATTTTGGCAAGAAGGGTTCACAAGGGACTGGGGAAAATACGCTTCCAGTGATTTGTAAATAAATAGGAGACTCAAAATGTGGGCTTGATAATAAAATGAAGCTTACAGTTCTCTTGACTTTCTTCAGCTTCCTCATAAGCCTTTGTCAAAGCACTCACGCCAGTATATATGGTTAATAATGTTGTTAAAAGGCTTTGTGCCATGATCTCCTCTTCTTCATGGGTCTGTGCCAACACATCCAGAGCTGAACCTATCAGTTCCTTACAAATACCTGGTAGAAATGATTCAGGTGGATCTGAGCTCAGGCTGGCCAGTGTATTTGCTGAGCCTGTGATAACAGAACAGCTTCATGAAGTCATATATTTAAATAAATGCCTAAGTTAATACTCTAGTGGATTTCTTGCCTAACATTTTTAAAGACTTCAGCATCACTACAACTAATAAAATTATCCCTATTTTTAATCAGGTTTGCTATCTGAGAAAGGTAAATGTGACTTTTCAAAGGGCTGAATATAACAAAGAATGTCATACTCTCGAGATGATATATATAGACATATTTTTTCAACCTTCAGGGAGGTATCTAATGGGGCACTTATGCCCCCACTGATTTTCCTGCGTCCCACAGATTCTTTTCTGCCCGCTGCTTACACAAGGGGGATTTAGCATTTCCAGAGCAACCTGAAAGAAATGGAAATGCTTCTTTCTGGAAAGAGACAGGTCCCATAAAGGAGCTCCACCAACCTGCCTCCTTCCAGAAACAAGCATTTCTGCTGATTTCGGGGCTTCCTCTAGGAAGCGCTAACTCTCTCTTGCATAAGTTGGTGGATCCTGCTTGCAGAAGGGAATCAGCAAGACCCACCATTTCTGGAAAATAATCAGCAGGCATAAGGGGATTGGCGGTGGCATAAATGTCCCATTTGATTCTGTCCTCAGATACTTTTTAAGGTAAACCAAAAGCCACAAAAAATAAACACATTATTAAAGATAGCTTTTGAAGGTTACAGTTGTATAAATACACACCCACCTAGTAAGTATGAATTGTGCAGTCTCATCTTTACCTCAGATAAACATCCAGAAATTCGCTTGCTCTTCCTTAGACTTCTACTTCTCCTGACATTGAGCAAGAATTGAGAAATAAGAGGACAACAGTTCTAAGTTTCATAAATTCCATTTCATGAAACTCACCCACAGATTTCTTTACAGCTGTATTTCTAGACATAAGCATTATTCATTTACATAATGAACGCAACAGCAAATCTAAGAATGCTTGAAACCATTCCTGGCTACATATATTAATCAGTGTTGGTACATATATTACCAGCAGCATCTCCCCTTAGCAACAACTCTCGCTGTCCTATGAAGAAGGTGAGGAAAGAACTATCTTGGTGGGACATACTTCACGTACATTTCCTGCTTCTCTCTATTTGGGGGAGGGGCTTTATAAAGAAGCTTCCCATTACCATCACACATCCAAAACCTTTTCTTTTAGCAAGGGTAGATACTGCCAGATTGCAGGCAGTACCTATAAGTATCCTTAGTGTTCATCCATATAGTCCCTTTCCATTCACAATTTGTATATATTTATCTCGGTATTCTTTGTACAGAGACAGAGGCTCAGTTCACACAACACATTTCTCTATGCAGTGTGAAACTCCACTCAACGGTTGAGTTTGTAGGGGGCACTCCCCACACAACATGTTCTAACTCCACCGTTGTGTGACTGTGGGCACCCGTGGGGTTGAGAAAAAGTCAACGTGGCATTTGTTTGACAGTTCCTCCATCCTCTCTCCTTCCCTAGTCCTCCCAATGGTATCCAATCAGCCATTGCTGCAATAAAAACCCAATCCTGGCGGCTCTCCTAGAGCGGCACTCGCTCCTTTCGCTACTCTAGCCAGGGAACTCTGTAGCCAGTGGGAAAAGTCCACTCAATGCAACAGGAAACTCCATGGAGCCCTCCAGACCACACGGAACACAACTGTTGTGCAGGAACTCTTCTCTGCACAGTGTGGATTGTTTTCTAAAAAAACCTCCACCGTGGCGTGGAGTTTTCCCTCCAGACAACACAGTTCTCAACGGTGGTGTAAGAACTCTACTATCGAGTTCTAAACCCACCAGTGAGAAATGTGTTGTCTGAACGGAGCCAGAGTTGAACTTTAAACTCAAACAATAAATTATTTACCTCCTTGTAGAAAGGAAAGAAACCGATGCATTTGAAAAATCAGGTTCCCATTCATCAGTGGGATCATAAAAAATCTCATCAGCTTTGTTAGTAGTGTTCATCTGGAAAGAAAAATAATAACATTTTTCTTAAAGTGCCATCATTTCCACAGTTTAAAACAAAAAAACTGACATTCAACCACTTATTTATTGATTGATTTTTAATTTTATTTACAATATGTTTATCCTGCTCTTTAGCCAAAAAAAAAGCTTTCAGAGCAGTTTACAAAGATTCAAAATGAGTCAATCCCTGCCCTTAGTCTTACTATTTAAAAGATTTAAAAATGATAATCTCTAAATTATTCATAATCTTTGCACTTTAAATCAGAAAGAATCTACCACATTCCGAAAGTCTTACTCAAAACTCTTTACTCACTCCAGCAAGATTTAACCCTCAGCAAAAACTTTTCTGTCTTGTCCTGCATCTAAATTTAATACAGTCCCCACTCCCAATATATATCAGGAATCCAAGAAGAAGGTGATCTTTAAGTGGTCAGTACTTATAACTGAAGATAAAAACCTCAGCCAATGAATCTTACACAAACACTAGACTGGTAAGTATGAAAAGTGTCAGGAACTTTATTGTATAATTTTGCCTTCACTGGCTGGCTTCACACAACACAACAACCTACACTCAAAATTGAGTATAAGTTGAGTGTGGGTTGTTGTTGAACCATGGGATGTTGTGTGAACCCTGCCATGCTAACAAACCATGGTTAGATAACCACAAACAACCCACAATTCACAACCCAACAACAAAACCTAGATTTTCTTTGTGGGTTGTTCGTGGTTAACAAACCATGGCTCAATTCGGACGACACAATAAACAACTGGTGTGGGGGAAACAATCGTCAGTTGTTTTGACTATTGTGTCATCCGAATGCTGCCATAGTCAACTCAGCGCTGATCCTCATCCAAACCACAGTTGATTATTTATTACCATGTTGTATAGGGAGTATCCCCTAGGGTTAGTCAACCCACCATTGACTATCGTGTCGTCCGAAATGAGCCCATGGTTTGTTAGTGCGACTGGGTTCACACAACACAACAACTCATGGTTGAACAACTCACACTCAATTTTAAGTGTAGGTTGTCGTATTCTGTGAACCAAGCCACTGTGACTGCTTGGAGCTACAGATGGAAGATGAGCCATAAGAGTCCTGTATATGCAAGTCTGTCACATACCTTCTTTCCAAGCTTTATGAGAAGGAAAAAGACTCATGTATTGCCACTAAGAGAGATACATGGGTACATCCTATGCCCTCTTGGAGAAGATGCAAGTCCTCTCTTTGCATAAACCCATGAAAGCATGGAAAACAACAGTGTGGGTCCCTCATCCATCCCACATTGCTGCCTCTGCATTATGAGTAAAATGGCTCCCAGTCAGCTTTTGCTGAGGTTCAAAGGACAGACTAAACCTGAACCTGACGTGCAACTTCAGCCAAGACCAAAGACAACATGAGACTCTAGCAATGACACAGAGGTAATCTAGGCTCCAAGACTTGAGTGAGTTTAAAAGAAGCATTCGGGTTACATGGAATACTAATAAAATAGGTTTTAAGCTACCTTGAGTGCCATTTTTTGGTAGAAAGGAGGGACAAATGATAAAACTGGCTGTGAATGGTTTGGGGGGGGGGGCTTATTACAAACCCTGCCCCTTTCAAAGGGCCTGTCATATGTCAATCTGGGGAAAGGTTGTTATTCCAAAACAAAGTCTTTATGTAGATAGTTCAGAACACTCCTAACTCAAACATACCCTGCCCTTAGCTTCAGGATATGGACTTGAAACTTGACCAGTTCATCAAAGGGAAGTTCTCCAACCTTGCCTTGTCCTCTGCCACACCAAGATGGTCTGGCTGGATCCCCAGAAGCTGGGATTCCCTGCATAGGTATGCTCTCTGCACCCTTCTCCTGGTCTTTTTTAACTCCTTATTCTATTTTTCCTTCCCTTTTCCAGAGGTTTCTCCTCCATTTCATCCTATCTGTCTGTCTGTCTGTCTTCCTCTCCTCTTCTCGCTCTCCCCTTCCTGCTGGTCTGCCTGAGGGTTCTGGCTTTATGGCCGCCTCCCTCCCCCCACACGCTCAGGCTGATCTGTGAGCTGTCAAGGCCAGACCACTCATTGGCTTCTGAAGATTGCACAGCACCCATGTTTAATATCACTTATGGATGTCAGCAGCCAAAGGCCACCTGCATAGGCTCTTCTGCTGCGATGCCAGATGAGGTAGTTCACAGTAGCAAATTCTGGAAGTGCCTCTTTGCATAAAAGCATTATTTTAAAAATAATGCACTTGTTCTCCTAGGGCTTCCCTGGCTTGTAATTAAATTAATCATGCTGCTCCATCTTTCTGCTGCAACCGCTCTCACTGCAATAGTTTTTAATATTGAATTTTAAATGTGATTTTAATATTTATATGTGAACTACTTAGGGTTTTATTATATTTAGCGATATATAATTATCACAAATAAATGTGTTCAGAAGCAAGAGGGAGGTCCTTTTAAACAAACCTCATAGACCTCTTTCATTGCAGCCAGCTTGTCTTCAAATTTCTCCAGGCTCCAGAAAGTTGCAACACCCAGCCTGAGGTTACGGACCTGCACCTGAAGAGAAGGGCCAGGGCTATTTTCCTTATCCATTGCATCATGTCTGGTAAAAGAAACAAAGGAACTTACTCCCAGAATATAAATGATCAATAATCATCCAATGAGCCTCCTGATTATTTATACCTTTGAGGGGGGAATCAAAGTTGTATTTTACATATAGTTTGCAAAGTAAAATAATAAATAGGAGCTTAATTTTGAAATGAAACATTTGCAATTAGCCAAGAACATTATGGCAGCATTTTTAGAAATATTTAGAGTACTAGGAATCACACTGAATATTCATTAATTGCTAGATCCTAAGTGCCAAAATCAGTTTGGGTTTTACTTTTGTTTTGTTTTTCAAAAAGGACTATAGATACTTCTCTGCAGCAGCATCTCAATTTTAGTCCAATCACAGCAACATGACCATACACAGCTTTAGTTCAAATACTTACCTACAAAAGACAGTGTGTTTCCCTAATTTACTGCTAATAGCATTGGCCTCCTTGATCATCATGGACAGTTTCAAAGAATTCCAGTTTGGCTCTGCTAAATATTTTTTACAAAGAAAAACAAATGAAATGGCTATCAATCATACAGTCCGTCAATGAATTATCAACCCTGAAATTATGAAAAAGTAATTATTTACAATGGCACTATCAGCACGGCACCTCGTTCAGGAATTAGCCAGCTTGAAAGTTTGCCAGATATTACAACTGTTGGGGTGTAGATATTAACAAAGTTTATGCGCACTGCAGGGATTTGGCGCACACCGAGATAACCATCTGCCTCCCTTCAAAACAGTGGTGCAATTGCACACCAAGTAGTTCTCAAATTTCATGCAAAGGGTATTCCTTCTCAAATCCATCCTAGTTTTGGAAAGAAACTAAAGCTGCAATCCTACCCACACTTACTTGGGAGTAAGTCCCTGTGACGATATCCCACATTTCCGTCTCCCTATGTATGACTGTGTTAGTATGTCTGGAGAGTGCGGAATGTTGGACTGAGTGGGTGTGGCTGATGATGCTGGGAAGGGGAGGGGGAGGAGTATATATAGTGTGAGGGAGTGTTTTAGTTTATCTTATTGTCTTGGTTGGGTGAGGGTAGTTGTGTGGAAGATAGCTGTGTGTGATCTAGTCAGGAGCGTGTATGAAGAGATTATTAGGATTTAGGATTATTAGTAAATTATTAGAAGTGTTAAGAATAGGCAGGTGTGAAATCGATTTGAAAAGAACTGTTAACAACAATAAATGTTTTCTTTTATTTTCGCTACCACAAACCACGTGTCAGCTTGGCTTTGTAACCTGCTCTATAAGTTTAATACAGAAACACATGTCATTACACCTTCAGCCAACACACTCACAAGAGAACCTTATTCAAAACCCTTAACACCTTTTCCTCTCTGCTATAAGGGGAAAAGTGGTGCGTCTTTTACCCTTCCCTCAGGTATTTAAGTGGTGGTGCTTAGCCTGAGAGGGGTGGGCTCGTCTAGGCATAGTGTTTGAGGCTGTGGCAGCACAGTCCCACTGAACTCAATGCAGTTAATGTCTAGCAGACAAAGCATTGAATCCAATGGTGTCATTCTGCTCGCTCAAAGCTTGCAGAAACCCTATTCTTATCTTTGGGTAAATGTTAAAGCCGGTACTTGGATTCTGCTTGCACAAGGTGTTTCATAACTGTTGCTCAAAGCATTGCGCAAAGCGCTACACAATTAACTACAACTTCGTTAGACTACATACTGCTGGTGATAGTTCTGACAGCGGTTGTACAAATGGTACTGGAACAACTGCTACTGTCATTGTTCTGCTAGTATATGGTTGGATATAACCCACATATAGAATTGCACTGTGGAAAGCAGTGAAGTCAATAGCTCTGCAGTCAAGGGAGAAGAAATGTGGGGAAAAGGGCTACCTTCCAAGCAAAAATATAATCTAAAGTCATTCAAACTCTCTTTCAAGTTGTTGAGGGAAAGATATATCTTCAACAGTGGGGCAGAGAGGGGGAAAGGACCTTCCCAGATGCCTGTGGAGCGATTAGATAAGATACATAAAATCTATTAATATTTGTGAGAAAGCACCATTCAGGTAAATGCATTATAACCATACCTTTATTTCTATTTCCCCGACTCTGTTGAAGAATTTCCACTTCACGAGCAATTTTCTGCTTCTCAGACTCCAGAGCTTCAAGAATCTTGGCACGACGAATTGCATGATCTTCTAAAACCTAACACAAAACCAGGATTATGAGGGTTTTTTTAGCAAAAGTTGGACAGCTCTTGAAAAGGAGGATATTTAATATCATACTTTCCATTCTTAGACTTCTTCACTGCATTAGTTTCCTGTCCTAAATTGGATCAATGCTATTAATTACTGTGTCTTTAGACTTATATACACTGGAGGATCCTGCCTTTAAATGCATACATAAATGGTAGCAAAATGTACGTTCCATCGCTAATTCGGATCTGTCAGCAAGCGTGGAGGGACAGAAATGACAGTCTGATTTTAAAAACAACCAATTAAAACTATAATTATCTAATCTGAGGCACTGTAGCTCCACGTACCAGATTCTGGGTGCAAAAGAACAACAAAAAAGATGACCATCATTTTCATGGTTGCATATGACCGACTCAACAAGGTAGATCTGATAGTTTTTAATTTTACAATTACAGACGTGTGACTCAAACCAAACTTTGTTTAGCTTACATGCCATTTTTCTACAGTGGACTTCACCCAAAGCAGCTCACAACAAACATCAAGATATATCACATGGGGGGGGGGGGGGGGGAGCATTTTGCAAACCATATCAAATAAGACAAAAACAATTAAGCACACACAAGATAAATTAATTACTGTAATCTACTATAATCTAGATGCAATACATGTCAAATATGGAGCAAAATCAAAATCAAGAGGCCAGAAAAAGGAGGGAGGAAAGAAAAAAACCTAATGTTTACTGCTAGCACTAGTCTTGCTGCAGTAGGAGGGGCAACGGCAACCAGGCTTAAATGTAGTTCAGAGAGGCGTGGGTATTTTCATAGGTTAGACTATTCATATTCGGGTCTCTCATCTCTCCCCAAAAAGAGGCCGGGAGCAGCAATTACAAAATGCTGGTGACTGACAATGGCGGCAAGTCCTATTT
This sequence comes from Anniella stebbinsi, assembly GCA_029215795.1. Lineage (NCBI taxonomy): Eukaryota > Metazoa > Chordata > Lepidosauria > Squamata > Anniellidae > Anniella > Anniella stebbinsi. Next base: position 109,612,984 of record JARDYH010000004.1, on the reverse strand, counting down.
CCCAGCTTTCCAGGTATTCTGGATACCAGTCCTTGCCTTTACTCTATTCTCACTATGCTCTCAAGCCTTTTAACGATTCCTAAATTGAATGAATGTTCCATTCACAAGGAGTGAGATTGTTTTCATCACCATTCACATTTGCCAAAAACAGTTTTTAAAGCTATCATATTCCCTTCCAATACGATTCCAAATATCTAACATGGCAGTGAGTGCTTACGCAACACAGACTCGGGAAATGCCTTTCAGTGGCCCAATTCTGACTGGCACATCAGCAGGGCACCCAAGCTACATAAATGTTTCCCAAATACCAGCCAGCTTCACCAAAGGGGAGAGCCAGAGAACACCCGAGACCTTTTCTTGAAGTCATCCTGGATAGAATGTACAGATTCAGCAAAGGGATAATAAACCAGTGACAATGTTCAATTGATGCGACAAGATGCTGGGGTTTGTTGCTGTTGTTTTTTTAATTTACCTCTTTGGCAGCCAGTGTCTCCATTTCCAAGCGCTTCTTGTTGAAGTTTACCTCTAGCTCAAGGCCTCGCTTTGCTTTCTCCAGCTCTTGAATTTTGTTTGCAGCCATTTGATTATTCATTTCCTGCAATTGCTTCCTACAGCATTCTTCTTCCTAAGAAAACAAAGGAGTGAATAATACATGCCAATAAAAAAAATTCTTTACCCCATCAAAGCCATTGCCCCAAACCAAACAACATTCTATTTCTCTCTCTCTCCACACACACACACACTGCATATGCAAGCAATTTTCACGAGGATTCTTGAGGCCGGGTCTCTCATTCTGTCACTGTCTTTTTTACTCCTTACCCCACATCATTCTTTCTAATACTGCATGCTGGACCGGTGCCTATCAGCTCATCAGACAAATGGGCCACCCACAGACAAACTAGTGATTTCTGCATACTTGCAGACCCTCAAGAATTCAGAAATTTATTTGTTTGTAAGTCAGAAGGGGGGAGTTTTAAAACATCCCAATAAAATTACACTGCAGAAGCCATGGAGCATCTTTTGATGTGAAAACAAGGAAAATGTGGGGAGAGGGATTGGCCTTCTCAAGCTCCTAACAGTTTACATTATCCTGGGGAGGAGTGTGCTAGGAGGTTCAAGAACTCCCCCTCCTGAACTGTACGGACAGGTTTCATGATGGGAGGGTGGGGGAGAACATCATTTTCATTGCCTTTCCCTGCCCCAATGCTGTATCTATGTCACACTACATTTACATACATGAGCCATTTCAAACTACATATCATGTAGGGAGAGATGGGAAAGAGAAAAATGATTTTTCTCTCTCCATGCTGAAGATATTCATATTTCTGTCTTCATTCTTTTTAGATCAGCAATATAAGCGCAAGTGCTATAGTATTTATTTATTTATTTATTTCATTTCATTTTATTTAAAACATTTTTACACCATTCTACATCTAACCAGATTCCGGAGGGGTGAACAATGAAAACAAAAAGAATAAAACAGCATAGTAAAGAATTTGTTTTAAAAATAGGTTACCAATAAAAAACATGGTTGGTTAATCACGGAAGGCTTCTTGAAATAAAGATGTTTTCAGCTGGTACTAGAAGCGACACAATGTTGGTGCCTGACTGACCTCCAGAGGCAGGGAGTTCCATAGAAAGGGGGCCACCACACTGAAGACTCTTCTCTGGGTGGATTTCAGTCGGGCCATAAGTCCATGCAGAATCACCAGGAGCATGCCCTCTGAGGACCTCAGTGACCAGGCAAGTCGATTCGAGAGAGAAGTTGCTCTCTCAGGTATCCTGGCCCCATGTTTTTTAGGGCTTTCTACGCTAGTACCAACACCTTAAACCTGACTTGGTAGGCAAATAGCGCAGTTCCCTCAGTGAAGAAGTTGACTGCTGAAAACTAGCTCCAGCTTCCAGACCAGCCTTAAGGGCAGCCCCACATAGACTGTGTTTCAGTAATCCAGTGTTGAGGTTACTAGTTCCTGTACCACTGTTGCCAAGCTATCCCTCTCCAGAAGAGGCCTATAGTATATCAGGATTGCTTCAGTGAAGAGGGTTTCAAAGAAAGGCCTACTTGCCATTCACTACCAGCCCAACCCACAAACCAGTACATTAAAGCAGCCTTCACCAACCCAGTGCCCCCCTGATGTGTTGGATTGCTACTCCCAGGTCTAAAAGGAGAGAAACGTATTCTCAGATTTATTGATAAGAAGCCCGACATGTTGTAAGGTTTTTAATGCCAATATATATGTGTAGGCCCTTAAGGAAATGTGTTTAATTAACCTATTCTGAAACAAAATATGCTTTAATACTATGTGTTGTTTCATTGTATTCCATTTTATTATTATTGTTAGAACCTCAAAATAAAGGACAGGCCGAAATGCGCCGGGCTTCTTGTCAATAAATTTGTTCACTCCTTTGTGGCCTGCTTTGAATGCTCATCTCCTTCTGCTGCTTCTTGGGACTGCAAGTCCCATCGTTCCAGCCCAGCATGACGGGCTGGGAAAGGCTGCATTTAGGCATACATAAAGAAAAGCCACATAGAATCAGTGTAGATAGGGATGCACGTCAGAATACGTAACCTTTCTGCACTGCAATGCTTATTCAGGCCTCTTGAACTGACAGGAGGCATCTTTTGATGCAGCTGGTCATGTGACACAACCCGTAGTTGCATTCAGAGTCCATTCCGAATGCAACTGCGGTAAGGATCAAGGCCATTTACTTGAAAATATGCAATAACGACTTACCAGCTGTGTTTCTAATGACTTTATCTGGCTCTCATAATTTTTTTGCTGAGAACTAAGTTCTTCCTGAGCCATTTCTTTCGCAATCTGAATGCCTTGTATCATTTCTTCCTTGGCTTTTAACAGTGCTTCTTTTATTTCCAATTCAAGTCTGTAATTTAAACCCAAATAGATATGGTTGTTTTATCGCATTTTTTAAAAAACACAGAAAAAGAAGACCACTCCGATTATCCCGGCACTAAACACCGTTTCCAAACCTCATACATACGTGGACTAAAAGTATGAGCTTTAACCCTTTTAAGATGTTGTGCAGGACCTCTAACGATCCTTTCACCTAATTACAGTTTCAATTTAGGCCTAAATCTCCCCTTTTGGAAAAGTCGTAAGGGATTTGTTTTTCAAATGTTAATATATATCACTGCTTTCTGGCATGAGGGGACCCTCACAATCTAAGGAATAAATGAAACATTCCATGAGAACCACAGCTCTCGCTACTGATATCAAGTCTGTTTTGCTGAAGTTCAAAGAAAATAACACATTTGCTCTAGAGGCAACCATCAATGCCTAAATTTCAGTGACAACAGGGTCTCTGCATAATAATTTTAAAAACCCACAAGACGCCTTTCTTAAGTATTAAAATGGACAGATATTTATTTTCTTTCTCCTACCTATACACAAATTTGATATATTAAAGTTCTAGATGGCATGCAACTTTGTCATATGCAAGAGGGAATACACTGTTACCGTTTAAGGCAGAATATCTGCTACTACTCACTGAGCCCTCTGTGCAGCCAGCAATTCATTTTTTGCAAATTCAAAACCTTTCAGACCATCCTCAGGAAGGGAAGTCCCACAATGCAGGCTTTTGACTTTCTGAACTTCTACTGGATGATTAAACCGAAAATAGTGGTCACCTCCAAGAATGATGCGATCAGCCTATAAAATGCAGAAGGTATTTGAAAGTTTCATGTTATAATGAATTTGGGGAGGAATCAAGTAATGTCAGCTTAGCCATCTACAGCCTGTTGTAAATCAGCATACAGCCCATGATCTTAAACTCTTGTCTCAAAATCCACATATAAATAAATCTAGTTATGTCTGTTTCAATCAACTTACATGATGCAGAAATGTAGGCCCTGAAATGCATTTCCCATTAACGTATGTCTTTGCTTCTCCCAGTGGAATAATACTCACAGCACCATTCATATGTTTGATCACACTACAAATAAGAAGCATTATGTTAGCGCATCAAAGCAGTGCTGATCAATGTTCAATACACCCATAGGCCAGGATCCTAAGAGCTGATTACTACCCCGGTGGAATTTGACTCCTTTGCCTCATTCACAACCTGCGTTTGAAACTACCCTCAGTTTCAAAGGCCATGCCACATGGAGAACCGCTGTTTGGGGAGGGGAGCCTTTTGCTTCCTTCAGCTCACGGAACTAATTTCACAGTTCTTTAGATCATAGCTGCCATTCATGTTTCAGCACAGCACCAAAGAGTCTTGAAATAAATAGGATTTTTAAAATCATAGAATAGTAGAGTTGGAAGAGGTCTATAAGGCCGAGTCCAACCCCCTGCTCAATGCAGGAATCTATCGTAAAGCATCCCTGACAGATGGTTGTCCAGCTGCCTCTTGAATGCCTCTAATGTGGGAGAGCCCACCACCTCCCTAGGTAATTGGTTCCACTGTCGTACTGCTCTAACAGTCAGGAAGTTTTTCCTGATGTCCAGCCGGAATCTGGCTTACTGTAACTTGAGCCCATTATTCCGTGCCCTGCATTCTGGGTTGATCGAGAAGAGATCCTGGCCCTCCTCTGTGTGACAATATGTCATGTTAAAATGATACCATGAGAACGGAAGGACAGCCATGCTGAGTCAGGCCATAAGTTCATCTAGTCCAGCATCCTGTTTCTCACAGGCCAAACTGATGTTTCTGGGGAATCCATAAGGACAGGAGGGCAATGGCCCTCTCCCATTGTTGGTCCCCAGCAACTGGTCCTGAGAGACAGACAACCTCTGAACATGGAAGTTTCCTATAGCCTTCTGTGGTATCCAATGGTAGTCTAACTTTAATCCCATTCATTTCAATGGGTCTACTGTAAGCAGAACAAACATTGGAGACAACCTCATGGCTAAAAGCCATTTACTGTCTTATCCTTCCATGGATTTGTCTAATTTCCTTTAGCCATCATCCTAAACACATCAGTGTGAAACCCTGCCCCATTTCCCTCCAATTATATTTTAATTTGGCTTATAAACCTACACAGACTAATACACATAATTATTTCAAAGGAATTGCATTGCCCTTACAAAGACATTTGTGCACAGGAATAGCTCATTTCTCATTATGTATTTCTCTAGAGGAACACCTACCAATGGTCATCAGCAATTAAAATGCCAGACAACTGAATATCATGACGTGAATTTGGCTTGCATTTCCCAACGGTAGTTTGTCCTTCCTTAATCATGTAGAGCAACATCTCAGAGAGCTGGGGATCTTCATTGAGGTTGACCAAGTTAGGTAGACTGTTGTCTACCTTGAATGTAATCCCTGCTTTCTAAAATGAAGGATTCAGAAAATGAGAGATTAATTCTTGTGATCAAAAATGGTAAGTTCACTGGCTGTTTTGAGGAACATAATATAGGCAAAGAAAAAGAACTTAATTTTGATTAAGTCCAGGATTTTGCATCAACACCTGGATTTGCTTAAAGAATGGTACCTGTAATTCCATTGTTTCTTCAAACTTCTTTTTTTCTGCTTGTTCAAGTTTTTCTTTCCAGGTCCTTTATTTATTAGGAGGGAAAAATAACTGTTTATTATCAAATAGTAAACTATTATTTTTGCAAGTGCCATTCTGAGGCTAACATAATCCAAAGAAGTTTGGAGTTACAAATGAACAGTCTTCCTTTAGGGACAACAAAGTTTAAGCAACGAAAATCATCATAATCTCATAACAGGAAATTTACTAAGATTGTGGAATGAACATAAGTACGCAACATTGCAAATATCACCAATTTTGTGTTAGTTTGAATTAAACCTCAGTGGAGCTCTTGGAGAATTTGATTTATGGGGAAAAAATATAACCTATAGATGGATTTACTATTAGCCAGGAGAATGTTAACACTGTCAACGGAAATCAAATACCATCTGATTTTAATACCTATATCTACAGATAAAAAACTACGTACAGAAACTACAATTACAACAAGACAGCTTGAGTGCAGATGGAGAGAACTCCTGGAGGATGCAATCAAACACTGGTAAGTGCCTATGGTAAACTGTATTCAGGGGCAGTGAGGGCAGCAAAAAACAATACTTTGCTGCCACTGTTAAATCATCTATCTGCTGCCCAGTGGAGCTTTTCAGAGTTCTCCGGGCCTACTACATGCTGGCCCCAAGGACATGGTAGAACCATCTGAGGCCCACTGTAATATATTTGCTAAGCACTTCCAGGATAAAATCTTTGGCATCCATCAGGACTTAGACTCCAGTGTTATAGCAGGTGAATCAGTTGAGGTATCCAGAGCACAGGCTTATCCTGTTTTCTTGGATGACTTTCAGTTGGTGCAGCTCGAGGACATGGACAAGGTGCTTGGACAGGTTAGTGCAACCACCTCTGTATTGGATCCTTGCCCCTCTTGGCTAATAAAATCCAGCAGGGATGGAACAGCCAGCTGGGCCAGGGAAGTAATTAATGCCTCTCTGTGATAGGAAGTAGTCCCAGGCCTCCTGAAATAGGTGATAGTGAGACCACTCCTGAAGAAAGCTTCCTTGGACCCGGAAAATCTTAATAACTATAGGCCGGTGGCAAACGTTCCATTCCTGGGCAAGGTCCTTGAGCGGGTGGTTGCAGGCCAGCTCCAGACACTCTTGGATGAGACTGATTATCTGGATCCATTTCAGCCAGGTTTCAGGTCTGGTTTTGGCACGGAAACAGCCTTGGTCATCCTGTATGATGACCTATGTCAGGAGAAGGACAGGGGGAGTGTGACTCTGTTGACTCTCCCTGATCTCTCAGTGGTTTTTGATACCATTGACCATGGTATCCTTCTGGGACGACTAGCTGAGTGGTTCCGCTCCTACTTGGTGGGTCGGCTCCAGAAGGTGGTGCTTCGGGGACATTGCTCGGCCCCATGGATTCTCCAGTATGGGGTTCCACAGGGGTCAGTCTTGTCCCCCATGTTGTTCAACATCTACATGAAACCGTTTGGTGCAGTCATCCGGAGTTTTGGAGTGCGTTGTCATCAGTATGCTGATGACACACAGCTCTACTTCTCCTCTTCATCTTCAGCAGATGAGGCTGTGGATGTGCCTGGCTGCAACAATGGACTGGATGAGGGCTAATAAACTGAAACTCAATCCAGACAAGACTGAGATGCTGTTAGTGGTTGGTTCTTCTGACCAGATGGAGGGTGTTCAACCTATTCTGGATGGGGTTGCACTCCCCCTGAAGGAGCAGGTTCATAGCTTGGGGGTTCTCCTAGAACCATCTCTGTCACTTGAGGCTCAGGTGGCCTCAGTGGCACAGAGTGCCTTCTACCAACTTCGGTTGGTGACCCAGCTATGACCCTATCCAGACAGGATAAGCTGGCTGCAGTTGTTTATGCTCTGGTAACCTCCAAGTTAGATTACTGCAATGCACTCTACGTGGGGCTGCCTTTGAAGTCGGTTCAGAAGCTGCAGCTTGTGCAAAACGCAGCGGCCAGATTGGTAACAGGGACCAGGTTTGAACATATAAAACCGATTCTGGCCCACTTGCATTGGCTGCTTGTATGTTTCCAAGCCCGATTCAAGGTGCTAGTCTTAGCCTATACCGCCTTACATGGCTTGGGACCACAATACCTGATGGAACACCTCTCCCAACATGAACCTACATATACACTATGCTCAACATCTAAGGTCGTCCTCCGGGTGCCTACTCCTAGGGAAGCTCAGAGGACGGCAATAAGAGAGAGGGCCTTCTCTGTGGTGGCCCCCCAATTATGGAATGATCTCCCCAATGTGGCCCACCTGGCACCAACACTGTTATCTTTTCAGCGCCAGGTCAAAACTTTTCTTTTCTCCCAGGCATTTTAACAGCTTAAGTTGAGGTTTTTAACTGCATTTCTGGCCAGGCTTAAAGTTTAAAATGTTTTAAATATTAGTTGTTTTTATGTTTTGCAGTTTTAAATTTTGTATATCAACTTTTTAATGTTCAATCGTTTAATTTTTGTGAACTGCCCAGACAGCTTCGGCCACGGGGCAGTATATAAATGTAAATAATAATAATAATAATAATAATAATAATAACTTAGAGAACAAACCCCTTTTGAAAATATAAAAATAAAACACATGGAAGAATTTTATAACTTGGATTCAAGACCTAGGCCATTCTATGAACATCTACATTTTAGAACATAGCTGGAAATACAGTGTTAAATTAATACAATGTCAGAAATTAAGAGAAATTTGTTATACAAAAGTATAGGTAGCTATATAGGCCTCTCTGCTGGAAATAAGTCACACAACACCCTCCACCCCAATCTATAGTGGACTTTCCACAGTTCCCTGCCTCAATCCATTGGGAGAGGTGGGTAATAAATAAATATATTATTATTATTATTATTAAGATCTTCTTGTTTCATCTCAATAAAACAAACAAAAGAATTACTGGAACAGCAATACCCCTTGAACCTACTTAAGTGTATGAAGCCAATCAATAACAGGTGCTAAGAAATGTTATACGATGTGATAACCACAGCTAGAACTCTCTATACCAAACGTTGGCAAGAAGATGAAACTTTCATGATTGATGAATGGGAGCCCAACGTATACAAATATACAATCATGGCTTACATTTTACATTTCTTAAAAACGAAGGAAAAGTGAAACTCTTCTAAAGAAAAGTATAACGTTATTTATTTATTTGTTTGTGTGTTTTATTTACAAAATGTGTATATTGCTCCATATCTGAAACAGATTCCAGAACAGTGAACATCAGAATTAAAACAATAAAAGATACAAAACTTAAAACAGCATTAAAATTATACTTTAAAAAAAAATAGTATGCCAATAAAAACATGGCTGTCAGTCAAGGAATACTTCCTGGAATAAAGCTGTTTCCAGGAAGTGCAGAAAGCAACACAGTGTTGGCGCCTGCCTGACCTCCAGAGGCAGGGAGTTCCACAGAAAGGGGGCCACCATGCTCAGGGCTCTTTTCCTGGTAGACTCCAATCAGACCATAGGTCTATGTGAAACCAACGTGCTTAGTAACTTCTTTTATAAAAATTGACATGCATTTATAGATTATTGGTGTAACCAAGCACATTGGTCAACGGATGTTAAATGTGGGATGGATCCAGACTTAATTGCATTTAGGTCTGATATTATCCAATACTGCCCGCAAGCTAGCAATGGGAACCCAGCGGTTCCTGAAGCAATCCAAAGCAAGTAGAAATGTGCGGAAAGAATGCAGATTAACGGCACTCATAGAAGGGAGCTCCACTAGCCAGTCCCATTCTGGAAACTGGCAGAGACTGAGTGGCAGTATTGGACGCTACCCAATGTGAACATTTAGTCATGGCTAACTGAAGTCCCACTGATTTTGGTGGGATCTAATTGCAACTAAGAGTCTGGATCCAACATCCTGTATTTTTTGTTATTAATTGTATGTAATTTATACCCACTTATGTCAGATTGCCCACCTTGTTTTTAACATTAAAATGTAAGCTAACAGCAATATTATTTGGGTACTAATAATTTAGCCATTCATATTATCCAGAAGATCGTAAGTGCTTATTACCTTTGCATCTCAGTCATCTCCCTCTCTTGTTGGTGTAGCTTCATTCTTAGGGATGTTATTTCTTGTACATAAAGTCTCTGTTTTTCAGGGTCAACATTCTGAACATTCCTTTGAGCCAATTTCAGTTTCTCAATTTCAGTTTTCAATTCTGTATTTAACAAGAGGGTTCAGCAATTAGTCAAAACAGTACCTCTTATATGAACAAATATTTTGGTGAAATCTGTGAGAATTATGTAAGGATTCATCACATTAAGAAATATTAATTAAGATAAAAGAAACCAATGACTTGGTTTGCATGATGAAACAACCCATGGTTTGTTAATCGTGGCATGTTTGGGAGTGAGCAAATTGACTTCTGACCACTTGGCCATTTTTGGATCATTAAACCACCTGGGGACATCACTAGGTTGTTCTCCTTGTCATCCAAACCTGGAACTTCAGGTTCTTGAGGAAGAAACAACTCAAAGTCATAACACATGGTTTGTTCTTGGGTTATAGTTCTGGGTTGTTTCTTCTAGGTTCAGACATCATGGAGAACAACCCAGGGATGGACTGTCCCTGGGTTGTTTAGCACACCAGAAGCGGACAAGCAGTTGGGAGCAAACTATGAGTTCTTACATTGTGCAAATCAGAATGGATCAATGAGTTGCATACAAAAGTTGCTCTCAGCAAGCAGAAGGCAGTTTCTGTTTCCACATCTGACACTAAAACATTGCGTCAAAAAGTATGAGAACCACTGGCTTCATTCAGACATAACACTAAACCCTCTCACTTTGGTGCATCGACAAGAGAAAGTTTGCAAGCTTCTGCTCCCATTTTTTACTAACTGCAGCTTAGCGTTATGTCCAAACCTAGACAAATGGAGACACGTCCTAACTACGGTTTACTGAAACAAGCCAACTTTAAAACATGGTTTGTGAAGTAAATCAAAAGTAAACCATAATTAAGATTAGCCATAGTTTAGTATTCAGACACAACACTAAGCTGAAATTAATCAAAAATTAAAGCAGATGCTTCCAATCTCCTCACACAGGAGGGTGGGGGAAGTACATGAGCCGGTGGCTCACACAGGCTTGTCTATGTAATGCTAGTGCAGGGGTAGGCAACCTTTCAAGGGGGGGGGGGGGTATTTGAACATTTGGCAATTGAGAAACTGTCCTGGACACGACCACAAAATGGCTGCCATGGGAGGCATGGCTAGTCACAAACGACAAGTAAACCTGCCTAAAAGACAGAGTACAAGGCAGAGGAGGAATCTGATCCCAAACATAATAAACTCCTTTGAACTCAACAGTTTTCAGCACCAACAAAAACCAACACATTTTCTCTCCCCTCCCCCGCCCTTTACCAGCAAACATAGGTTTCACAAGTATAGAATATAATGATACAGGCCACAGTCAAGCACAGAATTGGTACATTTCAATAGGACCATGTTTGCATATCTATACTTAATTGGAGCCACAATGTGCGAAATTAAAAAAAATCCGTTTGTGCAACGAGTAAAACCAAATATTTTATTTTCTTAAATCCAGTGTTTTGGGTGTACGCCTAAAAATGTACAGTGTGAATGGGAAAAACCACATGAAATAAACAGATAGAGATACACACAGAGAGATGCATGACCTGTGATTGGCTGTTAAGTCACCTTGGAGCTGTCAGGAAGCATTTTGCACTGCAGATTACTAATGAGCATGTTAGTCCCCCTGATAACAGCCAATGCACTGAGGCAAAGTCATCACAATGTCATACCAGGTTTTTCAACCACTGGTGGATTTCCACTACAAATTGTTGTACTGGATTGGTGCAACCATCATTCTGATTGTTCCCTGTTAAGTGTACACTCCATGAGAAATTTCAGCATAGGGCGTGAAATAGCCATTTTAAGGAGCAATCCTATGCATGTCTAGACAGCAAAAAGTCCTACAACTCCCCTTAATTGTTTTTAACCAACAAAATTAAGGACTGTGTCCTTAATTAAGGACTGTGTCCTTATTTAACCAACAAAATTACTATAAACCTTACCTTGGATTAACTTAGCATTGATGTCTTCATTTACTTTGGCAATATTGACTATGAAACAAGCTTGCTTAGCATATCGAAGAGTACTAAGAGTTTCCTCTACATTGCTGGCAGCCGGGCTTACTGTGGCAATCATAGCAGTTTTTGAATTTCCACCGAGGCTCTCCTTGAGCAGCCTTCATTTGGAAGAAAGGGAAAGAAAAGGAATTGGGAATAAAACTGCCAGTCTCATACTGCCTTTATGCAAATCTCTGGTGCGAGCACATTTAAAATACTATGTACAGTTCTGGTCACCACACCTAAAAAAAAGATATTATAGAGCTGGAGAAAGTGCAGAAAAGGGCAACTAAAATGATTAAGGGGCTGGAGCATCTCCCCTATGAAGGAAGGTTACAACAGCTGGGATTGTTTAGTTTGGAAAAAAGGAGGCTAAGGAGACCTGATACAGGTGTACAAAAGTATGCATGGTGTGGAGAATATGGATAGGGGGACATTTTTCTCCCTCTCTCAAAATACTAGAAGCCGGGGTCTTCCCATGAAGCTGATGGTGGGAGATTCAGGACAAATAAAAGGAAGTACAAAATCCACAATTCTTCAGGGGGAGAGACGCTGAGCCATCAAGGGTGAGCTATTCCATCTGCTCCCCTAACCCCTCCCCCCATGCCTGGAGACTTTAAAAAGCCTTGGGAGGCGCTGCTTCGGGGGAGAGATGTTATTCCAACAAAGTTGGTTTTTAACTTGTATTTAGTATATTTTTGAGTATTACTGTGATATTGATGTTTAGTATATTGTTAAATATTGTTGTAGTATATTGTTGAATATTTTTTGTGGTATTTCTGTTGTGAACTTGCATTTTGAAAACCGCCCAGAGAGCTTCAGCTATGGGGCGATATATAAATGTAATCCATGAAATGAATGAATGAAATGAATGGTGACGGCCACCAATTTGGATGGCTTTAAAAGGAGGTTGGATAAATTCTTGGAGGAGAAGGCTATCAATGGCTACTAGCCCTGATGGTTATGTGGTACCTCCAGTATCCCAGGCAGTAATTACAAAAATTAAAAGACTGAACATTAAAAGTCAATACACAAAATTTAAAACCACAAAACATAAAAACAGCGAACATTTAAAACTTTAAGCCAGGCCAAAAATTCAGTTAAAAACCTCAACTTGACTAAAATCAGCCCCTAGAGGGGATAGAATTCCATTATTTAATATCACAGGTTGTGATCCTGCATTATCTGCCTGCCTTGGTAATAATTCAATACAGCCACGAAAGAACCACTACAAAAACCACCCCTCTTTTCTCTTATAGTCTGTACATACCATGTAAGGAGAGATTCCCGGTATGGAATGAACACCTTCTTCCTGCTCTGATTTTGCTCAGACAGTGCAGAAATAACTTTCCCCAAAGTTAACAGGGATTTGTTTATACTCACACCTTCCTATATAGAGGAAAGAAACAGCCATATCATCAACATATTACAACCAAGGTTTTCTGTGGCAAACATAACCAGAGATGGGTCAAACCAGACATTACCTCTTCCCCATGGTTGCAGTCCCTGGGAACATGTATCCCAGGGACATTTTGAGCTGTTCGGTGCAGAAAGATCTTCAAATGTCTGAGCTGATTCTTATTTTTCCCCTAAATTTAATCTAGGAATGGGACAAAGAAGCGCCACAAAGCTGTGATTGTAACAAGGGACACACCAGCCTTTTTGCCAGTGCAGAGAATACATACCTGCTTGTGGCTTTATAGCAGATTTTAAATCAAAATTATAGCTCAGTGGTACAACACATGCTTTGCAAGCTGAAAGTCCCAAGTTCAGTCCCTGGTACCTCAAGTAGCAGGGCTGAGAAAGACCCCATGAGACCTACAGAGCCATCTGGAAAGTCACATTAGACAATACTGAGCTAGACAGACCAGTGGTCTGGCCTCTATAAGGCAGCTACTTATTTTGCAGGTTAGGTGTTGCAGCATCATAAATTACACTATATTAATGTTTGCTTGGCACAGGACCAACAGGGAATGTCATTCCACTGGAGAACTGCTCGGTGCCTAGCATAGTACATATACACATTTTACCTTCAGTCTTTCTCCACTGGTTTGAGCTGTAGAGCAGCGTTCACTGCCTGCTAGGTCTATCAGATTAACCCGACTGATAATTCTATGTTCACATTCTTCCTTTTCCACAGTATCTGTCTAAAAGAAAGAAATGACTACAATTAAACATCTCTGTCCAAGTTGTAGTCTGTGAATTCAGCTGAAAATAATTCTAGAGATTGTATCATATGCAACATTAAAAATTTGAGAATTTCTTCTTTAACATGCCATTATATTTCTGTAACATTTAAAACTTCATAAAACAAGATAGCAGTAGCATCAATAGGAAGCAAATGGTAATTTCACATTAGAAAAAAAAGAAAAATATCTTACTAGAAGTATACTGGGCAGTCACCTTCCTTGAAATTATTTAATTAATTAATTAATTAGTTAAAACATTTGTATCCCGCCCTATTATCACTGGGATCTCAGGGCAGCATACATTTAATAAACAGATTGTTCTTAGCGGCTGATACCAATGAGAAAAATATCCCTTATTTTAAAAGTCTGCAATAGGTGCATGAACATCTACACCAGTCAGTAGCATTTTTGGCTCGCACTACACTTCAATTTCACATTATTCCCCAGAGTATCCACATCAGACGGCATTAATTACAAGGGTAGAAACCAAAACAACAACCAAGTAAAATCGGCATATAGATGCCAATCGAGGAACCAAAGAGGAACAAAGTTGCTGGAATACAAATATCTGGCTGTGTAAAGATGCAGACTGGAAGTAGTGTTAACAAAGAAATTGTAGTCCTCTCGCCACTTAAATGTCATTGTTTTTAACACAAGGAAGAAGAGGGAAAGAGTTACTTTGTTGAATCCTTCAACGTTTATAAAACTTGTATTAGGAAACTTTAATAACAAGTATACTTTTTTTTAAAAAAAGAACATAGTACCTTTGTTTGTGTCATCACCAGGGTGAAAACAGAATGCGATCGAGAACTCTTATCATTCATGCCTGTAGCAGCCGTAGCTCTGTGCTTATTTCCTAACTGGAGCCAACCCTGATAAAAGAGAGAGGATGTGAAATTTTGACAAAACATGTTGAACATCATGAGGTCTTTTAACATTTTTTTTTTTTAAAAGCATACACTGGAACAACGCAGGCTAACAAAGAACACATCACCACGATTTCTCTAGATTTTCAACCTTCTATAAGGTTAAAAAGAGGCTAATAAGATTTGAATGGAGAGGAATACTCAAATATTTTTTTAAAAAAACATATTTGAAAATCATTGGTAGGACTCGTTGCTCATTCTTGGCCACTAAATGTGCAGTAGAACCCTGCTGGCTCCACACATGTGGAGCCATCTCCTAGAACAGGAATTCAGAACCTCTTTCCGCCCAAGAGACAAATTCCATTTCAGAGAAGCTCCTGGGGGCCGCATTCCAGTGGTGGGTGGGGCCAAAAGCAAAAGGAGGCAGGGCCCAAATGCTAAAACTTCTTGCATATTTTAGCTTAAAGTCCTTACTCCCAGGAACCAAGTTTTGGGAGAGGCATCTCAACCTTTAAGAATGGGGGGAAAACCACACAAAAACCGGGAAACCACGATGAATGGTTGGAGAAGGGGGTGTGGCCACTTGGGGAAATCCAGAGGGCCAGATTTGGCCCCCAAGCCTGAGATTCTGCACCCTTGCCCTAGAAGCTAGCACTGCTCTTGTCCACTCTGCTAGGTTGCCACTTTACAGTCAGATACATAACTGGACTGTCCACTGTGAAGGGAACTCTTCTTCTCCCCTCCCAGCAACCCATCTATCACCAAGGTCCTGAATATGGTTCTGTTCCTGCTTTTTCCAGTACTATCTACATGCCAGGTTTCTGGGGAATGACCATCAGCTCTTAGAAGAGATGTGGAAGTTCTCCACAGGTTGCCCACCTTGGAGCATGCAGGGCTCTCATCTTGAAGCAGCTGCCAATTTTGTGACACACCTGGCAGCAAGCTAGTGGGGAAGCGAAAGCCTTTATTAGCTTGATGGGACAGCTCTACTCAGTTCTCAGTGGGTGGGCAGAATTAACCCTAAAAGCTTGCCCAAATGAGGTCCCACAATTCCCTCTGAACTGCAACCCCAAAGCTGGCTTGGTGGTATTGATATTGTTGGAGAATTAGTTGGTGGTTTTCTATTTTATTTGTGTTTTGACTTG
Organism: Anniella stebbinsi; assembly: GCA_029215795.1. NCBI lineage: Eukaryota > Metazoa > Chordata > Lepidosauria > Squamata > Anniellidae > Anniella > Anniella stebbinsi. The sequence goes on along the minus strand of JARDYH010000004.1, from coordinate 109,597,191 downwards.
TTCTTTTTATTAAAGCAGTCAGAGATACGCTTACAAAACAAAATAAATAGCATAAATAAAATTAACCCAAACACACAACTGTTCAAAGTTAGATACCATAAAGTAGCCGCCCCAGAAACAAACTCTCAACAGCAGATAGTTAGTTGCTTCCTTGTTCTCATTAGAATCAAAAAGAATTTGACAACAACTAATGTTACTGATGGGATTTCATGTGACAGCAAATATTTTACATTCAATTGGGCTGATCTACCTGATAAAATGGCCAATAAAGGGTGCGTGGGTGTGGGTGTGTATCACAGAGAGAGAGAGAGAGAGAGAGAGAGAGAGAGAGAGAGAGACTTCTGAAATTTAAAATAGGCACCCCCTGAAATAATAAAAGTTAACACATAAATAAAAACAAAGCCTTTGATAATGTCCCACTGGGGGTCAGAGAGAAGTAATAAAATCAGAAATACTAATCCTGCAAGTAACTTTATATCAATGCCGGATCCTGTGGAATTTTAGAATGTTTTAAGGATGTTTTTATGATGTTTGAATGCAGTTTTAATAATGTGTGCCATGTTTTTAATCAATTTTATGTATTGTATCATATTTTATATTTACTGTTGTTCCCCGCCTCGATCCAAACAGAGAGGCGGGTAAGAAATAAATTTATTATTATTATTACTACACAGAACTAATTGCCAGTTCATAGAAGCAGGCAAGATGTCAGAACCACCACCCTCTACATTATTCTATAAAATCCTTTTTATAATGACTGAAAATAGGGAATAATATTTGAGCATGTGCCTTTGAAAGACCCATAATTTACACCTCAACAACAAAATCTTGGGAGAAGATATGGGACTTGCGTATATTGAAAACTATATCAGTAAGGATAAAGGAGAATTATTATAAGTTAGTTTGGAGGTGGTACTTAACACCAGTAAGATTAAACCAGATTGATAAAAAATATTCAAAGTTATGTTGGAGAGGTTCCCAGGAAACTGGCACCTATATTCATAAGTGGTGGACTTGTGAATATGTACAAAAATTCTGGCAAAGTATATTTAAGGAGATAAATGAAATAACTGGTTTAAATCTAGAGGAATGCCCCAGTGTAGCATTATTATCAATTTATAATAAAGGTCAGGGGACGCAAAATGTGAAAGATTTAATTACAAATTTAATGACAGCAGCTAGATTCATGATAGCTAGGAAATGGAAAATACAAGGTAATTACCAAATGACAGAATGGTATAAAGAAGTATGGGATATCACAATTAATGATAAGTTAACTAATAGTATTAAGGTTAAAAGGGGTTTATTGAAAATAAGTGATTTTGAAGATGTTTGGGGAATATTTGTAGAGTTTGTGTTAAAAAAAGGGAAAGGGTGTACACCTTTACAGGACTCTTTACAGTTTTGGAAGGACGTATAATTAAGTATTGGATGGACCCATTGGGGGGGTGCACTTATTAGTTAAGTTGTATTTTATTGTTTGTATGTATGTAAAATTAATAAAAACTAATTAACAAAAAAAAATCTTACCTGAATATCCGCGTAAGAACTAACAACATTCCTAGAAGGAAAAAAATAATACTGTCATCTATTTGGGGTGAGTGGGGAGTAAACATATAAACATAGGCTAATTCCTACAAAATGTTTAGCTTAAATTGAAACACCAAGTAACTTCTATGAAGTCAACAAATAACTCAGTGAAGATGGATTCTCCACAGAATTGTGGCTCTATCGTGTCCCAAGCATATAACACCTACAAGAATGAAAACCCATACTTGCTCATAGGTTTATGGGAATCTATATTTTATTGTGGTTGTGAGGATGAGGCCTCCGATATCATCATTCTCACAAAATGTAAAAAATAAGCAGCATCTGGGGAAACTGTGTGTTTAGTTGGGATTAATACAGGCAAAGAAGGACAGTCAGCATGTAGTAGAGAAGTTAAGGAGAGCAGAGATAGGGAGGCTGAAGGAAAGCGGAAAAGCAGGCAATGAATTGAGAAACAAGAACCTACGAGAACAGTAGGTGGAGGAATCAGATGTTTCTAGGGGGGAACACAGTGTGCAGCAGGACAGAATGTCATTGAGAGAGGATCTGTGAGAAAGAACTGATAGGACCAACAGGAAGGTTGGGTGAGGGCTGATTTTCACAACTAATTTCAAATAGCCAACGAATTCCTTGAATGGCTTCTATTTTCTAACTAATAAGACACGCTGCGTGTCAATACATAGTTATCTGTGGAAAAATTCAAAATGTGAAGACTTACACTGTCAAGTCTTCCACATAAGGTCCAAATACCGGATGTTCTCTTACACGAAGCTGTGAATCAGAAAAGACAATACTGATTAGAAATCAGAATCTGTCACAAAACAACACGATTCACATTTATGCTACAATTTATGTGTTAAAAATCATGGAGAAAGCTCTTCGCTGCAAGAATCACACAATGCAAAGCAGCACGCAGACAAAGCTTTAATAGGTAAACCTTTGAAAAGTAACAAAAACAGGATTTTCGAACAAAATAGAGGAGAGTAAAGCTAACCCTGAAGTTCAAGGAGGTGTCCTTTAAATGGTCTCCTGGCCATGTGGAAGATGCTTACCCATGAGCAAATCCCACACAAGTGGAAAACCCCACATGAGACATGGGTACTTTGTGCAGCAAAACGCTACCAAGGTCCAAGCAGCCCCTGACAATACAGAAGCTGGCCATTCCAAGGTGTATCACTCAGCATATCCTTGCTGAAGCTCAAACACAATCCTCTGAATAGATATGCAGTTGTTTCTGTGCTTGTAACAGCTGAAACAATCTAATTCCTTAAGGTGATGAGAGCAGTCCATATCCAACGTTATTATTCTGCAAACCAGGGGTGTTCAACTTCAGCCCCGCAGGCCAAATCCAGCCTTTTGGGATTCCCCAGAAGACTACGCCCCCTTCCCCTGGCTCCACCCTCTTTCCCCCAACTACCAATCGTTGAGTGATTTCCCAGCTGTTGCAGGTGTTTCTCCCCATTCTAAAAGTTGACATGCCTCTCCTGAAGCTTAATCACTGGCAGTAAGAGTTCTAAACTAAAATATGCTGGTATTTCTGGTCATTTTGGCCCTGCCCTCTTTTGCCTTCCAACCAACCCACCACTGGAATGTGGCCCCTGAGTGCTTTCCAAAATTGAATTCAGGCCTGCTATGCACTGGCACTATCTCAAAGAGGCAAAACCCAATAAACAACTTACAGGTTGCTTCTTCTGTCCATTTTCGGCTTTGAGGATAAGCAAATCATGAATTTTTTCATTGTAGACTTCAAAATAGCTCATTTCAAGATGATAAGTAATCTAATAGAAAACAGAACAGTTTGGATGGATGTTTACACTCTTTGGAAAATCAAAGCTTGCAAGTTGGCTGCCTACCTAGCAGCTTGAGAGCTGTTTTTCTTGGTTGTAGCCCCACCAAGGAAAAGAGAGGGCTTGAGAGGCTGGATGAATATGAAGCAGCCACATCAACGGGGCAAATGGCACGGGAATCTCTCACCTAGTTGAGTCACTCTGAACAGAACGCCAAAAAACTAATTCTCTTCTCAGCCCCACCCCCTCAAGAAAAGCAATGGATACATTCAAGCAATGTCAGCATCTAACAGCCAGTTCACACAAGCAATTTCACCTCCCCAAAGTGCAACTACCATAACAGCTACATGAAAATCAACTATGGGGAAGTGATGGGTCACACTAACAGTACCTCCACAGAACGGAGGTTCAGCCATAAACTTTACCAAGCTGGAGGGGGTCCCATGTGTTTGAAGGCAAGTGTGGGGGCTGCCATCATTTGCGGAGCAGACCTCAAGCAGTAAATAGATCATTAGAAGATTAATAGCAAGGGCTGAGGAAAATATCCTACAGACTAAAATCTGGGCGAAGTACAAAGTGTTGGTCATCACCTTTAAAGCCCTACACGGTTTGGGTCCAGGTTTCCTGTGGGATTGCCTTACTCCCATACAATCCACCTCGCACACTCAGGTCCTCTGGGAAGTATTTGCTACAGTCTGCCAAAATCAGGCTGACAACTGTTACCCAGAGGACCTTCTCTTCTGCCGCTCCCAGACTGTGGAATGGCCTGCCGGAGGAGATTCATCAACTTGATAGTCTCTTTGACTTTAAGAAAGCCATAAAGACCGATCTCTTCCGGCAGGCCTACCCAGATGAATTTTAAGTGTTTTATTTGTATTTTATTAGTATTTTAATAATGTATTAGTTTTATGTGCTTTTAATCAGTTTTATGTATTTTATATTTGATGTTGTTCCCCGCCTCAATCCGGAGGGAGAGGTGGGTTAGAATTATTTATTATTATTATTATTATTATTATTAAAGCTCAAATAAAGCACCTTCTCCAAAAGTAAGAGCTGCAAATTCTTGGGGGGGGGGGGGGACTGAACATTTTTGCTTATTGATCCCTTCACCATAATAGCTAAACTGGTGTGTTCCTCAGGACCGTTCGTCCTAAGGAACTCATTTTAAATGTACTACATCTGTCTAGGCTGAGCAGTGACGAAGGATTATTGCACCAGAATCCTGAGGTTGAGATATGGCTATCCCGGGTTCCTTTCTCAATGCCAGCACTATTTCTAAGTGCCCCAGAACTTAGGGATATTTTTGCCAAGTTTTTACACACAGCAAGTTACTCTGCAATACTAGCCTTGCAAAGAGAAACAGCTGCTTTATGATACCTAGAATACAAGCTCCAACTTAACTATTCATATAGAATGTCACAAAATATCACAATTTATCCTAGGTGCAGCATCACAGAGGTATGAAAATAAGCACTGGCCTGAACAAACAGCATAGGGTTCTTGATCACATACACTTTATGGTACTGCATAAAATCAACTAGCTAGTTCAAATGTTGAAAATCCATAGCTTAAGATAAGATATTATCCTGGATCATAGAAGAGTATATGAACACCACTTGTAAGAAGTAATGGGACCTGAGCATATGCATATACAAATGTACATGCAATTTACCCAGTTTTTACTTTCCTTCTATTCCATATTGAAAGGGAATACATTTACATGGCATGTAAATGCACCCAAATCACATATGACTTTTTATGCACAGTGGTGTGTTTATGATGGCCCACTTCTCACCATATGCAGGCTATTTCTGAGCAAAAGACTGCGCTCCTGTAAAAAAGGTTGGGGACAAATCCCACTCCCTTTTGAATGATAAAAACTAATAATGAACCACAAAAACTTTCTTCCTCCCAGAGGCAAAAGGGGAATTACGTCCAGCACAGATAAGACCATAAAACAACGATACCTGTTGTGTTTCTGGTTTTGCTATTTGAATAAAAAGATCTTCACAGAATCTTGGTATTATTCCTCGTTCATCATCATCAAATCCCATCATGCTGTAATGGCAAATATTATATTTATAAGCTCAGTTCTTAACTCTGCGGAAGGAGACTTTTGCATTTCTCTAAACTTGCATCAACATGTAATATCAAGGACAATTTTTAACTGATTCAGCAGAATTGTTCTGTAGAATACTGTAAAGTCTAATGGGATTTTTAAAAACTGATTAGCCAAATTCATTGACCAGCCAGGAAAATGTAGCCCCTGTTCTCCACTAATAACAATAGCAGCTTCTTATAGATTTCTTCTAAAACACATCCAAGAAGAAGCACAATGTCCTAGTTTGCATGACTGGGTTCGGACGACATGATAAGCAACTGTTGATTAATTAGGCAATCGTCCATTGCATCGTTTATCTTATTGCCTGGTGGGAAACGGACAACTGACGGTGCGCTATTTTCTTGAAATAAGCAACGGAGAAAAACAATGGGCTGCTCCGTTGTCATTGCTCTGTGCATCATCTGGCGGGCTCCGTTGTCTAATTTGACGCATCAAGTGCGCTATTTCCACAGCGCATAGAGTCCTCCGGCAGGAACGGCGAAAGCGCCCCAGCTGCTCTGCTGCAGCATGCACAACTTGCAATGGCTGCTGGGGATAGGATCGGAAGGACTGATGTAGGAGGGAGGGTGGAGCAAAAGACAGATGGAATGTCACTCAACCGCCACATTGACTATTAACGTATTTGAGGGGGGTGTCACCCGCTCGACGGGGCAACATGTCATCTGGGGAGTACCTGCCAAATAACACACTGAAGTGCCTATTCCCCACTCTGTTGCCTAAAGTGTCATCCAAACGCAGCCCCTGAGTAGTCATGAACGACCAGGAGCAAACTGGCTCCTGCCTGCCCTCCTGCTACCATTGAGTTAAACAATCCAGAGATACTCCATCCCTGTGTTATTTAGCATGATGTTCAAACCCAGAATTGGAGGTTGTTGGAGTTAGAATAACCCACACTTGATGGCTTGATCGTGGGTTACAAGTCTGGGTTGATCCTCCCCCAATTCTGGGTTCAGACATCACAAACAAACTGGAGTCGGGAAACTGGGAGTAAAACATATCATATGGCACCCAGAACAACATGGAATGTCTTACAACTGCCATGCCAGCTAGATCAAAATTATTTCCATATTGCCAATGGAGGGCTGAGACAAAAAGTCATTTGTCTGAGGCCACATGATTAGTTCATGGCATTGGTGAGGCTTGAACCAGGGAATTCCTAGTCCAGAGCTTAGTCTCTTAGTCACCATGTTACTCTAGCTCACTAGTCAACAGAAATATCACAATCTACAGGACTGTATTCATAACAACTTCATTCAGTTAATAGAATTTTCTCTAGAGAAATTTGAACAGAATTTTCTCCATATTGTTAGTTTAGCTTCATTTACTTTAGAAAAATGGCAACAAAAAAACAAACATGGATCATCTCCAATCCAACTTACGTATATGACTTTCCAGAACCAGTCTGTCCATATGCAAAAAGGCAGGTATTGTATCCTTCAAAAGCCCTTTCTAGGAGAGGCACTGCCAAGGACTGATATACCATCTCCTGGCTTGCAAAGTTATCACACTTATCGAAAGACCAGAATGAAAAGTCAAAAGTGAAACTGTAGGTTTGTTTTGTATCTGGATGATGCACAACAGTCTCCTGCCCAGCCATAGAAACCACCTGGAACGTTTCTTCATTTTTGTCTCTGAATAAAGCCACAAAAAATTTTTATTTACACGTTGGGGGTGTGGAGGAGAGATGTAATACCAAACATATTAAATTAGAACAATCATAATTTGAATTACATGGTAATTGTACACAGTGAAAAACATAGTCTCGCAAAAAGCAATAAGCATTCCCCAACACTGTTTTCCCCCCTCTCTGCTAAATTCCTCCTAAAATAGATCACATCAGTGAGAAATATACATAGAACTGTTTAAAATAGACCTTGTTCAGGCTCTGACACTAACAGAAGTTTAAATAAAATAAAATTGAAATCAGTAGGACTTGCTACTTTCACTAGTATTATAGTCATATAGCCAAAAATTACACTGCTTATACTTTTGTCAAAATGTCATATTTTCAAACATCATAGGAAAGATTAACTAGCAGTATGAATAAAGGCTCGACTAACTAGCCTTTTACATGGTTGTCTCCAGTCCTAATTGTAAGGCAGAAAGAAGTAAAGAGAAGTATTAAATTAGCAAAGCTGAAGATTAATTGGAAGTGGTAAACTAGGTACAGAGACAACATGAGCCAAACTGGGTTGTGTTACCTTGAAAGGCAAGTTAAGCTACTCGGCATCTCATATAAGAATAAGTAGTGTAAAGCTTATTACTTGAGATCTGCCAGACCGATTTTGCTCATTTTTGTTTTAAACTAAATTTTGAGCAGTGTAGATGTGCAGAAAATTTGTGAACGTTCAAAAAAGCTCAAGCTTTAATAGCAATTAATATCCTCAATGCCAAACAGGCAGGGCAACCCTTCCACCTGCAGGATAATGGACAGCCTTGCTCGGGCAATCAGTGTGGCGTAAAGGCAGGCCCTGGAGGCAGCCATCAGCAGGGAGGGGGAAGGGGATGGAGGAAGCCAACCAGGGCACACAAGGGAGGGGGCACAGCTGCGTTGCCGGCAAATTTTGGGGGAGGGATTTATTATGCATAAACCACATTTGCATTATTCATGAGCCTCTCTGTGGTGAGGAGGCTGAGGAGCAAAAAAACAGTAAAGAAGCAGAATTACTAGCAGCCATGGTGACATGGCTTTACGCTAGTCTTGGTAGAAGGCCATAACTATTATCATCTCTGACCTAAAGCCTGAAAAATAATGATTACCATACCTGATGCTAAAGGGGCGTATTCTCACAGCCACAGTCACTTTACTATTCTCCATTTTGAAAGGCTCATCTTTTGGGCACATGTTCAGCGTTAGAGTATCTTCTTTCAGTGAAGCAGTTGGCTGAATATATGTGGTATTTTCTTGCAGCCTTTCACTTTTACTACTCAGAGTGAATACATTTGAACTACAGGTATTCTTTTGTAATACTGTTTGAAGACATTGTGTGTTATTCTTTATAGTGGGGAAGGCAGGACTCCTGGCATACTGAACAGGTCCACATTTGGGGGTAAACTTAATTCCTTCAGCTGCACCTTTCCTTGGCGTCTTCCGCCCTTCCAAATTTTCATTTTTAAGAAACCTTTTTAGTGTGGTTTCGCTTTCATTTTCCTTACTGAAATCATGTTTTTCAATTACTTTTACTGCAGATGTTCTGTCGTCTAGTTTAGCTGCCGTTAAGAACGACGATCTAGGAACCTCATTTTGACTCTGTGAATCAGCAACAACTGTCCTGTGTTTCGAAGTCGTGTAGCTATCAGTACCATTTGAACTACTAGGTTTAAAAAGCAAACTATTTTTCATATCAGGGTTAACCTTTCCATCCTTGTAGCCTTTAAGTGACTGAAGACCACTCTTAACAAGTGGAGGGTCATTGCTGTTAGCTTTTGGAGGAAGTGAAGTTTTGTTACTCTTCTGTGGTAGCGACACTGCATTTTCTGCTCTAGCTTCATAAATGTTGTTTGCTTCATGCTTCTCAGTCGATCCGATTCTCGTACGGCGTTGCAGCATCAATCTTATTTCTGTTTGTGTGTTTTCACTGTCGCGTGTTGTATTCTTATTGGATTGTTCTTCATTTGTCACAGTTTTTCTCTGGAGGGTCAACTTGCCTTCAGTTGTAATTGCAGGCGAGGCATCAGCCAGTTTGGTACAGGCGGAAAGAACATAGGTCCTGTTTATATCTTTAGTTTTACTCAGGGACTGTGACAATGGATTGCTTTTCTCCTTCGCTGATATGTGCGGTGTAAATTGTTGTCCAAACCTGTTTCTAGCACAGATAGTATCTGGGAGATGCTTTTGTGAAGAATCACCAAGCACGCTAAAATGGCTTCTCTTGGGAACTGTATAGATAGGCATTGAGGCCTAAAGCAAGCTGCAAGAGCAGTGGTGAAACTATCTCATACAAGCGCTTCCTGAAAGATACACTTGACGTCTAATCTTATTTTCTCTTTAACACAAGCAGAAGGTGTCACCATGAGACCTGTAGTTGTTTTAACAAAAAGGGAGTTATTCTCAAATGTTATACTCAGTATTCCTCAGCTGTGCAATATTTCCATATCTATGCTAACAATAAAGCCTTCCTGACAGCGTTGATAAAACATTTAATTTCTTTAAATAAATTTAAACCTTGAAAATCCCATTTTAAGACTGATTTTTTTAAAAATTCAATGCAAATGTACTATACTTGACACCTTTTAGAACTCAGAGAAGGCTGTATTCCTATGCTTACTGAGTTCCAAATAGACACGTATAGGATCGCATTGTAAATGACACTGTCAAACACACTGAATCACAGCAGGCTTTTCTAAAAACATTTTTTAAAACGTAGAAAAATATTTTAGTTTTGGAGTAAATCATTGTGATATAATAGATCATGCATTTGTATTCATTATGTCAGCAAATTGTGCATATTTATGACTATAAAACTAACAGAATGGCCATTCACTTTCCATGTCATAGAGAACTGTTTTGCCCAGTCATTATTAGAGTGTCTAGATGCAAAAGAGAATAGGGCTCCTGCACCTTCAACAGTTATGTAGAATAGTGAGTTTCAGCAAGAGTTAACCAGTCCTCTTTTGCATCTGGTGACCCTGGGCATTATCAATCTTTGTTCTGAGAAGTTCTGAGTACTTGGCCTACAATCCAACGTACCTAATTCTTGATCCTCAACATCATTAGTGATCATTCTCATTATCTCTGTGTGCATATAGAAAGCCAAACAGTCCAGCATTCTATTTTTAACAAGCCAGATAGTCCTCAGCACTGACAACCAGGAAGGAGGGAAATTATGAAGCAATGGCCCATCCCCTATTATTTATTTGCAACATCTGTTATTCAGGGGTACATTCAAGCTGGCTAATATGGTTTAGGGTGCAATCCAATGCATGTTTGGACAAGAAAAAAGTCCTACAACTCCCAGCATTCCCCAGCCAGCATAGTTGACTGGGGAATGCTGGGAATTGTAGGACTTTTTTTCTACCTAAACATGCATAAGATTGCATCCTAAATTATATATGTTGTCAAACAACAACACAATACATGGAGATATAAGGGAGAGCAGAGTATCTATGCGTTTGTTGGAAGTAAATATTTCACCTTAAGATAAATATTAATAGTATGCCTTGGGAAGAAACAGGGTTAGTTTCTTCCCATATGGGACAGGAAGCAGATAAAAAACGGTGCTCGCTTTTAGCCCCAGCAAGAACAACTCCCTCTCCCGCCCCACACTGTCAGAGGAAGAATAGCAGGATTCCCTGCAGCCAAAGCAGAAGAAATTCTCCTGATGAGGAACTAGATCAGCCCTCCCCAACTTGGTGCCCTCTAGATGTTTTGGACTACAATTCCCAGCATCCGCCCTCCAGTGCTAAAGACCGACGCCTTCTCCTCGGCCAAGGCGAGGCTTAAACTGCTCCACAAGTCCCAGGAGAGCCCATTTCAAAAGTGACCAGTTAGGAAAATCCCGAGAGAGAAAGCGAGTGAGTGGCGGTCTAATCCCTCGGGGAGAGATACCTGCTCGGAAGGGACCGCGTCGCGACTCACCTGTCTCCCGACAATCAACCAACAGACCATCACTTCAGTGACACCTCCAACTCTCCTTTCGAATGCGGCGGCGCCGTCTGCCATTGGCTGAGACGGCTGATGACATCACACGCAGTCCCGAGACGGAGGGAGCGAAGCGGAAGAGTAACCGCAGTATAGTGGGAGCGAGACCTCCGGTTCCCAAGTGACTCCCGTCCATATGAGGGGTTATCAATGCAAACAAGTACGGCAGGGCACCATAGACGCATGGCTGTAGAGCGAAGTCTCCCCATTCTGCGTACGGTAATGGCCGCATGGGTGAGGGCTGTGTGTGACGCCCGAGAGACTTTCCTCCCCAGTCTTAATGGGAGTCACCCTAAACGGAGAGTAGACACGCACGGGCGGGAGATGCGGGTAGAGACGGGCTCGAGGGCTTGGCGACTCTCGACTCCTTACAAATAAAATTTCGATTCCTGCTTTCCTCCGTTAATAGAAATTATAGCTGTTGTCAGGTCACTTTTTCATGCAACAGAAAAAACGTTCCCTTTCTTTGTGAATGTGTGTATTTCACACACACACACACACACACACCAAACATCGTTTTTAAAAAAACATAAATGTTCCTCCTAGATTTTTGGACGTATTGCCCATACCAATAGCTGTGGAAACCTAAATATGACTTGTTTCTTTCTTCCACCTCTCCTTTCAGTTCACATAGAATTGTTTTGCAGTGCTATATGGCATCACATGAATTTACATTTATTGTATTTCTAATCCACCCAACAACAAATATTTTAGGGGCTACTAACCAAGCCTTCCTTCCAGTAGAAGAATAGACCGCAAGTTCCAGTTCCCGTTTGCTACTGATTTCGACCCCAGACCTATTTAATGATATTGCAACAATAATTGTATTCGCCTAGGGCATATTTAATCTGTTAACCAAAATCAAGTTACATCTGAAATCATACCTTATTCAACTTAATAACACTTTTTAAAAAAAATTAACCTGTGGTTTGTTGTAGATCTTTTGTCAGTTTTGCCTTTTCATATTAAGACTTGTTCAACAAATATGTGTTGTAAAAATAGGACAGAATACATTTTCTGGTGTAAAACCTGAAATGTACAGAACGCATGGATTTGGACCAAATCAGAGTCCTACTTTAATTTTCCATTTGAAATTTTTAATTACAAAAGTAAAGGAAGAATGAGAGGGGGGGGGTTCTTTGTCAAAACAAGGATTATGACAGTTTAAACATTAACAGTTTTTTGTGGCATGAGTTTTCTTTGCTGACAATTCACTTAATCTTTGACTGCAAGCCATTTGAGTTTAACATTTCCATACAAGCATTTTTTAAAAAGGTTAAAGAGAGAGGGGAAATCTGTATTCTAAAGATCAGTTCTTCATATGAAACTGCTTTGCTGCTACTCTGCTGGGGGGTTTTAGTGGGGGGATGTCTTTCCCAGTGCTGGTCTCCCTTAAACGGAGACACCAGGGATTGAACCTGGGACTGGCCTGCTAAACGTGTGCTCTACATCTCAGCTATAGCTCTTCTCCACAACTTCCTAATTGCTTTCATGTACATTTTTATTATACCTCATCCTGTTTTTCTAACATACGTGGAGTACTTGCTCAACAAAGGTTCTTCAGCTGGCCAGCTATTTTGTAATCTTTGCATTTCTAATTTTAAAAAAACCAAGAACCTAAACTGTCTTACACAGAATTGTTACTTTTTCAAAATGCTTGCTTTTAAACTACGAGTCTGAGCTAGTAACCGTAACAGACGTAGGGTGCCTCTACAAGAGCGATTTAAAGCTCTTTCAAGGTGCATTAAAAATTTGACCTCTACAAGAGTGGAGCGCAAATCGGGGGTCGAGGCGCTTTTTCTGTCCGATTATGTGCATTATCGAATGTGCGTGAAATAGCGAGTTTTAATTTACCGCAGGAGTTGAAGCGCCTTATGACCATGTAAACAAGCGATTCCCCGCATTTAAACACTTTAAAGCGCGTTTCATACAACCGGTAATGCGCTTTACTGCCTCCTGTGTATAGGGATTAGGCGTAAAAGCGATTGCGGGAACATGCACATAATCAGACAACCGAGCGTCAAACCGAATTCTTGTAGAGGGGACCTTAATCAGGAGAAATTCAGCCCAATATGGTTCTTTCCTTTCCTTTTGGATTTCATAGGCAGTCCTTCCCAGTTCAAGTGGCAGCTGGAAATGTGAGAATTGCAAGTATTTGCCCAATTAACTGCAAGTCTAAACTGGGACCAGAAGAGATTATATAACCCCCCAAAAAGAGGAAGACAAATTCCCCACCTACCTCTCTTCCACTTTTTTCAGTCTAGAATCTCTGTTGGCTAATAAGGTAACCAAAGAAGTGTTCTCCCCCAGGCAGACTTGTTCAGCTGCCCATGTCTCTACACTTTTTGAATTTGTGCTAATCCTCCCAACAATAAAACCTAAACTTTAAAACCTACCTGAGTTTCATCCTTCTTATCCTCTCCTTAGCCACTCCTCCATGCCTGTAATGCTATTTTCCCTCTCTGCGTTCAAACCAGCCATCAGAGCAAACAGAGAGCCTATTTACACTACTGCTTTAAAACAGTTTTAAATTGTTTAAGACGTTTTGAGAACTGTTGGGGCCCAGGACAAGCTCCATATAGTTTTCAAAGTGTTTTATCCTGCGTGTGTAGACAGGCTCAGACTTAGAACTGGCATTTTGCACACTCACAGCATCTCTGCTTGTCAGTCACACAGCCAACCTCCCTTAGCTAAACGAAGTCTAACTGCAGAAATGGAAAGCCACATGGCTCTCTCTCCACTGCTGCTCTATACTGGGCAAGTGTGAGGCATTTTGAACTAAAAAGAAATCCCTGCCCAGTAACCCTATTTGTGGAATGTAATGCAGCATATTACTTGAGATTGATACACACACATTCCTAATCACTGCTTCTACACTTATTGCAAGGGAAGCCAGCCATTTTGAGATGTGCATATGTCATTCATTTTGCTATGCATGTATTTTGCCGTTTAACCTGAGGTACATTTTGTATCCAAGACTAAAATACAAAGCATGTAATGGCTCCTGAATACAAAGCTCACTAGACAATTTAGAGTAAGGCACTAAATCAACTTAACAAGAATGCCCTCATGCAAAAATACTGCTCTGGCTTCTTATAAAAAGGATGGGATACAAATGTGACAAATCTATTAGATATATGGAACAATCCAACCAAAGTTCAACATTTTGAAACCCCACTGATTGCTTAACTCTCCAACCGAAATCACTGGTACTTCAAAGTGTGTGACTTTGGTTAGATTTTATCCACATAATAAAGAACTGCAATTCACTTATTACAAATTACATAAAACTGTTATGTTTACAAATACAGTACAGTTTATTACTTCTGAGAAGTGCTTTTGTCATGTTTTCTAATAATGTCCATAAGATTATCATCCGTTACAAGATCATTCTGAGAACGTTTATTTCTCTGCTGTTCTTTTCTCTTTTGGTCATGTAGATATGGGGAATTTAATAATTGGGCCGGGAGAATAGTGCCAGTTGGTTTAACACGCTTTACAACATCCCAGAAAAGTCTCTTGCTGTTGTTATTAACAAAAGTAATTGCAGTTCCACTGTGACCCAGCCGACCTGCTCTTCCAACCTGAAAGTGAAAGCAAACAGTATTTAAAGTTGATTAAACTATCTATCTCATAAAACAGAGAATACCATGGTTACTTCCGTTCTTTAAAATAGAATCAGAGGGTGACAGATCAGGGTAGTATCCAATGTTAGTCCTACAAAAAGTAAACCCATTGAAATGAATGAGACATAAGTTAGTCAAGACTTACTTGTCCCATTCATTTCAATAGGTCTACCCTACATAGGACTAAGATTAGATACTACTCTCTGAATCAAAGTTTAGGTTGTGCACAATAGGAAAAAGACAGCCTCTCTACCTCTAATACAACTGTCTTCAAGAGGAGCTAGGAGGACCAGGTCTTTCTGACTGTTGAACAGCCAGACATTCCTGCTGAAGCCATCAAAGGGAGAAGATGAAGCAGCCCTTCCATTGCATCCATGACCTGCTGAACTTTGCAACTAAAAATCTAGTACCTGAATTTGCTCTTTTTTCCCTCCTCCCTCCCAACCCCCTTTCCTTTTGTGTCACGTCTTTTAGATTGTGGGCAGGGACTGCCTTATTTCTTACCTTTGTAAGATGACTTGGGAAGCTTTTTGGCTAAAGAGTGGGATAAAATGCTATAAATGAATAAATAAAGTTAACCCACATTAATTAGCAAATATATATTCCTATTATTATGTGTACTGTTTTCAGAATGTATTACACTGAAAAGCAACTAATAAGCTTATAAAAGGAGATAAGATTATAAACACAGAAATAAGAACTTTTTGAAGGTATGGACACCTAGACTGGAAAGCTCCAATTGGATCCAGTTAAAAGAAACACCAAAAAAACACAACTTGGATGGAGACAGAGTTCTGCTTAGTAGAGTTCTATTTATGCTGGAAGAAGAGGGCAGGGAGGTGACCTTTGTGAACCTGCTACAGCTCCCTGTACCTCCTGAAATGCTATGGAGGAATGGGAATCATCTGGAGGAGCATTAGAGGCAACACAGGAGACTTCAGGGGAAGGGGAAATTGGTGATCACCTCCCACCCTCTTCCTCCAGCAGCGAGCATCTGCTGGATCCTGATGTCTTCCATGAATGGAAGGGGTTCTTCTGCTCATGAAATGACCAAACTGGATCCAATCCATAACCGATATACAACATGGCTCTTTGTTCTCAAACTGATCCTTCAGAAAAAGACACACTCTGTTGTAATCTTTACCTTTCATCGATTGTGAAACCTCACCATTTGGTGACACTCAGCCAATGTTATTTAAATTTTCCTTATATCAGAAAATGTAAAATAATCTATGCACCCAGTATATATAGCCACTTTGGTGTAGCGATTAGAATGTTGGACTGGGACTTGGGAGGCCTGGGTTCTAGTTTTCCCTGAGACATGAAGCTCACTGAATCACTTTAGGCCCCTTAGCCTACCCTACCTCACAGGGCTTTTATATGGATAAAATGGAGAAGAGGAGGACCATGCATGCCATGTTAGGCTCCTTTGAGGAAAGCTGGAATATAAATGTAATGAATGAAATTGCTCAACATATTTTAATTGGCCCTCAGATACTTCAGCAATATGACCCCATACAAGAACACAAGGCCAATTCATGGATGGTCAGAAGCAGAGACGCTACTGCCAAACAACCATTCTTGGCTTTTTTCTTGGTCTGGTGGGGTTTTGATGTTTTCAAATATAATTCTCATTCCATTAAATGTACGTGGGATTTATGAAGATGAAAGGAGGGTTATTTAAATGTATGCTACTCCTATGATCTGTTTTCTTGAAACACGTTTGTGGGATCCATCCCTCTGTTTTCACCTTATCCTTCTGAATCTGCACTAACAATAATACACTGTAACATATAAAACAGACAGCTGTATTTACCTGGTGTACATATTCATCCATACTAGACGGCATGTCGAAATTCACTACCAGCTTAACATTGACAAGGTCAAGGCCACGTCCCAGGACTCCAGTGCTTACTACAACTTCGTATTTTTCTTGAAATAATCCCTAGTACAAAGAACATACAAATACTATTTCAGCTCTCTTGGAAGCATCTTATTTTTTGACAAACAGGCTATAACCCCTAAGTAATGACAAAAATGTTTTAAATCAATGTAACCATCTGTAAGGGGAGGGGGGACTGCACTCTCCCATTATGTAGCGTCATGAGGACAACAAAAGGAATAAAGTCACAGAAAAACAGTGAAGCTAGAAACCATTTTGAATACATTTCAAAGCAAACAAAAACAACAAGGGGGCAATAAGCAAAACAAAAAAAAAAGAATTTTCCTAGAACTGGAAACTATTTTTTTCCTCACATGTACATTCTGAACTTATAATCCCCAAGCCTACCCTTCCCTAGCTTCCTCTGTGTATGTTCAAATATTCTTAAAAATATCAAGAATAAACTACGTCTAAAACTAACCTTACTAAAGGGCCAGTCCACAATATCACTACACCACTTACTCCAAGGCATTATTCCCTGGTAGGCCACTGTTTCAATATCACTTCAGCCATAGAACAGGGCCTTCTTCCCCAACCTGGTACCCTCCAAATGTCTTGGACTGCAGCTCCCAGAATTATGGGAGTCACCATGCAACACATCCAGAGGACACCAAGTTGAGGAAGGTTGGAATAGGTCCTGCAGTTTCTACACAGGCAGATCAAATTACTTTACCAGGCCACAGCCAAGTTGCCAGAACTAGCAGAGCCAGCAGGTTTTCATCTTCAGGTATGGCTAGGTTTGGTGGGGATGGTGGAAAGGGGGAGAATCTGTAGTGCACCCCAGAATGCTGCGAAGCACAGGACTGTCATGGATTGGACCCTTAGCAGCAATCACAAAAGATTTCACTGTCTTTCATAAATATGTGGCACAGAACGCAATTGAGAATACTAATCTTTTAGACCATGGGGGTGTCCCAGGTGTCTACAAACCTGCAATATGGCAGTTCTTTCCGTCTGGGATTTATCAGCATGCATAGATACCGTTTGCAAGCCTGTGATTTTATGAACAGCGTCACTCAGAAGATCTGCACCCAGTTTACATTCTACAAATACCAGTACTGGAGGCTTGAAGAGTTTTTTATCCTAAACAAAAAAACAAAAAACAGAAGACCGTAACTTAAAGTCTTATGTATCGCCACAATTGCCATAGCAGTTACAACAGGACCTTTTCTCTTAAAATAATTCACATACATCCTACAGAAACAATTTTCATCACAAAAAAACAAAAAAAAGTCAAACTGGCAAATAACATGTCCCAATCTTGCAATTACAGATTTGAAATCACATCTTATCAAACTCAAGAAGTGGTTTCAAATGCAAACACAGATGTTTTTACTTAAAGTATAATATTTGTTTCCTTGAGACAGTCAACAAAAATATTTTTACATTGGAGACAGGTTCTAGGAGTAATTAATAATATCTGGAAAGACTTAGACCCAAGAACTTATTGCTGCCCTTTATAATAAAGAGCATTTTTAAAGGTAAGGAGACTTTGTTGTTCTCCCATGATTATTGCAACCAGAATTCTATACGCCAAGTATTGGAAGGTTAAGCATATTCCTAAACTTCCTAAACTTCCTAAACTAAGGGAACGGGATGTTAAATTGTGGGATTTGGAAGCACTGAGCACAGTAACCTCATCCTTCCAGATTAGTTAAGGTTTGTGTAATATTAACAATGAAGTAGAGTGGAAACATGTCAAATAACTCTTCCTGTCTAATATTTTCAAAATAAGAATAGCTTTTTCTTGGGCACAATTAAATGACACAATTAAATTCTGCAAAATGACACAATTAAATTCTGCAATTCTTTATGCCTTGAAGATGTTACTCATTTTGTTCTTGAATGCAATATCTATCATGATCACACAGTATCTTGTCCTTGCTGTATGAAGGAAAGTTTTTTGATATTAATCAATATATAACATTTAGAAAGGTCAAATTCTTTGTGTTAGCTCTCCAGTTGCATGCAAGGGCTAAAGGGACAGATGTGAAAAACATCAGGATATATATTTTTTCTCACTGAAAAACAACGAATGTTCCCTGTTAGTATTAATGTTTGGCATATAACAGCTGACTGCTACATTACAATAAAATTGACTATGACTTTTGGGATGCTAAACAAAATTCAATAGTCAATCACTTTCCATTATTGTAGAAATAAAATATGTTTTTGGCAGGGATTTAAATACTATAACTGGGATCCAAAGACCTGCTTAAGATTCTCACCCAAGTTGCTTGCCCACACAGAATATTTTCTTATTAAAAGAGGGGCATTTTATGCCATAACACAAACTGTTTAGCACTTTGTTTCAAAAGCAGTTTCCCATATAACAGAGCAGGGGTGCTATTCAAGAAAAATGATACCTAAATGCACCTTGGATCCTGATCACAGTCCCTGGTCATTATTTCTAATCATACTGACACATTAGGAACAGAGCTGAGTAATTTAAAACGGCTTTCATCATCACGGTTTCAAAAAGCACTATATATGCAGCAATATGCAAACCAATGTTACTATAATATTGAAACCATCAACATTTGGGGTAATAGCCAATATTAGTCCTGCACAGAGTAGACCCATTGAAAATAATGGGACAAGTCAATTGTGACTAACTTGTCTCACTCATTTCAATAGTTCTATTCTATGTAGGACTAACATTAGATACTGCCCTCGGTTTCGTCCTGCACACTGTTCCAAAGTGGATTACAGACACTCTGACGTAAACGGGGAGTCCCCAAGAACAGAACATGTGCAGAACAGATCAATAGCCATTTGCTAGGTTTTTTTCCCTCTCAAACTTCAAATATCCACAATTTGTGGTAGAAAAACCAAGGGTCCTCTTTCCATGGATACTAACATTTAATATTTCAAAAAGCTTTTTCTTTTTGGAAGGTTCCTCCACCCACAGAATGATCTGGCGAACATTGGAACATGGCAGGTTCTTTTCTCCAACGGTTATTTTCACAGGATTTTGCAGAAGCCGATTTGCCAACTGCTCAATCCCGAAAGGCATTGTGGCTGACACCAAAATGGTTTGATGATCTTCGGGAATATTTTCCAAAATATCCAGTACCTGCTGCTGGAAACCCATCTTTAACATGGTATCAGCCTATTGAAAAAAGAAAGAGATGCAATAGCATTAATTTTCTTTTTTTAGAAGCAGAGCTGAGAAAACATAATTGCGCATTCACTGCCAATGTGTTGTATTAAGTGGGGAAAAATGGATAAAGATTGGACTCACTCTTTCGAGGAACTAGTACAGAACTGCTAGGAAGCCTGTACAACAGAGGTGCAATGTTCAAGGTTATATGATTGTCATATATAAAGCCCTAAACAACTTGGCACCAGGATACCCAGGCAACTTTTAATATCATCAGAGGAGGCCTTGCTGGTTATTTCAAAATGAATGGAATGTCACCATGAAGAACCCCGACGGGCCTTCTCTGTAGTGGCGCCCACTCTCTGGAAAACCCTCCCTCATATAGTTCAGGAGGCAGGAAATGCGTCATCTTTGAAATGCCTCCTAAAAACACACCTTTTCACCCAGGCTTTCCCTGGACTATGACTGCTGTTGGGTTTTACATTGATTTCCCATGCTACCTTTAAACTTTCAAAAAATATATATTATGTTTTATAATCTTATGTAAACCGCCCAGAGATTAAAACAGCCTTCCCCAACCTAATTCCCTCCAGTTGAAGTTGGGACTTCAACTCCCATCTGCCCCAAAGGTCAAGAATGCTGGGAGCTGTAGTCCAAAAATCTGGAGGACACCAGATGGGGCAAGGCTGGATTAAACAGAGGATCCTTCCAAAAGAGAGAGAAGCTGTGAAGCCACCAGCACTTTCAAATTCTGCTCAATGTTTGTCTCTCCCCTGCCAACAGCTCTTGGCTAAAGCAACAGCCCAAAGTGCCAGCTGTGTGTTTGGCAGCAGCTCCTCCCACTTCGTAAGAAGCAGGGGCCCTGAAGCGGATGAGAGGCCTTTTAATCCTCAGATGCCTGTTGGCCAGTGAAAAGGAGGCCCCTCCTTCCCTCCACAGCTCAGTAACAAGTAGCATACACACATTGCCCCGTTATTAGGCTGATTCGTAAGATACCAACTAAACGACATTCTGAGCACACCATGCGCTAGTCGAAGAAAGTTGGCACATGCCTGAAATCTATTACAAAAAAAGTTTTATTAAAACTCTACATACTTTGCTTGCTAAGGCCTACCGCAGGGGTGAGCAATTGGGGGGGAGGGGGTTTGAAGGCTGCATGGCCCCCAGAGAACCCACCGGGGTAATACGTGTGTACTAGGCTGGTGGCGAATGGGGCAGCAGGGGTGGGCCCAGGACAAGGACACATGCCCTGTACATCCATCCCCCCCACCTCAAATGATCTCATCCTTGTGATCCTGATGAAGATTGCCATTTCTCCACTGCTGTTGGCAGCGAGGAGATAGCAAACTTGATGAGAACTGCTAGGAGAAGGGGCAGGTTAAAGCCTCCTCCCGCCCCAATCCCAATTCAGTTGCTGTTTCCTCACTTCCAATAAACAGTGGGGAATCTGTCATTAGGATCACTGGAGGGGAGGGACGTTAAAGTCTCTCCCCGTCCCTCTGCCCTCATGATTCCAATCAAGATTGTTGTTCCCCCCCCCCCCACCTAGTTATCTGTGCCCTGCCATTCGGCTGATGGTTGATCAGCTGAGCATCGGGGGAAGTGGGTGGGGCACCCCAGTGCCGGCGGGCTGCACAGAAAATGATCAAGGATTGGATGTGCCCTGCAGGTTACCTGTATGTGGCCTACAGTATGTGATCACCAAACAGAGAGTCATTCCAGCAATGGCTGGTACAGATTTAAGAAGTGCGCATCTAACACACTTGTTCTGACCCATAATATACACTTACTTCGTCCACTACAACAATGTTGGTATGATGGAGTTGAACAGAGCTTTGCTTTAGAATTTCTAGCAGCCTTCCAGGCGTTGCTATAATAACCTAACAGAAAAGGGGATGGGGGGGGGGGGGGGGGAGAGACAGACCAACATTAGAAAAATGAATCAATGAATTGTTTCATTATAGCTTTCAATAAACCCACTTGCCAAATGAATTTCTGAACTGTTATTGGTCTTTAAAATCACTTTAAAATGCTTCTTTTAAAGCCCGCAGGAACATAAGGGACTGTCAGACCACTGGTCCATCTACCCAGTATTGTCAACACTTACTGGCAGTGGCTCTCCAGGGTTTCAGGCAGGTGTTTATCCAGCGCTACCTGGACTGAACTCGGGACCTTCTGCATGCAAAGCATGTGCTCTGCCAAATGAGATATGGCCCTTTCCAACAGGCCAGGGGTGAGAAGGATCTTGACCTTGGCAAGGAAAAACACCCAGGGAAGAAGGTTGCACGATAGTGCCTAAATTAAGCTGCCAGAAAAAGCTGGAATACATTCTTGGAGGAGAGTCTTCACTCCTTAATTCTGACCACCTCTTTTGCTTCCATCTCCCATCACTATCCTCCTCCTGAAACTCTACAGCAGCACCAGCAGCTAAAGATCTTTTGAAACCCCTTCCAAACACCTCCTAGTCAACAAGATCCTAGGCTACTTCATTCCAACTGCAGTGGTTGTTTTTTTTAAAGGAGGTTTGATTTGTAAATTAACTCTCTGACAATGGAAGAATGCAGAGGGCCATTTCAAATCTCCCTTTTACTGACCTATGCCTTTTTCTATTCCCCAGCCCCAGTTGCAACTGGCTTCTCCGTCACTCTGCCCATTCCACACTAGAAAGAAAGAAAAAGAACCAACCCCGTTTTGTTTTGTGGAGGCTGATTCAGATAAGAAACAACAACAAACACTGGGGATTATATCCAACAAAGACCGTTCTTCCACTACAGGTGGAAAGGATTCCTCTCCCTATCCCCCTGCAGTCTCCCATATCTGTTCAGGATGACTGAGGACCCTCTAGAGCAGATCTGGTTGCAAGTGGAAGAAAAGGAAAGTCCTGTTGTAAAAGCAAAGATCTGCAAGTAGGATATTAGATGGAACCCTAGGTTGTGAAGGGGAGCTGCTGCAGGGAAGGAAGAAAAATCTGGAGTGGATTTAATTGAAAGAGAATGAAAGACCATTTCCCCTAAACTTTTTAACTCTGATTTTAAAATAGATGCTTGTTGTGCTGTGCTGGAGATCAGCACGGAAATGAGGAGCAATGTTTAACAACAACAAAAAAATCAGATTATATTCCACCCCGTACATTGAATTTCTGAAATTAGTTATTTTTCTTATACTTAAAAAAACATTGTCACAGCAAATTTCACCTTAACATTTTGTTTCAGGCGATGCAGCTGAGGTGGTAATGGCAATCCTCCAACTAAAAGAACTGTTCTCATGTTTGGTAGGCCAATCATGAGCTCTTTAGTTTGTTTCTCTATCTGTATGGCTAACTCTCTTGTTGGTGTCAGAATAAGAGCAGATGGAGATTCTTTCTAAAAAAAGGGGAAAAAAGAAAAACATTATAAATCATGAATCTGCATTCTCCATTAAAAATCTCCCACAAGTAAAACCTAAAGAGAGCAGTTAATTCACATCAGATCAGATCAACAACATCCTTTTCATCCAGACTCAAAAAGGATGACGGAGAACAGTCTCAGCGTAACATGAGGTACTGGGGAAGTTACTCCCACACCATTCAGCCTTTAAAAACAGAAATAAAGACAGTGTGGGTGAACAGTTACAGAAAATTTCATATATATATATATATATATATATATATATAACATATAATACAACGTAATCATAAAAATAATATACTAACATAATCTTAACAACCCCCCAGTGCTCCCCTAACCCATTGAGACCTTATTTTATTCTATTCTATTCTACATTCTTCCAAAATTGTAAAGAATCTTTTAAAGGTGTACAACCTTTCCCCTTTATTAATACAAAGTCTAAAAATGCCCCCCATATATTTTCAAAATCATTCTTCTTAGATAATCCCCTCTTTACTTTTATATTACATGGTAATTTATCATTAATCGCAATATCCCATACTTCTTTATACCATTCTTCTATTCTGTAATTTCCTTGTATTTTCCAATTCTTAGCTATCATTAATCTGACAGGTGTCAGGGGGTTGTTAATGAAATCCTTCATATTTTGATTCCTAAATTCTTTATCAAAAATTGAAAGTAAAGCCAAATTTGGACTTGCTTCCACATTTGCTTCCCATTATTTCACTTATTTCTTTAAAAACCCTTTTCCAAAATTTTTGTACATACTCACATGTCCACACATATGAAAGTATGTTCCAACTTCCTGACATCCCCTCCAACATTTCTTCGAAATTTTCTTATCTATCTGATGTAATCTTACTGGTGTTAAATACCACCTCCAAATTATTTTGTAATAATTCTCTTTTATCCTAACTGATAATAACTTTAGCATTCTTGATTCCCATATCCTCCCCCAGTTGTAATCACTAATTTGTTTTGTTAAATCATCTTCCCATATTGTTTTTAAGAGAATCCTTTACAGAAAATTTCTAAGGACTGGTTCATGCCTCCAGCTATAACATAGATTGACGGCATGCATGTGTGAATGAGCCATCACAGATCTAATCCTACAGACAGATATTCTGTATCATCCAGTGACACATCCTGTAAAGTCTGTTCATACATTCACTGTGAACCATCAAGTGCATGGTAGTCAAGTGTGGCACATAAAGATACGCAAACTAAGCTGTGGATATGTGAGACCATTCAATTTCTCCATTGGCATTCATGTACTGTGAACTGCATAGTAAAATACAAAATGAATTTCCTAAGTCCAAGAGCACTGCTTTCCATTATACAGACCTTGTAAAAACAGGCCAATCTTCAAAACATTTTTGCAATATATTTCTCGTAGGACTAACATCACCTACAGCCATTTTAGATTTTTTTAAAAAAAATATATCACTACAGTGTGAATAGTGCAAATGGCGTCCATTATCTTTTATTCTTTGTGATTCACACAAAGATGGAATCATCTGTGCAGTTTGCAATACTTTGACAATTCCTATCCATTTGGGGAGTGAACAGTGCTTCTACATTCTAATTGCCCAATGACTGACAAAGCCGCTCCCCTATCTCAATAAAGCAACTCAACAATGAGAGATCAGAGAGGCTATATTTATTTCAAGTTTAGGAAATCCTCTCGCATACATCCACTTCTTCTGCAGCTTTGAGAGGACAATCCTCAAAGACTATTCCCACTAGTATTTTATTCTAATTTCCAGTTTAAATGATGTCTTGATTGGCTAGCCAAGTTTCCCCTGGCCTTGCTATTCCTTTTGCCAGACAAGAAGAAGTGGAAATATAAGAATAAGCATGGTAGGAAGGGAGCCATTTGTAAGTAGGAAGGAAGACCTGCCTTCCTTGTACTATGGCCACCCTCCCCCTGTAAACATCAAAACAGACAGAGCAAGAAAAATCTCTGCTTGTCCAAAAAGTTGATACTTAGATTTTTTCCCCCTACTCCAAAACATGCACAGATGTGACACCTAAAGATAGGAGCTATTCTTCTAGCCCTGTATAGGTGCCTTTTGTTGACTGGGACAATTGATTGGGTAGTTATATTAACTATCCAATCACATTGCACTGTACTGCTTTCCTACCTTTTTGATCACTTCTTTCCAGTCAGCTGACATTATTGCAAAAGAAACAAACAATGTGATATAAGTTCTCATAGGAATACAGCTGCCTTACATGGAATCAGACTATCAGGTTGTCTAGACCAATATTGTCAACACTGACTGGTAGAATTCTCTAGAATTCTCCCTGACTCTCCAGAATTTTCAGTGTAATGACATCTGAATTCCTATGCAGAGTTTCCCCATGAGAAATCCCCTTGAAGGCCTGACTCTTACTTCTCAGTACATATGTGTAGTGGTGTGTAGCACATTTCCCATAACTTCCTGAATAAGTCAGTTTGAACTTTACCTCTCCTAAAGCTTTAATTATAACAGGAAGCAGGAAAGCTGCCGTTTTTCCTGAGCCAGTGTCAGCAGTGGCCACAATATCCCTGCCCTGCAATCCAACCGGAATCATCTGCATCTGGACAGGAGTTGGGACTTCGTAGCCTGACCTTTTTAAATTGCTGTTTAGAATTTCAGGAAACCCACAGTGTTCAAACTCTACAATCGGTCTCGCGACTCCTTCACCTTGGACAGCTATGCCTAGTTGTTGCTTTAAGTTTTCAATCTGCTCATCTTGAAGGTTCAACATAAAGGCATTCTCTTCATAACAATAGGTCCCATCAGGGAAAGCAGGCTGAGGTTCTACTTTTTCACTGCTCCCAGGTTTTGAGCTTTCTTTCTCCTCTTTGATCTGTAAAAGGTGTTTGGCTTTACACTCCAAGCTACAGACATCTTCGTCAGTCTTGTCACAGATGTACTCCCCATAACGACCACAGACCACGCATACAGGTTCCCCAGGCTGTGGCCAGCGTTGTGTTTTACTGAAGGATTTGATGGGCTCCTCAGCAAGAGAACAGTCCTCATCATTTGCATTTTCCAAAGTTGCTGCAGTAAGGGCCACAACAGAATCTGGAGGGAGCTCTGGCTCACGGTAATCTTCCTCTGGTTTAAATAAATCACACTCTGAGGTTGATGTGTCTTTTATATCTGACCTGGCGTCTTTGGACCCTGCAGCCTTTCCAAATGAGGATTCACCTGGAGAGGACTTATTTTTCTTTGCTACACAAATCCCATCATCAATAGTATTTCTCTTCACTTTAAGAGATCTTGGAACAAACATTCTTCAACAGCCTGTCATGGATAAATACAATAATTAGACTTATTTATCTTTGATAAACTAATATTTCAGAATCATTTAGGAAAGCATAGGCAGAAAGCACAAGGAACAGACCTATACCCATATTCAGAGGAATTGGCCCACTGACTTTTATTAGATATTCTGGAATACATGTGCTGTGGATAGAACCCAAATTATTGATTCTGTCACATACAGATTTTTAAATCTGGAGATTTCTGGAGAATTGTATATTTAAGATTAAAAAGTTGTTCTCTGTCAAAAACGCCCTCGTTTGATGCCACCTTTTTAATTTGGCTTTTTAAATTGTTGTTATGGTCTTCAGAATACATTGCCCCTCAAATTACAAAGCACCCTTAGCTTAGAAGCAAAGATTTTATTTTGGATTCCTTTTAGTGTAGGGAAAATAGTATTGGGGCAGCATTTCATCACATAATATCATTAATTTGATGTTATCCACTTTGAACTTTTGAAATAGGGCAGGTTCTGCTATTTTTGAATGAATAAATAAACCAACCTCTGGCGTTGCTTCCGTTATCTTCTGCACTACTGGCTGCCTTTTTCTGTGCTACTAAAATATAGAATTCCAACTGTTCAAACAAGGACAAAATTTTCAAGCCTTTCTTCGTAAGATGGTCTAGCCCCCTGATCCAGCACAAAGTAAATGGGCAACGCACACATCTCTGCTCAAAAAAGAAAGAGCATAGTTAAGCAAGAATTCTGTTTCTTGAAGATTGCCCACATTTTCAGCAAAGCAGATAGTGGGGAAAATTGTCCTTGCTTGGGTTGTTATTTTTAAAGTACAAATTACATTTATCATCTGTGTGCTAAGGGATCATAGATTAGTTGAGTTTGTACGCAATATGTGTATATGGGAGAGGGGGTTGATATGTCTGCTTTTTACTTATTTGCTGCAAGACTGTTTTCATGAGCAAGAGAAAAGAGGCAGATATGACTAAAGCCAAAGGCCACCTAGGGGGCTATCCTATGCATGTTTAAGCAGGAAAAAAAAGTCCTACAACTTCTGGAATGCCCCATCCAGCATTCCAGAAGTTGTAGGAATTGTAGGCCATTTTTCTGCCTAAACATGCACAGGACTGCGCCCTAAAACTATTTACACAGGCCAGCTGTGTTAGTTCTATACCCGCTTACCTGGGAGTAAACCCCTTTGAACTCAATGGGACTTACATTTGAATAGACCCATATAGAACAACAAAGTCTTGTGGTAGTCCAAACAGGTATATGATTGTGGCATATGTTTCCATAAACTAGAGTTCGTTTCATCAGATGCATGAAGCATTATCCGAAGTGTGTGCGCGTGTGTTGGATATTTGTACCAGCTTTCTCTAACCAGGTGCCTCCCAGATGTTTTGGACTTCCACTCCCATCAGCCCCAGCAAGCCTAGCCAATGGCCAGGAATCCTGAGAGTTGTAGTCCAAAACATCTGGAGGACCTCGATTGAGGAAGATTGATCTATACACTCTCTCTCTCACACACACACACACACACGGGTATTGTATTTATATTTATTGTTGTTCCCCGCCTCGATCCAGAGGGAGAGACGGGTTAGAAATAAATAAATAAATATTTATTATTATTATTATTATTATTATTATTATGGGGGTGGGGGGAAATAGGCCCAAACTGACATGAAATGCAAAAAAAAAAATAGTACGTAAAGCTTAAGCTAAGCAAAGCGATCATTGACAGCGTGGAATAATGGGCGATAACACACTCGCCCCCAGCTTTCTAGCGAAAGCAACAGCCTGCGTCTCTGGGCTCTACTCTGACCGACCATCCTACCGTACCGTCTTTCTTCCCAACAGCCGAGGTCTCCCACTACAGGCGGCTGAGCATACAGTCCTCCTCCCGAACCGCCGGTGTTTCCGAATTGTTGCGGCCGCTCTAGGCCCTCAGCGCGTCTCTGGTTCGTCTTTTGTTTCGTTTTTTCCCAGTCGCTCTCATAGAGAAACGGAAGAGGTATTACCCTAAAAAGAAAAAAAAAAGGTTACACGCAGCCCTCACTTCCGGCTCCTGTTCGAATCCGCGGGGCAAGAGCAGAGCTGGAAACGCACGCGCGGCAATTAATGGAAAGATGCTAATGAAGTAAGCAGGGGTTCTTCGCCATACTTGGAAGTGATCATACACACTCCGTCCAAAAAAAAAAAAAATTAAAAAAAAATCCAGAGGTAGCCGTGCAGCAAAAAAAAATTAAAACCTAGGAGACTTATGTCACCTTCAAGACTAAAGGCGCAATCCAATGCATGTTTAAACAGAAAAAAAGGCCTAATGCTCCCAGTACTCCGCAGCCAGCTATGCTAGCTGAGGAATGCTGGGAGTTGTAGGACTTTTATTCCTGTTTAAACATGCACAGGATTGCGCCCTAACCAAATTATTCTGGCATAAATTTTCGTGGGCTTTAGATGCATTTGATGATGGTGAATGTATAGCCCGCGAAAGCTTGTGCTAAAGCTTGGTCTTTAAGGTGCCACAAGACTTCCTTGCTGTTCCCTCCCCCCAAAAAGTAGTGTTTTGTTGACTGGATGAGCCTACTGCTCTTCACTGGCTTTGAAGAGAGAACTCTGGCATTTTTCAGAAGGAAAAAAAGTGCTTTGGGTGACTGCTGGGGACGGGCAAAGGGAAATTAAACCTGGCTATTCCGCGAATGAGTTCTATTGGTTTATAAACAAGGATCGTGAGGAATAAAATCCTTTGCAAGTGGGGCGCTCCAGCTTCTTGTCAATGGAAATCATACTCTGAAACATGACCGAAAATTCTGGTAGAATTTTTTTAAAAAACAACATTCAGATTAGGCAGAAAGAAGGGAAAAGGGGGGAAGAGATTGCGATGGGACAGTTAGAAGGGGCAGCAGAAGTATTCATGAAAAGGTGAGAAAATGCAAAGCAGAATATGGAATGGTTGGTTCTTTGCTAGACTAACAACCCAATCCTATGCATTTTACTCAGAATTAAGCCCCCCTGGATGAATTCGGACGACACTTTAGGCAACGGAGGGGGAAATAGCGTACTGACCGTACATTATTTTGGCAGTGCCACGGCAGCAACCGCCACACGACATGTTGCTCCTCTCACCCCCCACCCCCCCATCGCTCGCTGAAAGTCCCTGCATCCTTCTGGGCTTCTGCGTCTCCTCCCTCCCACCTCCATCAGTCCTCCGGCCGTATCCCACCATGCACCGCAAGTTCTGCTCCGGCCAGTGACCTCTGTGACCGAACGGAATAGTACACGGAGAGAGGGGGTTCCCTCCACACGACACCTTAAACAACGGAGTTCAGGATAAACAGCGTGCAAGCCCGTTGTTTTTCTCCGTTGTTTAAGTGCCCCAAATAGCGTACTGTCAGTTGTGTGTGCGCTGTGTGTTGCCCTCCACATGACACAATAAGCAACACAACTGACTATTGTTCCCCCCTTCCATTGATTATCGTGTTGTCCAAACCAGGCCCCTGTGTTCAGTGGAGCGTGTTTCCCTGTAATTCCATTGACGTCCGCCCATGCATGGAAGATTCCACTTTAACCAACTGCAGTCTGGAACCAGAAGTCTCGCTAGAAAACCATTATGAAGATCGCCCTCCAATAGAGATGTAAAATTCCTGGAAATTTTGAAGCCATAGAAAAAAACCTTTTTTTCGTTTTTTTTCAGAAAAAAAAGAATTTTTTGGAAAAATTGAAAAAGATGCAATATTAGCAGTTTTTACAGATTGAAAGTCACTTTGTTACTTTAGGAACATAAAATGTAATTATGTATAAGTTGGTCTGGCATAACATCACATTTTGTATATTCAAAGTACAGTGTATTCAAACAATTATTACAAACTGAATTTACTTTTTAAAATGTTTGCGTTATTTGGTAACAAATGGAGCTACAAGCTCCTGAACTGTAAGGAAAACCTGAACTGTGAAGAACCTCTTTGGTTTTGCCAGTTTATGAGGAACAGGCAAAAATGTTTTTTAAAAAAACCAGAAGAAACCATCAACATTAGTAAAAAAGAAAAGCATGTCTCTGCTAATCCTTTACAGTGTCAAGCAGATATAAAGCACTCATTCCCATAACAAGAACTGAGGGAAAAAAGGGTGGGGGGGCAGTTCAATGAATAGACATGGCATTTAATCAGACTCCTTCTCTGAGCTATAGCTATCACTATCAGTTTCAGTCTCTGCTTTTGCTTCGTTATGTTTGTCATCATCATAGTTATCATGGATTTCTGAAAACTGAAGGTTTACCCAGATTGAAACAAGCTTCTCTTCCCTTTCACATGTCAGTTTATTTCTTAATTTGTTGTGAGTTTTTCCAAACATAGACCAGATTCTTTCACATGCTGCAGAAGATGGAGGAATCTGAAGAAGGTGAGAAGCAAGAGGAGACAGAGGCTGTGTTGTGCAAACACCTTGCCACCATGTTGTAGGAGGGATATGTTTGGCAGAATCCCAGACTGCATTCCTGGACTAAATCCCTGAGGATGTTCTGTATTCTGCAAGATTTGAAAGTACCTTTCCAATATCAAGTCCTAAGTGTGATGCTTGTTTGTAATCCAGTCAAATGCAGTAGCAGTGCTATCATCACTGATATTTCCGCCTTTAAACCTTGGATCCAACAGATTGTAATAATCTGATACTGTAAATAGTTTTTAGAAATAATTTGGAGAACTAATATATGAATACCTTATCTTAAATATTTTGTTCATCATGCTAAAAGGAAACATTCCATAATCCATTTTTTCTTCATTTTTTTCAATTGTTCCAATTGGTGGGGGGGGACAAAAAAGCCTTCAGAAAAAAACGGGGGGTGGGAACTTGTTTTTTTCTGAATTTTTCCAATTTTTTTCCGGGCCTTCATATCTCTACCCTCCGATAATAATTGTAGAGAAAGGACGCTGTGGACACTCTGGGCCTCTTTGGCTCACTACTCTTTGTACAGCTCTGGTCACTCTGAGACCCCCTCTAGATGGATTCCGTTTGATGCCTGGTTAGCCGATTATGCGCCTATTCGCTGAAGCGCTTTATCGTAAATGCTTGTATGTAGGAGGTAATTGAGCACTCAACTGGTGACCTTACTGGTTGTTTCAAATGCGCTTTACAAGTAGTTAATGCGGAGAATAGCTTGTTCACATAGTCAAAATTAGGGGTGTGCACGGACCCCCCGGATCGGATCGGGACCCGGATCGGGACCTCCAATTTTGTCCCGGACCGGTTCGGACAAAATCGGAGGCCCCCCGGACCGGATCGAGTCCGATCCCGACCCAAAAATCGTAAATTTTTGGATCGGCCGCCATTTTTTTCCCCATAGACTTGCATTGCAATGCAAGTCTATGAGGAAAAAATGGCGGCGGGTGGCTGAGGGGGGGCCTAACTCCCTCCCCCCCCCCGGGGCCGTCCGCTGTGGACGGCCCCGGCAGGTAAGCCCCCTCCCCCGCGCTCCCTACCCCCCCTGGGGCCGCCCGCTTCCATCCGCTGGCGCCCGCGGGCGCCAGCGGATAGAAGCGGACGGCTCCGGGGGGGGGGTAAGCCCCCTTCCCCGCCACTGCTTACCTTCCCGGCCCGTCCGCTCCCGTCCGGCGCCGGTGGCTACTACCAGCGGGCTCCGCGGCCTACTCTCGAGTAGCGCGCCGGGTGATGACATCACCCGGCGCGCCACCCTGGAGTAGGCCGCGGAGCCTGCTGGTAGTAGTAGGCGCCGGCGCCGGGACGGGAGCCGCCGGGACGGGAAGGTAAGGGCCCCCCTCCCCCCTCCGCGCGCCCCCTCCTCCCCTCCACGCACCCCCTGCTTACCTTCCCGGCCCGGCGGCTCCCGTCCGGCGCCGGCGCCTACTACTACCAGCAGGCTCCACGGCCTGCTCTAGAGTAGCGCGCCGGGTGATGACATCACCCGGCGCGCCACCCTAGAGCAGGCCGCGGAGCCTGCTGGTAGTAGTAGGCGCCGGCGCCGGGACGGGAGCCGCCGGGACGGGAAGGTAAGGGCCCCCCTCCCCCCTCCGCGCGCCCCCTCCTCCCCTCCACGCACCCCCTGCTTACCTTCCCGGCCCGGCGGCTCCCGGCCGGCGCCGGCGCCTACTACTACCAGCAGGCTCCGCGGCCTACTCTAGAGTAGCGCGCCGGGTGATGACATCACCCGGCGCGCCACCCTAGAGCAGGCTGCGGAGCCTGCTGGTAGTAGTAGGCGCCGGGACGGGAGCCGCCGGGACGGGAAGGTAAGGGCCCCCCTCCCCCCTCCGCGCGCCCCCTCCTCCCCTCCACGCACCCCCTGCTTACCTTCTCGGCCCGTCCGCTCCCGTCCGGGGCCGGCGGCTACCACCAGCAGGCTCCGCAGCCTGCTCTAGAGTAGCGCGCCGGGTGATGACATCACCCGGCGCGCCACCCTAGAGCAGGCCGCGGAGCCCGCTGGTAGTAGCTGCTAGTGCCGGACGAGAGCGGACGGGCCGAGAAGGTAAGCGCCCCCCTCCTCCCCCCCCCGCTGTCCACTTTCATCGGTGGGCGCCCGCTGGCGCCCGCCAATGGAAGCAGCGGTGGGCGCCAGTGGGCGCCCGCCGATCCGCCGAACCGGTTCGGAGCCTTTTCGGACCGGTTCGGATTGGATCGGCCGATCCAGCTGCGGGATCGGAAATCGGATAATTTATCCGATTTCCCACTGGACCGGACTCGGATCGTGGCTCGGGTCCGATCCAGTGCACATCCCTAGTCAAAATGCGCTTTAACGGCCGGAGCAAAATAAAACTTGCTATTTAACGCGCATTCGATAATGCGCATAATCGGAGAGAAAACGCGCCTCTACGCTCGATTTGCGCTCCGTTCTTGTAGAGGTAACTTTTTTAATGCGCCTTGAAAGAGCTTTAAATGCCTCTTGTAGAGGCAGCCTAAGCTAAGATGTAGGAACAACAAAATGTTGCTGTGTACTGTTCCTGCCCAGTCACCAGTTATCCATGCCTTTCTCCAGGATACTTCAATACATTCCACCACCACTCCTACTCCATTCCCCCTGCCAAAAGATATGCAGGGTTTTGTGGCCACTGGGCATGTTCAGCCCTCATTAGGCTGTTTCGGAGTTTTACGCCGCTCCTTTCCCTCCTTAATTGTTCAACTTCTGCAGACTTTGGGATTTCCCCAAACCAATTGATGACGTCTTTTTATGCGTGGGTGTTGTTGTTTTGTCTCAATAAACATCCGCACTCAGAGAGTAAGTCTACATGATGTTGATGATTAATTTATTTACGCACAGTTATACATTTGTAGCCCGCCTTTTAATTCTCCAAGTAATCCAAGGCAGCTTGCATGATCCTCCTCTCCATTTTATCCTCAAAACAACCCTGTGAGTAGGTTAGTTTGAGAGTCAGTGACTGGCCCAACGTCACCCAGTGAGTTTCATGGCCGAGTGGGAACTAGTTTGACACTTCTAACTCCTACACCACACTGCTCTACCTCATAATAGTTATGTCTCCTGCTACCTCTAAAGTTCCAGTTTGTCTTCCCTGACTCTTCTGTTTGAGGATCAATTACTTTCTAACTCGATTGTCGCTGCCTTGGTGAGGGAGCACATTAGCTTTCCTGCTCCAGTATTCACAGTTGTTGAAACAATACTGGCCCAATATAAACAATCAGCTTACCAGTCGCTAAGGTTTTCTACCATGGATTTGCGTAGCTTTCTGAATAAATGACAATATTGTAATTTGTTCTCAGCTTTCTAGCTACACAAAGCAAATTTCTCCACAGCTCAAAAGCGTG
Organism: Anniella stebbinsi; assembly: GCA_029215795.1. Lineage (NCBI taxonomy): Eukaryota > Metazoa > Chordata > Lepidosauria > Squamata > Anniellidae > Anniella > Anniella stebbinsi. The sequence continues at coordinate 109,563,002 of JARDYH010000004.1, read as the reverse complement.
CATAAGTCTTTCGCCTACAGAAATTTAGTCCTATAACATGTTACCTTATCCGGCTCATACATCTGGTGAAATAGACTGATTGTTACCTAGGAAACCAACACTTGCTGTAATGAGGCAATTAAAGGTGCTACTGCACTCTATACCTTAACCATATTATCTATCTCTCTTCAGTTGTTAAGTTGAGCAACACTTACAAACTGGCTTTGCTTCACACCTCCCACTCCTTATATTTTAAGGAACATGTAGCTACCACTTCCCCCTCATGCCCCTCTTAGCTTGGCTGCTGTGCCTTTAACAGTGGCAAGATAGGAAGAAAGTGAATAAGTAAAGCTTTTTACCTCTCCATGCCAGGAAAATGTTATATCCATTCAAATTAGGGGAAAGAAGTAACCCATGCTTTAAATACAAGTATATATCAGCCTATTAAACTTACCTACCATGCTTTGTAAATGTTAAATAGCAGCAGTTGTAGATTTGACTGCCACATTAATTGTAATGTAATTAATTTTAGTTAATGCTTTTTTTTTTGTTATTTCCCTAACTGTACCTGTTATTTTCAGGATATTTATTCAGTTGGGTTGCAGTTAGGTTGGGTCTTGTGGCATATTATGTAGTTGAACAAAGTTCCTTTGCTAGGACAAGCAAACATTGGGACCTGGTTAATATCAGAGGAGTAGATTTCTTGACGCAAGTAGCACACCTTCCAAGAGCACCTATTTAGTTGGCACAGTACAGTTCTCTCACTACAGGAGACAGTTGCCAATGTACACTGAATTTTAACTTAAGGCTAGATGTGATCTGCCAAATATCACTGTCTACCTGGCACAGATTATTACAGTCTGACTAGGAAATTGTATCTCTGAGCTTTTACTACTCATGGAACATCTAGTCTGGATGATGGCTTCTCTTAGTCTACAGCCCTACAAATGCAGTACAATCCTAACGTTTACTTGGAAGTAAGTTCTCTCCTTTCCCAATTAATTCCATATCATTCCCTTTTTAAATATGCCTTTTAAAAATTTTTTTGCTACACTTTGAACATATCATGCATCAGAGCTTTTGGTGGGAGGGGGCAGGGGTGAAATAGGTATACAGTGAAAAAGTAATAAAAAAATATTTACTAACCACACAAAATTCAATGCAATTAATGCAGATTTTATGACTTGAAAACTACACCTTCCAAGTGTACCTCTTAAGTTGGCACAGTACTGTTTTCTCAACATAGGAGCCTGTTGCCAATGTACACTGCATTTTTACCTAAGGCTAGATAGATGTAATCTGCTAAATATCACTATCTACTTGGCATAGATTATTATTATAGTCTGGCTAGGAAATTGGATTTCAGAGTTTTTATGCCTTGTCCCAGATTTTAACTTTGGGGAAAGTAGTACTTTTCTGCATAGCAAGAATATTCATGGGCAGGATCCCCCCCCAACCCCTTTGCATATGTATTGGTGGAAGCACTTCATGCGCCCACATGTGCCTCTTTGGATCCTGGCCAAAAAAAGTTGAAGTTAATTGTTCCTTGGCAGCATTGTTTTCAGTCCTTGGGCTGTGTCTTCACGACGTCTCTTTGACGTGGTGGCAGCGGCAGGTGGAGCGATGCGCATTTGCGCTCCCTCCGGCCCACTTCACTGGCAGCAGCATCGCAGCGGGTTTTCTTGCTGCCTCTGCCACTCCTGGTACCCGGGCCTCCTTGAAGGTAAGTGTTTTTGGTTTTGTTAAGTGGGAGGGAGGGCAGCGGAGGTAAGGGTTGTTTTTGGTTTTTTTGAACTTAAAATGGGGGGAGGGCAGCGGAAGCACGTAGGTAAGTTTTTTTTATTTTTAAACTTAAAATGGGGGGGAGGACTGCCGAGGTGCAGCGCGGAGGTGGTGCAGCGAGCTTATGTCTGAGAGCATATCTCACAGCCCTGGCATCTAAAAGCCCAATTAAAAATGACACGGGAAACACTGCCAATGGTTTATAGTTGGTTGGGGATTATATATGTATATATATATATATATATATATATATATATATTATTCAAGTCAGTGTCGCCACAAGGGGCTCAACATTTGACCAGAGCAGAAGGAAGAGGTACTTAACTCTACATCCAAGGCCTGTTTGTCTACTGAAATGGATTACACTTATTCTTTAGATCTGATCCAATCTGGTTTTTGGTCTGGTTATGGAATGGAAACATCTTTGAACATGCTGGTAGATGACATTCACCAGGTTATGAACACAGTGAGTACAGTCTTAGGCTCCCTCTACAAGGATTCGCTTTTGCGCCCGGTTCGGCGATTATGCGCATTATCGCAGACGCGCATTTACTCCTAATCCCTCTGCACGGGAGGCGGCGAGAGGCGGCGAAGCGCATTAATAGATGTCCAAAAAGCGCTTTACAAGAAGTTAATGCGCATAATCGCTTGTTCACACGGGGAAAATGCGCTTTAACGGCCGGAGCAAAATAAAACTCGCGATTTAACGCGCATTCGAAAATGCGCATTATCGGGGAGATAACGCGCCTCTACGCCCGATTTGCGCTCCGTTCTTGTAGAGGTAAAATTTTTAATGAACCTTCAAAGCGCATTAAACCTCTCTTGTAGAGGCACCCATGGGCTGCCTCTACAAGAGGCATTTAAAGCTCTTTCAAGGCGCATTAAAAAAATTACCTCTACAAGAACGAAGCGCAAATCGGGCGTAGAGGCGCATTAAACATCTGATTATGCGCATTATCGAATGCGCGTTAAATAGCGAGTTTTATTTTGCTCCGGCCGTTAAAGCGCATTTTGACTATGTGAACAAGCGATTCTCCGCATTAACTACTTGTAAAGCGTATTTGAAACAACCGGTAAGGTCACCTGTTGAGTGCTCAATTACCGCCTGCATACAAGCATTTATGATAAAGCGCTTCCGAGAAGATGCGCATAATTGGAGGAACAGGCGTCAAACGGAATCCATCTAGAGGGGGTCTTATTGGTTCTTTTGCATAGTTCAGCAGTTTTTGATACCATCAACCATGGTATCTTTTTGGGCTATTGAGGTGGGTTAGACTTGGAGGCACAATGGCAGTGGTCCTTCTTGGAAGGATGGATCCATAAGATGGTGCTGGGATGATGTTGGTCCTTGGGGCGCTTCATTGCTCTGTTTTGTCTCTCTTGCTGTTTAACACAGAAATGAAACCACTGGGAGAAGTCATCCTGAGGTTTCAGCTAGCATGTCCTCACTACATAGGTGACATGCAGTTTTACCTCTTTTTTTCCATGTACCAGTCCTAGGGAAGCTGTGAAATCTGTGATCCGGTGTCTGGGGGCAGTTTTAGGATGCATGAGGGAAAACAAGCTGAAGTTTAATCCAGATAAGATGGAGGTACTCTGGGTGAGGAAATCTGCTGATATGGATGAATATCCTGGTCTCAGTATTGTCAACGGAAGCACAGGTGCCATTAATGACTAGGAGTGTCATTTATCAGTTCAGTCTGACTCACTGGCTGCCTCTCTATCAGGAGAAAACAGATCTTACCACAATGTTAGGGTGACCAGATAAAATCCCGGTCAGGGCTCATGTAACTTTAACAGTTGTAGAGAAAAGGGAATTTCAGCCAGTGTCATTTGTATGCAATTAGTTCTTGGTGATATTCCCTCTTCATCACAACAGTTAAAGATGCAGGCACTATACTAGAGTGACCATATACAAAAGAAGGCAGGGTCCCTGCAACTTTAACAGTTGTGATGAAGAGGGAATTTCGCCAGGAACTAATTGCATACAAATGACACTGGCTGAAATTCCCTTTTCTCTACAACTGTTAAAGTTACATGAGCCCTGACCGGGATTTTATCTGGTCACCCTACACAATGTACATGTCCTGGTTACTTCTAGTCTAGGCTATTTTAATGTGCTATACATGGACTTGAGTTTGGGGACAGTTTAGAAGCTTCAGTTGGTACAGAATGCAGCTGACTAGTTATTTGTAGGTACCAAGGACTGAATCATATAATACGTATTTTGTATCAGCTGCACCGACTATCAGTTTTCTTCTGAGTCCAATTCAAAGTGCTGCTGATTACTTTTAAAGATCTAGATGGTTTGGCACCAAGTTTTTTGTAAGACCACCTGCACCCAAACAAACCTGTCTGGGCCTAATGATCAGCCTCTAAGACTGTATCCAAAAGCCAACCTTCAAGTCATATTAAATTGGCGGGCATTAGAGATAGGGCCTTTTCAGTGGTGGCCTCATAATCTTTCCCTGGGTTACTTCTAGTCTAGGCTATTTTAATGTGCTATACATGGACTTGAGTTTGGGGACAGATTTGGGGCCTGTAGGCTGACTTTTTTGTTGTTTGTTGTTTCAGACTGCTTTGAATTTATATTTTAGCTGTTCTGTATTTAGCTGTTGCTGTTGTGACTTGTTATGCTTTGTTGTTATATTGCTTTTCTGCTGACTTTGTTTAACTGGTGCTGTTAAAACATTTTTAGATGTTCTAGATGTTTGATAGATTGTGGTTTTAGTATATTATAATTATTTTAAATGTTGTAATATGTTGTAAACCACTCAGGAGGATTAATACCTGAAAGGTGGATTATGAATATTGAAATAAAGTGTGTGTGTGTGTGTGTGTGTGTGTGTGTGTGTGTGTGTTTAAAAACTCCCACCGCCATGCTGATTTTCTTCCTACAGAGGAAAATATTTGAGGACCCATTAACTTATCCCCATGGGTGAAAAAGCAAACTGGGTTGTATGATTTTGATCAGAAAAATGCCCCATATGAAAATAGTTTGGTATTCAGTCCCTCCATACCAAGTGTAGAGGCTTCAACAACTGCATTAAAGTTTTTGAAAATGTCAGCAGTCACTCAGTTTATGTCCTGTGTCACCCTTAGATAGCTGTAAAATGGCTAGAGGAAACACCCTTTCTCTTCTTCACTAGTGCAAATTCCGTATCACACAGGAGCTAGTAATCTGAGAATGTCCTTTTAAAAATATAGTTTACCTAGTCTTGAAATTTGAGGTCGAAAACACATGATGTAATTTTTTTCTCTTTCTCCTCCCTCTGGTATGCTTTCAGCTCTTTCTCCTCAGCTTCTCTGCCTCCTCCTCCAACCATCACCAACTGACTTTTCTGCAGCCCCTCTCCCAACATCTGTTGCCTATCATTTCATTGGCCCAGCACTCCCACAGGAATAAGCACAATTACACATTGCATGAATACACTGTGTCACACGTTGCATTACATGCAGAGTGTGGGGAATATGCACTAACCTCCCTTTTGCCTCATCCCTCCTCCTTTCCTGAGATACCCCAAAGCTCGAGCTTTAAACGCTTTTGAATTTCAGAATTTTCTGCATGTCTACACTTCAGTGTAAAACAAAAATAAGCCAAATTTGTCTGGTAGATCTCTAGTAATAAGCCTTATACTAACATATTCTTATATAAGAATCCTCCACTGAAGTTTGAATGTATTATTCTTTTCTGGGCATTGGCTACATAGTGTATTAACTGTATAGCAGCTAGCTGTTAAATAGCAGTTATAAGTCAGCCTGCTAACAATACGGAAGATTTCTGTTAACAAATCTCATCAAGTTTGGGCATTAGATCATTCCGAACAATCCCCAGCACCGCAGAAGTGGAAGTTTTTTTTGGAAGCCAGGCTAAGCTGATACTATAAAAGCAGGTTACAGCAAGTATCAAATGACTTGTCAGCTAAATACACTGTAGGATGAAGGATTAAAGATTCAATATATTATATACCTGAATGTAAAGCTACGCACTTCTAAATCAGTCATCTTAACACTGTTAGCAGTGATTAAAAATGTGTGTTGCCTACAACTGCCTCATGTGTTTTAGATATCCATTCTTGTCTCATTCAGGTTTTGTTCAGTGTGGGATGTAATGTATTAAGTGTTTTGGAAGATTAGTTGATTGTCAGAGAGTGAGTGACCCAGTTCAAATTATTGCTGGGGCGGAAAAGCCATTGTGGCCTCTTCCCCTGCAACCTGTGCCACCTCGTGGGTAATTAATGCTAATTATCGCCATTGGGGAAAGAAGCCACAATGGCTTCTTTTGCCCTGTGATTGTCCGAACACTCCCAATATGGGTGACCATATATATTGTGATAAATGTACAGAAATTATAACATATAGCCACACAGTGGTGTGTAACTTCCATTGGCACAGAGAATGTCACTTCGTAGTCAGAAATCTGGGAGAATGGGTTTTCCTCACATGCAGAGAAAACTAGCTTCCCATGTGTTTGTGTGCCAGTGTGGTATTTTGGTTCGAGTGTTGGACTGGGAGTCAGGAGATCCGGATTCTAGTCCCCAATCAACCATGGAAGCTCACTGGGTGACTTCGGGCCCGTCACAGACTCTCAGCCCAACCTACATCACAGGGTTGTTGTGAGGATAAAATGGAGAGGAGAAGGATTGTGGATGCTGCCCTGGGTTCCTTAGAGGGAAAAAGGCAAGATAAATAATTAAAAAATAATATTTGTATTTGCTCCAAGATGGGGATCATTCCACTTCAGAGCACAGTTCAGGGTCAGCCCAAGACAGTTGGCTGCCTGAGGAAAATGACAAGATGCTGTTCCCACAATTCCTTACATCAACACTGCCAATGTGACAATATTGGGCGGTATAGAAATGCAGTAAATGAATAAATAAATAAATAAATAAATAAACAAACCATTCCCTTCTGGTCCTAAAAGTATTTAGGTGTGTGCTAGTTCTGATTATTGTGCACTTCTCAATGCATTTCCCAGTATGTGTTTGAGGTCTTTCTATGGAAAAAAAAAGAAATGGGTGTTTTCTGTTCTCAAATAATTAATTATTCATTCCTGACGGAATGAGTTTCTATTTTTGACAAATATAAACTGCAAACTATTTCAAGAGAGTGAGAGTACATTTTGTAAGATGAGCTATTTAATTGTTGAATTCCAATGTTATTACAGCTGTTACTTGGAAACTGCTGAAATATTGCATCAGGATACAAATTTGTGATTTCTTCTCACCAGGTGATCTTCTTAAATTGATGTGTTTGGTACTACTGATGGCCTTTTAAAGGGTTGTCCCATTTTAATGGTGTACTATCTTTTGATTACCTCAAGCAGGGACTTTGGACCAAGTTAGATATTGCATGCATACACGTAACATTAAACAGATAGTAACTTTTTTTCAAAAATTAAATTTAAAAGGGGAGCTTTCTTTTCCATTGGTTCATCTGATGGCACTGCTCTATCATTTTAAAGCCAATGAACAAATTAGATGGACCCAATGGATTTCTTTCATTCGGCATCTCTGGTTCCAGCCAAACTGGATATGACAGCATATTGACCCAGTACAGGTCTTCCTGAATCCCTATACAGGAGGAAACAGGGGAGATTTAAGACACATTAGGATGGGCAAGGTGGAGATAATGCTAAACACTTCCACAGGCTATACGTTTCTCCTGAAAGCGCTGGCTATGCTTTTCTCCTGAAAGCTGTGTTTTTCCTGGTGGGGTTTTCTTCCAGAATCAGAGCCACAGTGGAAGAGAAATACTTTAAGAAAACGCAATTACGGGGGGGAAACACAGATGGGGAAGGGCTCATCACCCCTACCTAACCCTGAATGTACTTTAATTTGCACCGTTCCTACTTTATAAGGATTCGACAGCTGACCCAATTCTGATGTACTAGTCCACCACTATTATGACTAATTTGGTCTTTAAGATATTCCTACAAATATGCCAAGGGGTCACAAACAACAGTGCTCTCTCTCTATGTCTCTCTCCACTCAAACACTCTCACATACACACATAGAGGAAGCCACGATCCATACACAGACCTTATGTTGTGGAGGCCAAGTGTAACAGAACAAACAATAAAAGACACTATTTACCTGAAACACAAGGAACTTATTTGTTTCCACTACTTCAGGAAACAGGCTCCTATTTCGTAGCTGGGCCACACACCAGAAAATACATTATCTCCGTCTCTGATACATCCAGGGTGAAGCATTGATTTAAATGCCACCTTTCACTTCAGGAACCTCAATCCTGAGTTACATTCTGTTAGCAAGCCCTTGTTACAGAATGAGTTTCTAAAACTAGTACCAATTAATCCGATCAAAAATGGATTTGAGGGGCCTGCCCTGTGGATCCATTTCACACGCTCTCTCCCACCCATGGCATTCAAGAACTAGGGTTTGTCCAAAATGGAACCATACTCAGCTGTTAAGACATCTCCTGTACATCACAGTTGGAGCCCTCACTATAAGACACAACTTATTTGCATTACTTCTCAGAAGCATCACGCTAAAATAAAACATTCCATAATCCATTTTTCTTATTTTTTCAATTTTTCAGAATTATTTTTAAAAAGTGTTGTTGTTGTTGTTTTTTCCCCATTTTTTCCCCAGGCCTTCACATCTCTAGTCCTCCCACCACTATCTGAAAGCTTATCCCACCTGACAGCAGTAGGTTTCTTCCCAGGGATGATGATGATCAACGGGAAAGAAGTATTCCCCATCACCATGAGAACGTTGTTAAGCTCTGACACAGAGCTCTGTCAGACAAGCATTTTATTGTACGTTCGTTACTGGGCACTCACAGATTTTTGCAGGTTGCCTCTCATGATGTCATCTGCCTCCCATGCACTTCCCGCCCCTTCTAGCCTTCTTCGCGCCAAAAAACATCCCAGTAAGTCCGACTTATTTTTAAAGATGGAAGTTGCTGCTATCTCCTGCTGTGTGCAGGATAAGCTGCGTGATCAAAACGGCCCACTGAATGGGCCACATGCACATTGTTTACTACCTCTTTCAAAAGAGGAAGTAATGAGGGACAAATGCACAGGCAGAGAAGCGATGGTAAGCAATCACGATTTCCCCCCATGTGATGATGTTCTGAGACAAGTCTGGGTGCCTTTGGGGAGAAGAACACCAAGTGAGGTTAAAGCATAAATGTCAGAACTAATTGAAGTGGGAATGATCCAAAGGATTCAGTAATAACAAACCTGTCACTTCAGTAATATATCCACAATATCTTGCACACCAGGACCCTTCCTCATCCCAACTCATGACTTCTTGACATCTGCTGAAATAAGGTCTTTTCCCTGCTCTGGTGTGACCCATCCTGGATGCATTTTTTTATTCTTTCAGAAAAATGGGCAAAAACCTTGAGGAGGCCACCCTACCATACCCAGGGTAACCTTGATTCCTCAGGACAGGAGACAGAGATAGCGTAGCTCTCAATGAATAACAATTTGAAAGTAGGCCATAAAATAAGAAGGCACAAGTGATAATTTTATTTCTGAAACATTTACAAAGTGGTTGGGAAGTCTGGCTTAAGGGCTTATAACAACCTAAAATAATTCATTTATATTGGATCTATAGTCAACATAAACACCTATAAAAGAGAAAAGATGTAAAAATTTTCTGTTGAGATACAACAATACAACCATAATTTCTTGTTGACATAGGTTTTCAAGTCCTGTTTAACTCTCTTCACTGGGCTCGCTTGAACAGATCATAACGGAATTGAATCGCACAGCTTATAAGTGAATGTCTCCGAATGCAAATATTTGTACAGCCAATAATACCAGTTGACCTGTGTAGGTTGGTTGGCATCAAGCCACTGTCTTGTTCTGTAATATGCATCATTAGGTGATAGTTACCAGTGCTATTTTTAACTGTTGTTTGGAGCTGGTTTTATTTACTTCACATTATTTTAATGTTGTTGTTTACTCAGTTGCAAATGCCAAGTCTCAAGATTTGTTATCAATTTGTTATCAAAAAATCAATAGTGATTTTTATTTTTCTCCTGAAGCAAACTGCTGCCCCCCTCCCTCACCCCAAATTACACAAAGTTCAGCAATAGGATACATGGCTCATGGGGAGGGGGAAAATCTGTTTGATGTTGCTTAAAGTAGCCTGAATTGATCTTGCGCAGGTATACTTGAAAGTAAGTCCCAGTGAATTCCATGAGGCTTACTCTTAAGTACATGTGCTTAAGATTTCGGTTGTGCAGCATGAGTCAATGCGTTTTACTCAGAAGTAATTCCCGCTGTGTTCAATGGGATTTACTCCCATGCAAGTGTGCATAGCATTGCAGCCTTATTTCATGGATGTTCCAATTAAAATTGCTAACTTTTTCCCCCTGAAGGGTACTCCTCTGCCCTTAACAGCTGTATGACCCAGAAATTCAATAGGTGGCATTTTTCCTTATATTAGAATAATGTGATGGGGCGGGTAGTTTCACTTGCTAAATATTATTATCTAGACAGTGGGCAGTGCATTTTGAAAACTAAGGGAATTGAGAATCTCTGGGTGGTCTTATTTTTCCTCACCAGAAATGTACCAAACTTTACAACCTTCAAAAGCCTCAGGCAAACATGGCATTTAGATTTCCATTCCAGCAGTTAATTAATTGACTTGAAGGCATAAATGAAACTGACATTTGTTCTAAGATCTTTTCTTCTGAAATAATCTTCTTATATAAAACCAGCAGCCCAATCCTATGCAGGTAAAGCGTTCCACTGAATTTGTTGAGTGTCATAAGGGTGCAGCTGTTATGTTGACTGGTTGTTATTTAGTTCATTAAAAACAATATGCTCTGGAACAGGAGCAGCAGGAGGTGAAAATGCAAAGGAAAAAAATCCCACTGCAGTTTTTTAAAAATCTTCCTGCTCTTACATACAATCAGGTCCAAGAGTGATACAAATAAGGATACAAACACATCTGAACTCGATATTTTTATACAGCATGATTGAAGGATCATGAATCATCAGAGTTCGTGTATCTTTTTAGCTGTGTTCCTGTCTCCCCAATCAAATCATTCAGAATGCAGTGGTTTGTTATGCTTTGAAGATTTATCAGTCTCCCTGCTTCCCACTTTATGTTACAGCAAGAAAGCCATTTCTTTAGCTATCCATATCAAAATGTTAACAAGGTAACTCCTTTTGTTTCATTCTGCCACTTTAAGAAATCACAATTGTGCTCTTAAAACTAGCTTCTAGGTATACCTGCTAAAATGTACTAATTGTTAACTTATAAAATTAAAACATATTTCCTGATTTATTCCTAACAGTATGTGTCAGGGGGATCAAAGAGTCAGCCCAATCACGCAGGCTGTCTGTTCATGTCAAGCGTGAATTTTTCTCACTCCTTCAAATCCATGCTTATAAATAAAGTGGGGATTCTAATACCTGTTAAAACAGCAAAGAATCGTGTGACATGTTAAAGACAAATATATTACACCATAAGTTTAGTGGACTTCTACGAAAGCTGATGCCATAATAAAAGTGATAGTCTTTAAGGTGCCACAAAGCTCTTTATTGTTTTTGCTGCAACAGACTTACATGGCCTCCCCTCTGGAAATTAATACATTAGTGATCACAAATGAGACCTGCAATAAAATGTTGCAGTGTGGAGTGGTCCAGTTCAGGATATTCCATTCCATTTATCTTCCTTATTTATGACTCTTCCTCCCCAACAGTCAGCCAGCATTCTGTGCCACTGAGCATGGTCATTCTTCATTAGGCTAGTGTGTGTGTGTGGGAGTGTGTGGGTGTCATCGAAGCTTGCACTTCTGCAAATCTTGGGGTTCCCCTGTGCCTGCATGGAACACACCACTCATTTTGGCCACCTAAGGACTGGCACTCAGGAGAATTTATATCACTATTAGTATACATGATCAGTATAAATCAAAGTGGCAGCAAGTTATTTCAAGTTAAAGCAAACCACAAATATGTGATGGTGTATATGAGTAATTGGCGAATAATTCCATCCCACCAATTTGTCTTGATCATTTTGTTAGCTTTAGGCAGGGTTTATGTGTACTCCGTGCTTGAAAATAAAAAAATTAATTCTGCACCCAAGCAATCTGAATTCTCTGCCCAGAAATGCTGAATTCTGAGGTCTGTCAAATATACAAATTGAGCAAATGTGCATAATTGTGTCTTATTTTACATCATTTATTCTGGTTTTGTAAATGCAAGGCAGACAAGCAGTGGGCACCATGGCTGTTCTAAAATTTATTCCCATGTATTATAAACATTTTTACGTTGTTCTTCAAAACATTTTTTTCCCAGGTGGTTGTGCAAGATAAAAATAAAAGTACATCAAGATAATAAATAAAAACCGCAAATAAAAGCAGTATAGAATCATAGAATTGTGGAGTTGGAAGGGAACCCAAGGGTCATCAAGTCCAACCCTCTCAAGTGTGCAGGAAAATCAATTGAACCATCTATGAGAGGTGGCTGTCTAGCCTCTTCTCAAAAACCTTCAGATATGGAAAACCCACAACTTCCATAGGTAGATGTTCCAAAGTTGTACAGATCTTATTATCAGGACGTTTTTCCTTATATAAAAGGAAAAATAAAAACAGTTTGATAGGGAAGAAAACTGGTATCCTAAGAAAAATAAGGTTTTCACCTAACAGTGGAAAGAAACAGTGCTTACATACATGTCACCCATTGGTTTATTAATTTATTTGGAATATTTATATACTGCTGAATATAATAGAATCTCTCAGCAGTTCACAACATTAAAATACAATATTAAAACACAGCATTAAAACACTTCCAACTACAATAAAGGAGCAGTGAAATGGACCAGTACAATGGAGTGGCCTAATTAATTTACTTACAGCCCAGGGAAAGCCTGGGTGAACAAGTGTGTCTTCAGGAGGCATTTAAAAGATGCCACATTTTCTGCCCCTGCTACTGAGAAAGCCCATCACCCAACATTCCATCCATTTTGGAATGACCAGCAAGAAGGCGATCTGATTCATGAGCAGAGTCTGGACCAAACTTATATACTGCTTTCAGCATGACAAGCATCCTCTGAATCTGTCACCCTAAATGACTCACTGGTTTGCCTGTATAGCAAGCTGGATCTCAGCTTATTCAGGGCAAGTGTGGTTGGGCAACTTTGGGCCCTCCAGATGTTTTGGCCTCCAGCTCCCTTCACAATTGTCTATGCTGACTAGGGCTGATTGAACTTGTAGGCCAAAAATCTGGAGGGACCCATGTTGTCCACCTGTGATTTAGGATGATTAATTCAACTCTGCTCAAGAATGTTTGAGGTTCTCAGGCAGAAAATCCTGGGACTTATTGCTGCTACCACAAACTATAGCTAAGGATCCAGCTCACTGATTTCAAATTATAACAATTTCATTCTTGGTACCTGGAGCATTAAGTTCTTAACCTTGTAATATTTTTTTAAAAAAAACCTTTTTAATAAGATTTGTTGGGAGAGTGACTTTGTCCTCTGTCTGCTCATCATGGCCTTTTGATGTTCACTATGGTATTTGATACAATTTGTGTTTGTGCAATCGGCAGAACTCTCATATAAACAGTGGCTTGTCATACAAAAGTGGGTGAAAAACCTGGCTGGGTGGTTCAGAGCCATTAATCTGAGCTCAGCCCTCTTAAAAGAATCCAAAGTATACCTCAGATATTGACAGTAGCTGTATCAATTCTTTCTTTATTCTTGTATTCAATATTGGATATACTATACTACAGAGCACATAGAATATGTCAATATGCAGAGGAAAATGCATATGCATTTTTGACCAGGGCAAGGGTGAGCAACTTGCCCTCTAAATATTTTGGCCTACAACTCCCATCATCCCTCACTATTGGCTACGCTAGCTAGGTATGAGGGGCATTGTAGGCCAAAACCTTGGAGGTCACAAGTTGCTCACCCCTGGCTTAGGGTCACCAGGTTGCAACCAGTCTACACGGTACCCAACAAAGTGGAAATGAGGCAGTCATGATTACTCACATACATCCCATCCACCCCGGACTTATTGTTTTACTAATCTGCCCAATAAAGCTAGGTTTTGTCAGGTCAAGCCCGCCACCAACACATGGTCCCCTTGGGCACCGCTGTGCTGACTCCAGGTGTGGACCCCAGGTGGATGGTTCTGAGAGCTGCCATTTAAATATTCCAAAATGACCTGGGGTGACACAATATTGGGGAATTAAAATGGCAGTTCCAAGCCACCTGGTGCTAATGTCTGCCACTGCTGCTGCCCGCCCTGTCACTACAATTACCAGGGCCTATTCAAGCAGGAGGGAACTATGAGAAGGCACTTTGCTAAGGGTTCCATCAGACTTGAGCTGCCCCTGTATCAGGTAATTATTATGGAGACCTGAAAAACCAATAAATTCCAGATTCTGACAAGCTTCGCCCATGAGGTGCTGTAAGAATCTGCCACATACTGCTCTGCCTTGACCCACCAAATTCTACTTTGGCTCCACTTTTCCTAGCTGTGTGTCTTCCTCATCCCATGGGGACTTGCATTTTTTAAACATAAAGCTGATTTTTGTCCCCTTCTTGCATCTGTTGGAATAAGCTTCAAGTCTTGATTCTTTTGCTCCTGATAAAGGCCATATTGCACAAAATCTCCAGGTCATGTCATGTCTGGTGGAAAAAATCATGTCTGAAGTGGCTCTCAGATTCTTTTCTCCATCACAATAGTGGGAACTCTTTGTGAGTAATTTGCCCAAAGCTTGCCTGCTGATTTACTCAAACTTGAGGCATCATGATCCTTCCTATTCTGACTGGGCTCACCTTTTCTGCCTGTAAGGATCTATTATTGGCAGATAATCCTGACTGATAGTATTGGCATATTCAATACCTACCTGCCTGCCCTTATAAAAACTAATGTTTCCAGTTATGCTACTATCAAGTTAAGCTATCGTTCTCACTGCCTCAAACTATGGACGCAGGATAATCTTTTTCCTTATTTGAATTCTTTACCTCCTCATCTGCTTATCTTGTAGAATTACTGCTGGTCTTTTTAAGACAACACAGGGATTATTCACACAACATGACATGACAGTCCACTTTGGGTTATTTAACCCACAGTGAGGCTTTGGCATGTGTGGGGTGTGTACAGCAACCATTTTGAATACACAACCAGGGGTTGTCATGTCATGTGAACCCGATGATCGTGGGTTAAACAATCCTCACATAACCCATGCTCTGTTTTAGGATTATGTGATGTTTAACCCTCGCATAACCCACATTTCTCAACTTCACACAACATGACAACCCCCGAGTAAGAGTTGCATCTGCAACTAGGTGCACATGGGTGCTGTGGCTCATTTAAACCCAGTCACAGGCTCTTTTGTCTTGTTCTTTTAATGCTACATTTTGAAATAATTATATAATGAGAAGTTGGATATTTGACCTTTGCTAACTTGATACATTTTTTGTGTGCAATTTATTGGTGTCAAAATATGCCCTTACCCCGCAAACTACTAAGGATTTATTTTCTGAAAGTGCGAGAGTGTTTCCTTAAGAGAACAAACACATTTACACATATTTTATATTAAAAAGTCTAGATAGATCCAACAAGGGTGAAAAGATGCAATGGTAGAGTCTCAATTTTACAGACAAAAATCAGAACACTCTTATATGCTTGGAACATCCCTGTTCTTGCATCAAGGGGCTCTATCCCCTGTGCTGCCCCATTGCAAACTGCCGAAGAGCAGCATTTCCTCCACCTCCTGAGCTCTGCTGCACTTGCTTACTCTGCAGTAGCATGGCCTGTGCTGGCTTCTGAAGATAGGTATTCAATAAGCAGACCAGGACAACTTCCGTTTTAAAAGATTTAAGAATGTTGAATGGAATGTTTAATCATACAATGGATCTGGGGTCATTCTACTAGCATACAGCTTCTACCATTTGCAGAAAACCTGTTTTCCACGAGCCTGCTTGGATAAAACCCGTTGTGCTTATTATAGAATAAAAGTGGGACCTGCAAGAAAATGTTGCAGTGTGGAGTGCACCTGTTCATTGTTCCAGTCAGACAGCCATGCCCTCCTCCATGACACACCATTCCATTTTCCCATCCACCCAACTTCCATTTGTTTTCCTCCAACAGTGAGTCAGCATTCTGTGTCCACTAAACATGCACACTTCTCATTTGGCTGTTTTGGGGTTTCCTCCCTTAGGGGTATTTTCCTAAAGATTTTTGTATTTTTGCAAACATTGGAGTTCCCCCAAGCCTGCTGATGCCTCACTCTTGTGCGTAGGTGGTGTCATTTTTAGCTACATCAATGACACCCACAGCCTGCACATCAGCAATTGAGGGAATAACTACAGCTTAAAAACACATTCAGAACTATTGGCTGTTACAAAAAAGAAATTATTTTTCCTATAGCACTTTGAAGTGCACAGGAGGCCACTCAGCTGCTACTGTCCAGAGAAAATTATGAGATTAATTCCCCTTGAAATCAATGGGACAAGATAGTTTATTCATTTATTTGTTACATTTATATCCCGCCTTTCTTTCAAGGAACCCAAAATGGCATACAGGATAGCAGTTGTGATTTTAATTAATATAAGCCCCGTTAATTTCAATGCCACTTAAGTACTTTTTTTTTTTCTAAATCAGGGTTTGGAATGGACAATCCTATGCACTTGATGCCTATGTTATGGTCGCAGACAGTTGAAATATCACCTCAAGTGAAAAGGGGCAAACAGCCACTAATTTTGTAATGAACCATAAAACAAAAAGTGGTGCTAACTGAAGAGGAAAAGAAAATAATATACCCTTCTGCACAAACACTCTCAGAATGGCATCACTTCCTATGCTTCACTACTTACCTGCTTTTCTGGAGAATTAAAATATTATGAATCCTCACTGCGCCTAGCAGGTCACAAACAGAGTTGCTGGTGCCTGGTGTCTGGGAACACAAAGACAAAACCCAAAAGGTGACCTCTGCATTCTGTGTCCTTAATTACTTTCCCTATGTTGTTCTAAATAGGGTGTTAAAAGCAGGCTAGAAGCTTATTAGGAATACTGTTTAGTACTGCTTCCTCCTCATAACCTGTCCATTCTATCCAAGATCATTGACCTTGGCTGATATTGAAGGCCTGGCGACCTGTGATTCACTCCCATCCCCCTTCTCCTTTTTCTGTCTTATGACGGTTACAGTGGCATACTTTCCTGCCCATTGAACCAAACAATGGGATTATGGGTAGCTCTTGCGCAGCTTACGTAAATGAAGTATTGAAAAAGAACCTTTACGCTTCATGTCCAACATTTTTAATTCAGAGTCCAGTCACAATTTGTCCATAGGACAATAATTCTTTACTTTCTATAGAATGGTGGTTTTCAGACTTTGTACCTTCTGGGAACTGCACTTACTTTGTCTAGCAAGGAGCTCCTCCACCAGGCTTCCCCAACCTGGTGCCCTGCAGATATATTGGACTATAACTCCCATCACCCTCAGCCAGCATATCTGGTGGGCACTAGGGTGGGGAAGGCTGCCCTAGGCACCCTGCAGAAGTTTATGGGGTGTGTTCTTGTATGCTCACTCAATTTGTGCAAAATACTGATTGGGCATCTTGCACTTCACCGTTGTCCCTGGTGAACTGAGTGTGCACTGCAGATGCAGAACACTTCTCCTCTATCAACCTGCCCAATCACCTGCCCAAACAATAATAATAAATTGTTGTTGTTATTATTATTATTATTATTATTATTATTATTATTATCAGAGGGCATACTCCTGGTGGTTCCACATGGACCTATGTCCCGATTGGAGTCTACCTGAAGAACAGCCTTCAGAGTGGTGGCCCCCTTTCTATGGCACTCCCTGCCTTTGAAAGTCAGGCAGGCATCAACACTGCATTGTTTCTGGTGCCTCCTGAAAACATCTTTTTTTCAGGAAGCCTTCCTTGACTGACCAGCCACGTTTTTTTTATCAGCATTGTTTTTAAAAAATAATAAAAGAATCTTTTTAGCTTTGATTATTCAAAACTCCAGAATCTGTCTAGATGTAGACCACTATATAACTGTTGTAAATAAAACACACTCAACTCCCCTGTGCCTACACAGTGCAAGCGAAGATTTATAGTGGTGAGCAACCCACCTTCAAGTAAGATTTATGCCAGAATCTATCTTTTTTTATTGAAGTAACCTGAAAACTTTCCAAGTTAACACCCAAATGAAAATGTAGAAAATGAGAAAGTCTATGGGCTGATAACCATAAGAAACAAGGATGGGGAAGTTTAATAGGGACAAAAAAAAATCCCCAAAGGTAGGGTGACCAGATAAAATCCAGGTCAGGGCTCCTGTATCTTTAACAGTTGTAGAGAAAAGGGAATTTCAGCCAGAGTCATTTGTATGCAATTAGTTCCTGGTGAAATTCCCTCTTCATCACAACAGTTAAAGGTGCAGGCACTATACTAGAGTGACCATATACAAAAGAAGGCAGGGCTCCTGCAACTTTAACTGTTGTGATGAAGAAGGAATTTCACCAGGGACTAATTGCATACAAATGACACTGGCTGAAATTCCCTTTTCTCTACAACTGTTAAAGTTACATGAGCCCTGGCCTGGATTTTATCTGGTCACCCTAATGGTATGATGCAGGGAATTGAGACCATGCAAATTGCCACTCTCCACCTCACCTCACCTCCCGGTTGTTTGCCCCCCTGCAGGGTTCAAGATGCAATTATCGAGGGAAAAGGGTTAAATGTTAAAGGTTTCTCTCCCTCCTTCCCTCCCTCGTTCTCTCTCTCTCACACACACACACAAAATCTGTCTCCCAAAGTCGCTTTGCTTTTTTTTTTTTAAGTGCTGTTGTATCATGCCTTTGGATGCAATATGTAGTTTGCCCCTTATATTGTATGCATAGGATGTATTGGTATAGTATGTCTTGAATGGAGGATGAAATCTAATGTCACATGAGCAGACTTTCCTTCACACAACAGGACTTTCCCCTCTTCTCCTCTCCCCCCTGTGCCCCCCAAATCTGCCTCGGAGGGTCCCCCACTTCTCCAGATTTTATTTTGAGAGAAGTTGGCAGGGAGCTTCAGGGGGGAATTGCCCCCTCCCCATTCTGTTGATGAAATCTGTTCTACTGGCGGGGGGGGGGGGTTAATTAGATTCCACCTGAAGTAATTACAGTTTCCTTATCTAACTTCAGAGGGCAGTGATACATAGTGACCTGGTTTGACATAATGCTAACCCATGGCTTATTTAACCCATGGATTGTTGCATTCTGGGTTGCTGTGATACGTAAACCTACTCCAGCTGCTATACATGCCAGGACTACAGCACCATAAAGGCATTTGTGATACGAGGAGGGAGACAAAGGAGAAGAGAAATAAACAACTCAGCAATTGAGAAAACAATCCATGGTTTGTTCAAACATCTGCGAGACAAACTCTGGGTAATATATGTTCACTTAATAATGTTCATGTAATATTAATAATGAACTAACACATACATTTTAAGTATTTCAATCATTACCTAAAAACAACTAAATTTTTTGTCTTAATCTTTTCCATAGATGAATAATCAGTTGCAATATAATAACTTTTTAGTTCAGAATTTCATCAATATAATTACATGATTAATTTACATGAGGCCTTGATGTCGCCAATGGGATGCACATTTGTTTCAACCCATGACAATTCACAAGGCTTTTAAAATGCATGAACTACAGCTCTCCATGACAACAAAAGTCAGCAGCCTGACATTAGCAATGTAAAAATAAAAGCAAAAATGCTACTTAATTTTTTTAAAAAAAATTCTGAAATCCAGGAAGCATTCCTGAAAATGTAATGAATATAAAATACAACTCAGGAAATAATTAAATGTTATTTCAGGAATATAAGTGCCTTTTCTGAACACAGAGTCTTCCTTGCAACATGTTGCTGTTCACTTGGCAGTTAAGTCCCAACAAGCTCAGTAGTTAACTGCTTCCTAAGAAGCACCCTTAGCATATATAGCACAATTCTAAACCTGTTTATTAAAAAATAAGTCCCACTGCATAGAATAAAACTTTCACCCAGGGATGTGTATGCAGGATTGCAGCCTTAATCAAGAAGAGTCATGGGCACTGTGCATACTGTGAATAAATCCCTACGTGGAACTGAGGAAGGCATCACAGCCAAGATCTACCCATAGACATTTGTTCATTCAAAATACACATACATTTGAGAAAAATCGAATCAGCAATATAATCAGTCAACTAGTATTCTGTACAGTAGACTGAAGTGAAATTAACATTATTAAAAGCCAGTGTTACATTGCAAATAAACATATTATTAGTTTCAGCCAGGTTGAGTACCTAAGGTAATGTACACCTACAGTATCTATGTTTTGAACTCACAAAAACCATAAGGAGGCAGCTGTGGTGGTCCATTGGAAAAGTTCCAAAATCCCTAATAAGGCAATAACTTCATTGAAACTAATAGTCAATTCCTAATAAAAGCATAACCTTTTTAGGGATTTTGGATTTTTTGACCATCACTGCAGGGATGGCTTACAATGTTTAACACATGCCTATGCACCAAAAACACACTTTTGACTAGTTCTACAAAATAGGGAGCAATATCTCAGAAAGTAAATAATGAGAAAGTAACTGTGTCTAAATGTTGAGATTCTGCCTCAAGCAAAGACTACATTTTAGGCTGTTAATCAATTAAAAAAAGGGGGAGGACTCAAGTTCAGTAAGATTCAGATGTTAAAACCCAAGTGGATAAGCAACTAGAGCCCCAGTCTTAAATATATGTGCAATATAATTCTATGCATGCTCCTTAATTAATGCAGATGTTAAGTTCCACTGAGTTAAATAGGAGTTAAAAACCTGATCCTACAATTAGGCATGCCTAAATTTACATAGAATCAGGTTGCAGCCTCACAAAATCAAGGCTATACAGACATTCATTTTACAGCTCTATGAGGGCTGCAAGGATCAATCATCCACATGACCTCCATAGGATTCACATAGAGCTGTGTAACTATATATCCCGTTCCCACACAACCAGTCTCTGCACTTGATTCTCAAAATAAAATGCCTGTCTGGGAGCTTTCTTTAATTTTTACTTTTTAATGCCACCAACTTCATATTAACTACAACAAAGAGTCCTATGATGCCTTAAACCAGTCTTAGACAACCTGGTGCCCTCCAGATGTGCTGGACTGGAACTCCCATGGGTATTGGCCATGCTGGCTGGAAATTATGGGAGTTGCAGTCCAATACGTTTTGTGAGCACCAGGTTGGGGAAGGCTGCCTGAAACCTAACAAAAGTATTGCAATGTATGTTTCGTTTAGCATAAGCTTCCAGGTTTTGATGAAAGCTGCCTTCTCATGAGGCAGACCATTGGTCCATCTAGTTGTTACTCTAAATAGCAGTGGCAGTCCAAGGTCTCAAGCAGGAATCTTTCCCTGCACTGCTATCCAAAGATCAAACTAGATGTTATGTTGGAGATCTGTGAATAGAATCTCTCATACCTGAGGTCTCTTACAAAAATCTACGGGCATCGATATGTTTTGTGTTCTAGAGCAAATAGCAGCTTTTCATCATGAAAATGGCAGAGAAGAGTTAAAAATCCAAAAACTGATTCAGGCTCTCCCCTGCAGCTGCAATTAATCCTTTAAAAACTGTGGGAGATCCTATTATTCGTGGATCTTGTGGGAGATCCTATTATTCATGGATCTCCTGCATCTAGCTTGGTTCCAAAATCTGTTTTAACTAGATATTCCAGGACTGAACAGATCTTCTCCTGACCTATAGTCAGATGGATGGGTTGATGGGACATTTCCACTTCCTTTGTAAACACACAGGTGACAACTATCACTTTCTATGGATATGGATTCAATATACTTACCAGCATACAAGCACCCTGGCTCTAATTTTCAGTGGAACCTAATTCCATGTTTAGGATTGCAGTGAAGACTCCATGTATGAATTACACTCATAGGACTACAAATTTCCCAATCAAGTGGTCAAGTTGATCTTGACCGTGCTTTCCCCCACCACAGCAGAATTACAGCAGGGGCTGGCACCATCTTTGAAACCCAGATGGCTCACTCTCTGCAGGAGCAGCCAATCCCATTGACATGGAAGTATTCTGGGAGTCAAATAATCCCAGTTACAATCAAACCGCAAGCCACCCCTTGTCAAAGTTCATTTCAAGTACTGATTTCACATGAAGAATAGTGGTGGTTCAAGTGCTTGGACTTGGACAAGACCTGTGTTTAGATACCTACTCAAGACTTGTATAACAGTGGGCCAGTCCCCGTGACTATCAATTTGCCTAACCTACCTCACAGATTTGTTTCAATACTGTAATCCTCAGCTAACTGAAAATGGGTGTTACACAAATGGGATAAGTAATTAAATATCTATCTATCTATTGAAGTTGAGAAAGAATGCCTGCGTACAAACATATTCAAAAACTCAGATGTACAAACATGTATGTGAAATTGTTACAAAATGCAACTTTTATTTTTTTATGTATGCCTGACAGCTGCTTTGTTGTACTTCTAACATTTCCACCAATGCATCAGTCTACATCAGGTCTCCCCCAACCTGGTGCCCTCCAGATATTTTGGACTACAACTCAGCATCCTTCACCATGCTGGCTGGGGCTGATGGGAGTTGCAGTCCAAAACATCCGGAGCGCGCCAAGTTGGGAAAGGCCGGTCTGTCTCAAAGCTTTCTCTGCCCATTCCAACCTTCCCCAACTTCGTGCCCTGCAGATGTAGCTGTGGGATTCTGGGAACAGTAGTCCTAGACATCTGGAAGGCGCCTGGTTGTAGCAAAGCGAAGGACACCCAAACTACGCGCGAACAGCAACGCTGCCCGCCCGCTACGTCCCTGACGCCTCTGCCCCAGGCCTTCCAGGCGCCCCTGTTCCTTTAAACGGCCCAAGAGATTTCCTTCCCATTCCTCCGCTGGGCCCAGCCGTCGGCAGCTTCTCCCCTCTCGCACCCTGCGTCGGGGATGCGCCTGATGGGGATGATGCTGAGGAGGAGAGATGCGGCCCAGCGTCAAGAATGACCCATTGTACCGCCGACCGATAGACCGGGCAGCCTCGTGACGTTGCCCTCCGCTACCCAAGCGGGGCGCCGGGGGAAGCCATGCCCTCCTCCTCCTCCCCCGACAGCTCCGCCCAAGCCGAAGCCAGTTCACGATGAGGAGGGGGCTGTGGCGAGCCACGGAAGCGCGCATGCGTCTTTGCGCCCGGTGGCTTTCCTCTTCTTTTTCCCAGCCTAGTGCGGCAGGAAGAAGGAGAGCTGTGGCGGCCACAGCAGCGGCGTAGCCGCGGAAGAGGCAACGCTAAAAAAAGGACTAATTAGAAGCTAAGCCAGGGGACAACCGAGGCGGACCGCCGAGCGCCTCCAGGAGTAACAGGCGCCGCACCCAGCCCCGCCGTGTTCCTCCCGCCCTGCCGTGCCAGCCGGCTTTGGGTAGCCCTGGTCTGAAGCGTTCGGACGTCTCGCAGCCTTCGCCTTCGCCGCCGCCTCTTTTAGCTACTGCAGGAAAATCCCAGCCACCTCCCTCCAGACTCTTTCCCCCGCCCCCTATGCATTTGGGGAGAAAAGCGGGTGTGGGGGGAGAGGAGGAAGACACAGAGCAGGAATCTCTGAATGCCCTTCTTTTTTCAAAATAACAAATCCGCCCGAGGAATCTCCAAACTTGTCATTGTTTGTATTATTATTATTATTATTTTAATCGGGGGAGGGGAAGCATCGAAACAAAGCGCCCCAGGGAAAAGGCGTCAACGAGGACACCCGAGCTTGTTCTACATTCCTATACAGGGGTGGGGGGAAGGGGTGGAGGGGGGATTTCTCCCCCAAAACACAGCTGACTTCATTGCACCGCCTCTGTTCTCAGCTGCTACACCCGTATAAAATCAACAAAAAATATTGTACATTATTAGGTTTTTCTTTTTTTTTTTTACACATTATGTAGTTTTCGAAGGTTGTCTTCTAAAAGGACAATCATGTAAATCGATTTTTTAAATATATATATATATATATATATATATATAGGCTCTGTGGGCCGGGGTAGGGAAGAAAAAAAATGGGGGATGCTGCAGACGTCAAGGAGATGAAAAAGACGTTCATTGTCCCTGCCATCAAACCGTTTGATCATTACGACTTCGCTCGAGCGAAAATCGCCTGTAATTTAGCGTGGCTGGTGGCCAAAGCCTTTGGGACAGGTAGGTTGGCGCGTTTTCTAGCCTCTTTCCCCTCATTCTGGGTTCTTGGCTCGGTTCTCTCATTGGTGTGTGTGTGTGTGTGTGTGTGTGTGTGTGTGAATCATCCATCCGCTGTGGAAATGTGTAAGGAAAAGGCAGTGGGTGAGGTATACTGGATAAATAAACTGGTGGTGTGTTGTTGTTTAAATAGTACACTATATAACTGTGGTGTTTAAATAGTACAATATATAATTGTGGGTTGGTGTGCAACGAATATTTGTAATTTGTATTTCTGTGAATACTAAAAAAAATACAGTTCTTACAGTGTGAGGTGTGTAGGTGGCTATCTCCTTTCCTTCCCTAAGTCTCCCCACTCTCTGTCATAAAGTAGACACCGTTTTTTCCATTTAATAGCTGGCACAGAAAACTGGAGCAGTGTATGAGCTCTGTTAGCTTGAAGGGTGAAGGTAGCCTGCAGTCATTTGGGCAAGGTAAAGAAATAAGCAGTAATAGGAGGAGGCTCTGGGGGAAGACCATTTCATGTCAGCAGTCTCCCTGTGCAGCCCACGAGGGTTTCCCCTTGTCTGGATGTATAAAGAGATTTTCTTGAATGCTCTCTAAAAAAGATGAGAGATTGCCATGCTGTTTACAATTGAGGCCTTGTGGAGGACTGGCCTTGGGGGTCTACAGTTGACACGTTAGCTTTTTTCCCCTGAACCAAGGCAATTAATTGTTTCTTTAATGCATAGTATTCAATAATGAATGGGCATTTCCCCAAAAGACATGTTGTGAAGTAGCAGTCCATCATTTTGCCTCTTCTCTGGAGGATAACCGGAAAAAGTCTTCCTACTTGCAATTCTGCAACAGTTGCTTTTGAAGCCAGGTCATTGTTGCATATTATATCAGAGCAACAACCGAAGTGTAGTGTTTTGGTTTTAAACTGACCACATAGAAACTGGCAATGCTTGACATGACAAAAGGCCTTAACGTGCCTCTGTTGGACTTCATACCCTCCCTATGTGGTATAGGTTATTCAAGCTTTCATGGAAATGGACAAATCAGTGGCAAGTCCTATACTCAGCTGTCAAAAAAACCAACCCTGCTTTCTTTTTGTTTGTTCGGGAAACTGCACACTGTCTTTTTCAATACTTTGCAAAACAGTGGGGGGGTTTCCCTACTGCTCTCTAATTATCTCAGGTTTGTGTAGTAAAATGCTGATGTGTTGGAAATTTGGAGAGAACTCACTGTGGGAAGTTTTAGAAATGGTATAACATTATTATTTTCCCCATAAGATTCAGTTCTGCAGGTACAATCATGAAAACATTTTAATTAACACATTGTGGTAACGTTGAAATCATTCTTGTCTAGTAAACAAGTGAAACAGCATTCCTGCATTTTCAGTTCCTATTCATCAAGAGTACAGTGATCAAATACAGAATAATCAAGTGATGTGCATGCATGTATGTATGAATGAGCCCTAAAGCTGCAATCCTATGCACAAATTCTGGGCAGTCAGCCCCATTGAATTAAGTGAAACACTCCCAAGTAAACATTCATTTAGGATTAGGCTGAAGAAATGTATATTTTTTTCTAGCACCTAAAAAGATAAAAGGAGGAGTCGAATAGTAGTACAGAAAAATATAAGAAACACAATTTGTTATCTTCTATTCCATGCTAAGATGTGGGGTTATTTTATCGATTTAAATATAACATATAGAATGGTGCATAGCACTGAAGTACTTTAACTTTGGACAGTTGTAATTAGATCAAGTAAGTCTTCTAAGATAACCTGAAGAGGGCATAGGAAGTAAGTACTAATACAAACAGCATGAGAGACTGAAATGTTATCCAATTTTGCATGAAGTAAAACTTGGAAAATAAACTTGAGCAGAGAAGATCATGATCTAGTCTTTCAAATCAGTGTTGTGGCTCATCTTCACAAAGACAACCATGGTTTGCCTTGTGGACATATGTGGTTACTACTCTAAGAAACAACAAGCAATTATCAAAATATTAATGTGGCTTTTGTATTGTGTCTTTGTATTAAGCTATTCAACTCCAAAGGTGCATTTTCACCTAGGCTTTACGGAATGATGGCTCCTACATAAAAGTTTGATGTCTGGATCAAGCAGTTTTGAGTTGAAGAAATGTATATTCTAGTGCATATTAGGTGCATTCTTAGGGCCTGGAAAGTAACCTGGGTTGCCTTCATTTATAGCAGGAGTGGGGAGCCTGTAGCCCTCCAGATGTTGTTGGACTCCAACTCCCATCATCCCTGCTAGCATGCCCAATGATCAGGGATGATGGGTGTTGTATCCAGCAACTTTTGGAGAGTCACAGGTTCTCCATCCAGACTTAGAACATCTTCTGGAAGGACGTACTTTCTCACACAGTGCATAGTTAAACTATGGAATTCACGTCCACAAGATATAGTGTTGGCTGCCAAACTGGATGGCTTTAAAAGGGAATTAGAAATATTAATGGAGGATAAAACTATCAATCGTTACCAGTCCTTATGGCTATATGCTACCGCTAGTATCAGAGGCAGTATGCCTAATTATACCAGTTACTACAGAAATTGAACGAAAGGGTGGTGTTACACTCATGTCCTACTTGTGGGTTTCCTGAGAGTAGCTGGTTGGCACTGTGTGAACAGAATGCTGATCCAACATGGCTCTTCTTATGGTTTTAGGTCTAAGGCTAAAATCCTATACCATTTCCTTGGGAATAATCTCCCACTGAATTCAAAGGGACACTTCTGAGTAAACATGTATAGGATTGCACTGCACCAGACCAAATCAAAGATTCCTTTCACTAACATCTAAATTACAACTGCTATGCCATTACAGTGCAGCAGAATGTAAGATTGGGCAGATAGACTGCCATGCATCTTTAGAATTGGGGGCAACACAACTTACAGAGTGCATTTAGAGAAACTGTGGAATTCAAACTTCCTACCATCAGGGAACTCTTTCTATGTTGATTTGCCTGCCATGTTGATATATTACTCAGATTTCTATGTTAAATGTTTAAGTAGCAAAAAAAAGTCTAAAAATACTTGAGGTTTATAATCTCTCATCTCACAAGTATATAATACACACACACACGCACACACACACAACAGATATAATACTTCAGATTAATATGAGTAATTATAATGGACCCAATAAAGTAATTGTTAATACATGTCAAAACACATAGAAACATTTAGGGTATATTCTTGGTTTACACTAAGCATCTGTTTAACCTAGCTTATTGCTCTGTTGAGTTTCTTCCACAAAGAAAAGTTGAAAATAATGTAATTTGTATTTAAGTACTTTTTTTAAAAAAAGAAGAAAATAAAAACAAAGAGGTTATGCTACAGCAGAACTGCTAATGGGGTATCTTGGGGTTTAGCAATGAGCAGGGTAAACGTATTATGTTGGACAGTTATCGTGAAGATAAATGCATAACTGAATAGCAAATCTTGCCTTCTTGAGTCCATCTTAATCCTGCCTGACAACTAAGTCTAAATGTAAAGCCTACAACCTTAGCATAGTAAGGGTGCAATCCTATACATGTTTAGACAAAAAAACAAGTCTTACAACTCCCAGCATTCCCGAGCAGCATGGTAGCTGTAGGAGTTTTTCCTGTTTAAACCTACATAGGATTGCACCCTAAAATAATTGGTCCAGTAAACACTGTTACTGGCACCTTTTTGGATTCTACCTACCCCTCCTTTGCAATCTACCTACCAATGTGGATGTTGCTCATAGGACCTAGATTGACAGATCTGTGGTGGCTGCACATGTATGCCATGTAATATTTCCCCTTCTTGAACCAGGCAGGCAGTTCAATTCTTTATGTTGTCTTTATTGGGCTGCAGTTCTTATCCTGGCATCATGCCACTAGTAGCCTGGTGACATGGCTGTTGCAAACCTGATCTAGTTTCTGAAGGTATATTAGAATGAGACAGTAGGCTATGTTTTGTGTCAAGAGCTCATGCTGTGGGGTTTACAAGGTCTGAGGGCCAAACAAGAGGAAGATTTGTATTGGGATCTTCCTAGTCCCCCCCCCCCCCCAGTAAAAGCAGTGAAGGGGGGAAGTGGAAGGGAGTTTAACCCTTTCTCCAGTGCCACTTCCTTGATTTAACTTATTCATTCCCCAAAGCTTCTGTTTCCCCCTCAGAGGAAAATATAATAATCTCCTGATGTGTCTAGTTTGTCTCCACGAGGCTAGAAAAGTCATGGGTGGAAGGGTGCTGTTGCACCATATCCTGCTTTGTTGGTCCCTGGTTGACAGCTGGTTGGCCACCGTGTGAACAGAGTGCTGGATTAGATGGACCCTCGGTCTGATCCAGCATGGGACTTCTTGTGTTCTCATGTCCTTAATCTACTCAGGTGGTCTTGTATCCTTTTTTCTTGGTTCCCCTTTAACAGAGAAGCTCTCTGTTGGTCACTTCAACTCAGGATGTAAAGTTCTTTTATTTAAAATCAATCCGGCAATAGTGTGGATGTGAATCTTCTTTATGGTCTAAAAAGCTCTTGAGCAAATTGGTCAGACAAACTTAAAATGGAATGCACAAAGGCAATTTTCTTGCTTTGACTTGTTTTGGCACATAACTGTCTTTGTAGAAATCTATCTAGCTCAGATTATCTAATTTCGTTGGTTAATACATTTTTCTATAGCAGGAGCCTGGAGCGTGTGGAGACTTCAACTCCCATCAGTTCTATCCAACGTGGGGGATGGTCAGGGATGATGGGAGTTGTTACTTAAC
Source organism: Anniella stebbinsi (assembly GCA_029215795.1). Lineage (NCBI taxonomy): Eukaryota > Metazoa > Chordata > Lepidosauria > Squamata > Anniellidae > Anniella > Anniella stebbinsi. The sequence continues at coordinate 109,534,330 of JARDYH010000004.1, read as the reverse complement.
AGCACCTGGAGGTCCACAGATTTCCCACCCCTGATTTATAGGCTTTATTCTACATTATTTCTCTTCCTTTCCATCTGAAACCAGTTGTGGCAGTTTTGTCACAAGAGATAGAAAATGTGTGTTTTGGATAGGGTCACACTCCTTGTGCAGAGCAGATTTGTTGCTTGGGAGTGTTCTGGACCTGGGGCTCCTCTTGGATTTGCAAGAGGAAACCTTAGCCAGGAATGCTGATATTGTAGCAGATATACTGCCGGACCTTATTCCTGGAAAAGGGCCCTCATATGCTCCGGGTATCTTCTTGTCTAAACTGCTATAACGTGCTGTGGTGGGGCTGCCCTTGAAGACAGCTTGAACATTTTTGTTGGGTCAGAACATGGCAGCAGGATTAATGGTTGATATTGGCCACAGGAAACATGTAATTCCAATATTTCAAGAGTCCCACTAGTTACTAATCTGTTTCTGGATTAAATGTAGTTTGCTGGTTCTTTCCTTTAAAGATTGATATAACTTGGTCTCAAATACTTGGGGAAGGGCCTTCTCTTTATATGTTGAAGTCTAGTTGCTGCCTTTATCAGATGGTATGTGGGCAGATACAACCAGTTGAGCCTTTTCAGTGGAGTCCCCATACTTGTTGCAGGTCCAAGAGTTTGGTCTATTTAGATGGCCTTAAATAAGAACATTCTCTTGTTTCAAATGGCTTTTAATACGTAGCACCTAGTTTTATTGCTGTCAGCTTTAATGTGTAATATCTTTCAGCCTTGCTCCTGCTAGGTTTATTTTTTTTAGTGATGGTTGTATTATAAGGTGTTTTTAGGAACTGTATTGTTTTACAGTTATGCTAAAATTGTCCTGGGTACAATTAGTAGAAAGTGGGATATCAATATAATTATTATTTAAATTGAGAAGCAGCGAGTAGCACCCTTCTTCATTTTCTTTGTCAGTAACTTGGGATGGAGATTCAGAGACCTGTGTTGAATCTTGCACTTCAGAATATTTGTACTGTATAAAGCAGAGGCACAAAGAACCCTTAACTATAAGAAAAGTATGCCACTTAAGGATTCAGGGATGAGGCAGGAGGAAGGAGCTGAGATCCATAGAGCAGGCCCACTGTGCCTTTAAATATAAGTAGTAAAGTTATCAAGTTTTGCCCTCATGTACACAGCGTTACAGTAGCTGTTGCAATGCAAAACTCTGCTTGTGCCACAACATCTTCAGGAGGGCATAAGGTAGGGCTCTGCTCTTGTAATCAAGACTTTGGCCTCTTTGTGGTCAGTGCTTTCTGAAAATGGGACTCAAATTGCTTCCTGATGTTATATCTCTCTCTTCATCTTAAAGTAATTTCTACTTGCTTAGGCTGATAATCTTAACCAACATTATACTTACTGCAAGCTAGTGTGCAGAAATAGCTAGTTAAAATTGCTCATCAGCATTACTGCCTGACTTCAGAGCCCTTTGGGATAGAGGGGAAACCAGCAGAGCATCAATTTACCAAATTTAGTATTGGATTCCTAGTGAATTGTGAATTTGAAGTGCTTCATAAATGTTACACATTTCTTAAAACATTATAGCAAATATGATGTTTAAAAACAATATGTAAAGCGCACTTCTGTTTAAGATGTTCTTATGAAAATTGAGATAGGCAAGTCAAATTTCCAAAGTATACAATATCCATAGTTTTATGAATGAAGAATTCCTCTTTTGGTCCGTATTTCAGAAAGTTATTTGAGACAAGTCCATTGAAACTAGATTGTTTTTTTCCTTAATGCCAAATCACAAATAGCTTTTGAAGTTCCTCTGAGTTCAAAAATAATACTATAGAGCTGACAGAGCTTCTGTAAAGGGAAACATCTTTCCTACAATGAAAAACTAAAGATGCTGAGGCTTTATTTATTGGGTGAGGTAACTATGATGGAGGGGTGGAGTGAAGTCATAACTGTTTTATAGGTCTGCACTGACTGCCAGTCCATGTCTGGGCTGGTACTAACATTTAAATCCCTAAATGGCTTTGGGCCAGGTTATTTGAAATATCTTTTCCTCCCATATGTCCTGCCTGGACCCTAAGATCATCATCAGCAGTCCTTCCCCATGAACCCCTGCAAAGGAAGTGAGATGGATGGCCACCAGGAAGATGTGCCTGGAGCACCTCATAAGCAGACATGTCCCAGTTTTCCTCCCAGACATAGTTCAGGCCAGGATGGAAGATCATTCTTGTAGTCATCATGCCACATGTCTTTGGGTGCCTCTACAAGAGCGATTTAAAGCTCTTTCAAGGCGCATTACAAATTTTACCTCTACAAGAGTGGAGCGCAAATCGGGGGTTGAGGCGTTTTTTATCTCCACTTATGCGCATTATCGAATGCGCGTTAAATAGCGAGTTTTAATTTGCCGCGGGAGTTAAAACGCCTTATGGCCATGTAAACATGCGATTCTCTGCATGTAAACAACTTTAAAGCGCGTTTCATATAGCCCATAATGCGCTTCACCGCCTCTCATGAACAGGCATTAGGAGTAAATGTGCTTCTCCATATATGCGCATAATCGGACAACCGGGTGTCAAACCGAAAACTTGTAGAGGGGACCTTAGGTGCAGCACAATTGGCAGGATGGTGTTCTACTTTATGATTACTTTTTAAAAAAAAGACTCCACCCTCTGCTTTATATGTGAAAGGGACAGATTGGTAAGTAAATAGACACAGTTGCCCCATCAGATCTAGTTTGGGGTTAGGAATTTTCTCTTTATATCAGGGTTTGGATTTGCTTGCTTCTAGAACTGCAGTGCTTAAGCATTTCAGTCCATCAACTTAATACTTAATCTCAGCTGGACAAACACAATTCATAGCTCCAAACTTATGAATGAGTAACATAGTCATGTGAGTTTTAAATTCAAAATTCATTTTTGAGTCATAGTAGAAATGTCTTTATGCCAAGTATTCATGAACAGAATAACATTTCTACTAGGAAGAGATGAGGGGCATTAAATAATTTGTATGTAGTATTTTTCTGTATAAACAAGCATTCTCAAGTTATTATTTAAAGATTAAAACAAAACTTCATTTTTGTCTCTCAGTGTAAATTTTAAGTCAATTTATAATTTTTTAGCATTTAACTTTTGTTTATGATAGTGCTAATTCTTTTTATTAACTGTGCAGTATTAGTGAAAGTAAGCTGCTGTAGTATTAAGCTAATTGCTTTTCATATCTATTTTTTTTGGAAAGCAGGATGAATAGTTACTTTAGCTTATTCTTCTTGTCAGCCAAATCCATGTGAATTGTAGCAACTTAATCTACAGAAATGGGATTATTTTTTAGAACATGTTCTGCAAAAGAGAAAATTAAATTAATCTATAGTCCCATATATCTAAACTTAACTATATAAACAAGGCACATGTTTAAAATTCCCATAAGTTCCTTAAGACCTGCTTGTGTTCAGTATACATTGATGAAAGATTCAGTAACATAAAATGACCTTTCAGTTCTTCTGAAGGAAAAATACAAAATAGTATGATAAGGAAAATCACAAGTTCATTTCGAAAATCTAATTAGTATAGTGGAACGGGATGGGAAAAACAAGATCTTAAAACATTTTTTTTAAAAAAAACTTTTTTGTTGTTTGGTTTTATGTTCTGGTAGTAGAAGTCAAGGGTTCTATGTTTCTTTGTGTAAATTTGGCCATAATGAAGCAAAACCAAAAAAACAGACATAATTGGTTTTGAGGGCATTTTATTGTACAAAGGCAACCAATTAATACTCATATTTTACATGTTAGGAACATGGAAGATAAGGGACAAGTGATTAGCAGAAGACCCGTCATGGCAGTTTTACTTGTTATTGTTAAAACTATTGGGAGACAAAAAACCTTGCTGATCTACTGCAAATCACCCAGAGATCTACCGTTAGATCCCAATATAACCTATGTGCCCCTGCGCTAAACAATGATGCAGCATTGTGTCAAAACTCAACTGCCAATAAACCTGCATCAGATAAAGACCTAGTTCTCACAAGCAGCAGAGAAAAACTTGTATCTGGGCTATACAACTTCATTTTAGTTGGGGGTTCATGCGATTGGATGTTGCTGTATTCAGAAAGTATTCCTTGTACATAGAAAACTAGACTAAAAACTAGGGGAAGAAGTCATTGATAATTGGCATTGACCTTAGCTACTCTGGCTACATAGGTCATAATTTTGGAAGTGGTAGAAGCAACCTCGATGCAATTGTATGTTCATACTTTATATAAGCCATTTTGAGGATCTTTCTGGATTGAAAAATGGAATAAAAAGCAAATAAATAAATGAACTTCGGAAGATTTAAATTAGTAAATGTTCCCAAGTGGGCAGTGAATGTATTTTTCACTTTGACTCATCATATCTTAAATATTTGTGCCTATGTATCTGGTTGTGATGTTGGTGTAGCATGTTTTGTGATATGCGCGCATGGCTCTTGGTGTGTGGCTTCTACGGTGCTCTTCTGCAGGCTTAGGAAATCTTAGAAATTCTTCCAGAATTACATTTTCTTACTTGCAATTGCATGTAGAAGAGTGGTTAGATAGCTGCTGTTCTTTGAGGAAATGACTGAATGAGTGGATGATTGGTAGAGAGGCTTCTGGGAGATGATGCAGTGTGTGGTAAGAGAAACCTTTGAATCAGGATATATGATTCAGTGTGAGTATACCACTGGCCTCCATTGCAGGGCAGTTGTAAGGATTATTGTGATAATGTAAAGTGTTTTTATACACTCAAGCAGCCTTCCCCAACCTGATGCCTTCCAGATATTTTAGACTACAACTCTCAGAATTCCTGACCAGTAGCTATTCTGGCTGGGGCTGATGGGAGTTGAAGTCCAAAACATTTGGAGCGACCCAGTTTGGGAACATTCCCATAACATTGTATAACTGTTTGTTGCTACTGGATTTGTGTCTAACCATTCCCACACTATAAAGGGATGACCTGAAGCCACTTTTTGTATTTAAGTAGTGGTTGAGTTGCCCAATTGGTGCAGTGAATATTGATCTTTTTTCAATGACTTTATGGGTAAACACAAACCTGGGGCAAGTGATGGCCTTTTTTATTTTATGCATAGCTTGTGACACTCTCTGTTCATGGAAGGAAAAGACTGACCTAGTTCACACGTAATGGCAATCATGGATTAATTAAACCATGAATTGCCAAAATGTAGTGGGAGCGAGTGAAGATGCTGCTGCCTCTGGCATGCTCTCAACTTCTCCTTTCAATTAACAGCCTTCCATTGCTCTGTTCATAGTTTGTTAGCATGATGTCTGAATCCAGACACTCTGAGTTGTTTAACCCCTAAACCTCATGGTTTGTTGTTAGGATAACTGGATTGTTTAACTTTTAAACAACCCAGAGTGTCTGGGTTCAGATGTCATGCTATAATGTCTTGGATATATTTTGATATTAACCACCACCCCTGACTTTTCAGCTTGTCAGAATAGCAAAGTTTTGCTAACACCTGGGCAGCTCATACTCACCCCTCTTCAGCATCACCAATTACCTTATATAGTGCAAGTCTGATCTGCCCCAACTTCACTGTCCACATGGGACAGCCCATATGAATGGGATCAGTGCATGGAAAATCCTACATGTGTAGTCTGTGCACCTAAGTTTTTAAACTCATAGACCCTGTCCAGATGGGCCATTCCCATGAGGCACCACAGGTGTGTCAAACAAAAGCCCGTTCAGCCTAATGGAGCAGTCTGGATCCTAATTGTACAGTTCACAAAGTTCCCTTCTGATTTTTAAAATATATACTTATATATTTTTATATATTCTTGTATAACTTTAATGTCTATAAACTAACAATCAGCCCTGTAAGTGCTTAGATGACAAGGTAGCACTGTTCCACATTTGGGAACCAAAAATTTTACTTGTGTAGCCCTTATTTCAGAGGGGTCATACGTACTGTAAAACCCAAAGTTAGCTGAGTAAATTCAGTATAGAGTAGATACCCTAATCTTACCTTTATTTATTTATTTATTACATTTGTATACCGCCCCATAGCCGAAGCTCTCTGGGCGATTTACATAGGATTAAAAACAATATACAAAAATTAAAACAGCAAAAACATACAACATACACACAATCTATACATTTAAAAACCACATCAACACTTCAAAAACCACAAAAACAAAACAAACCCAGGCTCCTCAGATATTGCCAAATGCCTGATTTCCCTGAGTGTGCAGTAGATTGGAAGGTTTTTACACTTAAAAAGGTTATGTTTTGTTCTATCAGGAAAAAGTACAAAACTAGGCTGACCATATGAAAAGGAGGACAGGGCTCATGTAACTTTAACAGTTGCAGAGAAAAGGGAATTTCAGCCAGTGTCATTTGTATGCAGTTAGTTCCTGGTGGAATTCCCTCTTCATCACAACAGTTAAAGTTGCAGAGGCCCTGCCTTCTTTTGTATATGGTCACTCTAGTATAGTGCATGCACCTTTAACTGTTGTGATGAAGAGGGAATTTCACCAGGGACTAATTGCATACAAATGACACTGGCTGAAATTCCCTTTAATTCCCTTTTCTCTACAACTGTTAAAGTTACATGAGCCCTGTCCTCCTTTTCATATGGTCAGCCTAACAAAACAAAAACCTTCAACAAACGAATTCTATGGCTCCATGGTCTAAAAGTTAAAGGATTTCCTCCATATGACATACAACACATTCAATTCTTTATAGTTCCTTTATTAGTTTAGATCCACTCATGATAATAGTATCCCTGAGTAGCCAAACTATACATGACAAGGGAAGTATGTAACATTTTTCTACATTAAAAACAAACAAACAAACACTGATTGGCCACCCTTCGCAGCTGCTTTGAAGATCAGGGAAGTAACATTGCAGGAAGGGTATGTATTAACCCTTGTGTCTCATACTGTTTCCCTGATTGAAATCACCCCACTGAGCTAATAGCTTACAGGGGCATTTTAATAGGGGAAACGGGGCAGGCAGAAAGGTTTAAACCTCCATCACACTCCCAGTGCTGTTTCTGTGAACTTCAAAGCAGCTGCATAAGTCTGCTAACATAAACACACAGAGAAACCTGGGGGAGATTTTGATCACCCATCTCCCCATGTCATATGTAGTTTGAACCCAAGAAGCTTAGTTTGGGCTGTTCTCTGTTCTAGCTGGACATTCAGTTGAAACTGCAAGTCATAAACTTAACAAGTAGCCTAATATCAAATTGTTTCTGCTGTTTTCCTGCTGCTTTTATTGAAGTAGTGTCTGGGGCTGTACCACTTTGGTCTCTGGATTCACACAACTTAATACTACTCTGTACAAAGAAGTCTAGAATGCTGGGGAGAAGCGTTCTCTTTGTGACAACTTTCTAATGTGCAGGGGCTTTTTTTAAAGTCAGGCAGGAGGAGGGCGGAAGGTGTTCAATCGTTCAAAATTCCACTTGCATCCGAAACAGAAGTTTACCATCTTGGGGTAAACTAGGCCTCAGACAGGGTAGAATATCTAACCCTTGAAGGGAAGGAGAAATTTGCTCCACAGTACTGTGCCTTTATAAAAAATACTTTGTATGGTAATTACCACTGCAGAATCACCCAAACATAGGCTTGCAATTGTTGCATGCAAGATATCTGACTTAGTATCAACGCAACCTTTCACGTGGCATTTTCTATAAATTATGAGCTAGTGTGCAAATAAAATGAAAGGGGGCACAGCTATCCCTCTTAGCCCTAAGTTAGGCCTTGGTACATTTTGTAGGCTGAAGAGTGAAAACTAGTGTTATAATTTAAATATTTTGCTTCATGAAATTTAGAAATCTGAACTTTAGTACTGTAATTATCATAATGCAATTACTTCTGGTGTGTTATGGTTCATTTAAACAGATTATTACTAGGTACTTTTCCTGGCAATTAGATTCTGTCTTTTTAAACTCAAGGTGACTTTTTTCTTTCTCGCTTTTGTAGAAAATGTACCAGAGGAGCTTCGAGAACCATTTTATACGGATCAATATGACCAGGAACATATGAAACCTCCCATTGTTAATTTGCTGCTATCTGCTGAACTCTACTGTCGTGCTGGGAGTCTTATTCTGAAGAGTGATGCTGCCAAACCACTCCTGGGTCATGATGCCGTTATCCAAGCCTTGGCACAAAAAGGCCTCTATGTAACTGACCAAGAGAAATTGGTAACGGAGAGAGACTTGCACAAGAAACCCATTCAGATGGTGAGTGTTGGCATTAGGTCTTAGTTCCTGAAGTAGTATACGTACTCCTCGGCTGCGTTAGTAATATTTCTATTTTGAAGTCACGCCTTATTTTGCGAGAAATAGAACATAAGAGGTAAATTGTTTTATATTCTTTCTTGTTTCTCCCGCTCATTTACAACTTTCACATTCAAGAATTGTGGCAATTCAAAAGATGGCTGTTCTAGATAGTATGAATTTGACTTTGCTCATATGAGATTGAATTCAGACTGTCATACTTAAAGACCTGTTGAAATCAATGGGGCTTACATTAATTTAGACTAAAATCCTATTGAAATCAATGGGTCTATTGCAAGAATGGCTGACTTTGGATCCAACCCATGGTCTTCCATGTTAATAAAAATATTATATTTTAAATATTCCTAAAATTTAGGTTTAAATTAATATTTGCAAGCATAGGAAATAGTTTTTGTAAGTACATAGGATAATTTACTTGGATGTTGGTTCGGAAGTTGCTGATGGCAGGTACACATCTCTCTGAAAGGGCTAACTCAGCATGAGGGCTTCAGTCCAAGATTGCCGGATGTGAGGGGTGGGGAGAGATTTGAAGTAAATGGAAATGTTTTTAAAGTTTTTACTGGACCTGGTCACCCAGAGCAAGCACTTCCCATGTAAAACCCAGATGGCTGATTGGCTTTAGTAAAAACTCTCAAAATCCCTGTAGCTCCATGTTTTCCCCTTGCATGCCCATCTGTATAGCTTTCTAGCATTGGGACTGATGCTACTATCTTCATCTTTGAAGTGTGAGACAAATGCATAGTGACTAAATATCACAGCCTCTTGACAAATTTTTCATTAGTAAAGAAAATCACTCAATTGATATGACATTGGATTTATTTTTGCAGGGGGAGGGAGAAGGGAGGAGTTGTAAACATTTTATTCCAAATTTCTTACCCAAAAATCAGCTAGTATGCTGTAACCAAGCTTCCTTGTAATATGCAGCTGCAGGAGAAAGTATTGGGCAGAATCTAGAGTACACTGTGCTTCTCTGGGATGAAAGTTACACCCAGCAAGCCTGGAATGTTACCCAGAATGAACTGTGGGTGCATTGCCAGAATTCTTTGCAGAGCACGACAATTCTGTGCCCAATATGGCAGGGGCCATTTGGCAGACGAATAGCTGTGGGAATAGTTCCCTGAAGGTGGGAAGTTTTGAAAACCACTGGCTTAGAGTACTGGAAAGAAATACTACCTATGGGCTAATGAGAACAGTTAAAAATGGAAGACTGGAAAAATACAAATGATACAAACACATTTCTTTTTACTTGAGATCTTTGATAAGAATGCAAAGAATTACAAAAATGAACACAGAGGAGCATATACAATGAGTTGTTCTACATATAGCAATGGTTCAAACAATCAAATGGCAATTCACAAATTTCCCTTGCAAGGGTATTGTTTCAAAACGCCAGATGGAGCGAGGGTGGTCTGGGAGAAAAGGGAACAAATAATACAATCCTCAGAATATAAGGCAGTGTTCTCCAATCTGCTGTTCTACAGATGTTGGCTGGGGATGGTGGGAATTGTAGTCCCAACAGCCTGGAGGGCACCAGTTTGGAGAAAGCTGATAAAGGAAACATGATTGGAACCTCGTTATGCTTTTCCTGGTTGTCTGGGACATTTGGCTCAAGGTACATGGCAATATGAATAAAATACGTTTCTGATTCTTTTAATGCCATAGTGACCCCCACCCTGCTATTGCAATTATGATAGCTCTTTACGATGCATCTGGTGGAAGGGGCCATGGGTCAGTGGTAGGGCACCTGCTTTGCATGCAGAAGGTCCCAGGTTCAATCCCTAGCATCTCCACATAGGGCAAGGAAAGAATCCTGCCTGAAAGCCTGGAGAGCCGCTGCCATTCAGTGTTGGCAATAGTGGGCTAGTATATGATTCAGTATAAAGCAGCTGCCTATGTTTCTATATATTCCCATTCCCTGCTACCTTATGTGGGCAGGGTATAGTGAAAACTGAATCTCTCCTTGGTTGGATGCTTGTGGTTTCATTCAGGTAGCTGCTGACTGAACTAACTACTAACTGAAGTTGAGGCATATGCTTACTATTCTCAATTTAAACCCCATGACCTGGGCATTTCACTTTATTAGTAGCAGTGGTTCAATACAAGACAGTGATGGTCTGCATGTAGCCTGTGGTGTCCATCCTTTTGTACATGTTGCAGATCCCATAGTCTGTCTTCTCTGGTTTCTGTGTGCTTGACTGACATACTGACGTTCTGGTGGGGTTTCTTAATAGGGTGGAGGACAATCGACAGAAGTTGCAGGTTTCATCCTTGGTGTGTTTAAGGCAAAACAAGGAGTGCTGAATACCTGTGTCATGGGAATTGCCCAAGGCTTATCTCCCAATTTACCTCTTTCCCACAAGTGAGAACAGAATAAATAGCAAGGCAGGAATTCCTAACAGACAGGAAGGGAATTCTGGGGTGGAGAAAACATGGCATAAATATGTCATCCACCTCTGTTGTCATCTTGATAGCACCAGTGTTAATAGGAACTTTTGACTTTTACTGTGCTAGCCCAATAATGATGTTTGGACAACTTCTACCAGCTTTGCTCTTGGGAATTTTAGCCTGTTTGTGCAGATCCTTTAATGCCAGAACCCTGTTAACAGCAGCAGGATGCAAGCTGTTGTTAGGCCTGTGTGTCCTCTGTTTCACAAAACTGACATTTCAGATTCTACGCCTGGAATAAATCATGCAAATTAATGGTGCTCAGATGCAAGATGACCACACTTTAAAAAAAAAAAGACTGATGGAAGGCCAGTTTAAAGAAAGGAGCAGAAGTCTTGGTGCTGCGCTTACGTGGCCAGTAAAGATGGTGAATACTAGATTCGTAAAGTGTATTGGAGAAGTGGCTTTGCTTGAAAGAGCAGCGCTTCCTCCTAATATGGGAAGTGTTGCTGAAGTTCACTTAAGAGGTATATTATAAATATTTTGAGCTTTGGTGTATGCAGCAGTAGAGCAGTGTGAGGTGGAGGAAGAGAGCCATATTAAATACTTAAGGACTACTATATATACCAACCAGGATAATGCATTGCTTTTTTTAGTTGTACACTATTTTTTTTTCTAATCTGGATTTTGCTAATCTGTGCACACTAACTTGGCAGCTGCTCTCTGTATCCCAAGCAAGGTTTATGTGATAATGGTTAACTGCTCTCCTGGGGTCTTAAAAAGCTTTGCCATTAGAAGAGAGTGGCTTGCAACTGGGATGAATTCCACAGTTTCCTAGGTTCCTATAAGTACTCCATGGGTGCCTCTACAAGAGCGATTTAAAGCTCTTTCAAAGCACTTTACCGATTTAACCTCCACATGAACGGAGCGCAAATCGGAGGCTGAGGCGCTTTTTCTGTCCGATTATGCGCATTATGAAATGCGCGTTAAATAGCAAGTTTTAATTTACCATGGGAGTGAAAGCGCCTTATGACTATGTAAACAAGCGATTCTTCGCATTTAAACACCCTCAAAGCGTGTTTCATACAACCGGTAATGCGCTTCACCACCTCCCGTGTATAGGGATTAGGTGTAAAAGCGATTGGGAGAAGATGCGCATAATCGGCCAACCGGGCGTCAAAACGAATTCTTGTAGAGGGGACCCATATTTAAGCCATTCAGATACTGGGGACTAAGGTGTTGTTGCTGTTGAAACTATCCATATCCCCTAAATATATCTGAACATAAACTGCAATGCACAAACTGCATGTACCACCTCAGATTCTGTTACTGAGTCCTACTTTACATGACATGACCGCTACAGAGAGACTGCTTGATATGTAGCAGTCCCCCTGTTGTATCGGCTGCCCCCGCGTCACTGTATCCATACCAGTACAAAAATATTTCTGTCGTTCTTCTGCAAAATGATAGAGGAAAAACACCATGGTTGTTGCCAGTCCATTTGGTCATGTGTGATAGGAAGGCTAAGGGCCAGACTGTATGTTCTACTAATTGCATTGGTGTAGTTGAGCCGGCTGTTTTTCTTTACTCTGGTGGAGCCTAAGTAGTAAAGGCGAGACAGGGGCAGCAGCAACAAGTGGTCGAGGATAATCTCACAAAGGCTTTTTGACTGAATATAGAAAGAAGCAGTCATACCTACTGCTGCATAGAATTGAAATGCAGAGAAGCTCTCTAAGGGCCAAATTAAACATTCCTGTAATCACGTGGAGCTGAGTTATGAATGCTTGCTTGATTTACTTCAGAGTAAGTGTGTGTGACCCAGCTTTGGATTGGGATCCTGGTGCTCTGGGATTGTGGGGAGCGGTAGGCTTACCCACCCATTTTTATCCTGAAATTCAATCCCCAGCCATGGGAGTCAATGAAAGTGGGGTTCCCCCCTTTTTTTTAAATATCCCCATTGGATAAGCATAAGTTGGTAGGCATCCTCCCCCCCCCCCCCTCCTGGAGTGCTACAGTCCTGATTCAAATCAGGGCTGTGCATGCTTATTCTGGAGTAAATAAAACAATCATACATACCTAAGCTGTATGTGATTGCAGAATGTTTAGTTTGGCCTAACCATATTATTACTCACACTATTTTTTAAGTGTTAAAACATTTAATTATGTTTCCCTCCATTTGTCAACATGTGGAAGATAATATGTCTATTTATTGATGCTACGTAGAACTGAATCTGAACCAAGCCCAGCTTCATACAGCATCCTTTATCAGTGCTTTTCAACTTTTGCATAAATGTTCTGGAATTAGGAGTGAGCAGCAAGGTAGCCAATTTTGCTGCTGACACCAAATTATTCCAGGTGGATAAAACAAAAAGGGACTGTGAAGAGCTCCTAAAGGATCTCTCCAAACTGGGAGAATGGTCATCAAAATGGCAAATTCCGTTTAATCTAAGCAAGTCTAAAATGTTGCCTGTTGGGGGTGAAATCCCAATTTCATATATACGTTAATGGAATCTGACCAAGAAAAAGATCTTGGGGTTGTGGTGGACAGCTTGATGAAAATGTCGACCCAGTGTAAAAAAAAAAAAAGAAGCAAATTCCATGTTGGACATAATTGGGATAGAAATCGAAAATGAAACTGCCAATACATTACTGTCCTCATACAAATCCATAGTGCGACAACACTTGGGAATGCTGTGTACAGTTCTGTTCACTATATATCAAAAAGGATATACTGTATTTCATCGATTCTAAGACACACTTTTTTCCCCATTTAAATGTCTCTGAAAACGGGGTGCGTCTTAGAATCGATGGCAAAGAATTGCAGGTTTTTTAGGGCTGTGCCTCATCGGCCTGGAAATGCCACGCCTACCTTGAGGAAGGAGCGCCTACTCCTCAGGAAGGGATGGCGGTGGCAGCGGCCTCCTATTGCCTGGGGGGGTCTTCTGCTCCTCCCCCTCGTCGTCTTCGTGGTTAGGAGAGAGAGGCCGAGGGGGCGGTGGGGGGGAGCAGGAGCAGGAGCAGTCCTCGCGCTGTTACACTAGAGGGGCCCTGCCGGGCAGAAGAGCACCTCACAAGGGGCTGTCCTCCCCTTCTCTCTCTCTCTCTCTCTCTCTCTCACACACACACACACACACACTCCCTCGCGCGCACCTCGTTCTCGCTCTGCGCGTGCAGCTTGGGCGCACTGGAGGGGCCCAGCCGGGCAGAAGAGCGCCTCACAAGGGGCCACCCTCCCCTTCTCTCTCTCTCTCTCTCTCTCTCTCTCTCTCGCACACACACACACTTTCACTCTCTCTTCCTCACCCGCGCCTCGTTCTTGCTCTGCACGTGCAGCTGCTCCCCCCTCCCCATGCCTTTCCTGGGCATGGGCAGATGCCTCGCATATGGTATCCCCAAAGGGATAAAAGTAATGGAGGGGAGGAAACGTCGCTCACTGTGCGCACGTGAGATCGCAGCCTAGGTCGCATTAATGCCATGTTTCCAGGCCGAGGAGGCTGCTGGCAGCGGCACTGACGGTGAGGACCGGGCAGCGATGGAGGTGAGTGGGGAAGGGGAAGAAGGGGGGAATGCGCAGCCCTACCGTATTTCTTCGATTCTAAGATGCACTTTTCCCCCAAATAAACGTGTCTGAAAACGGGGTGCATCTTAGAATCAACACAAAGCTTTTTCCCTCTTGGTGGCCCTGAAATTACGGTGCGTCTTACAATTGATGGCGTCTTAGATTCGATGAAATCCGGTAGTTGGAAAAAGTGCAGAAAAGAACGACCAAAATGATCAACAGGCTGGAGCAGTTCTCCTATGAGGAAAGATTGCAATGGCTCAATTCGGACGACACAATAAACAACTGGTGTGGGGGAAACAATCGTCAGTTGTTTTGACTATTGTGTCATCCAAATGCTGCCACAGCCAACTCCGCGCTGATCCCTATCCACACCACAGTTGATTATTTATTACCATGTTGTGTGGGGAGTGCCCCCTAGGGTTAGCGTGAGGGTTAGGGTTAGTCAACCCACCATTGACTATCGTGTCGTCCGAATTGAGCCAATGTGTGGGACTATATAGAGATGTACAAATTTATGCATGTGTGGAGAAAGTGGATTGGGAGACACCTCTCTCTCTCTCTCTCTCTCTCTCTCTCTCTCTCTCTCTCATATAATACTAGAACCTGGGGTCATTCCATGAAGCTGAATGGCCGGAGATTCAGGACAGGAATTAGTTTTTTGCACAGCACATAGTTAAACTATGGAACTCCCTATCACAAGATGTAGTGGTGGCCACCAATTTTGAATAGTTTTTAAAAAGGATTGGAGAAATTCATGGAGGATAAGGCTGTTAATGACTACTAGTCAGGGCGGTTGAATATTGCTTCAGTATCAAGGAAGTACGCCTCTGTATGATAGATGCTGAGAACATGAGTGAGAGGATGCTATTTTGCTCATGTCCTGCTTGTGGGTTTCCCATTGGGGCATTTGGTTGGCAACTGTGTGAACAGAATGTTGGACTAGATGAATCCTTGGTTTGGTCTAGCATGGGTCTTATGATCTTATCCTTGGACAGTGGGCAGGGCCCACTGTCCAAGTCTGCTCTGGGATACCCTTCAATTTTTTTCTGGCATAGCAACAGGCAGCCAACTGGCCACTATTTTAACTTTCTCATGAGTCCTCTGATGTAGTGTTGCTCCAGAACAGACGTTTTCCACAATGTCCCACAGCAATACATTAGAGGAATTATTGGGGAATTAAAACTGTAACTGCCTAGTGCTAACCAGAGGAGCGCTGCCACTTGCAGAGAGTGACCCATTGGTCTAGGCAGAGGCTTCGTGCTCAGGGCCACTTCAGGCTTTGATCTGGCTCTGTCAGGCCATAGATTGGCAGTGCCTCCCCAAGTTCGCAGTGATAAAGAGGCCTTACTCAGCTTTGCTAACTGAATAATTGCAACAAGAATATTGTGGTACGGTTTTTTATTTTTATTTTTAAAAGGGCCAATTTAAATGGCACTCAAGCTGGTCTGTATGCATGCAGCAACTGCATACTGGCAAATGTATAGAACAGAACCTGGGTTAACAATGGTAGTTGTGAGACAGCATCTGTATGGCACAGTGTCTTGACACTTCTTAGAATTTCTGCCTGCACTGGCTAAAAAGCCTTAATAAGTCATATCCTTTTTTCCAGTTATCTTGTTAGAGAGGCCTAAGACAAGCCCAAAAATCTGCTAATAAAGCTGCTTGGGTAATCCAGGTTTGAGTATGCATTAGGAAGAATTATTATGCCATAGAGTGTGTTTCCTGCAGCTTGCTTCTCATTTCTCAGAGGAACAATTATCTTTGCTGTTAGAGTGAGATTCTTTGGGAGCTTTGTTATAATGCAGTTAGCATTTGGGACTATCCTTTATCTAGCGATTACAAAGTGGGTATGATATTTTTAATAGAATGCAGGCATAAAATGTCAGACCTGAATGAGAGCAATATTATTCTGCCTTCTGGTATTCCTTTTTCTACAGCAATAGATATCAGTCAAGAGACCAGAGAACATTAGAAAACAGTCTTAATTGACAAAACTTAAAAACAAATGCATACATAGTATCAACTCAAACATATACCCTCAAACCAGCCAGCCAAAGTCAAATAAATAATTGCTTTTCTGTTTGCATTGTATGTATGTATGTATGTATGTATTTATTTATTTATTTACTGCATTTCTATACTGCCCAGTAGTCAAAGCCGAACAATTTTTTTTCTGGAACCAATGATATCGATGTAATATTGTGCATCAACAAATACTTAATGCAAAATTGGACTGACTTACCTGGTAATGTAGCTAATAAAGGAGCAATCATTTGCTGCTCATCTGTATCATCCAAGTAACAAAACAAAAGGACACTCACCACAAATTATATTCCTGGTATTTACATGTACATGCCTTCCGACATGGGGGGCGGGGCGGGGACCAGTATATGATCCTCAAAGCATTTTGGAAAGCAACACTTAAAGGGCACAATCATATCCATGTTTAGACATAAAAAAGTCCTACACTCCCAGCATTCCCAATCCAACATGACTGGCTAAAGAATGCTAGGAGTTGTAGGGCTTTTTTTCTGTCTAAACATGTATAGGATTGCACCCTAAAATGAGCAAGAATAAAAGACCTACAATATTTAACAATATACAAATTGCTCAGGTATGCATCTGCCTGAAAAGGGTTTTCATAAAGAATGCCTAGAAAATAAGGTGTGCAAGGTGCACATGGCCAAGTAGAAAGGATTTGAAAGGAAATGTCGCAGAGTATTGCTTTATTAGAGCTGTTGTGGAATCAAAGAAGAAGAAAAGGTGGGGGCAGCCTGAGCAACAGATTTCATGTAGACACTAACTATCACCAGGAAGATAAGACAATAGTCTCACAGCTCTCAGAAATCTAGAGACACAGCTTTAAGGCTGCCAACCAAGCCCTTACATCAATAGGGCACTGTCCTGCTTCCATTAATGAAGCTACATTGAGAGGAAATACACCGATGTGCAAAAGAATTCATAACTATCTAAAAATGGGAAGACACTCCTTTAATCCCAAGAGCAGTTTTATAAAGGAGCAGAGAGAGTGGCTCAATTCGGACGACACGATAGTCAATGGTGGGTTGACTAACCCTAACCCTCACGCTAACCCTAGGGGGCACTCCCCACACAACATGGTAATAAATAATCAACTGTGGTGTGGATGAGGATCAGCGCTGAGTTGGCTGTGGCAGCATTTAGATGACACAATAGTCAAAACAATTGACGATTGTTTCCCCCACACCAGTTGTTTATTGTGTCATCCGAATTGAGCCTATATCTTAGTATTAAAAGCTTTAATAGCTGCAGGAACATACCAACCACCTTTTCTGTAGGAAAAAAACACAATAATATAGTCTACTTGAACTTTCAGAAAAGCAAGGGATCTTTGTGTGAGCCATGGGATGGAATGATAGAACACAGCCCTCAGATGCTGAAAACGTTTAACCTCTTCTGTAATTTGGTCATCCAAAAGCCCTCTGAATAAACTTCTTTTCAAATACTAAAATCTTTGATTTTCTGTAATTAATTTTAACCCATTACACTTATAATAAGAAAATGTAGTTAATAAATATCTAAGCCCAGGTCTAGAGTGAGAGAGAATGGCTCAATTCGGACGACACGATAGTCAATGGTGGGTTGACTAACCCTAACCCTAAGGGGCACTCCCCACACAACATGGTAATAAATAATCAACTGTGGTGTGGATGAGGATCAGCGCTGAGTTGACTATGGCAGCATTCGGATGACACAATAGTCAAAACAACTGACAATTGTTTTCCCCACACCAGTTGTTTATTGTGTCATCCGAATTGAGCCAATGACTGCATACAAATGTTCCTGTCTCCAAGTTTTGGCAAATGCCCATCAGAATCATCTAAGGCATTTTCTATATAATTTAACAACAAAGTAGGAGCAACAGGAAACTTTGCCTGACACTCCTAGACATAGGAATGGTTTCATTAAGCTGCCCCTGATTACTACATAATTTGAAGAAGAGTGTTACTATGCAGGGACTTAATAAAGGCAGAACAGTATTTTATAAACCAGAATATCCAATTTCTGCCATAACTTGGCCCTAGGAATAGAATAATACATTCCATTTATCTGCTACCATGCTTTATATATCCACTTGTATGGTAGCTTTTTGAGTCTACTCAGGTTCATGTCATTGGTTAAGCACTTTGTATGTAGAGTGGGGAAGAGAGCACATGTATGTCTCCCACCTTGTGTGCAAGGTTAAATAAAACAGGGGCAGTATACAGTTACTTCTGTATATGGCCAAATTCTCTGACCTTTCTTGGGAAGGAAGAATTGTATGAATTGGATGTGCATGCATATGGACGTACACACATACTGTCTCTATTGGGCCAAATCACATGTTACATGCAAGGGTGTGTATTGTTTATTGTTTACATGAACAGCTGCTTTGAGAGGGCATGACAGGGAGCAGAGAAGTGGAAGAGAAAAGGGTTAAGTAGTGCTCTCGCCATCTCCCCTCCAAGCTGACCCCTCTTGAAGCAGTTTTTCATTGAAAAAGGGCCCACTAGGCTCTCATGAAAGTGATTTTGGTGAACCATGTAGTTTGGCCTATTATTATCTCAATTGGCTAGATGGGGGGTGTAGGGGGTGTCTTTGCTGCCTCACCACAAATGTAAGTTTCCTCAGGTAATCTGACTGCGA
The DNA here is from genome assembly GCA_029215795.1 of Anniella stebbinsi. Lineage (NCBI taxonomy): Eukaryota > Metazoa > Chordata > Lepidosauria > Squamata > Anniellidae > Anniella > Anniella stebbinsi. Next base: position 109,515,467 of record JARDYH010000004.1, on the reverse strand, counting down.
ACTGGCCTGCAGGATGGAGCAGCCTAATGGAAACATCCTAAATCCCCATTTTATGAAGGGCATGTTGACATCATTGTGGCCACAGCTCTTGATGTGACAGCATAACTCTTTCAGTGTCTTTATGTGGTTCCCTAAGCATACAGGCCCCTTTGGATTCATTGGAAGAGCAATCCTCTTCCTTTATCTGGTCTGAACGTGTTGCTCCTTAGTCCAAATAAGTCTATCCCTTCTGTCACTTTAAACATGAACTTTTGTCACTGAACTTGATATAGTAAATTGCCTTTGCCATGTAAAAGGTTGTGTGACTGCACTCTATAAAACCTATAAGTGTTTCTCAGCAGTAGCCCCTCAATTATGGAATTCTCTCCCCAGGGAGATCTTCCTGGTGCCTCCTTTAATTTCTTTCTGGCACAGGCAAATAACTTCCTATTCTCACATGCTTTTAAAAAACTGTATATTTTTGTGTCATGCTGTGTGTGTGTGTGTGTCTGTGTGAAAAGGTGTTTTTAACTTTATAGAATTTTTGAGGTTTTTCTATTACTGTGTGGCTGCCATGACTTTAGCCTCTGCTTTGTTTTAACTAATTGTTTTTTACTGATTGTGAGGAAAATAAAAGGGAGCACAAACGTGCGCAAAGGCGATGCCAGCAAACGATAAGAGATGCAAAAAAAGCATTTTGAAGAGCACATCACTAATAATATCAAGGCCAACAATAAAGAATTCTTTAAATATATCCGAAGCAATTGGACTGTTGGATGACAACGGATGACAATGGAGTTAAGGGAGTACTAAAGGAGGACAGGGAGATTGCAGAGAAGCTGAATGAATTCTTCGCATCGGTGTTCATTGCGGAAGATACAGGACAGATGCCTGTGCCTGAACTGATGTTTTCAGGAAGGGAGTCTGAGGAACTGAGGCAAATAGTGCTGACAGAAGATGAAGTTCTCAACCTTATTGACAAATTGAAAGCTAATAAATCACCACGCCCGGATGGTATCCATCCTGGAGTTCTCAAAGAACTCAAATATGAAATTGTGGATCAGAATATGCAACATGTCCCTAAGCTCAGCCTCTCTACCAGAGGACTGGAAGATGGCCAATGTAACACCAATTTTAAAAAAGGGATCGAGGGGGGACCCGAGAAATTATAGACTGATTAGCTTGACATGTTCCAGGTAAATTGGTTGAAAGCATTATTAAAGACAAAATTAGTAAGCATATAGAAGGGCATGTCCTGCTGAGGAAGAATCAACATGGCTTCCGCAAAGGCACGTCCTGTCTCAGTAATCTTCTAGAATTCTTTGAGAGGGTCAATAAACATGTAGACAGGGGTGATCCGGTGGACATTGTTTAAAGTCCCTCACCAAAGACTCCTGACCAAACTTAGCAGTCATGAAATAAGAGGAGAGGTCCTCTTATGGATCAGTAACTGGTTAAAAAACAGAAAGCAGAGAGTAGGAATAAATGGTAAATTCTCCCAATGGGGGGGAAGTAAATATTGGGGTCCCACAGGGATCGGTATTGGGACCAATTCTTTTCAACTTGTTCATAAACGATCTGGAATTAGGAGTGAGCAATGAAGTGGACAGGTTTGCTGATGACACCAAATTATTTAAAATTGTTAAAACTCAAAGGGATTGTAAAGAGCTCCAAAGGGATCTCTCCAAGCTGGGGAGTTGGCATCCAAATGGCAGATGCGGTTCAATGTAAGCAAGTGTAAGGCGATGCACATTGGGGCAAAAAAACCCACCCAATTTCAAGTATAACCTGATGGGATCTGAGCTGGTGGTACTCGAACAAGAAAGAGATCTTGGGGTTGTGGTAGACACTTCGATGAAAACGTCAACCCAGTGTGCAGCAGCTGTAAAGAAGGCAAACTCCATGTTAGGCAATATAAGAAAAGGAATTCAGAATAAAACTCCCAAGTATCATACTGCCTATATACAAATCTATGGTGCGACCACACTTAGAATGCTGTGTACAGTTCTGGTCATCACACCTATAGGGCTGGAAAAAGGGCAGAAAAGGGCAACTAAAATGATTAAGGGGCTGGAGCATCTCCCCTATGAAGGAAGGTTACAACAGCTGGGATAGTTTAGCTTGGAAAAAAGGAGGCTATGGGGAGACATGATAGAGGTGTACAAAATTATGCATGGTGTGAAGAATGTGGATAGGGAGACATTTTTCTCCCTCTCTCAAAATGCTAAAACCCGGGGTCATCTCATGGAGCTGATTGGTGGGAGATTCAGGACAAATAAAAGGCAGTACTTCTTCACACAATGCATAGTTAAATTATGGAATTCAATACCACAAGATTTAGTGATGGCAAGCAATTTGGATGGCTTTAAAAGCGGGTTGGATAAATTCCTGGAGGAGAAGGCTATAAGTGGCTACTAGCCCTGATGGTTATGTGCTACCTGCAGTATCTGAGGCAGAAAGCCTATGTGCACCCGTTGCTGGGGAACATGGGTGGGAGGGTGCTGTTGCACCGTGTCCTGCTTTATTGGTCCCTGGTCAACAGCTGGTTGGCCACTGTATGAACAGAGTGCTGGACTAGATGGACACTCAGTCTGATCCAGTATGGTGCTTCTTATGTTCTTAATGTTGTGCTTCTATTTATTTTTTTACGTGTGTGGAATTGATAATTTTCATCTGCTTTATTATATTTTCTACATGACCCATGGAAAGATTGTTATAGGATGACAGAAAGCAGATTGAATGAATGAATGAACAAATAAATAACATTCTGAGGCTGAGGATACCTGTCATGTATAGTGAGGTCATGGCTCTGTGAATATGCTGTGATCTCTGTATTTATTTATGTTAATGTCTGTCTATAGCAGCTTTCCCCAAGCTGGAGCCTCTCAGATGTTTTGGATGATAAACTCCCAGCATTCCTGACTATTGGTCATGCTGGCTGGGGCTGATGGGAGTTGAAGTTCAAAGTATCTGGAGGACACGATGTTGGATCTATAGCATACCAGCAAATTGAATGGTAATATTTCAAGTTTATCCTTCAGCACTCAGTTGCCTCCCTGGTCTCTAATTTTACCTCCATGTCCTCTCCCTTGGGCTGTGAAACAAAGTGTCCTGTAGCCAGGCCCCTGAGAAAGAAGGAAGTTGCCTGTGCTTCCATCTCAAAGGCTTAGCAGCAGGAGAGTGCCATTTCCCAGCCTGACAAAGATGCACTGGTAGGAATTAAACAGTGAGGAGCACAGTTGTCACTTCAACATTCTGGTATGCTAGAGACAGATATTAATAATAATAAAAAACAGTGCAGTGATTGCTCTCTATGCATTAATGTATGCCTTTTGCCTTTCTTAGGTTTCTAGAAGGGGAAATAATATTCCAGGCCCAATTAACTTATGAATGGGTATTGCATGATAGGTTTTGATTGGATATCTCAGCAGTAGCTGAACTGTTAGGAAATAGCATTTTCTTTGCACTGAGGTTGAAAATTCATTGCAAGGGATTTGTTGGTCTGATACCAATATATTAAGAAAGAATTCCCATAAGGAAAGACTGAATGGCTACCTCTATGGTTAATAATTTCCCTAGGAGACAGATTCTGGCTTTTCTCTTACAGAATGTTAGCTTTGCACTCTTGGGGTTTATTTTGCTGTACTAACTGGTTGTACAAACTGGCACTTCGTCACTTGGATGACTTTTATAGGGTGCCATCTTCTGTGTTGTACGGTTAATGTGTGAGGAATATTTGTGCATAGGGCATCTTTCTGTAGTGCAATGTTTGGAATAGTTGTCTGTCTGGTCCTTTCCAATCCTCCAGCATTGAGGTCATCCCTCTTATCTTTTCTCTGGCTTTCCTCTCTTTACTAAGTCATTTCCCCCAACTCTGAACCAGGGGAAGCGCAGTTATAGGAGTTGGTGAAGAAATCTCCCTCTAATTTTGCCATTTTCAGCTTGCTTTGGGAAGAAGATGTTGGATTTGGATACTTTTTAAAATTCCATCTTACAAGGTGTAGGAGGACCTGTTTTAGGTATGGGCAGGGGAGGTATGGAAAGATGTGTGAGAAGATTACTACAACCCATCTACTGTAAACAAGGGAGGAATGGACTGACCTCTAGGGGAGAGGTGGCTTAGAAGCAGGTTGGCGTCAAGGGTAGGCATGATTGGGTGCCTGTCAGGAGCTCGCATTCTAGCAGGGACCAAAGTATGAGTTCCCTGGACTTGCTCATTGTCTTCACCTTTGAAACCTGCTTGCTCATTTCCTCCCAGGCAACAGTAATGATGAGAGGAACTGGCAGCAGATGCCATTGCCTGCTTGTTCATTGGCTCTCTGCTTCTCAACAAGCAACCAAGTAAATGATGGCAATGATGTGAAAGAGGATGAGGAGTAATTGCAGATAATGACAGTACTGGTGAGAAGGTAAACTCACTGAGGGAGGGTGTCTTTCCCATGGAGCTCTCAAAACCTGGAGCCACTACTGTTTGTGAGGGCCAGTGTGTACCACAATTATGCAGGAGAGCAGAACAAGTACAGTGCGTTGTACTGGATGCTTCCTTAGATTTGACTTTAAAAATAACACCACTAGTTTCTAGCCTTTATAGTTCTGAAACTATGTTTGAAAATAAGTGAGCAGTGTGTGCTGAAACAGCAGAAGCCAGAAAGTTAGCTGAATAATATTTTCATTAGTTAGAATTAGGATTGAGCCTCAGCACTTGTCATTGCTACTTGCCCCTCTCCATGACAGAAAAAATAAGAGACGGCATGTTGACGATTCAATTTGCATAATTTGGACAGATTGCAGAATTTATTTTTCTTTTGATTGCATGAATATAGAATTGTAGCTTCTTTTTTTAAATTAAGCAGTACATACATGCTTGGTCAACATATATCATTGTGCTGTAGTGTCAGAATAGGACCAAGGAGATCCAGGTACAAATCCCCACTCATCCATGAAGCTCCTGGTTGACTTTGGGCCAGTCGCGTACACTCAGTCTAAGCTACCTTGCAGGGTTATTGTGGGGAGAATCATGTATTTGCCTTGAGATCTGTGAAGGAAAGACAGGATATAAATGTAATAATGATAAATTGTTCTCATTATGTCCTCCTTCTTCTGAGAAATAGTCCTTTTTTCAACTGGACTTCATGAGCTCCAAGTTAGACCCTTATCCTGATATTTTGATTTGTTACTCCTGAGGATACACCAGCTTCACCATACTTAGGCTAAGCTAAGTTTATTAGGAGGATGCAAATGTATTTTGTTTCCTGAAAAGTGAGAAATATTTTAAAAGGAATAATACTTTAAACATATGTGCTTTCCTTCTTATCTTACTTCATCCTTGGAATAGGGCAGGTTTATATATAGAAAATAAATGGCATTTCCCACTAAGCTTTTCCCAGTCTGTTCAGTCTATGTGGCTCCAATCAATAAAGAACATACTGATCAGTTACACCGGAAGGGTATGTCCTTACTGGTGTTCTCTACTTAACAGTGCTGTGCCTGATGTTTGTTTTCCTGAACACAGATTGAATTGCTTTGTGTAGCTTTGTTCTAGATTACTAAACAAACTAGGACAGTGGAATAGACAGCCAGTGAATAACTACCAGGGTAAAGATAACTTTGTGGATTTCAGTTTCCTCCAGCTACATTTCAACATCCTAAGAGTGGATAAGTACCTAGTCCTGTGTGGGGGTTTTGTACAAATTCTTCAGTTATGGTGCTAAACTTGTTTGAATGAACCATCATTTAAACTTACCGCAGTTTCTCATTTGGAAGTAACAACAAACTGCAGTTAGTTTTCAAAAATGGAAAGAATGCTACCATTCTCCTCCTCCTGGCACATGCTGGAGATTGTGAAGGTGGGGGCAGGGATTGCCTACCAGTTCATAACTCATGTCCTTTGATTTCTTTTATATACTAGTGCTTAGTGCTGTATAATTCACTATAGGACCGTAATAAATGGTGTTGCAAGGTAATATTAGTTGGAATAGGGTTTCTTTGAATTCATGTTGCACACTGATTGTCTTAATGAATATGACCGTGGTGGCTTGAACTTGGTTCTGCAGTTTTGAAATCTGGAAATGCTTATGCACAGCAGATTAAGGATTTAGGTTAAAATAGCTTCTGAACAATTGACCTTTATGTTTACTGAGACCTAATTAATGATCAGTAAGCACTGAACCCTGTATTTAAGTGGAACTCTATTAGCTACAGTTCAATGCTTACTGTAATTATTATATAGAGCAATAGTTTCCAAGTGTTTTGCTGAGGGCATGCACCAATGAAATTTTGTCAGACTGTTACTTTCCAACTAGGACATCAGTTTTCTCTCCATCTCTACTCCATCACTACTTTAAAGCTTGAATTAATTTGTTAAAATCACTTCTATATCAAATACGTCTTGTCAGGTAGTTGAATTATAGAAGTTAGAATCAAACATTATGTAAAATATTATGAATTGCACAAAACCAATTTTAAAAGGATTCAATAACATCAAAACTATATCAGTTGGGGCAAGTGTCTTAAGTATAGTAATTTCTGAGTTGTGTTCCTAAGCATCTCTGCTAATGAATGATTTTATTCTTAATCACTGTCAGCAAGAATGCAGAGTTATACTTTTAGAGGGGAGTCAGTAATGGTAAAACCATTAACTCATTTGCTGAACTAACAAACCCAGGACTTTTATAGAACATGCATAGCTGCATTATACTGACCTGGTTCACACATAACGACAACTCATGAGTTCTTGGAAGTGAGTAAGTGTGCTGCTGTTTCATTTTCACTTTTGTAAACAACTCAAGAATGTCCTGTCCTTGGATTGTCTGTTGTGATGTACGAACCCAGCACTATGGGTTGTTGAGGGGAAAACAACCCAGAGTTTTAACCCATGGTTTGTTGTTAGGCTAAAACTCTGAATTGTTTCCGCTCAACAACATATTTGCTAGAAGATTCAATGGTATTGGAATACATGGACTGAGGGTCTGACTTTATTACTACCGTGGGGCTGTAGATTTATTTATTTATTACATTTATATCCCATCTTTTTTCCCCTCATGCAAGGAACCCAAGGCAGCCTACATAGTCCCCCTTCTCTCCATTTTATCCTCACAACCACCCTGTGAGGCAGGTTAGGCTGAGAGTGAGTGACTCTCCCAAAGTCAACCAATGAACTGTATGGTCTTGTGGGAACTAGAAGCTGGAACTGAATCCCCATCCAACACTCTTACTACTACGCCACATTGGCTCTCATGAGTTTTAGCTCCCTCATCTATGTGTTCCTTTTGACCTGAAAAATAATAATAATTGACACACACCACTTTTTATATTTGAAAAGAAAAAAGTATGGCTGTTGTAGACATGTCTAGTTTGAAACCAAACATTAGGAATTTATTTTCAAGGCTGCTTGACAGAGCTTTTTAAAATAATAATAATAGTAATAATAATAATAATAACAACAACAACATCAACAACATAAGTCCTGCAGTGAAGAGGTTGAGCATGTCACTTGAATTGAGGCAAATATTGTGTTTTAAATAGCCTAACACCCTAGAAGAGAGTAAACAGAAGCTCTTCCAGTTGCCTGAAATATATGTTAAGGGTTAATTTTAATGTCTAACTGATGTTTTTCCTCTTCCAGTTCAGATTATGAATAGGAATAAACAACAGAGTTTAGGAGTGAGCAGAGATCCCCGTAGTCTCAAGTAACTGTCTTGCTCTTGTCTCGTTTTGTTTAAAAGTATTCCCCGAACAAAGCTTCTTTAAAACAACGACAACATTAACTTCCTTCTTGCCAAGAAGTCCTTCATTGTGGATTACATTTAATTACCATTTAAAGTGGCAAGATTTAGTGAAGTAATAACGCTTTCCCATCCCTGCCCTCTGTGCATGAACTGTCACTAGGCTTTCTCTTTTGTCTAGCTGACATTGCTTTGCCAGCCTGTCATGGCCCCTTATTCACTAGATGGAAATGTGCAGGTCAGCTTTCTAGTAAATCTGTTAGCGGCTTATCGCTCTGAAGGGTTTGGATTACAGTAATGACCAAAGGGGACTCCAGGTTTAATGTGATAAGTATATTTTTTCTCCTGTCCATCTCCATTTCTCTCATGCCTGCTAATGCATTGTTTTAAGTAGGAGCCTGGGGAAATGTCCTGCTGGGACTCCTAACCTGGGTCCTTGTAAAGAGCAGAGTCTGACAGTCTGCATCTCATCACTTCCAACTGGGTGGTGCTGGTCCTCTGCCCCTCCAAAACCTATTATAAGTGATAACTTCCATTGCATAGTTACTGTTTGCCTTCTTGGAAAGCATTGAGCTTATGCTCATTCTAAATGTGGCATTACTAGGAAGCAACATAGAATATTATAAAGATAGAGAAAATAGCGTTGCAATGGAGAATTGTTCAAAATTATCTGCATTAATTCAAAATAAATGTTCCAAAGAACCAAAATAGATACAAATCTGTAATGTGTGCCTGGCCTTCTGTCCTAAAAATAGTATTTCCTGGCTTTACAATCACACAGAAGTGGACACTGTTTTATATGACCTCTTTTTGATTAGAAACATTTTAAAAATATGGCCAATGTTTATAGTTTTCAGGTATATGAAAATTCTAATTTTAGACTCCAACTAGAAAGTTAACTGTGTGTGTGTGTGTGTGCACACATACAGACACATTTATTCTCTCACACTCAAAACTGAGGAACTCCAGGCTAAAACATAAGCTGCACTCTTTTCTTTTGTTTGGAAGTATGATTTTTTTTAATTGATGCAATATTTTAAGGTCTGGTTTTTCCAAAACAGCTTGATGGAGGAAGCATGGGAACGTGATATGACTTGTATGTACAAATAGATTGAGGAAACAGATGTTTAGAAGTCTTATTATTCTAATGAGAGGAACAATCCCATGATTTCATTCCTCATGGTGTGTTTCTGAGAGAACCAGGATTACAATTAAAGTTTCATGTTGGCTTTAAATTAGATAGGGTTGGAGCTGTGGGAGTTCTTTTGTTGATGGTAAATATTTTGTTTGAATAAAAGGAATGCTATTTTTATGTCACTGTGTGTGGATTGGATTGAGCATAAATGAGCTGTGGCATGCATATTGCACTGCACTTATATTGTACAAACACAATATATTATTTCATACAAATAAAAGGATAATAGATTTTGCATCTGCATAACATAATTCATTGGTGTTACTGCAGTGATACAGCTTTGTGCCCTGATGGTCTTGAAAACTGCAGTGCTTAAGGGCTGGCTGGGAATGATGGAAACTCTAGTTTGAATATCTGGAGGGCACCAGGTTGGGGAAGACTGCGGGTTATGAGTATTTGGGGTTTGGCCCAAATAATAGTGTGATGTAAAACTTCCCATTTACATCCCACCTGTCCTCTGGGGAGCTCAGTTCAGCATACACGGGGTTATCCATTTTATCCTCACAACATTCCTATGAGACAGGTTAGCTGCCGCAAAAGTCTTACCCAAGGCAACCAATCAAGCTTCATGGCTAAGCAGGTATTTAAACATAAGTTTCCATAGCTCAACTTTATTATTTCACACTATCAGCAACATCCTGCATTGTTTTGGCTTCCAGTAAAGTAAAAAAAACACACCCTCTGATATAGGGCATGTGTTGACAACTCAACAACAACAACAACAAAAACCTTTGTGCATTTCTATAGGAGAAATGTTGCTGTTTTATTATGTGTTTTAGCTTTGGAATTCAATTGCAGACTGCCCAATCTCAAAACAAAATTTGTCTTTTTAAAAACACAGGACAATGGTGCCTTTTAATATTGACACTTAATTCCTCTCTCTCTCTCTTTTAAGGAAACTCAGTGCCATTTTTAATATACTGTGTCTTGATTACTTCAAGATGAGTCTTAGTCACAGATTACATTACTTGACCAAAGTCCATATAGTCCCAAAAATAAAGGTTGAATATGTTTTTTCCCCTGTATCACAAAAAACTGCAGCCACCATGAGTAATGTCATGCAAGAACCATTTGGTTTCCATGGTAATAGGCTTCCAAGGTGAAAAGGAAGCCTGCCAAGTTTTTGGAAATAATTACTTGAGTGATCCCTCTGGTATATGCTAGTAATGTACGTATAACAGATATTTTTGCAATATCCTTAGAACACTGCAGGTAACCACCAAGGGGTGTAACTATTTGTCTTTTTTTTAAGTACAAAGTAGACTGTATTTGCCACATTCTCATATACGAATACCATAAAGAGAAAGCATATTTTCTCTATTTTGGTTGTGGTTAACATGCAACTGGGCATTCCAGCATACTACATTTGCATCTTAATCCCTACCTTTAATATCATAAACCATTCAACTGTGCAGAAAAATTCTTACTACTATTGGGATGTCTACATACCATTCAGATACCCATAAAATTGTAAAAAGATGCAGTAACACTGAGGTCTCTATCTCTGTTGTGATATAGGCAATGATTCACAAAATAAATTCTAAGATACTATTGACTAATGGAGAAGAACTATTCAATTGTCTCTGTTCATCACGGGGGAAGAGAAATTGATGGAGTGTGCTGCTCTATTTTCCTTCTCTTTGTGGAGCCTTAAAAATCCAAATTTATAGAAATGGCCAAAAGCTTTTTGCATGAAAGGAGACTTTAAAAAACAACAACTGTTGACTATTTAACCCACCGTTGGTTATAATGTCATCTGAACCCAGTCAAAGAAACCTTGAAGATCATCCAACACTACCCTATCCCAAATTGGGATTACCCATGTCTGAAACCAGATTCCCATGACACAGAAATGTATCTACCAATTTACACCACATCATTCTAATCCAACTCAGTGGTAAAAATGAACTGGTGTGATCAGCTATAGAATAGCAGCATAAGGTTTAGAAGTGGAAGGAAAGTTTGACCCTAAGCTTTTTAAGTTGGAATAAAGTTTGCCTTTTCTTGATATAATTTTCACAGAATAGTAGAATCATAGAACAGTAGAGTTGGAAGGGGCCTATAAGGCCATCGAGTCCAACTCACAGTTTCCCTGTGGCATGAGAAAAGCATGACACCATTTTCTCTCCAGTTTGAAGTTATATTTATAATGGGTTGGATTCAGACTTGCTGTTTGATGAATGAAAGACTTTTTCAATTTACAAAAGTTAATAAGTTCCAGTGAACAGTCCTGCTCTGTGAATGGGAGACACCTGTGGTGGAGTGGGGGTGGGACGTTTTTCACTATTTTTTCCTCTACTTCTCAGCTTCTAGAGCCACCTTCCACACTATTATAGAGGGTCCTCCAGTTGGGAGGGAGGAAGACAGAGGACTGTAGGGGTGGGTGGGAAGTGCCAAAAATTATCTTCCCTTTTCCACCCATGGGAGTGTCCTGTTTGTGGAGTTTCATTTAGTGCAAATCTCGATCCAACCCACCCAATAAATGTCTCTGTTGAAGAGAACATGGCCAAAGATGGGACAGGTAGTGCTAAATGGGCATAGCAACAAGACTTAAGGCCCTTTCTACACCATAAGGATGTAGAGGGAGGGAGGGTGAACCCTAAGTACCTAATACACACCATCGGCGCACAGGAAGGGAGGGTGATCCCAGAAGTACCTAATACATACCATAGGTACACAGGGACCAGCTGGGGGCCATCCCAGGCAAAATGCCTGGTGTGGAAAGGGCCCAACACTCACCACTAATTAGCACATACCAAAGTGGAGCAGGACCCAACAAGAGATTGTGTATGGCATGGTTTAGTGCATGGGTACAAACACTTCGGTCACTCTTTGGGGATCCTCAAACAAGCCATAACCATGCTTGTATAAGGCTTGCTCGTTTGCTTCTGTGAAGTGTTGCACTTCTTTGATAACTGTGCCATTCCCACCCTCTGTCTTATGAGAACAGGGTATGTACAAAGGAAGTAGTACTGATGTAGAGGGGAGCAGGGCACATGTAAGGGAATTTAATTTTAAATTCAGTATTGGCTTGCCTTGAGCTTCCCACTCCCACCTTATAAACACTTCCAGGGATCTGTGGCTATGATTGTGAGTTTGATAATTATGGGTTCAATTTAACCACTGCCATGATTTCATCAGTCTGGGCCACACATAATGCAACCCAGGCAGCTCTTTCACTCCTGTCTGGTTCCTTCTGGCAGCGGGAGCAGCTAAACACGTCAGGGACATTCTTGGGTAATGTTAGTATTATGTCTAAACTGGGAATTCTGGCTTGTCTCCCATCCAACAAACCAAACTTCCCCCAGTGGGGAAAGGCACAGCGCAGGTGAACCTGCCTCAGCCGTGGGTTCTTCACCTGTGCCCTGTCATCCCTAATGGGGAAAGCCACAACACGGGAGAGTTCCTGACTGTTACCTCTGATCACAGATGGGAGTGAAAGCCAAGCTCCACCTTTTGTGGAGATTTCTCGATGAGTACTTGTGTCATGGTGGTTAAGTGCAGCACCTATGAGCCAGGTTGCCCACCTCCCCAGTTCAAAACTTCCCCAGCACTGAACTTAGACAAACCTCTCTCTGACCCCTCTCCATTCTCCCTTCTTGTTATCTGAATTATGAACCACCTTCTGGTAACAGATTTAAGGACAAGCCAGACATGGTGGAGTAGCCACATGTATTCATTCAGATATTCACATACATAGTTGAGGATGGTTCTTTCTTTTTTACATGAAATGGAGCTCATGGGTGACTTTGCCCCACTCTTCACCCTGCTCTGATCTGTCGCTACAAGCTATTTTCTCCTCAGCCCAAGTCTGTTGCTAGAAGTGAACTGGACTGCAATGGAGTGTAGTAAATTAAAGTGGGGGAAAGGGAAGAATTCTCCTTTTGGCTCCTCCTAACCTTGAATGTTCAATTCCATGCAAAAAAAATATGAACAGGAAAGATAGGTGAATATAATATTTGTGGTTGAGCTTGCCCCATCACATCTAGTTTGATCTTCATAGTCACCTTCTAGCAGGAAATAAACCTGCTGTACAACAACCCAGAACTGAATTTGGGCAAATCCAAGAGATGATGTTACAAAATGAAGTTCTAAAAAAGCGAGTCCACAATACTTACTTCTCTTACTTATAACATTATAAACAAACAGTATGAACCAGTGACTTCTTTATTTAAGAAAGTTGGAGCTAAAGGCCATAGTCCAACATTTGGCTGGTTATTAATTGTTCCAACCTTCATTGATGATATTGTATTGTTGTAAGTTTGTTATAGCAGACTGTAGAAATGTGAATGAAGAGTTAAGAATGTTTTTTGTTTTTTAGGCTTATAGCTTTTTAAGTTATTATAATAGTTTTAAATTTATTTACTTATTGTATGTTTTGCAGTTTCAATTTTTGTATATTGTTTTTAAATGTTTTAATCTTATGTAAACCACCAGAGAGTTTTGACTATGGGGCGGTATACAAATGCAATAAATAATAATAAAAAAATAATTAAGTTCATTGAAACAGGTGGGCTTAAGTGCATTTAATTCTGGGTTGTAGTCAAGGTATAGAAGAGAGAAAAAAGTAAATACTATGCCTTTTGTGAAGAGAAAATATTTTGCATACCCTTGTTTCAAAATGTTCAATCAGAATACACATGAGTTTAAGATATTTAGATATAATGCAATGCAATGCAAAACACGTGGGTAGTTGGGTACATCGCATGAAACAAAACTGCAGTACTTTTTCAGAAATGAAGAAAAAATTAAAATTCAAGGAGAGCAACATAATATTGTTGAATCAAAGTGGACTAGGTATTGGAAAGAAGCAAGCTGCATGAACCTGGCACAGCAATGTAGCTAGGGAATACAATTCTAAATTAAACTCTATTTTTCTACCACCTGCCTTGGTCGTGACTGACCTCATTTCAGAAGTAAGCCCCTCTGTTGTGCAAAGATTCCCTGCCCCCACCTCTTGTTTCAGTAAGTAAAAACTGAGGGCACCTCACCCATGCTGCATTGCTGTCCTGCCTCTTTTGCAATTGTGAAAGGTAATTGGCACACATCTGATATCAGCTGCAGCGTTATCCAAACTTCTCGATCGCCTTATCTTGACCTTGAAGAACAAATGTTGCCTAGAGGCAATCTCATGAAAGAAAATGCATGCATAGGCATTTATCCATACAGCTCTCTCACCTGCACGTAGAGATAATTGTGTACATATCTAAGGCTTTTCTGCACACCAAATTCTCTGATATATTTATAGTAAAGTTGAGGTTTCACATAACTTTTGGCTGTCTTTAACCAGGTTTACAAATGTGGATTATTGAACAGGACAAATAAGCAATTTTTTAGTGTTTGCTTTGCATCCACCTTGTTTTGTTCCTTTGCTTTCCTCTACATAGGAGGACTTTGTAGAAATGTGGGACAGACAAGTTCTGTGAGGTTTCCTCTGCATGCATTTTTGTTTATTCTTTTTTTTCTTACAAGCCATATTGGTATCTAGTAAAAATCCCATAACATCTAGGAAAATAGCAGGAGTGAATCCTTTAAATCCTGAATTCTCAGGAAAGTAAGTAACTGGTGACTTTACACATCTAGCTTTTAGGAATATTTTTACTCATATATATATATATATATATATATTCTTTTTAACTGGGGTGCAGTCAGTGAGGCAAGGCAGAAGGTGAATCATGATGGTGTATGTAGCCCATTCAGTAAACTAGTCATCTGCATTGACCTGTGGTGAGGAGGATTACACCACTTCTCTTCTGGATTCTTGCTCAGGTGCAGAAGCGCAGTTAAATGTTGCTACGAAGTGGTGAGGAGAATGCAGGCAACAAGCTTACCCTGTGGTTTACAGCACACCAGGCTAGATTACCACCTGATAACTGGTCATCTGTATTCACCTAGTGTAGAGGCCTGAAGGGACACAGGATTCTGTCAAGGAAACCTCTGTCTGTCTCATTGCTCAGACAAAACAGGAAGCTCAACCAGAAAGACTTATAGAAGTTGGACATTAGCACATGGCCTGCTGTGGTCCTTCTGGCTTCTTACCTTTGTAGTTCCTATCTTTAGACAAAGCTTGGAATTGGAAAGGTTAAATCCCTTCCTGACATCCCTTAAGCTTGAGATTCAGGATCTATTGCAGATTCTACTCCGAACAATAGTAAGTATTATATGACCAAATCTTTTTCTCCCGTGAGACTAGATTCTCCTGTGGCCATATACAGGAGATGTAGGATAGTTACTTACACTTCACCAAAAAAGAGGACAAAGAAGGCTACAGATTTGAATAAAATTGAATATGCTCATTTATTTAGGCATAATTGTTATAAATAAAAATACAATACATTTCACTATGGTGGTGAAGACTGTAACCAGTGAGCAGGTGGCCTGTGTGCCTGCTCAGTCTGCTGCCCAATGCTAACTGCTGATGGGCAACTTCAAAGTCCCTGCTCTCCCTTCTTCTGTTTTTTTATTTTGGAACCAGATTTGGACTGGACAGCTCTTCAAGTAGAGCAGGGTATCGAGGGTCTACATTTCCCACTTGGAACCACTAGGGTCGCACTCTCCCTTAAAAAAAACTGGTTAATGCTTAACTGGAAATCATAGTTTATGTTCTGTGATCCCACTCCTGTGCAGTTGAACTTGGACGGCCTTTAGATGAGTATCATCTTGTTATTTTGCAAGACAACCTTCAAAGCAAATATGTTAATATCATTTAATATAAATTAATTACCATTACCATGTGTGTACTGCAAAAAATACTGGATAAATTAATGTTTTCAGAATAATGTTTGAACTATTTAAGCAAGATTCTTCTGTGCAAAGCCATCTAATTCCCAAATAGCATGAGGCAAATAGAGGAAGCATTAGTCATGGTGCTTGAGAATAATTGTACTTCAAAACTCAATAAGCTTCTTACCAAGCAGACCCAAATCTCCAGCATGGTTGAGGTTTCTGGAATTCACACAAAACAAGCAATAATTACAGGAGATTTTAGAGATTATTTGACAGATGAAGGCTCAGTTCAGACAACACGTTTCTCAGCAGTGGTTTTAGAACTCCACAGTGAAGTTTTTATACTACCGTTGAGAAATGTATTGTCTGGCAGGAAAACTCCACACAACAGTGGAGTTTGTTTGTTTTTTTGGTTTTTTTGGAAAACACTCCACGTAGAATGTCAACACTGTGCAGAGGAGAGTTCCTGCACAACGGTTGTATTGCATGTTGCGTTGAGTTGACTTTTCACACTGGCTACAGAATTACCTGGCAAGAGCAGTGAAAGGAGCGAGTGCTCCTCTAAGATTGCTGTCAGGATTGGGTTTTTTTTCCCCCAGCAATGTCTGATGGGATACCATCGGGAGGAGAGAGGGTGGTTGAAATGTCAATCAAACATCGCAGTGGATTTTACTCAACTACACGGTAGCCCACAGTCACACAATGGTGGGGTTTGAATATGTTGTGTGGGGACTACCCCCTAAAAACTCAACCGTTGAGTGGAGTTTTCACACTGCGTTGATTAACGTATTATCTGAACTGAGCCAAAATCAAGTTTAACTACAAAAGATTCAATTACAATTTTGCATTAAAAAAACAACAACAACCCTCAACTCAATATTTAGAAGTGGAAACCTGCAATAATTCATGGTGGAAGTGTTGAGCAGAGGGAGAAGACTTGCCTTCTATGTTTTGCTCTTGCTTTGTCACCCCACATGTTTCATAATGATGGGAATTATTTGGTATTGCTATCGCCTCTTAAAAGGGAGTTAGCAGAGCAAAAACCAGAATGGGCGTTTGCCAGTCCCACATGAACACAAGGCTAAAAAAGGAGAGCATACCCTTCTTTAATTAAGTAATGGTAAAATAATTTTGTCATAATATGCTTGCATATAAATGCATGTTCAGTGTAGAGTTTCAAAGAAAATTTGTTCTGTCCATTTCTTTGTGTGCACTGGCAGGAGCAAGAATATAAACACAACTGTTCCCAGCAATGGAGGAGATCGGGCTGGGGGGAGGAAGGGAGGAACAAATCACAGGAAACTACACTGTAGGCTATAGAGATCCTAAGGCTAGCTATGGCCCAAAATTCCCATGAATATTCCTGTGCAGTATTCCCAAGATATAAGATGCAACATGTGTACATGCAGCAATACACAGAGTCCTGGCATGGTAGAATGGATTGTACTACTTAAGACTGCAGGAGTCAAATTTTCAGTGTTCCCTATTCACTCAAACTCACTGCAAGCACAGCAGAGAGAGGACTAGGCAACAGAAAACTCACACAGCAGGAAGTCCTTTACCTGGGGAGTATTCAGACATTATATCCTACCCTGCAACCTGAAGTAATACAGTCCACTTTGCCACCTCACTCTTTATCATATGTAGACTCAGCCTGATTCAGGATTCCGAAGAACCTGACTCCTGAAGTAGTGAGTGAGGAAGGTGATAAGAGCATCAACATGGGGGAAACTATTAAGAAATTCTCAGCTTACATCTGAGTCACTTTGCATTTTTAAAAAGTAGTACTGTTCCTTCTTAGAATTCAGATTGGAAAAAACACAGATATGTGGTTTATATACTGCTTTAACAATCAATCCTTCTCCCTAATGAACCCTAGGATTTATGGGACATGTTGAGGTTTCTAATAGAATTCTTCGCACTGGCAGCAAACAAATCCCAGCGTTTGTAAAGTGGGGCAGACCAGACCATGACAGTTAAACTAATATACTATTAGTTTACATTTTAATGTGGGGACGTACCTTCTCTCTTTCTGGCTTTTTGGAAAGAAAGAAAGAAAAAAGCAAGTGTTGTGTTGCCCCTGATGTGATCCACTTAATGGATCCTGAGACCCATTAATTGAAGACATATGCCTTGGGGGATAGGCCCTGTTCTTTGTTTTCAGTCTTCAGCCTAAAGAAGATCTATAAAGACTTGGAGCAGGGTCTTCTCCATTTTCAGGGACATTAAGCTCTTTACCAAGTAAAGTTTGCCTACCAAATGGTATTCTGCCAGCTAGTGAGAACATTTTTATCTCGACAGGCCTTTGTTAACTGAGCATGTTGCTGGTATATTAACTCTATTCAAGTGTTCTAAATATGGGTTAAGTAACTGTGCAAGGATGGGGAATGGAGCTGAGCACACTAACTCTACCATCCCTTTGTTGCTAGTTTTGTTGCCCTCCATGTAGAGAGTGGCTTTCTGAAGGGAAGAGCTCTTCTATCCATGGAGGCTCTTCCAGGGACTTGAAACCCTGGAAAATCAGGTTTCTAGTTCACAGGGAGAGCCTCCATGGACACAAGAGCCTCAGAAAGTCACTCTCTTCATGCATTGGATGATGGATGCATGCAGGAAGGGGAGGGGGCTAGCATGCTTATCCTCAATCCCCCTCCCTCTCTTCTTGCATTTATCCGCATCTAGAAAGCCGGAATTGGGTGATTGTTATTACTGTTTATGTGTGCTTTTATTTTGCCTTTTATTATTGCATTTAGTACTTTTTAATCCTGTAGCTAATGCTTGGTTATTATATTAAGGAGTTCTTGTATTGCTGCTTTTTGCCAATTATGTTACAGCTTTTAACTTCTCATTATGGAATTTTTAATTTTATGTCATCTCAGATAGCAAAGGGCAGCATATTTACTTCGATTCACAGTGCTGCAGTTGTAATGACTATGTATCTTGAAATACAGATCAAGCTGTGTACAAAAGGGGTCATTGGAGTTGTGAATTTTAGCTGCAGACGGCAACCGTTTCATTATATGTACAACTCTCATTGCCCAGTTTCAAATCCAGTTTTGCTCAGATAACTAAAAGACTAAACTGTAAACTAAGGCATCCTTATTTCAGATGTCTCGATTTCTATAAACATAGTAAGTCGCCTTAGCCTTATATTTTGTAGTATTGAAATAATTATACTGACATATAATTCTTAACACAATCTTGTAAGGATTAGTAAAACCTTTAGAACGTTAAAACTGCTATTTTATTGTTAAGTACCAAGTGTTACTGCTCCCAGCCAGCTCCTTCTATAGGTAACCACAGGCAGAGGATTTATGCTCTTTGCTAAATTATTTAAGGGAGATCTTATTGCTTCCTGCTGTGGTTGATAAAATATCTTCTTTAAGATCATTCATTAGTTTTGCACTTGGAAAAAAGTTTTTTGTCTTTATGTGTCAGTGTAGGACTGCCTTCAGATTAACAACTATTTAAGAAAAAAATGGTGGCTTAATTTTTGTACACTTGTATTTTCAAAATACCTATGACAATTTCTCTTTGCAGAGTGCTCATTTGGCTATGGTTGACACTCTGATGATGGCATATACCGTAGAAATGATCAGTGTGGAAAAAGTGATTGCATGTGTACAGCAGTATTCCTCCTTCTTCCAAGCTACGGACCTGCCCTATGACATAGAAGATGCTGTCATGTTCTGGATAAATAAGGTAAAATCTGCAACAAATATACTCTTCATTTAACATAGGGTGCTTTGTTTCTTTAAGGCAGTTATGCAAACCAACTACTATAATAGATCACTAACATCAGTTTGTTTGACTGCCGGAGTTAGTGGCTGGGTTCAGATAACATGATAACCCACACTCAGGGATTGAGTATGGATTGAGTGTGGATTATCGTTGAATTGTGGGTTGTTGTTGAAACATGGGTTATTGTGTTGTCCCCATGGTTAATTAGCCACAAACAATTCACAGTTTCCAATCCAACAACAAACCATTGGGAATGCTCACCTGTGCCATTCCATATTCTGGTGCTGTACAAGGGCAGTATAATAAAGATAGCGTCATTTTAGATGATTTAAATGACTGCAATGATCTAAAAGGGTTGAGGCCTTCTCTTAAGCTGTGCTGGTCTTAAGCAGCTTAGGGCTTTAGAACTTTACTTTCCCTCTAAGGTTCAAATGTATACTCTAAATGCTGACACTATAAAAAGGAAACTCCCTCAAAATGGGTTGAGAGTAGTGTGTTATATTGTATAAACTTAAGTAAAATGTAGCGACATCATATCGTATAATAAAATTATACTAAATTATCTTAACAAAAACATCTGTTCCGTTACAAAAAAAAGTTCTGTTCCTTACAAAGTAGGCTGTTGCTTTCAGCTCAACAAGAATTCAGCATTCATTTAAAGCTATTTTGTTTGTCATTTTAGGTAAATGACCACTTAAAAGACATCATGGAGCAGGAGCAAAAACTGAAAGAGCATCAGGCTGTTGAACCTCCGGGAGGTCAAAAGGTATGTGTAAGAAATACACTAGCAGAAAAACAACATTCAGAACTGCAACTAAGGACCTTCTTTGCTGAAGTAAGCTAGTCTGCAGTTGTAAAATTGTTCTCAAATTGAGCCTTAAGACCAGAGTTTCATTAAACATTCATACCTCTTTGGGTGTGCCTGGCTCTGTTTTGGTGATAGGTTATGAGGGGAAACCAGTGTAGGGCAAGGTGAACTCTCCCTTTGCTTTCTGTGTGGTAAGGTTTCAAATCAGGATGTTGCCTTAGCAAGAACAGAATGTAGAGTATTAAGAATAAGTTACAGAGCTAAATTGCACAATTCTGTTGGTGAAACTCCTATCGCAAAAACACTCAACCTGCACCAAGTTCCAGACAGGATGGAGCACACTGAAGCGTCATGTGACTGCCCTGTACACATACCAACTACAACCGCTGAGGCCCAGTGAGCACAGAGATCATCATATACCAATAGAAGTTGTACTGTCCCCTCAGAACAGGCTACTGGGGTTGGTGAGTGGTGTAGACCTCATGTTTCTAGCAGCAGCTTCCTACTGATGTGATCATTTGACTTTATATTGCCTTGGCTTTATAGCAGCTTCTTTTAGCTCTGGAGAGTGAAGTATCTGTTTTTAATTCAGTAATATGTTCCTATTTTCCTTGAGAGCAAACAGGAATCTTACAATGTGGGGAGAGATTTGTGGGAAATGACAGCTCCATAAAAATGTAGCTCCAGAACTGTGGGAAAACTAGAAATGTGATATTTAAAAAAACAACACTTGTATTATTTTTTAATTAAAACACACTCTTGTTTATATAGCTACCATGTTCGTCCCAGAAATAAGTGCCACAAAAGAGCGCCACCCACCCACAAGGTTTGGGATGTGCCTGAGCCTGTCTACATTTATGGGCTGCCTATTAACTCCGAGGTGGTTGAATCATGTGCCTTAGAATAAAAGTGAATGTAATAAATCATTTAAATACCCAGGTGTATACAACAGGGATTCTTAAAATGGGTCAGAGCTCCCCACCACATGTACTTGAGCTTTTAAGGAGAGATGTATGCCAATCTACACTTTACAAATGCATTGTGGAAAACACTGGTGTTTCACCTGTTTACACACATAGGAAAAGTTTGGATGAGCATATCTCATCTTAATAAGCCAAGATATGGATGAGTATTTTCCTGCACACCTACCTTTTTGCTCCTCCCTTCATATGAGCTGCAATTCAACCTGAAAGCTTCTAATTAACCATAGTTTCCCCTTTTACTTGAACTAGGTTATTGGCTTCAGAACAAGCCAGAATATTAAACCAACTTCAGACCTTAGTGTCTTGGCTTGTTCTGAAACTAATCACCATAGTTCTGTGGCTCAGATGAAATGGGAAACTATGGTTGGTTGAAGGCTTCCTCATGTCACAGAGGGGCTGCGTGTGTGAGCAAAAGGCTCATTCAGAATTTGGCTGATTAACCAAGATATGATCATCTGGACATGGTCATAGTATGGAGCTGACTTCAGCCATTGTAAATGCCAGAAACATTAGCTGACCTCAGCCAGTGTAAAAGCCAAAAGCATTATTTGAATATCTCCTTTACAAGACCATGTTACTTACTTGACAGTAATCTGTCTTACACTCTTTTTGTTACAATTATTATTTATTTATATGACTTGTAGCCTGCCTTTCTAACAAAACTAGCACTCAAGGCCAAGGCTGACCCAAGATATTTTGCTGCCTGAGGCAAAGAACAAAATGGTACCCCCTCCTATTCCATGTCCAAAAGCTGACTAGACTAACAATTAAAGCTTTCTTCAGCACTGGTAATGGGACAGCATCCACACCCAAAGGCAGATTAGCTTAGCAGGCCACAGCTCTTTCCTCTAACACCTTGCTGCCACCTCATAGCATCTTCTGCCTGAGGCAACTGTCTCACTCTGCCTAATGGTAGGGCCAGCCCTACTCAAGGCAGCTTACAATTACTAATAAAATTTGATAAAAACTGTAATAAATACATGCATTAACACACTTAAGAACAATTAAAAACGCAACAACAGCAGATAAACAGCCTCCAACCTAACAGACCCACTTATATACCCAACCCCTGCTTGAATAACGTGATCTTTGCCTGCTGGCAGAACGACAATAGAGAGGGAGCAAGCCTAACCTCAATCAACAGGGAATTCCACAACATTTAATTACTTCTCCAGTAGAATCCTGTAGCGGAAGCCAGCCTTTTTTTTTTTTTTAGTCACATCTGTAGCCTTCAAATGTGTACCGTGCTGCTGGGATCTAGACATTCACTTTATTTTTCTTGAAGTTCATGGCTAAAGATGTCACGTCCTCTGCTTCTTTGCTATCTCCTAAATTGTGCCATTCACAGCTGTGCAGCCATCACAACTGTGTTTCTGTACCAGTTTTCCTAAAGTTGCTGACATAGGCGCATAATTACAGCTGTCATTCCTAATGACTTTGGTCTCCCTTTTTGCCCTATCCTCCCACTGTCCCCAGATTGTTTTCATTGTGTACAGGGGAACTAAATTATTTGCCTCGCTGGAGATTGTAATTAACTGACTCAGAATTGGGTCAGATTAAGGAACACTAATGTGCTAAATCACACCAGTTCATAGATACCCCCACTGCTCTGATGCTGTGATTAGAGGTCCACATTGTGGCTTTAACCTTCACTCAGAGTTTTTATTTTTCTTTCCCTCTCTGCTCAGAGTGGAAATATCTACTGAGATTCTTTCTGCAGTAATTTGGAGCATGCTAATATTATTCCAGTTATGGATAATATTTTAATCTGTGTCAGTATTGTTGGTGAGAGATGTCTGGGCTAGCAATGTGCTATTCACAATTGCCAAATAATTTGGTGAAGGAAATACCCATAGCCCTTTTTATCTCTACTGCGTCAGTCAGCCCATGTCCTGCAATGTCAGCTGCACAGTCCCCTGAAATTCCTGCTTCAGAGTCTGAAGGAAAGGAGGAAGTCCCTTAATGGTTCCTGCTTTGGGGTTTTGAGCTTCCCAGGGCATAGTCCCAGTGGGTAAGAGTCACTGCTATTTTATCATCTCTTACACTTTGGGGAATTATTTTTTCATTATTTTCATTATTACATTTATATCTCATCTTTTCCCCTCTTGCGAGGAACCCAAGGCCACTTACATGGTTCTCCTCCTCTTAATTTTATCCTCACAACAACCCTGTGAGGTAGATTAAGCTGAGAGTCAGTGACTGGCCTATGGTTTGTTGTTGGGTTAACTACTAGGTTGTTGAGCCTTTAAACAACCTAGCAGTCCAGGTTCACATGTCATGCTTCACAACCTACAAAAGTGCTGGTCATCTCTTCTACTATAAAGCAAAAGAGGTGGGTACCCTGTGTCCCCAACAACCCACCAGTTATTAAACTGATGGGTAGTTGTTATGTGCTAACCAACACATTTCGTTTCTGTTGTTAAACAATTGGGAGTAAGAAATCTTTGCAAATCTCCACTGCAGATATCTCAGAGACATACTAGCAGATCCTGATTTATTTTCTGCCCAGCCCTATTTAAAGTATGTAGCACTTAAAATAGAAAAAGAGGAGAATATCATGGAACAAGACTATATCTGTTTGCGTTTACTAT
Organism: Anniella stebbinsi; assembly: GCA_029215795.1. Classification (NCBI taxonomy): domain Eukaryota; kingdom Metazoa; phylum Chordata; class Lepidosauria; order Squamata; family Anniellidae; genus Anniella; species Anniella stebbinsi. The sequence continues at coordinate 109,491,723 of JARDYH010000004.1, read as the reverse complement.
ATCTGTTTGTGTTTACTGAGGAAAGGGAAAGAGGGTACCCTAAACATCTTGCAGTAATGAGAGATGGCAAGTGATCCCTATTGCTTGATGCCTCCACTCTCTCTGCGCACCTCTCATAGTTCTGTGTTGACAATTGGTGAGTCAGCTGGTACCACTTGCTGGAGGGGGCAGATTTTTGGTTGTTTGACCCTGAATCTAGATGATGTTAACAGCCCTGATAAACTTAGCACTTTTTCTCAGTTTCACATAGTTTACGTGGTCTTTCATAGCCTGGATATAAAGAAGTTTATTTTGTGCATTTCTTATTTTATCTTTCATATCATGGAAGATATGCTTGCATTTTAAACTTAGAAGCTCCATCTGCAGCCCGTTTAAGCTATTGGTTTAGTTGTTGCCATTAGCTACTAGACTGCTAGTTTGTCATAATAAAAGTTCTGATTTATGCAAAAGGTTATTCTAATTTATATGCAAGTTTATGGCTTTCCAGCAGCTTTGCTAGAGCAGTGTAAGTATCAAGGAAGCTTAAATAGTTCGTCATCTTAAAATCAATTTCATGGAGGAGTGATATCAAATGAGCTTAAGACCGACAAAGTGGGAGATAGAGCCAAATTAAATTTTGTGTAAACCTGGTTTCTTCTTCATGGTCTCTGTGCATCACACATATGGGCTCTGCGCCTGCACGGAGCCCATATGTGTGAATGCTCAGATGACCACACGAAGAACTACAGTTACAGGTAAGCAATCTATCTTTATAATGCAATTGCTGTCTAAGTAGTCCCCTCATAGTCCTTCTTCCCATAGGGAAAAAGACACATGCAATTATTTTAACAGTACAATCAAGTTAAGTGTGTTTTCCCCTAACATTTAATAACTTGTTAACTAACCCAAAGATTTCTTGCTGAACTTTAGAATAAATTGCAAAAAGAGTGAGATGTGTGTAAAAATAAGAAATAGATTCAAATAGTAATTATAAAATTCACAAGAAACTAAATTAACCTGCAGCCAGTAAAAAAAGGTTCAAATGTATCAGAAAGCCTCCTAGGTAGGAAGTTCTACAGCAAGAATGACACCACCAGGAAGGCCTTAGCCCAGGTAGCTTCTTGCTACAGATGGTGAGGAAATTCTGAGCAAGGCCTTGCTGAACTATCTTCTGGCATAATGGGACCAGGGAAGAAGGTAGAGGAGGGAACTTTTTCAAATTCTCTTGAGACTTTGAAAAGCTATAAAGTCAAAGCTAGTGTTCTTAACTGGGCCAGAAACAAACCAGTAACCAGCAATGCAGAGTTAGGAATAGCCTATTATGGGCACTGTGATGGGTACTGGTTAAGAGCCTTGCTACTTCACTCTTCACAGTTTCCAAACACTATTCAGAGACACTGTATGTGGAATGTGTTGCAGTAATTCAGGCTCCAGGTTCCCAGAGTATATATTGAGGTAGTCCAATTCTTATCTAAGAAGGGCCACAACTGTTCTAGCAAGCAAAGCTTGAATAAAGAACCCTTGCCCATAGATGTTATCTAAGCTTCAAGTACAAGAGCTACTAAAGGGTTCCAACTGATGTATAGACAATCAGAGCTAAAACCAAGTGTCAAACTTAGGAAAGCCAGGGTGGTATAGTGGTTTCAGACAAGGACTGGGGAGTCCCGAATTCATATCCCTACTCAGTCATGAAACTTATAGATGGAAAGTGGGATATAATGCAATAAATACATTCTAAAAACAAAACAAAAACAGCTAACAATAAAAACATGGAAGGCCACAGGGAATGCCATGACACTAATGTTAACAATTCTGAGAGAGCAAGGAGATTTTACTCCATGGCTGCATTTCAATAGTGATGTAATGATGGACAGTCCCAAAGCTCCAAGGTTTTGTTTTGGATGATGTGAAGACATCAGATGTGAACTTAACCTGTAGATTTAACTTCTGAATTCTGAATATGTGTCTGTTTTGGACTGAGAGGGGGGAATGACTTTCCCTACTTTTGGATCCCTCCTTTTCAGGGATCCCCCCTTGTAAGAAAGAAGAATTACTGATAGGCTGCTACCAGTCAGGATGAACCTCCTGACGCACCCTAGTCTGGGGAGTTTCTGAGAGCCCTATTGCCAAGGACTGCTCCTTTCAGACCAGACTAGGAAAAATAAATAAAAAGAAAGGCAGTTCTAATGTTCTTGCTCAAAGCCCAGAAACACATAATTCATTTTTAAAAATTGTGTGAAAATGTTAAGAACATCATCATCAGCTTTGTAACCGTGTGCTTCTTCATGGGGATGAAGGGTTTAGTGAGAATTCCCTTTTAAAACAGCACAACCAAATGTCCAAATATTTAAAAAGGCGCTTGTGGTAAATGGGAAGAAAAAGCAGAAAAACAAAGGAAGGCAACAATCACACACAGCAATCCAAATAAAATCAATAAAGTCAGTTTAACTTGTCTAGTTACATGTTACCTTCTTGAGTAGACTCAGGCTCAATTCGGACGACACAATAAACAACTGGCGTGGGGGAAACAATTGTCAGTTGTTTTGACTATTGTGTCATCCGAATGCTGCCATAGTCAACTCAGCGCTGACCCTCATCCACACCACAGTTGATTATTTATTACCATGTTGTGTGGGGAGTACCCCCTAGGGTTAGGGTTAGGGTTAGTCAACCCACCATTGACTATTGTGTCATCCGAATTGAGCCTCTGAGTCCAGTAAAATCCACCCCCTTAGCAGAGAATTTGTCTTGTCAAAATCAAATCAAAAATCAAATATAATTTATTACGGTCATAGACCAGCAGATTAAAAGTAGCTACAAATACAGCAATTATTAAAAACCAATTAAAAATAACAACAAGAAAACAAGTCAATAAACAGCAAATTAAAATAGATAGAATTACAACTATTATAAAAATGATCCAAAAGTCACGTATCTGAGACATAAAATATCCTAAACATAACAGTAATAGCGCCTCCACAAATTTTACTATCCTCAATTCATCATCATTTTTCTACAGGTGATAGCAGATGCACTGAATCGTGCTACATTGTATGTGACCTGAGAATTCCGATCTGATAATAGATATTCTAAGTAAAATGCTTCAGATCTTCCTGGTTTTTTAAGAAGAATTGGGGTAATTAAATCTCTGCGGAGGTCACGATAAAAAGGACAATGGAGTAGTACGTGAGCTTCGGTTTCTACACTTCCCATATCACATGGGAATTTGTCTTGTCTAGTAGTGCAGTACCGTCCATTCCTGATGTCAGTGCTATAGCCAGCAAATCAGAAAATTACTTAGCGGCTTGACCCATCTTTTGTAGCAACCCTAAACTTACAATTCAAAAAAGCCAACTTGTTTGAATCAATTGGGCTGTCATAAAACAACAGTTTACATTTTGGATGCATGTTGGAAAACAAACAGGCATGATAAGTCTATTAAGGCGTGGTTTCAACTTACCAGACACTTTAGAAGGCACTGGTGAGCTACATCAGAATATTGGGTTTTGTCACAATGTCCCTACATGATATTTGTTATGACCTGGTCATCCAATGAAAGCAAAAGTTCTCAAACATGTTAAATTGGCCATAATGGAGTGAATTCAGTACAGAGCTGATGTCAGTGACCGGCATCATTGGGCACTTTCTACTAGTACTTGTGCTAAAAAGTTAGCATCAAGTGTTCTCTATGTGTCATTTTGCTCGGGATGTATTTTATTATCAGTTTTGTCATTATTAAACTGCCAGTGCAAAACTCCTTTAAAAAAAAAAAAGTTTTATATTTTCAATTGGAGATTTAACAGTGACCAGAAACTGCTATAGGGGTGTGTATGTGTGTGTGTGTGTGGCTGCACTACTACTACATAATCCCTTGGTTCCTGTGTTGCTCCTCTTAGACGCTCTGATGTCATTAATTTTAATACTAAATGAATTTTTCAGCTAGAAAAAGAAATAGAATAGAAATAACAGCACTACTAATCTAGTGATAAAAAGGCATTGGTTTATGTAAATCTTTATGTCTGAGTGATAATTATTCTGTTGAAATTTGCTGAAAAGTATAAAAAGTAAGTCATTGTTTTAACAGGAATTCTCTTATGAACCACTTTTATAGCAAATGAAAGTGTTGGGGAGTGTTCACACATTGTAATTAAATATAATTAGTTATGCATAAAACTGAGAACGGAAAATGTCATGATGGAATTAAATTGTAAACTCTGGTCAAATTTTCACCTTTCCTTTGCCTTTTTTGCCTTTCTTCTTTTCCCTGCTGCTTCCTCCGAAGTCTCCTTCCAAATGGTTTTGGAAACTGGTTCCTGTAAGTTTGCTCGGCTGCTTCACTTCAATACAATAGCTTTATGAATGGCTCTGTCCATGTCATACTGATCCAGCTGTTCATTTCACTTGTGCCCCTTTTCCCCATTCAGTAACTTTCAGTAGATTCCTGTCCAAAGGGGCAGCAGAGGTAGTTTATAGTAATATGGAAACACTGTAGTTTGCATTATGATTAAGCTGCAGCATTATTTGAGTAACATATATATATCTATAGAGGTATGAACATATGATAATTGCAGTGTGGAATTTATTGGAAGGGCTCGTGTGTGTGTGTGTGTGTTTACCCCAGGATGTAATATGTCTGTAATTCTAAGCTCATCTGCAAATTCCTGTTCAATACACATAAGAAAAACTTGTCCATGATACTAAAATAAGTTGACCTATAGAAGCTGCTTTGTGTAGCTAACAGGGTGCAATCCTATGCATGTTTAAGACAGGAAAAAGTCCTACGACTCTCAGGATGTGCCTGTCAGCCATGCTGAATGGGGGATGCTGGGAGTTGTAGGACTTTTTTCTGTCTAAATATGCATAGGAGTGTGCCCTTAGTCATCTTATATTTTTGGTCCCTTTGAGTAGGAGAAGTTTGAAACAAACCGCTCCATTCTACTTTTAAACACATTCTACTTTTTAATGGAATTATGGCACTTCGTTTATATATTTAATATTTTTTTCTCTGCATGTGGCATAATAGATGCCTGCCTTTCTGCCTGTCTCTGCTTCTCTGCCAGCCTGCCTGCCCGCCCATCTGTATACTAGCATTGTGGAGTAGCCTGATCTGGTGGGTCAGCCTCATGGATCTATTGCTTATTATTATCATTATTCCTATTATTATTTATGACTGGCTGTGCTTACAGTTCAGTAACTCAACTCTGAAGGAAGGAACCCAAAGGATCCTCTTCCTAGCCTCCTATGTTGAGGGGATGCCCAAACATCTCTCACTGCCTCTGTTTTTCAAAACAATGTGCCCGCCTTGCAGGGCCGTTCATTGCGTTTCAGCTTCACAGTTGAAAATTGAGACACTCTTGGGTTCACTGAGTAGTGCTCTCATCATCAATGACTGCTGCTGACTGCGTCTGTGTGTGGCTGCTTGCACCTGCACAGTTGTCCAATGTTACATGTCTGGATTGTATTTTGTCTATGGGTAAAAAGGCATTTGGATCGATCCAGAGATTCGAATCTCGCTTCGGATCCGGATTGGGGGAGGTCCGAATCGATCTGAAGCTAATCGGGCCCGATTCGGATCTCTCAGACCCAGATCCTAATCAGATTGGGGGGCGTGCACAGCCCTACTATAAACCCTCAAAGGTTTGTAGGATCGGGACCACACATCATAGGCAGCCTTCTCTAGTTGGGAGGCACCCCATCCACCTTCAAAATCATGCGCAATTTCACCCAGGGGAGAGAAAATTCTGGGAGCACCAAATAGGTGGTAACACTAATAAACCTTTGGAAAATAAGTCAAAAATGTGCATTTCCCCCATAGCCTAAAGTGCACAATTGCGCAAGTATGAATTCATGCAAATGCTAAGATGAACTTAGATGCATTTGTAGTTCATCTCTATTCAATACATTGGGGAAAATTTAAAGTCACAGAATAATATTGAATGTTCAGGACACCAAACACATGTTGGGGAATGGTTTTTCAACACATTTCCCTACCCACCGCCAACCTTCACATGGGAAATGGAGATTTGAATAAAATGTGTGAAAGATTAGTACTTCCCCAAATAAATGGTACAGTTTTCCACATCTCAGTCAGTCAGTCAGTAAATTTTATTGTATATAGCCACCAGCCATTTATACACTTCTCATATACATGAAATTACATCCCTAGAGTCAACACTATTTACTCTCACATGCATGGCCAAAACCAGAAATTTCGCTGTTCTAAAAGTTACATATTTACTAAAATCACGCAGTAAAAAACACAACTTTTCAGCAATTGTTCTTCCAGTCAGTTGTGTCAACAATGGGAGAATATAAATTTTCCTAATATCTGAGTAACTTTCACAAGTTAAAATAAAATGGGCAGCGTCCTCCAGTATCAGGAGATTGCAATGACAACCTCTAACGTCCTTTGGGATACCTTGAAGGCGACCCATGTGATCTGCCACCGGAAGAACTAAATGGATTTTCATCAAAGCCTCCACTGGGATGTGTGGAGAGAAAGTTCCTAAGTCTTCTAGAAGAATTTCAGTTTCTGTGAGTTTGGATACTGTTCCTCAAACTCTGGAGCAAGATTACCAGATTTGAGTTATTGCCTATACTGGTTTTACGGAAAAATATTGTCTGTCAGAATTTACTACTATATTTTGTGAAACAGCAATACTAAGTGTATGAGCATTCCCTGAAGTATGAGCATTCAAAGAAGAAGTTCACTAGATTGTCTTTTCAGATGGCTGTAGAAATTAGTGTCACTCTTCCCCCATTTAGGAAGCCTTGCTGAACCAGAGCAGAGTTAGACAGTCTGTCCTTCAGTGTTACCCACTTCTCAGCTCCATGGAAGTGGGGTATTGCTCTTTCCTTTATGCCCTAATTACTGTGTGAACGTTGGTTCTATATTGATTGATTGAAATGGAGTATGACTGCACTAGGACAACATGAAAACCAACGGTGGTTTAAATAAACGACAGTTGGTTATTTAATTCACAGTGGGTTATCGTGTTGTGTGGCTGGAGTTTTTTAACCAACGCTGTGCAGAGTTGGCTATTTGAATCACCATTGGTTGTCATGTTGTGTTGAGAGCACCGTTGGTTATTTCCTCAGCTACTGTTGGTTATTTTGTAAGCCACAGAGTCACAAGGCAAGAGCAGTCAAAGTGGCAGTGGCCGCTCTAGTCCAGCCAGCAGGATAGATTTTCAGCAGCAATGGCTGATGGTATACTAGCAGGAGGACGGGAGGAGAGGGCGGGGGAGAAGTGAGCAAACTCAGTTTGAATTAATAGTCAACTCAACGCTGATCCTAATCCACATCATGGTTGATTATTTACATGTCATGTGGGGAGTACCCCCTAGATAGACAATTGTCGATTTGATTATTTCCCCATTGTTGACTATCGTGTTTTCCGAACCCAGCCATAGTGTGTGGCTGATTAAAAACTGGCATAGCTCTGAATGGAATTGGCACTGGGTTTTCCTTTAAAATGAAACTTTGTTTTGCTTTTGACTGCTAAAGCTATATAAAATAACAAAATGGTGTCTAGTTTGGTAACAGCCTTTTTATTGTTAATGCATTAACGAATCTACAGTACGAATCTGTTTTCGCTTATGTTTCTGGGCATGTGTCTATATATATATTTTCTTTTTACGTGACAGGCTCGCTATAGGAAGGAACAAACTCTGCTTAAGCAGCTGCCCTGCATTCCATTGGTGGAAAACCTGCTGAAGGATGGTACAGATGGCTGCGCTTTAAGTGCCCTGATCCATTTTTATTGCCCAGATGTAGTCAGACTGGAGGGTGAGACCCATCTTCCTGCTTAATGATAATACATCTGCTTATTAGAATGTAACTTTCGATTTTATTTTTTTATTTTTTTTTAATGTAAAAAACCTTTATTTTACTTCTTTGAGATTTCAGAGACATGCGTGACAAAAGGAAGCCAAGTTGTATCACAGGCCTCAAAATTAGTATGCCCCTTTGCCATAAGAGAGTGGTAAGTTAGCTTTTCCATCAGGGCAAGCTTCCATTACATGACTATACCAAAACTCTAAAACGTCTATCTTCTCTTCCCTGCCATACTGGAAGAGGAGAAGAGAGGGGGAAATGCATGAACCACTGCAGCTCGTTCCCATCATAATAAATGATGTATTATCATAGCATATGAATGCAGCTCTCTATATTGTTTAGAATTGGGATGTGCAGCAAATGAAATTCTCTGTAGTGTGCTTTGAAATGAAGTGGAGTTTTTTGTTTTATTCTGAACACCTAAAACCAGGAAATGTCTTTCATAATTAGCCGACGGATTAGGATTCAGGAGCTCCACTCTTCTCCTCGCTCTTTCTACTTTCGTCGGATTCCTACATCTTCTTTCTCTTCATTTTATAGATATCTGTTTGAAGGAAACTATGTCATTGGCTGACAGCTTATATAATCTGCAACTGATACAGGAATTTTGCCAGGAAAACTTGAACCGTTGTTGCCATTTCACACTTGAGGATATGCTCTACGCTGCTTCTTCAATTAAGGTAAAACGAAAGAAGAAGAGACCCTTCAATATCTGAGTGATTCTCTATGGGAAGGGGTAGATATAGTCATAACACTAGGTATATATACATGTTACCATGCACTATTTATTCTGTAGATGAGGTTATGGATATTCCAAATGCATGAACCTTCCTTAACATTTTGTTGATCAGAAGATTCTGACTCTTCAGGGGTGATTTATTTTTAATACTCTGTCTTAAAATAGACTGTGTGTGAGTTTGTGTGCGCTTGCATACATGTGTGGATATTCTTTCTATATTCTTAAGGGCTGACTTACGTTGACGTAACTTGCTTCACTTTTTTGTTCTGAACTCAAACCAGAAATGCACTTCACACTGAGACTATTAAAAGGTTTATGAGTCAAGCATGCCAATAATTTTAGTGAATATGGTATTGAATTAGTATTAATAATGTATACATGTAAAACTTGTTTTCATTCATTTCAGTTGGATTTTCTTCCAAGTAAATGTGCTTAGCACTGCAGCCTTTAAACGTTGCTTACTGGCAAAAAATGAAGCAGTCTCCTCACTATCCATTGGGGGGGGGTATTCATATATTTCCAAGAGGCCTTCTAAAAAAATCAATTGCAATGGTGGGCAGGGCCAATAGCCAAAGAGGTGAGGCCATAATACCAAAAACTGTAGCACATTTAGCTTAAAGCTCCAGTAACTAAGCTTTAGGAGAGGCGTTTCAACCTTTTAAAATGGGGAGAAAGCAGCGTAAAAGCTGGAAAACCACCAAATAATTGGTGGGCAAGGAAAAAGATGTGTGACCATCTGGGGAACCCAGTCAACAACATGTCTGCATCAGACATGCACAATGTAGTCTTTTTTCCAGAATAGTATTTGGAGGGGTTATAGTTCAGTAGCAGAGCACATGCTTTGCACATATAAGGATATGAATTCAATATTTGGTGCCTCCATAATAGACAGTATTGGGTTAGATAGAACAATTGTGTGACTGTGTCTGGGTTCAGCTGATACAATAACTAATGATGGATTAAATAGTCAACGGTGGGTTAAATAGTCAGTGGTTGACTATTGTGTCATCTATCAGGATTTTTTCACACCATGGTTGGTTATTTGCCTGAAATAACCAACATAAATAATCAACGCTGGGCAGAGTTGATTATTTGAACAACGGTTGGATATCATGTTGTGTGTAGGGCACCGTTGACTATTTCGTCATATGCAATTGGTAATTTTTGGCGACAACAGAGTGCCCTGGCAAGAGCTGTCACTCTAGTCTAGCCAGCAGAACTCACAATGGTTGATGGGATATCAGTGGGAGTACTAATGGGGGAGAGAGGGTGGGGGATGTATCAATCACACCATTGACTAATAGTCAACTCGACATTGGCCTTAATCTACACCACAGTTGATTATAACCATGTCATATGGGGAGTACCCCTCAACAATCAACAGTAGAATTGACTATTAACCCACCATTGACTATTGTGTTGTTTGAACGCAGCAAGTATAAGGCAGTTTCTTATACCCATAGTTTCCTTTTATTACTTTGATAATGCACTATTGTCTCATTTTATAAAAATGAAGAAATGACACACACACCCCAAAGAAATTCCAAATGTATGTGGTAAAGGAAAAGCCATATATATTTTTTAATTGCTTGCCCCCCCCCATCTTTTTTTTCCTTCAAGGGAGCATTATTTTCATGATGTCCGCATATTCACTGGATGTTGGCTATAGCTAGCTTTCTACATAATTAGGTCATCTTACCATTGCTTCCGTGCTCCTTCTCTTACAATATTACCCTTTCTGTCAGAGATGCTGAATCCTTACAGTGGAGGTTCTGTAACTTGAGAAAAGAATAGTGACAATTTCTAAAGCGGTGGCTACTAATGACTGTAATCCAGAGAATTGTGCAAATTTGGTATATTTGCCAGTAGGATGCTTAAAAAGGAATGGTTGTCTCCTGCTCTCTTCTGCAAATGCTATGTCACAAATTGATTGTGAAATAAGGAGTTCTAGTCAGAGGTGAAAGTAGAAAGCTCATTTGTGCAGCCCTGTTCTTGCACAGTTACACATAGGCTCAATTCAGATGACATGATAGTCAATGGTGGGGTAATAATCAACTTTACAGTTGTTCAACTAGGGGGTACTCCCCACACAACATGGTAATAAATAATCAACTGTGGTGTGGATTAGGATCAGCGCTGAGTTGACTATAGCAGCATTCGGATGACACAATAGTCAAAACAACTGACGATTGTTTCCCCCACACCAGTTGTTTATTGTGTCGTCCGAATTGAGCCATATAGTAGGTATGGGCTGTAACCAGTATGGTTGAAGTTTCATGCTCTCCTCACCTTCCACAAACATCCTGATCAGGCTTAATTGGAGTTGCTGCCTAGAACTGGAACATTTTGCAATGGGTTACTGATGTTTGCATTTCTTTCTGCAAATAGTACTGTTACTTTTCTAGAAAAATAATGGAAGAATATGCAGACATGTTTGCATTTGAATATTTAAGCTGCAATCCCATTTTCCACAGGTGTAGCTGAATGTGTATATGTGTATGAGAGAGCGAAAGAGTTGACGATTATGGTGGCCTGCATTCACTTTTCAGTTTAAGTGTGTGTGAGCTTCTTTTTCATGCTTAATTTTTTAAAGTTTACATTTGAAGGTTCCTTTTCTGGGTTGTGGATTCTTTCCATCATGTTTCCTAACAGTGGGGTTAATGACTTAATTAAAGTTGTTGTTTATATAAACAGGTACATTAGCATGAACTTTTAGTTATTGGGGTGCCTTTTTCTGATCAGGGTGAGCTTTTCTTATTGTTTCTACATAGATATTTGTTAGACATTTTCTGTACAAATGGAACGTTCATGATTCAGAGTGCACTTTCATAGGTATATCAGGGAATATTCTGTCTAAAGCCTTTCTAGAGCAACAATCTTAAGACACAGTATTAAATACCCTTGCCAAACTCCCTTCTATTGGGTTGGATTTAGATTTAAACTGGATTAACTACGCTGGAGGAAATGCTACGCAGAGGAAGACTTCCAGTCACAGAAGTCCCTTCCACCCAGTTTTTGGGGATCCCTCTTCTCCCCCTCACACCTAAGGTCACCCCATCCAGCAGGGTCTCTGACTCTCTGGGCCAGTTCTTATGATCGCAGCAAAGGAAATAAGCCACAGTAGCTTATTTCCCTCACTGTGTGCGCCGGCCAAATTACCATCCCTAGCGTGGCTTGCCATGTTGTCCAAACCCAATAATCAAAGAACGTTCCATGGGTTATTTGAGGGTGGGTGCCAAGCTGCGCCAGTGAGGTTAATTAGGAAAATCAGGCTGGCGTGTACAGCTGGGTTAACGAGCCTCGGTGACTTGTTTTTATCCCCCCACTGTGCATACCATGCACCATTTCCCTAATTACCAGCCTGGCGGCTTGCCTTATTTGAAGAGGAAACAACCCTCAAATCCTCCATGGGCTGTTGTAGGGTTATTTAAGGGTTGCTTCCCCCTCAAACAAGCTGTGCCAACTTGGTTCAGACAGCATGACAAGCCATGCCCAGATGGGTAATCTGGAAGATGCTGCCTAGTATGGTTTAAACAAGCCACTGTGGCTTATTTGATCATGTAAACTAGCCCATTTTCTTCACTTAAGGACACTGGTGTCAATCCACAGTTCTTTGTACATAGCAGAAGTTTGCTCATACGTTGTTTCACACTAGGATTTCTTCCGCTGCGCAGGTTTTTTAATAACTTTATTTGACAAGCAGTAGATATAAGCTCAAACACTAATTCAAATATATATATATATATATATATGTATGTATGTATGTAAAGTAATTATTTCAAATCTCGTAAAACATACTGCCAAAACTTCTCCAAATCTCTTTATTGTGTTTGCCCCATGTTGAATTATGTGTGATCATTTTTAATGTCTGATAATGAACCAACGTTTAATTTTTCCAGTTTTATTGAAGGGACTTTTTTTGTTGTTGACAGCAGCAACTTCTTGGTGCTATCCACAAATTGAACCGTTCATCTAGTATTCAGTGCTTCCAGTCCTTGAAGTTATCAGTTTGACAACATCATTGATCTGTTGAGGGAGAAAAGAGGTTATTCAAAGGTTATTGAAGCTGTCAGGTCAGATGTGCGAACTGGTGCAGTGTTCATAACGTGTTAAACTATGGCTGCATTCAGTTGCAACACTAGCCGCACTTTATCACTCTCCTGGTGTGGCTATAAGGACGTCAGAAGCATTTGCTTCCATTTTTAATTAACAGCAGTTACTAATTTTGTCCAAATGAAGAAGTTTAGTTAACTAATGCCTTTCAGTTGTTTTGGATTACAAATCCCATGGCCACTGACCATTGGCCATTCTAGCTGTGGCTTATGGGAGATGTAGTCCAAAATATCTGAAGGGTACCTCTAATTTAAGAAAGCAAGTCAGGATTGTAAATCACACTCTACTTTGAAATTGACTTATTTCTCTAAGCCATAGTTAAGACTAATCACAGTTTCTCTGGGTTCAGACGTAACAAGTAAACACGGTTAGTAGAAGAGAGATATAAAAGCTTCTGATCTCCTTGTGGCAACACTGAAAAAGGAAAAGAGATGAGGAGAGAACGTGAGGCTTGCGCATGTAACTCTAAACAATTGTTTAGCATTACATGTAAACCAAGGCCTATGTGTACGGTGTACAAAATGTAGTTTGCTTCCCTCCCTGCTTCCAAATACCTTTTTGTATTCATAAATCCCAAACAGAAAAGCAGATCATATGTCTAACATGTTTGTAACACCCAAACCACAGCAGAATTACTATTTAGAAGTAAGCAAGGGTAGAAGATAGTTATTTTAAGAGTGAATTTTGGTGGTGGTTTGTAATTACTTTTACTAAAAAAATGTGTTTATAAAACAGCCTTGAATATCCACTCCATTCATAATAGTACTTCACCTCTTTAGCTAAGGTTTCAATTCTGTACACTCTTACTTCAGTGTAAGTCACATTGAGAAGTCATGGATAGGATTGCACATCTGTTTACTTAGAGAAGTAACAACTCCCCGGTCCAATTAAAACTTTGCCACTGTTCTGAGTAGATTCTCAGTAGCATATTTAAAGGGAGACATGTTTTGTCTTTCTAACTCACTACAATGAACCATATATAAGAAATATAAATAATAGACAGATTTGATGTAAGACAGCATGAACGTTAGGGTATAAATATGGATAGTTTTTGTTAAATGTATTTTCATATATGTTCTTGAAAGCTTACCGTTTCAGTTTCTTTCCTGAAGTAGTGTTATAGATGGTTCTTGGAATATTTATTAGGAGAAAATTGAATTGCGGTGTTTTTACAACCTTTTCATGAAATATTCTTATTTAGATGCAGCTGTTACACAGAAAAGGTTTCCAGATTTTGACAAGAAAAGGCTTAGCTGATTCTCTGAGCTCTGTTAAGCATGTGTGAAATTCATCTGTTCTCTAGCAGAATAACATCACAGTCAGAGGGTATTACAAGTTTCCTGGAATATCAATAGGGTGCAATCAAATGTGCTTATTACCTCCGTTTAAGAATTCTTAGAAAAAGAGTTGCTGCAAAATTAAAGCAGCAAAATTACCAAATGTCAATTTTATTATCATTTTGGCTTGTAGCTAATGCCTGTTCAAAACATTTTACTTTTGGAGTGTAGGTCTAAACAGAATTTTAATTGCAATAAAAGAGCTGTGATTGTTTTAATTGAACTTGCAAGAAAAATGCATTTCAATAGTCATACGTGGATGTGACCTGTTGTTTTAGCTTAACACATATTGATTAAGCTCTGCTCCTTATCCTCCTCACCCAGACTGCTTCGATCCACTGTAGCTATTCTTGCTTTGTTTTCTTTCACGGCTCTTCCTGTAAGGAATATACCACTTCTTGTTAACGGGGAGCTGGTTTACATCATATCTGCAGTATGTGCAGACTGCAGAGCATACGATTTTTGCCTTTGGCAGTTAGGCTTGGTGCAGTGAGCATCATCAGTGTTCAGAGTAATTTCTGTCCAATAGCCAGGGATGAAAAGATCTTTGATTTTGGCAAGCAAGAATGCTCAGGGAGGAAGGTTGCATTAAACCTGCTAAATTAGGCTGCCAGAAAAAATTGGACTGTAGTTTTGAGAAAGAGGCTGTTCTGTAGTTCTGAATGGCATGGACAAGGGTTTGTTTCCTTTCCCTCACTTTTCTTTCTGGGAACACTGTGGATCTGGTTGGTTGGCTGGGGTGGGTGGGTTGGCTGCACCATTTTCAGTTTCTCTCTGGTGCTGCTCAGTATTGTGTACTAGTTTCTTTCTCAAGTGTAAAAGGCAAAGATGCTCCTTCCCAGACATTCATATTTGCTTCCTTCCCCAGCGCTATTGTCGTGAGCTGCCCATTCCCTCTGGCATTCACACGTGCTGGCAAACTGACATGAGACACTCACATCGGTGAGATTTTTTTTTATTGAGGAAATCACACGGTCAAAAGCATAACGGTTACATTTTTCAACACCCACTTAGCACTGAATGATATTTAGAAAACTATAGGCTCCTTTCTTGATACAAACTTTCAGGCAAGCACTCAGGGGAGGTGGTGTTAACGTTAGCCACTATCTTATTTGAGTTTCCCCAGACGCCACATATGCTGGCTCCTCAGGGGACATAGCCAGAGCTAAAACAAGATCCCAGGGATGGGAAGTGCTCAAGGCACAGGGCCGCCTTGAGCTGGGCAGAGACAAAGATCATGAACCAGTCAATCCCAGCCTGTCTCTGCTGAGCTGACCATGGTAAGCAAGATCTCAGAGAAGGAACATCTCAGGTCCAGGAACTCCCTTGCATGTAATGTTAGCTCCAGGGAAGCGCTCTTGCCACCTGAGTCTGGCCACACACACACAATCCACAGCAAACGTAAGTTCGAGTCTATGAAAAGCCTAACAGTACTTTCCATGGCACAATCCTTAGAAATCCAGAGTCCAAATAGCAAAACAGATAGAATCCAAATGAGAAGTTTCAGGCCTAGCATCAAAAGATGATCTCTAGTAAAGGCTTCTTCAGCCTTGCTCAGCTATTATATACTGAGGCCGGGCCTATTCAAAGCTACTTGACAAACAGGTCCTCTGACCTGTAAACTATGCCCATGTGCCAAACAGGGTGAGATTGTTCCACCCACTACGATGATGCTACAATCTGAATGACAGCTTCTAAGAGGGGCCCCCTCCTTCTCAAAACACTCCTAAGTTCTCACAGAAACTACCAACGTCCAAGGCTGCAGTAAGCAACTCCTGTGAGATACTCTGAGATAAGCTTCTAGAGACATTGACTTTCTAACACTATTTCTAAACACATCAACTTACAATCCACAAGACTTCCGGCCTTGTGGTACCCCTGACAACTATCCTCCAGCAGCCTTTGCAGTTTGAGCCTCCAACCCTTACCCTCAGTGTATATTCCCTCCAAACTACACCCAGTCAACAAGGTTCTGCCACTTATTCCAATTGCAGATAATATGTTTTCAAGAACAGAAAGCGTTGTAATGCTGATTGACTGGATGGGAGAAGCCAATTTCAAATGCCTCTTTTACTTCCTTTAATAGTTTAGCGACTGTTTCCATCCCTCTGCAGCCTTTCTCCATTCCTGAGCCCAGGTCCACTTGCAACTGGCTTCTCTCTCACTCCCCATTTCCACATCAGAAAATAATAATAATAAACATTTGGCAAGAACCAAGGCTTCTTCCAAATGAGACCTTTATAGCCCTTTCCCCTTGCCTCATTCACAGAATTTTCCAGGAGGTCCATATGTCGTCATCTTCCACTTGTAATCCTCCTGTGTTTTCCCACCGCTGCTTCTGTCATTTCTCTTAACGCAGAAAAGCAGTTACCAATAGCTGTGTGGGGTTTTATTACTGGTAGGACGAGGAACCCTCCATCTGGAAGCATTCCAACTCCCTTTAATGTGTCCTTTCGAGGCTGATTAAGGGTGCCTCTACAAGAGCGATTGAAAGTTCTTTCAAGGCGCATTAACATTTTTACCTCTATGAGAGCAGAGCGCAAATCGGGGGTCAAGGTGCTTTTTCTGTCCGATTAGGCGCATTATCGAATGCACGTTAAATAGCGAGTTTTAGTTTACCGCGGGAGTTGAAGCGCCTTATGACCATGTAAACAAGCGATTCTCCACATTTAAACACTTTAAAGCGCATTTCATACAACCAGTAATGCGCTTCACCGCCTCCCGTGTATAGGGATTAGGCGTAAAAGCGATTGCGAGAAGATGCGCATAATCGGACAACCGGGCGTCAAACCGAATTCTTGTAACGGGGGACCTAAGATAAGAAACAACAACAGCAAAAAGTCTGGGTTGTCTAGGGGAGCTGCTGCAGGGAAGGAAGAACAATCTGAATTGGATTTCTTTGGGAGAGAGGGACTGTGTTTCCTAGCCTTTTCAACCCTAGTTTTGAAAACAGATGCTTGCTGGATCTTACTGACATAAGTGCATCATAAATGAAAAACTACACAAAACTGTAGGTAGCCATTAGGAGCGAAGTCCAACCAAAATGTCACAAAATCATGAGCAAGCTTTCATATTCTAAAAGAAGAGGCATAAAAATCTCAAAAAGCATCTACAACCTGGTGCTTTCTGGCTACGTTGGACTACAACTTCCAATGAGGCATGTCAGCTGGAGATGGTGGACATCGTAGTCAAACATATCTGGAGGGCACTAGGTTGGGGAAAGCTAATCTAGAAAATAAAAAAGAACATCTTCAGGTGCTCTTCTAAATGTGCAGAGGCAAGAAAAGGGCACTAAAATTTGGAGGGAGAAACAACAGACAGGTGAAGACACAGCGAAGGCCTGATTACCTGCTGAGTCTGCACCCAACCGAGGGATCTACGCTCCAAACAGCAGGTGGTCTCTGCGTACAGTCTGTCTCCAGGGTGAGATTCTGAGAGCAGATCAGAGCATCTAAATGTAGATTGTAGAATGTTTTGAGGGGGAAGGTAGATGCCTTTGGATATTAAATAGCGCTGCACATCCTTAGGGAAATCCTTCCCAACCTGGTGCCCTCTAAATTTTTTGGACTGCAACTCCCAGCATTCCTGGCCATTGCAGGCTGGGGCTGATGCGAGTTGAGTGCACCAGGCTGGGCAAGGCTGCTTTGAAGTAGTTGAGTGCACCAGGCTGGGCAAGGCTGCTTTGAAGTAAGTGCTTCCTTAAAAGCACAACTTGTAGCCCACCCACAGTTGATAAGCCTCCCTTTTTTTCCTTGTGCATGCCTGGAACTGCAAATGGGGGCGGTTAAGCACCTGGTGGGACTCAGTGGATGCTTGTATTTTTGCTTTGTGGGTTGCGAGTCATTTGGTTCATTCTTAAGCAGGTCTGCACATGGTGTTTAATTAATTGTTTGCGTGTGTAAAATATCCCTAATCTCTGCAGTTTTCCACCATGCACTGTGAAGTAGGTCATGTTTAGCCATTGAGAGTTAATTGCTTTCACAGGGAATCAGCAAAAGGAAAAAGAAACTGGATCATTTTCTAACTGCTTCTTCGTGACACATGTCCTACTTTAGACTGTTCTAGGAGTTCCCTGTTCAATTCACTGGTGGCCCAAGGAACATCCGTTTGACTGGGCCCTGCAGAATTAGCCTGAATTCCTCTGTCTGCTATGCATCAACTTCTTATAAAATATTAGTGCTGAAAGAGCTCCAGTCTGAACCCACTTTTCTCGAAAGTCGGTCAGCCAGAATTGAGATCCATCATGTATAATCACACATGCTTCGCTTACAGTGAGAAGAGATAGTCTCATGGGTATACTTTTTTTAAAAAAAAGATTATTTATGTGGTTTTAGAGAATACGTACTGCTACAGTTGCTTCCATGCTAGGGCTTGTATGAATGAAACATTCGTCCTTTTAAAAGCTATTGATTTATTGCAGCCTAATCCAATTCGTAGGCCTGGCAGGAAAGAAAATCTCACACACTGTAGCATGCTCCCCATGTTTCTTTTTAAATGGCATGCCTCTTGAACAGGGCTTCATTCCCCCTTAATGAGCTGTGAAAATGTAGCTTTGGGTACCTCAAGGCCTGCACGTATGTGTGGGAGAGTACATGTAGGGTAGGCTGACCACATAAAATCCAGGTCAGGGCTCATGTAACTTTAACAGATGTAGAGAAAAGGGAATTTCAGCCAGTGTCATTTGTATGCAATTAGTTCCTGGTGAAATTCCCTCTTCATCACAACAGTTAAAGTTGCAGGGGCCCTGCCTTCTTTTGTATATGGTCACTCTAGTATAGTGCCTGCAACTTTAACTGTTGTGATAAAGAGGGAATTTCACCAGAAACTAATTGCATACAAATGACACTAGCCGAAATTCCCTTTTCTCTACAACTGTTAAAGTTACATGAGCCCTGACCTGGATTTTATCTGGTCACCCTAATGTAGGGAAGGAACCCGGAAACATTTTTAGGCTTGCTGTGCATATGGTTCTTGCACAAAAACAGTAAGCAATTAACAGTCTTGCCATAAAAACTAGGGCTGTGCTGAAAATTTCTCCTATGAAAATTGTGACCATTCTCATTCAATTTGATAGAAAAGAAATTGCTTTCAAAAAGAAATTCAGAGGAGGAGAAATTTTGGAGAAATTCTCATGGGTTTGGTTCAGGGTTCTTGTGCTTGCCTTACTTATGAGATGGCTGAGGAGTGTGTGCGTTTGTCCTGTCTTTCATTGTATAGTCATCTCTCTGACAGCCAGTAGCCTCCTTGGCTTCCTGCACTTCCTGCCCAGGGGAAGACATCATGGAATTTTATTCCTCCCATAATCTTTTTCAGCTCAGGAAGTGCAGGCAGCTGGGAGACTATAGAGCAATGAGGGGATGTGTATTAGAAAGAAAAATATAGACAGTACCCTCAGCCACCTCACAGAGATTTGTTGAGGACAAAAACACCACCAACACACATTAAAAATAAATTATAAACTGCCCGGAGAATGAGGCAGAATATGGAAGTTCTTTTCATGGGGAAAGAAAAGTTTCAGGAAATTCCTGAGATTTTTCTTTTCTTACCCTCTAGAAATCAACAGTCAGTTTTCAGAATTTTCTTCACATTTTCTTCACCATTATTTTTTTGTGGTGGCTACATGACCTCTCTTCAATGCCCTGGAGTGATGCTAGGTATATGGGGTAGGGTGACCAGATTATGACAATCAAAATCCTGGACCCCCCCCCGCCACCCCCCCACACCCAAAACAACCCCCCCGTGTGCCCCCGCCCCCCCGCGCTGCGCCACACCGCCCCACGCTCCTTACCTGGGCGTCCGCTTCCCTCCGGTGCTCAGAATCTACTGAGAAACAGGCTTCCTGGCCTGTCTCTCAGTATGCGCCGGGTGATGACGTCATCACCCGGCGCGCTACTGAGGGACAGGCCGCGAAGCCTGTTTCTCAGTAGATTCCGAGCACCGAGGGAAGCGGACGCCCCAGCAAGTAAGTGCCTCGCGCTGCCCGCCTCCCGCCAGCGCCGCGTGACCCCCCACCACCCCGGTTTTCCCCCGCTGCCCCCCGGTTGCCCCGGATCGGCCTAGGTTTCCAGGTTAGGACCGGGAAACCCCAGGCCATCTGGACACCCTAATATGGGGCATTGTGGAGGATGCAAAATGGAGGCCAGGCTGCCAACACAGTTGCTGCTGTTGCTGCTTGCAGTGGCAGTACAAAAAAACCCAAAAGCGCTTTGGGGAAAAAAAGAAAGAAGCTGTTCTACCACCCTTGCCAATGGTGATGATTACCTGTGAAAAATTGTTGGAGAATTTCTCCTCCCCTTTGAGAAATTCAGTGAAATCCCCTCCCCCCATTGAGAAGCCACTTGTGCACAGCAATAATAAAAACCAAATGAAAATCACCAGTCTAAAAGGTTGCACCTGGTGTTGGAAAGACATCCAGCTTCGTTACATGCTCAAGGCAAGGTGAGCCTCCCTGGGAGAGTGCATTCCATTACCAGGGCACCACAACAGAAAAGTCCCTATACTGAAACATATTTGGGTATTAGGACTCATGCAATGACAATTCGCATGAAGTTCCTACACTATCCCAACTGAGTATTAAGATCATTCTCGGAGGCATATTTCCAAGTGAGACAGTTTTATTGTTTATTATGTAAAATTGTTTTATATGTTTGTATGTGAATGGTTTTATAGTATGTTATTATATTGCATTTTTATGAATTTAATTAATATAAACTGCCCAGAGCTATAAATATATTGGGTGATATAGATATGTAGTTAATGAACAAATTAAATGAGTTCCACACATTGGAGAAGTTCTGAAGAAGATAGCTTGCTCAAGGCATGAAGGCTCTCTATGTCATATGGACCCTGATCATCCAGGGTTTTACATTGTTGGGAGCAGGGAGCCTACATGCATGAAGTAGGCTCTCCTCATCAGACTTAACCCCAAAATGTGGACAGTGTGTAGACAGGATAGCAGAGGTCATCATCTTCCTTACCTGGAGAAAGGGCCCCCAAGAATGATCTTGATACTTAGTCAGGTTGGTGTAGGAGAAGGTTATTTGAGTATCAAAGCCATTCAGGGCTTTAAAGTTAATAATTGGCATTTTGAATTGTGCACAGAAATGGACCAGTAGCCAGTGTAACTCTTTCAAAACTGGCGAGATAAATTCTTTTCCTCCAGTCTCAGCCAGTAATCTTACCACTATAGCTGAAGTTTCCAAACAGTCTTCAAAGGCAAGCCTGGCGCCAACATTGTTATCTTTTCGGCGCCAGGTCAAGACTTTCCTCTTCTCCCAGGCATTTAACAGCACATGATGAGGGTTTTGTGTTGTTGTGCTTTGACCCAGAAGGATATTGTAATTTTAACTTGTTTTTATGCTTTATGCTTTTAAATTTTGTATATCGATGTTTTTAATGTTCAGTGTTTTTAATTTTTGTAAACTGCCCAGAGAGCTTCGGCTATGGGGCGGTATATAAATGGAATTAAATAAATAAATAAATAAATAAATAAGCTCCATGTACAATGCATTCCAGCAGTCTAAATGAAGTGTTACCAGAGCATGGATAATGGTGGCTAGGCTACCCTTGTTTGGTTTCAGCTGGTGCACCAGCTTTAGCTGTCGAAATGTGCTTTGTGCCATGGAAGCCAGTGATAAGACTCCTGAAGCTGCAGATCTGACCTGCAACACTATCCTGAAAAGGCTGAACTCCACTTCCTAAGTCAGCTGAATGACTTTGCAGCAGTGTCTTATCTGTGCTTCAGTATATTGGCCCTTATCCAGTCCCTTTCTGGCTCTGGGTTTAGCACTTCCATGGCCACACCTGAAAGGAGACAAATCTCCGGTTCAATTCACTTAGCAGGGTAGGGGACAAAATACGGCACTGTGGTACCCCATCGCATGAATGCCATGAGACAGAACAACAGTTCCCCAGCACCTCCTTCTGGAAACAGCCATCCTGATAGGAACAGTACTGAAGCACAGCATCCCCAATTTCCATATCCAGTTGCCTGTCCAGAAGGTTGTAGAGTATGCCTATTCTACACAGTGCTTAACCTTTTGCATAAAAGATGAGGATTTCTTCAATAGCTTTCAATGCACAGAATAAAGGAATTGTTCCTTTACCCCAGTGTTTTGTGACTTCATTTTTTGTGTCGATGAAGTTAATGGCTAGCCTATGGAAAGTAAAAAATAATGAAGGTCAGAATACGTTTGCAAAGTACATCTAGAAGTCTCAAGCCTGCCATCTAGTGTTAAATAGATTAGAGTGTTCTGAAATGTAGTAAATAGATAATATTTGTGTATAGATAATACTTCAGCTATAAATCAGTGCACAGTAAACACTATGGCCAGGATCCATACAGTTGTGAAAACTGTAAAACTAGGGTCTAAGGAGGCTTTAAACTTATTTTTCTCTAACAGGAGCCCCATCCCACCCCAAACAATACTGTGACAGTCTGCTTTTTAAATTGAAAATAATTTCAAAAGTAGTATGCAATATAATTTTAGGAGGTTGCTTTCAAGAAAAGAAGTTACATATATTCCATTGTGCGTGTTCCACTCATGCAGGCCCCTTGCATGAGCCTAAGTAACAAGTGGGATTCTGGCCTGTGTTACATGAAACACTTAGTTCAGCATAATATACATTTAGTCCTCCAAATAATGCTGAAGTAATTCCCCTGCCCCCCATCTTCCTCTCTTGAATGAAAAATGTTTCCGTACGTTTCCATTCACTTTAATTATTGTTGTTCTAAATATAAAATGTCATATATTTTCTCCTTACAGTGCTATTTGTAGCTTGCATTTCATAACTATGGCAACAAGACGCTTGTTCTCAGCTATGAGCAAGCAATGGCTGGGTTCAGATGATCATTTCTCAGGTTTAATAATATATATCTCAGTGTATTGTGGGCCCTGTCTTGCCTCACCTTTAACTATCTCCTCACCAACATTCTCTCTTGTTTTATGTTTTATCGTCTTTCACTTTTGGAAAGCAAATGCCCTCAGTGAAATGTTGGCTACTGCTTTGCAAAGGCACTCAATAGAGGTGTGTGTGTGTGTGTGTGTGTGTGATATTTTTAACCCTGACAGTTTTGTGACACCTGAAAGGTAGTGCTTTAAGTCTTTCCCTTTATTGCCATCTTGTGGCCAGGTGGAGAAAGCATGTTCATATCCATTTATATCTTTAATGAGTATAAATAAACTGGTATCATTAGAAGCTATTTTTTGGGTTGGTCAAAATCCTGAACTATTTCGCTCAGTTTTCAAAAGAAGCCATTAAAATCCTCAATACTGATTTAAATTGTACCGTTAACATTGACTTAAATTGTACTATCTGTACGGTTCTAAACAGACAAATGGAAAAAATGGATTTGAATGCTGTTGTGTCCTTAGTTGGAGGGCAGCGTATTACTTTCACAACTACCTTAGGATCTGGTTTGCCATGGTCAGGACCCTTTGTCTCAATGGCTGCCCTTGCAGTGGTTTCTTCCTCGCTGAGCCTAATTGTGTTCTGCCTGTGGACACTAGCAGCCAGGACCTGGACTTCAGCCTTCCATTTCTGTCTTGGGACTGGTTCTTACTGCTACTGCTTGTACCGCTAACGCCAATTTGTCAGGAATGTGTAGGAAATGTATTAACGTAGCTCCCCTTGCAGATGCGTACAAGTAACTACCAGTTCATTACATTTTGTGTATTTTGGACACCTAGGGCTAAAATGACATTACCTTTTTGCATTTTTACTCTAGAGTAAGCGCAGGAGACCTGATCCAGGTTGGGCCCTATTCAGGGGAATAAGGCTGACCATATGAAAAGGAGGATAGGGCTCATATAACTTTAACAGTTGTAGAGAAAAGGCAATTTCAGCTGGCATCATTTGTATGCAATTTGTACCTCTTTTGTATCTGGCCACTCTAATATAGTGCCTGCAACTTTAATTGTTGTGATGAAGAGGGGATTTCTCCAGGTACTAATTGCATACAAATGATGCCGGCTGAAATTCCCTTTTCTCTGCAACTGTTAAAGTTACATGAGCCCTGTCCTCCTTTTCATATGGTCAGCCTAATTTTAACCCTTCCTCCACTATAGGCCCAATCCAGATTGTGCACCCCACCCCACCCTGACACCTGAAGTTACTATTTCAAAATAGTGAACCATTTGCTTTAAAAATCACCATTTTGCAATCAAAAATACAAACACAAAAGGGCAATCTGGATCAGGCCCGTATCAGGGGTAAATGTGAAAGCCCCCCCCACCTCCAGATTGGGATCCCTGTGTCTACTCCAGAGTAAAAATGAAAGACGACGTAGTTTACTTTAAAGTAATGTCTGCTTCAGCTCCTGATTTAAAAAAAAAAATCCTATGCTATCTGTTATGTCAAATCTGTAACACTTTTTACTCATAATCTCATCTTTGAAAACAAAGCTGATGAAAAAACTGAATGCAAAACTTGAATATAGCACTATGATTTCCCCTCCATTCCAGCTAGGTGCTTTGGACTCTACATTTTAATTCTAACTAAACTTCCATCTCTTGTTATAGAGTAATTATTTGGTGTTCATGGCAGAGCTCTTCTGGTGGTTTGAAGTAGTGAAGCCATCCTTTGTCCAGCCTCGAGTTGTAGTTCATCCTCAAGGTAATTTTTGAAGGTGCTACATGTTATGTTAAACCCTATGGACTCCATGAAGGAGATTAAAACGGTGTTAATTCAGCCACCATTTTTAAATATGGGCCATATTGTGAATTGGTGAAAACAGGAAGTCTCCCAGCATGTTATTATTTATTAAAATCATGTTTTGATTATTTATTAAACTTATTTCTAGACTGCCGTTCATCATAAAAGATCACTGAAGGTGCAGTTAGATCATTTTAGATTCTGAATTTACAGCTTTGGGGTGGGGTGCTAGATGGTCATATTACTTCACTTATTTCAAAATGGGGTAATGCAGCACCGCTGCATTTGGTGGGCCCTCCTGCTCTTTCTGTTGAGTGGGGCACTGGATGTAAACCTCAAAGTCCGACCCTGATGGCACCACTGAGGATAACCTAAAGAGGCGGTTAACTTGCTGAACCCCCAGGGACCCCGGCAGATGGCTTCTTAAGCCCCACTTGCATAGTGTGAATAGCAAGAGACGCTTTGGCAGTTCTCAGGGAGGGACCATAGCTCAGTGGTAGAACAGTTAGAAGGTCCCAAGTTCAAAGTCAGAAGGCTTTGCAGTCAGAAGGTTCCAAATTCATCCCCTGCAGGTTTTTTTTGAAAAAGATCAGGTTGCAGATAATGTGAAAGACCTCCGCCAGAGACCCTGGGAAGCTGCTGACAGTCAGTGTTGGCAGTACTGGGCTAGATGGACCAATATAGTCTGACGTGGTAAAAGGAAACTTCCCTTACATTTTAGTTCATAGATTGTTGTGAATAACTGGATGACATTTTGAGCGAGTTCCTGCCGAAGTTACTATTGCGATTGATGCTGGGGGAGAGTGGGCTAGTTTTTGTGTTTAATAGAATAATTTCATGGAAATGCCTTTCCATTTACTAGGGATGGAAAGATAGCTAACAACATTCAAAGAACAATCAAAGAACAATCAATAATTAAGCGATTAAAACAATTAAATACCAAAAGAAAACCCACCTGAATGTTAATAGTTAATGTAGTTAAACCATCAGAGTCTGCTTAAAGTACCGTGGTCAATGAAAAGCCCATCTGAACCAAATTGTCTTTCCTTCACAGCTGAAGCTAAAGGTAGGGTGGGGGAAGGAATGGGAGAGACTTCCAGAAGAAACTATCCAGATGATTCTGACATGATACCCAGGTATAACTCCCTAACTTCTTTTGTACGTATTTATAATTCAAGACTGAACTGATATGAACAAAACAATTGATACGTGTTTTTGGCTTAGCTGTTTTTTTTATTTACCTGGCCAGTGGTGTCAGTGCTAAATTTTTAAAACTTAAGCTGCTTGATGTGAGCTGTCTATTTGATGTTTTTCCTGCCTTTTATTGTTGTAGCTGATGTCGTTTTTTTACTGTATATTTTACTTTTAGGATTTTGGTGTGTGTGTGTGTATATACATATATTGTAATCTCTAGTATTGCAGGATGAAAGGCAGTATAAAATATTTCTAATAGTAAATAAACATAGGGAGGCTTAATCTTCCAAGTGTTGTGGGAGAAGGCCCTCAGAGCACCAGGCAAAAAAAGTGTATCTTCCAATGCAGCTCCATTTTCTGGTGCTATGGAGGCTCATGTGTCTTAAGAACTGACAGTGGCAGGAAGTAGTCCTCTCCTATCAGAATGCTAATATCCTGTCCTCATTTAGGTAGATTGGAAGAAAGAGAATATAATTCAGGTCTTATCCACACCAGCCGTTTATTTTGGAATAATTTCAAGGTCATCCCTACCGGGCCACATGATGTTCACCTACTCCTGCAGTGATCTCGGGACAACCCCTCAGTTATTCAGGAATATCGGTGACAGGATTTTTCATGGCTTTTCCGGCTCTCTTACTACAATCCTGAGATCCGCGACTGGTGTGCCCCCCCCTTCCCTCAGCTGTTGCTGTTCGGGGAGAGCTCCTGGCTCGGCAAACAGCCAACCAGCTGTCATGACGTGTCCAGCGGTTTCAGATGTGTGCGAGGGTGGACATCCACCATTTTTGGCCCGTTTTTGATTCGTTATCAGCGTGTATTGGCACTGACCGTGTGTATTTCTTTTTTTAACACAAACATATTGATGTGCAGGAGCACATTTTCGACACAGTAACCATCCCCCCCTGCGTTGCTGTGCGTTTGCGTTGGTGCGCATCTCGGAGGAGTTATTTTTAAAAAATCCGTGCCCCATACCCATCTGCCTAGCCCCGCCCACTTCTGCCGATGCACATTCAGAACCACCGTCACAGGGCACATGTCCTCCTGCAACAGCTCTCCTTTACTTGTGGGAAACTTCCTTCATGTGTGCCCCGTGAGTGACTATCGTGGAAGCAGAAAACCTCACAATCACCCCTCCCCCCTCTCGAAAGGGTTCTAGCTGTAGATGAGCCCTTAGTCTTCACTAACATAGTAATATACCAATAGTGGTTGTAATATTGTTTTTAATAATTTTTTATTGAATTGGCCTATCCCTTTTGTGAACTGCCCAGAGAGCTTCAGCTATTGGGCAGCATAGAAATGAAATAAATAAATAAATCCTTACTATGTAGGGCCAGTAACATCAACCAGCAAATATAATTAAGACATGTTATAAAATATACAAAATATACAAATATAATTTATACATGTTATAAAAATATCATTTTATTTGCCACTGATCAAAACCAATAAGCATCTTGTGACTCTTAAAGACAACCAACAATGTAGGCTTTGACCCATGAAAGCTTATGCCACAATATGTTTGTCAGTCCATAAGGTGCCACAACAGTGTCTGTGGTGTTTGAGGCAACAGACTAACATGGCTACCTCTCTGGGATTTGTCTGTTACTGATCATCTCATCATTGAATCTCTGATGAGCTTCTGAGCAAACCCCAGGGGCCATAGGTACCCCTTTTTAAAACTACCGAAGTGTCTAATAAGAACACCATTGCAATGTAGGTTAATTATTTTGAAGGGTTTTCCCACAGTTCCAAATAAGAGTGTAGAGACTGTGTCTGTGTTAGAAACATTGCTCTTAACAGCTCTTTGTTCTTTTTCATTTTGTCACTGAGCAGCACTTAGATTAGCTTGTGGAATTAATACAGCCTTGTAGAGTCCAAATTCATTGCTGCTTAAGTATCTGATGTTCTATTCAGTAGGAAGTCAGTTAGCCTTTTTATACATAAATTTGGTTAGTCGTGGACATAATGTTTGCCTAGGAGACAAGGGGCAATGTACAATCTACTCTGACTGTGTGGGCGTTTTTTAGACTCGACATTCTAACAGCAACCTTCCACACCTGTCAAAAAGTCAACCTGAAGGAGAACGAATTTTGTTTTCCTCTATGATTTCTCTTCTCCATGTGAAGTATACACACAGTTGATTAATAGTACTGCTAGCTCTGAATATATTTGCAGTAGGTAATTTTGTAGATGGAAACAGGATGTTTAAAAGGTTGTTAAGTACAATTCAGAAACTTTAAATGAATGGTAATGAACAGTCTTGTTTTATAACACATAGAAAATTATTATTATTATTATTATTATTATTATTATTATTTATATTCCGCCTTTTGCCCAATGCTGGGCCTTAAGGCAGCTTTACAAAATTAAAACATACACAGTTAAAAGCTATAAATAAGAGATATACAAAAGTTAAAAATATAATTAAATAGGTTTCAATATTAAAACATCTCAAATTTAAAATACATATTAAAATTAAAAGTCTTAAAACATAGATGGGGGTCCTCTCCCATGTTCCCACCAGGCGTGCCTGTGATGGTGGTGGGACTGAAAGAAGGGCTTCCTCTGAAGATCTCAAAGAAAAGGATTAAGTATCATAGTATCACAATGCAGGCATTTTATATGGCTGAAGCAAAAATAACAATGTGTTGTTGTTGTTTTTCATTTTCAGTGAGGAGGTTCCAGTATTTGCACCATCTCATCAGATCCCACCTGCTAGCTGTGCTCACCAACAGCCTTATTCATCTGCTCCAGGTAATAGCATAAAACTGAGAGAATTAGCTTTTCACCTATTCCTCCTCCGGGTGCCTACTCCGAGGGAAGCTTGGAGGATGGCAACAAGGGAGAGGGCCTTCTCTGTGGTGGCCCCCCAATTATGGAATGATCTCCCCGATGAGGTCCGCCTGGCGCCAACACTGTTATCTTTTCGGCACCTGGTTAAAACTTTTCTTTTCTCCCAGGCATTTTAACAGCTGAAGTTGAGATCTGATTGACATTGTGGCCAGGCTTAACAATTAAAATGTTTTAAATATCAGCTGTTTTATGTTTATGGTTTTAAATTTTGTATATTGTCTTTTTAGTGTTCTATCTTTTAATTTTTGTAAACCGCCCAGAGAGCTTTGGCTATGGGGCGGTATATAAATGTAAATAATAATAATAATAATAATAATAATAATAATAAAATCATGTTGGATCCAAAAGTTCCCTTCCTTTATCAATGATAATAGATTTCTTCCAGCAAAAGGGGGAAAAAAATCCAACCCAGTTTTCTTTTTTCTAAAAAGTCTCAAACTACCTGTATGCAGGGCTAACTAAAGAGCTCAGAGCAGTATACATGGTCCTCTTCTCCCCCTCCCCTCCACATTTTCACAGTAGCCTAGTAGCTTAGGCTGAAGGCCACAACTGGGTCAGCATCACTCTGCAAGCTTCTTGGCTGAACATGGATTTGAACCTGTTTCTCCAGTTCTAAGTCTGACATATACTACACTACACTGGCTCTCCATTGTTAAGACAAACAGATGAGTCTGGGGAGGGGGAAACAATTTAAATTATTTTTTTTAGTTAAACGAGATAAATTCATACATTATTGGAATATGACGCATGGGCAAACAATATATAGACTTTCTCCATAAGAATGATAGTTATATTCTATAGAACTAAAAAATTATAGTTGTATTCTGTAGAACTAATAGTTTGTTTTATATAACAAGATTTCTGACCGTGGCTCATTGTTTTTAACTTTAAACAATAAAACATTTTTAAATAGTGGAGGATAGTCTGCATAAACGTAATTCATGTTAAATATGGCTGACAGAAGTACATAGTGATCCAAACTCAATTGATGTCAGTGACAATTTAATTAGCTCAGTGTAATCAAGGTTTTACCCGGATAATACTATACAGAGCCATAGATGTACGTTCTTTGTTACTTTCCTAGTCTTCTTTAAGCCACATCAGCAGTAGAAATCTATTTCTGATTCTTAAGGGATTTGCTTTGCTTATGTTTATATTCTCTGGATTATATCCACTGGTATCATTCTGCCAGTACGAATCTTCTACCGCTTGCAGAAACCCTGTTTTCATCTTTGCGCAAGTATCAGATCCAATACTTGGATTCTATTTCTGCAACTTGTTGCACAACCTGTTGAGCAAGTCCTTACACGACCCATTACAGCATCATTATTGTAGGTGTTGCTTGCACTAGTCGTGCTAGTTCTTCTGCTAGTGTAACTTTGGATCTCACCCTCTTTTTAAATGTCTCAGAAGAGTGGAACTTTATGTTGTGTTGTGTGTTGATTTCAAATAGGCAGCATTAGAAGATCTACATCTATGTCTTATATGGATGGATATGTAGGGACGTGGCCCAAAGAAAAAAGGTAAGCACTTTGTCATTTGGGGCCATATTGCCTTAATGTAATGATGTGTCACTTAATATTTCTCTGTAATGCAAGAGCATGGCCCCTTAATTTGAGTAACCTGGCCGTTCTAATGCAGCCTTAATATGCCTGTACTATGCATTGAGAAGCACAAAGAGAAGCCTTGGGACTCACAATATTCTCTCACACATAGAGGGCTGGATCCAGGATCTGCCTTCCTCAAGAAAAAGGACTCATGAAAGGTCCCTCAACTCACATCACACCCCATTTAGCAGGGCCTTCTGACTTAGATTTTTTGAGATCACACCTCATTCACCCCATTTAGCAGGGTCTCCTGACTTTCTGTATAGCATTTTCAGGGACTATGGGAAGGAGAGGGGTGGGGAAGCCCACTTCCACCAGTGCAGTTGATCCAACATAAATCTGGATCCAACTCAGAATCTTTAAAGTGAAAGGGTCCTATGCACGTAATTGTTTGCGTGCGCAGGCCTTTGTTTATAGCAACTATTTTTTGCACCATAGCACCATAAGCCCATGGCTCATTCTCACACCACGAACTGATTATGTGTGAACAGGCTCATAGTTTAGCACCACACTTTCCAGATTTGCATCACCTACCCAGCTTGACACAGTGGCTAATTAACAAAGGTCACAAAACAAGCTGATATTTTTTTTGTTTGCAAGGCATTCAGAATTAGGACTAAATGGGTCCTAAATTCTTACATACTTACTAAGTGTAACAGATGTTGGAATACGAACTGTGTTATGGGTATGTCTTAGCCCTGAGCCAAATGAATAAGTTGGGTCACTTTTTGCAAATAGACTTGGCAACAGGGAAAAGCATCCTTTCAGCGATCCTTTGGGAACTGTAATGAAAAAGAGTACAAGTGCCGATTCAGAGTGAGACCAATTGGTGATCTGATTGGCTGGAATCACTCATATGACCAGTCCAAGAAGCCCTCACTCTGTCTGTTTTGTTTGTCCTCAGTGACATCAAATAGTCATATCTTGATTGGCTATGTAGTGCTGTGATTATATCACATTCACTACTTGATCCCTGATTGGCTGGGATCATATAGTTGAAACAAAAGGAGCCCTAGGAAAGGGGGAAAGGGCACGAAAGCAGCAGCAGATATGGGAAACAATGACTGCAAACAGGATAAAAAGGAAGCAAGGTAGGGATGTATTTTTATTAATATTTGGAGGGCCCTGAAACCTAAAATGGACAAACATTTGGAACAGACATAATTTTTGTGCTAAATGAATGTATAGATAATACTAATAAAATACTAATACTTTTACTAATGCACCTTCTATTACATTTTCACCATATATATGCTTTTTTATATGCTATAAAATTAAGGATACTATTGTTCAGTACCAAATTATTGGAATATTTCCATCTTTTAAATATTAAATAGCACATTGCTTTAAAGACTTTCTCTGTTTTATTTTTATTTTATTCACTTTTAGATCTTCAGTGCATGGAGTTTCATTTGACATTTCTTTTGATAAAGAGGATAGCATCCATATGAAAGCTCCGTACAGAGGAATTACTCGATCTCTCAGTAATGAAGGACTTGCACAAAATACTACTCGTATGCCCAGACATATTCGAAAGAACCTATCCTTCAAGCCTGTGAATGGTGAAGAGGAAAGTGAAGATATTGAAGAAGAAAAGGATGTAGAATTTTGCAGTGATCTAGAGGCTAACAGCAATCGAAGGAATGCCAACCAGGTTAGTCCATACAGCCTACCAAATGGAGCACTGCAAAACAGGTTGGTTACGGATGAATTTGGCAATCAGATTGAGACACCAAGCATTGAGCGAGCTTTGCAGATTATCCATGATAGTGAGAAATCTCCCAGTGTTACTCAGCCAGAGCAATTTACAAATGGGTTTTTCCTTCACAGCAAGGAGATGAACATCCTGAATTCAAATGTAAAACCCAATCAGGATAGTATGGATATTATTACAGATACAAAAGATGCCCTTAGTCCTGTGACAGACAATACAGAAGTGGATACTGGAATACACGTCCCTTCGGACATTCCAGAAACTATGGATGAGGATTCTACCTTGAGGGATTATACCGTAAGTCTGGATTCTGATATGGAAGAACCACCTCGATTTCTGCATGAATATGATAGCAAGGGTGTCAACCATAAGGAGCAATTGAGTCCTTGTCCAAGCTCAATAAGTGCCAAATCACAAGCAGGCAGTAGTGCATCTTCGAGTTCAGGTGTTAAAATGACAAGCTTTGCAGAGCAGAAGTTTAAGAAGCTGAACCATACAGACAGCCGAAGTAGTGGAAGCAGTTCTCAGAAAACTACCCCAGAAGGATCCGAGCTAAACATTCCTCACATTGTTTCTTGGGCTCAAATCCCGGAGGAGTCCCCTGTCCCTCAGGGAAGAGACACGACGCAGTTGCTGGCCTCTGAAATGGTGCAGCTGAAGATGAAGCTGGAAGAGAAGAGGCGAGCAATTGAAGCGCAGAAGAAGAAAGTCGAGGCTGCTTTCACGAAGCAGAGGCAGAAAATGGGAAGGACGGCATTCCTTAATGTTGTGAAAAAGAAAACCGACGGGATTTCGCCACTTAGAGAAGAGGCAGCTGGAGCAGAGGATGAGAAAGTGTTCACTGACAGCCATAGGCTGAAAGAAAAAGAAGCTCAGAAACCAGGCGAACAACTAAACAAGACTGCAGAGTTGATAAAAGAAAGCTCTGAAAACACCCAGGCTAAGTGGCTGAAGTCTCCAAACACTCCAGGCGATGCCGAGAAGCATTGTAACTTAGTAAGTCCCTCAGAAGAAAACTTAAATGAAGGTGACCTTTTGGAATATACAAAATCTATTGAGAAGCTCAATTCTTCTCTAAACTTTCTGCAGCAGGAAATGCAACGCTTATCGCTTCAGCAAGAAATGCTAATGCAGATGAGAGAGCAGCAGGCTTGGGTTATTTCACCTCCTCAGCCTTCTCCTCAGAAACAAATTCGGGAGCTTAAGTCTTCACTAAAGCTCAGTGGATCATCCTCTCCCATTGCCCCACTTTCAGTGGAATCTCCTCGACCTTCCCACCAGTCACCACAGTCATCTTCTAGGAAGAATTCCTCTCTCCCCAATAAAATCCAAAGGACTCCTAGGCCAAATGAACTGAAAATAACACCTTTGAATCGCACGTTGACTGCACCCCGATCTGTGGATAGTCTTCCTCGTTTGAGAAGATTTTCCCCAAGCCAGGTATCCATTCAGACTAGATCATTCGTTTGTTTCGGAGATGATGGCGAACGAAACCTTCTGGAGGTCAAAAATACAATGGAAGAGGCTGTTCAGAAAGAAGAAGCAGGTGGAAAAGAAACTGGACAAAAATCAAAGAAAAAACAGATCAGACCTCTAGAATCTACAGTGTCTGAAGTACTATCACAGCCCGTTACTGAAACTGTCTGCCTTACTCCAAGTGAAGAGCTGCTGAACCCCCCATTGTTTCTGGCTTCTGCACCTAAAACTGCTAACCTCATAGAAGTTTCCCTCGCAGATTTGAAGGCATCAGAAAAGTCAGAAGACTCCATTGAGAGATCAGAGGGTGAGAGTGACAAAGAACAATTGGAGGATGACCAAAAAGTGTGTTGTGGATTCTTTTTCAAGGTAAGTGAATGGGTGCATCATGAAATGTTTCTATAACAATGTTGTAAAACAGGTAGCATCTACATTAGGCCACTCTGGATGATGTATTTAGCCTTTAGCCAGTGCTAAACTCTCCTTCATAGAATTTTTTTTCAAGAGAATTGGTGCATTTCAGGGCTTTGGGAAAAAGAGAGAAATATATGGTAGACATATTTTTTAAAAAAAACGTGTGCAGTTTTTTTGCAGCACTTAAGTTTCAAGATGTCCTGGATCAAGGTAGATCTCCGCTGGTACCTACTTGGAATTGTACTGCAGATTTTGGCCACATTCCTGGACCAATTTAGGCAGATTCCCCAGCAGATCTGTCATCACTTTTTTTCAGCCCCTACAGAGCTATTGCTCCTCATGCTAGGCAGATTATCTGTTGAAGTACCTCTGCAAATGGAGGTAGTAATTTCTCTCTGTTATACAACTTTTTGGACCCGTGAGCACACTTGTCTTTTTTTCCCCCGTGCCTAGGGGCACATTTGTCATTGGGCTCACACACACTTATTTTCAGGATCCCCTCATTTCTATTCCCCAAGAAATGTGCGTGCGAGGTGGGTGGAGGAAGGAGGTGTGTGCATGGGAGGGTGAGGTTAGTGTACAGGGGTCAGGGGTCTTGGTAGGGAGCAGCGCACTTGCAGGAGCTATGTTGCCAACCCTTGCGATATCTAAACCTCACCATGTTGTTTTCACAGTCAGGTATAGCACAGGAATTCTACATCGGTTGAAGGGTCATAAAACTATACAAGAGTGAGCCCATTGTTTACTCCAGCACAGCTGAATATATATATATATATATATATATATATATATATTAATAAGAACTAGGCATGCATATCCTGATACACCCCTCTTTGTGATTTTAGACGAATCCTTAACATTTTCAACCGATCCCAATCCTTATTAGTTCAGTGGCTACAGTGTGGATAGTCTGTTGATGGTATTTTAAAATAGCAATTGATTCCTTCATAAATGTTGCCACTAGGATGATCAAAAGCCTGAAAATGATATGGCGGTAAAACGAGCAGCATTATTGGAGAAGCGTCTGAGAAGAGAAAGAGAAACCTTACTTCGAAAGCAGCAATTGGAAGCAGAGTTGGAACATAAGAAAGAGGAAACAAAGTAAGGTCCGCTGTAGATGCTAGTCATTCTGAGAGATAGTTGACTTTTAAGTTTAGCCTGTTGAAACCTTAAGTGCTGTACCCTTGGAAGTGATCTTTGTCATCAAACCCATTTCCTCAGCCCCAATAAATCACTTAACACTTTTTACTGGAAGTCAGTTTGGCATAGTTAACTAATAGCAATTCCTTGTGCACATAGGAATTAAGAGAGAAATAGTGGTAGCTAAGCATTGGAAGTACAATGACTAAAGAGTATTGAAATGTTTGTACCTTCAGTAGGTGGTGGCCTTTGGATAAAGAAAGTCCAGGATCACATATAATGAGAAACCATGGTTTCTTACTACATACACAAACTGCAGTGTCAGGCTCAGATGCTTTCTGTGCTCCTGTGCCAGAGTAGGAGTTTGGAAGCATTTGCTTTAAACTAACTGCAGTTCCACGTAACATCCAAACGTGGAATCTTTGGTTTGTTTAAACTATGCACAAACCAGGATCGTACTGTGGTTTCAGAACCTGGCTTTTTCATTAACCTCAAGAAACTATAGTTCCACAGGAAAGCAGAAGTTTTTGATCTCCTCATGAGCATGAAAGAGGAGGGAAGGGAGCATGAAACCCAGCCAAAGGATATAGTCTGAGATTCAGCTCAAAACGGGTATGTTCCTCTTATGCAGCTTATCACTCCTGTTAGCTTAATGTATTACATATGTCCTGCTTTTCCTTTGAGAAACACAGAGCAGCTTGTGTAGGGCTCTGCAACCAGTCTCCCTTTTCAGGTGGTGATCAAGCTGAGAATTGTTTAGTTTTATCAGTGAACAGCATCTTGTTCCCACAAACCAGTCTCTGTGCCCCTATGAAGTACACGCCAACTACTGTGAAGTTTTTGATCCCGTTGTCTGATTAATGATGATAATAATAATAATAATAATAAATCATTACAATCTACTATTTATGTCAACTTTTTCTGCCTTTGTACTGTCCAGATGTATTGGACTACAATCCCCATTATTCCCAGCCAAGCCATGTGGGGATGATAGGAGCTGTAATCCAACACTTCCGTGCCAGGTTGGGGGAATGTTGATATATGTATTTATCTGCAAGCTTCAATATTCCAAAATATATTCCTTCCTATTTAAGAAACATTAAACTGCCAAAATAACTCATTTTTCTCTGAGCGTTACTAAGCAACCAAATAAACTACATGATTCTCACAAGTACACAATGCTAAAGTATTGTTGGTTGATATTATAGTATATCAGCTATTGGAACCAGTGTCGAAATAATAAGGGGACAGCTCACTGAATATTTCCACTAAACTAGTCCTGCTTGATTGTTTAGGACTATGCCAGACGTTTGTTCTTTATTATTACATTTCTGTCCCACCCTTTTTCCTCTTGGAAAAAACCCAAGGCAGCTTACATAGTCCACCTCCTCTCCATTTTATCCTCAGGAACAACCCTGTGAGTTAAGTTAGGTTGAGAGTCAGTGGCTGGCCCAAATTCACCCAGTTAGCTTCATGGCCGAGTGGGGACTAGAACCTGGGTCTCCTGAGTCCTAGTTCAACACACTAACCACTACACCACACTGTTGTATTAATTGCCTCGCAAACCTTAAATGAGACATGAAAGCTAAAACCAATTTTACACAAATACTTCAAATCTGGGTTCTCGGAATGCAAAAGAGGTGGTTTGCTAACAGATAATTTGAGATCATCACTTTTTGTGTGTGTGAGAGAAGGATGGTTTTACTAATGCCAACGTTGAATTTCCAAGGAGGAAGTCTGAGGAAGAAAGGCAGAAGAAAGAAGATGAAAGAGCGCGACGAGAATATATTAAGCAAGAATATATGAGGCGGAAGCAGCTAAAACTCATGGAAGACATGGACATTGTCATAAAGCCCCGTCCCCACTCATCCAAACATAAGAAGCCACGTCCAAAATCCATACATAGAGACCATATTGAGTCACCTAAAACTCCAATCAAAGGTCCTCCAGGTAATAACTGTCAGGACGAGTCTGTTGATGTTGAAGCTCCATCTTTGGCTTGCAATATTAAATACTGAAATGTGATGCCCAGCTATTTCCTCTTCTATGGGTTGCCATCCAGAGTGCCGTAAGACTCTTGTTACACCTATTTCCCCCTCTTGCTTTATGTTTTCCTTGCCCCTAGACTGAGGAAAAACATTAAATGCTTTTGAGGTGGACTTCTGATTTTTGTTATGCCTTAATTACTCTTGGAATGTACAAGTAATTGCTGGTTTATTTTAGCGCACCTCCCCAAATTTGGTTTGAGTGAACATTAACTAGACCAAGGTCCCCTCTACAAGGATTCGCTTTTGCGGCTGGTTAGGCGATTATGCGCATAATCGCAGAAGCGCATTTACGTCTAATCCCTCTGCACGAGAGGCGGCGAGAGGCAGCAAAGCGCATTAAAGGATGTCCAAAATGCGCTTTACAAATAATTAATGCGCATAAGCGCATATTCACACAGTCAAAATGCGCTTTAACGGACGGAGCAAAATGAAACTCGCGATTTAACGCGCATTCGATAATGCGCATAATCGGAGAGATAACGCACCTCTACGCCCCATTTTCGCTCTGCTGGTGTGGAGGTAAATTTTTTAATGAGACTTCAAAGAGCATTAAACCTCTCTTGTAGAGGCAGCCCAATACTTGGAACATCACCTCTGCTTTAAGCAGATATTCATACCTATGAACAATGTTGATTCTTAGGTTTAGTGCAACTAAATTCATGTTGCAAATGATCTGCTTTGGTGGTTTGCTATATAAACCCTTTGAAGGTTTTATCTATATAAAAATATAGATAAAATATGCGGTATAGTATGTATATCAACATATAATTTGTAGGACCGTAAAAAAAGAAAGTATCTTATCAGCCTTCCTTTCCCAGTGTTCAATCTAATGAACAGACTCTGGCTGAATTCGGACGACACAATAAGCAACCGGGAGGTGGGGGAAACAATCGTCAGTTGTATTGTCTATTGTGTTGTCTGAATGCTGCCATAGTCAGCTCAGCGCTGATCCTAATCCACACCACTGTTGATTATTTATTACCATGTTGTGTGGGGAGTACCCCCTAGATGAACAACTGTAAAGTTGATTATTACCCCACCATTGACTATCGTGTTGTCCGAATTCAGCCATTCTGTTTTCCATATCTGTATTTTTTTAAAACTTCCTTGTATTTATCTAGGTTCACAGCTTCACTGTTTTGTCGATATTGTGTCTCTCCCCACCCCCACCCCAGTATCTAGCCTTTCGTTGGCATCACTCAACACAGGTGATAATGACAGTATGCAGTCAGGCAAGAGAACACCAAGGTAAATCTTCAGTTGGCAATTTCCATTTGACAGAAATTATCGGCATTGTTTGAACACCACAGTGTTCACTCAGGGATGCTTTTTTAAAAATAATAATAATAATAATAACTTAAATCTTTGCATTGCTGATACAAACTGTGGCCTTTTTCTGAACAAGCTAGATCCATTCATGTGATTGTCTGGGTGCACTGTGACAACAAGACAACCTGCATCTATTCATTCCTAGGTTGTAATGAGTCAGTCGTGAGCCTGTGTGTCACACAGCCTTTTGAGTATTTGCAGTATCATGACAACATCAGTCATGCATACCTATGGCTTGATTTCTGCAGGCTGGGAGCCAACATCTGTGGTGGTTCCATTTAATGCTTTCCACATGCTAATGTTAGTAGACTAGGAAATAGAATCAGCTGCACTTCTATGTGTACTTAACCCAGTAAACAATAAAGAATGGTCTCTTTGCTTGTTAGCACCAACCTTTATTGGCAGCACTCATCAAGGAGAGGGAATTCACGTGGGTGCCGCCTTCTCTGTGCCAGTCAAGGGTATAACTGCAAGTAGAGAGGGGGCTTACATGTGTTTCTTGCTTGTATCAGCACTGCAAGAGGACATAGGCTGGAAACGGTGCTGTACACAGATGTATTGGAAATTAGTCAGCAATTGGCTGAATGTTCTGTCTACACATTCTAGACTTTAGAAGAGGGGTGAGCAATTTGTGGCCCTCCAGATGTTTTGTCTGATCATCCCACTGGGGAGGGATGATCAGAGTTGTGGGCCAAAACCTCTGGAGCCAGAGGTTGCCCTGAGTTAATCTGCTGTAAGAACATTTGGTTCAGTGTTTGTTTTTATGTAGTGTTTATATTCAGATCTTTCCGCATAAAATATTGGGTTTTTCCCTCTTATCGTTATAAAACATGCTTGTTAATATATTGCCCCCCAAAAAAGCAGAAAACAAATTGTGGTTGTTTAAATACAACTTTTAGGTCTGAGTCTGTGGAAGGTTTCTTATCTCCGAGTCGTTGTGGTAGTCGTAATGGGGAAAAGGATTGGGAAAATGCATCGACAACCTCTTCAGTGGCTTCTGCTACAGAATATACAGGTTGGTATTATGAGTTGTTTGATGGGAAGTCCTCAGAAATCTCAAAATGTTCTGGTCTGAAATTTTTTAGCATAATCTATCTCTTCTTCTGTGCACAGGTCTGTGGTCCCTTTAGAAAATAATGGAAGTCTCTTTTCCCATTTCTCCACCAGCCTTTGGCCTGATGAGAAGTGTGTCTGTCAAACATTGCAATATGGCTGTCTGTTACTGCCACTGGAAGTGACCATCCATGCGTACCTATTTAGATCCAGTAATCTTAAACTTCCCCAAGGCCTCAGAAAAACATTTTATTCGTGTTTTAGAGGAAACACAACCTTTGGCCCCAAGGGCTGCATGTAACGTTGAGTCAGAGGCTTACACACACCCATACACACAAACATCCCAGCCATCCGGATATGGATTGCTCCTTCCTTGCTGCTAGCAGCGATGGGGAAAGAGCCAGCTTACGAGGATCACTGCGGGAGGGAGTAGAGAGCCTTCTCTTCGTCTCCCTCTCCCAGTGTTCTCAGCAGTCCAGATACGGATCGCTCTTTTCTCGTTGCTGCTACCAGTGAGGAAAGAGCCATCTGTATCAGGATTGCCAAGAAAGGAGGTGGAGAGAAGGCCAACAATTGGTGGCAGCAGGCCTGTAGTGAAAGCCTCGGGGGACTACATGCACACATACACCTCAGGCCTCAGGTTGTGAACCCCTGTCTTAGAGGGAGGAATAGGGGTTCATTTATATTTACCTTTTTTCCCTGAATTTATTAGCATAAGATTCTACTATTATGGTAGCATATTTGCTCCTTGTTCATGCATCTGCAGTAATTTGTGTCCTCCTAGCACCACTTACTGCTTTTCGGCACATTTACGTTGTGGGTAACCGTCCTTTACTTTGTATTCACACTATTGGAGTTCTGGAAACTAACAATCAACTCCCAGTACCTGGAGGTCCTTTGGGAGCTGCAGTTAGAAGAAGGAATTGTGGAAGTTCCTATTTGTATATGGAAGTATTTGGGAATGTGCAGAAGTCTCCTTGAATCTAGGCTGTGGACTGCAATCCTAAGAATATCAGTAGGAAATAAATCCAATTAAAGTAAATGGGTCTTGCTTCAAGTAAGCAAGTTTAGAATCATAGTGTTAAGAGAAGCGGTATTGTTCTGCTTTTTTCCTTAGGCCAAAGGATTTTTAAAACCTTCCCCCCCCCTTTATATATTTAATCCTATAAGAATATTTTGAATAGAAAATGTACATGAAAGGCAGGCAGAGGCTCAAACAGCCTTCTTTAGTGAAGCTGTGAATTGCTTCATACAGTATCACTCTCAGGTAGAGCAACATGCACCATGGTCTGTCTCATTTATATTAACTCCCTTTGTGAAAACGGGGGAAACAGTGCATGGTGTTTTAAGGCTTGCTCCTCTAAACCATATTGATTTTGCTTGACTGAATGACTCTCTCTCTCTCTCTCTCTCTCTCTCTCTCTCTCTCTCTCTCTCTCTAGGACCAAAGCTCTACAAAGAACCCAGTGCAAAATCCAACAAACACATCATCCAAAATGCCCTAGCTCATTGTTGTTTGGCTGGGAAAGTAAATGAAGGCCAGAAGAATAAAATATTGGAGGTAAGGCTAACCTGTAAAGAGGAGAAAGGAGGAAACTTAAACTCCAAAGTCATTTGAGATGCAGTATTTTGACATGGCACAGTAGTCAGGTAGGCTCTGTCGTGTTTCGAGCATATCCGATGGAAGGGCTGTCAGAAGAGGGGAAGAGACAGGACAGCTATCCCAGGCCTAAAGCTCAGGATCATGGCCAGGGGCATGAGGAGCTGCTGAGTGAAGTGGGGCAAAGTGTAGGGGAAGTTAATCCTTTGGGCTGGAGGGTTGCCTGCTGAAGTAGAAGCAGTGTGTAGGTCTCTTTTCTTTTATCACGGCAATGCTGCTTTCTAAGCATAATGTCTCATGAGGAGAGAGTGGTACTGTCTGGCCAAAAGCAGCGCATGCAGTGCTCCACAGCTGCCGAGCTGACATGTCCCCTTCCAGGTGTGAAAATAGAGGGTTATATTGAGGCTTCTGACGTGGTATCTCTATCGGGATGCTGTTTCTTTATCTCATTGGGACTTTCCCTGGAAAAGGGAAAGGAAGAAGGGATAACATGCAACAAAACAGAGCAGCCTTTGGAAACAAAACTTCAAGGCAAAAAATAACAGCTACCTGAACCTGTCTATATGCACCTAAGCATGGGCTTTCAAATAGAACACAGTCCCAATCGTGATACTGAGGATCACAAGCCAAAAGCCAGATGGAGACAAAACTAAATAAAGATAAAGACAAAATGAGTAACCCCTCCCTCCTGTTTAATATTCAAAAGCCTTTGACAGATGTGAGGTAAGCCTCCTTAGCCAATTAATAGCTGGCTGAATAGTTTCCCCAGGCTTTGGGGGGGGGGGGGATTCTCACAGAACCCTAGCTAAAATCATTCAGTCTAATTGGCAAGGGTTCTGTTCCAGCCTTGAAGCCAGAACAGCACAAGATAACACATGTGTGAAGGCCCATCTTCACAAAATGGAGTTGGAGGTTTTTTCCAGGCCAGTAAAACACAAAAAGAAAATGGACTTCGTGACATTCAGCATTTTGAATTGTGCCTGGAAGCAGACAAGAACCTGGTATAACCTAGGAGACTTGTGCTCCCTATAATTGGCCCTCATCAACAATCTGGCTACAGCATTCTGAACTAGTTGAAGTTTCTGAACAGTCTTCAAAAGCAGTAATCCAAACAAGATGTAACCAAGTTATGTGTCCAGAAATTGGGAAGAAAAGGAGTTAGTGACATCATAGACTCTGGCTTATAGGCACCCTCCATAGCTGCCTCCCCCCAGTTCAAATAGAAAACCTTAGAAACCTGTGGGGTTATTTTCCTGATCTCTCCCAGAAACTGGATTTCATGCAGTGTGTGCACTTTCAGACTGGCCACCAAAAAGTGAGTGTGTTTTTCAGAGTGATCTAACAAAATGTTGTCTATCTTCACTGGTAAAGTG
This sequence comes from Anniella stebbinsi, assembly GCA_029215795.1. Classification (NCBI taxonomy): domain Eukaryota; kingdom Metazoa; phylum Chordata; class Lepidosauria; order Squamata; family Anniellidae; genus Anniella; species Anniella stebbinsi. The sequence goes on along the minus strand of JARDYH010000004.1, from coordinate 109,449,265 downwards.
TCCTAAATAGAATAAAAAAGAGAGAGAGAACAAAAGAGCCCCTCCCCCAGTTTACTTTTTCTTTTAAAAATATATTTTTCTAAGAGCCTGTAGACATTACTAGTTTGTGCAAATCTCTTATGCAGCACTGAAGTCCCAGCTTCTTTCTTTCATCCTGGAGTTGTCTGCTGAGCTAAACTGTCTTCTGAATTCAATAAGGATAGGAATGCATACATACACTGTAAGATCCCCAAATACACATCATAACCGTGTTTTGATTATATAGATTTTTAAAGAGATACAGGTTGACGGAAGGACATAGTATATATCTAGTTCTTAAAATTCCCCTTGGCACCTTATGGGACTTGTGATGTATTGTCATGTGCATCATTTTATTTCTCTATAATTGATTATTCAGCAATTGATGGCAGCTCTATTATATTATTATTATTATTGTTGTTGTTGTTGTTGTTGTTGTTATCTGAAAGGATTATAGAGTCTGAACTATGTTAGTCCTCACAATTGGCACCATTACCACAACACCAAATGTACTATTTGTCTAATAATAATAATAATAATAATAATAATAATAATAATAATAATTTCTTACCCGCCTCTCCCTCAAATGATATTTCAGGGGAAATAGAAGTAATACCTTTGTTGTTAGAACTTTGGTTGCCTATTCACTTGTAGAAAGTGAATGTTTGAATCCACCCAATTTTATTTCATTTTCAATAACATTTTGTATCGTGATGTTCAAATTACAGCACTTGTTTACTTAAAATGTTCACAACCTGATTTTTAACTTTTGTGTGATTTGAACTCCCTTGCCTTTTCTCCCCTCCCCAAAGGAAATGGAGAAATCAAACGCTAACAACTTCCTAATCCTCTTCCGGGACACAGGCTGCCAGTTCCGATCCTTGTATACGTACTGCCCTGAAACTGAAGAGATCAGTAAGTTGACTGGGATAGGCCCCAAGTCCATCAACAAGAAAATGATTGAGGGACTGTATAAGTACAACTCTGACAGGAAGCAGTTCAGCCACATCCCTGCTAAAACGCTCTCTGCCAGTGTTGATGCAATTACCATTCACAGCCATTTGTGGCAGAGCAAAAGACCGGTAACGCCGAAAAAGCTCTTGCCTGCGAAAGCATAGTAATTTGGGAAGATCCCTTGCTGCAAACAGTTGTGGCAAATTTGCACTTCGTATTTGCTGCCTATTAGAAAATAGGTTCCTATTTGCCAACAAGACTTCTTTGAACTCAGATCTGAAGAACAAGCTCTGTCGTCATGCACAACTGGAATGTAAACACAGTATTGAAGATGCAGAGAAAACTGACATTTAGGTGACTAGGCATTCATGTGCTCATGGAAGATTGAGTCACCAGTGGAGATGGGTATGTGCTTACACACAGTTATAGGGTTCGTCTCCTCTCCATTTTAAAACACTGAATTATTGAATGTTTGCAAATCTGTAGTGACTGAAATTAAAGAAAATTTACATTTATTGCCTTATACTTTGGTGTGTTAATGCTTGTTTGGGAATTTGCTTTTGCTCTTTATAACTTTGCTGGGATAATGTTCTGTCTTGATTTGCCACACTGTTAAATTTTTAGTGTCCTGCAGGTAACAAAAGGACACACAGCTCTTTGCAACGAAATTGAGTTTTCTGTTCTGTTTCTGCTCTCATTCATTTCAAAGAATTTTGCACACAAAACATTCCTGGTGGAGAATACCCAGGACTGAATGTGGCTAGTAGGTCTGAAACTCTGACAAGGAAATGCTTGTCATTTCTTGTTCTGCAAGGAAGCTTATTTTCTTCATCATTGCTGTAAAGGTATCACCATTATATTTAAAAATCCACCATGGCCCTGATCCAGGGAAGCATGAAGTGAGATCTTTGTATGCACTGGTCCATTTGAGGTTTTGTTTTGTTCTTTTTCTTTTAACGGGAGTCTACCCTACATTTCTGCCCAAACAGCTGTTTGAATAGCATCCCAAGATTTAGCACTGGAGTGCTCCTCGGTTTAAGGGGGTGCGGGGAATGCAAGTTAAACAACATCACTTAAACATATGCAAGCCCATACATATATTTAAGGTGGTTCCTGGAAACAGGGTCCATGTACTGCTTCCATTTCAAAATCCTAAACAAAACAGTATTAACTGTATTAAAACTAGATATTTTGTGTGAGTCCTTTTGAGAAATTTAACATGAAATTTATCTAGATATGACTACTATATAAAAGCTATTCTCATGTGCCACCAGGATCATGCTATCCAGTATATGGACCAAAGTAAATTTTATTCTGGGGCACAGAAGAGATGGATTTAATTTTGTTAACATAAATTACTGTACTGATTAGGATACATGGCATCTTGAGTGTACTGAAATCAAGAATGGCAAGGATCCACAAGCTTATGGCAATGTAATGATCAAAACAATCACTAGGGCATCTTTTTCGGTATTTACAAAGGGCTGCACATCTGATGACTTTAGAAAAGTAATTTCTGTATGGAAGTTGTTATCATTTTTTAAAGAAGCCTATTCAATGTAGGAAGTATTGTTCCAGCAGGTTGAAAAAAGTTCAAACTTGAAACCTCCCCTTCTTCCTGTGATTGCTTTTTTTTTTTTTGGGGGGGGGGGGGACATTTATACACCAGAAGACTTAGTTAGGGGTAGGTGAGAGCTAAGTGGAACCTCATTCTCAGGAAAAGACTTGAATTACTGCTAAACCTGTTTCAGTGTTGTGAGAAGTGTTGGAACTTTCAGACAGTATTGAACTACCTGTCTGTAGTATGTACTTTACTTTATTATGTGTCCTGCAAAGGAGAACTTAAAATTCTGTACACTTCTCCCATCAAACTGCTTGATTTGGAGGAGGAGTATTTCACTACAGTCTGCTTGTGTTCTTTATATAGAAGATGTACAGGAATGAGAAGTCCTTAAATAATTTAGAGAACAGTACTTTTTTTAATTGTTGAAAGGCCTTAGGCATCAATGCATCTGGGTTGTTTATCAACATTTCCTCAGAAATGCAGTCAATAATTTACTGTAACTTATGTTCTTATATTTATGTATATTTGCTAAAACTGTACAAAAGAATCCCTCCCTGTTTGAATAGGTATGTGGCTCAAATCTATTTGTGGTTAGCTGACTCCTCCTGTTTGCATGTATATGGACCAGGATGTCTAACCAAGTGTAAACATATTGTGTATATTATATATATTTTTTAAAAAATAGGAGATAGAAGGTTTATACATTCTACCTTCTAAGCTTATCCTCCAACTAATGGCATAGGCAAAATTTATTGCACACCCAAGTAAAATACAACTAAGGTGGCTCAAGTACATCTGTGGTTGGGGAAAGAGCTACTTGAGCATAAATGGGATAGACAAAAGGGGAAATCGCATGGAAGTTTTTTTTAACTAAACTATTCTTGCTTCAAAAAGAAATGTAATTTAAAGCTATGTACCACCTACTGATTCATGCACACCTATCTAAACAGGATGATTGCTAAAACGTGACAACAGAGGGTGTCATTTTAAATTATTGAGAATGTATTATGCATTTTGTCTACAGTTCAGAAGAAGACATCTCTGCAGTGTCTAAAGGTAGAATGTGAATAATACAATGAAAGGTTGAGAGTCTTGGGATTAAAATTTCACAGCATACTAGGACAGTAAGGACAGGTTTCTTTTCTTCCTTTTTAAGCTGGCAAATTTTCTATTGACAGTATATCTTCAATTGCAATCTTGTTTAGGAAAAGAAAAGCCTTTTGTGAAGAAGTCCAGTGTTTATCAGTGACATTATCAGAACACACTGGTGCTTTTATCAGAGAGGTGTTGTTTTTATTGTTTATATAACAGAATTTGCCAAACATCCTAATTTCCAGGCCAGGTGTTCCAACTCGGACAGTCATGGTGGCTACTGAAACCATTCTTGATGACTGTTGTTGTGTGTTTTTAATTCTTTGGCTGTTTAAAGCCAAATTCTGTTTATTTATAATTTAATGGACACCGTTGAGAAATGTACAGTGTATTGTGTGCTTACTTGTCCACTTCTGTGGAGGATTGCTACCCTTTTTTTTCCTCAGATGCTGTGCTGTAAAATATGGTCATAGGTATTTACCTAGTACAGTGTAGTTCTTCCCTTCCATCTAAATAATAAAAAGCATGGCACCAAAACAGTGTTGTGGTTTTATCTTTGGAACATGTTTTCTGTTCAGCTTCTGCAGCCATTATATATATGTGTGTGTGTGTGTGTGTGTGCGCGCGCGCGCGCGCGGATAACAGCTAGTTTTCCTGGCGTGGCAGCTTGCAGAAGGGTTTGTGGGTCCCACCTCACCCCCCCCCCCCCAAAGAGTCTGTTGGCATGTTCTTATCTCTGAATTGGCAACTCCGGGGCCAGTATCCTACAGGGAGCTAGATTTGGCTGGAATAAAAAATATGCAAGAGGGGTTTTGCAACAAAATGTTTTAACTGTATGTGTTTTAATTTTGTAAAGCCGCCTTGAGTCCCAGCATTGGGAAAAAGTCGGGATATGATGATACCGATGCAGTGTATCCCTGGTAGACATGTTACTGGAGCCTGTGGCTGAGGGAGCTATTGGCTCCGGATCATGTGGATAGTTCTCCCTTTGAGAAGGCACACATCCCAAAGGGGGAAGTATGCCTTCTCAACAGGCTGCAGTTCTTCAGGATAGCTCATTGTCCCCTTCTCTAGCTCCTCAACCACCTTTCCAGCCTTTTTCTTCCCTTCTGCCTCTGATCTTGACTTCCACTTTGTTCTCTTCTCCTCTTTAAACATTCTGCTTCCTCTGTTGAACCTCTTTCAGCCTGAGGGCTAAATTCAATTATGGAGAATCTCTTGGAGGGGGAACAGCTGCATTCTGCCAAAGGCAAAAGGGATGGGGCTCAAATACCAGTATATTTTAGCATAAAGCTCTTACTGCCAGTAACTAAGCCTTGGGGAGAGGATTTTCAACCTTTTTAGAATGGTGAGAAAGCTGTGCAAATTCAGAAACCACCAAATGGTTGTGGGTCAAGGGAAAGAGGGGGGGCAGGAAAAGGGGGCATGGCCTTCCTGAGAACCCCAGGGGTTGGATTTAGTCTCTGTGTAGTCTGGAATTAGGCTGCAAACCAGTGTTTCAACACCCCAGTATAATCAATGTCAACGATGACCTGCATTTGACCTATTATTATTATTATTATTATTATTATTATTATTATTATTGTAAGAATTAAATCACTCAAAAATTAATTTCTGCCCTGTTTCTTTTCTTAGCTCCCATTGACTCTCTTCCCAAGTTAAGCCAGATGGGACCATATTTTGAGAACCATCATCTCCTGCCAATTCACTTTAGCTGGCTATGCTTCTCATGCTAGACAATACCAAATGAACCTAGTTCCAGAGGGGAATTTCCAAATGAACTGTTCACAATTTTGACCTTACTTAAATAATTAGTATTTAAGCTTTGCCGGATTCCAGAAAAATTGACATGAAAAGTGCACCTGTATGCTGGGTGCTATGGTTGACTGAACTAAATACAGCAGAATTTGCAGAAAACCCAAAGGATCGCCTCAAAGAGAACCACTTTGAACCATTTGCCAACAAATACAGATAATATTGTGGATATTTTATATTGCAAAGTGCTATAGGATTTCGTGGTGACAATGAAGCCCCTGGTAGTGATTTCGTCATGCCTTTCATGTATGTCAGGGGTGGGCTACTTAAGGAGGCCTTGGAGTAAAATTTCACCTCGTGGGCCACATTCTGTTGAGCAACTAAAAAATTATGACGTCCGGAGCACTGCAGAGCACCAAAAAGTTCAAATTTAGCTTGTTTGCAAGCTAAATTCAAACCTTTTAGGGCTCTGTAGTAATGCTCCATACACTATTTTTCATAAACAAAACAAAAATCCCAGGAGGCAGGGACAGCCAAATGCAGCCATGTGTTTCACAACCCTGATGTATGGACTGGGCAATCAGTAGGGCTTCTCAGTCCTATTGGCTGAACTACACTGGTCCTAAGGGTTGATTGATGCCACTGACTGAGTTCTGATCGTAAGGGTTAATTACTCTGACCCTTGGGGAGGAAAGGCAGGCAGGGCTGGCAAAAGGCCCTAGGAAAAGAGAGGAAAGGAAGATTGGCTGGAAGAGTAAGTAGACTAGAGGAATGTGCTGAAAAGATCAGAGGGATGGGTTTGCGAGATTGAAAATTGAGATAGCGGAGAAGTGTGCATAGCCAAGAGCAGTTGAGGTGAGGACGGCAGAATTTCACATATGGATTTGAAATTACCAGAAACCTCTGTCCGCGGCTCTAATAGAGAGATCTAATTTTACACTGGCTTAGATGAGTATTTCTATGGCAGTCACTATAGATTTTTTTTCATCTTGCAGCCTAATAATCCTAAGTGTGTGTGTTCAAAGTCCACTAAAGCCAGAACTATATATTACATGTCCCACAGCAATCTCAGCCAAATGATATCTTCATGAATTCTCCCTCTCTCCTCCAAAACATGTTGGAGCACTCACTCTGATTGAACATGTTCTACGTTTGCTTTCTCACACTCCGTAGTATTGGTTGATGGGGAAGCTCACAATTTCATGTTACATCACAGAGTGAATATTCCTTAGACAGACACCAGAAACGTTAATCTTTTTGGTGTTACCAGATGTTTTGAAATATGTTAATGAAATACCTGAGATTGTAACGCTGCCAATCTATCAGCAGACTGTTTTTGTATCTAGTGTACTTTAACAAACTCTGTATCGAGTAGTATTTCATCAAGCTACCTTACTATATCAACGAGTTTACCACCTAGGATAACAAGCCCTGGCAAGGTCCTCTGAATGTCAACATGTTTATGAAAGTGCTGGTATGTGCATTATCACCCCTTCAATCAATATTGCTTATTGTTTGGACACACCTTGAAACTGGCAGTACAAGGATCTGGATGAGCAGATGTCTTGAGTAAGTACCTGAAATTGTAATCCATTTGTTTTTATTTGTGAACAATGTTCCACCCAGGTGACGTTATTCAGAAGAGCTTTTAATTTGGTGGGTCAAGTCATGTGACTCAACATCACCAGAACAAAAAACATAAAAGCAAAGGAAGCCTTTAAAAAAAGGTCCTTAGGAAAAATGCGAAATCTGCAGTTGGGCAATACGCAAAGTGTCTCATAATACAGTGCAAGTTTTAGAGTTCTCCAGAGTTTTTAATCCTGTGAGTTAACCCTTGCTTATTTGTTGCTTACGTTAGGCTGACCAGATAAAATCCAGGTCAGGGCTCATGTAACTTTAACAGTTGTAGAAAAGGGAATTTCAGCCAATGTCATTTGTATGCAATTAGTTCCTGGTGAAATTCCCTCTTCATCACAACAGTTAAAGGTGCAGGCACTATACTAGAGTGACCATATACAAAAGAAGGCAGGACCCCTGCCACTTTAACTGTTGTGATGAAGAGGGAATTTCACCAGGAACTAATTGCATACAAATGACACTGGCTGAAATTCCCTTTTCTCTACAGCTGTTAGTTACATGAGCCCTGACCTGGATTTTATCTTATCACCCTAGCTTACGTACATCAGAAACTGGAAGGAGAGGTAAAATAGTGGTAAATGGAGGTGACCTCCGATGGAGTGGAGTGAGAGTGGTACTGCTACTAATGACTTGGGATGTGATGCTTGTAATATAGCCATGATTCCTAGCATCATTACAATTGATGATCACAGGGTCAACATTTCAGACAGCTCTTGCCTAACATTAAAAAAAATGGCTGAAACTCCAGGCTTCTATTTGTTGCTGAGTGTCACCTGTACAGCTTCCATTGTACAATTACTAACTGAACACTTTGGTTCCTATACTCTTTTGGTGGATTATCAATTAAAGGTAATCCACCAAAAGAGTTTTCTGGTAACAGACATCAGGGTCCTGTTTAGTTATGTATTTCCTCTTCTTTTTCCATCAGATATTGTTTAGATGGTATCAGCTGTGGTCATCATTTTATGCACTAGCTTATGGTATCTTTGGACAAGGTAGAACCGGCAGACTTACTGGTATGCTCTTGTGCTCTTCTGATTAACATAAATATAAGGATCTGTCATATTAAGTATAATTAAGTTTGATAGGAATGGATAGTTTTAGCGTTCCCTCTAATGCCAAACTCAGATGAAGTATATAGAGGAAAATGTTCTGAAAAATACTGGTGAGGTCTAGGCTTACACTTTAAGTCTTGTAGAAGAGTGACGGCAGTTGAGCCTAGCGGGAGGGAGAAAGGGGTATAAAACAGGGTTGGGGAAAGACCTGTGGCCCTCCAGATGTTGTTAGACTCCAATTCCCATCAGCCCCAGCCCACATGGTCAAGGATCAGAGGTGGGATTTGTAGTGAACAATGTTGAGAGCTGCAGGCTTTCCACCCCTGGTCTAGAGGAACAAGAACACAGGCAAGACTGCATGACTCTATAAAGCCTGTGGTTGAGAATAGTTGAGACATGGAATGTCAGGGTGTCAGTTGTGGGGAGGTGGGAGGGAGTAGTAGTATGGGGAAATGGAAAACAGGGATAGAGAGAAAAGTGGTTTGCTTAAAACCCCAAGACCTGTTAGAGAGTTTCCTGAAGAGGAGATTAGAGTTGGAGGGATCCATGCCATGACGTTAATAAACCACATACCCCTACACTATGCAGGGATGTTTTCAGGAGGAAGGGGAAGAAAGACACATTTTCCTTTCCCACTGTCCACAGACCCCACTATAGCATGCTCAGGTTCCAGGCTGGAAGCCCTCTAGTGCTGTATACTATAGCAAAGAAAAGCCTAAGGAAGAGAGCAAACATGTATTTCCCTCCCCTCTCTCCTAAATTTGTCCCCCAGAGATAGACCTGGATAGCAGTACAGGATTTGTTTTTCAGGCTGGTTGAATCCCTGGGAATACACTACAAGATCCCACTTAGATTAATTATAAAATTGCTTATTCAATTTGTTAATTTGACAATGTATGGGATGTGGTGGGCCTTCCAGAGAATCTGTCTATCTTATTGGGACTGTGATAAGATGCTAACATACTTTTTAAACATTTCTTCTCTGGGAATATTATATGTAATTATTTCCTCCACTTCAGCCTCTGTTGTTTAGTTGTCCTTGTATTCCCTAAGAAGACAAAATATAAACAGTTAAATATACCGGGAGGAAGTCAATGTTGTGTGAGCAGAGTTCTGCTTGTACAATGGGATTTGCTTCTCCTCTCTGCTCCTCCTTCCTGCAGCCCCAGATGCCCCTAAATTCTGTTCCAGAGGGCCCTCTAACCCTCCAGATTAAATTTTGAGACCATGCACGGGACTGCACGACAAATAATTAGGCAAAACTACAATTTTAAAAGTACTTAGCTTTCACTGCTGACACCAAAGCACTTAAGGACTTTTAAGGGAACGATCCTCAGAGATGGGATTGGGATGCTACCCACCCAGCCACACAGCCAGTGAGGAATGTGACCTTGGAGAGGGGGCTAAAGGGGCATTTCAATGGGAAGGAAGGAGAGGAGACTGGAGAGGTCAGGATATGAGCTATCCTGAGGCCTCTCCAGCCTCCGTCCCTCCTGCTCTGAGACACATTTGTTAGATGGGCAAAAAACCCATCTAGCGAAAATGCAGGGTGGGAGAACTTGGAGGTGAAAATCGCCTCCACTGATCCTCCTGACCTGCATGGGATGATTGTGAGCCTACAGGTTTGGAGGCTTAGGATCATTGCAACAGGATTGCACCCTAAAGCAAATTAATTTAATACTGGAACCATCCACTTTGGTATACAGACAGAAAGAAAGGGCTTCACATAAGTTAATGTTCTTTTATTTTTGTTAAATCATAGTCACTGTCTTTAAGTTTTTTTAAAAAAAGAGAAGATTTGCTATAGCCATGGAAAATGTGGAATCAAGAAGGCTCTCGGGTGGTAATTACATGCACTGGCAACAAGTCAGAACTTTCCACTGCAAAAATAGTGGAAAGTGTAATTTTGATGATAGCATTGGCAAGCGGGCCATGTCTGAGCATGACTCAATCAGGAGTTTTTTCTTTTAAACTCAAGAGCTTAGCACTACTCGAGAGAAGCTGAAAGAGAAAACGAGACAAACATGATATATCATTAAAATTATCAAAACCTCACAGGTTACAATTTTACCCTCCTTTTTCACAAACGTGTGTGCAGACGTATAGACACTTAGAAAGGAAGATCTCTTTCATTATTCAGTTCTTCAGGCTGCCGTTTCTACTGTCAAGTGATGATTAAAATGGATAGCATGTGTTTCTAGAGTTATAAGGGCAGATACACTCTCTCCTGTACATGTGGTATTGTAGCATGGATATGTGTACCCTCCCCCCCATGAGCAAAACGTGTGTGTGTGTGTGCGCATGTGTGTGTTAGCCTTTCCCTCAACATTATAATTACATTTGTGTCCCATCGTTCTTTCAAAGAAGCCAGCCCAGGGCTGTGTATATGAGATCCCCCCCCCCGCCATTTTATCTTCACAACACCCTCTGAGGTGGGTTAGATTAGGATAGTGATTGGCACAGGTTTCCCACAGTTCTAGCTATTCCAGGCCAAAAATGATATTGTATGAATCAGGTATACATATATACATGTATGCTGCTTGTGTCATAGATAGCAATGAGATGTAGTATAGGAACCATACATAACAAAATTCCAGGCCAGATCTACACAAAGCAGGATATAACATTTTGAACACGGTTTGAAAATGGTATTATGGGCCCCAACAGTTGTCAATGCACTTCAATACCATTATAAAGCAGTAGTGTAGATCCTGCCTGTGGTAAATGTATGATCCACAAGCTTAATAAGGATGTGGGTGAAATGTTTGCTGGAAATTCAGGAAAGTTTACTGGAGGACGTGACATGGTAATGAACAGGTTTAATCTCCCAAGGGATTAATCTATCATCCAAGGGATTAATCTATCATCCATAGTGGGAAATAATTGGAATTAAAATGGAGTGCTGCCTGTTGAGTAAATGTACTTAACAAGATTCTCAGCAGTGCAGCACTTGAAGGATACAACAGCACCTTGCTGCACTTCCTCTGAAGTAAATCTGCTTCAGGCAAATCTTACCTTCTCTGATCCTCTCTCAAAATCCAAGATGTGATCCCAATCTGGTTCAGAGATGGAACCATCTTGTGAGGCTGCTAAGCTTTGTTTAATGTAATGAGAGTTAGATGTTCATAAACCCTTCTCCAAAGAAAACAAAGACATTTATATTTGCCCTGCTATTAGTTTCCTCTATACCTTTTGAGAGATGAAGGAAATTGGAGTGAGTTAAATTGAAAAAAGGAAATTAATTAGGTATTAAAACAAAGGGTCTCAAATTCTGTGTATAATAATAAGAGCTCATACAAATATCAATTTTACCAAATGTTCTACCACCCATTTATTCCTGATGTGTGGTAAACTTCTTACAATGTGGCAGGATTAAACAGATGATCCAGCTACCCAGAGATTAGGTGCCTCTACAAGAGAGGTTCAATGCACTTTGAAGGTTCATTAAAAATTTTACCTCTACAAGAACGGAGCGCAAATCGGGCGTAGAGGCGCGTTATCTCCCCGATAATGCGCATTTTCGAATGCGCGTTAAATCGCGAGTTTTATTTTGCTCCGGCCGTTAAAGCGCATTTTCCCTGTGTGAACAAGTGATTATGCGCATTAACTTCTTGTAAAGCGCTTTTTGGACATCTATTAATGCGCTTCGCCGCCTCTCGCCGCCTCCCGTGCAGAGGGATTAGGAGTAAATGCGCGTCTGCGATAATGCGCATAATCGCCGAACCGGGCGCAAAAGCGAATCCTTGTAGAGGGAGCAGGAAGCTCACCCTCAGGCCGTTTGTCTGTATGGGCTTCAAGGTAGGTGTGTGTGTGTGTACACCTATTGGTAAATTACATCAGAAGACAGGAAAAAAGTATGTATAACAAAGTTTACATTCATTATTAGATTAATATTACAAAGTTAAGCTTAAATTGTTATTGCCTTTGTAATATATATAACCATTAGAATCAGAATCCTCTGCCCCTCAACTAACTATAATTCCCAATGTTATTTACTAGAAGCCATGATCATTAAAATGGTATAAAACAAAATTTGCAAATTAAAATAACGGAACTGTTAAAATTCAAAAAGTGATATCGTGGTTGTGCTTTTATGTTGTACTTTTATACCATTGTTTGTTCTATATTTTAATTGTATTTGATGGTTTTAAGTTTTGTGAACCACCTAAGGAGCTTCAGCTATTGAGTGGTATATAGAAATGCAATAAATAAATAAATAAATAAATAAATGGCCTTTAAGGACACAGGGGCTGAGGAAAGAGAGAGAAAAATGTCCCATAAGAAGCAGAGGAGCATGAAAGCCTCATAATTTATAAATTGACCTAGATAAAGAGTCATAACCATTCTGAATAGCTCATACCTTGTGAAGCAGCTGCCTGATGTTTTAGTAATCATGGGTCCAGATGACTCGATTTCATGTGAACAAGCCCTGTTTCCATGAATGCTAGAGATTTGGCATGTTTTGATCTGTTTCAGCAAAAGAATTAACAAAGTTTTAGGAAAACAAATTATCTTAGCTTTTGCAGATGAGGGAATTTATGTGAACAGCATAACGCTTGTAGTCGGGATACAGATAGTTACAGCGTCTACTTTATGGCTAAACAAAATTACGAGATCCAAGTGTCCCTACTTCCAGTTGTTGAATTATATAAGGAAAAAGAAATGGAAAAACTTTTGAAATATTAGCTAAGAGCATGAGAGGTGTCCGGTGGCTTCGGAATGACGGCAGGTGATTTACATGATTCTGCCGCCACTCTGAAGCCAGCTAGGGGCAAAGCCCCAAAGCTCCGCTCTAAAAAAGTCAGGCATTTACCCCGACTTTTTAAAACTTGGAGCGAGGCAACGATGGCATCTGTCGTCTGTTGCTCTTACTCCAGAGTTTCTAGAAGGCGTGCCACAGTCTATGGCGACCACTGATTGGTCGCCATGGGCTGGGCAGGGAAGGGACCAGCGAGCCACCTCCACTGACCTCCCCACTTGTAAAAAATAAAATAAAAAACTAAAACTTACCTGGAGAGGACACCCCCCCACACTCATTTCTGCTGTCATTTGGTTATATACAGCGACCCTGCTCTTGCTGTTCCATTTGGGAACCTAGATCGTGGTCAGAAAGAGAAAGAGGAACCATCCCAGTTTGTGCCCTGGATGACTAGATTTACAGCAGAGGAATGCTCAAACTAATCTGCTTCTCTTCCAGGGCTGCCTGCAGATTAAGAATGTAAGAAAAGCCTTGCTGGATTAAATCAAGGGTCCATCTAATCCAGTGTTCTGTTTGAAGCACTGGCCATTCAAATACTTCTATGAAGCTTACACAAGCAATCAGAAATGAAAAACAACAACTTTCCCCTGTTGCTCCAGTATCTGGTATTCTGAAGCGAAAGGTATACCGTCTTTGGACTTGGAAGTACTATTTAGCTGTTATTAGTCCCTATATTTCCAATGTTCAGAGGTGAGTGTTATTGTTTATTGTAGACAAAATATCACCATCCACACACGAGGAGATATTTGCAGGTTTGGGGAAACCCCGAAGTTTGTAAAAGTACAAAAATTCTCAGGGGGTGGGTGGGTCCCCAAACCTAAGTATGTTCAGTGGCCATGAAATGGTGACTAACAAAGGATTAGAAAACCAGGGGAAAGAGGAAGTGGAATGGAGTATCATGGAAAAGGGCATGGTTGGCTGGCCAGAATGCTGAACAGGACCAGCGTCATCACACGGGAAAATTGTATTTCAATATCGTCGCTTCTCCGCTCACGCTTCTGTCCCTCATTACTTTCTCTTTTGAAAGGGGAAGTGAACAACGTGCACATGGCCCATTCAGTGGGACGTTTTGATTGCGCTGCGTCTCCTGCACACAGCAGGAGATAGCGGCAAGTTCAGTTTTTGTAAAAAAAAAAGAAAAAAAAAGAGCAGGATTAAAAGGGGTCTATTTTGCTATGGAAAACCAAGTGGAAGACACGCAGGAGGTGGACGTCATCTAAAGGACACACTCACATCCGTAAGTAGGCAGTAGCGAGAGTGCAATAAAACGCTCATCTGATGAACCTGTACAATGGTTTGTTGCAGATCGCAATTGTTTCCTTTACTTCTGAAATGCAGAGACAGGTGCTGGTTAATACATCGCCAAAATGGCATCATGCAGACAATTGAATGAGGCATCAGCAGGCTTTGGGAAAACCCAAGGTTTGCAAAAGTACACAAAAATATTTAGAAACACACCCTCCCCTGCCCTGCCAGCCCAGTAAGCATACTAAGTGGCCATGGAATGTTGATTACTGTTTTGGGGGTGGGGGGGGAGAAACAAAACTGGGAGAGGAGTATTGTGGAAGAGGTAAGGGTTGATTGACTGGAACCATGAACAGGAACACCTCATGCTGTAACATTTTGTTGCAGGACACTTGTAGTAACTAATAGCTATTAATAGAGCTATCCTTTACTCTGCATATTTGTCCAATCTTTTAAAAATACCACCTTGAAGCTGTATTACATGATGCATATGTAACAAAACTGATGGTCGCTTCTATTAGGAAAAACCAAATTCACTAGGAGGGAATTTTTAGTGGCTTGAGTGGGAGGAATTGGAAGTACATAATTCTTTCCCTGCTTTCAATTTTTCTGCTAGAATTTCTCTCCTAAGCCACTTCAGTCTCCACTCTCCCGACTGATGTTTGATAAACTAATCTAAAGATGGGAACCCTAGTATCAGTAGTTCTATAGCTCCTTTCACTTGTCACCCTAAAACAGCTTGGTAGCCGAGTATCTGAAGGACCACCTTCTCCAACCCACATTAACCTGCCAACATATTAAGAACAGGCTCTCAGCACTTGCTCTGCACTCCAATTCTCCATCTGAAGTAAGGCAGGTAGACAGTGAGCTCTATCACACCAGCATTTTATCGCACTCTTGCCATGCCTAGTTTGCAGGCTTGCAGCGCGGTACTCACATGATGCCGTGCCTGTCCTGCAGTCACCCTGCCTCTTCCCCTCCCTTTTTTGTATTTTTCTAGAGTGGGGAAAGTCTGGATTATTTCCCTCAAATGGAATTAAAGGGCCCTTCAGCCTCAGTGCCATCCACTCACTATTTCCTTTGTTGGTGGCATGTGCTTTGAAGGGAGGGCTTGCTGACAAAAGATGAGGGGGTGTGGAAGGAACGGACTTGTGCTGAGCTGATCTAACATACTTTTGCTGCTCCAACCCCACCTTCCTTGCCTGCAGTTCCCTCATTTTTAAACATGAAGAGATGAAACTTGGGACCCTGAGAGCTCTTAAGTAGGGCTTCAGCCATGCCAAATTTGAATCAGATTGGTTAATCCCTTGATTTTTTAGGATTTTTAAAATTTCCCCCCAAACCATTTCCCTGATACTCCACCAATGCAAAATTCCAGTTTGCATTTGTGGAGGATCTGTTTTCCTTTATTTTGATAATGCATAGCTGTGCATCTCCAGTTCATAAACTAGAGATATGCTGATTCAAACTTGGCATGGCTAAAGCTCTAAGAGCTATCACTGTGCCAAGTTTCATCTCTTTATCTTTAAAAATGAGGGAGCTACAAGCATTTTGGTTAATTCCCATAGGAGCTCCAATGAGAGAGGGGGGAAGGCTGCCATGTTCATCAACCACAAGAACCAATGACTGGAGGGGGAAGGAGAAGGGGTGGGGTGATAGCAGCAGGAGAGCAAACAGTGAAAAGAGTTCAGTGGTATAGCAACGATCCTGACAATGAGGAGCGCTTGCCCTGCTAATGAAATGGGGGTCAAAATTGCGGGTGCATACCAGGAAAAAAAAGGTGGTGCGATGGAGCCCAGTACTTGGAAGCATGGCCTTTTGGCCAGTTGCACCCCATCTTTGGAATTCCCTCCCCAGTGAGGTTTGCCTGATGCCATCTTTATATATATTTTTTCTTTTTCTTTTATGCCAGATGAAAGCCTATTTATTTGCCCAAGCTTTTTAGGTGATCTGTATTTTGCTCTGTTGGAATGTCATACGGTCTCTTGATAATGGTTTACTGTTTGTTATTTGTTGCATTTTATTGCTCTTCTTTTGACAGCTTTGGCTAAAGAATGGCTTATAAATAAATATATTAAATAATCTGTATGCGTGTGAGAGAGTTACAAATGAAATGCCTTTATAAATGGTACATTCCAGCCCATAAGGTGCTGTTGGCTTCTCTTGTGATGATGTAAGGGGGAAAGTCTTCCGCTAGATATGGCAAATAAATGCAAAGTAATCACATACTGAGGAGGAGGAGGAGGAATAAAGGGCGGGGCGGGGGGGCTACACCACGAGTAGCTTCGCTTACTCCCTATTGGGCCACCACTACCAAGCCCTAGCACGCCTTTCAGTCCCTACCGCCCGCCCCATCCACTGTTCTCCAATATGGGCCCGCTGCCATCCAGCCTCCCTCAGAAACGCCGCTCCTTAAAGCCTCGCTACGCAGCCACCGCCCCTTTCGTCGCTTTCCCATTCAGACGGCTGCGCTGTCACCCCGCCCAAGCGCCGCCGGGCCCTGAGGAGCCTCTCTGCGGGGCAGTGATTGGCGAAGGCGCTTGACAACCGCAGTCAGGGCGCCGCCGCCGCTCCTGTCTCAACAGCGGAGGGGGAAAAGAAAAAGGGGAACGGAGCCGGCAAGGGCCCGCACCGGCTGGCTACTGGTGACAAAACCCCGCCACCGGGCTCTTTCTCCCACCCCACGGCGTGAGGCGCTTGCCGCCATTTTGTGTGTGTCCGTGTCCCCCCCACCCCACTCCACCCCGGTCTCCCCTCACAGCCGGTGCTTTGGGAGGGAGCCTCCTTTTAGGTGAGTCTCTTTCGTTTCCTTGGAGTCTAAAAGGGAACCGGAGTCGGAGAGGGATGGTGAGCCGGGGGAGCAGCTGTGTTGCTATGCCTCTGTGGCTTGGTAGGAAGGATGTGAAGCGGACTGAAGATGGGGGCGGTGGGAAAATTTGCGAGTGGGGGGGTGGAAAGGCACTTCCGAGGCCTGAGAGGAGGCCCGAGCGTCCTCTCAGGAGTTGATGCCAGAGCCCTTGGCAAGACTAGGAATTGACACTGCTGCTGCTGAAGGAAGCTGCGCGCTTGGCAGGCGGCGGAAGGAGGGACGAGACCACAGTCTCCCTTATGCTGCTTTGATGCTGAATTGGAGAAAGGACTATTTTCTTTATTACCACCCCACGTTTGTCTCTCGCTGGTTAGAGCTTTATTGCCTTGCTTGGCTCTTTTCTGCTACCCTTCCCCCCCCCCCCCCCCCGCTGCCTTGCAGATGAAAGCGGTGGGTGTGTTTGCTGCCGAACTTGTTTGTTACTGATGGTGTTGCATTTCTTTAACCTACTTCCAGTCTCTGTTGAATGTCGTTTTCCTTTGTTACTGCAGCACTGACAGGAGCAAACTTCCCGGAATATTTTAGGCAGCTGCTTCTACCTTTGCTCCCCCGAAGTAACCTATAACTATCCTTGGTCCATAAAAGATATTGTGCCTGTGTTGTGCTTGCATGCTTGACAGGTAGGATGCATTTCATTCCATGCGTGAAACATAGGTTTGCAGCGTCACTGGAGGGGAAAATAGGTGAGATGCCCTAAGCCATACCTGCTCTCAGATTTTTATTTTATGTTTTCCTGAGAAACCGTTCCAGGAATGTCTTGGTTCTTTTCATTCAAAATCTTAAAAGCCTTTATTCACAAGTAATTTTATTGCAAGGAATGGCATTCCTGTTTCAGATCAGGGTAGTTCTTGCACACTGTTTTATCAGAAGGACACAGGAATAACTAGAGTTTCAAGTATCCAATTCCCTAACACACTCATATAATCCTTTGTTCACATGACTGAGCTGCAGTGAAAGGATAGATTTGTGTGTACGTGTGTGCAATGTGTTTCTTTCAGAATGTGAGTGTCCAAATAAAGGATGACAGTTATTATGGATACATTCTGAATAAAAGAATGTGAATTTGACAACATATTGACAACAGGCAGTTGCAGATGTGGCAGTGACTGTAGACAATAGCTCAAGGCAATAATGGAACATTCTGTTCTTTGTTCACACCAGTTTGCTGGCAACCTTAGTTTGAAGAATGTCATGGTTATGCCCATGACTGTTCTGGAGCACTATATGTCACTGGTGTATTCAGGTTTCTGAAGAGCAGTAAGTCACATAGAATGAGCCTGTGAATCATTCTAATTTCTAGATGATCTTGTAATGAGTTTTTTTTTAAAAAAAGTTCACCCTAATTAATGTTTGTATTGAATAAGCTCATCTGTTTTATTTTGGTTACCTAGACAAGAATTGTTGGATGGTATGCTATAACAGAAGCTGATGAAAACATGAAAGCAATGTGAACACAAATTATTAATTTGGGTATAAACAAAGAAACCTAAAATGGAGATGAACGTAACCTACCTTTGAATAGGCAGATTGCAAAGATTCAGGCTCTTCAATACCCCTGTTGGTAGCAGATAATTTATGCACTTGCCTGTTCTCCAAACCATCTCATGTGTTTTCCACCTGTGCAAGTATTTTTACAAAATGTAGTAGCTATCCAGATTTTCTAGGAGCCACATGGAAAGAGGGAGAAACAAAGACTGAGTGCATCAGCGAAAGGTTTGACTCTTGCTGTGGAGTTGTGTTGTTCCCTCCCCATTAAGGTACCAGACCTGAAAACTGCCCAGGACTCATAATCATTACGTGTATGTATGAAGGTCATGGCTAGGTTATATACAGAATAGTCCCCATCAAAGAAATAGAATCCTACTTCCTACGCTCTTCAGTAATCCAGATACCAGGGCCATTTCTTCAGGGCTTGATGGCAACTGGGTCCCTGGATTTTTGCACCCCCTTTCCTGTCTGCAGCCCTTCTTCATTTTTGTAGATTGCTAAGGCAGATCAACCCAAACATTATGGCAATAGAAAAGGTGTATTGATGAAGATGGAGCAAGTATCCTGTTTTTATCTCTAGTGTAAAGGATATAGTAATTTTGTATTCTCTTACTATTCCAAAAGGGGAGATGATAATTCTAAAGGGTTTGCACGCATCTTCCTTTTGGTCAGTCCAGCTGAGTACAACCATAGAGCAGGAGGAGGTTAGCAGTGGATGTAAATAGATTGTTCCTTTCAAAACAATGAAAATAAAAAATGGTGGGTCACTGTGTTTACCTGCTCTGTGATGATGTGGTTTGGGTAATTTTGTTAGAGCACAATCTAACTAAAACAAAGCACATTCACTTCCCCTTGATTTCAGTGGAAGAGTTAAGCATGGGCATATGGGCATAAGTCTCTCTCTTGTAATTAATGGTATGTAAAAGTGCTTATCTTTGATTGGAATGGCAATACCACATTATGGTAAGAGAGAATAGAATGGATGCAGTAAAGAACAGCAAAGAAACAGGTATTTCGCTTTCAATACATGTGGAATAAATCAGGAAATAAAGGTCATAATTTATTGTGGTAGGAGCAGTTTAGAATACATTAAAAATAACCCACATTAAAGATTATTTCATAAAAAGATTGAGAGCCAGTACGATATAGTGGTTAGAGTGCTGGACTGGGACTCTGGAGATCTGAGTTTTAGTCCCCACTCGGTCATGAAGTTCACTGGGTGACTTTGGGCCAGTCACTGACTCTCAGCCCAACCTACCTCACAGGGTCATTGTGAGGATAAAATGCTGAGTATGAGAACTATGTAAGCCGCCTTGGGTTCCTTGCAAGAGGAGGAAAAGGCAGAATATAAATGTAATAAAATAAAATAAATAAATATTGAGTGTCAAATTCTTTCCTCTCTTAACAATAGGGGATCAATTTGCACAATACAAATGTATCTGTTTTTAAAAGCTAAATACATTACTATTCATTTTGCCATCCCCTGATACAAACATTTGTCCTCTAATTAATTGGCTGTTAGGGTAATTTAAGATTGACTGCTAACTAGGGATCTAGCCACTATTTTACTATTCCATTTGCAGCCTACAGTTGTGTGTTGCAGAAATTGTACCGTGTCAGGATGAAGAAAAAAGATACTATACCCACTGACTATTTTTGAATATTAAATGCCTTTTAGTTTGCTAATTTTAATTGTTAATTGAATGTTTGGTTTACAGTTCAATCATCTAGTGATTTCTGTGTTATTTTTGGAGATAAGTAACCACAAAATAGTAATTTATTTTACTAATCCATAGCTAGAAAGTCTATCTCAAATTGAAGAAGACCTATAGATGATTCCCTTTTAAATACTGAAGAGGATTGCAATTTTCTTGTAAATACTTCAGTTTAATAAATTAAAGAGCTGAAAGGAACCAAAAAGTATTTCAGCTTCAATACTTAACACACTTATTAGGGATGAGGAGTAAGCTCCATTAAACTCATTGTTACCTACTTCTGAGTAAACATAGGATCATGCTGTTAGTCATGTTGGTTAATTGCAAAACTAACTTGTTCTCTTCAGATCATGATGATCCAATTCAAGCCACATTGCACCACATAGTACATCGGACAAAGAAGCTTGAAAAATAAATAGCGGCAGATTATTCGATCAATGAGCTAAGCTACAAACTACATGGATAAGCAGAAACCTCTGTATCTAGTACAGGATAGATCTACAGTAATTTAGTTTATGAAGGCAATAAATTATATCTGGCTTCTTGCACAATAGCAATAAGTTCATAAATTTTTAAATCATGTTTAATGTATTAACTTCAAACAGTCTTTAAGAAACATATTGCTACTTCTGAATAGCAGCATTATCACTGCACTTCTATATCTCATTGAACTAAAGTGAAAACTCCCCACCTTTCTACTATTTGCAATTATCCAATTTACAATGCAATCCTATAGAAGTCTACTCAGACATGCCATCTATAGGACTGCACTATAACTTGGATCACTGCAAGTAGTAGAAAGGTGGGGAGTTTTTCAGGCAGATTTCTCCATACTGGCCAAGTAGTAGCTACATTTGCTCTGCCCTGTAATGTCTTGCTTTCCTGCAAGAAGGGGAAAGGCATTAGATATTTCTATGTGTGTGTCAGTTGGTTGTCATGTCTCCTAATATAAATAGCTCACTTAGTGAAGTATACAGATTAACAACACTGTAAAAATATTAAACACCAAGATTTGTCTTTGATTACGAAGGCTGTTCTCTGTTTAACAAATAATTAAATCAGAATCAGCAGAAAATCTGAAAATTTAGAATTATATGAAAAAGAAAGGAATACTGAATCTTTCAGCCATTCTGAAGTATTAGTCTTGGATCATTTGGTTGATGTTGTGTACCATATGTCCTGGCAGTCTCTGGTATGCTGAGAGCTTGACTTATATCGTTGAGATTTTCTGGATGGGTGTTTATCTCTCACTGTGATTAAATCTTTCTTGCATATCCCTTATCCTCTCCAATATATATAAACCTTTGATGAACCAATGTTGTGTTTTATTACTATAATTTCGCACAATAAATCTACTTGAGTATATTTACTCTTTTGGTTGCATTTTTACTTTCTGAGCTTTTTTTATTGTTATTGGATTATTTGGTAGAACTTTTAATTGTTTATCTTGTTGCCTTTTGAATGAATGATAGGTATCTTTGGGGAATGAACTACAGTACATACAAAAGTGTTATTTGTTTATTTATATTTACTAGTGCAGAGACAATTACCCCAATTCCCACTCTAGTTGTGTGTATACTGTGAATCCTCATCTGAATATGCATCCTGTTGAAAATATATACTCACATAGCTAGTGGCATGTTCCCTGTGGGGCGGGAGACTGTTCACACTTCACTTTTTCTACTCAGGATCACATATCTAGGTACAAAATATAAATTTGACACATTGACTGTGAATAAAACATGCACATTAAACTGCCTGTCTTTCTACACAGTTTATGTAGGAGCGGTCACCAAATTGCTAAAGGGCTGCCAAGACAGAGAATGCTAATTCTCCATTGCCTATATGGTCTAGAGAATATTTTAGGCTGGAAGAGGTTGCCTCAGCAATTCTGTAGCATCTGAGGCTCCTTGCTGGTGGCAGGCAAAGCTATCTATCTTAGTTGTTGAAGGTCACAAGAAGCAGTGCATTTACATTCTAGATTCCAATGTACCACTTTCTGTGTGTGGGAAAAATATATTAGAATTAATTAATCTCTGTTCAACTACTATAAATGCTCTGTCAAACGAAAGGTTGGAACGATGATTCTGAAAACTGATTTTGATCTTTTTCTGAGATGAGTAGAAAATTCCTAAAAGTTCTGCCAGAATGGGTGAATTCAGATTCAATATGTCTAAACTCATTGTGGGGCACGCACAACCTATGTGGAAAGCTGTAGCATATAGCCTCTTGAATGAACTGAATTGCATTGTTTCTCTGCTGTCCCACATTTCAGTAATAGGGATGTCGTAAAACTCAGTTCATTCACGTGGGTAGAGGCTTCCAAATGTCCACATAGATTGCATATGCCCTGTGGTGAGTTTACATGTATCTATCTTGTGGTAAATATCCACTCATAACCCACAGTTTGCTTACGATTGCTTGTTTAGAAGAAAATGGGAGTGAGCGAGTGTGATGGCTCCTGACTCTTGCCTACTTCCATTGTTCCATCCCTCAGATTTTCTCTGTGATGGAATTCACTTCCACAAGATGTAGTTATTGCCACCAATTTGGATGGCTTTAAAAGGGGATTGGACAAATTCATGGAGGATAAGGCTATCAGTGGCTACTAGTCTTGATGCTATATGCTACTTCCAGTATTAGAGGCAGTATGTCCATGTACGCTGGTTGCTGGGGTTTTCCGTGGGCAGTTGGTTAGCCACTGTGTAAGCAGAATGCTGGACTAGATGAACTCTTGTTCTGATCCAGCATGGCTGTTCTTATGTTTGAACATGAAACTCTGGGTTGCTAAGGGAGAATTATTATTATTATTATTAATTGCATTTGTATATCGCCCCATAGCTGAAGCTCTCTGGGCGATTTACATAAGACTAAAACACTTAAAAACAAACAAAAATTTAAATTGCAAAAACATACAATATAATATACATTTAAAACCAATATAATAACTTAAAAAGCTATAAGTCTAAAAAACAAACCAGATCCAGGCTCATCAGATATTGCTAAATGCCTGAGAGAAGAGGAAAGTCTTGACCTGGCACTGGAAAGATAATGTTAGCGCCAGGCGGGCCTCATCGGGGAGATCGTTCCGCAATTGGGGGGCCACCACAGAGAAGGCAATCTCCTTTGTTGCCGACCTCCAGAGGAGGCACTCGGAGGAGGACCTTAGATGTTGAACGTAGTGTTCGGGTAGGTTCATGTCGGGAAAGGCGTTCCGTCAAGTATTGTGGTCCCAAGCCGTGTAAGGCTTTATAGGTTAAAACTAGCACCTTGAATCGGGCTCAGAAACATACAGGCAACCAATGCAAGCGGGCCAGAGTAGGTTTTATATGCTCGAATCTTCTGGACTGCTTGCACTGGCTGCCTGTATGTTCAATATCTAAGGTCCTCCTCCGAGTGCCTGTTCCGAGGGAAGCTCGGAGGTCAGCAACAAGGGAGAGTGCCTTCTCTCTGGTGATCCCCCAGTTGTGGAACGATCTCCCCGACGAGGCCCACCTGGCACCAACATTGTTATCTTTTCAGCGCCAGGTCAAAACCTTCCTCTTCTCTCAGGCATTTAGCAATATCTGTTGAGCCTGGGTTTGTTTTGTTTTTAGGCTTATAGTTTTTAAAAGTTATTATAGTGGTTTTAAATGTATGTGTATATTGCTGTTTTAATTTTTGTATATTGTTTTTAATTATTTTATTCTTATGTAAACCGCCCAGAGAGCTTCGGCTATAGGGCGGTATACAAATGTAATAAAATAATAAAACAAATAAATAATCAGATGACCAGATTGGGAGTGGGGGGGGAAGACAGGGTTCCTGCACCACTAGAGTTCCTGTAGTATAACTACAAGGTAATAAAGTATAACAACAGTTGTTGCCGTTATCATCAATATTGATATACTGCGTCTCATTTGAAACAATGCATTTTTTTGTAGAAAAGGGAACTCTAGCAGGTGGAGCTTGCTATGCTTGGATGAGAAAAGCCCCACTTGCTGAAATTCTCTCTTCTATACAATTTAGGAAAGTTATAGGCACCTTCTCCTTTTGTATCTGGTTGAACTGTAGACATCAGATTTGCAAATATGTTTCTGTTGACACTGCCATTAAAGCTGTTGCTTAGTGTAAATGTTCTCCTAGGCAATGTATATTGTATATCACGCTGTTTTCTGCATCAATAGCATGTATAAATATTTAATAAAATTACTAATACTGTCCTGGAAGGCACGTAGACTGCACTCATTTAACTTGTAAAATTCATATCTTGAGGTCATATTTCACCTGAGATACATTTGTAGTATTCCAATTCTAAGAAAATCAGTGAATAGTTAAACATGATGGGTTATTCTTACATAGAATCATAAAACAACAAAGAAAACCTGTGATTTAATGGCGTGGAGGAAGGGAAGAGACTTAAGAGGCAGTGCTTAGAGATTATATAGCCTTTGTTCTAAGGCTTGTCAATTGGTTAGTCCCTCTGAGATTCCCATTCTATACAGGGAATATCTCCAAGGATCAAATGTCTGTCCCAACTGCTTAATGGGAGCTGAAACAATTATGATGAAATGTGAGCAGCTGCCTCCAACAGGGAAAGACATCTCACTTGTCCAGGGTCTTTGTGGGTTCCCCTCTGTCATACACAGAACTATATACTTATGTGTGTGTGTTTTACTGACAGCTTTCTGAGAGCCAGCTGTTTCTCTTCCCCTCATCCCTGTATTTGTCAGCCAAGAACAGATTTATGAGTATGTCTGTCACTGAATCCACTGAAATATGTAATTCTAAAAATGTGAATGCAAATTAAAGCCAATCCTATTAAATGCAAAATATTAGTTTTGTAGTTCTTTTCTGTCAGATAACACACAGCAGACAAGACTTGAAATGCAACAAAACCTAAAGTGCAGCACAAACAAGGGAATAATATATAACTACTAGGATGCAACTGGCTATACTAACCAGCACATCTATGTTTTCAACATAAATTAACCCTGATCTTACCTACACGCAAAACTGTCATTGATCTCAGTTGCAAATCTGTAAACGTGTGCTTACAATTTGGATTCCAGGCTCTGGGTATGAGATAGCTTTAGGTATTCCAGAAACTGGCATATGCACTACTAAGAAAGATACATGGGAGTTGCCCTGGGATTGCAGAGCTGAAGGGAAGCACTCTCTGATGCAATCCGTCAGCCAGTGAAGGAGCAGCTGCTCCAATATTTGCTTTCTTCCTGCCTCCCCATTCCTTTTTCATTTTGTACCATGTGTATTAGATTGTGAGCCTTCAGTCAGGGACTGACTTTCTTTTTAATCTCTGTGCAGTCCATAGAAAAATTCAGGCATTTTATACACATTTAATAATCATTGTCTTTAATATTGTGTGTGAATAGTATAAACAGTCTGACAATTGAATGCTTAGCAGAATTCAGCTACAGTCCATGACCAAGCATAGAACAATCCTTGTCTAAACATGGTACCTATATTGTTTCCCCTGTAGGGTAAATAGCAGCTTCAGGAAGTGGGGGGTATTTAGATCAGGAAAATGATGTGGGGAAAGAGTTATTCTACTCTTCCAATGTTGCAGAATCTGCTTTTTACTATACTGCCCCCCATTAAAAAAACAACTGCAAATGATACAATCATGGATCTCCTGCTGTCGCATCTAATTTGGTCCTTTTACAATCTTTTCTTGAGATGGAACCTGAGTAAAACAGGATAGGAAAGGGGAAGCAAAGAATATTTTGCCATAGTCAAAAGATGAGTTTTTTTAATTTCAACTCAGAATGATAGCTTTGGCATATTGAAATTGTCTTAGGACCATTGTAAGCTGTTTTATACTTATTCAAACCATTGGTCCATGTAGCCCAGGATTACTGGCAACAGCTTTCCATAACTGGCAACAGCTTTCCAGGGTTTCAGGCAAGAATATCTCCAACCCTACCTGGAGATGCTGGGGATTGAACGTGGGACCTTCTGTATGCAAAGCACATGCTCTGTCCCAGAGCCATGGCCCCTTCCACCATGTGAATGTTTCAATAAATGATTGTAATCCATCAATGCAAATTGAGCCAGGTCCTGTGGTGAGTTCTGGTCTAGACGTAAGCACATTGAAGTATTTACAAGATGCCAAAAGCAGTGGAAAAATTGATCGGCTTTAACTTTACACATAAAGGTGGTCACATGCTTTAGCTTTAATACTTTATAGTTGATTAATCAGAGACGTGCTACTTGTATTTCTGCCCTCTATCCATGCAAATTTCTTTCCAATCACTAACTTTCTATTTTACTGCTTTGCATATCAGGATTGTGTGCTGCCTCTATTTTGCTTCATAAGAAAGCAATGTTAACATTTTGAGTCTACACAGCTTACTACAAAGTTATCTTCTCCATAAATACCTTGTAATGCCTGCTCCCATCAGCAAGTGAAGAATGTTTGCTCAGATGTAAGTCCTGTTCAGTTCTAGAAAGTGTACTTAGAATTGCAGCAAAGGTCTCCCCATTTGGTGTAGTTTAAAGCAACTTCTGCTTCTCCCAGCAGTGTTTGAAAAAGCATTTTAATTAGTAATGTCACGTTTTCTCCTGGTCACACCATTACTAAAATCAGCCCTTTAATTAGTCGTTTCCTGTTTTCTCCTAGTAAATTTACCTTTTAATTATTTATGTTCTCTTTATACTCCAGCAATACCACCATTGGCTAACTTAAAAGAAGTATTATTTTTTAATTTTCATAACTGCTTTAGTGGAATGAGATTTAAAAGAAAAAGACAAAACTGTGCTTCCTGGGAAAGGACCTGCATAGTAGGACATGAAATGACAGTACAATCATGAAATGCAGGGCAAGTAGCACAGAAAGCCTATTTTTCATCAGACATTGGGGCTGTCTACACACAGGGAAAGCCCCGCGGTGGCTGTGGATCTGTGCCTCGTTGGTTAGGCAGTGTAGGGGTAGGTTTGTAGCCACCACAGGGCTTCCCTGTAATGCTGCATTTTGAAAAAGTAAGGAATTTACCCCAACTTTTTCAAAGGGAGCGACATCAACCATGGCGCTTCCACTATGTAATGTTGCTCTGCCGCCAATCTGGGTTCAATCTAGGGGTGGAGCCTGATGGAAGGCAACCAGTGGTTAGTCGCCTTCCACCAGGAAGAGGGCGGGGGCAGCTCTGGGAACCAGATGGCTGCCCTGAAGCCCCGTGCTCCCTCCTCAGTATCAGGACTACCTGATGCCGCCTTGGGAGGTAGAAAACATGGGGTTGAAGAGGGAGGCAGCGCCAATCTGGTGCCGTAAAGACAGCCCCCAGGTTCTTCATAGGTCATTTTTTCCCCATGTGTGCCTGAGTAATGCTTTGCAAGTCTGTGGATTACTGCCCCTTCTCACTGGGGCATTCCCATTGCTATAGCCACCAATTGTGGAGAATCACGACTCAGCAATCCCTTTCTTCACTTCCACTGCCACCGTAAAGCTACACCACTTTATTTAATATACCCCTTTTTCCTAAGGTCATTAGTCATGAGATAAACAGTTCAGAGTTACTTACAGTAAACAAAGATAAAGAATATTTTATTAAAAGGAAATAAAGCAAATAAGCATATCGCCAAGTTAAAAACAGAGCATCTACATTGTTACCAGTGCTACAAATCAGGTGTTAGAAGTCCCAGGTCTTAACCAAACTTAAGCCAACTCTCCCTTTCAAGCTCCACCCCAATTAACTCACAGGCCTAACAATGAGGGCTTGATAAGCAGTCTTTTATCTGGTAGGGGTTGACTGTTCACCAGACTTCCGCTAAAGTCTTCAGTTTGGTCCAGCAGCTGTTCTGTCTTCAGACTACCTCTATCAGTTGACACTCAAACCCTAGCTTTTTCTGAAGGCTGCTCCAGGGGTTTGCCCCAGGGTGGATCCGCAGGGAGGCAGGTCATCTATATGACGCAACCGCCATCATGAAGCCATCCAGGGGCAAACCCCCAAAGCTCTGGTTTAAAAAAGTCAGGTACTTAGCATGACATTTTTCTCTTGGAGCAAGGCGATGCCATCTGCCATCTGTCACCTTGCTTTGGATCTGAGTCTAAGGTGTGCCCCAGCCAATGGTGACCCGATTGGTTGTCCATCTGGGATGGAGAGGGGTTGGTTCAGTAAGCTGAATGGCCACTGGACCGCCTCCACATCTCTGAAGGCCAGTACAATTAAACAAAAGTTTTTTTAAAAAAGTTAGAGCCTAGCGCGGCGAGGGGGCCACCATCAAGCCACCCGGCTGCTGCACCACCTACACGCCTCCCCAGGCCAGCAGAGAAGCGTGGTTAAACAAAAAATAAAAATAAAATAGTACCCGAGCGAGCCACCTGGCTGCGCTGCCTACGTGCCTCTGCACATTAACCCAAAAGCGAAAAAACAAAACAAAGGAGCACCAACTTTCCTCCTTTGTTTTCGGGCGGGGGAGGTGGAGGAGGAGGGAAATAATGGAGGGAGTGCCCCAGCACCCATGCAATGATGCGCTGTGGTGCGTGGGCTCCTTCCTAAAACTCCCGCACTTGCGCTCCTTGCTGTGCAGATAACAGGGAGGAGCGCAAATGCGGGGGATCGAGGGCTCGTGGTGCTTATTTATTTATTTATTTATTACATTTATATACTGCCCCATAGCCGAAGCTGTCTGGGTGGTTTACAAAAATTAAAAACATTGAACATTTTAAAACCAATATATACAAAATTTATAACCATAAAAACTATCCGTCAAGACGCAGCCCAGGAGTCTTTTTCACCTCACTTGCAGACCTTTTTCATCTTCTGCCTCACGTTGCTCTCAGCTTGGCTTCCCATCCTTACGGCTGCTCTTCTTTCTGGCTGACATCTTCCTCAGGTTCCCAGCCCCTCACAGAGACACCTCCTGACGAACTCTCTAAGCAAACTCTCTCCAGATTCCTCTCAACAGCAGTTTATGTTTGTTCCGTCAGAACTGTCCAGCCAATCAGCTTTGGTGTGACCAACATTTGATCACACCACCTTTGATCAAAATCAGGACCAATAGGCATCTTTAGACTGCTTAGCTGTTCTCCAATCAGATGGTACCAATTTTGATCCATCTTTTTTATATATAAGACAGAAAGCTGGCTTCATATTCACCTCTCAATGGTAATAGTAATTGCCATTCCTCCAGCACACGATATTGACAGTGTATCTCTCAGGCATATAAAAGGCACATATTTTTCCCTTCAGTCATTGAAACAAAACAAAAAAGTTAAACTTTTAGCTTAGTTTTACTTCAGTTTCTTCAGAAAGTCCATACTAGATAGACTGGTGTTGCAGTAGCCTTCAAAGGTGGAAAAATTGCCCCAAACCAAGTATTTAAAAAGATGGGAGGGCATCATGGGTGACAGTGAAATGAAATGGTTTGGCAGTGATCTTATCTGGATGCTCTGTAATAACTGAAGGAAGAAATTATTTAAATTCCAGAGAACAGCTAATATGGAAGCAACCCATGTGTCTCCTCATATTAAGATGTGGTTCAGATTGTTCTGTATTATCTTTACTATAAGCTGCTCTTCCATGTCTTTGCAATGAACATTTTTATAACAATTGTACTAATTTGTTTTACTGTAGGTGCCTATAAGCACTCTACATTTAAAATATATGAGTCGTTGCTCATTTTCTTGAGTTTGCAAAGTGCTGAGGTCAGTCAAGTATTACCTCCAAATATCAAGATTGAAGCTAATTACTATCCCATAGAATTGAACTATTACATCTGAACTTCATGGGGGAAAGTTGATTCCTCAGGAGAGAATCTTAGTAACATGGTGCAGCCTTCGGCTTTAGATTCAGCAGAATCATTTCAAACAAAGAATTATGATTTGAGAGTACAAAAATATGTTGCTCTGTATTGCTAAGTACCTCTTAACAGGACATTTACTGTGCTAGGCATGCTGTATTAAATGAGAGAAACTCTCAATAATGAGAATAAACAGAAAGGCTCTGAAGTGGAATAGCTGTATGAATGTCAAAGTTGGAATCTCCATGCTCCATGCTGGCATAGCACAAACATTAACTCTTACTATCATTTTACATATATTTATTCCACAGGGTGACACTTCCTGATGATAGACTAGCTCTGTAGATAGAATACACTTTTAAATGTACATAATTATACTGCTTCTCATAGCAATCTTTCTCTACAGTTATCATTGCCATGTAGGAAATCATGTATATATTGTAACAACTGACAAATACACATGTCTGTATGTATGTGGGTAAGATCTGGCTGCAAAGCACCATTTTTATGTGAAAGTGCTATAATAGGAAGAAAAACAGAAATAAAACAATTTGGATTTTCATATACCTAAGTTTGGTGCTATATTAACTGCTGAACAGAGGGACTAGAAACATTTATTCAAATAAAATTTCAAATAAGAGAATTGAAAACTTATTTTTGGAATACATATAGCGAACTATCAAATACAGATTTCCAATTGTTGGCAGTAGACCATCATTTATAAAGTGGTATTTTTGGACAATATGCATACAATACTTGGTATGGTAGTTGTTTATATCTTATCAAGTCATATGGAGATGTATGGTTAAAATGGCTACCTGTCACTCAGTGTTAATTTTCAGTTTGTATTCCGCTTTTTGGGCAAGTAGTAATATGTTAAAATCTACTACATATCTAAAATAGAAACAATCATAATTACTACTCCATCCTTCAAACTCCTGGGGGAGGTCAAACAGAAAAGGACTTGCACACAGCTTGTGGAAAAACATTCATTCACTCTGGCTAACTTCTTGGGGAAAGTGATATTAATCATAAAAATGCAGCAGCCGGTAACAATGTCCTTGCTACTTCTCTTGTTTGTGCCTAGTAAACACGTGGTATTATAATGAGTGCACACTCACTTGATCTTTGGGTTTGTAATGGAGCATAAGGAACAAGAAATGCCAAACTGCATGTCTATGTTAAATAACATTTTCCTCTGGGTCTTGAAGAGTTGGATTTGCTAGAACAAAATATAGGCATAATATCCAATACTTGCAAGAAGCAGTTTGTAAGACTGGTACTTTATTCAATCATGCTGATAATCCATAATAATAATTAACAATTATTTTCACTTAAGAATTATTTTAAAATAGATTATCATATAGATTTGTTTATGACTGACAAAACTTCAGTTTTTTGAATAGGCAATTGTTCTGCTTTAGGACATATTGAAATTTCTTTTAAAAGTGCTGCTATTTAAATCTTATTTATGCTACTGTACTGAAAGATAGGTGAAACATGTATCGTCTCAATGTTAGTAGTCCACTGTATGAGGGTAAAAAGCCAGCTGCGGATATAGTTGCACAATTGGGCTGAATTATTAGTGATGCTATATTGAGCTGCATGAGTTTTAATGTTTAAGCCTACCAACAAACTCCAGCATGTTTAAATTAAACAAACGAGAAAATGCATACTTGTTTGCTGCCCTGATGCAAGTTGGACCCAATTTAATATGCAACTTCCTTTGCTTTCCAGACTACCACAATGACGGCGGAAGAGACAGTGAATGTAAAAGAAGTTGAAATAGTCAAATTAATACTGGATTTCTTGAATTCAAGAAAACTTCATATCAGTATGCTGTCTCTGGAGAAAGAAAGTGGAGTAATAAATGGACTATTCTCAGATGATATGCTTTTCTTAAGGTAGAAATCATCATAGTATTAAAAATACTGTAAAATAAGCTGACACATTTTTGAATCGGGACTATAACTTTAACTGCTTTGATCTGGACTGTCCATTTTTATATTTGTGTTAGATATCTTCTTCTTTATATAAATAAAAAAGAGTGTTTGTTTGTATGTCCTCGATGAACTCTAAAACCATACATCCAGTTGTTATGAAACCTTTAGGATTTGCTCTACCTGTATCTGGGATGGTTTGGGGCATAATTAAAATTTCAACCACCATCTTGAACCAAAAAGGGGGCAAATAAATTTTTTTAAGTATATGCTCCTTCAATACCATTTGAACAATTTCAACCAAACTTCATGTCATGATTCAGCACTGTGGCAAGCAAATTTAACCATATAATATTCATGTTTTTAATGTTTTTAAACATTAAAAAAAGCCCCAAATATTGGTGGTGGGGGAGCAAGCACAGTTTGGAAGAAAAGAACAAGCACAATTTGAAGCCAGGGAAGATTAGTAAGCTAAGTTATACACCTGTCCCCTCCCCTCTGCTGTGGGACATATAGGGATGGACCTGGCAGGGGCCAGGCTTAGGGGTGCCAGCAGGCATGCCTTCACTCAGGCAGGGCAGTCACAATGTTTCCAACTGTGACAGCTGTGTAAGTTTGCTAGAAGGCTTCTCTGTATCCATCTAAAGGCAATTACAACCT
This sequence comes from Anniella stebbinsi, assembly GCA_029215795.1. Lineage (NCBI taxonomy): Eukaryota > Metazoa > Chordata > Lepidosauria > Squamata > Anniellidae > Anniella > Anniella stebbinsi. The sequence goes on along the minus strand of JARDYH010000004.1, from coordinate 109,416,775 downwards.
GTACGAAGCCAGGTTCATTCGCTACTATTGAATAAATTTTATGCATAATCCTGATTAAACACCAGGTCCCTGTAGGCTGTGAGGGTGTGATGGAAACAGTTCTTTACAATATTCTGAAACACATCTTTCATATGAAGCATGCATAAAGACATTAATATATAGATTATCTGTTAAAAGTATTTGAGCCATACAGCTATCTCTCACATGGTAATGTCTAGGCACAAGATATTATAAAATACATTGTAGGACACAATAATATATTTAGCATTAAACCCTGATGCTTTGCATGTTTACTTGAAAGTCCCACTGACTTCAGCAGAAAATATTTCCAATTAAGTGTGTATAGGATTGCATATGCAAATCTGGACATATTGAAGATCTCATACATTATATCTTATACTGTCCGTTATATAACTCGCCCCGGGCTAAATTTATTCTCCCTTTCCAGATCACTTTAGAAGGCCAATCAGATGATTTTAAAATTAGATGGCTGTTGGCTGATGTGGACAAATTCATCAGCTTTGTTTGCGCTAGCTGCAAGAAAGACAAGAGTGGCCTTTCTAAACCATACCATTGTAAAATCCTAAGGGGGTTAAATAGAAAGAATGTTTTAAATCCTGATCATTTTATTGTACTCCTGTTTTATTGTACCAAATGTTTTTCTGTTTTATACTTGTGTGCTTTGCGTTTGTATTGTGATGGCCATTGGCTATAAACAATAAAAACTAGATTGAAATCTACTTGAAAGTCCCACTGACTTCAGCAGAAAATATTTCCAATTAAGTGTGTATAGGATTGCATCCATAGTGCCTTATTGCAAATTTTGTTTAAGAGAAAGTTAATTTTACAGCAACACTATTGACATCTCCATCTATCTCCATCTTTTTCTCACTATTCCACTATTGACATCTCCATCTTTCTCTCAGTTCCTTGAGCATTTAATTGAAGAAGTGCATTCAAAGCATCTTGCTATGAAAACAGACACAGCCTACATGTCCAGTCACACAAGCAGTGGAATACATTTATTCTAATTTCCTGCAAAAGGGGAGATTTAATCTACGGTAACTAGAAGGCAGTAGGAAAGATGCTTTCCCATAATAGAGCAGTTTACAGCACTATAACTGGTAGTAAAATGCAGGTTTGAAGTGTATTTAGTTAAGTTTTTTTGGACATTCTAGCTTTGAAACCGTTTAATTTACATATAAAAATATAAGGTGATTACTAAAGTATTTATATCAACTTTATATGTGCATTCTCAAGGTGAAAAATTCTAATAATCTGTAAAGCTAGCATGTATTTGTCTCTTCTGTGTGTGTGTGTGTGTATGGGATCCCCTATTAATTTCAGCATAGGGAGCCAAAGTCCTTTGCTCATAGGAATACTAATGCAGATTTGCTGCTTCCATTCCAATGATTAGGGAATCACACTGGAATTGTGCAACAAATTGCTGAAATGAAGCAATGACCCGGTTAAACAATCCAGGAATTGCAGAAGGAACAGAGCACGTGAAACGCATACATGCAATTCCCGCTTTCAGTTAATTTTGTGACATCCGAACCCAGAAACTCTGGGTTGTTTATAGGTTAAACCATGTGCAATTGTTGGAACATAAATATATATTACAAGAATGTGCTCACCCATGCTTTGGCTCTTGGGCGGTATAGAAATGCAATAAATAAATAAATAAAATGTTTAGAACAGAAAACTGACCAAAACTCTCATAAGTGAAATGCATATAAAGTACAATATAGAATTCCTTTTCTAAAACAATATCGAAACTTTCCTTCATGAGCAGAAATCACTGTAACATGTGGACATTTGTCTGCAAAATATAATTACATGTGGCTTACATTTGAAGCTGTTCATCCTTGGACTGCATTGAATTTACCTAGTCCAAAAGGCCTTGCAGCCCTTGCCTATCAGCCTTTATTTCACTCAGGAGGGTGCCAATGTATCTGTTTTAAATACAAATTTAAGGTTGCATTTGTGCCCTTTTTATTATAGACTGATGATTTCTGTGTGATTTTTTAGAAAAGTGTAGCATTGTGAGCTAATGTGTTGTCCTGTACAACTGAAATGCGTTTATGTTTAAACTTTCTAGAATGTATTGTTCTTTTGATGAAATAATGGAATACCTTTAGAGAGAGAAAATGATAAATTTTATCATTGCCACTCAAATTTGCTATTCATTCTCAGGGAAGACATGTTATTTACAAGGATTTAGGTTTTACTTTTATCTATTTAAATGAGGGGATAATCTTATTAACTGCTTTCTAGAGCATTAACTTTGTAAAGCTGACGGGTCAGCAGCTGCAGTTGTAGGCATAGTTTGGTTAGGTATTTTTTTTTTCAAGTAACATAATTCAATAGATATTTCTCATTTTTAAAGACAGTTGGTCCTTGATGGTCAGTGGGATGAGGTTCTTCAGTTCATCCAGCCTCTTGAGTGTATGGACAAATTTGACAAGAAAAGGTAAATTAATAGTAATTTTTCAACACGATTGTGTAGTAATGTGAGAAAAGTTATTGTTACAATCCTCTTTATCCTATCTATGCAGCAGCGCCAGCTGTGAACCCCCAGAAAATCTTAGTCACGCTTTTGGGTCACAAACTTTAAGTTTTGTGTAGTCATTTATAGGTGTGAACCTGACACATCCAGTCAAGGTTCCAAGTTGGAGATCATATCCCCCAAATATCATCCAAAGTTTTGTGCCAGAATCCCTGGGCTACCACCTATAATCGTGTACCTGACACATCCAATCGGGATCCTCACGCAATACCACAAAGAAACTTTCACAAACAATTTTGGGGATATTTTATCATCCAAACCAAATTATAATATGTATCAGGGTAGTAAAATGTTCCGCACAGTTCCAACCCTGTTAATCCCATTTATGCAACCCTACAATTCAGATTACTCATAAACTACATACAGTTTTTAAACGAATGTTAGAATTGTGTATTCAGCAGTGTGTCCAGCTTTACTACTTTCATTCCCACAAACTCTTATCAATTGAACTTTGTATAAATAACAATTAGATTTCATTAGAAACAAAATAGAAGTACTTGCATTAAGCTGTCGTCGTTGTTATCAGGGAATTGCTATGAATGGTAGACAAGATTTTTCAAAATTCCAGGAAGAGATATCTGTGTTAACTGCTGTCATCTTGTACTAAAGTTCACATTAGAGTATGTTAGTATTCCTACCTCATTTGTATTTTTATTTTCTTGTGGGCAGGTTTCGCTATATCATACTGAAGCAGAAGTTTTTAGAAGCCTTATGTGTAAACAATGCAATGTCAGCAGAAGATGAGCCTCAGCATGTAAGACCCATGATATATGCAAAACAATCTACCCAAATGTATACAATACAAATGTTTTCTGATTTTTAGAAGGGGATAGCAAATCAAATGTTATTTCCAAATGTTCATGGTCTTGCCCTTTTGGTTTAAGTACTAAAGTTAATTATATAGCATGGAGATCCGTGTTTGACAGTGAGAAATAAAATATCACTTAATACAATGATCCTCAGACCACTATTGTGTCACAAGAGGGGCTGAACTGAGCCATGTAAAAGTAAGCTGCCTCGCCGCCAATATTAATATCTTCTTCAGAGGCCCTATTTTAGGTCCCTCTGCCTACTGGAATGAGGCTAGTGGTGATCTCTGATAGGGCTTGGAATGTTTTTTTCCCAGGGAGGCTCACCTGGCACCAAGCCTGATATCTTTTTGTCACCAGTTTAAGACCTTATTAGTTGCCCAGGCTTTTAAAGACAGAGTTCTGGCTTTGATGTGTGTGTGTGATTTACTTGCTACTACAGTTTTATTTATTATATTGTTTTATGTGTGGTTGTATTTTCTCTATTTTTGACTTTGAGCCACCCTGAGAACACAGGGATATAAATAAAATAAATGGTCAGTGACATCATCCTGGGAGGATGATAGTAAGGCTGCATTGCAATTCCCTGATGCAGCTCAGAGGATTACAGGATATCAGAAGACAATATTAGCAGGAATTGTAGTTGCAAGGAGAATGACAACCAAATGGGGGGTGGGGTGGGGGATTGAAAGAATATTATATAGTGAAAGGTGTCTCCAATTTTAATCCAGGGTTGAAAAAAGTACCTTGGGTATCAAACCTTAATAATTATTCAAAAACCTTGTATTTGTGTTTTGTGTGAATTTTGTTTTAAACTTGACCTAGGAAATCTATGTCATCACCAGGTCTCATAGGGAAATGTAACATTAAGCTGCATTTTATTGAATTGCAGTTGTGTTCCCATATGAAAGGATAGGTCAAACTCCTAAAAAATGAAATTGTTATTAAAATAGATGAATAGCATAGGAAAGTATCTAACTGTATCTTTATGCAGTTGCATATGATAAATAAAACAAATGTAGTCTTAAATAAGCAAAGATGCTCTCTTTTTTCCTCCCAGATGGAATTTACAATGCAAGAAGCTGTGCAGTGCCTACATGCTCTAGAAGAGTATTGCCCTTCTAAAGATGACTACAGCAAACTGTGTTTACTTCTCACATTGCCTCGTCTGACCAATCATGCAGAATTCAAAGACTGGAACCCCAGCACTGCACGAGTTCACTGTTTTGAAGAAGCTTGTGTCATGGTGGCAGAGTTCATTCCTGCTGATAGAAAACTTAGTGAGGCTGGATTTAAAGCAAGCAACAATCGTTTATTTCAGCTTGTGATGAAGGGGCTATTGTATGAATGTTGTGTGGAGTTCTGTCAGAGTAAAGCAACAGGAGAAGAAATTACAGAGAGTGAAGTGTTGCTCGGCATTGACCTTTTATGTGGTAATGGGTGCGATGACTTGGACCTTAGTTTGTTGTCATGGCTTCAGAATCTGCCCTCTACTGTGTTTTCTTGTGCTTTTGAACAAAAGATGCTTAATATTCATGTTGATAAACTCCTAAAACCTACAAAAGCTGCCTATGCTGATCTCTTGACACCCCTCATCAGCAAACTTTCTCCTTATCCATCATCACCCATGAGGAGGCCTCAATCTGCTGATGCTTATATGACCCGTTCCTTAAACCCTGCTTTGGATGGACTCTCCTGTGGATTAACCAACCATGATAAGCGCATCACAGATCTTGGGACAAAAGCATCTCCCATGTCCCACTCCTTTGCTAACTTCCATTACCCAGGAGTACAGAATCTTACTCGAAGTCTAATGCTAGAGAATACAGATTGCCACAGCATTTATGAAGAATCACCTGAGCGGTAAGGTACCCTTAACCACACTTACTTAAGTAAAGAAACTAGTTCTTCAAACTGCTTTGCAGTATAACCATTTCTTTATATGCTTGTATAAGAATATAATAATTGTAATACGAAATGGTGTCTATAATGTTCTTTATTATTTATTGACTGGGTTCAGATGTCACGATAACCCATGATGGGTTAAATAAGCTATGATGGCTTATTTAACCCATAATGGGTTATCACATCGATTGTTGGGAGTTTTTTTAACCCATGAACAAAACAACCCACTAATACTCCAGGGTCTGTGGAGTGGGTTACTTAACCCATTATGGATCATCATGTTATGGGGTGGTCACAGTGGATTATTTTGGTTGCCTACAGAGTCACTTGGCAAGAGAAATCAAAACTGCCACCGCTCACCTCCAGTCAGCAGATATCTGTTTCCATGATATGCCTAGCAACTAATTGCCCTTGCAGCCTGACCCCACCCTAATCCTTTCCCTAGCTCTGCAACTTCTCCAAGTGTCAAACACCGTCTCAGTTGGACATAGCAGTTGCACAGGTTTGTCATTTTGCCTTGTGTGCATCTTTGCCAGAGGATGTGGTGAGTGAAGTCTTGTCCTGCTCCTGCAAACTTCCATGGAGTTATAGCCCCACCCCTTTTTGGAGAAAAGGTTCATTCGGTCACGTGGTTTTGTTAGTGTGCAGGGTTTTCAATGGGTCACATGTGCATCCCTGCTAGGGGAGGCTGTATATGAAGTTTGGTCCCAATCCTACAAATTTCCAAGGGTTTATTTGTGCCACTTCATTTTTGGTGCATCTGGGGGGTTTGCTCCTTTGCGTGTAATCACACAGGCTTTTGAGGGTGCATCAGGTGCCTCTTGATTAAGAGAGGCTGTATATGAAGTTTAGTTGCAATCCTGCATACTTCTAGACCTTTAGAGCCACCACCCCCTTCTCGGGGTGATATGGGAAGCGCTGAATTAGCCTCTCCCCTTTCACTGGGATATTGTGGAAGGTTAAACCAGGTTGCTGCAACGTTGTCAGTGGGGGGGGATGACTCAGATTACGCACAGTAGCTTAATAAGTTATGCACAGTAGTTTATTTGTCCAATCATTGGGGGGGGGGGGGAATAACAGTAGCCTATTTTCAAAACAAGCTACTATGAGTAGCTTATTAACCCATAATGGCTTAAAGTGATGTCCATACACAGCCATTGTCAGTTATTTATTATTTCTAAAGCACAATCAATGTGTATGAGAGTTTTGCAGTGTAACAAAGAAAGACAGGCCCCTTGCTTTGAGCAGCATCAAATTTGACAAGGCAGAGGCAAGGAGGAATAATGGAGGTGAAGGTAACAGGAAGAATATGTACTTAGGGTTGGTTTCAGCAGGCGTGAGCACTAAGAGTGTCATCACACGGGGAAATCACGTTTGCTTACCGTCGCTTCTTCGCCCGCGCGTTTGTCCCTCATTATTTCCTCTTTTGAAAAAGGAAGTAAACAACATGCATGTGGCCCATTCAGTGGGCTGTTTTGATCGCGCTGTTTCTCCTGCACACAGCAGGAGATAGTGGCAACTTCCATCTTTAAAAATAAGTCGGACTTACTGGGGTGGATTTTGTGGTGCGAAGAAGGCTAGAAGGGGCAAGAGGCACGCGGGAGGCAGACGTTGTCGTGAGAGGGACAATCTGTGAGTGCCCAGTAACAAGCATGCAATAAAATGCTCATCTGATGGAGCTCTAAGATTACATTAGACTTTCATTTGAATGCTAGAGAATTTGTGTTTAGTGCATCTTGCAATGTACAAATGGCAACAATAACAGCAATACATTAAAATCTATTCAAGTCAATGTGCATTTTATTAACAATATGTTAGCAACCATTGCCAATACATAATACCTCGATAGCAATTCATAAAAAAATGGCGTGACATCAGAAGGCTAGAGAGAAGAAAGTTGCAGTTGTAATCAGGAATTGGCCAGAATATGAACCAGACTTTTCAACAAGGGTTTTAGAGACAAAATCTCACATCTTTGCTGTGTTAAATGTGGAGAAGTGACATGACTTGCTGCTTGTCTGAATTCAGCTTCTTGCCTAATGAGCAGGAAGGGTGGTGGTGTTGCCAAAGAATATGGAGAGTATATGAGTTGAATGAGGGTAGAGAAAGGCTTTGAAAGATACTGGATTTAAGATGGTAAAATTATTAGGCAGGCTGTTGAAGATGCAGGATGAGAAGTATGTATGTGCTCAGTGTCATCGATTTATACATAGTATTGACATCTATGGGATTTGATGAGATCATTCAGGGGATAGCATGTAGAGAGAATACAAAAGGGTATTTTCTTAGGTAGTGAATTTGGCAGAGCGATTTTGGTGAGGATAGTTTTAGTGGAGTATAATGGGTAGAAGATAGATTCAAGAGAAGAGCTGGAGGAAAGGAAGTTAACATGAGTGTCGGGTAGATGGGAAATTGGATGATAATTAGAGGGGTAGAAAGGGACCAGGAATGTTTTTTTTAAAATAATAATAATAATAATAATAATAATAATAATAATAACAACTTTACAGTGGGGGGATGGGATGGACAGTGGCATGTTTGAATGCAGTAAGGAAGGAGCTCAAGTCGAGGAATAAGTTGATGTTGTGGAAAGGAGAGATAATGGCAGAAGAAACAGCAATCATGGATCTTCCACAATAGATGTTTATTTGGGAATTGCTACTCTTTGGTCATTGAATTACTTATGTGATATCTTCATGATGTTGTTAAATTCTGAGGTTTCCCCATATTCCCTCTTTTTCTTTGGGAGTTCACAAAATCTGACTTTTTGGAGAGAATGGAATGGCAGCATGATCTCTATAGGTGAACTTCTTTTTAACACTACTTTTTCCAGGCGTGTGTGCAGTTTTGATGTGTTGTGTGATGATTCAGGTGTCTAAGCCTTTTGCCACACCTCTTTGTTTTGTCATGCCTTCACTATTATTTTTCCAGTCAGTGTTATTTCAGCAGAATGCTTATTTCTAAAATCAGCTTTTAAATCAACTACTAAAATTATGTGCTCAACTGCATTGTCTCTCCCTCACCAACATGACTGTCTAATGCCCTCTAGTGTAGATGGAGCACAGCAGGATGTATATACAACTGCCTTAATAATAAAATATAAATTAAAAAAATAGGCATTTTGGAGATGGCACTCACACAAGATTAGTACAAAATTGTTTAGGGGCATTAAGGTTGATAATAGGAACATCAACCCAATCCCAGTCCTCTACACATTGATTTCCTTGAGTTGTTCAGCTGCATTAAAGCATGATACCAAATTGAGAGGCTGAGTCAGGGCTGGAGATTATAGGGGCAAATTGTTCAATGGGGGATCAGAGCAAAGGAGTCAAGAGTTGAGGACAGGGTGAGTTGAAAGTTGAAACTGGATTCTAAGGAATGGAAAAAATGATGAAAGTAAAGGGGGAAAGTTGTTCACTCACTTCTTTTATCTTGTATCTGGCTAAAAACAAACTCGCAGATGAATGGACCTGCCATGGATCTGAAGCTGCAATTCTATGTGCACTTACTTTGGAGTAAGCTCAGTGAGATCAGTGGGACTTAATTCTGAGTAAACACTCACAGGTTTGGGGTATTAGGGTTAGATGCTGGCTTTAAATGACAGGCTTAGAGTAACTCAGTAAAAGCCTTGTATCGTTGACATTTTGATTTACACTTCTAAGTGGGATTTTTTTAGTTGCCTAAACTAATTAATTAGGTTTAGAGGCTGGGCTAAAATTACTTGGAAATGCAGCAGACTGGTCTCTCCTTTCTCCACTATTTGCTGGTAAGGCACATTTTCAACAAATTGCTGTACAAATATTTGAGAGGCTTCTCGCAGTTTGAAATGTTTATGTTCTAACATGTCTAGAGGGTTATTGAGTAGGTTATATAAATTGATTGCTAAAATGAAGTGAACCAATATGATATTAAATGGTAAGACTTTTCTAGGAGGATACTATTAGAAACATAGAAATGGATTTGGACATATGTACCTTAAGTGACAATCTGTAGGGATTTTAAAGAAAATGTGTATAAAATGATTTGCAGATGGTACTTGATCCCCCTGAGATTGATTAGAATATATTTTGTACTGGATGATAAGAGTTGGTGGTATGGTTTGGGAAGAGCAGATATCTATCATATTTTCTGGACTTGTCCAACACTTGTCCAAATGGAATTGATTAATTAATTAAACATTAAAAACATGCATTATGAAAATGTTTAACATTAAAAACTTAAACCACCTTTTTCCTGGTCCCTACATCCATGAAAGATGTGACACTCCTGTGGATTCTCAGCACTCATCTGTCAATGAGACTGCATGCCAGAACTCAGTTCCAGAAAAAGAGCCAGCAAATGGAACACAGACTCAAGGACCAGCCAAGCAAGAAAAAAATGAGGTAATGGGATTTTCTTTGCTTCCAAATAATGAGGGCCTTTGAATTTTCATGCTTTGATTAATGAATATAACAGTCTCCTATAATGGGAACTCCTGTGCAACATGGTCATTTTGGAGCTTATTTTTCTTTAGTATGTGTGTTTGCTACGCAGTGTGCTTTCCACATCTTGATTCTTTTGAAACAAAATATATTTATGATTTTATATAAAAGTATTTATGAATGTATTTATTTAAAACAGATTTAAAACACATTAAAAACAATGAGTAAACATTAAAAATCGATAATGCTTGGGAGAAGAGAAATGTCTGGCCCCAAAAAGATAACCATGTGGATGCCAGGTGAGCCTCTTTGGGAAGGGCATTCAATAAACAGGACAGCAGAACTCTCTTATAGCCACCTGCCAAAATTCATTCGGTAGAGGCACTCAGAGGAGGACTTCCAAAGATGAACTAATAGTCCAAGCAGGTGCATATGGAAGGAAATATTCCTTTATATCCTGTGGCCCCCAAACCACTTAAACTTTAATACAAATGCTTTGAATTGGCCCAGAAACAGATTGGAAGCCAGTGAAGGTGAAGAAGCACTGGTGTCACATGATCGTATTGACCAATCCTAGTTAGTAGCCTAGCAGTTCTATTTTGGGTCCCCTCTACAAGGATTCGCTTTTGCGCCTGGTTAGCCAATTATGCACATAATCGCAGAAGCGCATTTACACCTAATCCCTCTGCACGAGAGGCGGCGAGAGGCGGCGAAGCACATTAACGGATATCCAAAATGCGGTTTACAAGTAGTTAATGCGCATAAGCGCATATTCACACAGGCAAAATGTGCTTTAACAGACGGAGCAAAATAAAACTCGCGATTTAACGCGCATTCGATAATGCGCATAATCGGAGAGATAACGCGCCTCTACGCCCCATTTGTGCTCCGCTGGTGTGGAGGTAAATTTTTTAATGAGACTTCAAAGAGCATTAAACCTCTCGTGAAGAGGCACCTTTGGACTAGCTGAAGTTTCCATACCTTTTTCAAAGATAGCCCAATGTACAATGCATTACAGTAATCCAAGTGGGAGGTTAGCAGAGAATTTATGATAAGAGATTGTTGCTGGGCTATCTCTGTACAGATAGGATTGCAGCTGGTATATCAGCCTAAGCCGATAAAAGGCGTTCCTAGCCACCAAGGCCACACGTGACTCAAAGGACAGTGATGGATCCAGGAGCACCTCCAGACTGCACACCTAACCCTTCAGGAGGAGTGCATTCCCTTCAAAACAGTTTGAACACCACTGAACTGGGCAGACAAATTATCCATTAACAATACTTCTGTCCTGTCTGGACTGAGCTTCAATTTGGCCTTTATCAAGTCTGTTACCCTGGTCAGGCACCGATTCAGAACATCCACTGCCTCACTTGGATTAGGTGGAAAGGAAAGTTAAAGCTATGTGTCATCTGCATATGGATAACACCTCAGCCTACACCTCCAGATAACCTCCCCCAGCAGTTTCATGTAGATGTTAAACAGCATGGGGGATAAAACTGATCCCTATGGAATCCCATGACATAATTGTCACAGAATAGAGCAGTAATCCACTGGCACATTACCCTCTTCTGAAAACAGCCATCTAAGTAGGAATAGTGCCACTGTAAAGCAGTGCCACTTTCAGACAGCCAATCCAAAGGGTTGATGGGATTGAAAACCACTGGGAGGTCCAAGAGAACCAGCAGGATTGCACTCCTGCTATGTGTCTCTTTCTCTTGGCAAAGGTCATTCCACAGGGCAACCAAGCAGTTACTGTCCCCAAACCAGACCTAATGCTGAATTGAAATGGATGTAGAAAATTAGCTTCATCCAAGAGTGCCTGAAGTTGATCAGCAACCACTCACTTGAACACCTTGCCCAAGAACGGGATGTTAATAACTGGTTAGTAGTTGTCCTCCTTTCCTGGGTAGAAATTTAGTGTCTTAGCTTGCAAATGTTTCTCTCTGTAAAATACTCTATTAACTGTATATCTCACAATTGTAAGAAGAGATCTGTAAGACACAAAATATTTTGATGCTGCATTCACACTTGAGCATACAGTCCTAATATTTACACACAATTTTATGTCACTTTTTAATGTGTTTCCTTATACATTATCTCTTGCTTTTAGTCACAACTGAAACTTTGCCTTACAGTGCCTTTTATTAGTCTTCTAATAAAATCCAACAATTATTTTTTTTCTCTAAAACCTAAAATTGCAGATAGAAAGTTCTTGCATGAATGGCTATAATTTTTATTCTTGTAGTTTATGGGGGCTGAGATGCAGCACAGTATTTGTAGCAGGTGGACTAGAATGGTAAATTGGAGGGATTACTTCTTTAGCCCCCTTCTGAAAGCCATCCAAACCACGTGATGTGGGGATCAAGGAAGAACAGGTGTTTCAGACCAGGTTTTTACTCTGCAGTAGTCATGCTTTTCCCCCTCAATCTTTAGAGGCATTCATATGATGCAGTCTTTGATCATGGTCCTCCTGTGCTCTTTATATGGTTCTTCCATCTTTTCCTGGGTCCTCAAAAGTACAATTTTTTTTTAAAAAAAGTGCAGGGGTTGGAGAACAGAGGAGCAACACCATCTCCACAGGGGTAGATACCTTTAGTATTACTTTTGTTTGGTTTTGAGGTGTGCATTAAAGTTTGGGGAGGCTGAACCCTATCACCTTGCCTCTTAACTTCCCTGTTTGGAAATGATCACTGGATATTTTTGCCAAGTATTGGAGTGAGGCAGCTGCCACAGAGGGTACATTTTGGTGGATGTCATTAAGAGGCTTTCTACACAAGGCTTTTATTGTGGACTCATAATTTCTCACTCATGGTAGTTTGTTGGTCCTTTAAAAGATGCCATCATCCTCCAGGGCCTTTCCCATGCTTTGCAACCATTGTCGCAGTTTTTTTCTAACAGGGAAAGTCTAATATTATTTAGAATTGGTGGAATGAGAGTCTTATGTAATTGTGCAATTCCGCTATACCACTGTGCCATCTAGTGCTTATACAATGAAACATAAAGAAAAACAGAGAAAGAAACCCCCTGGAAAAAAGCATGTGTAAAAGAACTGATCTTAATCCCACAAAGAATCCAGAAGCAGAAAGTGCAGTAAAGGTGCAGGTTAAAAGCCTCGTGTAGAAATGCCCTAAATGGGAAGCAGAGTGGGAAAGAGAGATGCACAATCCAGTGGAAGGTTCTTCAGTTCACACTCAAATGAATAGAAGTGCACACAAATAGTGTATATTTCCATGAGATCCTGCACAATAGCCCACTTGAAAACACAGATAAGGGGAAGGCAGCTTTGGAATGACTCTTCCCCTCCTCTAAAATGGTACTTTTAAGGGAGTGGGAGGAGCAATGGTATCCTCTTCCAAATGTCACAGACTTTTTTGATTCCCCAGCTGAGGCAGCAAGAGAAGTGTGGGAAAGTATCTTCATATTCCAGCTCAAATAATGATTGCTATGATTGATGCTGTGGGAGCAACCGGCTCCTGCTCTTCCCTTTACTTAGCAGCGAAGTGAGCCTTGACAGATCCCTGTTGTTTTTTTGCTTTTACTCCAGCAGCATCTCAATTAGGCTGCCTCTACAAGAGGCATTTAAAGCTCTTTCAAGGCGCATTAAAAAATTACCTCTACAAGAACGGAGCGCAAATCGGGCATAGAGGCGCTTTAAACATCCGATTATGCGCATTATCAAATGCCGTTAAAGCGCATTTTGCCTATGTGAACAAGCGATTCTCCGCATAAACTACCTGTAAAGTGCATTTGAAACAACCGGTAAGGTCACCTGTTGAGTGCTCAATTACCTCCTGCATACAAGCATTTACGATAAAGCGCTTCCGAGAAGATGCGCATAATCGGAGGAACAGGCATAAAGCCGAATTCTTGTAGATGAGGCTTTAGTCTGGTGGGATTCACATTCAGTCTAGGGCAGTTGCCTATCAATGTGAAGAAACCCTTAAATAACCTAAATGAACACTTGACCCTGAGGTTGTAATCCTATTCATGTTTAGACAGAACAAAGACCTACAACTCCTAGCGTCCCCAAATCCTACACCTCTCAGCATCCCCCAGCCAGCTGCAAGATGTTTTTGTGTCTAAATATGCATAGGATGGCACCCAAAATCTCTTTATTTCCCCTTGCCCTTCCTATTAAGAAAAAGGATACCTGAGAGAACACCTTCTCTCCTATCAACCTGCCCAGTCACTGAGGTCATCTGAGGGCATGCTCCTGGTGATTCCACATAAACCTATCATCCTCTTGGAGTCCACCAGGGGAAGAGCCTTCAATGTGGTGGCCCCACCTCCCGTGGAATTCCCTGCCTCTGGAGGTCAGGCAGGCGCCAACTTTGTTTTCCTTCTGGCGCCTCCTGAGAACGTTGTTGTTCCAGGAAGCCTTCGTTCCAGTCGAGGTTTATTTTTTATTTGCACTTTGTTTCTTTTAAACATCTACGTTTAATGTGTTTTTATTCTGTTTTTATTCTATTTTATTTTGTCCACTGCTCTGAAATTCTGAATGGGGAGTGGCATATAAATACTGAAAATAAATAAATAAAATAAAAAAGAACCCTATCTCTTCGACTTGCCCTGATTCTCACCAGAATGTCCAGAATTGAAGGCATAGATAGGCGTCTTGTCTTTTTTCTCTATGCTGCAAGCATTTGGTTTTTTTAATTTTATTTTTTAATGTATACAATGGCTTTGGTTGAGGATTGCCTTTTCCCAGCACAGCATGGGACAAGTTGTGACTATGGCGTATAAATTGCCCTGCCACAAATCTGGGAAAGTATAAGGTTGCATTGTTTTTGTAACTCAAAATTGCCAGCATTCAGGCATATTTCTTCCCACTCAAATCACAATAGGATCTACTGTAAGTAACCAGTTAATTCTTAGTATATGTGATCACCTTGACCACCACAAGTATTTAATTTTTGAGCTGGCAAGTGAAACATAACATGGTATTAATGCATTTAGAAATTGGTTTGGTGTTTTTTTGTTGTCTAATCATAGGAAATTTCCCTTTGAAGAAAAGTATTATATTCTGGAATCTTAGTTATGGATTTTCCAGACCTTTGTGTTAAATTATATTTTTGACATGGCTTCAGCACACTTACTAGTATCTGTGTGTTTTCAGATGAAACTACCAACAAACATTTAAAGCTACATTACACAAATTTAAAAAAGCATTTGCTTCCCCCCCCCCCCCCCCCCGGTTAATATAAATTTGGGATTGTGGTGACAGATAAAGAAGATGTTTTAAAGCTATTACAACATTTAATTATGTCCAATCTTGTTTAGCTTCGTGATTCAACAGAACAATTTCAGGAATATTACAGACAGCGTTTACGATACCAGCAGCACTTAGAGCAGAAGGAGCAACAGCGACAACTGTATCAGCAAATGTTATTGGAAGGAGGTGTGAACCAAGAGGATGGCTCAGATGCGCAACAGAATCTTACAGAGCAGTTTCTTAACAGGTTGGGTTTTGATCAGTGTGTGGTTGCAAGCCTCTGTTTTGTTAAATAACAAAGGCTACAAGTCTGCCCTTCCTCTAGTTCCAGTTGCATTTATTTTGAAGTAAAGGGTGAATGTCACTTAAAAGAAACCTTTTCAATCAATTATGATTTTCAATATAATTTAGTTCCTTTACATATCAAATGACTTGTACAGAATGAAGTTCTTTAATTTTCTAAGCTTTGTGTATTTTATTCACTGACAGCATGTGAAAGCGCTTCATTTTGCCCTCTGTATAAACAGAGATGTATGTGAATTTGTTGTTGCTTTCCCTATGTCTGAATAACTAAATACAGCCAGGGTGCTATGAATGTGTACATGCTTTCACAACTCTAGTGTGGTTTTTTAAAATGTTATTATCTTGCAGATCTATCCAGAAACTGGGGGAGTTAAATGTCGGTATGGACAGTCTAGGAAATGATGTGCAGACACTGAGCCAGCATTGTAATGGGAGCAAAGGAAACGTATCCATTCTTCCAGATTCTACTCAGATAATAGCAAATGAAAATGCAAATATTAATACAAGCACACCTCAGAAACATGGCTCCTCTAATCAAATGCCCTCCCTTGAAGAATCGCCTGTCCATGGAAATCAAATGTAAGTCCATGGACATTTTCATACCAGTCAATGCTGTTTACTAACAAAGATATATATGTAAATCAATTTGACATGCAACCCCTGCAATGCATCATGCCTTGCTCCATCATTTGATAGGAGGGTTGCTCTAAAAAAAAAAAAGAGGAATTATACTCAAAATGTCAGGCTAATTTTAATAAACTTTTCCCTATCATCTGTTGAGATCCCTTCTTCTGCTTTTGTGTGATTTCATGATAGATCATATTCACATTTTATACCGATGTGAAAAGGAGAAAAGACTTTATCTTATTGTGCTGGATTTAATTTTGTGTATTAATACAGAATACCAGAGCATGCCACCATTCAGGCACAACATGAAGATTCTACAGGGAATGTAACAAGAACAAGCAGTGATGAGGTAGGACTTTGTAGCACCTTACATTATAATGAACTAGGGCTCAATCCTGCCCTTTTTTTTAGGTATGGAAAAAGTCCCATAAAAATGTGTCGGGCTAGATGAGAGACAATGAGCCTGTAATGGCAAATTACGGCCTCCTGCATGCTCTTCATTTCTGCTTTTAACAACCTACAATTGATCGGGTTGTAATTTGTGAGCATGATGTGCAAATCTAGAGTGCTGGGTTGTTTAGGGGCTAAACAACCCAGCAATTAACCAATGGTTTGTTCTTTGGTTAAGCGCTGGGTTGCTTAGTCCCCAAATCACCCAGCACTCCAGGTTCTCAGGTTATGCCCACAATCTGCAACCTGACCAACTGTAGGTTGATGATTAAAAGCGGAAGTGAGGAGCATGGAGGAGGCAGTGCACATGCTCACTCCCACACATTTATAGCAAAACGTGGATTAATTAATAACAATTTGCTGTTATCTGCGAACCAGGTCAATAGAATTTGATTGTCCTCATGCTTATTTCAAGCATTGCGCTTCAGATCCTCACATATAACTATACAAACTATAGTATCCTGCTGTGTGCTGAGGAATTGGGGCTTATGAAAGTGTAGCACACATGAGGGACAATTTTGTTTTATTTTATTTTTTAAAGTTCAGAAAAGTCCCAAACTGGTATTTCTTATAATATTTGTATTTTTTTTTTCAATTGGTGGTGTTCTATAGTGACACCTTGTGGCACAATACAAGCATTGTACATATTCAAAAAACACGAACCAAAACATCCACACACATAGGTACACACATTGATAGTGTACGCTTACCCTAGGTTTTCTAGAATCCTAGTTGGAGTGTTTCCCCACCACCAACAACATATTATTTATTCATTTCTTAATACATTTATATCCCACTTTTTCCCCTCTTGCAAAGAACGAAGGCAGCTTATTTAGGGCTCATCTTGACGACGGTGCTTTGGCACTGCGAGCCCCCAAAGCCCTGCATTTGCACTCCTTCGCATAATCCCCATGCGAAGGAGCGAGCGCAGGGATTTGATTGCGAGGAGGAGGAGCGCCTGTGCACCAAGCGTCTGGGCCTCCTCGGGTCCCAGGGTTGTTGTTTTTTTTACTTTTTATTCAGAAGAGGTGCTGCGCCCGTGCACCGGGGTGTCCACACTTCCTCGCATCCCAGTTTTGTTGTTGGCTTTTTGTAACCTGTTCTTTGGAGGAGGCGCGCCCACGCCTCCTTGTGTCCCAGGTTTTTCTTGTTTATTTTGTTTTTTTACCTTTATTTCCAGCTTCTTTCCATGCCAGAGAAGCGTGGAGGTAGGCCAGTGGCCATTCGGCTCGCTGGCCTCCCCCTCCCCTCTGTCCCAGCTCCGAAGCAAGACGGCAAGTGCCGTCATTGCCTTGCTCCAAGATAAAAAAAAGTCACTGTAAGTACCCGACTTTTTTAATCCAGAGTTTCCGAGGTTTGCCCCTGGATGGCTTCGCGATGGCGGCTGTGTCATGTAGATGACTTGCCGCCACTGCGGATCCACCCCGGGGCAAACCCCTCATCAAGTCAAGGCCATAGTCCTTCTCCATTTGTCCTCACAACAACTCAGTGAGGTAGATTAGACTGAGAGTCAGTGAATGGACCAAAATCACCCAGTGTGCTTTATGGCTGAGTCCCAGTCCAACACTCTAACCACTGCACCACAATATCAACATTGTTTGGGGGTGACGTTGTATTGTGTAGTGTTTTGGAGACATGGGATCACAGTTCTGATCTCCCAGCTCTTAGCAGGGAGATACAATACATATTTTGGTAAGAGATTTAAAAAGCTTCCATTTATGATCAGCATGCTTAACATGTATCATAACAGCTTTGTTCAATGTGAGTACTACAATCAAGCGAGAAACTATAGTATTCTTCTTGTACATCTACTGTCAGCTTTCATAATTATTATGTTGAAAGAATATGCAATGTTTTCATAATAGGAATAGAATTTTGCGTATGGCATTCTTGAAAATGTGCAAAACTATGGAGAAATAGTCACTTGAATTGTAACTTTTGGCACAACAGGATGACAAATCAAATAAGCAATTCACGTGTATCAGTACCCTAGAAGATACACAAGCTGTCAGAGCTGTGGCTTTTCACCCGAGTGGTACTCTGTATGCTGTTGGCTCAAATTCCAAAACTTTGAGAGTGTGTGCCTATCCAGAGCTCCAAGACTCAAGGTAAGAGTAATTTATTGATCACATGTTGATGCCATTTGCATCTCAACATTTGATATTTCACATTTGTATTCATTTCTGCTCTGTGCTTTTCAGTTGCTCAGTTTTTCCATTCTCAGTGATTTATTGTTGATCCATGAGCTCCACAAAGATATTAGCCAAAATATTTTGCATGAGTAGGGCTACTCTAAAGAATTTTACATTATTATATTAATAAAATGTCACTGGTGTATTTTTTCTCCTTTTGTTAGCAGACTGAAAGACTGACATTATAGAAGGCATACATACAAAAGAGGGCAGGGCTCCTGCAGCTTTAACTGTTGTGATGAAGGGGGAATTTCACCAGGTGCTGCATGGATACAAATGACACCTGCTGAAATGCGCTTTTCCATACAACAGGATACAGGAGCCTTGTCCTCCTTTTCATATGGCCACCTTAGCCTAAGGCCGCACAGTAAATTGTGGACTAAGCAAAATATTTGGATTTTAGTCTCCCATAGCAAAGTTCAGCATGCTGCCTGTTGGATCAAACTGGTACTTATGGAGACATTATACTTTTACAATTGTGTGTTAGCAAATAATTCAGCCTTACAAATAAAAATAATAATTCAAGAGCTAGGCTCCCATCTTAGCTGCTTGGCTTCTACAGCTCCCGTCATAGCTGGTCCCCTTCCTCCTTGCATTTCCAGAGCAGCTATAGTGGCTCTGCCCTGTCTCAAGCATAGCGTGTCATCAGATGAGCATTTTATCACACGCTCATTCTGGCCGCTCATGTTTTTTCACAGGTCCTTTTGACAACACTGTTCACCTCCTGTGCGTCTCCCACTCTTCTAGTCTTTTTCCATGACAAAATAAGACCTGGGAAATCCAATTACTTTTATTGAAGTGAAACTTGCCACCATTTCCTGCTGTTTGCAGGAAAAGCAGCACAGTAAAAGCATCCACTGAATGGGCCATGTGGCCATTGCTGCTTCCTCTTTCTTCCCCATGTAAAGAAAGAGGAAGAAAGCTGCTTGTCCTATTGTGGGACAGCAGCAGGAGGCCAAAGCAACGGTAGGGAAACTCGATTTCCCCCCGTCTGATGATGCTCATAGTCTCATGGATCTCTTCTCAAGTTCTGGCCTTAATACTGGAAAACAGGAAAGGTGGGGTTGGGAAGGGAAGAGGGAAACATAGAGACAACAGCCATTGTGCATCATTTGAGAAACACAATGATGTGGCTGCTCTGTCTTCACTTTCTCATTGATGGATGCAGGCTATATCTGTTGCCTGCAATAATTTGTACCTGCTACCAGCAACCAGGTGAGTGCACAATTATTATGCATAAGTGACCACTCAGTAGCAACTGCTAATCAGTGACCTTGGCAAATAACTCAGAAGCTGTTCCACTGGAGTCAGTGAGATTATGCGAAAATGCTTTTGAATTCATGCTTCATTTTTGGTTAAAAGTCTGAATAAAGCAAGGAACCAAAGGAAATAGTTTCAACTTCACGCTGAGCTTTTTCATCTGTGTGTTCTTGTGTGGCTGCAAGCATGGCAAACCAGAGCAAATGCTGTGGTAGGACAGGAGACATCACATGGCTTGCTGTTATTCAGTGAGTTGGCAGTTTGCTTTATAAAATGTTGCCCAAATACAGTATTCTTTTTAATGTGACCCATCACAAGCCAGCTTTCACCATGTTAAACGTAAAAAGCCATAAATATGTTACTCACGTAGATATTTTGTGAAGTGTGTGTTTAGTCTCTTTATAACTGTTTGCTTATATGCTGTTTAGCTCCTCCTCTGCTGTTCCTCGAAAACTGGTATTTGACTTAGGCAGATCTTCGCTCTCTTCCTCTGTAAAGATCACAACAAAGTAACTAGTAAATTTATTTCCTCTTACAAACACTTTGGTGTTGCCAGATCATTTGGATTTCTTGTTCTTTGGTTTTCTTTTGGCTTTTTCTTTTGTGCCTGTCACGTAACTTTTTTAATATGCCACCTTTTCCATATGTTGTACTCTGCTGACTGCACTTTTCATATCTTCTTATACCAGCCGCATTTTCCAGCTTCTGCAGCATGACTATGTAAAAACAACAACAGTAACTTGCTGTCACTAACAGCTTCTTGGTTATATTAACTTTCAGTTGCCCTATTAGCATCTTTATTTTATTTGAGCTGCTCAAGAGCCAAATTTTAACATTATTCCACTGCTTTAACGCAATTTTTACTTCTCTGTGTAAGTAATGATTGTAAATTGACTATTTTCTTGAATCTTGGATAAATAATGGTTAAATTTGGGTAGCGAAAAAAATAATGCCAAGCAGTTTATTATTTCCATGATGTTTTAAAAGCTATGGGTTGTAAAGCATTATTGCAGTTTTCAATGTACAAAGTGCTTGCACATTGAAAACTAAATAGAAATTGCAGGTGGTACATTACCGGAACTGTGACTATGTCTGCAAATCCCTAAATCTGATTTCTTTCCTTATAGATAACTTCCATTTTTAGTATTCCATTTATATATTTACAGTTTCTAAAGCATTGAAGTAGCTGGTTGGCTCTAGGAAAATTTTGGGCAGTCCAGTCCTATGGGGTGGATTTAGCTTCGGTAGTGCTAGAAATGATCTATTCTTTTGTAGTTATACTCTGATTTATATAAAGATTCTGGACTCAGCAACTTTGCTTTGTGGCTGAGAAAATGCCAGAGGATGCTGTGGAGGAAAGGTACAGTCACAGAAGGGTTTTCTCACACAACTTGCATAACTAAACGCGTGTGCCACAGCAAAGACAGGGGACAGCTACCACCACTGATAAAAATAGGGTTTGATGCCAGGGCATCATTTATGTCTTTTCTCTAGCACTGGGGTCATTAACTTCTCCTGATTCAGTCAGCTATAGTTTCAGTGAAGCAGTTTATAGGACCAGATAGTTTGATTAGTAATTTTCAGACTGGCCACATTCAGAAGTTACCTTAAAGCCAGGCTGTGTTCAGAAGACACTTTAAACCACGGCTTAAACCACGGCTTTAACCACGGTGACTAAGGCAAAAAGCCTTATTCACCATGGTTAAAGCCATGGTTTAAGGTATCTTCTGTACATGGCCCAGCTTTCTGGCTTAACCACCGTGGTTAAAGCTGTGATTTAAGGTGTCTTCTGAACAGGGCCACTGTATTCCAAGGAAGCCTTAGGCTCCATGGGAGCTTATTAGAATTCCACTATGAGACCTTTGGAAATGGGAGGTCAAAACATCTACATCACCAATCTTTGATGCTGTTGACTGGAATCCAGAGGAAGCTGAGAACATACTTAATATTGCACCCTGAAATCATCTGTAATATGTAACAGTTCTAAGGCAGGAGCATCCATGTGGAAAATGGTCTCACAGGCTTGAGAAGTTTGAATTCCACTGCATTAGACTAAAGGCCAAACTAGAAGAGATATGTGAAATTGGTGGTCGGGTCTTCCCAAGTTCTCTAAAATTTTGGAGATCCCAATTTGGATTGGGGCAGAAGATAAGCCTTTCCTGCTAGGCTGTTTTGTTTTCAAAGGCTAAGAACTTTAAAACATTGCAATACTTAAACTTTAGCTTTGTCAATAGACCACCTTCATTATTTAGTTTCATAAATATTATTTGGGCTGCAGTCCTATACATAGCTGGGAGTAAGTCCCATTAATCTCTGGGGAACTTACTTCTGAGTAGACATACATAGGATTGCACTATAATTTTCAAAAATAGTCGGCTCTGTTTTTATTTCAAGTTGAGAACCCTAATGTAGGAAACAAGTTGTGAAATTAAATATTTCAACTTCAACGCAAATAATCTCACTGATTTCAGAAGACTTTACTTGCCAGATAATGGTGGTGCTGAGTTTGTTTTGCTTCATTTACCACCAGCATCACACACACACACACACACTTGATAGCTCTTTCATACAAAACTTTGAAAGTATGGTAGCCTCTCTTTTCATGTTCTAGGAAAATGGACTTTCCTTGAACTCCAGCCTTCATGATCAGATGTACCTCTGCTCCTATAATTACTCTTTTCCAGTGAAAATAATTATTCTTTTCCAGTGTTCTTATTAAGGTATAGGTATTATTAAATTTAGAATATACATGACATTAGTCTTCATTACGCATGCGCGCGCATATATATATGTATGTACTGACACACACATGTATACACATACACACACACTTATGAATGCACACACTCTGAAGGAAGAAGGTTCTAATAATCTTATCTTTAAAATGTTTTTCTAGTGGTAATAACACTCCTAAACAGCCAGTAGTTCGTTTCAAACGGAACAAACATCACAAAGGATCAATCTATTGTGTGGCATGGAGTCCCTGTGGACAGTTGCTGGCTACTGGTTCCAATGACAAATATGTTAAAGTGCTACCTTTCAATGCAGACACCTGTAATGCAACAGGTAAGATGTTTAATTGTTTGAGTACATTTAACTTTTTTTAGTGCTTGAAGAGCATAAAAATAGTTACATAGTACATGAGATTAGAAAGCTTGATTTACATAATCATATTATTTTACATAATAAATTTACACAATTTACATAATTTACATTTACTCAGCTTTAAATATTCTTAAATATAATTTAAATTGAAGGGTGAAGTAATAATAATTTTAAACTGCTACTACTGCTATAGACTTATCAATGCACATGGCACCTTACAGAGTAACATCAAGACAACTCTTTGCCCTGAAATCTTGCAACCTAAATTTCAGTAGAGAGGAAGACTAAAGGGAATAAAGAGAGACCCAAAATTCCATGAGGAAATTTGACAAACTATTTCATTTTAATCATATTGATATTTCTCATAAGCGTGCCATGCCAGAACCATTTGGCAGAGAAATGTTAGTTCACAGAATAGAGAAGACATCAAAGTTATCCTGGGCATTCCTGTCTTGTTTTTGTTTGTTTTTCTGT
Organism: Anniella stebbinsi; assembly: GCA_029215795.1. Classification (NCBI taxonomy): domain Eukaryota; kingdom Metazoa; phylum Chordata; class Lepidosauria; order Squamata; family Anniellidae; genus Anniella; species Anniella stebbinsi. The sequence continues at coordinate 109,393,448 of JARDYH010000004.1, read as the reverse complement.
TAAAAGAAGTGTTAGGTGGGACATAGAGAGAAAATGTTTTTGCAAATAGTCTGGTTATGGACTCAAAAATAGTTGTTGAGTTTTAACCTGAAATACTTCCCAGGATAATTACTTATAAAGCTTCCTAATTAACTCTGGATTCTGATCTTTCAGTATAAGCATGCCACATGCATAGCATTATTTCTTTTTGAAGTGTCAACAAGGACCGATTTATATATATAAACATATTTGTATAGCAACTTAAAACAACAAATGTCTGGCAAATGTGTTGATGAATGGGAAAAAAACATTGAAAGCACCTGTTTGCTGTATATTGTAAGCTACATGAAATCTCATCAGTTATTTGGCATATTGGTTGGGTATCAGCACATTGCATTCTTAGGCAGTAGCCAGGTCCCCAGCAGATCCTACTGAGGTTGGAGAGATCCACCAGAGCACTTTGCAAGAGCTCTCTTCCATTCTGGAGCTGGCTCTAATTGGATGTTTGTTCATACACAGTGACCCTATGTAGTGGACAATTGTATGTCTATTAACTTTTCAGTCTCTCACTACTCTGAAATCTACTTACTGCTTGTGTCTCAAAATTAAGTTTTAGACTATTTTCATATGATTTCACAAGAACTGCTTAAAGTATTATTGCATTACCCTATGCTAAGCACATCATTTTTCACTCTGCTATCTGTTTACGTTTGTTCAGGCCCAGATTTGGAATTCAGCATGCATGATGGAACCATCAGAGATCTAGCTTTTATGGAAGGACCTGAAAGTGGTGGTGCTATTTTAATAAGTGCTGGAGCTGGGGACTGTAATATTTATACGACAGACTGCCAGCGAGGGCAAGGTCTTCATGCTTTGAGTGGCCATACTGGTATGTTGCTGGCACAGCTTAGGTAGCTTTTGTATAAGTAATCGGTTTTACAAATTGTGATTACAAATATTTGTGTTGCTGAATGAATGAACCTTTTAATAAACGTTTAAATGTGCACATTGTACATTATACTGTGTAAATGCACAAATGTCTGACACAACCACCCATGTTCTGTGAAGAACTTACCCGTCTCCTTAGTTGTATGCTGTTGACGAAAGGACATTGCTGGCTATATCATGATGTTATAGTGGCCTTTTAAAACCATAATTAATACAACTCAGGATTTCTTATGTGCAGGTCACATTTTAGCACTTTATACATGGAGTGGATGGATGATAGCATCTGGATCCCAAGATAAGACTGTGAGATTCTGGGATCTCAGAGTACCCAGCTGTGTTCGGGTTGTTGGAACAACATTTCATGGAACTGGTAAGGCTACTGATGTTGAAGCTGAGATAAATTCCTTACCATAACTGATCAATATAATTGTTGCTTGGAAGGTGGAGGTGTATACGGAGCACTAAACTGTGGTTTATTTAAACCATGGTTTGTTGCCCTACCCAGGGCTTGTTTGGCAGACAATTGAACAAATCATGGTTTGTTTTCTCAGTTCGTGGGCTGTTTGTTTCCCTCCTTCTTCACCTGCTCCCTCCCTGTATCCCAACTGCCAGTACTGGCATATAAAAAAGCTGGGTTTTTCTTTTACTGTTCTTGCCCATTGACAAAACAACCCATGATTCTGGGTTTGCATGTATAATAATAATAATAATAATAATAATAATAATAACGATTTATTTCTTACCCGCCTCTCCGTCTGGATCGAGGCGGGGAACAACAACATGATAAAATACATAAAACTAATTAAAAACATGACAAATATTATTAAAACTGCATTAAAACATCCTAAAACATCCTAAAAACATTCTAAAAATTACACTGGATATGCCTGCCGAAAGAGAACAGTCTTTATAGCTTTCTTAAATTCTAAAAGACTGTTAAGTTGACGAGTCTCCTCCGGCAGGTCATTCCACAGTCTGGGAGCGGCAGAAGAGAAGGTCCTCTGGGTAACAGTTGGCTGACCGCAGTAAGTTCTTCCCAGAGGACCTGAGCATGCGGGGCGGATTGTACGGGAGAAGGCGATCCCGCAGGTAACCTGGACCCAAACCATGTAGGGCTTTAAAGGTAATGACCAACACTTTATACTTCGCCCGGAAACTAATTGGCAGCCAGTGGAGCGATTTTAAAGCTGGCGTAATATGGTCACTCCTAGATGTACCGGTGACCAACCTGGCTGCCATATTTTGAACTAGTTGAAGTTTCCGGACTAGGCACAAAGGTAGCCCTATGTACAGCGCATTGCAGAAGTCGAGCCTCGAAGTTACCAGCGTGTTGTTTAAGCCATGGGTTGTTTAAGCCATGACAACCCATGGCTTAAACAACTCACACTTCACATTCCAATAACAAAACATGGGTTCTCTTTGTGAGCTGGTCATGGTTAACAACACATAATTAACCCATAGTCCTGGGTTCACATGTAACGACAGCCCACAATTCAATTAACTGTGGTGAATTAAACCATTGTTTGCTGTTACATATGAACAAGGTCATAAAATGTGGGAACTAATGGCTTCTTCATAACTATTGTGCAAAGCTAGCAATTCCTTTGTTACATTATCTGACACTTTATTCTTCTGATAAAAAGCAATAATTCCACAAAAGATCTGTTTGCCTGTGTGTATAGTGACCAGAGGTCAAGACCATGGGTCTTCTGTATTTTAGAAGGACTTGTTAAAATGTCTTTATTCAAAATCATGAATGTAGTATATAGAGGATTGTATTGACTTAACAGGTGAGATTTCTTCTTACAGGCAGTGCTGTGGCAACAGTAGCTGTAGATCCTAGTGGTCGCCTTTTAGCTACAGGCCAGGAAGATTCCAGTTGTATGCTGTATGATATTCGTGGTGGGCGGATGGTGCAGAGCTACCATCCTCATTCCAGTGATGTCCGTTCTGTTCGCTTCTCCCCTGGGGCTCATTACCTCCTCACAGGATCTTACGATATGAAAATAAAAGTTACTGACCTGCAAGGTAATTTAACTGATATATCAGCAATGAACAAACTTCTTCTATAAAGTATGGAATGTGATTTGTGGGTAAGATCTGTCCAGGATGTCATTGCTAGTGAGACCAGAAAGCCCTTTCATTTACTGGGACTGCAATCCTATACCTGCTCACCTGAGAGTAAATCTCATTAAACTTAATGTGACTTATTTTTAGTAGACACGTATAGGATTAAGTTGCACTGAAGAAATTGAGAAAGAAGTAGAAGCCATTTGTATTGCTTCCTTGCCTCTTGGCAACATACAAAATGTTCCGGGAATTACCAAGTTTCAAGTTTTTCCACTGAAAATGGTTGGTAATCTACATGCAAAAGTAAAGTGAATGATAATACTATGTAAAGTTTGTGTAATTAGTAACGGCTCTAATCCTTTTTCTTAGGTGACCTTACCAAGCAGCTTCCAACTATGGTGGTAGGGGAGCATAAGGACAAGGTGATTCAATGCAGGTGGCATACACAAGATCTTTCCTTCTTGTCATCTTCTGCAGACAGAACTGTAAGACTCTGGACATACAATGGCTAAAGGGTAGTCTTACAGGCAGCCTATACAGATAAAGCACAGACACATAGGACTACCGGAACATTCAATTAGGCATTAAAAAAAGAGCAGCATTTGACCAGGAAAGTGTCTCACAGAGAAGAGATGCTTCCCACAAATACCTTATCACTAGGAGGTGGTGATGTGCTATAGTATTTTTCAGTGCTTTCCATGTGATCTCATGCTGCTATGGCCTGTTGTAGTCTTGTTGCCAAAATCTGTTGAAAGAGCTCTTGCAATGTCAGTGTGCACTCAAAAAGTAAAACTAATTATGTGTTTACAATTTTAGTGTTAATTGCATTCCCTGGTCTTTGCCTCAATGGCAATTATTTCTACAGAAACAAAAACTGAATCACAATTCAGTGAAGTTCACATGCAATATCATAAGGTCCTCACAAAATAGAAAATTAAAAAACAAACAAATTAGCTATGTTGTGTTCCACACTATTGCTTACTTCCTGTCTTAATTAGTGGTCAATTTTCTTTCCCATCAAAATTTCTTGTTTTGATTTTAGTACCTATAATTATGAACTCTGAAGGTGGGTAGGTAGCAGCTGACTCTTCATCATAGTCCATTATATATAATGTGCTGGTTTTTCGACTTGGATGGTTTTACTATTGGATTATGTTTAACATTAAAGCTTTTGATGGAAAAACATTGGTGTGCCGAAGAGACATTAACACTTTTGAATGCAACAAAATACCTCCGTGTAATGTTTTGTAGGAAAGAAAGCGCGCAGTTGGGTGTGATTGGTACAGTGATTTTAATGAGAATGGGCATGATCCCACAAACCTTCATGCATACCTGTGGGTAGACTGTTTATGCAGCTGGGGATTTCTCTGAAGTTTTTACCAGATCTGATTGCATTGCAGAAGATTTTAATATATTTCAAACTGAAAAGTAGGTTTTTCTTCAGCAATGTTAATAACTGTTTTGAAAACATCAAAGAAACCTCCGTTTACATGTGCCGTTTTCTCCTATGTGTGCAGATAGAGAACCATAAGAATATTAAAGGCAACAGCATGGCTTGAAATGCTATGTCTGCATGATAATGTAAAACAAAATGATTTCCCAGTTCAGAAGCTTATTTGGATTTTTAATTTCTTGCACTGTCTATATAATAGAGTTGCAATTTTATTTCTAAATATCTTTAGAGTATTATGTTTATGTATTGTTTTATATTTTCATATTGTACAGTTATATTGCTTTTAAATTAAATTCTTAAATATTTAGATTATTTATTTGAAGTACAGTTATGGTTTGGCTCTAATTAATAAATTTTGTGCACTGTAGCAAGATCTTTTTAACTATCGTAAAAAAGTTGAGGTTACTATAGAAGTGTACATGTGCTTTAAACTCAATAAAGACTTCGACACCTGAAAGTGAAAATACAAATCATTTTGTTATTTCTATACTCAAAATACTCCATTCTGCAAATGGTTATGCATCATACTGACTCAGTTTAAGAATACTGTTTTAAATCAATGCATAGGGCAATTTTTAAAACAACGATTGTAGCTAAGCTAGTCTTAAGATTGGTTCACTAATTTATTCCCTACACTGAAGTTCTGGTATTACCCTGACCACTATGTATTAACCAATATTTAGCCTATGTAGGTATTTGTAACATAGAAATGAATATTCAAGTATGCTATAATGGTGATATTGCCAGAATTTAATGAAATGTTGACATGTTAACTTAGAATGCACCTTCTTCAGCATAAAAGTTCCAGTTTATGTGCTTCATTTCAGTACTTAAATTATTTTTGTGCTTCACTACATTCTGAGTTTTCAAAATCTGTTCTGCTCAAAAATTGAAACCTCCAAGTCCCTCTAGCATAGCCATGTCAATGGCAAGTAGTATGCAGTTTGTCTAAAGATATATTCACTATTCAGCCCGTGTCTTTTTGTATAGGTTGCATATTGAGTTCTACTGATTTAGAGCTTGAATCAGTGGGAGCTGTGCTGTTTTATTTATATATTTATTTGAAATATTTTTTTACTGTGTTTTGAGGCAAAGCCTCCTCAGGGCAACACACAAGATAAAATGTTTAAACAATAAAGTATAAAACACAGTTAAGTAAAGCAACAGGATAAAACATTTAAGACACAGATGGGTATCCATGCATTTAAAAGCAGACTGGAACATCCATGTCTTTAAGATCCATTCAAAAACAGGGAGGGAGCCATACACACATCCTGTAGTAGGGTATTTCATAAAGATGAAGCCACCAACTTGTGCCCACCAACATAATAGATCTTACCAGTAGGCACATGAGCAAGCCTCTGTGGCTGATCTTACAGCCCAAGGTAGTTCATATAGATACCTTCAAATAACTTGATCCCAAGCAGTTTATGTCTTTAAAGATGATCACCAGCACTTTAAATTGGGCCTTGAGATACACTGGCAACCAGCACAACTGGTACAGAACCAGTGTTATATGTGTCTACCCCCCACAAGCAACCAGGCAGCTGCATTGTGCACCAGCTGAAACATCCAAACTTTAATGGCAGTCCCATGTAGAGGGCTTAATGTACTCTGGGTGTAAACAGGGCATGGATGACTGTAGCAAGGTTTGCTTTCTCCAGATAGGGATGCAGCTGGTGAATCAGCCAAAGCTGATAAAAAGCATACCTGGTCACTGACACTTCCAAAGCTGGCACTGAGACCAGGAGAAACCCCCTCCTCCACCCGCACACTTGGTCTTTCAGGAGGAGTGTAACCTCATACAAGACTGGTTTCACACCTCCATCCACTTCAACAGTTTTCCCTAGCTACAGTACGTCTGTGTTTTCTGGATTAAGCCTTGGCTTGTTTGCCTGTATCCATCTTTAAACTGCCTCCAGACATCTTTTAGGGTTTCTACAGATTCCCTGGTACTAGTTAGAGGAAATAAGAGGTGTATCTCTGCCAATCACTCTTTTAAACATTCTTTAAATGAATTCTATAGCCTTTAAAAAGCAGGTAAATTCTATAACTCTAGTTACAACATAGGAAATAGTACCATTTAAATTTTATTTATTTATTTAGAACATTTGTATGCTGCCCCATAACATAATGTTCTCTGGATAGCTTATAATAAACATAAGAACAATTTAGATGAAAATAGAACATAAAACAATAAAATCAAAAGCAACATAAAATGCAAGAAATAAAACTCACAGCAATCCCATTTTTAAAAAATTAAACTGTGAGGGCCAGAAAGCATCAGTTATTTAAAAGACCTGGGTGAACAGAAAGGTCTTCACCTGGCACCAAAAAGACCATGGTGACGGTGGCAAGTGATCCTCCCTGGGAAGGCTATTCCGTAACTGTGGTGACATTACTGGAAAAAAAGCCCTCATTCAGCAGGGCATTTGGCGTAGGACGTCTGAAGTTGATCTTAAGGTTTGGGAACATGTATATAGGAGAATCTATCATTTGGATAAGCTGTTCTCAAGCCATTTAGAGCTTTAAAGGTTAAAACTAGAACTTTAAATTGGACATGGAAATACGTTATATAGCCAGAAAAGGCTCTTAAAGTGATTTACAAAAGATTTAGACTATAAAAGCATATTTAGGTCTAGTATCAGGTATAAAAATAATATGGTCTCCAGGATATAGCGCTCCATCACACCAGCGATTTAGTGCACTCTTGCCATGTCTGGTGTGCGAATTTGCAGTAAGGTGCTCACATGAGGCTGTGCCTGTCCTGCTGACACCTTGCCGCTTCCCCAGCCTTTCCTAGAATGCTAAAAGTCTGGATTATTTTCCCTAAGCGCATTTAATGTGTCCTAAGCCTCCATGTAGTTTTAAAGGAACTGGGGGCTTGAATGGATTGCCTCAGGTCCTGGCAAGGAAAAGTGATCTCTCTCCAGCAGCTGGCTCCAAGCCTTAATATAAAACCCAAGCCTTCCATCCCAAGCTCAAAAGCTTTTTTGTAAAATTATACAACACCTGAATCTCTGCTGAGACAAGATTGTACTCCCTCGATGCCCCCCAAAGAGCCAGACTAAAGGGCCGTTCCATTTTTGTCCAGCAGAAAGGTGGTCTGGTTGAAGTATTCATCTGATAGGACCTGGCTGGAGGGGGAAAGAGAAGGGGTGGTGGTGGTGGAGTGAAGATCTAATGGGCAAAGGAGCAGCTATTCAGGTGGGGATCATAAGCTTGATGCACTTCTGCCTCAGAGGTAAAAAAAACACGGAGGCAAACCGGGGGGAAGTTGGGTGTGATGGAGGTCATGTAGTGCCAGGATTATTCAGGCAGTATTTTGGTCTTCCCCAATGTTATCCTTTGGCTGCCACCTTCTGGTCAGCAACTCCCACTCAGGGCCTCCAAGGCAAGGGAGTGGGGCTGAACAGCTGGAACTCGCTCAGACTGTGATAAAAGCAAGTCTTTCCTTGCTGGCAGTGGGCTCTTACTGAGAAACTCTCTTGTCTGTTCCCTCAGCTTAGCAATTTTACGAGACAGGTTTTTTTTTTCTCCCTATGCCAACAGTCAGTTTAATCTCTAAGGAGAGAATTCTATTTGTTGTTTCATTGGTTTAAAGTTTGCATAGCCTTTTAATAACGAGAAATAACACCACCCTCAAAAGTAACTCTGGCCTCCTCCACACGAGACGTTTAATGAGCCTTGAAGGCTCATTATAAATTTTACCTCCACACCAGCGGAGCGCAAAACGGGCGTACAGGCGCGTTATCTCCCCGATAATGCGCATTTTCGAATGCGCGTTAAATAGCGACTTTTATTTTGCTCCGGCCGTTAAAGCGCATTTTCGCCGTGTGAACAAGCGATTATGCGCATTAACGTCTTCTAAAGCGCTTTTTGGACATCAATTAATGCGCTTTGCCGCCTCTCGCCGCCTCCCGTGCAGAGGGATTAGGCGTAAATGCGCCTCCGCGATAATGCGCATAATCTCCGAACCGGGCGTAAAAGCGCATCCTTGTGGAGGGGGCCTCTGTTTCTTCACAACTAGTGTGGACTCTATAACATAGATTTCAGCCACACATACAAAACAAACAGACAAACCAAATACACAAGAGAAAAAAGACAAGGGGAAGGGTGCCCTGTGTTGACTGGAGCACACTCTTGAGTCCAAGGCTAATCAAGAAGCAAGGCAATTAAGCCAGCAAGTGTTTAAGCAGACATGTTTCAGTCCAGTGAGGCTCAGGCTAGGCAGGAGTGGACAAGATGGTAGGCAAAGGACAAAGCACAGACAAGCAGATAAGTGGGGTCAGGCTAAGGCAGGAGTGGTCGAGGGAACAGGCAGAAGACACAGGCAGTCAGATACATTAAACTGTCCAGAAGCATAGCCAAGAAAGAGTCCAAGGGTCTCTTGCTCTGGGGATCTTGCTCTGTGATCCAGGGAGAACACAGATCAAGATCCGGGGGGCAAGGTAGAAGGTGCAGGATCCCAAAAACTGTGGCTAGTTTCGCATTAGGCAATGGAGGGGGGGAAGCAACCGTCAGTTGTGTTGCTTATCGTGTTGTGCGGAGGGCAACACACAACGCGCACACAACTGACGGTACGCTATTTTGCCCAATTAAGCAATGGAGAGAAACAATGGGCTTGCAAGTTGTTTAGCCTGAAGCCCATTGTTTAAAGTGTCGTGGGGAGGGAACCCCCCTCTCTCCAAGTACTATTCCGTATGGGCATAGAGGTCTACTGGCCGGACCAGCCGAAAACCCCCGGCTTCTCTGATACAGCCGGCAGAAATTGCGGTGCATACTGGGATATGGCTGGAGGACTGAGGGAGGTGGGAGGGAGGAGACGCTGCAACCAAGATGGATGCCGAAACTTTCAGCCACGTTACAGGGGGAGGGGCAACATGTCATGTGGGGAGCACCGCCTACCTAACGCACGGACAGTATGCTATTTTCTCCTCCGTTGCCTAATATGTCATGCGAAACCAGCCTGTGTTTCTAACATTGGCTAGGCAGGCACTGAAGACTTTTAATGCCAAAGCCTGCTGCCCCACCCATTAGAGTCCATTTCTCCTGAAGAGTCCTTCCTTGCAAGTGTTGCCCAAATGTAACAGGCTCGATTTCCTAGGAGATATGCCAATTCCCACTAAGAAGCACAGACTCCAAAGATCTGGTCCAACGCACTTTTATTACGTTCAGCTGAGCGGGTGCACTCTAGCAAGCTGCCAGCCTACCAGAGCCACACCTAGGGGCACGCAAGCCCCCTCTTTTATACTATACAGCATAAGATCTACGTCATTGCTTTATACAGCGCAAGCGCAAGCAAAAACCTGCATTCCAACGAGAGAGTCACTGCCCTTTGACACACTGTTGAAAGCTATTGTGCATGTTTCAGTTACTGGGGTAGATTCTGTAGCTTCTGATAAGGTGCGCTGACAGCCTTGCATTAGGACAAATAATAATAATAATATTTATTTTTAACCCGCCTCTCCCTCCGGATCGAGGCAGGGAACAACAACAATATAAAACACAAAAATCACAATAGTTAAAAAATTTTTTTAAAAAAATACATCATTAAAAACATCTTAAAATTCATCTGGATAGGCCTGTCGGAAGAGAGCAGTCTTCATGACTCTCTTAAATTCATGAAGGCTGTCAATTTGTCTAACCTCCTCTGGCAGACCATTCCATAGTCTGGGAGCGATGGAAGAGAAGGTCCTCTGGGTAGCACCCACCAGCCTAGTTCTGGCTGACTTGAGTAAGTTCTTCCCAGAGGACCTAAGTGTGTGGGGCGGATTGTACGGGAGAAGGCAATCCCGCAGGTAACCTGGACCCAAACCCTTCTGCTGACAGGGATAGACCTGCAGTCATCTCTCCCGAGCGACTAGGCTCACATCTGTTGGCAATGACTGCCCTTGGTTTCTGGGAGCTCTAGCTCTTCCTCTAACAGGGAGCATGACAAAGTGAGGGAATGCAGGAGGGGAGGGAATAGGGAAGTTGATTTCTGAATAACAACTTTTATATCCCCTCACAGGTTTAGGCTAGCTATCAAACAATTCCAGGAATGTGGAACAAATATTTAGATATTTTCCTGACCTCTATTAAATGCTACTTTTTCTTTTATGTCCAAGTCCAAGAGATCCTCTGCCCAGCATTCTATGGGTGGATTTGCATGCTCATGAAGGGAAAATACCTAAGCCACAGTGGTTGCTTTATTTTCCTTCCCTGTGCGTGCTGGTTGTGAGGTGCCAAATTTAGGTTCCTAGGTAGGAGGCTGAAAGCTAGTGCCTCCAAGGTAACTTTCTCTGAAAATGCTACCTTTTCCATGCCTGCTAAACAGATGACGCAGAGGGGACTAAATGGCTGAGTTTGGACGACACTTTAGGCAATGCAGGGGGGAATAGCATACGGACCATATGTTATTTTGGTGGCGGCGCGGCAGCACCTGCCACACAACATGTTGCCCCTCCCCCAGTTGCGCGGCTGAAAGTCCCAGCATCCTTCTGGGCTGCTGCGTCTCCTCCCTCCCACCTCCCTCAGTCCTCCAGTCATATCCCTGCATGCACCGCAAGTTCTGCCGGCTGTATCGGAGCAGCCGGAGGTTTTTCAGCTGCTCCAGCCGGCAAACTATATGACCAAACAGAATAGTACACAGAGAGAGGGAGGTTCCCTCCACACGACACTTTAAACAATGGATTTTGGGATAAACAACATGCAAGCCCGTTGTTTTTCTCCATTGTTTAAGTGCCCCAAATAGCATACTGTCAGTTGTGTGTACATTGTGTGTTGCCCTCCACAAGACACAATAAGCAACCCAACTGACTATCCCCCCCCCCACGTTGATTATCGTGTTGTCTGAACCAGGCCAATGTGTGGATGAGACAGTGGTGTAGGGAGGAGGGGTATGCTGTTTGTTATGCACTGGGAAACCTTTTGGGGCAAGACAGGATTGTGCAAAAGGGGTAGGCTCTACATCAACCAGACTATTGGTGGTTAACATCAAAAAGGTGGCAGATCAACTTTTAAACTAACCCCTGAGGGAAAGATAACAGGAGATGGGGAACTTCTGTTCAGAGGATGATGGTGATTATTTTGTGGGGGTGGGGTTGCCCAAGTGAGGCTGGAGTGAAAACAAGCCATGAAAACATGATAGCCTCTCAAAAAGGTCTACATACAGTCCACAGAGAAAAAATCCATACACCATTGACCTTTGGGGAGGGATTATCACGGCGCCACTATCCCTGGACTCCACGACCTGTTCCTTAAGGATCTCTTGCCTCCTTAAGAGCCTGTTTTCTCCTAGTGATTTCGCTCTTTTGCTCTTCTTATTCCCTCCTCTCTATGGTAACGTGGAGGGTTGGCTTTAAGCGTGGTAAAAACTGATTCTCCCACAGATGAGGTTTAAAACAAAACTCTTTACTATTGCAGATAGTAAGGCAACTGTCTTTTAGGGTATATACAAACATATAGAGCTGTTCCTTGGTGAAGCAGTTACAATATACACAAAGTTGGTCTCACAGAAAAGCAGCCTCCTCCAGCCAGTCTACACGTGCTTCCCGGTAGCCTTTGCCTAGAGCTCGGCTCTATTCCTTCTCCCGACTCTGTATTTTTTTCTTTCCAGAGCCTCTGTAGCAGACCTCCTCTGTCTTTGGCCCTCTCGGTCAACTCCTCCTTTCTCTGTTTTTTTCTGCTCTTTTATAGGTTAGATTTCCCGCTCTTTTTCCCATTCAGAGATTTCCCGCTCTTTTTCTCATTTTAAACTTCCCGCTCTTTCTAATTTACAAACTTCCCGCTCTTTTTCTTTTACACACAGAACTTATGCTCTCCCCCTCCCCAAACGGATTTCCAGGCTTTTAGGCTTTAATGACAAACAGTCCTGTGTAGCTCTCAACATTACCCACTTTACAAACAGACTTGTGTAGATCTCAAACCTTCACAGGGATACAGTATATGACTTCCATCACACCTAATTCCCCCCCCTCCGGTTTGCCTCCACATTTTTTTTTACCTCTGAAGCAGAAGCACATCAAGCTTATGATCCCTTTCACCTGAATAGCTGCTCTTTTGCTTCTTCGCTCATTGGCTCTTCCGCTCCACTCCACCTCTCCCCTTCTCTTTCTCCCTCCAGTCAGGTCCCATCAGATGAGTAATTCAACCAGACCACTTTTCTGCTGAGCAAAAATGGAATGACCCTTTAGTCTGGTTCTTTGGGGCATCGAGGGAGTACAATCCTGTCTCTGCAGAGATTCAGGCGTTGTATGATTTTTAAAAATGCTTTCAAGCCTGGGGTGCAAGATTTGGGTTTTATACTGAAGCTTGGAGCCTGCTGCTGGGGGGGTTCGCTTTTCCCTGCCAGGACCTGATGTAATCCATTCAAGCCCCCAGTTCCTTTAAAACTTCATGGAGGCTTAGGGCGCATTAAATGCGCTTAGGGAAAATAATCCAGACTTTTAGCATTCTAGGAAAGGCTGGGGAAGAGGCAGGGTGTCAGCAGGACAGGCATGGTGTCATGTGAGTACCGTTCTGCAAATCCACACACCAGTCATGGCGAGATTGCACTAAATCGCTGGTGTGATGGAACTCCATATGTTTTATCTTTGTATCTTTTATTGTTCACTGCTCCAGAATCTGTCTAGATGTGGGGTGGTATATAAATGTTGTAAATAAAAATAAATAAAAATAACTTGTCTTTCTATGCTAATGCTAGAAGCTTCTGAGACAAATGAGAAATTTGTTTATTACATTTATATCCTGCCTTTTTTCCCTCTTACAAGGAATCCGGTTTACATGGTCCTCCTCCTCTTGATTTTATCTTCACAACAACCTTGTGAGGTTAAGTTAGGGTGAGAGTCTGGCCCAAAATCCCCCAGTGAGTTTCATGGCCAAGTGGGGATTAGAATCTGGATTTCCTAAATCCAAGTCCAACTCTCTGATCACTGTTTTATTTTTAAAGGAGCATATAGTGGGCATAATAGAAACCTCATAGAATAGAGATAACCTGTGGGATATATGGTCATGTCTAGATACAAACTCTATAGGAAGGCCAGGGAATGGTGCACTGGGGTGTGTTTGTCACTCTGTTTGTCAAAGAGGGCATAATGTCAAACTAGAAACTGTAAATGGGGCAGGTTTACCACAGAATTCTGAATTTAGTTCCAGAATCTAACAATGGGGTTTGAGACACCCCATTGGGTTACTAAGCCAGGTCTGAATAGACAATCACTCAGATTCAGAATTTAACTGAAATGCATTAAGGGTGCAATCCTATGCATGTTTAGACAGGAAAAAAGTCATGCGGTTCCCAGCATTCCCCAGCCAGCATTGGCCCTATGTTTTATTTAAGAACATCACAGAAGGTAGTACTCAGCAGGCTGTTTACATGAGCATAATTTGGAAGCTTCTCTGTGATTACATTATCAGCAGTGAGAAAAGATGTAACATAAATTTAAGATTAACTAAAAGAAATGCAATTGATAAAACCAGGACTATAGATGTAGCAAGTAAAACAGCTAATTGGACTGCTAGCATTGCTGTTTAAATAATATGACTCCATCAGTAATGTGAATAGTAATAACCTACCCAGCTGGTTTGACCAAAAAGGAGACTGCACTCTTCGGTTGTTATCTATTGTTCTTCTTAAAAACAACAGCCTTTTGGCATGAAAAAAGGAAATGAATGATAAACCGGCATAAGAGGTTTTTCCTCTTAAAACAATCAGCATACTTGGCCTTGACAGAACCGAAACTATTGTTTAATGGAGGGAGAATTCACATTACTACTGGATAATTTCTGATAAAGAACCTCAAAATTGGTACACTACTGGATGCCCATCCCTGTGTATTCTTCGAATGTATCTCCTTTGCATTTTGTCTGGGTTTAATTGTATCCTCTCCTTTTTTGTTTATGGTCTTATTGTGCTTTTATTATTAAACTGAATTTTATCATTGTATAATAAAATGCTCATTTGAAATTCTTATACATAACAGTAAGGTGCTTTATAGCATTTCTTGGTGTTACTTAAAAGTAGGAACATCAACTTTAGAAACCTCCCCACCCCTGCCATTAAAGACCAAGCAGAGATTCAAAAGTAGCAAAAATTCCCCCCATCTTCCCCCACGCAGCGCATAGTTATAACGAAATAAAAGATTTCTGTGTTTTGAAAGCAAGACAAACACTAAGTCGCTAGCTTAGCTTTCAAAAGATGGCTAGCAAGCGTTGAGGATTAAGCCTTGATGCAAAACCAACACTTACTGCAGCAGAGGGATTGAGAATGCCTCAATCAGTCAATTGGCCAGAATTGGACTTTACTCACCCAGCTAGCTCGGAAGGTGCTGGAATGCAGGAAAAGCCAGTACACATTACAGACCACGTTCTGGCTTGAAAAGGAAGTTAAAAAAGAAGAAAAAAAGAAGAGGGTGGAGAAAACAGCAATCGCAGGTTGGCAGTTCCAGGCAGGCGCAACACCAAGCAGTATATAGCACTCTGAACGCAGCATATGGTATGTGTTAATGGGCCCCAGCAGTTGTCAGTGCACTTCAGTATTGCTATAAAGCAGTAGTGTGGCTCCTGCCTTTTATATACTACTTTCATAATGCTTTCATAGTGCAATATCCTGCTTGATGTGGATAAGGCCCCAGATGGAAGATCAAAACCAGAGCTAAGGGAAAGGGATGGTAATATTATAGAAGGACAATTCCTGCTGAATCAACATAGCTTCTGTAAAGGTAAGTCCTATCTCATTAAGATTTTAGATTTCTTTGAGTCTTTATTAACCACTGGACAAAGGTGATCTGATAGACATTGGCCCGATTAACACAATTGACACGGTCATTGTGATGTCTGAACTTGGTATAGGGTGGGTTGTCGCCATGATTAACAAACCACTCATAACAACAACAAAGTCATTTCAAAATCTAAGCAAACAAAGTCCCTCACCAAAGAATCCTGAGCAAATTTAGCAGTCATGAGATAACGGAAAAGGTCCTCTTATGGATTGGTAACTGGTTAAAGAACATAAAGTCGAGAGTATAGGAATAAATGGCCAGTTCTTATAACTGAGAGATGTAAACAGTGAGATCCCCCAAGAACCAGTTTGGGGGCCAGTGCTTTTTAAGTTATTCATAAATTATTTAGAGTTAGGGGTGATTAGCGGGATAGCCAAGTTTGCTGACTTCAAATTATTTAGGGTGGTTAAAACAAAAAGGAATTGCAAAGATCTCCAGAAGGATCTCTCCAAATGGGGGAATGGGCATTAAAATGGCAAGTACAGTTCAACATAAGCAATTGTAAAGTGAAGCACATTTGGGCAAAAAAGCATCTTAACTTCAAATGTATGCTGATGGGATCTCAGCTGTGATGACTGACCAAGGGGCCTTGGGGTTGCCACAATTGTGCTGGGAAAGAGGGTAGGCAGGCATGTCTCTCTTCACATGCCCTCTTTCCCAAAACAATCAACCCCCTTTGATAGCCTGCCCCCAGCTCCTTCAAACCAAAATATTTTCCTTGGGGCAACAGTGCTCTGAGGTGAGGTGAGGCTCAGCTCCATTCTCCGCACTCGCTGCCCACCATCATAGATGCAACGCCTGTCATATTTTTTGCACCACAGATGCAAATACAATGCCTGACATCAGGCATTGTGTTTGGGGTAGAGCGTCATCACACGGGAGGTTTAATGCACATCTTCCGTGTCTTTGATCCACTTTTTCATCACTGGACTGGCATGACGTCTTCCCCGTCGTGCTGTTCTCTCGCCCTGAGCAAGTTCAACCCTGAAAAAGTGGATCAAAGTCACAGCAGATGTGCATTAAACCTCCTGTGTGATGACGCTCATAATCTAAGATGGTGCGTAGCAGGCCCATTCAAGGGTACTTTCTCCCCAGGGAAACTTTTGGGGAGCAGTGCTTTTTAATAGCAGCTGAGACATCACTCAGATGCACTCTGTACCTGTTGTCTGCCCTCTTAGGAGTTGGCATGGTTGAGGATGGGCCATTCTGAGCCCATGGGCAAAGGCTCAGCTGTCCTACCATGCAGGCTTGTCGCATTGCCTAGTCACTGCCCTCTCTTCCTGTGCTGATGTTGACTGAGCAACCAACAAAGGCAGGGGAATCCCAATCCCAAATGCCTCTGACCGTTCTCATGGATTTTGGGAATCAAGGAGGAGGTTTGGAGCAGAAAAGGGCATAGTTGATTTCTGCTCCTCTTGCGCCTAGTTGATAGCGCAAAGAACCATTGGCTGGCAGCTGTTGGAAGAATTTATCCGGAGATGGGCATGATACAGTGAGGGGGTGGTGGATACTCATGTGGTGGGGGCACTTTCAACAGCTGGCCTTTTGTCTCTGCCTCATTACCAATTCGTAGTTTATGATGTACCGTTTCCACAAACAAGCATTTACCCATCAGGTGGGAGCTTGATCCTGATCTCTCTCAACTCCGCCTGTCATGTCGCTATTAAAGACCAACGTTTCTAGTCAGACAGCCTGCGAAGTGTTTTGAACCGCTGAAATGTGCTGTAGGATGATGATGATGATGGCTACTGGCACAGCAAAATAGCCAAATATTTTTGACAGCTCTGCGCGCGTCGAAGGAGGGCTTGTATGCTGTGAGTGAGTCAGGGTCGGCCAGGCAGTTACCGAGAGCCTGGGAGCTCAGAAGAGCCATAGCGGGCGGCAGGTGCGGATAAGAGCAGAAGCTTATTACACTCCCCCGCCGGAGGAGGTGGGCGGGGAGCCGCAATGGCGCTCTTGACGAGTAGCCGGCGCTTAGGACCCATCTCCGCACCCGCTGCCCGCCATCTTAGATTACCCCAAATGCATTGCCCAACGTCGTCGGGCATTGCATTTGGGGTAATCTAAGATGGCGGGCTGCGGGCGCGGAGAGAGCTCCTAAGCATCAGCTTCTCGCCTCTTGTTCCGAAGCCCCATATCCTGCCCCACGGGGGAACACGCTTGGGTGAGGCGGCGGCACCGAGGCCAGTGGGGCGGGAGCAGGAGGTGGAGGCAGTGGAAAGAGAAGCTCCACTTCTCTGGGTCAGAATTCCCTTAAAACTGCAGCGCAGACTGTTTAATTGTTGTGTACAAGCCTTGGAGTTTGTCCCTCCTCATAACTGGCATTAACGGTTTGTTGGAAAGTGGAGGAAACCACAGGTTTGAGTCATTGGTTGCCTATGAAGTTAATTAGATGTCCTGGGGTTTTTTGCGTAAGTTGTGACTTGCCCAGGTGAGTGCAGCTGCGGCGAGGCTGCTTGCCTCCCAGGACTGTTTTGAGGGAAAACCGAGATATTCATAATCTTCCTAAGCCTTTGACACAAGGTGGAAAATAAACATGAGCAGGAGACGCGGGGTTGGGCCAGGGATCTTCTAAGGCTTCTGCAGATGTCTGAAGCGCACATCGCGGTTTTTGTTGTCCACGCCATCACATGCATTCACGCAGCATGCACAGCTCGCACCCGTCGGTCGTATCGAACTGCCTTGTATAATAAATGCAGTGTTCAGTTCGAATTCAGCAACAATATAAAGGAGTAGGTGGCCAGATGGGTTTATATTATAAGTTTGTTTTAGGATAACAGTTCTATGCGAAGTCACATTAAAAAAATTGCCCTTGGTCTTTGGAGTTGCAGATAATATTTTGCTTGCGTTCACAAGCTATTTCCAATTCTCATAAAACTGCTTATTAAAACTTCTAGTTTCCAAAAACATGGAACAAGCACAGATGTTCAGAGCAACAACAGCAACCCCCTCCCTCCCCATTGCACTTGTGCAGATGTTTAGGATGTAGGAGGCACGTTGCCACAACAAAACCACTTCCCATGCCTGGTTGTAGGTACCACACCACATAGCTGGACAGGGACAAGAGGGCCTCCTGCCCACTTCCCTGAAATTATTTTGTTGAGATGCAGATAGGAGAAGGAAGAGGCCGGATGGAGGAGGAGGAGGAAGTCATTCACTATTTTTGTGCAATTTCGTGCTTCTTTAAGCAGTGATATCTCATACAAAGATTGGTAGTTAATGTCAAACTTATTCAGTACCTCAATTTTGAAGGTTGTGGAGGGTGTCTGAAGAGGAGAGCCCATAAGTGGAGTATCTATTGTGGGATCTAGGTTTGGGCACTGTATAATCCCATGGATTTTGCAGTGATTATTTAAAGTGTGTTCCACACTACAGGCTATTGCGGGGGAAATTCAGATTTGTGTATTGGGCCTGTTCAGATAACATGCTAAACCATAGTTAAGCCGCTAACTCTTTTGCAGCAAATGGTTAGTGAGCGTGTTTAAACCATGGTTATGAAGCCATCATGGTTAAGAATGGTTCATATGACGCGCTAAGCTCAAAATGCTTAACCACTGTATCTTAGTGTGTCATCTGAACAGGGTATCTATGTTCTGTAGCTAATTTACCTCAAATCACAGTCCAGGCTTAATGGAAACTGCATGGGATACTATATATGCCACCTTGAGCTCTTTGAATGAAGGGTAGGATGCCAGTTTAACAAATAAAGAATGATTAGTGTGTTTCTTTTTGACTAGAGAAACCAAATATTGGTTTGTATCTAATGCTGTCCACCCACCATTGAAGAGAAACCAACGGCACAATGGATTTCCCTTTTCCCATGCACTCCCTAAATCTATAGGGAGGAGAGCAAGGGGAAGTCTCATGTGAGTGGAGGTTCACTTATATGATATTGGCTGTAGCAAAAGAGACATTGCAGGCAAACAAAACAATCATTTTGAGAATGTTGAGCACTAGATAGTTCAGGTTTTGCCAGAGGTCTTGCATTTTAGTGAAATCACCAACTGTGTTTTGTGACAGAGGATGCTAGTTTCTTTCGTATTGTGTGCTGTCCTGCTGACAGGAAGGAGTGTAACTCAGGATGATGACTGGATTGATCCAACAGACATGCTGAATTATGATGCAGCTTCAGGAACTATGAAGAAACCTGATAAAGTAAACATGTAGTCATTCGTTATTTACCTTTTAAATATGAGGGGCTGTTCAGTAATTTATTTAGTTGATGCCTTCTAGGAATCCTGTTCACCTTACCTGTGTTACCGTATTTCATTGATTCTAAGACGCTCTTTTTCTCCCATGTTTACATCTATAAAAAATGGGGTGCGTCTTAGAATCGATGGCGACTTAGAATCGTGGGATTTCTCCCGCTTTTGCAGAAGGTGGGAGGGCTCTGCATGCCCCCCCCCCGCGCGACTCCTAGGGTGGCTAGATCGCCAGGGGTTTCCCAGTCCTAACTGGGAAAACTGGGGCGATCTAGGCCGACCAGGCCCCGGGGGCAAACCTCCGGGGAAACGGTCACGCTCTCCTCCAGCCCTAAAACACCCCCGCTGTTGCGTAAATTACGCTATTCCCAAGTCTCCAAAGTCCAGATATACTTGACGAAAGACCTCCTGAAGCTTTGGAAACTAATTTATTATTCTGCGCAGAATAGGTGACCTCCGGACGCTAGCGATGCTTTCCAGAGTCACACCGCGCCAAGGTTCAAACAATGCTCTTATACTCCAAATGTTACACGTCATCAGCCTTCATCCCATTGGTTTATAGCCCCAGTGACATCATTTGGCCAACTCTGTTTGACTCTCGAGTAGTCCCGAGTAGTGGCCAGATGTGGCGTTGCATTGCCATGCGTGATTTTACTTGTACCCAGAGATGCTTTGCAATGTCTCTTCACTTCTATCATTCCTTTATATGGTCATTTTGTCCCTCTAAGTCAGGTAGCTTACTTGCGTCCCTAATTGTGCATAATGGAGCCTGACCTGGAGAAGGAGCAATGGCGATATTGACAAGCTCCTAGTTCTTGCGTAGCCAAATCTCTTGCAAGCAGCTTGACTTTTGCAGAAATGGATACAATGGACAGGCAGTGGGGAATGGGGCTTTGGGGTGCCATGTGTGGACGGTTTGGGTGTGCGTGTCAGCGGACACATGTAGGATGCGTGTCGGGAAATGGACGTGTTTTGGGGTGAAAATTACAGATCTGTTCAGATTTTTACAACACCCCCACCTCCCACCCCTGAAACAAACCCCACCACCAAGCCACCCCCCCCCCAAAAAAAACAGCCTGGACCTACCGGGTCCTCCGCTGCTGCCGATTGCCACCACCTTCGATCTCCACTGCTGCTGCATGACCCCCACAGCCCCCTCACCCTTCTTGCCCTGCTCGTGGGCTCCCTGGAAGTGCCTGAGGAGCCGCAGCAGGAGAAGGAGGAGATCCAGCCGCAGGCCCCATCCGCTGCTTGTTTCCCGCCGCTGCGTGGAACAAGGGGGGGGGAAAGGGAGAGAGGCAGGCAGAGCGACGCTTGGGTCTCCCTGCACGGTGGCGGTGGCGGCGGGCTCCGATGCTTCACAGGCACACGCGTCTTACATGGAGCCGCCGCTGCTGATGCTCCCGCGCAGAGAGACCCAAGTGTCGCTCTGGCTGCCTGCCTCTCTCTCTCTCTCTCTCCCCTCCCCTTGTTCCACGCAGCGGCGGGAAACAAGCGGTGGACGGGGCCTGCGGCTGGATCTTCTGCTGCTTCTGCGGCTCCTCAAGCGCCTCCAGGGAGCCCACGAGCAGGGCAAGAAGGGTGAGGGGGCTGCTGGGGTCTTGCGGCGGTGGCGGAGATCGGCAGCAACGGAGGACCCGGTAGGTCCTGGCTGGTTTTTTTTGGGGGGGTGGCTTGGTGGTGGGGTTTGTTTCGAGGGTGGGGGTGGCGGGGGGGGTGTTTTAGGGCTAGAGGAGAGCATGACCGTTTCCCCAGAGGTTTGCCCCCGGGCCCCGTTGGCTGAGATCGCCCCAGTTTTCCCGGTTAGGACTGGGAAACCCCTGGCGATCTGGTCACCCTAGGAATCGCGGGGGGTCATGCAGAGCCCTCCCGCCTTTTGCAAAAGCGGGAGAAATCCCGCAATTCTAAGTCGCCGTCGATTCTAAGACACATAAGTTTTTTTCCTTCTTCTTAAAATCAAAGTTTTTTTTCCTGTGGGTGGTACAGAAATTAAGGTGCGTCTTAGAATCAACGCAAAACGTTTTCCCTGTTGGTGGCCCTGAAATTAAGGTGCGTCTTAGAATTGATGGCGTCTTAGATTCGAGGAAATACGGTAGATGCCTGAAACACTTCCTTTGTAATTATTCTGTTTGATTTGTAAACATGATGCTACCTGAATTTCATAGAGAATCATTGTAACCCTATAAAGGGAAGAGGATTGGAAGTAAGTAGTACATTATTGATTTTGATGGCTTCCAAATCCCCCTCCTTATTTCTTTGCATTTCATTGTATCTTCCATCTGTTTCTTAAAAAGAAATCAGCCCTGATCAAGTAAATCATGTGCATATTAGTGCTTTCAGTGGAAGATCCATGCGAACAGAAGCATTCTTTTTCATATTAGGGTTTGGAACAACTCTCTATGCTGCATGCACATCCCCAAGTGAGTACATAGGATTGTCCACAATGTTGAGGGAAAGCACCTGCTTGTATGGGGCTCCTGATGAACTTTGCTACCCTAAAGAGCTTTGTAGCTGCTGTATTTTTACAAAGCAGCCATTGCTGTGGAGTCTATTGATCCACAGGTTGGATCCAGCCTTAGTCATACTTTGAGTAGACCCACTGAAATCAATGGGACTTGATTAAGTCATGCCTAGCTTCCGTTTCATTGATCTCAATGGGTCTACTTTAAGCATGACTGGATCCAGCTCGGTGTTCAACTGCATTGTGTAGCAAATTTTGTTGATTTATCTCCTTATGTCCAGTTATATATTTCCTTATAAATTTGGAAAATGAAGCAGCCAGAATGATCCCAATAATCTATACATTGACAGTTGTAGAAATATTAAGAGATGCATATGATTAAAATTACTGCAGGTGATTCAGGATGATTCTGAAAATAAGGAAGTGCCAAAACAGGCAGCGAAAGAAGAAAATATTGTGGCTGTTTCCAGATGCCAAAGTAAATTAGATTCTCTCATTCTTAAGGTTTGTTTGCGTGTATACTATTTTATACTGTATGCATTACAATATATTACTAGATAACCTCCAGATATATAGCTGGTAGTTGGAGTTAATACTCATAATTAATTTGGATTGCAATTCTGCTGTGTCAAAATCAATTGGATTTTTGCTATTGAAATCAACAGGAGCAGAATTGCACCCTTACACTGCAGTCCTATGCATGTTTTCTCAGAAGTAAGTCTCACTGAGTTCAGTGAGACTTACTCTCAGATAAATTTGTATCGGATGTGTTTCCACTATACAGTTTTCTGGATAAATCAAAGTTCTGACATGTTGCTAGAAGGCCGTATATATGTTCTGAAAGTACATTGAAAACAAATAACATTATATATATATATATATGTATATATATATATATTTATCTAGGCTTCTTAATGTAATTCAGATTTATGCAATACCTAGCAGCTTCTGACATGGTGTCAGAAGTGTTAGTTATTGCATAAAACTGAATTAAATTATTTTTCAGAATTGTTTTTTGTATAACGGCACAATCCTATGCATGTTTAGACAGAAACAACTCTTACAACTCCCAGCATTCCCATCAGTCCTGTACAGGATGTCAGCCTAAGTTATTTTTTTAAAATAGCCCCAGTCTAGAGAGCTCCAACAATAAGAGCTCTTGCAGATTTCACCTTCCCCTTGCAGCACAAATCATAGTATCAAGGGCTTGATTTTTGCATTAGATCTTCCTCTCCTTCCCACATGTAGTAGGGAATATACATGCCACAGCTGGGCTCATTGGTATCTGCAATAGGGCTCCTTCATATTCACCAGGATATCTGAAGGATCGACTGTGACCACATGTTCCTGCCCTTACATTTATTTGGGTTTTCCTGGCATCTGAAGTGTGGCACATGGCTACTGAGAGGGTCTTTAAGTGTTGGTTAAACATCTAAGTGTTACTTGCTCCATGAAGAATTTGCCTTCTTGTTTTTAAATAACAGACCTCTACAATTTGTGACCTACTAAGCTGAACTCGAGTGGACAGCCCATGCCTCCCCAGATGTCGTTGGACTGCAGCTCCTATCATCCCTGACCATTGGCCATGCTGGCTGGGACTGATGGGAGTTGGAGGGCCTACCACGTGGAAAACACAGTGCGTTCAGACAGCCAGATAACCCACAGTTCAACAGCAACCCACACTGGCCTGATTAGCATATTTGCCCTTGCTGGACACAGGTTGTTGTGATGTCCAAACCTGTTGAGGCTGGGGTGGTTTAAAACCACCCTGAAACCCATGGCTTATCCTAGTTTTTCTAGGTGGTTTGTAAACCAGCCCAGCCAGGTTCTGACGTCATGACAACCTGTGTCCAATGAGGGTAATTATGCTACTTAGGTGGCTCACAACTGGCAAGTATGGGGAGGGAAAATAAGCCTTGGTGGCTTATTTTTCCTCCATAGTTATGTGAACCCATCCTCTGTCTGTCATATCAGTTTTAGGCATTGTATGAATTAAAGAATTGTTATAGGGGATATGTGTAATAGTGATGCACTTTATTTTTGCAGCTTGCAGATTATGAAAAGAAAGATAAAGCCAAATTCTATGAAAGCAATAGCATTCACATTTTTAAGAGATACTTGAATAAAATTTTAATTGAAGCCGGAAGACTTGGTCTAGTGAGTATCTGAATATCTGCTAAAAATTCTGAGCATTTTTATTGTTATATACACTCTCTAAATTAAAATTAAAGTCCATTGTTCAAACTTCCTATGCAAATGGTGCATTAGTTGTTAGGATGAAGCATGCCAAGTATGCCCCAGAGCCTAACCATTCATTCATTCATTCATTTTGTTTATTTACTTCAACTTTTCTTTCAAGTAATTAGGTGGCTAAAACAAGTTAAATTATAAACTTCAGCAATTAAAAAAAACAATGAAACACTGAAACAGCATATATATGTTGTTAAGACAGACTTGGTTCTCTTGTATTACATGGGTTGCAACATGGGACATATTGCCCTAAATGCTGGGATTATATCCTTTATAATAAAGCTCTGGGCCTGGGACTCCTGTAAGCACTGTATTAAATAGATTATTACCACTGTAATCTAGGTGTTGGCAACTTGCAGCTCTCCAGATGCTTGACCCGACAACTCCCATCTTCTCTTACCATTGGCTATCCTGGCTAGGGGTAACAGTTTAGAATCTTTTGAGTTTAGAGTCTTTTTAGTAGGCAAATTTGCCTTTTACTTTGCACTGAAGAACACAGAAAGAAAATACAAAGCAGAGAAACTATATGCTGTAGTACGGCAGACTGGTCTGCGCATTAGGTTGTTCTTTGCCCATTCAGGTGCCACCACAGCCATTAGCCAGGATTTAGCATGAAACTGACTAGCATGAAAACAGCTGTCATTAACTGTCCGATTACTTTGCCTACATATGCTTTCAGTTGCCAATTCAACAATTGTTTTGTGTTTTCTTTTAGCCTGGTGATAGTACCGGGGATATGCACTATGATGCTGAGATCATCCTTACTAAACAGACTTTTAATGAAATTACCAGGTTCCTTAATGAAGAGGGCTGGAAATCAGCTCCTTTAGATGATGCACTGAGTAATATTCTGATCAATTTTAGGCATCATGATTATGAAGCTTGGAAATGGAAGTTTGCTGATACATTTGGGGCTGATCCATATGATGTCTTCATGGTGAGAAAAATGTGTTTTTCTGCGTGGCACTATAGTCACTACTATATTTCTTATTTCATGCTATGCTTTCTCCCTGGATGCTGAGCATGTCAGCAGTTTTTTGTACTCCTTCATGCAGCAATCATGGCTGCATAATTTTTTACCCAGATACAGCCAACTAGCTATAAATGGTTTCCAACCAGGGGTTCAGAAAACATCCTGATTCTGTTACTTGTCTGGGAGTGCAAAAACAGAGGGACATGAAGCATCTATCAGTTCATGATGCATAGCAGGTGGTCTGAGTTCAGCTAGGTGGAGAACAAGCTATACAAGCCTTAAAAGAAATCATATCTATTTAAATTTAGTTTACATTGGTTTCTAAATCAAAACTAGATTTATGGCTATTGGAATATGCAGTTAATAAGCTCACCAAGTTGATAATATTTTCACATTGTTAAATTTTAACTCAGGAAACCAAAATAGACCACCCACTCTGCCTCATCAAAAGACTCGCTACTACTATGCATTCTACTAACTTGACTGCTTGAAACAAAAACGGAAATAGAGTATTTAAATAAATGTTTTCATAGTAAAAAAAGGAGGGAATTCATTTTTTGAAACCTGACTGTTAGAATTCAAGTATTTTACAATTTGTATCTTCTTTTTTGTCTCATTTTCTAAAAGGTACTTTTATGTATCGTGTGCATTACAGTAACTGTTGCTACAGAACTGTGGACACACATTGGTTGGTTTACACAGCTAAAACGTGTTATGTTCATATGTTTTCTCATCAGTTTTGGATGGAACTGGATGTATCTATATAAGGTAAACAGTTAAAACTATTTATTAAAAAGGGATGGGGAAGCAGATATTTATGTTCCCTTGAAAGAAAGCATCTATACATTATGCCATCTAGCTCTCCCACCTAGACTCAATGAAAGTTAAGGCTTCCACACTCACTACTGTTAAAACAGAAAATGTTTTTATTCGTTTGGCTGTGTTTGAATATCACAAATAAACCATGGTTAATCATAATGGGAGGAAAGCTGGGTCTCTCCTCAGGCTTGTGCACAACTCCCCCTCCCCAAAGCTGCTTTGGCTATAAGGAGTTTAGAAGCTTTCACTTCTGTTTTCAATTAACTACAGTTTCCCGTGTCATCAGAACCTGATAAACTGTGGTTACCTTAACTTTAGTTTGTTTGAACAAACTAATTTCAAACCATGGGTTATGAAGCTGGCTTGTTTCAACAAACCACAGTTAAGATTGACTGCAGTTAATGGGCCAGATGTTATGCTAAATTGTGGTCCACTGAAATTGGAAGTGAAAGCTTCCATCTTTTTCTATATAGTTGCATTGAAAGAGAAGGTGGAAGCAGGCTTATTCCTGTCATGATGAACTATAGTTTATGGCAATGTCCAAACACAGCCATTGGCACATTCTTCTTTCATTCTTTCTGATTTTAATAGATGTACAGTAGTTTTTAACTTTTCCCATTCCATGTGTCAGACTTTCACAATCAACAGAGTACTGTGCCTGGCCCAATAGGCTGTCTTTGAAGCCTTGCAAGAGTTCTCTTAATCCCCTTTAAATGTAACCTACCCAGCCCCAGGCTGTTTATGCTTTCAATAGGAATTAGCAATGCAAAGATGCTTTTGCTGAGGAGCACTTCCAAGCTTGCACCATCAAGTAATCAGAAGCTCAATCACAGAAATGTAATTTGCCTTAAGTAGTCATACATTTTTACAGTAGTATTTTTTAAAGTTTGAATTGTGCACCTCTGCTGTATGCAAAAGTGATTTACTGATATTTGCAACTATAGTAATTGGATTTCTCTCTTGTGTTAGTAGTCTTGACTGAATTTTATCTGCAGTTTAAGATTTTTCATCTTAAAGCACTTTTTTAAAAAAGGAGTCTAAAAATTAAACGGATGTAATGATTTTGTTCAATTGTTGTCTTTGTTATAGGTGGCCTTTGCTCAGCATCAAGCTGAAGTGGCAAAAATTGGAAATTTTGATAAAGTATGTGCTGAGAAGATTCACTGGAGTGATGGCCTTCTGGGTGAGTCCTTTATCCCTGTTGTTTTGCTACCTTAACTCTTCTTATCAGATTTTTAAAAAAGTAAAGCAAAGCTTATTTTTAAGATAAGATGTTTTTACAGAAGATATGAAACAGTTCTGTAGAAGTTCAACATCTTCTGTAAAAACATCCTTTCCTCACCTGCCCTTACATATGATCCTGTATTTAAATATTAGGAACATCTTAACTAGGTTATTCTTTCTGGTTAAAATCAAATCTCTAAAATGAGAATAAATGTCATTAAATAGTACTAGACATTTGTTAGAAAGCCCAGGTCTAAGTTCTTGGGACATTCTTGAACAAGCTGTAAAGTGGTGCCATTTCCGATCATTGAGCAGCAGAATGCTTAGTCTTTCTATCAGATCTTGTTTCACTTCCATCCAGAAAGACAAGTATACAGAAGCATTTATTCCCTCCTCCATGTCTTGGTCTGACATTTTATTCCATATGAGCAACATCTTTGTTAGATCTCTTTCCAATTAAAAGTAAGACTTAAATTATTTTTAGGCATGTTTTGGAGAATCACATTCATTGTAAAGTAATTAATTCATCCTTATAACTGAAATACCATTGTTAGTTTTGTGTATAGCTGTATGATTTCTTGCTCTTTAACTGTAGAATGGCTTAGAAGCTCATGGACTTTCCAAGATGATCCTTGCCAAAAATACTATGAAACCCTAATAGTAAATCCAGTATTACTCGTTCCTCCAACAAAGGTATTTTCCGTTTCTAACCCAGCCTTTTGTATTTTGTTTCCTAGTGAAGGTGTCAAAATCATTCTAAATTTTGTTGCTGTCAATTGTTTCAGGCATTGGCTGTTACATTTACCAATTTTGTAACGGAGCCATTGAAGCACATAGGGCAAGGAATTGGTGAATTTATTAGAGCACTCATGAAAGAAATCCCAATGCTGCTACAGATTCCAGTGCTAGCCATCATAGCTGGGGCAGTTTTGGTATGTATATGCACATCATATATAGGACCTAAAATTGCACACACAAATGAAAAATAAAAGATGCAACTTACTGTGCATTTGGACAACTATTTGACACAGGCGAGGCTATTAGGGGCACAATTAGCCTTACCTGGGCAAACTGATATCACAGCTACCTCTTCTGGCACAAAGAGTAGGAGAGGTAACTTGTGTCAGAACAAGCTGCAGTATTTCTAGTAATTTTAGAATGTTTTTAGAATGTTTTAGGATGTTTTTTATGATGTTTTAGTGCTATTTTAATAATGTGCACCATATTTTAATCAGTTTTATGTATTTTATCATATTTTATATTTACTGTTGTTCCCTGCCTCGATCCAAATGGAGAGGCGGGTAAGAAATAATTTATTATTATTATTATTGTTATTATTATTATTATAGGGGAGTCAGAATCCTCTCCTGAATGAAGTATCCTAGAAAACGTTTAAAGTGAATGCAGTGTAGCATTATAAAATCTTGAACAGTGGTACATGATTTGGCATTTACTTCTGAGTACACTGACCTAAAACCAGTGATTAATACTCAGGATGAATTTAAAGGAGGCTAACAATATAATTGCCTCTTATATAGGACACAATTATAGAAACACGACCAAACACATAAGTAACAATGATTGATAATGTAGAAAAGCTCTTGAGAAAATAATCTTATTTTAATGAGGAATACAAAAAATGTAAAGCAAGGGTGAGCAATTTGTGGTCCTCCAGGTGTGTTTTGGCCTTCAACTATCAGCTCTAGTCAGCAGAGGCAATGTTGAGGGATAGTAGGAGATGTAGTCCAAAACATCTGGAGAGCCGCAAGTTGCCTACACCAGTGAAAGCATACTTGAACAGAGATCTTGAGAGTCCTGTTTGTTTTTAAAGTAAAACGCTACAAAAGCTTACGCGAAAAGAGTGGAAACAAAATGTTATGTCAAGAGTGCTTACAAGGGTGTCTCTGCTGTAGATTTTCTGCTACGGTGCAGGAAGATCAGTTACTGCGCTAAGGCAGTTAACCTACCAGGACAGACAACCACCTCCTGCGCTTCCCCCAAGGGATGAGCAAAAACAAGGACAAATACTGTATCGACGACAGAATGGTTCAGGTGATAAAGGTGGCTACTTGATGGAAGACAATCGCTACATCGAGAGAGGGCCTTATGATAGAGGAGATGCTTCAACAGAAAGATACAGGCCCCCAAAATCTGAAGGCAGCAGCAAAGGCACCATTGAGGTTTTGCGACCAGGTGATATGGTAGATACTCCAGTGGAAGAGCATACCAGGTTGGCTGTCCAGGTAATTCCAGAGACATAGCTTTTAATTCAAGTTAAAAGTTAAACTAAATTCAGGTTGATACTACAACAAATTGACTTAAGTGACTTTCTTTTTTTAATTACTTGTAATAAAGTTTCCAAATTGAAACACAGCAAAAGAAAACTCTCATACAAGTAATCTCTCATGAGTATCTTTGTCAAACAATGCTGGAAGATATTGACTAGTACTTTGAGCATTATATTTGCAGCACTTAAGGTGGGGGGGCATAGGATAGTTTGGGTTCCTGGCTCTGAGCTTAGAGACAAGAAACTCTGTTTCTTGACCCCTCCCAGCTGGCATGGAGAGAACCTCTCGGCACTTGGAAAATGGAGTGCGGAGACAGGTAAGAGGAGGCATTCCAGATGGAGGGGAGGACATCAGCGTGGCTGTGTTACGCTGTCTCCTATAGCCACTCAGTCTCCTTCCCTCCATAGCACCTCAGCAATACAGGCAAAATGACCCGTCTAGCTTAAATACGGGGTGGCTGGAGTGCAGAGCCACCACTCTCCTTCTGCCCTGCATTGGATACTTGGAAACATCCGAGTTTGAAAACTCCTGACTATCTGAATAGGATTGCACCCTGAAACTACTTTGATGGTGTTGGAATGCATCGAACTGGCCTTTAAGAGGGGAAATCTATTACAGATTGAATATTCAGTACAACTTACAGTGCGATCCTATACATGTATACTCACAACTAAGCCCCACTGAGTTCACTGGGATTTACTTCCAGGTAAATTCAGTAGGATTGCAGGCTTAAATAATTCATCTTGTGTTTCAGAGTAAACTGGTTTCAGAAGAAGAAAATTCACAAAAAGAATCAGAAAAAAAGAACAGTGAAGACCATCCAGTAAGTTGATATAGAGTGGGTTTGTAGGGGAAATGTGTTTTACCTAAAACTCATTTATCTTTTAAATGTTTCTAGAAAAACTTTCTAGTGTACTAGAATACTTAATTAATTCATATTAGTAATATAGCCTGTTTACAACAACTGCAGTTTCAGACCTCCTGTTGCTTAGGCTAGCAAAGCCATCAGATATTAAGGGCACAATCTTATTCATGTTAAGACAGAAAAATGTCTCACAACTCCCTGCATGACTGGACATTGCTTGGAGCTGTAGGACTTCTAAATATGCATAGGATTGCACTCTAAGTGGGGTATTTTTTGCTGATGTCCAATTTCATATTGTACTTTCTGTAAAGAGTTAACTGATATAAGTAACTTCTTACAGGGTGGATTGTATTCTAAATCAAACGATCTAGCTACTGATAGAATAGTGAAAAACAGCACAGAGAAAAGCTTGGATGATGCAAACATCATTGAACTAAACAAACCTAGCCAGGTACAAAAATCTACAACAGAGAGCGGAGATGAAGCAAAATGTATTATTAATGAGGACAGGAGCATGATTCAAGATGCGATGGAGACCACAGGACTTAAGAGGAAAGAGAGCAGCTTATGTCGATTAGAAGAATCCACAGAGAAAATTGCAGAAAGTTTGGGCTTTACTGTAAGTTTGACATAAATCTCTCTTTTGTATCACAGAAAGGGGAAATACAGCTTAGCTAATTGCCTCTTCTAATGAGGTACCTGTATTGAGAAAACAGTTCCCCCCCCCCCCTTGTCAGCTTCCTGCCACAGTTGGAAAGACCAAAACTACAGTGCCAACAAACAGGTGTTTGACCCCTTGCATTATATCTGGTTTTGTTTTTTGGTGTAAAAGTACTTGTCATGTTCTAGGCTGCATAACCTTGCC
This sequence comes from Anniella stebbinsi, assembly GCA_029215795.1. Taxonomy (NCBI): domain Eukaryota; kingdom Metazoa; phylum Chordata; class Lepidosauria; order Squamata; family Anniellidae; genus Anniella; species Anniella stebbinsi. Next base: position 109,362,288 of record JARDYH010000004.1, on the reverse strand, counting down.
CAGACACAAGAAAGGATTGGAAGCTATGAATGCTGCCCTCTCCCCTTCCTTCAGTCAGATACGTAGCACCTTCCAAAAGTTTAGTAAATGCACACTTATTTAAAAACACAGAAATGACATACTCTTGTGTCGACGTTGAAGTTTTTCATACTTCTGATGCCTAATGCATTTTCTTCAAGCCATCAGACGGGGAAGGAAGAGCAAGTCACATCCAGTAGACAAATACCACTTCCTTCAAACTCAAGTTCAAAGTCTTACTGTGTTGGTTGTACTATACTGAATATTTAACATCTAAGGATGTAGACTAGAGCAGAGGTAGGCAATGAGGTTTCATGGCCAATGATCAGGGATTATGGAAGTTGCAGTCCATAACATCAAGAGGGCACAAGGTTGCCTACCGCTAGACTAGAGAATGTTTGAACCACTTCCTTCAAATTAAGCATAATGGGTTGAATCCAGACCTCATTTCTGCCATTGGTAACATCCACTGAGCAGAGTTTTGGTACACTCCTGCCAGTGGAGGTAATGTTTGCCAACTCCCCCTGCATTGCTTTGTTCGCTCTAAAACTCTGTTCTAGACGTTTGGGAGGCCCTCTAGAACAATGTGGAAGGTGGCACTGGGCACTGCAGAAGAGGGGGAATTGTGGCAGACCACACTCCCCCCCAAGACATATTTTTAATAAGAGCATTAAAGTAAGTATACTTGGAATAAGCAGAATAGTTTGCCTATAGCACTATACGTTAGACTCAAGTGTTTGGAGCAAGGCCCTTACAGTTTTTTTTAAAAAATTAGGATACCATGGAAGGTGCAGCTACTTAACTTTCCATATCAGCCATTTTTCTACTTCCATTTCTTTCCCAACGAATAAGAAAACCCTTCCAAATACAGGGTTTGAGATGTATGTTTCAAAGGGTAAATGCATCTGGAGTGGCAGGAAGCAGGAAGGAGGTAGTTAGAGCCAAAAGATTGGCATGGCAGTGTGACAGTTGCTTTGGGTTCTTGCCTCCTACATATTTAAAAACAATAACATGCTGTAGTTCATAATTGAAGAGTATGCGTGTGTTTCCTCTAGTCTTACAAAAAGACTAGCAGTGGATTTGTCTATTTTTGGGCTACTATTTAAGGTTTTTACTCCCCAGTGGAACAGAATTTATGGTTTGAATAATTTGGGGCTTGCAAATACATAAGTCAATAGGCTTTCAACATTTAAATCTTCTCATTACAGGAACAAAATCAGAGGAACACTGCTTCCTGATAAACTCCACTTTTACCAAGGATTTTTTTTAATGCTTCTACTTAAAAGAAGAAAACAATGTGTGGCCATTCTTGAATCCAGGGAATGGTTTACTTTATCATTTGTCAATACCCCACTACTTCATTGCATATGAGTTAGGTTAATACAGGCACACTGAGATCTAAATTATGTTTATCAGCTATTTCCATACAGCAACTTCAACCTATTTAAAAGCATCTTTTGGAAGAATCGTATTCAGACTTGAATTATACATAACATGTTCTAAGGCTTTTTGTATTTACTACTTGACAGTGAAATAAAAACTTCAACATACAGGTTTCATGTAATTTGTTATATATTTTAAGCATCTTTAAATATACTTTAGCTGCAGCAGGAGATTTTCCTTACCACTTCTAATCTCATCATGATCAACAACTAATTTTTAGGAGGTGTTATGTGTTAACTTGAACAAGGCCTGAAGGGCCAGCAGCACTGCATGGACATGGAGACTAAAGAGCCAATGCCTCTTTGATCCTGTTTTGTCAGCATGATGAGCAACATAGGCTTTGTAGGGTCTCCTGTTGCGTACCTTAGTTGCTCACTCCTGTTCTGGCTTGCCTCCCACAGAGCAGCTAAGGATATAATCCTGTGCATGTTTAGATAGAAATAAGTCCAACAACTTCCAGCATTGCTGTTATGATTTATTCCTGTCCAAATATGCATAGGAGTACATCCTAAGGCAGCATTCTCCAACTTGGTGCTCTCCAGATGTTTTTGACTACAAAACATAGCATTCCTGACAATTGGCCATGCGAGTTGAGGCTGATGGGAGGTAATTTTTTTACAATATTTGTATACCATTCCACATCCAAAACATGTTTGGGTGGTAAGAAACAGTTCTGATAAAACCATGGCCAGCAACTTAAGGGAAGGGGCCACCACATTGAAGGCTCTTGTCCTGGTGAACTCTAATCAGGCCATAGGTCAATGTGGAACCCCCAAAAGCATGCCCTTTGATTACCTCACTGAGAGGTATCCTGGTTCCAAGTTGTTTAGGCATTTGTACCGGCACCTAAACATGGCCCAGCAATGAAACAGCAGCCAGTTCACTTCCCTCAGCAAAGACTTTACGTGCTGAAAAGGGGCAGCACCCAACAACAACAGAGTTGAATTCAAAACATGTAGAGGGCACCATGTTGGAAAGCTCAACTAAGGTATACTGGGAAGGGTCTTCAAACAGATCTATTACTATTCATGGTGGAGTTGAGGATTGTAATGACTCCTTTGCCTATATCTTAGCTTACCTGGGGAGAAAAATGGCTGAAATGCAATTTATTTAATAAGCTTTTATTACTTCCAGCTCTATGACTACTGCAACTTTCCAAGAAATAAGATATATTCCAAAAATACAAGCCCTTAGTTCATGTTTTAAGAATAAAAAGACCTGAAGATTAAAACTTAGAAAAGAATAGGGGTTGTTCTTTGTAATAACTGGAGGATAGGGTAGAGGACTAGATGGAGTCTAGTTGCTTGTCTGTGGCCTAAACTAGATTGTCTGTTTTCCCTTTGCATCACCCTAATACTTACAGATAAAACAGCAGGTTTAGCCAGCATTAAGATTTATTTTTCTCAAGTTTTTTTTAAAAAAACACACAAATAATATTGTTAAGTTTAGAAGCTTTTATACTATGTAAAAGTTAGAAAAACCATTGAAGCTAATTCTACAGCTTTCCTGTCTAATTCATTTTAGCAGATTTTTTTTCACAAGCTTGTGACATAAGTACCTTAGGCACTACCACCATTAAGAAACAAAAAAAATTTTACAGAAAGAAAATAGAAACAATGCACTATACAGCTGACTTTCTACCTGATTTCAAGCAGTGGTAGCAAAGACTGTACCATAAATTATGTAAATTTACATAGTATTTTGAAAATCCCAAATGTTTTATATTTTTCCCTTAAAGGCATTGTTTCCTGCATATAAAACAGTTTTACAGTACTATGTAATCCCCTGATGTTTTTGTTCTTTTGAGTGGTTTCCAAGAAGTCTCTTAGGTAGAGTTTGGTCTCTTCAAACCAGATGGTAGAAAGACTCTCTGTTCATCCATTCTCTTACCCTGTGATCTCAAAATAAGGCTAAAGAAATCTTCGTCAGGTACAGTTGGTCCTTTTGAAATGTTTGGTGGTGGCGCACATCTCTGATCATCTAGTCTTGATCCCTAAAATTGGAGGGGAAAATCCTTCATTGTTATATTATTCTGCATTTCAAGTTTATCCCATCCCTCATGTGAAATCATCTCAGTTTGGGGGTTTAGTAGAACCTTTCTGGCCACAATCCTTCAGAGAGCTATGGACTTAGTGCAGCTTTGTATTTAAGCACTCACCTGGTAGCTATAGATAACAAGGAGTTACCTATAGTGGTCAGGCTGGCAATGGAAGGATGGAATGCTCCATGCTTTCTTTGCTCCATATATATCAAAACACACGAAGGAAGCACCCTTCTTCACACCCAGCATAGAAAAGCAGCAGGTTCTTCTGCCAGCCACCAGCAGGCTAGTAACTTGTGAGCTTATTTAAAAGGCTCATTCAGACAGCTATGTGCTTAGGGCCTACGTTTTTAAAAGCTGCAATTCTATACACAGATACCTAGTAGTAAGTCCTGTTGATCTCAGTGGGACATATGTCTGAGTAGACATTACTTGTTAGGATTGAACATAGGCTCTTTGGCGATATAATGAATAATAATTTATTAGTTGTATCCCAATTCTACTATATGTATCCAGAGCAGCAGACTGCATAACCATAAAACTATACCACACCAGCAATGTAACATTAAAAACACAGGAGCCCTAAAATCGAGCTCTACCTACACTACACACTGCACCTTATTCCAAATAACTCTTAACATACTGTCTCTTAATTAAAACAGATTTTCTGTGGCAATTAGGGACCCAAGTTTGGGATATCCCCAGGTAGGTAAACTTTAACAGTTTAAATTCACAATCTAACACACGGTTACACATGCTTAACCCTCGCTGATTTCAATGGACTTACACGTGCAAAACTGTAGACCTAATAGTTTTAGAAAAGAATGAATACAAATACCTAAAATTGTGTCTTTGTGGAAGCTATGATAACCTAATGGTCAAGCGAGACACAAGATTATTCACATTAACCCTTGAATAACTTTAATAACTTAAGTCTCTCCTTTTCATTGGGTCAAAACTGTTTTGGGCAAACTGAAAAAAGCTTTCAACCTGATCACATTCACCGACAATACTTTTTATATCAAACTCTCATGTCATGTGGCAACACTTTATTAAGAATCCTCTAATCACAACAGATTTTTGCCCATTTTAATATTACAGATAGTAAACTAGATCAAAAGATTCCAATAGTTTCTGCCCTTTCATGCATTTTTTAAACATTTACACCTCAAAGTTAACTACTTGAAACTGCATATGCCATGCTGAACATCCAGACAGTCACAAGACACACCTGGCATTTTATTAAGATGTCAAAGAAGTCATCATCTGGTTCGCTGTTATTGTTGGCCATCAACCGGCCAAGGACTGACCGACTATTATGCTGATTAAGACGAAGTCCTGGTAAATTGCTGGCACTGGCTCGTTGATCATCTAGACGTCTACTCTGAGAGTTAGCAAGTAAATCTAGAAATTCATCTGTATGTGGTGAGACCATGGAAGTTGAAAAGGCTGCAAAGTAGTGAGAAAAAGGAAACATTAGCTTAGATGTGTATATGCAAAGCAGTGAGTTCTGCTATGTATATTGGTTGCAATTCATTCATTCTACACACTCAAAAGATGGAGTTATGTACGTTTTTAAAATTAGTTACATTTTTTCATTGTTCTGGATGGTGTAGAAGATGTTGCCGATATCAGTCTGTTCCTATCCTGGAAACAATATCTCTGATCATCCATTCTGTTGCTCTGAAATCGGCTTAGCAAGTCAAAGAACCCTTCATCTCCAGGCACATCAGGGCTGCTTTTCTAAAAGGTCAAAACGTCAAGACAGAGTCAGATTCTGTTGGTTGTTTATGAAGAAGATAGAGGAGCTTTTGTTCCAGCCATATTAAGATGTAACATGGTACAAACTGTTTGGCAAAATAAATAGTATTGGGGGAGGGAGATGGAAACTGCCAGTGAAGAAAAGCAGAATACTTAGGCTAAGAATAATCCAAGTCTATCCAAAACTAAAGCAAGCTCTGTATTTGAGCAATTGATCCAGATTTGCATCAGCTCATACACACATGCACCACAACACATCCAACAAAATGGGCAAGCAGACTTTTTCCATCCCCTATCCTAAACGTGTTTAAATAAATATCCACTGTGTTCGATAGGAATTGTTTTCTAACATTAATCAAGCAAAGAAATTAAAAATATCACTCCCAAAAGATGTCTCAGCTGTGATTTATTCCAAAATTCAGAGCTCTAAAGTGATGAAACATTTCTCTGCAAATACCTTCTGTGAACTTAGTCGAAGGTCAATAGAATTACTAGCATCCTGAAGGACTTTGGAAGTAGTGATGTTTTTGTATTTTTTTCCTTTTAACCGATTTACAAAATGTAGTTTTGATGAAGGTTTGGGAACTAGTGGCTTCTGTTTGGCCAGAATTTCGCTGTTCCAGTCTTGAACCTAGGAAAAAGGAATAATGTAAATTAAGAAACTATCTAGAAGACAGTTTCTCATTGCACAAAATACTGACTAATTTAATTTTTGCACCACCAACATTAAAGTGGCTAGCTTTATTCAGATTTAATCTTGAGCTGTGTTTTAATAACTGTGGTTGGTGCCACGTTAGTAGCGCTTAGTTCTCATGGAAATCCACAGTCTGGATCTGCCAGGGCCCAGTCTCAGCACAGCAGTAGGCTCTACAGTTTACAGTCAGAATCTTATCAGAAGTGGTCCGGAAGGGTTGGAAGCCCAGTTCAGTAGTAAGAAGCCCGAGAGTTTGGCTATGCCTAGTTATTCATGTAATGGCAAGAGGAAGGGGGGCTGGTGGAAAGTAAGAACAAATGTGAGCTTATCTTTGGTCAGTTTTCTGAGGAAAGGAGTGGGGAGTCAGCTGCTAGATTTTGATCTTGAATGTCATGCCTATAGTTAAGATAGCTAACAGCCTCGTCATAAGAAACTAGCAGAAAAGGCAGGGGGGTTCAGAGGTGTTACACAGGTCGACACACCAATTCAAGAGGGCAGAATAAAAACGCCCTGTTTGGCATAGGGCTTGTTTATGGGCTAATCCCCTGTCAAATACATCGTTAAGAGGTGTGGTATTACAGCCCCACCCTGGCTTTTAAACAGATGCTTAGGGAGCCTTTGTTGGGGACATTGTCTTTACTGTCCATCCTATACTCCCTGCAACCCATCATGTTTGAGCTGTCGCACCGTTAACTGCGAGAAACACTCGCAACTGTACATTTAGTCTGTTTCATCTGAACTGTCTGTTTGATCTACGAATCATTAAAAACCTGCCATAGAATTTATTGTTATATTTGTTTGTTATGACTTGTGTATCTTCATCTTCAATTGCCCAGAGGTCCTGCTGGCTTAAACTGATTGTGACTCTTGGATTTTTCTATGCCTTGACCCATGTAGCATGTATATATCAAAGCGGAAACAATAGTCATCAAAATCTCTGTGTATGTGGACTATTTGGACTTACTCTTGAACCTATGTTTTGACTCTTGAATCTGACAGGCTTTGACCTATGTAGTGTGGCAGTACCAACAAAAATTTCAGGGTTGGAATAAATCTCTGTGAGGGTGGATTTACTTAGGCCTTTTTCTAGATCGCCTGGAATGGTTTACACCAGGAATCATTTGAGCCCTTTGCCCTGTATTATGAGCTATAGAGATTGCAATGGGGAAATAAAGTTGTATTTATCTCTCACGGTTATATTAGCTTTTGACCGTTCTTTGAATTAAATGTTGAGCCTTTAGTTGATTGTTATCAGTTATATGATTTCAAGAGAGTTGTAGCCATTACGCTTTTGTCGTGAATGCTAAGAAGCTTGTCTACGAAACCTGGCTTGCTACCAATAAAAGTTCTCAATGTTTCTGGTATTTTATGTTAGTTTGCCAAAATTTGTTAGTGCCAAAAGATGGGCACAGGACAAGATCCAATCCTATAAAGTCTTTTTGTAAGCCAATTTTCACATATAAGTAAAAAGCACCAACCTTTTCAGGGGTTAACTTCATAAGTTCCATGTTTTCCATACTGTGGCGGCGTCCTGCTCGTGGTCTAGTGCCTTGAGACAGAGAATAGTTGTTTTTAAATGATATTGTATTTATAACCTGTCTTTAGGCTTTTTATGGTTTAAAATTTTGTATTTTTTTTTTAATTTTCAATGTTTTAAATTTTTGTAAATCGCCCAGAGAGTTTCAGCTATGGGGCCGGTATATAAATGGAATAAATAAAGAAATAAATAATAAATAATTCCAACAAAAACAAACAGTAACAACGCATATCCTCCAACTGTATGAAGATCTTCCAATCTGCAATTACACATCATAGTGTTGTTGTTTTAAATAGTATACTTACGCTTGGTGTATTTTGCTTATAAAGGCAAAACAGTTCCTCTCCACAGAAGGGAACACAAGGACCAACCCAATATTGAAGACTGAGATTGATGAATTTTAAATCTTACTGATGGAGCAAATCCACTATTCAATTATTGTCATAGAAGCATAAACTTACCATTCAAGTCATTATCTGGAACATGATTTTCTGTCATCATTGAGTTGTTTGTGCTGAAACTTAGACCAAGCACCATTTGAAGATCTGAGAGGTTAAGTTTAGCTGTTAGTTCTCCAGTTTTATCTCCCACCTGCAACCAAAAGCATATGTTCATTTCGGAACCATGCTGAATAAGTACTATATACACTATCCATAAACATGTAAATCTCTGTATATTTGTTTAACCCATGAAAACTCAGAGTGTCTGGGATTGGACATCATGCTAACAACCTACGAATGGGGCATTTGTAGGTTGTTTAGTCAAAACAGAAACATCTTACATACTTCAGACAATTGACCCAGGATTTGCCATCATGATGTGTGAACCAGTTCTGTATCTCTTGCTCTCAAAGGGAACATTGGCCCTTGAGTCCATGAGTCAATTACAGGTGCCACTAGTCACATCTGCAACTGCATTTTTAACTATATTTCTTGCATATCATGCACAAATATGGAGCATAATCCACTTGGAACTTTACATGTGCAAGAATTATTGCAACAAGAGGCAGATTAAGCCTGGGGCCTCCTGTGGTCTTGCCCATTCCACATTTGGCTGCAAGTAAACTATTCCAGCCATTTCACATTCTAATGCAGCTTTTGCAACATTATACGTAGCCAATTCATTCCAGATACACACACTTTCTTTTCTTTGAGATGAAGAGCACACAGAAAGAGCTCCTAACATGTGTACGTACCTCTCTTGAAATGTCTAAATGTTTTTCTGCATAATGCATAGCTTGATCATGATTCCCCAGTGCTGTGTATGCATTCCCCAAACTCCAGCATGCTCTTCCTTCACCAATTCTGAAACACAGTTCAACAGTGTGACACTTATTAAAATGCTCCAGATGTCCACTTTCTAACTGCTTAAACCAGTAAGAACCCACTACTATGTTAGCTCAGCAGCATGGGAGGTGCTGCTGCATGGCTGCTTCCCATGCCACTCTAGTTACAGAAGCTCTAAGGTCACATGGGAGAACTTAATTACATGGCTATTTTTCATGCCAACAATGCCCATTTCCTGGAAATTAACCGTATTAGCAGCCCATCCCATGTGACCGCAGGGTGTTTTGGTCAGATCATCATGGGAAACACCCATGCTACATTGGCTCTCATGATACCAAGGCAATGTAGTAATGGGCTATTAATGGTGACTGTCTCCCATTCCTAGTATGTGAAAGTTAAGAAGAGCCATCTCGTACACTTTATAAACTCTGTAGATGGTTCATCCAGCTTCAAATGCGATTTTAGTTGTGGAGAATCTATTACTTTAATTATGCACTTCCACAAGCTGCATAATTAAAGTAATAGATAAATTGGTTCGCAGTAATCAAACAATTAAAAAAATCAGAGGAAAGTCTGTATTCCATTTAAACACACACAACAGTTCATTAATGCAAAGGCTCAGTTCAGACAGCACATTTCTCAACGCTGGTTTTAGAACTCCACGGTGGAATTTTTACACCAACATTGAGAAATATGTTGTCTGGCAGGAAAACACTCCACGAAGAATACCGTTGGTGTTGTGTGGCGGGCTCTGTGGAGTTTTCTGTTGCGTTGAGTTGACTTTTCCCACTGGCTACAGAGTTCCCTGGCAAGAGTGGTGAAAGGAGCGAGTGCCGCTCTAGGAGAGCTGCCAGGATTGTTTTTTTTGTAGTAATGGCTGATGGGATACCATCGGGAGGACCCGGGGAGGCGAGATGGTGGAGGAACTGTCAATCAAATGTTGTGATGGATTTTACTCAACTCCACAGTAGCCCACAGTCACACAACAGTGGAGTTGGAACATGTTGTATGGGGAGTACCCCCTAGAAACTCAAACCGTTGAGTGGAGTTTTCACACTGCATTGACTAATGTGTTATCTGAACTGAGCCAAAATCTTAAATAAATGTTGTCCTGAAACTATATAATATGAAGCTTAGAAATGGAAAGTCTGCTAATCCCAATGCTAATGCCAACCTTGTAACTTTTAAAAATAAATGTGTATTGCTTATTGAAAAGTTTTCAGATTTTTAACAGCAGTAGACTCGCCCCATCCTACCCTCCCCACTTCCAAAAGCTGCACCAGGGAAGCTGTGGGTTTCTGTTTATGATATGGCATGGGAACCTGTAGATCAAAATAAAAGAGTAAAAATTCCCACTGTGGAATGCCTTTCTGGATCTCTACCTATATGAACAAGATAATTCAATTATATTAATTTTATATATAGAAAAATACATCTGCAATGTTAATATACAGGAGGGGCTTTTAAAAGTCTTACCTATCATCCAGTTCTTCAGCAATTGCCAAGTGCTTCAGATGATAATCTATGGCCTTTTCATAGTCTTGAAGTAAAGTATACGTATTTCCAAGACTGTAACAAGCTTGTGCTTCTACAGCTCTGTCTGTAAGCTGCCTGGCAAGCTGCAATGTCTTCCTAAAAGAACGAATGGCTAGATATAATCTGCACTGACAATATCAATATATCAGCATCAAAGCACATAGTTTATGTACAATCTGAATTTTTAATTTCAGTATAATCAATATAATTCTATAGAATGCTAATCTCTTTATATATGCATGAAAATAAAAAAGAATTGGAAAATAAAACAGTTAAAGTGAATGCTCATCTAGAGAATTTTGTACCTATATTTTAACTGTTAATCTGTAAATTCAGAGCAGTAGTTTTCAGACTGTCTCCTGGAAATCCTTTCTATTCAAAATCATCTGCTGAGAAACCCCAGCACATTGTAGACCAATCATTTCGGCTCTCTTGAGCTAAGAGTGTGACGTAGAACACATTAAACTGCAACTGTAACTGGAGGGGAGAATTGGAAATGGAGGGCAAGCCATTTTTCAGGGAAACTTGTCAGCCAAGACTCATCTTCTTAGAAACTCCTGATAAGCTTCTGAGGAACCTCAGGATTCCTCAAAACATGGTTTGAAAACCACTGCTGTCAAGATTCCGAATATTTGTGGCTTAAAATGCACATGGTGCTATCCGTTCTATATACAAGACTCTAGTACATACTTTTGCAACAATTCAAAAAATTACAACTATCTATACCCCCCCAATACTCCTTTTCTACTACTGCTTCTGACAAAGTATAGATAGGACAACACAGAGTGATTATGTGTTAAACTGTTTTGAATTAGTACATGTGTTCCTTGCACACTCAGACCATAAACATTCTGTTTCCTGGATATCTCACTCTCAATGTGAATCTCCTCAGAGGCCCTATTTCAAATTCCATCTTATCTGGATGCCAGTTTGAGCTCTATATGAAGCAGGGCCTTCTCAGTTGCTGCTTTGGAATATCCTTCCATGGGCTACACTTTTGCCTTTATCCCTTCTGGTTTACTCCAAGAATACTTTTTTGTTGCCGGCTCTTATGTTCGGTTAGATGATGCTTTTTTTGTTCTTTTTTTTTAAAAAAAAATGGTTGTCTTAATTGTTTTATTGCTGTTTTGATTTGACTGAATTGGAAAACAGAATATAAAATAAATAAAAGTCAGAAAGAAATCTTCCCCAAGTTACACTGAATGTTTGTTGCCTCTTTCATGCTTAAGCTATGAGGCATTATTATTACCACAATATCTGCCTGTAACTTATTAAACATCCTGTTTTGGGCACTGATGGAATCATCATCTCTTTTTACTTACAATATACTACAAATCTTGTTTGATCAATGATCAAAAGCTGTATCCTATTTCATGGATTAATCTGTTAAACATAAGACTAGCAGTGAAATCCTATGTGTCTGAGACATGACCGAGTACAGCATTGCAGCTTAGGTGTGGCAAATCCTGCCTCAGTGCAAGGTTTCATAGATGCGTGAAACATACTTCTGAAGGTCATACATAAGAAATGCCTCTGTATTCAAAAGGGTATTTAGCTTGCTTCAGGATTTTACATCCTATAACATACTAGGCTGCTCAGAATTATGAATGGCAGAAATCCTTATTTTCTTATATACTATATTTAAGGGAAATACTATTCTAGGGGGGAACTGATGAAACCAATGAGAGCAAAAACAGCAATTAGAGGTATGCACTTTAAGATAATAAGAAAAAAGACAACAAATCAATATTCTTGTGAAATACCTAAAGCTAAAAGCAAATTAAATTACTTGAGAAGGCATGGTAGTGGTGTTAGCTATCAAAATAGTATTAAGTGCTACACTAACTTGTAGTATTCTGCAGCAGTTTCAAATTCTCCAAGGAAAATATAGGCATTTCCAAGATTGCTATACGCTCTTCTTTCTGCAGCTCTATCACCAAATTCTTTTGCAATTAAAAGGCGCTGAAAAATAAAGTTTTCTGGTCAAATGTTGTGACATAGTTTTTAAACAACTAGAGTTGCATGCACACCAGGGCCTTATTACAACATGCTGAGGCCCTAAGCCATGTCAAGATTCAGAATCCCCATACCATAAAAATAAAGAGAAAAAAGCATATTACATGATAATAGAAAGGGTAATGACAGGGGTATCACCCAGCATTAGGGGGTGCTTGCAGTTAAACACTGCTGGATAGCCTTCTCTGAAGATGTGTATAAAAGCATTAATAAATAAAGCTGTTTTGAACTTCTTTTAAACTGGCTCTAGTCTGCACATATTGCCTCAAATAGTAAATGCTGTGTTGCCACACTTTCTCTCTCTATAAGGCAACTCTCCTGTAAGCCACACCAGAATTTCCAACATATTTAAGCCAAAGCAATTTCAATTGTAATGCATCTTAGTTATCTCCAACATATTTAGATGCCTCTCCTAATATGAGGCCTTAAGCCATGGCTTACTTGGCTTGTTCCTAAATCCAGCACTGATGCCCACTATTGTGTCTAGAAAGAAGGAGTAGAGTCTCCCCACACAATTCCAAGTAAGATAGTATCTAGCCCTTGAAGTATCACATGAGAAATATATGTACTTTAGGGTGACCACATAAAATCCAGGTCAGGGCTCATGTAACTTTAACAGTTGTAGAGAAAAGGGAATTTCAGCCAGTGTCATTTGTATGCAATTAGTTCCTGGTGATATTCCCTCTTCATCACAACAGTTAAAGTTGCAGGGGCCCTGCCTTCTTTTGTATATGGTCACTCTAGTATAGTGCCTGCACCTTCAACAAATGACACTGGCTGAAATTCCCTTTTCTCTACAACTGTTACATGAGCCCTGACCTGGATTTTATCTGGTCGCCCTAATGTACTTATTTCCTTCAACTGCAAGTTTTTGATATTATAAAGAGAAGAATTGTAAAGTCTCCTGTCTAAAATAGTTGATGTCAATCTTCTTGCTCTTCAGGTAGGTGGTGAACTTTGAACGCATGGAATGTGGTTTGTGGCACAAGTTCTGAGAATCCCAGCTTTCAACTTTTGTTGTTTTAGAACAGAATATAACTTAGTTCTCTTTTGCAAAGAATTCAGATGTTCCTGCAGTACATACACATTCCTGCAGATACTTTGCAAGGATAAACCTTAAAGAAACAATGACAATTTAATCAGTAGGAGTTAACGGCAGGCAATAAACTTGCTTTTTATGTGCATGCCACATGATACAGCATGCTTGACAACACTAACGTACACTTCCTTGTACCTGTTCATGGGCAATAACAGCATTCCTGAAGTTGCCCAAAAGATAATGAGTATTCCCCAAGTTTCCGTAGGCACGTCCTTGAGCAGCTCTATCACCCAGCTCTGACACGATTGTCAAGTTCTCCCTATTTCAAAGGGAAAAAGCAATTATAAAGGTTTATACTGGGAAAGACAACCAACAGTTATGAAAGTTATCGGTTTCCTGCAACAAAGAAAACTGTAATAAACCTTTCCTGCAAGCTCGTAACTTTAAAAGTCACTGAGGTTAGATGTGTTTCTCCCCAATAGGTAAATTGGGAAAATTGTTGTCATCTGTGAAATGTTTAGTTTGCATTCTGTTTATACAACGCCAGTCTTCACATTTAGAATTAGGCAACAATCTCAGCCAGGAACTCAAGACTGGAACTCTTGGCTGAGATGCAAACTCCAGTTTTAAATCTTCTGGAAAAGAATTTGCTATAAATTTCCAGTGTAAAATAGGTGAAGTCAAAATAAGAGATATATTTCCTTTGTGGAAAAAAATTCTGAGAATTCTAGAGTGGGAAGACAGTTTACACTAAGATGCAAACAAACAGATGTGGATGTGTTACTCCCCAGAGCGATACTTTTCAAAATGCTAACAACAAACAGAAGTTCTCCTCATAGCCTTTCGCTGGTGACAACAAGATAATAACAGGATTTTTGTCAAGGAGATTCCCCCCCCCCCCTTGTTGAGATCAAGCAATTTAAGATTGCAATCTGTCTGGAATTTTGAAGTAAAACTAGGTACATGCTATTGTACCACTGTGACCTATGATGCACAATTAGGGTATGCGGCTGAAAAAATGGAGTGGGGGATGTGTACAAAGACTGCTGTATATGCCTAGTGGGACCTTTTGTGTTGTTGCCAATATGTGGCAAGTTGGCAAAAAAGAAGAGATTTACTGAAATAGAATACATTTTATCTCTTTCCATATGGCGAACATTCAGGGAAAAATAGGATTAGGGTACAATCCTGTGGGTTGGGCCTGCAAGGATTCTAAGGCCCCAAACCTGGAGGCTTACAAGGAGGGGGGGGAAGAGCAGTGCAAGTGATCTTTGTCTCCCCATCCATCCGTCCTGCATTTTTTTATAGACTGCTTTTTTGCCTGTGTAATTGGGGCACATTGGAGGGGGGACTTAAGGAGGCTGGAGAGGACTCAGGTCTCTCCAGTCTCCTCTCTTCCCTGCCCACCAAATGGCCCATTCTCCAAGGTTGAGCAACCAACACAGTTCTTTCTGCGCCAGCGGAGAGAAGGGGGTCGGAGCTCCGATTTCCCCTTTCTGAAGTCTGAGCACTCCATGTCTTTTCCATGACAAAAATGTTTACAGAAGTAGGGTAGTGCACATACTAAAATAATTCAGAGGATGGAGTTCCTGTTAAGACCAACCAGGTCTACTTGGACATGCTGAAGAAAAATTTGCTTTCACATTATAACTTAGTTCATCATCAGCTGATGGTAGCATAGATTTTTGCTCAGAGCTTGGAAGAGCCTTAGGAAAAATAAAACTTACTCCTAATTTTGGCTTTTTTAAAGTTCCTACATAGGATTTCCTTCTTTTTCCTCTTTCATAAACATCGAATCATATAATTATATTTATAACCATAAAACATATAATAGGATGTGGGTGACTACATAGATGTAGAAGCCAGACAGAACCAATGGTCAATAGATCTCATCACTCTGGAAAGAAAACAATGTGTATAATTGATAGTGTTTGAGCTGAAGTGACCAGGAGCACTTTCCCATTTGAGGAGAAAGCTGCATCCTTTCTTCTAAATTTGGCAAAGCATTCAGTATCATACTTTTCCAACCTCAAGTTTTCTGAAATGCATTCCACAAGGGCAGAACCTGAAGAATGTTTAAAAGTTAAGGTAATTACAACATTCCACACCCTATGTTTACAAACTTTATAACATGCTTGAAGGTCTGATAAGCTCATATTTGTAATTTCCAGTGTCCATCTATCAGGATAAATAAAGGGTCTAAAAGTCTTGAATATATGACTGGAACAAGAAACCTTATAAAGTGATTTTTCTGAAGAAGGGAATGAAATGGTGTTTTACAATCCGGAGATAACCGTAGATGATTGTTTAACTGAGAAATAATTGTTCACACGTAACACAGTCTATAGGTCATGTGTTGCATATACAGTATTGAGAAATTGTGACTCATTGTATTTACTTGTCAACATGTTGTATTTTCACATTGTTAATCCATTCCATAGTGTCCACTTAATATAGTCACAATGATGTAATGTATGTATTGAGGTTTATCTAACTATTACATTCATTATTGTATAAAGATATGGACTGTGATGAATGATGTTATAAATTTCAACTGTAAAGAAATTATTGTTTTTCTCATGTTTAAATCATTACCATATATCTGGTTCACCCTTCTAAACGGATTTACAATTTGAGTTAAGAATCCATTCCTGGTGCTACTTTATTGTGAGGACTCCTCTTTCTTGTTTCTAGTTCTCCATTCTGACAATGTCAGTATGACATGGTCTTCTACTACCATCACAGGTATAATGTGAGATTAAGTTCATAATCCATAAACAACTCTGATCATGAGGGTCTTCCGTAGCTCTGTGTTCCATCAACCTGAAAGTGTGCCCATCATTATACCATCTGTGCATTAAGTTCAAAGGTAAAAAGGCACATGAGATGCTGCTCCACAACAGTTGATAGTTGTCTTTTTGGAACTGTTGATATTTGTCTCCCTAGAAATTCAGAGCATTTTAGGGACTACTATTAAGTTGCTAGTGTAACAGGAACTGTTGTAACTCAGTTTATAAAACAACAACAATCCTCTAATAAACACATTTTAAAGGAAACTTTGCTTCAAAAGGTTATGTTTTTTAAATTGTTACTTACTCATAATAATCTGCAGCTTTCCGCAATGCAGCTTTAACATCTTCTGGAAATTCCCCTGGATCGTGAGTACCTGCACAGGCTACACTTTTACCCTTGGAGTGATATACATTTCCCAAGTTATAGAGTGCTCTTGCTTCTCCAACCTATAACACAAATAAGAATATGCTGGAAATGGATTCAAATTGCTATCTTATGAACACTTTCAGTAAGAAATATAAAAACCACTTTCTCAGATATATAATGAAAGGTGCAAAGATACTGACTAATAACCATTCTATTCCTGCAGTTCTGATCAACCACAGTAATGCTGAAGAATACTCAATCCATTTCTAAACATATTTATAAGGTGCCATCTCTGCTACATACAAGAATCCCACATAAACTCCCACAGAATCCAACATAATTTAGCACAAATAGTCCAAATACATGCCACCTGTGTTTGCAGAGCTATCCACATGGGCATAAAACTTACTTTTTAGAACATTGGGAGAGTTCTCAGGAACCTGAAGGCACTACCAAGTACTACATTATAAACCATATCAAATGGCATAAAATGAAAGATAAAAGCATGAGGGAGAATATCCAGATATCCACATCAAGTTTAGGGATGAGCTCATGTTTCCATACAGGTTAGTGACCTAGACTGAAATGCTACTTTGTACTCTGCAGAGCTTTCTCCAACCTGGTTCCCTCCAGATATTTTGGACTACAACTCTCAGCATTCATGACCATTGTCCAGGTTCAGGAAGGCTACATCAGACCAACTACTGGACATCAATTCCAAGACATGACAATCCAAGGCATACCACCTCAGTATATTGTCAGCTGCTCTCTCTTTTTTTTTTTTTTTTTTTGGCTAAAGCTGCATTCTTCAATAATGTTCACTTATACTTGCTGGATAAAGAAAAAACAGGAATTTGACTGTGGGATTGGTGCTGGATGGAAGCCATTGCCAAGCTGCCACAACTTTTTCCACCTTGAATCTTACCCTAGAAGTCCCATGAAATTGACAATCACTGGGGTTATTTTTACTTCCTCTTTTATTCTTGCCAGCCACCAGAAAAGAAAGCTAGTGTGGTGTAGTGGCTAAGACCTTGGAGAGTGAACGCCTCACGAGTTCTTCATCCCCTAGGCACGAGCAAAGCCTCCCTGGCTAATCTTAAGACCTAGCTTGGTCAGTATTGGGGAAGGTGGTCATTCAAGTATCTGAGCCCTGAGCTGTTTGGGGCTTTGTACCACTATTATTAACACCTTGAACTGGGCCTAGTAGCTTACTTCTCTCAGCAGTTTTCAATGCCAAATTAGCATTTCAGTTTAACTCAGCAAGTAAAGCAAAATAAACTCCATTCTTTCTATTGTGGAATGGAGGGCTTTTTACTACCAAATTCTAGCCATTGTCATGAGCTTGGCAGCTGTTCAGAGCAAATCATATAGTATGTTTGTTGAATGAATTGCAAGTTGCAATATGAGGCATGAAATGCATCATAGTATAAAGTTTTCCCAAAGGCTTGGGCACTCTTTATTTGATGGGGATCAAACATTTACCATGCACTGACACAGTTGTCTTCCACAGATGAGTCCTTGTTGGCCTCAACAATGCTATTGCAATCTGCAAGGTGACAAAGAGAGAAAAACTCATCCCTTCTCCAGTTTTTTTTATTAGGAAGGTGGAGGGTAAAGACCACTGATAAAAGGTTGGGAGAAGGTGCTGCATCAACCTCTTGAGCAAACTGTTTTGTGCAGGAGTGGGCAACGTTTGGCTCTCCAGATGTTTTGGTCTGCAACTCCCATCATCCTTCAGAATTGGCTGTACAAGCTAGGGCTGATTAAAGTTTTAGACCAAAACTTCTGGAGGGCTACAAGTTGCCCACCCCTGGTTTAGGCCACTAACCAAAATTCACATTATTCTACTACTTGCTCCAGATGCACTGTTAAGTTGTAGTACTGTTTAAAGGTACACATCACATCATATATATATTTTCTTACAGCACTAACGGTAGTAATCGCTCTTACCTTGTCACTTAGATCTCTGGAAATGTCGAGGTGCCTCTGACAACAGACAATTGCTTCTTCATAATTCCCAAGGATCTTTAAGGTATTTCCCAAGTTACCACTTGCTTTAGCTTCTCCTAGCTGGTCCCCAATGGTCCTGAAAGTTGAAGGAAACACTCACTCATTCACAACACTTTTATAAATATCATCCTCATTGACCTACGATAAATGGGTGGTTATTAAACTCACTTGAGTCCGAACTCTTAAGTCTTATTTCCATATTCTAGGCCAGCATTTGCCAACAGTGGAACCCCAGTTAATGCTGGACTAGAATTCCCATCAGCATGGCCAATGATTAGGGATGATGGAAGTTGTAGTCCAACACCTCGGGATCCAAGTTGGGAAAGGCTGTACCTGGAGAATCCATATTCACACATGCATTTCAGATGATGGATTAGCATTATCCACCACTTGCCTCAGATGCACTGTTCAGTTGTAGCACTGTTTAAAGGC
This sequence comes from Anniella stebbinsi, assembly GCA_029215795.1. Taxonomy (NCBI): domain Eukaryota; kingdom Metazoa; phylum Chordata; class Lepidosauria; order Squamata; family Anniellidae; genus Anniella; species Anniella stebbinsi. The sequence continues at coordinate 109,343,316 of JARDYH010000004.1, read as the reverse complement.
ACACATCGCATCATATTTTTGAGACATTAAATATTTGTTGAACTTCTATATTTCTATGCCTACAATCCTAACTGCAATTACTAGGAAGTAAGCACCACTGAACATCATGGGACTTACTTCCAAATAAACATGCATAAGATTATACTGTAAATGTAGTATGTTCTAGAAGCCAAGGTCTGATATTCAATTACACATGCTAATATATAAATAAAAATAACAGTGCAAGATTAGTGTGAGGATACACTTTGTGGAATAAGTTATTTCCAGTAAATTTCGTATATAACGCCTTCTACGTTTATCTTGCAGGTGAGTGGGAGCAGAGGGAAGTTTGTGGGAAGAGGGGTGTTACACATAGAACTAATGCAAATTAACACCCAAGCCAAATTAAGTTTATTATACTCTTGAAAATTAAGCAATTTATGCTTTACCTATGTATTATTACAGTATACAGAGCACCTTTCTGTGGCAGTTCCCATGAGTTCCTGAAAATATCTTTCATTCACACGGTTAGAATAAATGCACTACACTACATATCCAATAACCCTCCATTATAATTTTTTTCTGGCATTGGTCAATAATTGTTGAGCACATCTGCTCGATATTTCACTGAGCAAAGTCTGTTCACAAACAGGAAACGTTATTACTATCTTGATGATCCCAAACCTTGTTACCTTGCAAGGGTTAAATCATGGTGATGATATTCCAAAGCTTTTGTATATTCATGCAAGTAGAAATAGGCATTGCCCAGCTGGCTGTAAATCGCACTGAGGGTTTTTAAGTCTTCTGTTCCGACCTGAACTGCAGCTTCAAAGAAAGATACACCAGCTTGACAGTCTCCTGCTTTACACAACCGTTCCCCTTCCAAGGCAAGTTCCAGGCAAGAGGCTTCCATTCTGCAGACACAGAATGCAAGGAAATTGTGAGTTTCAATATACTGCCATTCCCTTCAGTAGTCATCAAGACCAAAACACCCATCTTCCTGTAGCAGTTTTGGTTAAAACTGATATAAATTAGGTTTATTTTGAATATACAACTGAAGTACTCATTTGTTTTTGCCTCACAAACTTAACATAACATTCTAATTATTTATATTATATCAGCTGATGCCAATATAGCATATAAGTTATTGTATGAAACAGAAGAGTGTGGCTGCAGTAACAAACCTAAGCACTTAATAGCAATAAATGTGTTTGGCAGCCTGCTGACCGCACACTGATAACATGAAAAAAAATATCTCCCAATCTAAAACAATCCCTACCTAGCCACCTGGAGTACTTTTGCTCAGCACATAAGCCTTGTTCCAAATGCCTTAGCATGCTGGGGCTGGTGGGTGGCTACTTGGGAATGAGCCTTTTCAGTAGTAGCCCTCCAGTTATGGAATACACTCTACAAAGAGGTTTGCCAGGAGCCTATTTAGTTATACTTTTGGCACCAAGCAAATACCATTTTGTTTAGTTTTCTCTGTATATCAGGGTTTCCCCCCACGATGCCTCATTTAGCCCTCTGTTTCTTTTACTTGATTGTTTTATTGGAATGTTTATTGTAATGTAAATTTTATTTATGCTTTTATTATATGTTGCTTTTAGTTATAGGCAACTAATACATATTAGAAATAAAATAAATACATGAATAAAATCAGTATATGGGTAAGGTCCCCTGGAACGATAGACCATGGAAATCATCTGAAAGAGTTCAGTCTGTGAGTGGGATATAGCCAACACTTAATACAATCTATACATTACTATGGAGGTTTTATTTTAAGTCATTACATAAAAGGAATTATTAGAAACCGACAAAAAAGCAAAACATCATATTCTTTGAGAAGAGAGTTGTCCAACCTCTGCCTGAAGACTTCAACTAAGGAAGAACCCACCTTCCCATTCTATCTAGGTAATTGGGTCCATTGTGAAATTGTATTTACTATTAAGACATTACTCCTAACGTTCAACCAAAACTACCTTCTTGTAACTTAAGCTTATTATATTGAGTCCTGCAGCTGAGAACAAGTCTTTGCTCTCTTCTACAAGACAGCCCTCAGCCTTCTTCTCTCAGTCTAAACACATCCAGTTCCTTCAACCTTTCCTCACAGGACTTGTTTTCCACATCATCTTCATTGCCCTCCTCCGAGCCTGTTCCAATTTATCTATATCCTTCTTAAAATGTGGTGCACAGATCTTGACACAGTACTCCAGATAAGGTCCAACTAGTGAAGAATAAAGTGGAGCTATTGATTCCCATGATTTATAAACTAGGGTTATATTAATGCAACCTAAAATTGCATTAGGCTTTCTTGCAGCTTTATCACACTGATGACTAATGTGCAGCTTATAATCAACTACAATCCCAGAACTATTTTCACATTTACCAATGGGAATCCAAGTATCCCCCATCCTAGACCTTTGCATTATTTTTTTCCCTAAATGCAGAATTTTGCATTTGTCTCTGTTGAACGTCATTTTGTTAGTTTCAGCTTAGTTTTCCATTCTGTTAAGGCCTTTTGAATTTTATTCCCATCTCCTGTATTAGCGTTGTGTCCCATTTTTTGTGTCATTTGCAAATTTGATCCCTTCACCCCTTCAAATCAGTCAGTTTTTAAAATACTGAGGAGTGCCGGGCTCAGAGCAGAGTCCTACAATACCCTACTAGAAATATCCCTCCAGTTTGATGAAGAACCATTGATAAGCACTGTTTGAGTACTAGCCAGCTGTGAATCCACCTATAAGTAATATATCTAGCCTGCATTTAAGTAGCTTGCTATTCAAAATATCATGGGGGACTTTATAACATTCTTTACTGAAAGCAAGATAAATTACACCCAAGATTAATTATGCTAAATGCAATAATTGTTTCTAAAGCACTTCTAGAAGGCAATACATAGATGCAATTTTAAGAAATAGACATTTTAATAATAGATATAGGAGTAACATTGGAACAGGGCATAAACATTTTAGATGTATAAAATAAAGAATACCAACCCCTCTAAACTAGGCAGGTATATTGTGTGATGGAGCCTGTAAATACCCTGAAATATATACTGAATACAGGACAGCTTAATACTATTCTCTACTAATCATGACATAAAGCTTCTATCCCAAAAGGATCTTTCAGACCAACAGCTATTAATTCTGAGGATAAGATTAGTTTAACTAGTATGTCTTCATATCATGTCAGTGACTTTCTCCCTAGGTGATAGGCTATCTATTATTCTTCATGAGAACTATATACAAGAAAATCTACTAGAATTATGAAGCTACTATTACTTCTATGGTATAACAGAGATAACCCAACAGTTAAACCTAGGTCTACAGAAATACACAGAACAACAAGCATTTTCAAAACCACTAACGTAATATTCTACCTATACTGGAAAGCCTGGAACATGAAATTACAAACAATGCAATACATCACCAAATATGTTTTAATGAATAATCAATTGTATGATCATTGTAAATATCATTCAAATGCAATATATTTTTCCAATTGGTATACAAAAAATATCTACTGATATCTCATAACTACATAACATCCGCTTCTTCAATATTTTGTACTAGGACATTTTAAAATTTCTAGTCAAAAACACTGCAAGAGAAATAGCCCTCCATATACTATATGTAAAAATAAACCAGTGAAAGCATACCTTACCTCTTAGCCTTTGACATTCCACAGCCTAAGCACAAAGATATGACAGACATTCTTAGCTTTTGTAATTAAAAATTGCAGATGCCAAGTAGCCAGCAGTTGTACAGGATAAAACCTGTATTTCAAGCATGGAATGCTCTGTAAATCTAGCGACTCAGGTTGGCTAGCCATACTACATGCAGGATATTAGGTTTGGAAAGTTGTCCAGAATATTTTAAAAGGAGCTAACAGCCATCTTCTTTCATTTTATTATAACGATGTATGTCCAGCATGACTTGGACAAAAAAAAATTGACTGCAACAGTGTATTACACCACAACAACAAAAGAGTTAACATACTCTATTCGGTAATCTTAACTAATCCTATCCCCTCCAAAGAGGCTCTCTCCGGGCACCTCATGTTAGATGTCACATTCAATTAAACTGACATTTTGAAATTATGGTGCTCAATCAACATTTAAGGGATTTGCCTATAGCTCAATATGATAAAATTTACAAGTGATCCTTTTCTGAAGTTTCATGTTCTTAAGAAATAGACACAAATGGATTTAGAATACATTTCTAAAGGAAGGTTTTAAAACTTAGAATCAACTAAAGCAGAATTATATAGAGATGATTTTAGAAGAAAGGTTGCATAGAAATAGATGGAGGCAAAGCTTGAAGAATTTTTATGATTGAGAGGCATACTTTACAGGGACACAGGAATAGAGTTTACAATCATTTTAAAGGAATAAAGGCAAATACCTCAAGTGTGTTGGCAAATTTTGGGTATGCCATATTGGAGAGCGTGATTAAAGAAGCTTTGGGAAGAAAAGCTGTTTAGAGGCATGTCACTGGATCTAAAAGCTAGGCCTTAAAAGCAAGTTGTACATAACTTTGGTTAATTACTAGGGGTGTGCACGGACCCCCCGGATCGGATCGGGACCCGGATCGGGACCTCCAATTTTGTCCCGGACCGGTTCGGACAAAATCGGAGGCCCCCCGGACCGGATCGAGTCCGATCCCGACCCAAAAATCGTACATTTTTGGATCGGCCGCCATTTTTTTCCCCATAGACTTGCATTGCAATGCAAGTCTATGAGGAAAAAATGGCGGCGGGTGGGTAAGGGGGGGCCTAACTCCCTCCCCCCCCCGGGGCCGTCCGCTGTGGACGGCCCCGGCAGGTAAACCCCCTCCCCCGCGCTCCCTACCCCCCCTGGGGCCGCCCGCTTCCATCCGCTGGCGCCCGCGGGCGCCAGCGGATAGAAGCGGACGGCTCCGGGGGGGGGGGTAAGCCCCCTTCCCCGCCACTGCTTACCTTCTCGGCCCGTCCGGCGCCGGCGGCTACTACCAGCGGGCTCCGCGGCCTACTCTCGAGTAGCGCGCCGGGTGATTACATCACCCGGCGCGCCATCCTAGAGCAGGCCGCGGAGCCTGCTGGGAGTAGTAGGCGCCGGCGCCGGACGGGAGCCGCCGGGCCGGGCAGGTAAGGGCCCCCCTCCCCCCTCCCCCCTCCGTGCGCCCCCTCCTCCCCTCCACGCACCCCCTCCTTACCTTTCCGGCCCGGCGGCTCCCGTCCGGCGCCGGCGCCTACTACTTCCAGCAGGCTCCGCGGCCTGCTCTAGAGTAGCGCGCCGGGTGATGACATCACCCGGCGCGCCATCCTAGAGCAGGCCGCGGAGCCTGCTGGGAGTAGTAGGCGCCGGCGCCGGACGGGAGCCGCTGGGCCGGAAAGGTAAGGGCCCCCCTCCCCCCTCCCCCCTCCGCGCGCCCCCTCCTCCCCTCCACGCACCCCCTCCTTACCTTTCCGGCCCGGCGGCTCCCGTCCGGCGCCGGCGCCTACTACTTCCAGCAGGCTCCGCGGCCTGCTCTAGAGTAGCGCGCCGGGTGATGACATCACCCGGCGCGCCATCCTAGAGCAGGCCGCGGAGCCTGCTGGGAGTAGTAGGCGCCGGCGCCGGACGGGAGCCGCCGGGCCGGGCAGGTAAGGGCCCCCCTCCCCCCTCCGCGCGCCCCCTCCTCCCCTCCACGCACCCCCTCCTTACCTTTCCGGCCCGGCGGCTCCCGTCCGGCGCCGGCGCCTACTACTTCCAGCAGGCTCCGCGGCCTGCTCTAGAGTAGCGCGCCGGGTGATGACATCACCCGGCGCGCCATCCTAGAGCAGGCCGCGGAGCCTGCTGGGAGTAGTAGGCGCCGGCGCCGGACGGGAGCCACCGGGCCGGAAAGGTAAGGGCCCCCCTCCCCCCTCCGCGCGCCCCCTCCTCCCCTCCACGCACCCCCTCCTTACCTTTCTGGCCCGGCGGCTCCCGTCCGGCGCCGGCGCCTACTACTTCCAGCAGGCTCCGCGGCCTGCTCTAGAGTAGCGCGCCGGGTGATGACATCACCCGGCGCGCCACCCTAGAGCAGGCCGCGGAGCCTGCTAGTAGTAGTAGGCGCCGGCGCCGGACGGGAGCCACCGGGCCAAGAAGGTAAGTGCCCCCCTCCTCCCCCCCCCCCGCTGTCCACTTTCATCGGCGGGCGCCCGCTGGCGCCCGCCAATGGAAGCGGCGGTGGGCGCCAGTGGGCGCCCGCCGATCCGCCGATCCGCCGAACCGGTTCGGAGCTTTTTCGGACCGGTTCGGATTGGATCGGCCGATCCAGCTGCGGGATCGGAAATCGGATAATTTATCCGATTTCCCACTGGACCGGACTCGGATCGTGGATCGGGTCCGATCCAGTGCACATCCCTATTAATTACAGGAATAGCATTAGCAGCTCGGCAAAGAGTTTTGCAATGGAACTATACTCATTTCGATCTCTTATAAAATGTTAGATCAGTATGCTAAACAGAGCAGGTTAATGTATAGATTTTTAGGAAACTCTCAAACAGCCACAAGAAAAACAGTTGTCAGTTTCATATTCCCACTGTCTTTTCCAAAGGCTTTGAATTGATCCATTATTTACTAACCAAGGACTCAACAAACACATACATTGTAAGTATGCAGATTAAAGAAAGATTTCATTCCTTTACGTACATCAAAACAAATTAAATCCCTGCTTACCATGTTACAGCTTTCTAAGCCACATATTTTCACAATATTGGTACTTTTTTTTTCTTTTGTGGTTCTGTATCTAATCAACAGACTTATGGACAGGATGCTTCTTGAATATAACCTCCAGTTTTCACACTGATATGTCATTTCACAGTTCGTCTTGCGTAATTTATTGCCATCTTTTTCTGTTAAAACTTCTCAAATTTTGTATTATGATTTTTTAATTTGATTTGCACCCCACCTTTCTACCAAGAAAAATGGCACCCAAGGCAGTTTAAGAATAAAAACAGCATCTAACCCAAGAGATCCGCTTACATGCTTGAATAAATATGCATTTGCCTGCCAGCGAAAGGACAGCAGAGAAGAAGCGAACTTAGCCTCTCTCAGCTGGGAGTGGCCACAAGAAGGCCCTCTTTCATGTTGCCACCAAAAGTGCCTCTGAAGGCTGTGGTAATAAAATGTTCAGGAATATATTTTCACACTGATTCTATTGTATGGTGTTTATACTATTATAGCATAAATAACATTTTAAACATTTTTCTACCCTGACTTTTGTATCTATGTGTTCACTGATTGTTGGTTTAAAAAGAAAATGTCAGGGGTCATATATGGATAGGAGGAAAGAGCCAAGAAGTCATACAGAAACTCAATTCCCAAACATCTTTTTTCTTTTTGTGACATTTTCCTCTCCAATTTAGAAAGACATGGAAGTAGAAGATAGCTGCATGCTTGGTGTTGTGTTGTGGACAAATAGTGCCTGGTTGATAACTGGATATCACATGCAGATCTCTAGGGGGTAATTCATGTGGTTGTAAATAAATTAGGGATTACTGGACATGAACTAGAAGAACAACACACTAAAGGGGACTATTTTTAGAGTATTATTAAGTTGTTAGTAGCACAAATACATTAAAATATTGACCCTCTGAAGAAGTAATTCAACTATTCACTAAGGATGGGCTGAAATCTGTTCAGTTCAAATTTTAATATGAACACACCCAATTCTCATTTCCTGTACCAATATGCAAACCGAAACAGTTATATTTTATATTTGCACTTGCCAACTTTTGTAATGCAGTTCTTCAATCAAAATGTGTATATCAGTGAAAATAATGTACAAAACTAAATTGCATTAGGGGGAATTGCTTGCAAAAATGTGTATACTAGACAAGATTGCATATAAAAATGTGTATTAAGAGAAATGTACATAAAAATATTTATGAATGTTCTTGGGGATGAAAAGTGAGAATCTAATCAAAACTGAAATTGACAATTTTTCTATCCCTAATATTCACATGCAAGTCATCTTTTACTATCCTTTAAAAAGTTTGTATTAAAAATTAGGATACTTGCTTACCTGTAGCGAACATGAAATGAACGACCTTCACACATGTTTAACAAAACATTTTCTTCCATCAAGTTGCATTACGAATAGAAAAAAAAAGCAAGTATGTTGCATGCAGGAAAACCACTAGGATATGAAGAAGTGCTTTCACAAGAATGTCCCAGTTAGTGTATTAACAACTTGGAGTTAATAAATTGCAGTACTCTTCTTTATTAGCAAGCAAAGGAGATCCTTGACAAACATCATTTAAATGTTCAGAAGTAGGATGAAGGTCTGTATCTGTGGCTCAGTCAGCTGCATTTCTGCAAATGGAACACAAGATGCTCTGTTTCAAGCTTCATTTTTATCATCAAGGCAATCCAAAGCTAGCCAAAGAGCAAACCTAGCCCTGCTGAACAATCAGAGACACAACAAACAGGTTTTTTTTAATAGAAGGAACTACGAGAGCAGTAAAATGGGGCTCTGCAAGCTAATTTTCACTTTGTATTTATATTTGGACACTCAAGTACACAGTACACAAACCTCTCAATCACAAAGAGTGCACATACACACACAAAATTCAGCACATGCTGCTTTAAGATACTCAGCAGGGAGGAACAATACATTTTTCTAGCGCCAGATATAAGTTCTCATTTAACACAACAATAAATTACTTGGTCCATAGTCCTAGCTCAAGATGCCAAAAGTCAGGCAGCCCTTTGACATTTATGAAACTTACTAGAGTTTGTTTAAACCAGGTTTCCTGGTGCAAATGCAGCACTAAATCCAGATGCTATAAACTCAGCCAAAGTCCTCCTTACAACCATATGGGAAAATGAGAGGGGAGGGAGGGGAGCACAAGCTGAAATGACCAGTGGGACAACTGCCTATATTTTCTTTCATTCACCTTTAATCCAGAATGGCAATAAGTGTATGAATGCAGGTAGAATTTGTTTTGCTTAGGGCCATTACATACATGCATTAATGAAATGGTATAATCCTTATATACAGTGTGAGTTGAGTTTCATGAAGGGCAGCATTTGTCTGAAACTGACCCCATACCAGAACTTAATGCTAGTTTTCCAATTCTTCTTTTAACATGGCACATTTGGATATTTATATATGGGCTAACATCAGACATGCCTTCACATGTAAAAATCGATCTGGGACAAAGCCTGAATGAGGACTGTATCATCTTTAAGTTTTCAAATAGTTTCAGGCCCTATTTGGGCCAAGTGACTTGTAAATTTATTTATTTTTAAAGTCTCACTAATGTACTTTTTTTCAGAAAGTATCTCTGGCATGGAGATGCATTTCATCAGTACTAGTGAAAGCAAATTTAGTGAACAGAATGAAGCTTGGCAATGTGGCCACTAATCAATACTTCTAGTACAGCACCCTAGATGCACAATAGTAGTTGATAAATCTGGGCTTATTGATTTAAAATACAATCAATTTAAATATCCAAATGTGCCATGTTAAGAGAAGAATTGGAAAACTAGCATTAAGTTCTGGTATGGGGTCAGTTTCAGACAAATGGGGTCAGTTTCAGACAACTCACAGACAGTACAGTACAGCTTTCTGGAATGGCTGCTGGTGATGACTCACATGACAGCTAAAGATGCAACTCTATGCACGCACTATGAAGCAAATCCCATTCATCAAAATAATACTTTCAACTAAATATGCAAATATAAGGATTGGATTGTAAGTGTCCAGAAACTTCCATAAGCATGGCTAATAGCTACTGGACAAAAATAGTGTTTCTTCATGAAATAGAAAGACCCATGCTGTTGAGCTAGTAGAACCATAAATGTTCCTCATTTATGAACTGAACAGATTGCAGAGCTCAGGTTGTTAGAGAACATAACCAGGAGTACAAGATCATCCATATGGGCTTTGTGGTGATATGCAGGATGGCATTTCCTGAATCCTAGTGCTTATGAATTACTTGTCCCTAGGTCTAGTAGGAAGCCTGGAAGAAAATAGAATACAGGAAATAGAATACTATTTACAATGAAGAATCATATTTTGTCCATTATTTATTTTATTTATTTATTTATTTATTGCATTTGTATACCGCCCCATAGCCGAAGCTCTCTGGGCAGTTTACATAGGATTAGTTCTCTTTTACACAGAAAAGCAGACTTCAACTCAGTACGTCTCACAGATTATCATGATTCAGTTTTAAGAGATTACAAATTCAGACATTAACTTATGTCTGCTTGTATTAAATTTAGATTTTATTTTAAACACGATAATTTTTAAAGAGACACATTTGACCAACCCTGAAGTAGCTCAATAGTGCTTCCTACAGCATCTGGTCCATTGACATTCTGCCAGCAAACCTGAATAGGCTTATCTCATCTTCTCTCACTTTTTTTTAAAATAACTTTTATCCAACCTACAGCATAAAGCATTATAAAAATAAATATTGAAGTAACTATTCTATTACTTCTTTTTCAGCTAATCACCACTAAGGATTACTCAAATATTAGAAGTACTTACAGTATTTGATTGGAAATACCTTTGATTTCCTATGAAGGAAAACATAGCTAAATCACACAAGTTCCCCTTTAAACAGAATATACAGTTATTACTTGAAGGAAAATAAGGTATATAATTAATTAGTTTGTGTACTACTCAATTTTGATTCTCCTAGGAGTTGCTTCCTTCTTGCTCTAAGGTGATAATAATCTTTCACACCAGGCAAAATTAAATTAAAAAAACAAGCTCCTCCACCAAGTTAGATGATATTTCGCTACCTGTCCACTTAATGAAATTTCAGAAAGCCTAAAGGGTAATCATAGCTTTCTTTTGCATTTGTTCAATGGTGAATGAATCTTAGCTAACTTATGGAAAAATTATGGTTGAAAATAGCTTGCCCCAACTCTAAGGGGCACGGTCTTGTCCCCAACCTCATACTATTGCATCTTTGAAATGCAGCACAATATCAGGAGCAATCCTTACTCCTCTACCCAGCTTCAATGTTGGAGCTATGGAAGGAAGTGTAGGATCATACTTGGAACTGTGCTGCATGGAAGCAGAGTGAAAACAGGTCCAGCCCCTCCTCCACTCCAAGTGCCTTGGAAGCAGAAAGCCAAGCTGACAATTCCTCTTCAGAATGAATCAGGAGAGAGAAGCTGGGGTTTGTAATTTTGGTGCTGTGCTTTCCAAGGCATCCAAAGCACCTTAGAAGCACAGCACCAAAATGACAAACTCCAGTCTTCCTGGCAATATTGGATCAGGGGAAGGGGATAGCCCCACAGTAGTACACAGCACTTCTATAGCATATTGCAACTCTTGGGATGATCCCTGCTGGGCAGAGGAATACCAGTTTACCTTCCTTAAAATAATCCCACATATGACCCTTAGTGTACTCCTATACTGCCATTGTCAGAAGACAGGGAAAAGTTCCAAAAACACTCCCAACACTTTTCCTAGGTTGATTTTACTACCAGAGTTGTTAAAATAGCAAAGGATGGATGAAAACAAATCCCAACTTGATAGTCCTCAAAGCACTGAAATATTCCCCTCTAATTTAACAAAAACAGATTTATGAAAGGATTTCAAAAATTGGTAGTTAATATACTGTAGAAGTCTTTACAAAAACATCAGAATTATATGTCATAATTATTGTAGCCCATTCAGTTTAGTCATCAGGGTGATGAGAACTGAACAAATTGTATTGTTACTAGTTCCATTAAAAGCTAACATTATATAAGTCTCACAAAGCCACTACTGATTAAACATTCTGGGCACTTAGTACACAATCTTGCCAAAATTAAACACTTTAAATCCCATTGATTTCAGTAAAACAATTAAGGACCTTTCTCTTACTGAAGTCAAACGGGCTTAAAATATACTTAATTTTATTAGAAAGAGACATATTCATATTTTAACAGGTAGATTGACTAAATAAGTACACCAACGTCTAGACCACCACATGCTAGTTATGCTAGGTTATGTTGCAAGCAGTCAACTTTTATTTTGAGATGATCACATCCCAGGCCTGCTAATACAATGTCAGCCCTCTCTCAATGCCTTCAGTTGTGTGAGTTAAATAAATTAAATTATATGTTAAATCTTTTTCATTTCAGACCACAAATAACTAACATAAGAATTGCATGGACAGAAGCATGGTTTTTTACTTTCATTTTATTCTGTCTTAAAACTTAAAAGCAGGGATGGGTAACTTCAGGGTGTGTGAGGGGCATTTAAGTCTTCCTGGATTGTCCCATGGGCTGCTCTTCTGCCACCATGGCTGCCCTGCAGAATTCAGCTAGGTAGCTGCAGCAAAAAAACCTGACAGCTTGACAAGAAAATTTGGTGGGAAACTACTAGAGTGATATAAATGTCAAATTTTGATCACGAACAAGCAAAATTTGAGCTATCTACCACTCCATAGCAGTAAACCACTGATTTTTTCTTGCTGCACATTTCAGCAGCAGAGGCCACACCAGGGGCAGCAAGAGCTACATGTGGCCCATATTTTGCCCACCTCAGTGTTCAAGGTTTTAAATGGTATTTTGGGTTTTAATTTTTGTGAACCACTCAGACAGCTTTGGCTACTGGGCAGTACAGGAAAAAATGGTAAATAAATGAACAAACATTTTCTGTGGGAGAAGTGCAATGCCGCAAAACTAATGAAGGTACAGCTAGTTCATGTGCCATTGAGTGGAAGGCTAGCAAAGCTTTTATCTGGAGTTGAATAATAAAAATTTTTTAAAGAACTCAACAGATGTATCTAGGTAAAAAGTTGAAATCACTTACAACCCAGTTTGCCACCTCCCCCACTGCACAACTTTACAAAAAATTGCAGAATGCTAAGCATTAACTAAATATTATTCTTTCACAGCAGGCGGAATTTGCTTTGACTTGCTTAAGACAAGTATAGTGGGAAAATAGTGAACTTCCTAGTAAGATCCTTCGCTCCGTCATAAACAGCAACAACATCAAAATGTAATTTCATCTATTAAAGGTGAGAATGATAAGGTATATACTTCTCCTATAGATACAAATTCACAGTTTTTGAAATTCTACACTGATCTTTACAGTAAGGGTAGTGAGATATCAGAACAAGACATGGAGGCTTTGTTCTAATATTAATCTTCCAAGCTTGGATTCATCACAACAGCTTCTTTTATCCCCTCTGCGTTTGGATTCTACAACATTGCAAAGCTAAAACCAAACTGCCTATAATGCAATGGATTGAAGACTTAACAACATTAGCAACATTTGAAAGAGTGGTATACAGGAGCCATTTACGAATGGACTTATACTCAGACATTTGGTCTGCCTTCATGGACATTTATGTGTAATTGATACTATTTTCCCTTTTTTCTTTTTTTAATTTTAGAATATTGTGATATTTGAAACTGAGGCTTTTGAAGTATGCAGATATATATGTCTATTTTTAAATTTTATTTTATGGTTTTTTTATTTTGTTAAGAATTTAAAAGAAAAAATTGATTTAAAAAAGTGCAGCAGCAGTATATATAAAAATACCTTGGCTTGGAGCTAAAGTTATGCTCCTCCGGATTGAAGAACTCTTTCCATTTGCAGAAGAGTTTTGATCCAGCAAAGCTTTTTCACTGACAGACCATGGGAGGAGGTGATCTTCACTGATTCCCCCACTCCCACTTGCAATCTTTTTGTCCCTGCCAAATCTGTTTTGAGGGTTGGGGAACCCTCTATAGCAGCATGGGAAGCGGCACTGAGAGATGGAGAAGGAGAGGAATCGGCAAATATCTCCTCTAACCCCCTTCCCATTGGCCAGAATGTCCTAAGCCAAACTCTGCTTAGGGAGTGCTCCTGGCGGGGGCTGGGGAGGGGACTTGATCCAATCTCTTCTACTTGATGAATCATCTGTTGAAAGCCTTTAAGTACATAAACTAGAACACATCATGAAGAAAGTGAAATAAATAGTTTAAAAATTAATACCAAAATATAGTTTATTGGAGGGTAATTAAGCTTTCTCTAATTACACTAAAGCATTATACATGCCACCTTTGTACGTAATATACAATGCGAAGCCACACAAGCTAATTATGTACACTACATTACATCTGCAACCTGAACCTATATATATATATATATATATATAGGTTCAGGTTGCAGATGTATATATATATACTCACAAGTAGATCCCACTGTGGTTAGTAGAATTTACTTCTTGAGTGTCATTAGTACTGAAGCAATGCACCAAAATGCAAGAGTAAGAACCACATCAGCAGTACTACTGTAGGTACGTTAGCATTAATGCCATGATAACTAGAGCCAAAGAGTGAAGTGTTTAGACTATATTCATAATATTTTTACAAAAAGCATCAGAAGCAAAACTGTATGAAAAATTACCAAAATATGCTTTCAACTCTTGACAGTACTAATCAATAACACTTTAGTTCACCTACAAACGAAAGCTTGTGGACCTCGTTATGAGGAAGTAAACCTTAACGGCACAATTTTATACATGTCGACTTAAAAAGAAGTCCCACTGAATTAAATGCAGTTTACTTCTAGGTAACTGAATATAACATTACAGCCATTATGAAATGCAACTTCATAATATAATTTTTTAGAGAGCTTCAAGAATATTAGACACACAAAATTTCAGTTACTTCTAGTATTTCAGAGCCAATAAATTATTTTTCGGAAATCTCTGACCAGCTGGAAAATCCAGCTCAATATTAAGTACTGGCAGAAAGAAAATATAACATCACTAATGTAAAGCTGTTATTTTGTCTCAGTACAAACAGAAACGCCATTACAGTCATATTCCGTCTCCACATGTGTTCCAGTCTATTTCCAAAGTACAACCAACTATAATAAAACCCTGGTCTTGGCATAAGCAAAACTTCTCCTGGCAAATGATCACCTTAGCTTTAAGTGTACTGTATAATGAAAACCTGAATTTAAAAAATGGAAGACATAAGCATAAATTGTAAAGTATGCAAAAATCCAACCAATCTCATTCTCCCTCCGCCCTCAAAAAAGCTGAAGAAACCCATATTGAGTTAGTATCTCTAAGTCTTACATCATTAATTTGTTCCAGAGCAGATGCTATATTAGGCTATTTTAGGAAAAATGGGACAGAGAATTATTAGAAGAGTCCTTGTAAAAAGTCTAACAAATACATTATGGTATAAGTTTTCATGAATCTGATGAAATGGACTCTAATCCATTCCTAATGGACAGACCAGTCAGTCTGACATCAATCCCTGGGAAAATTTTGGAACAGATTACAAAGAATTCAATCTGAAGGCACCTTGAAAACAATGCAGTGATTACTAGAAGCCAACATGGATTGGTCAGTAACAAATCCTGCCAGACTAATCTGATCTCATTTTTTGATTGGGTAACCTCCCTTGTGGATTGTGGGAATGCTGTGGACATAATATATCTTGACTTCAGCAAAGCTTTTGACAAAGTACCCCATGACATTCTGATTAGCAAATTAGCTAAAAGTGGGGTAGCTAGAACAACTATTAGGTGGATACACAGTTGGCTACAGAATTAGACTCAAAGAATGCTTATCAATGGCACCTTCTCAAACTGGGGGGAGGTAACAAGCAAGGTACCACAGGGCTTAGTTCTAGGCTTAGTGTACTTCAACATTTTTATTAATGACTTGAACAAGGAGGTGCAGGGCATGGTTAGCCCTGAGAAGAGAATACTGAGAGGAAATATAGTAACACTCTTTAAGTACTTGAAAGGTTGTCACATGGAGGAAGGCCAGGATCTCTTCTCAATCATCCCAGAGTGTAGGACACGGAATAATGGGCTCAAGTTTCAGGAACTTGAGTCAGCTGAACATCAGAAAAAACGACAGTGGAACCAATTACTTAGGGAGGTAGTGGGCTCTCCCACACTAGAGGCATTCAAGATGCAGCTGAATAGCCATCTGTCAGTTATGCTTTAATATGGATTTCTGCATTGAATAGGGGGTTGAACTTGATGGCCTATAGGCCCTTTCCAACTCTATTCTATGATTCTATGATCCATGAATGCCATAATAAGTTTATTAGTCTGCAAAGTGCTATGACACTTTCTTATCATTAATGTGTGCATTTTATGTATATTATTATTATTTATTACATTTATATACTGCCCCATAGCTGCTTTCTGGGCGGTTTACAAAAATTAAAATTAAAAGACTGAACATTAAAAAGTCAATATATAACTTTCCTACAGATCGATCAGAGTGGCTGACTAGTTTGTAGACCACTTTAATCCCTTCAAATCAATACAGCTAAAACCTTGAACCAAAATATGAAAAGTTAATAGTCCAATTGTACTCTGGTAACTGGATTAGGATTAGCAACTGCACTTACTTTCCCTTAAAAATGTATGACATGATGCAGCCAACAATAAGCACTTCTAAGTGATTTCAATGGGAGGTGTGTAGCACAATCCCATGCGTACTTCAATGGAACTTATTCCCTAGGATTTTTTTAAGGATTGCAGTCTTGAGCATGTAATTGCTCAAGTGGGAATTATTGCAGCATGTTCTGAGTTATGTCATTGCAGGACAGTTATTTATTTTAAGGATATCTATAGCGTCCTTCATCATAAAAATTCCATAGCAGTTAATAATAAAACAATAATATTCAATAAAACAACATGAGACTAGATGTATTTAAAACCAGCAATAAAACCCTGACAGCAAATTAAAACATTTTAAACTTAAAAACATGTAGGTGGTCCTGGAAGAATCAAAAGGTTTTCACCTGGCAACAAAAAGTTTTGGTTCAATATGTTACAATTAAGCTTCCCTGGAAGGAAAAACGCAAACAGAGGCACCTATAGTTGTCACCCACGTCATCCTGAGGACAGGGGATGAGCAAATGACCTCAATGTATGAGTCGGGTGATATGAGAACTAAGCTCAAGAACAGATCAGAAGCAAGTGAAGCTCTTTCATTACTGGCCTAGTAATCTCCACTAACTGGGCTAGTTAATACTTTAGCAGCTGCATTCTGTTGTAGCTGAAGTTTCTGAACCATCTTCAAGGGCAGTCCCATATTATTCATTACAGTAGTTTAGATGAAAGGTTACCAGCACATGGATACCTGTGGTCAGATTATCCTTGTTCATAAAGCCATGGCTGGCACACCAACCTAAACTGTGGAAGGTACTCAGTGCCTCTGAGGCTATTTGAGCTTTCAGTGACAACACTGTATCTGTGAATACCTCCAAAATGCAACTTGATTCTTCACGTGAAATGCAGCTCAATTCAAAGCAGGATGAGCACCATTTCCTCAAACTGACAAGCCATTACCCACAGAACCCCCATCTTGTTGGGACATTGTTCAGCATTCCACTGCCTCAGTGGACTGAGATATTAAGGTGAAGCAGAGCTGAGTATCATTTGTGCACTGATGGCACCTCAGAACAAATTCCTGGATGATCTCTGCCAGCAGCTACATGTAGATCAGCAGTGGGCAACTTCAGGAGGTCCCCCCTGCAGGTCATACCCCACCTCCCCATGGGTGCAAGAAAATAATAAAACATTAAATTGTGACCCTTTTGGCACTCCGTACACACTACAGATACCATTTCAAAAAGAATTATTTTTAAATAAATTTAGTGGATAGCAAGCGCACACGATGTTTATCCCTGATATAAATATTAAACAGCTGAAGGAATATGACAGAACCCTACAGAACATCATAGCATAAATTTCATGGAGTCAAACCGCACTCCTCCAGCACTACACTCTGGAAGCATCCCTGTAGAGAGCATTGTGCCTCCAACTTTCACTTTGCAGAGACTATCCAGAAGGATACCACAGTTGATTTGTCTGCTGAGAAGTCCTGAAGAACTAAAAAAGACACATTCCCACATCCAGCATGTGTCATCCCTCAGGGCAACCAAGGCAGCTTCTGTGCCAAAATTAGGCCTGAAATTAGATTGAAATGGATCCAGATAATCAGTTTCACCCAAGAGAGCCTGGAGTCGGAGAGCCACTACCTGCTCAAACAACACGTCCATGAACAGGAATAATCACCACTGGATAATATTTGTTACAGTTCTCAGGATCCAAGTGCAGTTTTTTTTAAGGGGCAGCCATACAACTTCCCATACAAAGCAGCTGGAATCATCTTGTCAAACAAGAATTAATAAATTCTGGGACTGAATTTATTAATGTACATTTATTCATGTAAATTAGATGTAAATTATCAATAACGTAGGCAGCGCCTTGTTTACATCCTCAGGCCACAACAACTGAAAGGTATGACTGACCAATCCTAATTCCCTTTCATCAAGGTTACTATAAAGAACTCAATCCTCTTCGCAACTCTGGATCCTTTTGAATCATGATGGGCTGCTGAGGGGCAGGGAAATCAAATCATGTAGAGCTCTACCCAATTCTAAGTGATTCCCCCTCCCCCAGCAGCTGCCTCGTATCCCATCCCACACTGTTCTAAAAGCCCCCAAAACACTTCAGAGAGAATCTTGGGAGAGTACAGGTGGCTGTGGAAATGAGGAGAGTATAGAAAACTTTCCTTCCATGAACTTTCTTCCATTCACTTATCTTACGATCCAAGTCATTTGTTTTCAGCATATAAACATAATTTTCATAATTTTGAAGAATTACAAGATAAACATTTATAATAAGAAACAGTCTGTGCAAGGGAAACTGTCAGACAAGCAAAGTAAAAATCGAGAAAAGGCAGCAAAACATGTTTCATAATCTTGAAATATTCAGAGCTTGAGTCTTTTGTACCTAAAATATATACCATATTTTTCATGCATGTATCAAAGTATCAGAGGCAGTAAGTCTATATACACCAATTGCTGGGAAACAAAGATGGGAGGGTGCTGTTGCATGGTGTCCTTCTTGTGGGTTCCTGGTCAACAGCTGGTTGACCTCTGGATGAACAGAGTGCTGGACTTGATGGACCCTTGGTCTGATCCAGCATGGCTCTTCTTATGGTCTTAATGTAATTAATGTTCATGTATTTATTTAAAACTAAACAAGCTGCAGAGGTAGGCAAGCAACATCGGGATCACAGAGCATGGGGAGGAAGAGCTTAACACACACACACACACACACACACACACACACACGGTTGTGGTCCAGAAAAGTCACACATACATACATCCCCAAACCTGCTATTTGTATGGGAGGGAAGCCTTCTTTGGTGCCAAAGGAGACTTCCCTCCCAATACAAATAGTAGGTTTGGGGTGGGGCATTTCTGTCAGAACCAGAGCAGGTAGGGAAAAGGTTAAACTCTCTATTCCCTATCCTCTGCAGTCTTGATGCTGTTCACCCCTTGCCAACAGCTACTTAGATTTTAAATACATGTACATTAATTGTATTCTCACAATTAATGTCATGTCTAGTTTGACCCTAAATTAGCACTGAATGCTTTCCAAGTTAGCACTAGGCTCATTAGTGCCCCTAGAGCTTATCTGAACTAGGGAGACAGTAACAGTACCACAGAGGGATCAATTAATTATGTCAATTCAACTAGAAATTTATGCCTAGAGCCTTCAAACAAACAGCATGCAAAGGAACGTGTGATAGCTTGCCAGTACTCAGTACAGCTGGTTGCAGAAAGCAGAAGCTATTAGTCTTGCTTCTCTACAGCAAACTTGCTGAGGCAGAGTGGACAGTTTGTTTGAACTGGAAATTACATCAAAAATTGTTGCCGTCATCAAATATTTAAAATTATCTCTGCAACCTTACCACTTAGAGGAGAGAGTTGCTTTCTTTCATGTTGGCATTATTAGTATTCTAACAAGAACAGATGGGTCGCAACAATGTAAAACATGTACTCATCCCTGGTTTAGTGTGCAAGACCAAGGAACTTTCATCAAGTTTTCACTCAACCATTGTTGTCTAGGTACTGTCAAAGTACAGCCAATGGTGAAAGTTCATGGGACTTCTAGTCCAACAACATTTGAAGGGCCAAATGTTTCCCAACCCTGACTTAGGGCAAATATTATTTTTCAGCCTCAGTTCCCTATCTGTAAAATGGGAACAATAATGACCTTAACTTCCCTTAAAGGTTTGTGAGAACAAAGAAGATAAAGAACACTGCCCATCACAAGATAAACATGCATAAGCCCACTGTTTCAACCATGCTTAATGGTGTGTTGGATTGTGGGTGCCAAAGACTGCAGATTACTTAGCACATTATGATAAACAAATACTAGTAGGTACTAATACCTAAGGCCTAATCCATATCAAGCAGGATATAGCACTATGAAAGCAGTATAGAAGAGGCAGGAGCCACACTATTGACAACTGTTGGGGCTCATGACACATGCCATATACTGCTATCATACAGCTTTTATAGTGCTATATCCTGCCTGGTATGGCTCCTGCCTCTTATATACCACTGCTTGGTGTAGATCTGGCCTAAGACAACATCCAGCATTAGCAAAGCCATTTAAAAATATGTATCTACACATTGTTAATAATTTAACTTAACTCAATGTGTACAGTCTGGCTTGGCCACAAACTTTAAAGAAACATCCTTTTTCAAGACAAATGAGGGAGAGCTCTCTATCTCTGCTTCAACTGCCCCATCCATGAGCAGAAAGCACTTCCATACAGGAGCCCACATCCCAAATCTTCAGGAGCAGCTTTTCAGGGGATTCAATAGGAAGGAGGGCACCAGAAAAGCCCTATCATGGATATGGTCCACAAGAAGCCTTGCCAGTAAACACTACAGCTATTGAACAGATGACAAGTCAGATTAGCACTATGTTTTGCCTGCAATTATTTTTTGTATGTTGAACATATAATCTGCAATATACATTCAAAACACTATTAAGGAGAAATACCACAAATGAGAGAACTTTGGTACAAGTAGGTTTAAAGCACTAACGCTTATTTACATACATACAGAAGAAACTTCATTTAAAGAGCAAGACAAGTGCCTATCCCACTACAATTTCCAGAAAGCAATACAAGTAGCATGCCAGTGGAAAACACAACCAAGTGAGACTTGCAGAACCCAAGATGTACAAGAGGAAACAAGGGATTCTAGAGAGCTATAGTTATGACAATCTATGGAGTCAATGCAGTGTTCTTGATGGTGGCTGGGTGTTGATTTTCAGTGATGTGGGCATCATTTTCAGATGTGGGGGTTTCCTTATTCTGCAGTAGATCATACAAGATGCCTAGACCTATGCATATCTCCCTTATGTAGGTCTGGATAACTTGCTACTAGACAGATCTCTCACACTAGGCGCTTCTGATTAATCAACATGTAGCCCTTTTCTAACCAATGGCCTAACACGAATCAATGCCTGCCCCCTCGGATTTCCTCAAAATGGCTCCCCTTTAAAAAAAAAAAAGGGGAGGGGGGGCTCGACTCGGACCTCTTCTCACAAATGACTCCGCGCCACTCCGCTGTGTCCTCTTTCTTTCCGCGTCTCATTATCTCCTCAGTCGGACCTTCCCAACAAAAGCCCCCCGTTCTTGTTCTCCTCAGTGGCCATTAACAGACCGCTCCATATTACCAGGCGCAGCCGTACCCGCGAAGAGGGCACACTTCTCCCCTCAGTCCACTTCAACCACCCTGGACGGCTCGCGGTCCTCCTCACGTTCAACGCCTCGCCCTTCCGTCCTCAGCGCTATACCGGGGGGTAACCGATCTCAACCATCGTAAAGCAGCGCCCAGAAAAGTAGATTGGGGGGAGGGGTGCCCCACTTCACTCTAAACCGCCCCAGCCAATAGCATTGCGTTACCGAACCCCCCTCACAACACTCGCCCTCGCCTCCGCGGAGAGTGACGGAAAAAAACGGCCATCCACGAACTCACGGCGCACGCGCCCTGCAGACATACCCTCTTCTCCTATTAAAGACGCTCGACACTACGAAGTGCTCTTCCGCCCGCCGCCTCTTTCGCATTGGCCAATGAAAAGACGAGGATGGGAGTGGAGTTTATTGGCCCCACCCCCTCTCGCGTTTAACTCAATAAGGGCTGGTAGTCACGTAGGTCTTCGCTCGGGTTAGGAGTGGATTGAAGGAAGGTGTTGTTGTTGTGTGCGGAGGTAGTTATTATTTTGTCCCCCTCCCCGTCCTCAGGTGTCTTGAGAAAGCTAATATAATATATAACGCTCCAGTTCCTCCTTCTTGGCTGGAAGAATTAGTTCTCTCTTATGCGTCAAGAAATGCATAACCCTCTCATGCCCATACGAACCACCGAACGCCCATAAAGGTCAATCTGCTTTTGAGGACACCATCTAGGCAGTGGGTAATATTTGAAAAGGTTCAATTGTGCCCTTTCTTTCCCTTCAAATTAGTCTAAGGAACGTTCATAAAGCTGGTCTGCCCAGAGAAAGGGAGGGGCAGTGTAGGATAATTATAATTACCTGCCTCCAGTCCTTGGCAATAATAAATATATTCATAACAGGAAGGGGTGGAGATGGGAATGCACCCATAATTCTCATTTTGTAGATGTGATGTGCTCATCAGAAAGCCCGCTACTGTGGTGCAACACACGAAGGCGTGGCATTGGGTAGCAGCAGCAACAACAACAAATCAAGAATGTGTTAATGATATTAGAACGTGTTCAGCAGGTCTCATAAACTAGAAGCCAGCAGCTTCATCTCATGAGCAATGTAGGCCATGCAATACTCCTTTTTCTATTATCTAAGTATCAGAGGGTCATGATGAGCACTCATATTGCTGTGAGTGCCATGATGTGGTATCTGTGTTCATTCAGGACTATATCACTTAAAATAGGTTAAAATGGGTCTTTTTAAATATTTCAAGGGCTATTCAGATATTTGTTTCTAAAGCTGCAATCTCCTATCAACTTACCTGAGAGTATTTCGAATTAGACATATATAGGCTTTGGAGGCACTGTGTTATGGTGGTTCCGCTCCTACCTGCAGGGTTGATTTCAGAGAGTACCATTGGGTGATCATTTCTCGGCCCCATGGCAATTAAGCTATGGGTACCACAGGGCAGCATCTTGTCCCCAATGTTGTTTAACATCTATATGAAGCCTTTGGGGCAGTCATTAGGGGATTTGGAGCAAAGTGTCATCAGTATTCTGATGGCACGCAGCTCTATCTTCCTGTGACATCTGAATCAGGAGAGGTTATGCAAGTCCTAGATCAGTGTCTAAACTCAGTAATGGGCTGGATGAGGGCCAATAAACTGAAGCTGGATCCTGGTAAGATGGAAGTCCTGTGGGTGAGTGGTTCCCGAATCTGGGAAATAGACTCATTGCCTGTTTTGGATGGGGTTACATTTGCTCTGAAAGATCAGGTTCATAGTTTGGGGGTGCTCCTAGATCCATCATTGTCACTGGAGGCCCAAGTGGCCGCCGCAGCTTGGAGTACCTTTGACCAGCTTCAGCTGGCTCGCCACCTACAGCATGTTCTGGACAGGGGACAGCTTGGCCACAGTGGTACAGGCATTAGTAACCTCAAGACTGGATTACTGCAATGCACTCTATGTGGGGCTGCCCTTAAGACTACTCCAGAAGCCGGAGCTAGTGCAAAACACAGCAGCTCAGCAGTTGTCAGGAGCTGCCTCTTTTCAGCATATAACTCCTTTGCTGAGGGAATTGCATTGGCTACCGGGCCAGGTTTAAGGTTTGGGTACTAGTGTACAAAGCCCTAAACAACTTGGGACCAGGATACCTGAGAGAGCACCTCACTTACCAACCTGCCTGATCACTGAGGTTGTCGGAGGGCATGCTCCTGCTAATTCCATGTGGACCTGTGGCCCGATTGGAATCCACTAGGAGAAGAGCCTTTAGTGTAGTGCCCCCTTCTCTGTGGAACTCTCTGCCCCTGGAGATCTTGCAGGCGCCAACGCTAGGCTGCTTCCGACACTTCGTAAAAACAATTCTGTTTCAAGAAGCCTTCCTCAACTGACTAGCCACTGGCTTTTCCGGTTCCTTTATTTTAAAATTGAACCATTTTAATTTGCTTTTAAAATCTTTTTTGTTTTACTATTTATACCTATGTTCACCGCTCTGGAATCTGTGTTAGATAATTGATCGGTATATAAATATTGTAAATAATAATAATAATAATAATATATTTCAGTTTATGTTTGCTGCAACACTATCTTTTTAACAAAGACAGACACAATTTTCTGTTCTCTGTTCCTGGGGAAATTGCTGCCTCTATTTTTACTTTTAGCAGATGCCATATTAGTTCAGTTTCCTTCCCCCCCAAACTCCCCCCCCCCCTGCCCAGGGGCTCTGTAACTTAAAACTCTGACTGAAGGGTGATGCATTTTGTTCCTAGAGTGCATACATATAAAGAATATTTGTGCATGCAGCCTAACATTTCATACAGCCTGCTTCAGGCAGTGCGCAACCTGCTATTTCACACAGCGCAGCTATAGAACTATATAATGCAAGCTGTTGATAATAAGTTGTAGGAAAATTATGGTTTTGTTATTTTTAAGAGCAATACTTTTTTGCTTTTATATTAGTGGAGGAAAGGCTTGACTCTGAAGGTATATTCATGCTGCTCTGTTTGTGGGGATTGAAAGAGCTACCTGCTCTTTCCCATATGTTGTGCTCCTTTTTGTGATACCTCTTATGCTCCTGATTGGGCACATCTGTGGTTTAGGGATCCAGTTGATTGTAGATTTAAACATATATTTAACTCTTTTACCTCAAATAGTGTTATGACAGACAACTAGTTCTTATCAGCCAACGTATGCATAAGGTCCATTTCATACTATGCAGCAGCAAATCTGCATTTGCCACAACAAATCCCAGCTGAGCATCCATACTATATGGGTTTGTTGTATTTCCTTTTTGAGGTACACATCTACATGGTCATAAGTATATCCCTAGAGAACTATGTGTATTATGTTCACTTCTTTAGAAGCTAAATTATTTATATTGGGCATAGTATATTCCACACACCTATTTCTACTATCATCCAGCACCCCAGCTGTTTGCTTTTCAATGATCAGATTAAAATAGGGTGTCCAATTTTAGGGCTCAGGACCCCAGTTGCTGGCATAGGGACCTGTTATGCTGTTGCTTACTGAGTCTATTCTTTTTACCCCACTGAGGTGCCTCACAGCTTCTAACACCAGTATAACATTGTACCAACTAGGAGTTTTAAGGTTAGGGTTAACAGGGCTGGGGGCAGCTCGGCTATAGAAACACCAGCCCCTGCCTTGTTGCCATGGAGATCACTGAGAAGGACACATTGCTGGGAGGAGATCCTCTCTGGTGCGAGGCAATTCTTTCTCCCTGCAGCACCTCTTCTGTGCCCATTAAGTTTGAAACTCAATGGGCACAGATGAGGCACTGCCGGGAGAAAGGCTCACCTCGTACCAGAGTCTATTCCCTCCCAGTGATGCATCCTTCTCAGTGATCTCCATGGCAACAGGGCAGGGGCCGGCATTTCTAGAGCTGGCCCCTACTCTGTTGCCATGGCAGTGACTGATGATGCATCAGTGCCAAGCCACGTCATTGGATGACGTGGCTCGGCGGTGACACCTCCCCACCACAGAAGCAGGAGGCTTGGAGCCAGTCTCCTCGTGTGTCAGGGCACGTGATTCAGGCTCTGGCGAAAGATCCCTCCCCTACAACCACAGCACCCCAGTTGCCTAGCGATGGCAATAGATGAATCCCATCTCCTGTCAACAGGAGAGAGGGCTCCTTCAGGACTTCTTCCTGTTGACATGAGATGGGATTCATCCGCTGCCAGAAGCCTCATCTCTCCTCCGCTCTCCACTCCTACCCCTGTAATGGCACCGCTGGTAAGGTAAGTGCTAGCCAGTGCTGCCATTCGGTGGGGAGGGTCTACATGTGGGGTGGGAGAGACGACAACTCCACGGAGAGGAGGCAGTCCTCTTCACAGAGTGGCACTTCTGTGTCGCCCAAAGGTGCATACGGATTTGCCATCCGTTGAGTGGAGTATTTCCTCCCCGTTGGCGAAAGTGTCATCTGAATGTGGCCAACATGATCTCATCCCTTTTACAACTGCCACTTAACTCAACCTAACTAACTTCCCTGAAAATTGCCAGTTTAGGTAATAAAGATTTCAAGATGCAAGTGTTTGGTCTTGATCTTGGGAAGCAGTCCCAGATGGTGGCCGTGATAATAGTAAATAATTAACTTGCATGTACCTTCCCATATAAATAATTTAAGATACCCAAAGTGTAGGTGGAATAAACATGTTTATGATATTAAAGGCATTGAATATTAAGAAATCCAAGATCCAATTCTAAATGCTGCTTCATAATGCCTACTAAAACAAAAGTTAATTGAAAATTTTGGCTTTCCCTCCAAGAACTGGAAATAGTTTGTTACCGTGTATTCCCTTTGTGATCCCACCAAACAATAGTAGGATAAAGCTAGAATAACAAATAGCAAGGTGTGTGGTTACAGTTAGAAAGATACTATGCTACTCCAGGTTTGCTATGTTCAAGTTACAACTGATGTAATGGAATATATCCACTATGAAACAGAGCCTCTGTATCTTTTTAGTGTCTAAACAGTTTAGTAGTAGACAACAGAAAGCCCTGTAAGAATTTTTAGTTCAATTGCTATAACGATACTGGTTGCTTAGGAAATTAGCCAAACATTTGCCTGTGATATGTAAGTATAAGAAAGAATTGTTGATTTAATTATTTTTGTTTTCTGTATATATAATAAAAGACATATAAAATTTTGTGAGCAGAATGTGTTGCAAAGAAGATTAATGTGTAAGAAATGTATCTTAAAATAAAGATTTTGGGTGTAGTATTTAAGGTTTATTTGCCTATTGTTTACTTCCCAAATACCAGAGGGTGTGTAGCAACGTGTGACCTATACCCAAAGGCTATTCAGACTTTAGCAATGTTGCCATGTAAGTTTGTTTCAGTAATCAAGGAAAATTACTGGGTTTGCCTATGTAGAAAGTAGGAGATGTTGCTGTCAAGTTTATATAAAGTAACACTGCAATCGTATGCATATCTGTTCAGAAGTAAGCCCTATTGAGTTCAATTCTGCTTGCTTCCAGGTAAGTATGTATAGGATTGCATCCTTAATATAGTATTTCCAGCACAGTTCTAAGCACATTTACTCGGACTTAAGTCTCACTGAGTTCAATGGAAACTACTTTTTAGTGAACATTATTTAGTTTGCAGCTTTCATTGCCTAAACCCCAAGGAAATAAAGGGTGGATTTAAACCATTATGTCTTATTGTTAAGTACAAAAACTATAAATAATATGTTATGCCTTATAAAGTAAAGGGTATTTGTGGAATTTCTGTGTGCAACATTATTTCCACTAAAGCTGTTTTATGTTTAAATCCCGACTTGGTTTTGAGAATATTGACTTGGATCTTAAGATGTTAACTTAAGGTAGTTCATGGAAGGAAAATTTCCTGCCCCTCCTCTCTCCTGCAGCCACTTATGTATCCCGTAAAAAGCCTCTCTGGACTATGGGGAGAGACCCTCCTGAATAATGTAGGTTGGGGTGTAGGGGCTGCCAGAGAGGGGGGAAATCATGTCATATCAAGCTTGGATTCTAAGATAAGTTCACGTAGGGAAGTTCATGTAAGGAAAGTTCCCCATCCCCTCCCCACCACCATGACCACCACCACCTCCCACACCCTATCACAATATTGGAGCTCTCCCCCAACCCTCCAGGGAGACAGGTGACTACAGTGGCAGGAAGAGGTGGGAGATATTCCTTCTATGAACTTCCTTAATTTAACTTACCTTAGGGTCCAAGCTGTTGTCTTTAGCAAAAGATATACACTTAAACAATCTCAGAGGTTTTTTGAAGGTGCATTCACAACACCTTAAATTTGGAATAAGAAGAAATAATATAGATATTAAGACCTAATCCCCAACATAGTATGCTATTTAACTGAGGTACTCTTCAGGCGACAATATGTTGTTCATTAAAAATATATCCTGTGCAAACAAGGGAATTCTCCTTTTGGATAAAGAATTGAATTAATGGTTTAATGAATTTGGTGCATTTATCACAGGGAAAGCAGTAACTCCACTGTGTTAATCTCAACTGATACATGTGAAATAATGGCCCTTATATGTATGTCTCCATAAATATTATTAGCATATTATTCTGCCCTTACCAGCTTCACCCATTTAAACTCTTACATTGAAGACTGTGGGTATATTTTTCTTCACCACAGGCTAGATCTTTACATAACCCCATAGACTTTTCACTGCATAAATTCTAATAGACATGTAAAATGAGCCCCTGAAAGTTTTGGAGAAGGGGAAAGGCATGCTTACAGGTTGAGTTGTGCTCTTTTACATAATTCAGATGTATTAAAAGTGTGCATGTTCTCTCAATCTTACAGAATTTGAAAGCTGACGTTCAGTGAAATATGTGGAATATGATCAAAATATAATGAGTAGGTATTGTAGGTAAGAATAGTCTGACTGTGTGAAAACTAAGTGAATAATATATTATTTGGTATGCTTTACCCTGAGGACAATACTGATGATGAACAAGAAGATTTGCCTTATGATGAGGATCTACAAAATATATATCAGTACAGTTGTGATTCACAAAATGTGGCAGACTTCCCTTCCGTAGAAAATACCTGTCAAAATTGTTGCACTTTGACATCTTCTAATATTAGTCATCATTCAAAAGAAAAATCAGACTGCAAAATACAATTGCCTCAAAGGAAAATAAATATGGCATTATTGCCAAAGAAAAATGACATGGAATTTACAACAGAGAAAGAATTACTAGCTAGGGCTGATAGCAGTTCAGGAAGAAATGAAAAATTCTCCAACTCCAAAATTTCAGATGTCCTTTTACGTCATTTTCCCAAAGAAGAATTATCTAATCCATGTCAATTAATTGATTCTGAGACTATCCCAGAGATATCTTTTACTGAAAGTTTTGATGAAACAATCCTAAATAAAATTAAGATTTCAGAGAATACAAGGATATCTTCACCACAGGAAGAAAGAGGAAAAACTCTTGAAAGAGAAGTAAAACGTGAATCAGTTGAGAAAAACAGGGATTTGATCCAAGATAAGCACTTTGCAATAGGTGGGACTTCTAATTCCAGTTGTGTTAAAAAAGACTGCAAACAAGATACTCCACAATTTTTAACTCAGAAAAAACATGTAATTGATGAAGAGTTAAGTTATATCTCAACCTCAAAAGAAGAGTACCAAGAGCAAAAATATTTTCTGGAAACGATTGGATCTTCTCATAATCTCAAATATGGTCAACGTCAGGTTCATTATCGGCTCCCTGATTTCTCGAAGGTCGCTCCAAAGGTCAAAATACCCAAAGGAAATAATGACTCAAGCACTAAAATTAAACGAACCATAACTACCCCAAATGTGCTTGGTAAATCAGCAACAATAAAAACTGTTCTCGAAGCAATGAATTCTTTGGAATCAGTTGCAATCAAGAACCAACAACAGAAAATGAGCATAGCTGAACTTGACCAGCAGCTAGAGGTAGATAAAAGATGATCTTAATTACATATAATCTGAATTGTCATGGAACATGACCTTATGTCTATTTACACCTCTGTAGAAGCTCAGAGATCAGTCATCCACGATCTCTGTTGAGTTACATTTCCAGACACAGTCTGAAGGCCTAATTTAAACTTTTGTTAACTTCAATTAAATGTCAGGGAGACTCCTCTAGAGTAAGTCATCTGCAGCTTACTAGTGAGTAAGGCCTATGATCATGGTAAAACTTATTTTTGAATAAACAGGATTAGATTTGTACGCTATTTACTTGGCCTAATAAAGGTATACCCTAATATGGATTTTGACATTCACTTGGCTTAATAAAGGTATGTCCTAATATAGATTTTGGACTGTTAAGAGTGCTATCTAACACACTAAGTTTATGCTGAAGAATCTGTTAATGGGCTGGGATCCAACTGAGCCCTAGTGCAATGGAAGGCAGTTGTATTAATGCTTGGATAGTCTCTGGTTTTGCTGATTCACCACTCTATCTGCAGCCTCCTGTGTCATTTCCCATGCTGTTTTAGATCTGGAGGATCCTTTGATCAGCTTTTGGAGATCACATGTGGCTGTAATGGGAAGGAGACGTATAGCAGTTGTTAGGATCCAAGCCCTTAAACCTTTATCTTCAATATAACACTCCTGCAATACCACTGTAACAGCAGGTTTTGGGATGTACTGACTCAGGGCCTCCTCTTCAACAATGGTATTTTCTATACATTAACTCGCTATTCATGAATGCCGCCTTTCAGCATTCACGACTACTAGGCTGACCATATGAAAAGGAGGACAGGGCTCCTGTAACTTTAACAGTTGTAGAGAAAAGGGAATTTCAGCCAGTGTCATTTGTATGCAATTAGCTCCTGGTGAAATTCCCTCTTCATCACAACAGTTAAAGTTGCAGGCACTATACTAGAGTGACCATATACAAAAGAAGGCAAGGCCCCTGCAACTTTAACTGTTGTGATCAAGAGGGAATTTCACCAGGAACTAATTGCATACAAATGACACTGGCTGAAATCCCCTTTTCTCTACAACTGTTAAAGTTACAGGAGCCCTGTCCTTCTTTTTATATAGTCAGCCTACGACTACAAGCCCAATTTCCAGATTTCCTGTCCTATCCAGCAACCATCTCACTGTGCCCCCTTCCTGTCTAATAGCATGCAGTATCTCCTGACCCTAGTGTCTCTGTATGGGTTATCCTGCAAAACTCATCTTTTATTTTGTTCACAGTTCTTACACTATTTGATTACCCTCTATTGAATATAGATGTATCATGAGCGATTAGAATGTTAATGAATATCCTTTGACTTTGTAACAGCTCAGCCAGTGCTGTGGGGAGGATATTACAGGCAATACCAAGTTCTAGCTTGTCATGTATATTATTATTTTCTCTTCATTATATTGAAATAATAGATGCTGACAAAACAAGCAGAGGCTCAGAATCATATTGATCATCTAAGGTTTAATGCTAAGGTAAGTCTCCCAGAATTTAAAAAAAAATCCAATGTTTTGTTTAGGAGACCTTTTTCTTAGTTTTCTCTCTGAAGCTCTAGTATTGTCAGGTTTCGCAGTCCCTCTGGCAATCACACATTCCAGCAAGCTGACATGGGACACCTAAATCAGTGAGACTTCTTTATTGCAGGAAATCTCACAGCAAAAGCTTAGTGGTTACACGCTTCAGAAATCGTATAGCTGATAATCAGTAGCTATAGGCTCCAAGATATTCCAGAACAGTCAAAAGCTAATCGCTACAACCGTGACATAGTTTCCCCATTGACACCTCCAAACACAAGGGAAGAGTCAATCCATACACGGGTTCCAAACCCGGACAAGGAATGGAAATGATTCCTGGCATGAATTCTCAGGCAATCAAAGGGTGAATTCTTGAAAGGCCTAAACAAAATCACACCCATGGAGAGTCCAACTTTGAATCTTTCGTTGGTAGCTCCAGGCTACATGGTCAAGGCCTAACAAGACCAAGAAAAGGGTAAACTCACAGACACAAAGAGTCCCATGCCACATCTTTTGCATTGGTATCTCCACGCCACATGAATCCAAGCAGAAGAAAGTCCAAAAGGCGTAGATCAAACCCAGTCTGCGGGTACACTGAGCTGATAACAGACAATGACACATAAGTGACAGCAAACGACGGTTCAAGTCTATGAAAAGTCTCACAGTACTTTTCATGGCAAGTCCTTACCAATCCAAAGTTCCAAGTAGGAGAGTCCATGTACAGAGTGCCCCCAGAGCACCAGGCAATCATGGATCCAAATAGGGAGGGCTTTGGGCAATGCAGATGAGGTGTTCCTAGAAAAGTCTCCTCGTCTTTGCATCAGCTTAAAAGGGAAGGCGTAATAGTAAGATACTTTCTCCAGACCCCTTGACAGACAAGGCCTTTTGGCCTTTCAGCAAGGTCCCTGTCCAAACAGGGCATCACTGCTCAGCCTTCCAAAATGACGCTTCAATCTGACCCTTCTGCAAATTCCTCCCCAACTCTGTCAGGTTCTCACAGAGAAGCTTCTTTGCCCAAGGATGGGGAGTAGAGTGACTCCTCCTAGCTCTGCTCTGAGATCACTGACAGAGAAAAGCTCACACAGATTCTGACATTCCACAGGCTGAATAGACCCAAACTCTTCCAAACTACTTCTAATTAATTCTTAGCTATAAACACAAGGTCCGCTGCAGTGCTGAAACTGTTCCTTGACAAGTATAAATTGCATGGTATAATCTGCTTCCATATTGCTTATAAATTTCCCTGCTTTAACTTTTTGTTGAATATTGTGCACTCACTCCTCCTATGGAACATGCATAGAAACAAGCTATTTTTTGGAGGGTGTAACTTGCTGTGGTATTAGCAGTAGCCTTAGTCCTAACCAGAAAAACAGTGTGCAGTGGAACCTGATCCTTGGTTCAAGCGTCAAATGGAAAATCTGTCCTGCACTTGGACTAGGAAGCAAATGACATCAGGTGGGTGTGGCCATGCCCATCTGATGTTATATGGCCTGTGGAGGGCTGTATGTGTGTGTGTGTGGGAGGGGTTTCATGCGGCCCCTTCCCCTAATTATGGTTCTGTGCTCTGTGGTGGTTATGGCAGTGAAAGTACTTCTGTGCCATTGTGGCAACCTCAGGGTGTCATCCAGCAGAGCCTACTTCAGCTTGGCTCACAGGGTGACGATCAGTAGCGTGCTGTGACATGTTTCCTAGACATTTTGATGATCAAATTGCCCCTTTGTGGCCCAGATACCACACATTTGAAATTGCAATCTGCTGTTGTGGGTAATGTACTGTCTAGGCATGGTTTGTGGGATGGCTTTTAGTTATTGCAGCCTGAAGATCTGAACAAAGTACTTGGAAGGGTACAGGTACCACTCATTTCTGTGACACTTGCCCTTCGTGGCTAATTGTAGAAGGGTATGACTGGTTGGGTCCAAGGGATGATTAATGCCTCTTTGAGGGTGGCGGGGGTGGGTAGAAGAATCCCAGCCACATTAAAAGAGGCAATTGTGAGGGCACTCCTAAAGAAATCCTCTTTGAATCCCCGAGGATTATAACAATTATCAGTTGGGCACTAATATCACCTTGTTGGGCATCGTACTTGAACAGTTGGCAGCTGTGCAACTCCACATATTCTTACATGAGACTGATTTTAAAAAAAGTTTGGATATTGTTCGTTTAATATGACTAGGTTATTATTTGTGACTTCTAATTCTGGAGAAGTGGAAGGTAACAGGAAGAAAGAAATAAGTAAACGATTTAATTATGGATGTTGGTTTTGTACTTTACAATGAGGTTTTCTATATTTTAACAGGTACTTCCTTGCTCAAATTCTCATAAACCAAACCTTAGTCTTAAAGCACAAGGTACTGGAATAACTTCTGAAATGTCTACAGTTCCACCCCTAACAGTTCCTGTGAAGCCCATGCTTGGTTTCTCCCAGTTGCCACATTCAGGTAATTCAAAAGGCCTATCCAAATAATCAGAATATTACTATTATTTTACAAGTTTGTAATTGCGCTGTGTATTCTGTTGTCTAGCCAAGGAAATGGTGTACACATATTCCAGGTTCATGTTACCCCTCTCTTCATTCGTAGACTTGCATTCCCGAGTAATGGTCTCACCCTTACCTTGGGCTGATGTAGCAAGACAATCATCTGTGAGTCCTCCTCTACTGCAAAAAGTAACAGAAGAAGAAAAGCTTTCGCAGATGCTAAAAGAACAGACAAAAGAGCTGAAGGCAAAAGTAATATGAAATACTTCAATTTTAAATATCTGGAAGTAAGCCTCCTGTTTAGTAGTCACATCTGGAAGCTGAAATGAAATGTATATCTTTCTCTTAAAGGTAGAAATATTTTCTAAATGTATGACACAGGAAGTATTGCCAGCCCAAGAACGCCATCAGGTAAATGCATTTTGTAGATTTTTAAAAAAAATTAACTAAATTTGAAAATGGTGCTTTTGCAATTTAGGGTACAACTCTATCCGGTTGCTGCCCACCAGTCAGAAGCCTCCTATCTTGGAGACTTCTGGGTTTCCTAAACCAGGCTGCTACCATCAGGATTTTTGCCTCTCCATCTTCCTTTTTAATCCCCCCTCTAGATGAGCCTCTGAGTCTCTGTAGAGGACTTGCGCTGCTGAGGGTGGGGCCAGGCCCGGGGATGGAGAGACCATAGGATTCTGTGGATCCCTGTCTCTCCTCTCCTCTCCCTGCCCATTGGAACGCCCCATTTTTGATCTCTACAAGGTCATCCAAGGTCGCCCTTGCAACTTTGAAAAGCAGTTCTTTACGTGGCAGCTGCGAGGGGAAGGGTGGGTGGGTAGAAGGATTAGGTCCTGAAGCTCCCCTCTTGAAATTGTAGGAGTGTCTACAGATTTGGGAGGGAGAATCTGAAAAATCCTATATTCCTGGAACGCTATAGGATCTAGGCTAGGAGTAGGCAATTTAGTGCCCTCCAAATATATTGGACTACAATTTTCATAATCCCTCACCATTGGATATGCTCACTGGGGTTTACAGTAGTCCAAAACACCTGGAAGTCACCAGGTTGCTTACCTTTAATCTCTACTAAACTAGTTGAATTTAGGTCCTATTGTAATCAATGGGGCAAGTTAGTCATGAGGCAACCTGCTTTTAATGATAATTTTCATAATCCCCAAATTATATTAAGAGGTAATATTATACATGTGATTTCATGAAGCAGCTCTGAACACAAGTCTCCACATAAATAATACAAAAGCTTGAATAAATTACCTCCAAAGTTCTTGGGAGATTTTCTTGAAGGGAATGAGGGCATCTATTTAAACATACACTCCAGTCCAGCAATGAGTGGCAGACACAAAAGGGCCAGTGTACATGCAGAGCTTGGCTACCCCCAAATGCCATTCTGTCCCCTTTATCCGAATGGACAGCTCCATGTGCACATTTCTTTGTATGGTGCTGCCTCTTCCACTGAAGTGAAAGCGACAGCTTGCAGGCACAGGGCTTCAGCTGTACGTAGAGCTTTCAGTAAAGTGATATTGTTCAAGTGCTGTGTTTCAAGTGCTTTTATTCAGTTAAATAAAAGAGACATTCATTAACTTAAATAAAATAATTATAATTGTCTTTAAGGCATTGGTTTCATCTGTCACTTGAGCATCATCACATGGGGGAATGTCACGTTTCCTTACTGTCGTTTCTCCACCCACGTGCATGTGGCCCATTTGGTGAGCTGTTTTGATTGCGCTGCTTCTCCCATGCACAGCAGGAGATAGCAGCAACTTCCGTCTTTAAAATTAAGTTGGACTTACTAGCTTGTTTTTTTGTCACGCAAAGAAGCCTGGGGGCGGGGAGCGTGACACAGACAATGTCATGAGAGGGACCCGTGAAAATCCGTGAGTGCCCAGCAACAGGCATGCAATAAACCGCCCGTTTGATGACGCCCGTAATCTCATTTTGTTTAGTTTTGTGTTTATGTTGCCTCATTTCTGTTGAAGCTATCGCTATGACTTGTTTAAGGACCACACTGAATATTCAAATTGTCTATACTAAAATTGTCAAATAATAGCCAAGTAATATATTTTGTTATGTTTTATTTATGAAGCTGTTAATGCTTTTGAAGGAGCAACTGGACCAACTTGAACAAAATTACCTAAGCACAAAGGAGAAGCGTTGTGCTTTACACCTCCGAAATTATGAGTACTCGTCATCGACAAGCACTAGAGGATTTGATCCTGATAGGTCAAGTTTTTAATTTTTTTAAAAAATATATATGTTAATAATACAGTCATTAATAAGCACATCTGTATAATGTACTTAACACTGCAATCCCATACATGTTTAATTACAACTAAGTCCCATTTAGTTCTTTGGTGCTTACTCCCAGAGAGGAGCGTGTATAGGATTGTAGCTTGTGTTATAAAAGCATTGAGTAGGGCCGCTATGAAAATTCCAGCACCCACATTTCTTCTCTTTTGGTAGGGCGGGTGGGAGGGTGGCAGCATGGAGGGTGAAAACCCTTGCAAAGAGCAGAAGGGGGGGGACAGATGCTGGGGTGAGGAGGTTTGTGAGGCAGTAGTACTTGCAAATGCATTATGAAGTGGTACAGGCCAGGGGCTTCTTAATTTTTTCTTCTTTTTACAGTTTAAAGCATCACTGCGGTCAGCTGAGGGCCCACCAGCAAAACAGATCCTGTACACTTTCAAAATTAGGCTGGTAAATGTCTATGGGAGGATGCTATATCTGTTGAATCATTGCTAGGGTATTGTTCAAGGAAAACTTGGCAGCCATCTTTTATGTAGCATCTTCCCAGGAACATGAACTGCCCCATTTCCAAAGTGCACAGGAGCTGCCTTGTTGGCAGTGTCCCCACCAATTCTCTCTTGCAGATCTCTCTTAGGTTGAGGTAAGAAATAAGCCCAACCGCGTGGAAAACAGCCTGATGAGCATATGCTGTGGAGAATTTCATAGTTTCAGGCAGGATTAATCCCAAGGAGCACAACCAACCAGTGGTTTCTGCAGACATAGATTTTGCAGGAGTATATCTGCTGGAACGTAGTCTTATACATTGAAATTTGAGCTTGGGCGGTCTAGCGCAAGCTCAAACTGAAAATGGTGTCCCTTCACATTTGTCTCAATGTAGATGTGAAATGTGTACCTATGTCAAATATACTAATCTCATGCAAAGCCCTTTTGTATCTGCATCTGAGTCATTTTGTAATTCAACATCATGGTACTCAGTAAATACTAAGCATTAAATTTTTAAGTGAAAATACTTTTGATTTCTGATATGCCATTTACTGTCTTACCCTGTTGTATCCTTCATGTTATAACGAAAGGGAAGAAGAATCAAAATCTCTATTACACATCATATATAACTTTGTATCTTGTAATTGGATTTAGAAAAGTAGAGGGGGAAATATTTAAGCTTGGGATGCTACTTGAAGATCTCAAAGAGAAAACTGATAAGACATGCAATCCCCATTCCTCAACTTTTGTGGCATCATCTTCATTCACACCCTGCGAACCTGTGTCATCCTCCAACTCAAGCTGTACTGAGGTAAACCACTAAGCTCTAGTAAAAAAAAAAACAATTTCCCATGGTTTTGCCCACACTCACTTCACCGATGATAGTACAATGCATTAATTTTTTTTAGCAATATTGCCATGAGGGATATTCTAAGCCCTTTCCTGAATTTTCAGATTTTGTTTATTTTAAAATAGTACGTTCCTTCTAGCTCCTTTTCTTATGAAATTATAAGGGGAAATGTACAGGCAGTATTCTGTCTAATTACTCAGTAAGAACTCTGTCTTTCTCTATGAACCTTTGGTATCAGTAACTGTGGAATATTACACTGTTAGAAAAATTGACACAGCTTATCCATTCATCTTCTAAAGCAGGGGCTTCCCCAACCTGATGCCTCCAGATGTGTTGACTACAACACTCTTTAGTCCAGAGAAGGAGTAGGAAGAGAATTAACCTTGATTTTCAGATATTTAGTAGACATTAAAACTTCAATAGAGAATTCCTTTTACCACATTGGGAAAAATCATTTCAAAATCATGTCCTTCTCCTTAATAAATAAATAAAAGAATCACAATACTTTTCCAGTGATCCACAGCTTTTGGCTGGCCATGCCATGCCGAGTTGGTTTTGGAGATGAAGCTGGTGAATGTATAAACTTTGACTGCATTGTTGTACAGTGGAAAAATATAGCACACTACCGTATTGTTTAATTGTTACGAATTTAGGAAGTTCTTAAGAAGCTCGTACACTGTGCAATATCCACTCCCCATATGGTTCTTTCATACAGAGTCCAGTAAATTCAAACATCTGTGAGTATCCACATAAGATTGCTATGGGTATGGATGTTTTTAAGACAGAGGAGTATGGAGAGAATAGAAATCATCCCATGGAGGTAATTCCACAGAGGATATATCAACAACCTAACCAAGCTGGAAAGGATAACATCTGCCATCAGGAGTAAGTGTTAAAACTTTGTAACATCCACTGATCATAATGTGTTAGCCATTGACTCATTTCAGACGCTTCTTTGAACCATGTTTTAGCTGCAGGCATGAAACAAATCATAGGCTTGCACCCACCTTCTCACAAATTGCTAAGCCCTCCAAACCAGAATGGGGAAATGAGTTTTCAGTTCTGATGTTGTCTCAAATGATGTCTTTCCACCAGTGGAATGGACACTGCTAGTTGATTGAATTATCCCTCCCCCTGCAAACCCCACCCCCATGAGGATCCTCTGGAGCAGATTTAGGGGTGGTGGTGAAGGAATGTAGTGGAGAGGAGGGGAAGGGGGAATTCC
This sequence comes from Anniella stebbinsi, assembly GCA_029215795.1. Classification (NCBI taxonomy): domain Eukaryota; kingdom Metazoa; phylum Chordata; class Lepidosauria; order Squamata; family Anniellidae; genus Anniella; species Anniella stebbinsi. The sequence continues at coordinate 109,305,131 of JARDYH010000004.1, read as the reverse complement.
AGATGTTTGAGCAAATGTCCACTTGCATAATGTTCGTTTTATTCTCTGGGACAAGTGCCTGCCAGCTCAGATATCTCAGCAAATAATAGTGAGTACTAAAGTGCGAACCGGAAGAAAAGCTGTGTGCAAGAAGAGTGCATAGGCCTGTGGTTTTTGCAATTACTGAATTAAAACAAACCTGATCTAACAGCCCAAACTTAAATACATTGATTAAGATCCAAAGAACTATTTTAGTTATAGCCATAGATATACCCATACCCAGGGTAATTTAACTTTTCCCCTATGAACAGCTGATCGCCATATTATATCACAAACTGTTTATACTAAATTGTTTCATTTTCCATAGTTGTTTGTCATATATCATGGGGAGCTGCTTTCTGAGACATACAATTACAACTTCTCAGGCTCACAGAACTGGTTGCACAGTTCTTTGGATTTGTGGCTGTTATGTAGATATAAACGCAGTTAATTGCAGTCAGACATTTCCATGTAAATGTGCTTAGGATTATAGTTAAATGTTCATTATAAACCAACAAAATATTCAATGAAACTGCTGGATGTTGAAACAACTCTATAAATTTGCGATGTGGGATTGAGGCAGATAATACAAAACACAGAATATGACTTTATTCTCCGTTTACACAACCTCAACCTGCTGCTCCTTCAGATTGGCTGCATCGACAAAATAACAATGGTTTATTTATTTAGGGAATATATAACTCACATTTTGAATTTTTACAAAATATCAAAATTGATTAAGAAGTTGTTTAAGACACCTATTTTGCTTCCCCTTTAGCCAGCTGGAGCTGCAAAAGAAAAATGCCTGTAAAAAAATAGTGGAGCCTCTGGAAACGTCAGGGCTGCTAACAAACAAGCAATCTACTCATGTAAGTCCATCTGATATTTTTCTTAATGTTTATCTGCTTACTTTAAGAAAGGTAGTTCACTTAATTACAATTCAACTGCTGTTATTCAAATAAACTACTTGAGCAGCTGCTGGCAGTGTAAATCATGTGGCCCTTTATAAATATAGTATGTGTTGTTTTTTTAAATACAGCATTGCTTCTTTTCACCTAACAAAAAACCCAAAGAGCTGCAATCCCACAGAGTGCTTACAACAAATCAGAATGATAACAGTGATCAAGAAAACACAGATGGGTAAGTTACCAATGTGAGAGGTTCCCAAATGTATTACATATGGCTGGATGCAGAGCCCAGCAATTAACCATAACATTTGACTATGCTTTTTGTAGCACTTCGGGTACTACATGATCAGTAGGGCCAGCTCCAGGTTTTTGTGGGCTCTTGGGGAAGTATTTTGCACTGACACATCCTCCTCTGACCGTACTCCTTCTTTCTTTGGCCCTTCCACTTAAATATTTTGAACAACATGGTTGCCTTTTTACTTTTTTTGTAAAATGATATAATATTGATAAAATTATATCTGCTAGGGATTTTGGGGGGATTCATGTGCCTACTGAAAGCTTGCAAACACGGAGTCATTCCAGGAAGCTGATTGGAGATTCTGGACAGATAAAAAGAAGTACTTCTTCACACAGCACATGGTCAAACTATGGAATTCGCTACTACAAGATGTAGTCATGGCTACCAATTTGCTTGGCTTTAAAAAGGAGTTAGACAAATTTCTGGAGAAGGCTATCAATGCCTACTTTTCCTGATGTCTCTATGCTACCTCCAGTATAAGAGGCAGTAAACCTATATACACCAATTGCTGGTGAACATGGGCAGGAGGGTGTTTTCGTGTCTTCCTTGTGGGTTTCCCATCGATAGCTGTTCAGTTGCTGGGTGAACAGAATGCTGGATGACATAGACCCTTGGTCTGATCCAACATGGCTCTTCTTATGTTCTCATAAAGGGCATTATCAGATGAGCTTTTTATTGCCCGCTTGTAACTGGGCACTCACAGATTTTTGCAGTTCCTATTCACATCTGCGTCCTGAGCACCTCCCGCCCTTTCTAGCTTCCTTTGCGCCACAAAAAAAGACCCCAAGAAATCCAATTTATTTTTGAGACGGAACTTGCTGCTATCTCCTGCTGTGTGCAGGAGAAACAGCGCAATCAAAACGGCCCACTGAATGGGCCACGCGCACATTGTTTACTTACACTTTTGAAAGAGGAAGTGATGAAGGATAAAAGTGCAGGCGGAGAAGCGACGGTATGGAAATGTGAAAATGTCAGTGATTATATCAAATCGTCCACTTCCAATCTCTATTTCCTACATTGCTAGCCTCGAAGGGCAATAGTATGAATCATACCTGGCAATACAACAAGGACATAATTCTGCTCCATGAAACTGGACCCCTCTTTGTAAAATTCCATGAATGAGGCAGGAAAAACCCTCAGACTAAAAAACAATCTCCAAGAAAGGAAACATACATCCGGTTGCAACCAATTGAGACAATGTTGCACCTTCCTCACGAGGAAATGGTAAAGGTTTATTAAAAGGTTTTTTTTTTGGGGGGGGGTGTTAGTTTTAAAAAAGACATTTTATTTATTTACTTATTCTTAATTGTATGTTCAAAGGGCATTTAGTAAGAGGATTCGGCATCAAGATAACTTATTAGAATAACTCTTTAACTCATTCAATATTCAAGAATCCCAGCTTTCAGGAAAGTTCTAGTCCTCATGATTGTAGAGAAATACTTCAAAAGCTGACTGCAAAAATAGTCAAGGCTTGGATACAAGGGGAAGGGTGACTTTGTTATGCCCTTTACATAACTGCTGATCCCTTCTGTCATGCATTGTGCCCATATCTTATTTTTTCCATCATCAGGAACTTAAGCTATTGGGAAATGAGATCTCCACCTCCAGCCAATCCCTACAGTACCAACATTCAGGAAACCAACACAGCTCATTTCAATGTATTGAAAGGAAAAGGTAGAGCAAGATTTTAAAAGGCAAATGTATGTGTTTTAATTAACAAGTGAAATAATTGTAATGGAAGTAATCCACTAATTAATTCCTCCCCCTGTATTTTTTTTTTTTATATATAGGAAGCTTGGCTTATCCTTCGGATCACTATTTTCTTGAAGAGTTAGGAAATTCTGCAAAGGGACATAATATTATTATACATCCTAGACTTAAAATACAGTTATCAAGTAAACAAACATGTTCCTGTCCTTCCAGTAGGTTAGTATGTACACCAGTATACCTAAACTTTAAATACAAATCAAATGAATATTCTTATCATGAATCTAAGAGACAAATAAACATTCGCAGTGCACCTATACACTGTGACTGGGTTCCAACGTAACAACACACGATGGCTTCATTAACCCATTGTGGGTTATTGTGTCGTCTGATGGGAGGTTTTTTAAACTCACAATGGTTTATTTCACCAAAATAACCCACTCTTATAAGCCACTTTCTGCAGCGTGGGTTATTTGAACCATTGTGGGTTATTGTGTCGTCTGGTGATCACCATGGCTTATTTTGGCCAGCTAGAGAGCTGTGTGTGTTCCTTGCTGGCTGTCAATGTCAGGGCAGGGTTTTGATGATGCAACAGTTGCCAAATGAGTAGAGGAGGCTGCGTATAAAGGTTTGTTCCGATCCTGCAAACCACTTCCCTCTTTTTGGTGCACCCACGATTTTTGCCCCTCTGGAGTAAATACATAGGGGTTTGATACTGGATCTGGTGCCTCCTGACTGGTGTGTTGGGGGTGGGGAAGCTGTATATAAAGTTTTATCCCTGCAAATGTCTTGCACATCTGTGCTTGCTGTTGACATTCAGTTAAACCTCTTTGCTGTATTTCCATTTTCAATATAGAAATAAAAAAATGGAATACAAAATAACAAACAGAGAAAAGTCAAACTGTGAAAGGTTTTCAATCTTCTTAGAAGAAAACACCGTGGATTTAGACTTATCAGGTAATTAGTTTCATTAATACTAACTCGGTAATTAGTTTCAATAATACTAACTATTACTAACAGTAATACTAACTAACTTAGTCAGTAATACTAACTAATACTTATTTAGAATGTTAGTTGGTAATTGCTATAAGAATTCCTAGTAAACGTTACAATAACCTGATGTCATTTCATTGAAAACTCAATCAAAGCTAAATTTGTGCCATACCAGGGCTCAGACTTGAAATATATGAAATCGAAACAGGCAGAAGTGACCTGAGCAAGTGAAGTGTGTATTTCTCTAAGCATTAAATAACTTAGGCTCAAACAGACCTGAGCCCTAGCAACATTTTTTTAAAAAATGGATTAAAGCTATCCTTCTCACTCAGTGCATAGCTCTTGATATTTTTCTTTAAACAGGCTTTCCGTCAGTGGGTTGTATCCAAAAATATGCTAGCAGAAAAACTAAAAAGAAGCAACGTTGTGGAAGTGCTGGTGGAACAACTGCTAGCAACTATCACAAGCAACAGTTACGTTAATAAAATCTTAGGGCTTCTCCACACGACCGGTTTATCCCACCATTGTTCCGCTTTTTCTACTTCCTGTTCAACCATAGGCTCTGTACTCTGGCTGGCTTCATCTCGCAACATCCTACTTTTTATCTTTTCACACAAAGGTGGAGCATCTCGTAAATCTCTCCACTGTTGCGAGGCGAACCATTACACACCACTTCCTCTGTGCTGCCTTCCCTCCCCGAACAGATTGCTGGTTGCTGAGTTGTGATTGACACAATCATGCATAAAGGAATAGAGGAGAAGGTGAACAATCATGTTAACAAACGTTAATCTTGAAATCTGTTCTCCTGTAAACACTTCGCATACCCATATTTGAGATATTAACAACCACACCCAGAAAGGGATGAATACTTTGCCACCAGGACACCCCACAACCGGGCAGAGCAGCAGCAGGGGTAGAAATAGCAATCTCAGCCTTTCCATAGTAGCGTAATGCCGCTTTGCCACACTAACGGACTACTGATAAAAGGACAAAGAGGTGAAAGTACATAGGCATGGCTAGGCAACACACCCATGCCATAGTCCTCACTGCGCCCACATCTGCCTACACAAAGCATTTTGTTGCACCAGGGGAGAATTACACGGGAGAATTACACAGGCTGGTGGTTTGATTGCTCAAGCAGGAAAAGTTTTTCCTGTTGTGAAATAACAGGCTACGCAAGGGAAAGTCACGGGAAAAGCACCGGATAACGACGTCATGTAAAGCAACCGGAAAATTCTGCCCTTGGGGAGTGAAAATCGCTCCACAAAACCCAAGTGTAGAGACACCCTTAATAAATTGTGCAACAGCTTGCGCAACAGCTAGTGGAATGGTGTGAGTGCTTGTACAACCAGAGTCAAAGTATTGGATTCGACACTTACATGAGGATGAAACCGGTAGAAACTGCTCTAGCGGAATGACACCATAGGACACAATCCCGTATTCCCTAAAGTCAATTTTTAAATAGTCACATGCTGCGTTTCGTATGTATATTTCGTATGTACATACTCTGTGGCCTCAATTAAAGGCAGCCATTTACATTTGGACAAGGAAACCACAAAGCTGGAGCTCTCTCTTTAGTTTTAAACCTGAACAGAGATTTTGCCTTGTCCAATTGCAGGTGTAACTGCAAAATTTATGGCATTGGTATGCATCTATTGACTATGAGTAGTATCACATGGATCAATAAATCTCTCTCTCTTAGTATTTTGGTAGTTTCAAGGACTTTAACCGCTCTGACAACAGCAGTCATACATTTTAACGAAGTCATGCAAGGATTAAATGCTTTCAGTACTCATTTAATGCTAATATATTTATAATGTTTAACATGTTTGTGTAATTTCGGGATGGGTGGGGTCTCTTAGGTAGTGATGCAGAAGATACTTCATTCTGTGACCTCCTAGACAGTTCAAGTAGTGAAGAATGCTGGGAACAGAGGATTAAAAGTCACGAATCGTGGACAGTTGCTCCCAAAGAACAAAATAAAGGTAGAATAGTTCTTTGATATGGAAAGTTTTTGAACATAATTAACACAAAACTATGGTCTTTATACTAGTTTAGCTGAGGATATCCAGGAGTGTCAACCCGCTTCAGTGCACATATTGCTTTCTGAATCAAAGGTTGCCAATATGCATAGGTTTCTTCAGCGATAATAAGATGCAGATTTGCAGAAGCAATTATGCTTGTATTTCTAAGCAGTAGCTTCTCTGCCAAAGGCTTGTCTGATGTTCCTTTAATTTGTACAAAGGTTAGTTTTGATTGTATTGTTGTTGCTTGCACATTAAACACACCCTAATTATGACTTTTGCATAACATTTTCAGTCGCTAAAGACCTGAATGGTGTTCAGCGTGTTCTAGATGGGGTTGCACTGCCCTTAAAGCAATTTTTTCAGCCTCAAAATCCAATGTCTGCTGGGGAAATCAGTGGGAGCACATATGCACGCACATGCCGCCACTAGCAGGTTGGGGGATTTTACCGACTCAGCGGCAAGCAGAACCGAACCACTCAGCAACACTTTCAAAGAACATCCCAAATACCAAGCCTCGGCATGACTACTCAGAAATAAGCATGAGCTAGGCTGTCCAGATAAAATCCAGGTCAGGCTCATGTAACTTTAACAGTTGTAGAGAAAAGGGAATTTCAGCCAGTGTCATTTGTATGCAATTAGTTCCTGGTGAAATTCCCTCTTCATCACAACAGTTAAAGTTGCAGGCACTATACTAGAGTGACCAGATACAAAAGAAGGCAGGGCCCCTGCAACTTTAACAGTTGTGATGAAGAGGGAATTTCACCAGGACCTAATTGCATACAAATGACACCGGCTGAAATTCCCTTTTCTCTACAACTATTAAAGTTACACGAGCCCTGACCTGGATTTTATCTGGTCACCCTAGCATGAGCAGCATGTCCAGGGCAATCCTCTGCATGTCATGTCTACTCAGAAGTAAGCAGGAATGAATCACTCATCACTTTCCTCCACAGCCCCCTCCTCTTTCCCAGCAGGAAAAAGATGTTATCTCTGATCAGCAGCTGATAGAACTTTTCCCTGCTGAGAGGGGGCAGAACCTGGAGGGCAGATTAGCTGGGAAAAGTGGGTGGAATGCCAGGAGTGGCCCACAGGTTGTGTCCCCCCCCCCCCCCGCCAACCTGCCCGAAAGGACCAGTCTGCAGTCTAGGCATGCTTGTTCATCCTGCACTATCATTAGAGGCTCAAGTGAGCTCTGTGGCTCAAAGCACCTTTTATGAGCTTTGGCTTATATACCAGTTGATTTTACCTGGATAGAGACCTTGGCCACAATGGTTGGCCATGCTCTGGTAACCTCCCAGTTTAGACTGTGATGTGTTGTACAGGGGCTGCCTTTAAAAGTGGTTTGGAAATAGCAGTTCCTCCAAAATAGGGCTGCAGCATTATCAACTGAGCAATTTGACCATATTGCACCTATGCTTTGTCATCTACATTGATTAGCTCATAGTCCATTTCTGGGCTCAATTTAAAGTGCTGGTTTTAACTGTTAAAGCCCTAAATTGCTTGGGACCAGGTTATGTGAAAGACTGCTTCCTTCAGGAAATACCTACCCAAACCTTAAGACCTTTCTCCGAGTACCCCTGCTGAATGAAGTAAGGGGGGTAACCACTAGGAAGTGGGTGTTTTTGACAGTGAATCTCCAGATATGGATTAAGCCTCCCCAAAGGGGTTCATCTGGCAATATTCTCATAGACTTAATACACCAAGTGAAGACTTTTCTGTTTATCCAGGCCTTTTAAATAAGTCACTTAGTCTGAATTTATTTTAAAATCCCTTTTAATTCAGGGTTTGTTGTGAGGCTGTCTTGGTGGTGGTGCTGTATTTATGCTGCTTTTGATTTTATGGTCTTCATTAAATACAGAACAAAATTTGTTAATGTTTATTGTAAGCCACCCAGAGAACTTTACTATGGGGTGGGATACAAATGTCATAGAGATTATGAAACTTCTATTGAATGTCTGTTTATATATAATCTATATTTGTTGTAAAATAAGTGTGATCTTACTACAGCAGGAATTGATGAGAGTTGGCAGTCCTGCAGTCTTGGACTCGTGGCAAACCTGAAACTTTTCACTACACACTTCTTTGTAAACTGCAGTCTCCTATCGAAGGACTATTTATTTTAAAGAATGTTAACTCATTTTTGAGGGATTAACTAAAAGATACTTCTCGTTAAAACTTCACTGCTTGGAGCATTAGTTTGGTGCCGAGTTCACAGAAAGCGCCTACTTAATAGTATATTACTTGCTAATTATTTTCAAAATTTCAGGTTCTACACAGAAGGAAACCATTGCTCTTCAAAAGATTTGTACAAATAAACAACCAGAAGAGTTTATAGACAGACTATGCGACAGGTAAGGTATACCATCAGTTTTTAAACAGGTAGTTTGAGCCAAACCACCCTACATACAAAGCAGTAAGTTTGCCTATTTGCAGCAATGTTAGAATTTTAAGGCTTTCAAAGTGGGGGGGAACCCACTTGTAATTTTTGGATCAAGTATTTTCTGTTGCGCCTTTGTGCTTGGGAACATCTTGATAGCTAATTCAGAATTGTCATGTGGATTCCAGCCCTGCACTAAATAGGTTCCCACGCTGTACATATTAAACATGGAATGTATTTTTCTCTATAAATTTTTGATCTGTTCCATATGAAATACTTGTGTAGACCTTATGTTTTAGACAAAATCAACATACTCCCCAAACTCGCTACTCAAGAACGTGTGATACTATTATCCTTTCACCACAATACCTCCCTAGTAGGAGCATCTATGGAAGAAGGTCAACTTGTAATCTGAGAAACAGGGACATTGAAGATACAAATACAAAGGTAAGAGGGAAGGGGGTCTTGTACATACAGGAGCCAACCAGTATTCAATAAAAGGTTTAACAACAGGGAAACTTAAAAATTTAAGAAGTGGACCATTTCCCCTAATGAGATAAAATATGTTAATAATCAAACAAGTTTTTGTCATTAACAGGTATTAAACTCCACTCTGGATCATGTTATACAGACTGCAAACAATCTGAAGAAAACTACAGAACACATGATGCAGGTTGTTTCAAAAGATTTAGCCAAGGCCAAAATTCAGACATTTGCCAGTGACCCAGCTAACCAGTGCTAAATCTGAATGTGTTATGAAACTGACAAAAATATATCCAAAAGAAAACAGTTACATGTGTAAAGAATTAAAATACAGCATTGTCCATGTAAAAAAAATATAACCTTAGGCTTATTAAATAAAAATAATTAGTAGAAAAACATTGATACTTTGTCCTGGTACCTCAAATACAATTCAGATAAATTACTGGGCAATTGTTTTTATACCCATATGGCTGACAAATTAGGAAGAGTGTTTCCCAATATCATGTGCTTATAAAGGACAATTTCATACTATTGGTATTCAAATGAAGTTGATCAGATTACTGCTTACTACATTTACTGCTTACCTCTGAGCTATCTGAAAATATTAGCTTGCAATTGCCCCACATTTGCCACTCCCCCACCACTCCCTTCCCTTCCCTCACTGTCATGTTAGAGGAAGATACAGAAGGCTAATGTGACTGGGAGATCTCAGTGCTGTAGTCAGTTTTGCATGCCAAAGGAGGAAATGAAGTCAGCTAGTAGTCCCACATTGCTGTCAATTTCTTTGTGGGCTCCCAAACAAGTAACAAAGACAGCACATTTCTTCCAAAGTTTTTTATTGATGGTAAAATGTTTACTACTTCCATGAATAACATTACCCAGATACCCTTGAAAGATCCATGCAATCCCATACACACATAACCAATATTTTCTCTGATTTCTCAGGAAAGAAATTAGCTTATATCTTGTACCTTATTGCAAGCTGCTTTCAGTGAATTCTTGAAAGTTGCATGGAGTTTTGTAGGTCGACATATTGCAGTTGTGAAATTGTGCTGTACATTTATATTTACAACTTTTGTTCTATACTTTTAAGTTCATGGTCTTTTAATAATACATCTTTAGAAATGGACATGTTTCCAGGATAGAAAGTTTACACATTATTACTGAAAAGTTATTAGCATATATACAAACACATTTTCCAAGTCCCAGCATAGTATGTTGCAGTAGTGAACATTCTCTACTTTGAACATTTCACACCAAAATGGCATCTATAACCAAGTACAATAATATAAAAACACAAGCTGTTACATACATTTCTTCACTCTTAAACTATTACCTTCCTCAGTTCCCACCCCCACACGGAAAAGCAGATTTGAAATTATAAAACAAAGTCCCAAATATAGCACTAATGTATAAAATATGTACATAGGGTACAAACCAGTTCAAGCTAAGCACTTTAAGGACAATTGTTTTCAATGAGAAAGTTACGCAGATATTTAACATTTCTCCCATTGAAATCACTGGAACTTAACACACTTAACTTGGGCTAGACTGTGTCCATAATATTTATATTATGTGTTCTTCATATCCTTAAGTTCAGCACAACTGAAAATCTTTGAATATTATAATCTCTATTCATCCTTAAAATACACATTATCCTTTGATTTTGTTACAGTCAGTGCCTTTACATCGTCCAGTAGTCTTCCAGGGGTTGCAATATGAGTGGAACCTGGTTAAAAAAAAAGATGTAATATTTGAGGCATGGCATGGTGATCATTAACATTAGTCTACTGGATTTTAAAGTAACAATATGGACTTGTTCCTATTGTACAATATATTCTCAAAATGTTTTTAAGCAGCTACTTCTATGGATTATTACAGTGTTCAGTCTTTCACTACACCCTTAATAAATTATACAAAGTTTGTGACAACAGGAATGGAAACTAGTAAGCGACGGATGACGGCTATCAGATTATACCCAAGCGAAATGAGAAGAATGTCAGCTTCGTGTCTAATCATAAGAATATTTTCTCTGACAAAAAAACAAGCCTCACTGAGGAGGGATTAGCATGGCTCCTGCAAAGGGACATCTTGCCCTTTAGTATTTTTTGTAAGTACATATGTGTGATCTACATAGTCTGTCAAAAGACTTTAAAAAAAACATTCTCCACTAAAGACTTCTAAGGATGGATTCATGACTGGTTCAAAATATAGGAAGCAGGCCTCCACAATAGAGGGAAGCAAACCTCAAGGATATGCGCTGGAACCAGCACTATGTAAGATATTATTAAGTACTTTTGAACAGTGAGGTGGCAAAGTTTGTATGAGGCACCAAATTATTCAGGGGAACTGAATTCCAAGCAAATTGGACAGCTCTAAAAAGATGCTCTACAAATTGGGTGAATGGGCAACAGAATGCCACATGAATTTCAGTGAACAGTGATGTGGGGGAGACAAAGGAGCAGGACGAGAAGCAAAAATACTGCATACACGTAGTTTAAATTCTCTAGACTATAAGGAAAATATCTTGGTCATTCAGAATGTCAACAGAATGTGTAGGAGCAGTGAAAAATACCACATATTGATTAAGAATTGTAATAAAAATATTGTAGTGCAATATTATCTTTTTATCTATTGCGCAGGTGTATGTAGAATGCTGCACATAATTTTTTGCCCCATTTCAAATAATGATGCATTAGAACTGGAAAAGGTACAGAAAAGGCAATTAAAGTCATAAAGCGATAAAAAGTACTACTGTAAGAGAAAAAAAACTAAAGTGTTCAAGGCTCTTTAGTTTTGGGGGGATGACTAAGGGGAAAGGGGCACGATAGACATATATAAAAATTATGAATAGGAGAAAAGAATTGAGATTTCTTTTCTTAGTACGATCATTTGGAAACATCCAATGAAGTCAATGGTTACTATGTTCACAAAAGATGGAAATATTTCTTAACACTCCATATAATAAGGGTGCAATCCTATGCAGGACAGAAAAAAGTCCTAAAACTCCCAACATTCCCAATTCAGCCATTCATAGGAATGACCCTGTTCAGATGACATGCTAAGCCATGGTGGTTAAGCACTCTGAGCTAAGCATTAAGGCCTAGCATGTCATGTGAATCATGACTTCGCATGTTGGGTGAACCATTCCTAACCATGGTAGCTATATAACCATGGTTTAAACACACTCACTAACCACTTGCTGCAAAAGGGTAGTGGCCTAACCATGACTTAGCGTGTTTATGAATAGGGCCATTGTGTCTAAACTTTGCTACAATAGCATGTACTATATTTTAGGCCCAATGCATTATGTTCCTGCAGGAGCATGTAGTTGCTGAAAACCACTCCAAACTGACTTTGCAACATATGCAATGCTAGATCACATTGGATCACGTGAGCCATATTATTACTTCCTGGTATTACCCTCCAATCTAACGCTCCATTAACATTAGGCAACTATATGACCCCACCTTCCTTACATTACTGAGGAAACATATAGCCAGACCATAGAAGTATAATCTTTCAGCTTGGCACTATCATACTTACTGGACTTTAGCTGTCTTATGTAAATTACATAAAATAAAAAGGATTAGGTAGACCCAATAAAAGGTAGCTGTAGACAGATCTATTTATTCATAGGAAAGATTGAAAAAAAAACCAGTGGAGGCTGGTGGCGCTGTACATCAATTCCAGGTTTCAGTCAGAACCAGCTAGAACTCTAAAAGAGCTATCCAAGATGCTGAACCTATTTTGGGTAAAGGGTTCCTCACCTTGGATAGCTCTTAGAGTTCTGGCTGGTTCTGACAGCAATCCAGAATAGATGCACAGCCCCACCAAAATCAAAGCCATCAGACTCCATTGGAAAGAACCTGAATATAGCTCCTTAAGCCCAGTTTTCTCAGATTTAGTACCCTCCAGATGATTTGGCGTACAACTTTCATTAGCCCCAGCCAGCAAGATCAATGAACAAGGATAATGGGAGTGGTAGCATAAACATCTAGAGCAGGGGTGGGCAACTTGTGGCCCTCCAGGTGTCTTGGCCTACAACTCCTATCAGTGCTAGCCACCATGGATGGTGAGAGCTGTGTGACTGTCCAGCTGTTTTGGCCTACAAGTTGCCCACCCCTGATCTAGAGGCTGTTGAGTTGGGGAAGACTGCTTTAGATGCTCCACAACTATCCTCAAAAGGCAGTCCCCACATGGCAAATTACTTTCAAAACTGAGCAGAGTTTCACATGCAGCTTGCAAGATGAGGATCAGCTGTTCAAAGGAAGCAGACAAGAATTTCACTAGGTTCATCAAGGCGCTTCCATCAGTCAAATAAACTCTTTGGATCTTGGCCAATGATGGCTACTTGGAATCTCAATGGTTAGAGGCAATCTCTAAGTACCAGTTGCTAAGGACAAATAGAATGATAATCTTCAAGCCCTGCTTGTGAGCTTCCAGAGACATACAGATGGCCACGTCTGATCCAACAAAGTAATTGCACGTTTATGTTCCACACAAGGTTCTGCCCATTTGAAAAATGAAGAAATGTCAATTGCCAGAAGGCATAGCTGAGAGACTAGTTATCTACCATATATGTATAATCCCCATTAAAACCATTAATTTTCTTTCAAGTTTTGAAGCAATTTTTAGCTTGGAGCAACTAATCAGAAAGATTTGTTCAAATCTGTTGAAACAACACATTAATTCTCCCTAGACCCCATTAATTACCAGCAATTCAATATAGCTACCAACATGTATAACTAAGACATTTAACAACAACGACTTGTGGCAGTTTAAAGACTAACAAATGTGTTCTGGTATAAACTTTTATTGATACTGTGCATTTCATCAGATACCAAGTAGACAATGTCCACAAGTGCTTATACCAGAATAAATTTATTGGTCTTTAAGGTGGCACAAGACCCTTTGTTGGTTCTGCTGAAACAGATTAACATAGATACTCCTCTGGAAATTAAGACTTTCAGGGAACAATCCTACACATATTTAGACAGAAAAGGGGGTGTGCTAGGAGTTGTAGGACCTTTCTTTGCTCTAAACATGCATAGGATTGTGCCGCTAAGGACATGTTACTCTTGTATAATACCATTCTGGAAGCCAGATGGCTGCGGTGGTTTTTATTTTAAGGAAAGCTCACAATGCAACTAAGGCATTGATTTGGAATGGAGAAACAGTTGGTGAATAAAGAATTAAGTGCACATTATTACTACACATTGCTCCCTCCCAAATGTAAAGGCCAGTGTTTTGTTACATGCGTTTGTGTGTAACATATAGTTAGGCCTCAAGTCTATTTGAAGGTTGCGGCTTTCAGTCCCCCCCCCCCCCCCCCACAAAAGATGGATAATTGTAAAATTTGAATTGCCTTGGCAAAGAAGTTAAGTACATGAGAATGCAAGGATAAAACAATGGGCTTATTCACACATAATAATAACCCAGTGGTTTAAAAAAACAATTGTTTGTTCTGCAGGAATGCTGTACCTGTTCCCCCTTTTACCCTACAATCAGCTCCTTCATAGGTTGTGGAGTGCAACTTGTGAACCTAAACTGCTGGGTTGTTTAGGAGCTAAACTACCCAGCAGTTCAAAAACAAACCATGGGTTAACCATGTGCTTCCTCATACATGATAACCCATCAGTTTTTAAACTGATGGGCTGTTATGTGTAAATCAGGTCACTGTTTGCAGGAGATGATACATTAATGCAATGCAATTGAATTGTGCTTCCTGATCATATGCAGACTAGATACAACTATTTCAAGATGATAAAACTATTTCAATAGGTTCCAATCTGGTGAGGAAAATCAAATGGATTACTCCAGAAACAAGTATTTTCACTTTATGAATAAGTGGTATTTTTTCAAGTTGTAAGTAGCCAAACTACAGAGTGGAGAGACACATACATTTGGGGGGGGGGAATAAAATAAAGGGCAAGCAAAAAACGCTGGTGCTCCTAACCTTTTCAAAGAAAGAAACAGCTTTTAGTAGCCCCTTATAAGCAGATTACACCCTGAACTTTCAGAAAATGGGTACAGTGGATTTTGTGCTACACACTTTTATATTTTGATATTATTTTTTCAGGGAACAGCTTCGCTTCGGGAAGCACGAGAAATGGTTCAGAGGGGCCCGATTCAGCTCTGGCTTATCCCAAATCCAATGTACATCCCCACCTTTTAGACTGCCATGCTGTCCAAGCATGATTTTTTTTTTGCTTTGAGTCAGGCTTACCAATAATAACTTCACAAGACTTGTAGGCTTGAGAAACTTCATATGCACAGCGCATCTCAGAATACGTAATGCCTCCAATGACAAAGACAATCAGCTTTGATCCACTCTTCCGCTCATCCAAGTAGCTAGTTTTGGGTTTATGGCGAGCACTATAAATTAGAACATATAAAAGACTAAAGTTGTTTATAATTACTACATGTGGCAGAAACAAGCATTAGCAACCCTATTTTAGAAATTGAGAGGAATACAATTTTTATTCAAACATCATGAAACCACTTACCTCACTGCTCCTGAACCATTCCAGGGTGCAGGACACTGGGAACAATAGGGCCACTCCTTTGAATCCAGTTTATTTTCTATAGCATCCTGGAAGAAAAACAGCTCTTTTCAACCAATTAAGGGTATATATTCAAAGCCCTCAAATTTCCTATGACTGGCAAGCAGACATGAAACCTGAATACAGCAGCAAATACTATCTGGAAGTTTGGGTGTCCAAAAATGAGCCACCTTTCTGGTGAAGGCACTGCCAGCTTAGTAATAACTTAAGTCCAACAGCTCAAACCCTGAAGAGATAGCACATTTCTCCCAAGCCCAGAACTTTAGGTCTGGTTCACATAACCACAGGATTTCCTTTTTTGAATACTAAATAAGCTAAGAGGATGATGCCTTAAAAGTGGGCATGCAGGCAGTTTAATAAGAAGGGGGAATGTCCAGCACATTTCCAACATTAATATTCATTATATTTTTTTGTGAACCACCCAGGGAGCTTAGACTATTGGGAGGTATAGAAATTCATTAGTGCATATTACAAGAATGTATAATAAGAATATAAATCACTTTCTGGGCACATTCTGAAGACACATTAGCCAACCCTGCCCTCTTAGACCACTCCACGGATGACTGTTTGCATGTCGCACTTGGGCGACATGCAAATAAAACTCAGTGGAATAGGGTATAAAGGGCAGGGTTGGCTATTGCTCTCTCTCCCCCCCTCCGCCCTCCCCACCAAATGGCTAGTTCTCCCTTACCTGATTGGGGCGCTGCCATTCCATGGGGAGGGGCGGAGGGGAGCTCCCCCACCTCTTTCTCACTGCAGGGCCACCCACAGCGCATGCCCCTCCATGGCCACCGCAGTCAGAATTGGGGGACAGTTCTCTTCCAGTCCCCTGGTTCTGGCTGCAATGGCCACGCAGGGACATGCGCTGCGGGCGCCACTGCAACAAGAACTGGCTGATGGATTTCTTCCGTTGACAGGGGAAGAGGTTCGTCCGCAGATCAAGAGCAACTTTTCCTAAGAGACTTGCTGGCTGCAGTCTCAAAAGAAATGGGAATGGAGCTAATGATACTGAGCGAAGTCATCCCCTGTCAGGGGAGCAGTTGGCCGGCACCGGCGCCTTCTCCACTGGCAGCAAAGGAGGCAGTGGCACTGAGCCAACTGATCCTCTGACAGGGGATGACTTCGCTCAGCACTTGCTGCAGAAGCAACGTTCTCAGACAAACTTTAAAGCTTCTATTTTCCATCTGAAATGAAAATGTTCTAAGCATATTGGGACTCTTTTAAAATTAAACAACCTTTACAACAACTTTATGCATCTTCTGCTACAAATTTTGAACATTACTTCCTATACGTGGCAAAGGGAGCAGGGAGAAAATATGCAAAAAGAAGAGGGAATCTGTAAGTGTCTGAATAGGACTCTGGATATATTTTTTATTTGACTGGACCACATAGGTTGATACATGTCTTAAATTCAGTATGTAGATATGTTTTGAGATAGATTGCTGCTCCTGTAGGAAACAGAAGCAGGAGTAAAATGTCTTCAATATGAATTTAACTAAAACCTAGATATTCATAAACATAGCTTTTGAAGGCCTTAAATGCCTAAGACCAAGCATCTTTTTTGAAAATTGTACCTCCATAATATCCTTGACAACTGGCATCCATCTAGAAAGCTGAAATGTTTCTGTTGCAGAACGATCCTTCCTTGATGGTCTGCGTTGTTGTGTTGTAGACTAAAAAGCAACAGATACTCTATTTTATAAAATAATGTAGATTTTTTTCCTGGCAAGTATTACTAAGAAAATCAGATATGCAAACACAAATACACATACTACATGTAACTACCCTTGAAGAGACTATTAAGTTTAAATTTAGCCAATTATTTGGTTTTTATAAATCTCAGCTAGATATCATAGCCTGGTGCTTAACCAGCATTACGACTTTCAACTTCAAACTTAACACTTATTTTGTAATGAACCTGATTGATATTAAACACTGTTAAGAGTAATATTGTTAATGTATTTCTTATTGATGGTATGCTACATTGCAGTTTATGCAGAAAAGGGGCATAGAAATAAAGTTGGCTTGCCGTTTCCTTTTGTCTGATCAAAACTCCGATTAGTATAGATTAATATATATCAAAGTTTACAATTTGCTGTCATCTTTTACATAAGGAATTGGTACAACCATTGAAACTTGTGTACCCAGTAATGGGAGAGGATAGAAAGCTATTTCCTCAGCAGGCAGAGCACTGTTTTATTGCAGCAGAAGAACCTCTCTTACTAAGTACATTATAAAATGAAAAATGTTTTAAAGTTTAAATCAAGAGTCTTGTTACACACAAGGATCCACAAATTTAGGTGGGTCTTGGTAGCCTGGCATTATATATGTAGTTACTGCCAACCTTGCCCCTTGCAAACACTCAGCATGCAATGGAGGACTCAAAGGAAGGCGAGGAGGTCACATATGACATCCAGCTGAGCGTTGGAGGCATTCTAGCTTCACTGCTTCCTAAGCACAGCATGATATCGAGAGGCTAGACGCTATCCACCCCCACTTTGTATAGAGGTAGCAGGCAGACAAACAGCCTCCAAGATATGGTCACCACTAGCAACTGTATCTGTAAACTCCTGGGTTATACACATGCCTCTATCCTGAAAGAATTTGTGTGTAAATGTAGGCTTCCACACAGGTGGCATCTGAAGTTACATACATATATTTTCATCCAGACTTCACTGAACTGGGTGGATGAGTCTAGACACAAGTGGGGGGGGGCACATCTCTATCTGGAGTCACTTATTGTTGCATGCAATTAGCTGTGCACAGCTAGAGCTTGCTAGGGCTATGGTGTCCAGGGCCACAAGCACTGTTTTGCACTACTTTTAGCACACCTGCACCAGAAGAGGGCCAGTTATTCAAATCCTGTTCTCTGCTTATGATGCAGGATCACAAAGAAATAAGCTAACTCACATAAGGTTCAATGTGGCCTAGATTTGCCACTGGATGTTCTGTATGGTATGAGTTTGAGTACATGTCTTCAGAGTAGCTTTCATTCCTGCTACTATACTCAAGCCATGCACAATATGCACAAGAGTAGTAATACAAAGTGATCTTTTAATAACAGCAGAGCTACTTAAAACACAGGCTTCCAATTTTTATTCAAATATGATTTTTTAAAATCTCATCTCTAAAGATCTTGAAGTATGTAACATTTACAGTTCATGTTGACTTGGAAGTAAGTCCCATTACATACAATGGGGTTTACTCTGTAGTAGGTGTGTTTAAGATTGCAATCTTTGGGAGCAATCCTATCGCGATTCCCACCAGTCTCTGAACTTGGAGGCTGAGAGGAATCCTATGCACAGCGGGAGAAGTGTGGAGGCGATCTTTGCTTCTGTGCTCCAGCCACCCTGGATTTCTGCTAGACGGGTGATTTCGCACATCTTGCAGCAGCGCCTCAGAGAGGGAGGGAAGGAGGCTGGGAATGGCATAACACAACTGCCCTGGTCTCATCCCCTCTCCATGAACGCCCCGTTTTTTCCATCTCTGCGCTCTGTTTTCTGAGCACGGAGGGGTAGCCAGTGCAGTTCTCTCTGCACTGACTACGAGGGAGATGGGAAGGGCACAGGGAATGCAGTTTCCTGGCTTCGAGGTCAGAGTCCTATCTTCGAGCTTGGAGCCAAGAAACTGAACTACTCTATGCACCGCAGATGCTGTTTGGTGGGCATAGAATTGCTCTCTTAAGAGTTTAAAAATTTAGCACAAACAAGTTGTAGGCAGAGTTTCATTATCCCTGCAAGACCTGGCTTAGTGCACGATGCAAGCCATGGATGTTTGTTTGGTTTACATCAGCTACAAATTCATTATAGGTAAGTAGTTATATCACAGCTTATGTCCCCACCCACGTAACTATAAAACAGGGTAATTATGCAGATCTACCTTACAGGGTTGTTATAAAATTACTGAGTTAATATAAATATATTATTTTATATTGTATTATAATATAATATTATATTATATTATAATATTATATAAATATAATATAATATAATATATAATATAATATTTATATAATATTATATAATATAATATATTATATAATATAATATATTATATTATATATTATAATATAATATATAATATAATATAAAACACTTCGAACACTCTGAAATAGTATATAAACATTAAATACTTTCAGTATAATATGATAACAAGATTATAATGCTACGAACCTGAATAGTAGTAATACTCAAAGTTCCAAATGTGTTCAAAGACAGAATTATGTCATGTAGTTTGCATTATACTGTTTGAACATGCATAAATCATTCTTATTATAATATCTGAGTTTTGCCAAATTTAGAGTAATTAGGAAAAGACGAAGTAAAGGGCAAAGGAAGCGTGGAACATGAATGGCAGTGAGGATAGTGGAACAGATCTTAGAAAAAAGCATGGTAATATAGCCATTGCTAAGAGAGATTTAACACAGGGTTGCGTAGGAAGAAAAAATGCTGCAGTCCTTACTGTGGCAAGAACAGGTACACCAAGATACTTCCAATTTTTTATCATGTCGCTATCATTTTCTATCTGTACATTCTGGATCAGCCTGTCCATGTTCTCTTGTGTAGTCCCTTTTTTCACATTTAAAAATAAACATGACATTTTGAATTAGTAACTTGCTGATATTTGGGTAGAATAAATTCAAAGTATTTAATCTAGCGTTAAGTTAATTTTGATACACTCTAGAAAGTTGTGTCATGCATGCAGCACTGTACCGAATGTTTGCACCATGCCTATCAAACTTTTATAATCCCTCTTCAACATGGCAGTATCCAATACACCTATCCAGGCTATATTATAATGGCTTGGATCATAAGTTATGTTAACTTAAAGAAGTTAATAGAAGGAAAGTTTCCCATCCCATCCTCCCTCTGCAACCACTTGAAAAGCCTCTCTGGGGTCTCTTCTGAACAACATGGGATGGGGTGTGGGGTGCTGCTGGACTTGGGGGGGGATTGCCTAAAATCGAGCTTAGATTCTAAGATAAAGTTACTGTCAGAAAGTTCCACAAAAGCTTCCCATGCCTTCTCCCTCCCACATTGTTTGGGACATCCCACCCACGCTCTGGAGAAGCTCTTCAGAGGTCACAGTGGTCTGTAGGGACAATGAAGGATGGGAAACTTATTGTCTGTAGGGACAATGAAGGAGTACAAACTTATATAGATACATTTTCCTTGCTGTCTATTCACCCAGTTTAATGGGACTTACTCCCTGGTAAGTGGGTATAGAATTGCAGCCCAAGTTAACTTATCTTAGTATTCGTGTAGCCAATATACTATAAGACAACTACTATTCTGGACCAGGCAGCTTTTTAGCTCTTTACAAACAGACCACAATCTACTCAGAAGCATCTTCTTCAAAAGACCCGTTTTAAAAAGAACTCTTGCAGAAATGGCATTCATCTCCATAGGCCCTACTCAGATGATAGTGGCTATTTTATATGACCCACATAATCTAAATGTCATTTCATTAGGCCTTACATTTATCTAGTACAGTATATGACATAATTACTAAACTATGCCTATTCAGTTGCTGTGCTCATCAGGAGATATTCTCCTCATAGTTCCTATGGTACTGGAAGTCTGGTCGATGATGGCTTGGAATAGAGCCTTTAGTATCACTGTGCTCGCTCTCTGGAACAACCTACAAGTATAAATTAGAAAGCCCCTGACCTTTCTGGGTTCTCCGTGCCTACTGATAACTTGTCTGTTCCAACAAGCTTTCCCAGAAAGGCAATATTGTATTTTTCCTTTCTGTCATACTATATCTCTAAGTTTTATACAGTATTCTGTTATGGTTTGATACTATACTGTTTGTATAACGCTTAGGAATGTCTTTTTAATTTAAGCATAAATTAAGGCTGCCTCTACAAGAGAGGTAATGCTCTTTCAAGGCGCTTTAAAAAATGTACCTCTACAAGAACGGAGCGCAAATCGGGCGTAGAGGCGCGTTATCTCTCCGATTATGCGCATTATCGAATGCGCATTAAACAGCGAGTTTTATTTTGCTCCGGCCGTTAAAGCGCATTTTGCCTATGTGAACAAGCGCTTATGTGCATTAACTACTTGTAAAGCGCATTTTGGTCATCCCTTAATGCGCTTCGCCGCCTCTCACCGCCTCTCGTGCAGAGGTATTAGGCGTAAATGCGCTTCTGTGATTATGCGCATAATCGCCTAACCAGGCGCAAAAGCGAATCCTTGTAGAGAGGACCAAAGAAAACAATCTTACCATTTGTGCTGAAGATATAGAGGAGGATGGCCCTTATCTTATCATAGTTATCATGATTTTTATTGAGCAGTACTGGAAGGAGGACCCGCATGGAGTCTTTCACTTTCTGTCCCTCAGCATCCGTTCCAAGAGCCAAATCCTGAGTTACAAAGAATAAATATCTTCTCAAATCAAAGCAATCATTCAAGGATAACAGTAATTTTGCCACAGGCCTACTACATATAGCCTTGACCTTGGAAGTAGAAGTTTGGGGGTGTTCCATATCATATTTGTCCTTTCAGATGAGCTATCTCCCCCCACCTCGCCTCAATACAATTATGACTGGACTACATTGCTAACATAGGAGACAGCCTTTATAACAAAAAGCCAGACAGCAACTGGGGCAGAAATCTACAGATGCGATTCTCAGGCTGATCTTGGAGTAAATTACTAAAAGAAAGGAGTTCCTTAATCAACCTTGTAAATAAATTAAGACCTCTGCTTTTGCTTCCTCTCCACTTCCTCCTTCTATTCTCAAATATAGTGATGGGACATTACTACAGTCTCACTCCTGGACTTTTAGAACTTAATCAAATAGAATGACAGAACTGTGGTCCTTTCTGTAGGACAAAAACAAAAAGAAGCTATTGAAACTGGCACCTGAAAGACAAGGAGAGAATGCTCTGACAGTATTCCGGTGGTCTTTCTGGTCAGGAAATGAGTGCTGCAGTAGTACTACAGCTATACGCACACTGACTCTCCAGCCCTGGGAAGTCCACCATTGAATTTTTAACTAGACAGGAGGAAAAATGGCTCTACTCGACAGGAGTATGCCAATAGTCAACAAGGGCTGCCTCACCTTCAGGGAGTAGCAAATGGAACCTCTGATATTTTATGCCAGTGGGATTTAACTTGCCCAAACATCATTGTACATATAGGTGCTTCACATACCTGTTCAACTTTGCACAGCTTTTCTATGTTATTCTTAAACTTATTCATGCAATCTTCAGCTATGTTAAGATGCACTACTTGCTGCAAAACAGAAGCAATTTTTTTTGGTTATTTTTACAGAATTATTGCACTGCAAGAAAATATATATATATAATGCACGGGTCATTAACAGCCAGCAATGTGTCACATCTCCAATTTTATATCTTCTGGATTTTTTTTTTAAAGAAAAAGATCACGTTCCACAATTTTTAGAGGCAGAAAATTTATAGCTCCATTGAGCACGATTCTATTACACATGTAGTTTGCAAGAATGCTAATTACAGCTAATGCATTATTTAACTTTAAGACTGCAATTCTAGCACACACTTAGTGAGTAAAACCCATTAAAATTAGAGGGATATACTTCAGAGTGAAACTATAACATATTTAATTTTCTGGACCAGTAGGATATTCATCCCTGGCACATACTGTTTAATATGCTTAGGCATTTTGTAAGGTTTTAAAAAAAAATTATAAGTGTTCGATCAACCAACTAAATGGACCCTCCATGTAACTACAGTCAGGTTACCTCAAGCATGAAATGCTTGAGACTATCACCTTTATGCCCTCCTTTTGAGGTTGTAAAGGCATCTGGCTAGCCAAAAGTATGCTGAACTAGATGAATCACAGTCTGATCCAACAAGGCATTTCTTGTCCATAGAACCATATAGTTATCTATTCAATTGAGGTCTACGTTTATTTCAACTATGGTTTGGGCACACAATGGTTACAGGACACAGACCAAGAAGGAAAACTTTGTAGCCAGGCATACTTCTATGCCAGCATAATCTGTGACGGACTCAGGCTACAGTCAGGTTAAAATCTTTTTTAAAAGCACAACATCCAAACACACCATTACATAACATTCTGCTTACCTTAGTAATCTGCTTGCGGAAGTGAGGCATTTTCTTCATGAGTTGAGCCAGATTACTTAAAGATAGCTGGAAAATAATTCAAAAGTTCAGTCTTTAGTTTCTGCTACATGTGAATTCTGCAAAACACCATGACCCATCGGCTTTGAAAGGCCTACTAACACTGCTATCCTGTTCATAAGCGCATGGGAGAAAACACCAATGAAGTTACAGGGCCTTGCTTCTGAGTAATTTATGTTTAGGATTATGCTGCATGTGTACAAACATGTTTAATTCTCTACTTTAGTAGATAAGTACCAAAAAAGGACATCTTCCACACATTTCAAAGAAAGCCCCAGTGCACTTGCATTTCAGTGCATTTCACTTCCAAATCCACTTGATTAACTGTGTAAAGTGGTCAAAGCATTGGACTGGGAATCAGGAGATCCAGGTTTTAGTCCCCACTTGGCCATGGAAGCTCACTGGATAACTCTGGGCCAGTCACAGACTCTCAGCCCAATCTCCCTCACAGGGTTGTTGTTGTGAGGTTAAAACAGAAAGGAGAATTATGAACACTGCCTTTGGTTCCTTAAGGAGGAAAAAAGGTGGGATATACAATAAATAAATAAATACAGGTATACTAAATAGATGACAGCTTAAAAGAACAGTTAATGCTAATTTAAAGTAAAAATGTATTTCTTACTTTCCCCTCCGATGCCTTCCTTTTTGAAGAAATTTCTTTCATAAGCTTTGGTAACTCCCTGAAAGAGTAGAAGAAAATGACTTCTAAATATTTCTAAATTAATAATAAATCCAAATTCTGTCTATGGTGTCACCTGATTAATGAAATACAATGTTTAGAAGGCATAAACAAAATGATCTTGGGTTTGTCTAGATAGGAATAGGTAGCTTATTAGTAGGAATTCAAACAAACAAAACCTGGAAAAGAGATTACTTTGCCTTCAGAAAAACTCTGCTAAGTAAACTCAATCTTATGAGTATTAATGTTTCATTGTTTTCTATGTTGTATTGGATGTAATTGACAGCAGATAATACAACTAAGCAGGGCCAAATAAAATATTATTATATGTTAATATGCCCAGTAAAAATATTATTTGGGAGTTTTACATAAAGGTAAAAGATACAAAACACAACACAACGAACTGCATAGGAAAAATATAAAACATGTAAAATATTCCCTCGTCCCTATTTATGCAGGAAAGGTATATCAGCTAGAGTTGGCCATCAATCTTTACCTACCACGATCAAGATTGAGCTTTAGTTTATCAGCCTTTATCCACCACTTCACTGTGATCAGAGGAATCATAGAATAGTAGAGTTGGAAGGGGTTATAAGGCCATCGAGTCCAACTCCTTGCTCAGGAATCCACCTTAAAGTATACCTGAAAGATGGCTGTCCAGCTGCATCTTGAAGGCCTCTAGTGTGGGAGAGCCCACGACCTCCCTAAGTAATTGGTTCCATTGTCGTACTGCTCTAGCAGTCAGAAAGTTTTTCCTGATATTCAGCAGGAATCTGGCTTCATGCATCTTGAGCCCATTAATCCGTGTCTTGCATTCTGGGATGATTGAGAAGAGATCCTGGCTCTCTTCTGTGTGACAACCTTTCAAGTATTTGAAGACTGCTATTATGTCTCTCCTCAGCCTTCTCTTTTCCAGGCTAAACATGCTCAGTTCTTTCAGTCTCTCCTCATAGGGCTTTGTTTCCAAGTGATATAACTGAGTGTTACCAGCATACTGACAATATCGAACTTCCACTGTTTCTTGTAGATGTTACGGACTATAGAGGACACAACACT
Source organism: Anniella stebbinsi (assembly GCA_029215795.1). Lineage (NCBI taxonomy): Eukaryota > Metazoa > Chordata > Lepidosauria > Squamata > Anniellidae > Anniella > Anniella stebbinsi. The sequence goes on along the minus strand of JARDYH010000004.1, from coordinate 109,279,893 downwards.
GTGAAGCTCCACAGGATAACTACCAATGAGCAGGCATCTCTCAGCACCACACTCTGGAATCAACTTTGCAGGGACAAACCAAGTATTGCCACCATAACAATAGTATATTTTTGAATGATGGTATCAAAATACACTGGAAAGTCTAAGAGAATTTACAGAAATAGGCTCCCTTTGTTTGTCTTTTGATGATGATTATCCATTAGAGTAACCACAGTAGTTTAGCCACAAACCTGGGCTGAAACTAGATTGATTTCCTTGAACTTGGTCTTTTTCACTCTTATAGAAGAGAACTCAGAGCTGGCCAGTTGCCAGCCGCTCTATATTTTGCCCCCAAAAGGGAGATTTCTGGCCAGCTCATAATTCCAAAGTTACAAGAAAGATCTCTCCCCACCCTTTTTGTTGTTGTTGTTAAAGCAGTGACCATAGACTGTTAGGAGTGGTCCTCACAGAAAAACTTACTTTGGGCCAATTTTTTTCAGCTAGCTAGAATCAGCCAGGAAGAGCAAGTATATAGAGCCACTTTTCTCAAACTTGAGCCCAGATGTTTACAGCTCTCATCATGCCTGACCAATAGCCATGCTGGATAAGAATGTCGGGAATTGTAATTCAACTTCTGGGGACCTAAGGATTGGAAAGGTTAGCCAAGGACTTAGGCAGACCACTGTACTGGTCCAAGGACATTTCTCACATCTTCAGGCCACAACTGTGATGAACCATCAAGAAGTTCAAGTTGGAGTGGGTGTGAGAGATTATGTCTGCCTCTGACCAAGTAGAAATTTGAACGGAAGTCTTCCAGGCTCAACTCCCAAAACTTTACTATAACCTGTGGACAACATTCATATTTAATATAGTCTACAAGCATACATACATATACACATGCACATGCACAACATAGATAGATAGATAGATAGATAGATAGATAGATAGATAGATAGATTCTACTAACCTAGTCTGGCTCAAATCCTAAGTCTAATTGAGTTTAATGGGAATGAAGGCATGGCTAAATTGTTCCATTGATTTCAGTGAGCCCAGGTTCAACTAACATGAACTGCAATTTTGTAATCACTTAACTGGAAGTACCATAGAGTTGAATGGAACTTAAATCTGAGAAGACATAGAGATTTGCAATGATAGCCCAGATCAAACTTTATACATACATAACATCCTATACATGTCTTCTCAGAAGTAAGTCCCATTGAGTTCAATTGGGCTCACTCCCAGGTGAGTACAGGACCTAAGCTAATGTTAGCTGAACTTAGATCTGACTGAAATCAATGGAACAATTTAAGCCATCATTTAAGTTTCACTGATTGCAGTGGGAACTAACTTCCACTAATGTAGTCTGAATCAAAATCTAATGCCTCAAACCCCAACTATTTACACTGCGAGTGAGTATGAATGTACATCCATACATATGTGTACATACACACACAACTTTAAGTTTATTTAGTAGGTGTCATATGTTATGTAAAACAGCAAAGAGATATTAAATCACACATACTCCAACACATCTGCAATATGTTTGTGTCGAATTTTCACCCATAGGTCATCATCTTCCTCTAGAATAGCTTCCCTTTCTTTTCCACTGGCACCCTCCGGCTTATACCTAAATGCAGGAAATAAACAGGTTATTAGTTGCAATTTATATAGATAAATATGCAGAATAAGGGTTATACAAGGGAATATCAAGTATAAAGAATCTGATAACATATAAAAGCAACAATTGCATTTTTACAGGAGATAAAGGCTGCAATCCTAAGCTTATTTACTAAGTAGCATGTTCCTTGAAAGTCAGTGGCATTTACTACCTAGTAAATATGCACAGGATATGCTGAAAGGCTAATTATATTTGATTCAAATTTCATCTATTAATCAGCAACAACTGAGATTCAAAATGATTATCCTAAGACCAACTGTCAATTTATTTTTATCAGCCTTTCCCAAACTGGTTTCCTCCAGATGTTTTGGACTTCAATTTCCATCAGTCCCAGCTAGCATGACCAATGATCAGGAATTCTGGGAGCTGAACTCCAAAACATCTGGAGACACCAACTTGGGGAAGGGAGAGTTAGATAGTTACATTTAGCTTATAATGACGCTATTGCCTTCACATGCAGGCACAGAACAGACTCTGATATGGGGATTTAATTTACATATATGGAGACACATGCTTGCTATTACATACTTCCAACAATTACGCAGCTTCCTAAGAACTGAAGAATACTACAGAGCGTACTAGTGCTAGGTCACGAAACACTGTTTATATGTATAGAAACTCACATAAACTGATTCAACCAGAAAGCAGTAGAAATACAAGAGGGGAAAAATGAAAAGTTAGTTCATGACTGTATTACTGAAAAGAACATTAGCTACCAAGTATCTGTTTCAGTAGAATACATCAGTTAAAACTCTTCTTCCTCTGAATATATTGTGGAAGTTGAAATCTTGCTGTGGATGTTGTATTTTATTTTATAAACACCAACAGCTGATTCTTGGCTTTCTACAAAGTAACATGAGGGTGACATACTCTCAAACATACTCTCAAACCCAGAAAAAAAGACTTCACGTTAGTATTTTAGATCTAATAAGCAGGGCTTGATCAAGCACTATCTCATGTTATGCTACTAAGAAAAGGACTCCAGCCAACACCCTGCTGCCATTTAATTCTAAGTGTACTTCTGGAGAGAAGGCCTATCCTTCTCCGTGTGTCAAGCTCCTTTAAAATTGCCAACAGCATAAAACATGGCTTCCGTAGCTTTTTATTTCATCATAGGAGACAGCATATATGTTCCTAATTCTGTTTAAATACTTGTAGCTTATCTGTTGTAAAGAACAGATTTGTATTTCATGTGTGGAATTAGCAAGATAATAGAAGTTTACCCATGCCTATCTATAGGCTACCTCTTTGCTAATATGAAGATAAGCAGAAAAAAAGCATGATATCATAAATAGAGCTATGGGGCCAAGGTATTGTCTGGCATACGGACACATCAGTACTTTAAAATTGGGGGCATACAGAAGTGCTTTGTGTGTAATACAACCTTATATCTGCGTACTCAGAAGTGCTCAGTAGGCCTTACTCACTAGCAAGTGCATTTAGGATTGCAGCCGTAGTCATTTTTTTCCTGATCACATGAGAAGCAACAATGACAGCTGCAAGAATTTCTACTGCCTCCAGTGCAGATTCTAGCACAGATTTGTGTGTGTTTCAATTAGATACTCACTGCCCAAACCGTATCGACAGATTACAAGCTTCCATGACATCCACTGCAGGCCACAAATAGGGGACCATCATCACTCACAACAGACCAGAATCCCCCCTTTTTTAGAGCAGAAGAGTTGGACTACACTCCTAAGCATTCCTTCTTGGGAATGTTCCATTTCAGTTAACAAGCAATAGATAAAATATAATTTGAGGGCTGTACGCTTACAAGCTCATCTGGAAGGCAGTGCATGATTCTATGAAACGGATAAGCATAAAAGATCTACATAAAGTTATACTTGCTTGTATGTATCATTTTCAATTGGTAGCAGATCATAAGCCATTGCTTGAAAAGTAAGTTCATGGAGCACAGATGACACAGGGTCAAAGCCGCGATCTATTATTAACAGCTGAGAGTGAGTTTTGCCCTAAAAATCAGAGAAAAAAATCCCCCACTTAGGGACACAAAGCACTGCACAATCCCTTCTTCCTCTAAAGTATTTAGGGTTTATTCTTATGCAGCCTTACTTAAAAATGGGAGTGCAGCACCAAAAAGCCACAAACATTAAAGTGAAAGAAGGACGTTATGATTTATTCATCTAATTTATGAGTGGCCCTGCAGCCGAAGCTCTCAGGGTAACACACATAACAAAAACTTATTCAGTTTATTCTAGCAGAAACAAAACCATTACACTCCACCCAATGTGTTCCTACTAAGATCTTCTTTGAGGGCAATGGAAGCCAACATCCTTTTCCTTCAGGGGGATCTATTAGGTTCCTTCAAAGGAATCCACACTGAACAAATGGCATGCCAGAAGATGTCTCAGTTCAGACAACACATTAGTCAACGCAGTGTGAAAACCCTACTTAACAGTTTAGTTTTTGGAACACAACATGCTCTAACTCCACCATTGTGTAACTGTGAACTACTGTGGAATTGCGTAAAATCCATCGCAGCGTTTGATTAACGGTTCCTCCACTCTCTCTCCTTCTCCAGTCCTCCTGATGATATCCCATCAGCCATTGCTGCAAAAAACAACCCGGGTGGCTCTCCTAGAGCGGCACTCACTCCTTTTGCTGCTCTTGCCAGGGAACTTTGTAGCCAGTTGGAAAAGTCAACTCAATGCAACAGAGAACTCCATGGAGCTCACCACACAACATGCAATCCAACAGTTGTGGAGGAACTCTCCTCTGCACAGTGTGGATATTCTGCATGGAATGTTTTCCCAAAAAACTCCACCATTGCATGGAGTTTTCCCGCCAGACAACACATTTCTCAACAGTGGTGTAAAAACTCCACTGTGGAGTGCTAAAACCACCATTGAGAAACATGTTGTCTGAACTGAACCAGTGCCTTCTTCCCAACAAAGATTTAACTTAAAGCAACACGTTGGTAGTGCTAGAATAAGTTTTCCTATCCAGTACTGGTTTGTGGCTTGCTTCTCCTTTTGCAGTTTTAACAATCCTGTGGAATTCCATCCCCTTGTAGGTGGAAGAGCAGTGTATAATTAACTCTTTTCCTATGAATACATTCCAAAATTCTTCAGAAACAGACCCTGCAATGATACCTCCCTCCCAGCTACATTCCCAGAATAACAAAAGGGAGAGACTGGGAATTTGGATACTATTCCATAGGTCTCTCCTGTCCCCACCCTCCAAGAGGAAACTGAACTTCCACTTTACCTTTACTTGGTTTCGCTCATCAATTTTGTAGTAGTTTTCAAGTTTTTTCTCAACTAGCTGTGCAAGTTTGCTGGCATTATCCAAAGGCTTGCTGAAAAGAGAAAAATATCCAACCTTTTCACTGAGTTTTGTTAGATTAATGGATACATGAAGTGCATGTTCATTACCTAGTTAGGTTCATCTGCTTCGTGAGAATTCTAATGGTTTGTCAGCTACAGGATATTTTGTATGTAAGAAGGAACATAGGAAGCTGTCTTATACAGTCAGGAAGCTGTCTTATACAGAGTCAGACCACTGGTCCATCTAGCTCAATATTGTTTGCACCAACTGGCAACAGCTCCTCAGGGCTTCACTAAGAGTCTTACCCAGCACTATCTGGAGATACTAAAGATTGAATCCAAACCGTCTACATGTAAAGCATGAACTCCATCACTAAGCTACATCCTTTCCCTACAGTCATTTATTCTGAATAACCTGAGTTGACAGGATGGCGCTCACTAGCAAGGGACACTATTGCCACCAGATACTTGACTAGGTTTGCAGAGTCCTCTCCTCCCCAGACTTAAGAGTTGGAATTTGGAAAAAATGTTAAAGAACAGTAATACACTAAGGTACCTCCAGAAGCTCTGGGAGCAGTCTCACTCAGACGTTTTCCCTTTGATATAGCACTCATTTCCTTGTTTATCTCCCTCTCCCCACATAGTCCTCAATTTCCAAACAAGCCGAAAGTGCCTTCAATGTAGAAGATAGACATGGCAGTATAATGCCCTAGATTTTCCTCTCTTGCACATTCAATTGATTGCATTGCCTTCTTACATTTCTGAATTGGTAACATGCTGAATTTCCAGATTGCTCAGAGAATGTGATCCCATTTTTATCAAGCTAAAGGACACTTCCAGTAGTTTAAAACAAAATTTCGTGCTCTACCTTTTGTATCTCACACCTGGATTTTCTTCTAGAGTGGCACATAATGTAACAATTTGCTCAGCTATTTGCTCCATCACGTTGTCATTTGTCTTCTCTATGTTGGGACTGTAGCAGCGATAGAATGCATCTGGGACATCAAGAGTAAACACCTGTCAAGAAACAGTTTCAATATCGACTGCTTTAGGGTCTAGAATATACAAGTAATAGGTAGAAGACTGTTTAAGAACGGTGGTTTTATTAAAATGCACACAAAAGAAATATCTAAGCTAACATGGCCTAGTAATACCATTTCACCCCTCAAATCTTATCTACTCTGTCCACTTGAGGCAATATGCTCCTTACTGTCACTTTCCTTTTCTCTGCAACTGTCCTCTTTCTCCTCTTACAGATATTGTACAACCTCTTCACTACCTGAACAGACGGTAGACCCTGCAGCAGTCAGAACTAAGTTCAATTTGAAACTGGAGTAATGCATTGTCAAAATAATCTTCAAAGGAATGGCGCCTGAAATGTAGAATTTAGCAAAGGGGAAAAGACAAGAAAATCTAAGTCAAAATAGCTATAATTTATGCACATTTGCTAGTTCTGGCTTTTCACCATTTGTAGGTTTTTTTCTGTTAACAATTAGCAGTTTTTATGACTTATGGAACATGCCTCTGGAGGAATGACAAGAAGGAAAAACTATAAAAGTGTGGGGTTTAGGTAACAAATAATCTCAACAATATGGAAAACTGACTGGAAACTGGGGTAGGAGAAATCTCACTCTTGGATCTTTGAAAAATCCCATCTGGATTCTAAAGGATTTCGGATGAAATGCCTGCACATTTTTCATTTTCTCTGTCCCGCTATCATGGTTGGCAACTTTTTCTAAAAGAGTAGAAATATCATGCTGGACATTACATATTTGACAACATGCAGTGCTCAAAATATGCAGTTTTATAGCCATTTGTGAAACCATTACACTTACATAACTTGATATTATTTAAAAGCAAAGCAACCTCCACATAGCCAGTGATATTTACAATCATTACGTTTCAAAAGTGAACTTTAAGAGCAGTCACCTCTTGCCATTTACTAATGAAGGAAATTACTGTCGGAATTTCAGATCTTCCTGCTGTTAGAATAACTTCCCTCTCCAATCTGAGGGCATTGCCAGGAGTATTATTGACAAACTCCAAACAGGAATTTCCTTTCAGCATAAAACTTCAGGCTTTATAAAAATGCTTTTTAACTCAAGCCTGTTCTTTCCTGGAGTATAAAGCCCTTTGCTATAAAAAAGATTCAAGATAAGGGAGCAAAAACACAAGAATGCACCACAACAGAAATACAGTGTAACAGTTGGACTTATCCAGAGGATCAATCAAAGCATGCCTCTAAGACATTTTAGCATTTGTAAAATATTCCTAGAAGTCCCAATTCAAAGGAAATATATCCGACACACATACAGCAGCCAGGAAAGATGGCTTTGGGTTGGATTGTGTGACCCAACGTAAGGCAGGGATAATTCATTTTGCAAAGACGCAGCTTTCATTGGAACCAATGTTGACAATTTTCAAGACAAAGTATGGAGAAGTTTCTTGTCAGTTTTGTCTCCTGAAAGACTAGGGGCAAATATGGAACTGACAAGGAGCTCTTACACTCTAGGCCAGAGAGGTTATACAGGTGGCAGGATGCAGGACTAAACCTCAGGACTGAAATCTTTAATTAAAACTCACATAATTTGTGCACTGGAAAAAAGGGGGGGAAACACAATCTAACCCTTTTATGTTGGCATTTAAATGTGTATCTTCGAGTTCTCCTTAAAAGTCAAATGTGTAGTGAGTGCCAAAGCCATTGTACACATGCTTTAATCAAGTTTTGCACCCATGAAAATATCTTTGCAGATGGAATAGTGGTGTTACTATCACAACATGGAATAGGTATTGGATGAGGAAGAGATTACATGCAGGATTTATTGGCCCTGTTCGCATGTAATAACAATCCCTTGGTTTAAAAAATGATGGCTTGTGATGTACAAGTGGACACGTTGCCCTTTTACTCCACAATCCACGACCGTTGTCAGTGAAACATGATGTGTGAAGTCAGAGCACTGGGTTGCTTAGGGGCTAAATAACTCAGCAGTCAACCAAGGTGAGGCTAAGACCTAGTACGCACATAATGACAAATCGTGGGTTGTCATTACATGCATACTCAGAACTATGGGTTAACCATGAACAACCCATGAAAAGAGCCCATGGTTTGTTGTTGGGTTGTGAATTGTGGGGGTTTTAAACCATGAGTGTCGTTATGTCTGAACTCAGAATTATGGGTTGTTTTGCCAGGCTACACAGGCAGCAGGCAAGGGCATTCAAAAAGCCCAGCCTCTTTATATGCCAGTACCGCAGTTCTGCAAAGGCAGTTGGGATACAGGGAGGGAGCGGGCAAAGGAGTAGAGGAACAAACAATCCAGGGACTAAGCAAACAAACCATGGATTGTTTGATCATCTCTAGACAAATGTAGGGCAGCAAACCATGTTTTAAATAAATCATGGGTTAGTGTTATATACGAACCAGGCCATTATCAGTAATGTCATGGACAAACAGATGCCCATCAGACTTGCATGACTACATTCCAGGCATTGTTATAGGTTGCAGTGGTGAAGGTTAAGTGCTACAAATGCAAAATAGCTCTGGAAGAGAAGACCTTCCTGAATGCGAAAAGTCTTCTGGGTTCTATGGTCATTGTTGTACGCTATATCTGGAAAGGTCTGCTGAGCTGCATTTAATTTGCAAATTATTTTAAAAGACAGCTTATGCAATTTAATTCATGTGGCTGATAAAACACATCAATTTGTTCTTTGAACAACCATTTTTTGCACTGTCTGGCGGAGCACCAGAATTAGCAAGCATGATATCAGCTACCTTTACAGTTGAGCATTGACCATATTAACCACTTTTGTGACTAGAAGTGCCTACTTCATTTGTTCTCACTTTGGATTTCTGTGTGTTAAGAACATTTCCCATAACTGTAAGGGCTGAGATTTTCCTACTGTGTCTCACCATATACCAAAGGGCTAAGGGGCTTTGTATTGCTAAGCCTGATGCTATCCAGACCACTGATACAAGAGTACAATGTGAGCAAATATGTCCACCTATATTTAAGGTTCAGAAGACATGCAGGGTAACAGTGCCCCTCCATCAGCAGAGAGGGCACATCTGCCACAGAGGCCCCCAGTGCACCTGCAAAAATCTCTGTGGCATAAATCTACTGCTAGTAGTGTTTATACTGTTGATAGGCCCAAACAGGGTGTTCTTGGGGTGGATCAGTGGCAGCCTTGGAACCACTGGATCATTCCCTTGGGAAACCCAGGATCAGGTTCCTAAACTACACCAGCCTGGAGTTGGCATAGTTAATTCTCTCTTCAGAGAGAGCGTTTTTTTAAAAAGTCTACTAGAGAAATCACCAAAGGAAAACATCTTCATACCTCTTGCCCTGAGAAACTAGCAGGGCTTTCGAAGCCCACCATTCCCCCACCCCCAATTTTGGATTGCTTTCTTAAAAGCTTTATCCTGTATAGCCCTGCAGAAACGGAAAAGCTAACAAAGCTTCTCGGAGAGGGAAAATACAGTCTTGACCCCATAATTACTAATAACTCCTAATAATCACTTGCTCCATGTAATCCCAAAAATTTCAAAGGGAACAATTTGGAAACAGGTTACCATAGTTAAGTGCTGTCTTTACCCCACACTAAATAAAAATGCGCATGCAGGGCAACCCAAGTTCTGCGCCAGAAATAACTGCATTTACTGTTATAATTGTTTTTTTCTGCATTGTTCTGCATTTTTTTAGTGTTTTGCATCATTTATTCTGGCCTTGCTAATCAAGGAAAGAGGCAAGGAGCTATGCAGGGCACTAAAGCGTCACGACAAAGAATAGGACATCTAATTCAGCCAAATGTTTAGCTGAGATTTCCACAGGCATTGAACACATATATTTTTGTAGGCATACTGGCTAGAAACTTGCTTTAGAAAATAAAATTACATTCTCAGAAAATGATGTTTAGCACTCAATACCACATTCTGATTCCCCCCCCAAGTTCCTACAGATTTGCGGCATACACTCAGCCCCTGATTATGGCATATACAATGCCCATATTTAACAGACTGCAGTGAATAATTAAACACTTAAAAATTATCATTCAGTAAATTAAGCTTACCTGTGATTCATAAGGGAAAAAGTTTATGTTTATTTCTTTGCAACGTCTTATAGCCTTTGAACAAGATGACTTCATTTTATTGAAAAGTTTGTCATCACAAACTACGAGGGAAAAGAAAGGATTTTCAGCTGTCGTATTTTTACACATTTCAAACTTCATTTTTGCATCAGGCAAAGTGTGTACCTGTGCAAAATAGACTTCAAACGAAACTTCATTCGGCAAGTTAAAAATACATCAAGAATTCTTGAAAAGACCTTGCATTTTCTCTCTGTGCTTATTCTGAGTTACACACAACATATCTTAGATATAGCAGCAAACTACTAAAGCACAAACAGAAAAGCAAAACCAGACTAAAGTATTTGATAAAAGTTTTTCGCACTGTAACCTCATAATTAGTTCATTAAAGAGTGACCGCTCTGAACCTTTTCTTTATCTCACTCATTATTATAAGACAGTGACCGGTTCAGGTAATAAAACAACTCGTGTTTTGTTAAACGTAGGTTGTTTGCGAGTGGTCAGGAGTGAGTGAGCTGGCTCCCAACCACTCACCCGTTTACTCTTTGCTAAACAACCTAGGAATACCTGTTCCTGGGTTGTTTGTCATAATATCGGAACCCAGAATTCTGGATTGTTGAGGGAGAACAACAACCCACGGGTTAAAACACTGGGCTGTTTCTCCCTCAGCACCCCAGAGTTCCAGGTTCGAATGTCATGGTGAACAACTCAGAAATCAGTCTTTCCTGGCTTGCTTACCAAAGTGGAAGCCGATCAGAGCCAGCACGCTTGCTTGCTCCGATGTGCTCACAAACAAACCACGGGTTGTTCACTATGAGTTTTTTGATTGTCCAAACCAGGTCAGTGAGCAGCAGCCTAGAAACAGATGAATTGCTCCCTGTATTACAACCTACAGAAAAAATTGAGGACAAACTTAATTCTCTTGTCAGAATAAGAAAGCTTGTTTACAAGTTACCCTTGCCCCCAATGAACACCTGAAATATCAAAAAACTCAGATGTCTTAACTACACAAATGGCCACAATTAAATAAATCAATTAATTTCTCCAAAAGTGAATACTTACAATCGGTGAAGTAGACATAAGCTGCTTTGTACTTGCTGGATGATTTACTTACGAAGTCACTGATAAGGCCATCAACAGACTAACAAAATGAAGACAGTACATTCTAGTTACTTACAAATATCAGTATCAACTGCTGCTTGCTTACAGACAAAATACTATAAAAATATTCTATGTTTCTAAACAGAACTACATTAGCATTAACTAGCTGAGACAATCTGAAGTCCAAATCCTGGACATATTTCTTTATACAGGTGTTCAAACAATTACCAAAGAAGCCATTGTGGGTTCTCACCCCATCCCTGTGCATGTGACCATAATTTGCGTAATTACCTGCACAGCAGCACACGGATCCTATGTCGTCCAAACCCAATGTGTGACACAGCAGGGATGGCTTCATACCCATTCTATAACCCTTACTACAAGTTGTAGGGTGGGCACAAAGCCACCCTCGCCACTCCACGTGCCATGTTCAGATGATACTGCAATCTATACTGCCATGCAGGTAATAATGCAAATTATTACCATGGGTACAGCATGTGCGGGGACAGGGAGAGAAGCCATGATGGTTTCTTTTACCCCTGTGAAAGAGAGTGGTAAAACAAAGATGTACTAGGAAGAAAACAGGGGCAGCCGCATAGCAGTTATAATCTGCTTAGACAAAAATTCTTGGCAAACAAGACAAGCATACTTTTAAAACTATTTTTATTTATTTATATAGGTTTACAAGAAGTATATTTAAAAGACAGAAAACTGTAAGCAGCAAATTAAGAAGTGTATTTAAAAACACAGCTATACTTTGTTCAAACAAATCATTATCAAACTGTGGTTTATCATCCTGCTTCTTAACAAACCTTAGTGTAAACTAACAAGAGTTCTAAGTTTTGATGTAACAGGGAACAATCAGTTTTAAAGCAGTTGTGGATGCTTCCATCCTCCTCCTTCGGCATGTGCTAGGAAGAGGGGAGGGGGCGCATGCAAGCCTAAGACTCGCTCATGTATGTCAAACTGTAATTTACAACAAGTGTATTTAAACTATAGTTTAGTATTACATGTAAAAATAGGCAATTGGGTTGAGTTCAGAGATGCCTTGCCTGAGCAGAAAGGAATGTGTGTTCATGTAAGGAAATGCTCCCAAATTCTGCCAGTTCCCCTTCTCAATACAGCTCCCCATGCAGCCATCACATGCTGTTCAGGATGATCACTCAAACCTTAAGACTGAATCTTTGGGGTGCCCAAAAGGCTGCAGTAGAGAGGAGGGGCAGAAAAGTCCTGTTATGCAAGAGCAATTATGCTCATACTTCTGTGGATCTAGCCTCATTGCCAATAAGGGAATTACACAAGTCCAGCCCTTAAAAAATCCTTAGCCATCAGTTACTATTGTTCTTCAGAAACTCTTCTCGGTATAACATTAACCTATACACACTTCACTCTAAGATAATTTAATAATTTCTTCACAAGAAGAAAATGAAGTCTCACTATCTGCATTATTTTCTTTAGAAGACTAACCTTTGCTGTAGGTGTGATGAGATAAATAGCTTTCATGTGAGGGACGGGTTCACGGTTTTTGTAAACATTCTCCACAACTACAAAAGAAGATACTAATTAGGCAAAAAATCTTTAGTATCTAAAGAAAAAGAAATACAACAGTATATAATGGACCTCTGATCACGATTTGCTAAAACACAAGCTCAATTTTCATGCTGAGTCTATTCATTTAAAAAAACCCCTGTATCCTGCCTTTCCTAGAAATAATCCCAGGCAGCTCATGACAAACAATAATAAAAATCAATCAATGCTATAAATTCAAACACTGAGGTAAAACATATTCCATAAAAACATATTCCATAGGTCTGCACTAGATAACAAATGCCTATGATAATATGATTAATGCCATGTTGTGGAGAATAACATACTACTACCTAGGGCTACAATGTTTAATTGATTAATCAGTTAGATGCCCTTTCCTGCTATGGCATGCCAGCTGTGGAATAAGTTCCCTAGAGAGGTTCGCCTTGTACCTATGTTGTACAATTGTATTCCAGGTGAAGACCTTTTTATTTTCCCAGGAATTTTAGCATTTTCACATTCTAACCTTTTAGCTCTGCTGTTCTAAATTTGTTATTGTATTTTAAATCTGCATTGCTGCTAGGTTTCATTCTGGTTGTACTTTTATAGTGAAGTTTTACGCTTTTATATTTTATATTGTTTTTACACTGTACATGTTGTTTTAATTTTGTGAACCACTCAAGGGAGCTTTGGCTATTGGGTGATATAGAAATTTAATGAATAAAATAAAGTAAAAATAAAAAAACCCAAGGGGGGAACTGCACAAGAGACCGAAAACCACCCAAACATCAGTGGTTGAGAGAAACAGGCATGGACATCTGGGAAACACCAGAGGGCCACATTGGTGCCCCAGGCCAGCCAGATTTGGCCCCATGGCCACTGTTCTGAAAATTTATAAATTATACTTCTTCAGAAATTGTTTTAATCATATGCATATTTAATAAATAGATCAATCAACTGACTAAACCCCATATGATTGAGCATCTAAAACGCTCATCCATAATAACTGTATGGGTAACAAGGAAACTAGTGCCGTCTTCTAACCAAACTTTACATATTTTAGGGCACATAATTTTACATACCAAGGCTATAAACAATACCACAAATTGCATGCAGTTTCACTGACTACATGCATCAACGATACCTAATTGATGTGCTAATGCCCTGGGTAGGGGTGAGAGAAACACATTTTAAAGGATTCATTATTTAAACAGATTTTAAAATGTCAATTTTATCACGGTAGTTTTTCCTGGTATATCCAGCTTTACACCAGAATTACTTTGCATTTGAAGTTTAAAACCGCTGCATGAAGGAAAGTGGACTTCTCTTTTTTTAATGTGATTATTTGTAAATTATAAAGTTGATCACTAATATAATCAGTCTGGGAAATTATCACTTCCCATCAATTCTTCATCAAGCATGACTTTTCTTCTTTCCTCAATATGCCACTGACAAATGCTTTAGAGCATAGGTCTACGTCTTGGATCCATCGTATGAGCAATGAGATATCCCCATCCTCTACTGCCTCCTGCAGTCCTCCATGCGCCTCCCAAATCTGCTCCAGAAGGTCACCAACCCTAGGGTGACCATATGAAAAGGAGGACAGGGCTTCTATATCTTTAATAGTTATATTGAAAGGGGAATTTTAGCAGGTGTCATTTGCATGCACGCAGCACCTGGTGAAATTCCCTCTTCATCACAACAGTTAAAGCTGCAGGAGCCTTGTCCTCTTTTGTATCTGGTCACTCTACAAAAGATGGCAGGACTCCTACAGCTTTAACTGTTGTGATGAAGAGGGAATTTTACCATGTGCTGCACGCATACAAATGACACCTGCTGAAATTCCCGTTTCTATTAAACTGTTAAAGATACAGGAGCCCTGTCCTCCTTTTCATATGGTCACCCTAACCAACTCTTCACAGATTTGGGGACTGCATGGGGAGGAGGTTGCAGATGGTAGGGGGAATATGTTCTGCCAGCAGTTTCCCTTCCACTGGTAGAATGACCCCTTTGGATTTAACCCTTTACAGGCATATGCCTGAAGCATGACTAGACATGAACCAGGGAGCAGACATGGGTGCACACTTAAACTTCACTTAACATCCTTGAATGCCTCACTGTCTTATAGATCTTCCTTATCAGTTCCTGTTCGTGAGAGCTTGATAAGCATGTTCAGCTGAATGCACAAAGATCAATATTGCAGCCAGGCACAGAGGGATGCTGAGGACAGGACTTACTTGCATGTCTCCCCAGCTTAGGTCTACTTGTGTTTCAAGCAAATGGCTGTATAGACATTACATTATTCCATAATTAAAAGGAAACCACTCCCTAATTATTGTTAAAGTGTTGCCGTAGGCAATTAACATTATCTCATCCCAAACCACAAAACCTTTAGCCCAAATTATTCTCAGTGTTACCAGAATTATCAGGTGTGTTCATAAGAGATTTGAACTGTGAAGGACCTAGGAACTTCACAACATTTGCATCTCATACACACCTGACTAACCAATTAACATCTACAACAGCCTTACCCAACCTGGTGCTTCCAGATGTTTTTGACTACAACTCTCAGACTTCCTGACCACTGGCCATGCTGGCTGAGGCTAATGGGAGTTGCAGTTCAAAACACCTGGAAGGTACCAGATTGGGTAAAGCAATAGATTCACATAGGGTGAATCCAGGCTCAATCAATAACATTTAGGTCCCTCTAAAAACAATGTGAAAGTCATTTTTTGTGAAAAGTCAATTTCAATGGGAACGAACTGCAACTAACACAGTCTGGGGGTGCAATCCTATATAAATGTATTTCTTATAAATTTCTTTGGTTTGAAATGTTCTGAGAAGCGTGAAGTTTTGAAGCGGAAGCATTTCAGAGGTTAAAACAAACTTTGCACTGGCTGTCCCCTGCAACCATATCAACTGGCATAACTAGTTCTCACTTATTCCAGGATTACAGAAGTCTGCTTAACAGGTACTTTACCTGTTATCCCTTCTGCTAGTAGGTCTGTCATTTTACCACAGGATGACAGAAGCTTTGTGGTGAAGTCATCTAGAAGAATTATCTTTATTAAAAAGAAAATCAAAGCAGTACTTTAGACAACTAGATCCAATTGTATACTCTTTTATTCAAGTTGGCTTTTGGCACCAGTTATTGGTAAGATGAGAATATAATCATAAAGTCACAATTGTAACTACTGATATATTCACTGATTTACTCATATATATAGTAAATAAGTAGAATACATATATGTTATAAATATTCATTTGCAATATCCATATTTATAAATAATATTCATCTGCTTAGTATATTTATAGATATATAATACCCACATTTTGGTCCCAAGACCCCCAAAATTACTTACAAATGTATTAAATACAGCATCAAAATAAACACTCCCCTCAAAACCCATACATCTTACTTGTCCCAAAGAACTTCCAAAATAACGTGCTTGTAAAAACGTGAATAAATGAACCACATGGGCCTTCCTCAGGATAGTCTACCATCTTAGCACCACAGTTGAGAAGGCCTTGTGTCACATATCCACCCAATTCACTTTTGCAGGCAAAAAAAACATGGAGCAGATATTGACCTTAGTATACATGTGGGATTAGGCAGTCCAATAAAAAGCTTAGCCCCAGTTTGTTAAGGCCTTTTAAAATTAAAACCAGCACTTTTTATTTGGTCCATACACAAATCCATTGTCAATGGAAATGGAATAAAATCAGAATTATAAGCTCCATGTCATGAGCCCCAGTTAGAAGAATGGCCACTGCATTATATACCAACTTAAGTGTCCAAACACTTCTCTAAGGCAGTCTGTATTATAACTTATTGCTATCCTTCCCAAGAGCTTAAAGGGAAATATCAAATATGTAATTTTTTAAATATTTTCTGGAATAGAGTAACCTGTAACAGGACTTGCATAATAAGCAGAAACCTGAATTGCTTTGTTATTTTTAACTCAAACATTTATCCGGGGGGGGGGGGGGAAGTAGGAGAAGAACACACACACACAAAGTCTGGACTAGAAATGGGATTACTCTGTTAGCCAGTCCCTAATATTCCCTTCAACCACAGAACAAGAACCCAGGCATATATAACAACATATTAAAGCAGTGAGTGTGGTGGTAGGCACTTGCACATCCTTCAGTCTTACAAGCAACTTCAAGAACACTTTAATAGATATCCCTAAAATTAAGTAAGACAGATTCCAAGAACAATGAATCAAGCTTGACTTCTTGAGTCACTAAGCAGATGAGAAATATCCATGTATGCATGACTACCAGATGTTTTGACATGCTAAGGGTTTATTCTATGCTATTACAGAACTGAAAGGCTAAAGTGTTACACTATTCAAGAAATTTAGTTTGAATATAGCCTCACAGTCTTCATTTTGCTTTTCATTGTGTCTGAGGAAGGTTCACATCTAGAGACACAAGTATTTCATTCATTCCGTTAATGAATTATTTAATTTACCAAATAAGAACAGGCCCATAAAATACTGCACAAAGTTGTCTTGATTTGCCTAAATATTTGAAGTAGTTACAATATCTTTGTCCACTGCAGTTCTTGTGGGGGGAGGCTTGACCTGCTTCCAAATTAAGTATCTCAGCTCCCTCCTCAATTTGGAAGCAAAGTGTAGATGCATATCTCTTCAATAATTCAACAGTTGATTAACAATTTAGGTTTTGTTCTTGAATAGTATATATCATGTTTTCCGCTACCCCTGAATTGAACTGTGAGGAAACACTGGGAAATCTCAATGCAATTTTTTCCTGGTCAAAGCTTTAAGGTTCCCAAACATGGGTGCCTGTGAACAAGTTCCACTGAAACCAAAAAAAGCTTGCACTTAAAGGCATATCTGCAGTACAAAATAAAAGCCTGTCTGAAAGTGGTGTAATAATTATGGCTTCCTCCACAGAACCTATGGAATTGTGATGCTGCTGAAAGACCTGTAGCCCTTCCAACTACAACTATTGTTTTGGTGGGAGGCATGACAAAATATTGAAACCAGATTACACATGTTGACATGCTTTGAGTAAAAAAATTTAAGAGCACATTGTGTAAAGAATAGATGAACAAGTTGCCTGTGACGCTCAATTCAAAGCTTAACCTTACCTTCCACTCTTCTTCTTTCCTACAGTCATCAAACACTGCTGTTTTTAACTCTGAAAAAGAAATTCACCAGTTCAAATAGCAGTAGTGCAACAATGTGACAGTGCCCCAGGTCTATGGGGGGAAAAGGCCTGACATTGCAAATGAACTCATTTTATTTTTTAAAAAAACTTATGTTCTTAAGCAGTGTTTTTGCTAAGCGGTACCAATTCAAAAGAACTGAGCTTCAACATTGGAGAATTGAACTACTTAGTATTAAAAAATACAGCAGCAAAACTGTAAGATGCCCAAACCCATTCGTTTCTTAGCTTAACAACTTGATTTGAGTTTGATTTAGTTTAGTATACCTAGACCACTCAATTTCCTCCCCACATCTTTCTTAGTTTCCAGATGAAACAGCAAACTATAGTATGAAACAATTTAGGAGTGGCTGAGGGAGTGACATCTTTTCATACAAGGGAAAGAGAGGGGGAAACATTTCTTGAAGATTCATTTACATGGTTTGGTGTTAAGTCTGAACAAAACTTCAAGCTTCTCTCCTCTCACCACACTGCAGAACACTGTACTGACATAAGCATTTGGCAACTTAAGTGCAACATTTGAATTGCTATTCCAATTCTACAAAGCTAGTTAGAAACTTTGAAGCCCAGATAATCTGCCTGAATGAAGAAAACAGTCCTAAAGCCATTCAGTTGGTCTCATGACTGAAGAAAAATGTGGTATATATAGTTAAACATACATCTAAATGCACTAGGATTCATAAACTACTGTAAACAAACTCAAAAGGTATTGTAGCCAAGTTATTCATTCACCCTTACATTACTGTAGATCCAGAAATAAAGTATTAAATTTGGATACATTTGGTTAGAGAAAATATTTGCCTTTCTCCTCATCTCTGCTTGCTTCAAAAAAGATGTGGCATATTACTCTGCACATCTGAACCTCAAAAAATAAATAATCTATCAGAAACTCACAAGCATGTTAGGAAATTCTCCACTTGTGAGACCTCTTCTATTACTTCTCCATTTTTACAAGTTCTGTTTACTTTTTTAGAAGTATCATAGGGGAAGTGGTAATATTCAGAAACACGTTATGATTAATTATATTTTAAGATAAATTACATTCTTCAATCCACCATCCTTCCTGTAATAACTAAGAAAGGAAAGCTCTATGCAATGCTTCGGGTGTGGTATCCTTAACATTTTGGACCAAAACGTAATTATTCTTCCAGATACTTTTTTTATATAAATGTATGTTTCAATTTGCCCTGCCTTCTAGCTGTTTCCAGAGATAATGCAATTTGGCTTTAGAAACTCCTACACCTCAATATGCACATACAACTCCTATGGCTGAAAGGAAGTTTTATTACCAATAGCTATACTGCTTCTACAGACAGTGCTTAATCTTTGAAATTATTATATAATACCATCAATATACATTACACTATACAAACTAAGATAATCAAGAGATACAAATCTCTCACCCACTCTCCATTCTTATATTTATAGAGGATTACATTTTGTCAGATAATTAAACTGCCTATCTTATTCAACAAGTCCACCAACATGAAGACAAGTCAGGTCCACCTGTAGCTTAATGTCTTCCTAACAGCATAATTCTATGACTTCAGTAAGACTTATTTCCAAGTCTGTATAAGATTACACCCTTAGTCTCTAGCCTTCCTCTACCTGTTGCTTTCTAGATGCTTTGGACTACAATTCTCAGCATTCCTAACCACTGGCTATGCTAGCTAAAGCCAATGGGAGTTGAAGTCTAAAACATCTGTAAGGCACCAAGTTGGGGAAAGCTGCTCTATAGTAACAAATGTGGCCCTCTAAAAACTTAGGGTGCCTCTACAAGAGGCATTTAAAGCTCTTTCAAGGCACATTAAAAATTTTACCTCTACAAGAGCGGAGCGCAAATCGGGGGTTGAGGCGCGTTTTCTCTCCGATTATGCGCATTATCGAATGCACGTTAAATAGTGAGTTTTAATTTACCGCGGCCGTTAAAGCGCATTATGCCCATGTGAACAAGCGATTCTCCGCATTAAACACCTGTAAAGCGCGTTTCGTACAACCGGTAAGGCAACCAGTTATGTGCTTAACCACCTCCCGCGTATAGTGATTCGCCATAAATGCGATTCTGAGAAGATGCGCATAATCAGACAACCAGGTGTCAAAACGAATTCTTGTAGAGGGGACCCTAATCTCAGCAATATTTCACATCCTACATTTCACCCTTTCCAGGCATGGCCTCTAGTCAAGTACATGAAGCTGGAGAGAGGCAGACCATCACCCATCTCTGACAGCTTATAGAAGCTACTACCATGGACCTCTAAACTAACACATTTGGAGCAATGTAGGACAGGGAAGGAATAAGCATGTGAGAACAAGACAAAGGGAGAGTAAGGGAGAAGCTACTGCTTTTCCCCAATACATAAGATGATATTACACCCCCTTAAAAGTTTTTCATTTTTAAAAAGTATATTCAAGAATAGACGTATTTTGTAGGCATGTGCCTGTTCTCTGCTGCTTTAAACAGTACTGGAATCTGCTGCTTTTTTGTATTCCTACTCTAGAAACCCTAGAACTAGAGCTGTCATTGATGAAAGTCAAAGAAGTTTGTCTCCAACTGGAACCGACTGCAACATTTAGCTACAATCTATAATTAATTTCCCAAGATCCCTAAGTCAAAGATGTGGGTACTCGTCAAATAACCAAAATCATAGACCTGTGTCAGGGAGCTCTGGACTCTAATGTAACAAAATAATTGTGTCTTCGGTCATGGGAGTTTTGATGGCTAGCCACTGAAATCTCACACCCTTTAGCTCAAAACACCCACAATGACTCTCAATTTACTTTAATACACACAGAAATGTAGAGGAAGCAAACAAAATTAGAGAGGAAATCACAGCAGAAGTCAAAGCATGAAACAAATGTGGGCACAGAAACAATGGTGACAGCCACTTATTCTTATTATTGGTCAAATGGCAGAGCGCACACTGCCACTGTGTTTGGGGTAATCCTATATATGTTTAGACAGAAAAAGTCCTCAAAAAGTCCACAGGAGCTGTAGGACTGTTTTCTGTCTAAACACTGTTTTCTATCTAGGCATGCATAGGATTGCACCCTTATTTATCGTAATTTTGTGTTCCCACCCTCCAATGAACTCAGGATGGTGGTATGTAGGATAATCCCAGTTTATTCTTACAAAATCCTATGAGGTATGAATGATTCACCCTTGATCACCCAGTAACTTTCACAGCTAAGCAGGAATTGGAACCCAGGTTCAACTCCATTCATTACACTGCATTTCCCAGATGTCAGTAAACCTTTTCTCTTCTTCCATTAACTGCTTCATTCATTTTAGACACTAGGCTGGGATAGGGTTTGTGCGCGTGTATGCATTTTACCACAGCAAAGACTGCAATTTTATGGTGTACTAAAACACTTCCTCTCTCACACAACCCTATCACAACCTAAATTCTAAAACACCCATCTTATAGATGTCTGTAAAAACCAACTTCACTCTCCATCACAACTCCTTCTCCTCTCCACCTGATCAATCAACCTTTCTCCACCCCAGGATTAGCAACATGTACAGAACACTGTAGACTCCCTTTTCTCCTAAAAAAAAAATATTGATTAGATTGGACTTAGACCCCAAGACCCCAGTTCAAATCCCTCTTCAGCTGCAACGCTTGCTGGATGACCTTGGGCTATTGAGTTATTTCTCCGCCTGTTCTCATGGCTGAAATATTATTTTCGAATGAATTATTATTGTGAAGACGAGAAAGGGGGGAAGGGTCGAGACCCCATATCCTGAGCGATCAGGAAGAAAATGAAGAAGGATGCAAATTCCACCTTTTTAAACAGCAGGCTGACATGCAAAAAAATTAGCAGGTGGAAGGTTCTCTGGCGTGAAGAGTGCGAAGTAACTGCTCCACATGACATTACTGTATTTTAATTTTTGCACGTCAGAATACGGTTAAAAACACAGAAGCGGGACCAATACCCCAAAAGGGGATTACCTCAGCTCCCCATACAGACGACCACCCCGTCCTCTCACGAAGACCATAACCAAATTCGTGCCTTCCACCACCGACCCTTCCCTCCCCTCCCTTGACAGCCAGAGGACGTACGGGGAGGGCCTCCAGTAGACACCGCAGCGGGACCGGCTCTGCCGCGGCATGCACTGCCACTAAAGGACATTTTTGTTTTGTTTCCGTAAGGCAGATATCAGAATGAGAGAGGAGAGACGCTCAGGGACCAGGAAAAAACCCGACAACGACCCCCACCCCCGGCACTCACTCTGCCACACCAGGCTTTTCAGCCCCCGGTCTCCACTCGCAGCGACTGCCGGCGCCATTTTGCCTCCACACTTCCACCGTCCCCGACGTGACGGGGAAAAAAATAAATTCCGCACTCAGGGAGGAGAAAGCCGTTGGCCCTTGTCCTTCGCCGCGAGGCCACGCCCCTCCTCTCGGCAGGCCACGCCCCTTGCTTTGCAGGTTGGCCGCCGCCGCCGCCGCCCTTGCTGCTGGACTTGTGGGTGACGGGCGTGCTGGGAGGAGGGATCAGGGTTGGGGGCGTCCCCGTCGCCCCTCGGTGTTTGCGGATGCGAAGCCCAACCCACTGCCCAGTGAATAGGCGCGGCCCAGCAAGCCCATGGGGAGTTTTCAAACGCGCTGAAGAGGCGCGTTTAGCTGCAGAGGGCGGAAGGGAGGGGAAATTTCTCCTCTCGACGTAGAAGGGAAGTTTTCTTAGATGGAAAGAGGGCTTTTCTTGCATAGAAAAAGGGAAATTTCACACGGAGCAATCCGGTTTGTCATTTCCAAGGTAGCTGAACTTGTTTGTTTTTTGTTCCTGGAAGCGAAGACAGCCACCTTAGCCGGTGGGAAGGGGGGGTTTAAGCACACCCACCTCGGCTTTGCTCCACTTCTTCCGCGCTGGTTTCGCATGAGGGCTTCCCCCTCCTGCTGCTGCTCGCTGGCCCTGAGGTCACAGGTTTCAGTTTCTATTTCGATTTATCCCTCAAGGTTCCAGTTTCTGTTTGGATTTATCCCTCAAGGGGCAAAGTCAGAAACAGGCAAAGTTCCCGTTCCATTTCCTATGGGAATCTAGAGTTTTGAATCATAAGTGGTCAGTTTTGCTCAGATGCCTCAGCCTGCTAAGGGACATTGCGGGTTCAGGGTGAAATCGAAACAGAAACTAATGGACCAATCTGGTTGCAGAACAGTGAGAGACGGAGGATGTCATGCGAGTCCTGCGCTGAAGAAGTAGATCAAAGTAGTTGGTGATAAGGGCCCAAGCTGAGGTATCACAGCTATACCAACCACTTGTGATTCAAAACGCTAGGGTTTCACCCTCTGTTTCCTATGTGAATCTAGCATTTTGAATCACACATGGTCAGGATTGCTGTGATACCTCAGCCTGGCCTGTTGAACTTGCCCGAAATGGACTTTGCCTGTTCAGGCTTAAATTGAAACAGAAACAAAAAACGGAGCACTCAGGGTGTGACAACAGTGCGAGGGGGATGATGTCATGCGAGTCCCATGCTGAAGAACTGGATCAAAGTCGCAGCGGATATGCTTAAAATGGCTGTGTGATAAATGCCTTAGACTCAAATACAAAACAGAGGGGGAAGCCTCAGAAGCAACCTGGGGGGAAAATAGTAGGTGTGATAAAGCCCGAAGAGTCTTGAGGCATCTTAAAGACGAACACATTCATTCTGGCATAAGCTTCATCTTGCATTGGACGAAGTGGACTCCAGTCCATGAACGCTGAAGCTAGAATAGGGGTGCAATCCTATACGTATTTAGACGGAAAGAAGCCTTAAAACTCCCAGCAGGAGCTTCCCAGGAATCATAGGTTGGCTGGGAAAATCCCTTTTAAGATCAGAGAGAGAATGTACCTCGACCCCCACCGCCTCGCAGCCAGTGCAGAGAAAACTGCATCAGGCGCCTCTCCAAGATCAGAAAATTGACCTTGAAGAGGAGAAAAAGGGGGTGTAGGTCAGGGAAGAATCTAAAGAGGCCAGGATATAATTTATCCTGAGCCTCCTTCCCTTCCCCTCCAAAGTGCCCTTTCTAGATGGGCTGAAAAGCCGGTTTTGCAAAAAGATCGCCTCTGCTGCTCCTCCCACCCTCCTGCCCTTCAGTCCAGCAAGGACTAGGAATCTTAGAAGCTTCTTGAGTTCCGGAGCTGTTCATCGGATTACGCCCTACATGTGTTAGGGAGGCTGCCTTCATGGTGCTACTTTGCCGCCACTTTGGAGAAAACCCTACGGTTTCGCTGCTGTGGGGCGGGGGCGCAAAATCCCCACAGCAGAGGGGAGTGCGGGCTTTCCAGGCAGCACCAGCCAGCAGCCATTAAGCTCATGGAGCCCACCCTCTACCCAGCCCTCCCACACATCCTCTCAACATACTGTGAGGCTTGATATGCCCATGGAAGGCCCCCAGCCTCAATGCTCAGTGACACCACCACCACCAGATGGCGCAAAGAAGGTGGTGACCTCATATTAAAAGGCAAAGCCAGTGGGTTCTGCACAATTTCTCCATAAAAGCCTATGGTGGGTGCGAGTTGGCGGCTGTGTGTAGACAGCCCCAGACTTTGAAGTGCCGCAAGAGCCTTTGATGTTTTCATTTTTCCCCTGTGGGGTAGGAATAAAAGACATAGCCATGTTAGTCTGGTCCTGTTAACCTCAGAACCTCAGGCCCAGCAGGCAAAGTCTGGCTTTCCTGAGTTCCCCAGATGACATTCCCCCAACCACCAAAAGTTTGGTGCTCTTGCTCATTTCTCCCCCCACCCCACCCCACACATTCTAAAAGGCTGAAATGCCTTTCCTGGCACTTACTTCCTGGCAGCAAGAGTTTTAAGATGAAGTACACTGGCGTTTTTGCCATGCCACTTTTGTTTTGGGCCCAAACCCTTTTGACTTCAGCCCCGCCCATGGAGTGTGGCCCCCAAGAATTGCTCTGTAATTGAATTTGGCTTTCATGCTGAAAAAGCTTCGAATTCCTTGCACTAAAGCGATGACCTTTGTATTGTCTGAAAGGATTCAAAAAGCTGTGTGGTCATGGCATTCCGTAAGGTTTTCGAACCAGAGCTCACTTCCTTAGACAGATGAAGTTGTCACTTAAGTAATACATATCCTGAATGCAAAGAAAAGAATGGAAAACAATTTATGCAGAGTGTCCGCATCATATCTCCAAAATGGATTCTCACCGGAGGGTACCAACCAGTCAAAAACAACAAAGAGCCTTGTGGTACCTTACAGACTTACAAATTTATTGTGGCATCAAGACTTTGTGGACTAGAGTCCAGTTTATCAGACTCTAATCCACAAAAGTTTATGCCGTGATTATTTTTTTAGACTACATGGTGTCTCAATACTTCATCTTAGTCTGTTGCAGCAAACACCTTTACAACTGTTCCTTTGGAAACTTACAATGGAAATCTCCGGTCAAATGCATTATGCATGAAACACATGCAAAGGAGATTCTCCCTCTGCCCCCATTTTTAGTACATAACATTTTTTTCTGATAGCTTTAACAAGCTGGAAGGAAAATTTGATCCAGGAAAGAAAATTCTTATTCATATGGCAGGAAAATTAATGAACCCCCTGAATGCTGTTGCTTTTCTTCTACATTGAATGTGTTGGGCATCCCTTGTTCCCAGGTCCATCATTTAGGGAGGGGTTTAGACAACATTTGAGCGTTCCTCAGAAACACCTATATTCTTAGCCAGTTTGTTCTGCATACTAGCAGCCCAGCGCTATGACTATCTACTCAGAACAAAGGCCCATGAGTTCAATGGGACATACTTCCAGGGCCATGTCTATACAATGCCGCTTTGCCTCCTGATTCCCCTAAAACCCTGCAGCAGTGATAGAGTTACATGGGTGAGCATGGGCTGCCCAGCCCAGTCGCAATGCCTGTTAAAGAAAACAGCTCCATTCTTCCCAATTTCAGGCTAGAGTGATCTTGAGAAGACGACCGCTCTGCTAAACTTCCCCCTTTCCTCTCCCCACCCCCTACCCTAAAAGAGGAAGGACCGAAATAAATCACGGTTGCTCTATGAAAGTCACAAGCCTATCTTTATATATATATATATATATATATATATATATATATAAAAGGAAGAGGGAGATGGGGGAAGAGGAAGCAGCAGAATCACTACCTGCCACAGAGGTGCTGATTTGCATCGGGACCACGCCCACCTTTTCAACCCAAACCAAAGCTACCAACAACAGATGAGGAAACAACATGGTGACCTTGGAGCAACTGAAAAAGTCGGAGTTAAATGGCACCATGAAAAAGCGCAGTTTCAGGGGGGAAAGCCCAATGTGGCTGCGAGTTGGTGGCTGTGTCATATAAACAATGCAGTACCACTGTGCAGCTACAGTGGCATACCTACACAGGCATACAGACAAGCCCCAGGTAAGTGTATATGGAATTGCTGCCTAAGAGTGCAGTTCTTTATATTGTGTTCCCCTTAGAAGAAGGCCTCCAAACTTGGAGGCTTCCAAGTATCCAGTGCCCTACTTGGTTTTTCTGGCAGGGCAGGAGGAGGATGGAATTGATTTTTGCTTCTCCGTCCTCTTTTTAACATTTTTCCCCTCTAGATGGGCCATTGAGCCTGCCTAGAGGCGGCTCGCTGGCAGGGGCTGGAGAGGCCATGGGATTTCCTGTACCCCAGCCTCTCCCCTCCCTGCCCATTTGAATGCCCCTTTTTCCTTTCCCCTGAGGCCACATTTGGGTCCTCAGGAAGCAGCAGTCATGGTTCTTTCTGCAGCAACTGAGGGGGGGAAAGAGATCTGATCTCAGAGAACCCCTCTCCCGAGGTCATAGCAGTGTCTATGACCTTGGGAGGGGGGGACTCCAAACAATCCTGTGTTCTTGGGATGCTTTCTTGGGGACCATAGGATTACTTTTTGTGAGTCTCTTTCAACAGCACCCTGGGTCTGACATGTGATGAAAACACTGCCCATATGAGCACTCTACTTCCATAGATAGTTTTAACTATTTTGCTGCTGTGAACAATTCAGCAAGATGTGCTCCCATTCTGCAAATGAAAACTAGTAAGTTGTGATTTTATTTTTCATGGAACAGGAGCATGATCTCACGTCAGCATGGGTATCCATCTGATGGAGAAGTGTCTGTTGCCCCACAGTAAACAATTCAGAAAATCAGGATTTTAGTGTAGCTATGACTGGGAAGAAGTATGTCAACCCAAAAATAAAAGGTTGCACCAAAGACAAGTGTTCGTGATTTTTCTAATTCAGGTCTTATTTCACATCAAAAAGTGACCCACCCACCCAGCCTGAGTTTCTAAACATTTTAATCATTATCCTGCCAGAGCAGATGAAGCTCATAACTATTATGCTCATATTACAGGAGGTGAGGGTGTTGTTGAGAGGGTATGAGTTACAGCAGCCCTGCAATGTAGGCCAGTTTTGTTATACCCATTTTACTGGAGGGATGGGAGGGGGGAGAGTTAAAGTAACTTACAACAATCCTGCAGTGTAGCCTAGTACTGTTATCCAGGGGTCTGGCATGCTGGTATTTTCTTAGGGAAATGCAACAGGACAGGCTTTAAAGTTCATTGTAGCAGCACTACAGTTAATAAAGGGCTGGAGTAGGTGAAGGGAGCCAGGGAAAGAAAAGAGGGTTTCACCTGCAAGTGGAAAGTTGTGTTCTGGACAGCAGATCTACTTGCTGATAAAAAAAACAGATGTTGACGTGCTGTACCAATTTCTCAGAGGCGAGGTCTACCAACTTGGTAGACTTGATGTCCTGGCCTCGTTGCCACTCAGTTAATCAAACTGACCAGAAACTATGGACTTGTTCTCAACCGAGTGAGTTTACAGTTCCACATTACGCTGCTCACATGTACAGACTATTCCTGTGAGCAATTTTGCTCTAGTTGGCCCTTTGTGTATCGTAAAACCAACTCTGGGAGACTGTTTTTTAAAAACAAATTGAGTATGTGGGCCTATGTACAATGTATACATGCCATGCTGCTAAACGTACAAATCCCTTTGCTTCAAGAAAAAGATGGTGCGTAACTGTTTTATCTGTGCTGCTAATGTTGCTATGGTAATTGTGCGGTATTGAAAAGTAACTACAAAGATGCTGTTAAAACATATTAAAAACAAAGGCAGTCATGCTGGCCTTCAGGAAAATTCCAAAATCCACACAGTGTCATATCTTTATCAGGTATAAAGATATTTATGCAGAAATGGGCAACTAAAATGACCAAGGGGCTGGAGAATCTCCCCTATGAGGGAAGGTTACAACAGCTGGGATTGTTTAGCTTGGGAAAAAGGGAGGAAAAGGGAGACATAATAGAGGTACAAAATTATGCATGGTGTAGAGAATGTGGACAGGGACACATTTTTCTCCCTCTCCCATAATACTAGAACCTGGGGTCATCCCATCAGGAAAGATAAAAGGGAGTACTTCTTCACACAGCACATAGTTAAACTATGGAATTCACTACCACGGGATGTAGTGATGGCCACCAATTTGGATGGCTTTAAAAGGGGGTTGGATAAATTCCTGGAGGAGAAGGCTATCGATGGC
Organism: Anniella stebbinsi; assembly: GCA_029215795.1. Taxonomy (NCBI): domain Eukaryota; kingdom Metazoa; phylum Chordata; class Lepidosauria; order Squamata; family Anniellidae; genus Anniella; species Anniella stebbinsi. Next base: position 109,251,541 of record JARDYH010000004.1, on the reverse strand, counting down.
CACTAGTCCTGATGACTATGTGCTACCTCCAAGATCAGAGGCAGTAAGACTATACACACCACTTGCTGGGGAACATGGGTGGGAGGGTGCTGTTGCACCATGTCCTGCTTGTGGGCCCCTGGTCAACAGCTGGTTGGCCATTATGTGAACAGAGTGCTGGACTAGATGGACCCTTGGGCTGAACCAGCATGGCTCTTCCTATGTTCTTATGTAGGTATAAATGATCTAGGTATAAATTTATTACACTATATGGATTTTAAAACATACTGGGGTGTGGCAGGTTGCCGTTTAATTTGAATATATCCAGGAGCGGATCTTTAGGCATTTATACACAGTTTTTCATGTGTATAACTCCCAAAGTGATTTATCTCCAACTGACTGCAACAGTACTCATATTCATTGAACAAAGGTGGTTATTCAGAAAACAAGTCATGCCTCCGGGGGAGGGAATAACAACATTGTGATACTCTTGTGACAAGAGAAAGGTGGGGAGGCATCTTGCTTGACATTTGATGACACATTCATGAGTTTGCTTTTCCAACACAACCATTTGCCCTGTGCCAACTGATAGGTACAGTTCTTTGATATGTGAAATGGATATTTCTTCAGAGAAATTAGGAAGGCATAAACCTTTCTCACTGAAAGAGGGAATAAAATTGAAGCAGAATTCAAAGGGGGAATAGGAAAGTGTAAGAGTATTAAACAACTAACAGCACAATCCTGACCCTGTACAACTTACTAGGTAGCAAATCCTTTGAAGCCAATGGGTGTACTTCTGAGTTGTCATGTATAGGATTGGACTATAAGTAACTGGGGCTACTTCCAACTGAGATCAATTCTGATATCACTCAATGAAATTATGTGCGACAGAGGGAAGGAGAGGAATGTAACTTTTGCTTCCATCTTCAGCTAGATATCAAAAATATGTGTGTTTAATTAAACAAAATAGAAAAAATATGCTTAACTGGACTAAATCTATACTCCAGTCTTTATAGGCTGGCTCTAACTGGAGGAGGAGCCACAGAGTTCTATGCTTTCACTGCCCCCAAGACTTAACTGATACCCTTTTTGGAGGAAGGTGATTTCTGCTAACTTCTGGTTAAGTGAACTGGGAACTAAAAGTCAGGCTTGAAGAATGATTACTAGAAGTGAACATTTCATATTTTCTGGATTAATTCTCATCAGTTTTAAAATGGTGAGTCCGAGCAGTTTGTTCCTCAAACAGATTGTTCCTTTTTAATTAATACATTTAATTAACTTTTGCTATGTATTTTTTATTTTTTAAATATCCTATTATTTTGAGATTATGTTGGTTTTGCTTTAAACATGTTAGATAGTATAAAATCAACATTTCATGTTAAACAGCTAAGACTATGCAGAGTTCCTTAACGAAGGGCTCAAGTCAAAACATGTTGAATGTAATATCTTATAATAAATTAACATCTTCAGAGTAGTGTATTATTTCTTTGCTCCGCATTATCTGGGTGTTATTCCATTGCAGAACCATGCAAGAAGATCATGCATCTTTATTGTAACTCAGGCAACTCAATCCACAGACAGTTTAAAAGGTATACAGTATTTGGCTAGAACCTCTTGTACACTGTGGTGATCCTAGTAACATTTTCAACCTCTGAACCCTTTTATTTCTAAGAGAATGCTGCATCGTAAGAACATTTATTGGGAGGATAGTCACTTTGATTTCAGTTCAGCTTATTTTCTGCTGAGACCTGTCCATACAGCTAGTCAGAAGTACATTAACAGTGCAATTCTCAAGTAAGTGTGTATATTGAAGCCTCGGTCCAGTCATTTGCTTCAGTGACCCCAAAATGCTTTAGTCCAGACATTCAGTTTAACTGGTTCGTGGATGAAAGTTTCTAATACCACAGTTATAAATATGTTGGCCCTGATCCAGCTGTAGTGGGCAACAAGTCATATATAACAACTGGTGGTCCCTGGTGCTCAGCATATCCCTGCTCACATCAAATACACATATCCTCAGTAGGCTTCGAGAGCATCATATTATATATAGAAATAGGCATACAGATGTTTAGCCATAACAATAATATGTGACAGAAGGCTTCTTGCAGATGTGGCTTCAAAGCAGATTTGAGAGATTATGGGGACAAAATGGCCACTGAAAATAAAGGGACTTATGTCCAAATAATGTTTTTGGGATTAGCATGTCAGTCTGTCGACAACTGGAAACTTTCCCTTCTGAATCAAAAGGCAGGAAGGAAATTCAGGAAGGAAAAGTGAAGTGAGTAATGTGATCGGCGCATACCTATGCCAAATCTCAATCATAGCTTTGTAGCTGCTGTACATATCTCTCCATATTAACCAGTCTGAATTATATGAAACATTATTGTGACCTTTTTTCACACCTGTATTGTTTAGGGAAATCATTGCCTATTGTATATATAATGCTGCAGTCCTAAACGCAGGACTACGGAGTAAATTCCATTTAACATACTGGAACTTACTTCTGAATAAACTGCTTAGAATTCTACTGTTAGAAATAAAACATGAAACATTCTCCCCCACCCCCCAAAAAACCCCTCCCTGCATTACTAATTCTCTACATCTTCTTTTACAGATTATTTCAGCTAACACAGGTAAAATCTGAAATGTATTTTCCTTTTGCAGTTATTTTGTTTAGAATGCGCATCAGAAGAAAAGTGAAAGGCCATGTTGGTTAGACCCTTTTAGAGCTTAATAAGTTTGGAAACATTTCCCTAAACATTGGTTTTTTTATTTGTATTTTAAATTTATTTGTATTTAATTTCTATATGTCTCTTAATTCATTCTGGCTGCTGTGTTGCCCTTGAAGATATTCTAATCTGATCCTTACTCATAATTACATTTTAAGTATTTAATATTACTACTTAGTCTTTACACAATATTTTGTGATTGCTTGATCTTCATTGTACTCAATGGGGCTTACTTCAGAGTAGACATGCATAGGATTGTGCTGTAAGAGACTTACAAATACCCTGCAAGGCGGTCCAATATTATTACCATTGTCATATTATAGATGGGGGCAAGGTGCTGAGATTGAAAGACTGAGACTTGTTTAAGGCAACTTAATGAGTTCTGGCTGAGCTGAAACTTTACCAGGGATTTCCTAGTTTATAGATCATTTGCCTCACCTCTGTATAGGGTGACCAGATAAAATCCAGGTCAGGGCTCATGTAACTTTAACAGTTGTAGAGAAAATGGAATTTAAGCCAGTGTCATTTGTATGCAATTAGTTCCTGGTGAAATTCCCTCTTCATCACAACAGTTAAAGTTGCAGGGGGCCTGCCTTCTTTTGTATATGGTCACTCTAGTATAGTGCCTGCACCTTTAACTGTTGTGATGAAGAGGGAATTTCACCAGGAACTAATTGCATACAAATGACACTGACTGAAATTCCCTTTTCTCTACATGAGCCCTGACCTGGATTTTATCTGGTCACCCTACCTCTGTATGACGCTAAAAGCACAATCCTATTCATGACTATTCAGAAGCAGGCCACATTGAGTTCAGAGGGAGTTACTCCCAGGTAAGTGTGCGTCGGAATAGAGCCTAACTCTCCCTGTTACATGCTACATCTCTAAAACGGAGTAATAGCATAATTTCTTAAAATCTTGTTTGTCCTTCCCAAATCTTGAGAATTAGGTCATAAGTTTTCCAGATTTGCAGATGGGGAACTGACTCAGAAAAAATGGCAGCAATAAACCTGAAGACTGCAAGTATGTGGGTTCCATTGTCAGCTGTAGAAAGTAAGAAAAACTGTGCAAAGCCAGCAATAACAAACCCATACATTCACAGGCATATCTACTCAACAAATGTACATTAGTTTTAAACTAGTTTACCTCTCATGGCTTTCCACAAAGGATGCAGGAAATTTTAGTTTCGTGAGGCACTTAAAATTTTGTGTTAGAGAACCGTAGCCCCCACCCCGTCACAGATCCCATAATTCCCTAGAGAAAGGAAATTATTAATAAACCAGTTGATGGTTTATGCTCCCAGTCTTTTTAGCATGAAGTCAGGAACTATTCTGTTACAAGTTAGGAGGAAACTGAATGTGAGTTGTGTATTCATTTTCTAGGTTTCACCGTCTCTATTTCTGATGTGACATCAAGAAGTATTTCTCTCCAATGGCCCAAATTTCCAGGAGCCTTTTCTTATAGAATCATGGCAAGCCCTGTGAACACAGTCGGGCACTCTTTGTTGGTCCATTTCAGTGATGATACACTTGTAGGTACTCTAGTATCACTGACTCCCAATACAGTCTATACAGTAAAGGTGGATACTATTGATAAGAATGGAGTTATACTGGGTGAAGCACAGACTATGCAGTTAACAGGTTAGTATGAAATAATTTAAAATTGGGTTGATTTTTTTAAAAATAGTTCCACTGAAAGCTACCAGACATTTTCTCAGTCTCATATGAATAGTATGAGATGGTTTGAACTACAACTCCCATAATTCTTTACCATGGTCCGTGCTAGCTCTGGATGATGAGCATTCTAGTACAAAACCTCTTTGGGGTGCCAGGTTGCTTTCTTGTGGTGTAGACAACACAGAGCTAGATGGAACAATGGTCTAACTTGGTATGAAGCAGGGTTGCACAACCTTTTTGGTCCCAAGGGCCATGTGTGATGCTGGCTCAATGATGGGGTGGGGGACACACGCACGAACGCACAGTGATCCTGATACAGATTACTCTTTCCTCGCTGCTTGCAATGGCAGGGATAGCAACCTGTAGGGTTTCTGGGGGGTAGAGTGGAGAGTTCAGGCAGCATGGAAATTCTGGGGGAATGCAGGTCAGAACACTCTTGGGGGGACACACTGATTGCCTGGGAGGTCTGCATGTTCTGCACCCCTTGTACAAATGCAGCTTCCTAGGTTTGGTTTTTGCCCAGGTTCACCTCATCTTGCCACTCTGAGGGCTTCTCTAAATGAGCTACTTATAGCACACCCATGACTGGCCACTAATGGAAGTTTCCGGGTTGATTTCATGATACTGTAGAACTCCACTGCCTCTCTCATACTTGAGAAGGATTTCCACAGCTTAATTTAAAATGGAAGAGACTAGTAACTAGGCTGACCATATGAAAAGGAGGACAGGGCTCATATAACTTTAACAGTTGTAGAGAAAAGGGAATTTCAGCCAGTGTTATTTGTATGCTATTAGTTCCTGGTGAAATTCCCTCTTCATTACAAGAGTTAAAGTTGCAGGGGCCCTGCCTTCTTTTGTATAAATTCACTCTAGTATAGTGCCTGCAACTTTAACTGTTGTGATGAAGAGGGAATTCACCAGGAACTAATAGCATACAAATGACACTGCTGAAATTCCCTTTTCTCTACAACTGTTAAAGTTACATGAGCCCTGTCCTCCTTTTCATATGGTCAGCCTACTAGTAACAAAAAGCCCCCGTTTTCCTTTCAGCACATAAAGAGGAAATCACAGTATAAGAAGAGACAGACCACAGAGCCATTTTGTGGCTGTATAAATGAAACATATAGAACTCCTGGCTAAAGGGGGGAAAGGGAAGTGGGGAAAGGAAGAGAGCGCATCGTGATCTGGGATGAAAACAGAAGCAGAAAGCTGTGGTAAAGTTGCACAGTCCCTCTTCCTCCTCACTGTTAATGGAATGGAAATTGCACACCTTGAAGTGCATTCTACCCAGTAAATCCTTCTCCTTCCAAGTTTATGTTTGTTGTTCTCACTGCTAATACCATTCATTTACTTTCATCTAGGCTTGTAGGGTATCAGGAAAACCAAAACCAGCTGCATCCGCCCCCTCTACTTGACCCTGGCTCTTAATCCTTTCTCCTAGGTTTCCTGCACAACATCAGGGAATCAGGTGTCCAAAGTCCCCTCTACAAGGATTCGCTTTTGCACCCGGTTAGGCGATTATGCGCATCATCGCTGAAGCGCATTTACACCTAATACCTCTGCACGAGAGGCGGCGAGAGGCGGCGAAGCGCATTAACGGATGTCCAAAATGCACTTTCCAAGTAGTTAATGCGCATAAGCGCTTGTTCACATAGGCAAAATGCGCTTTAACGGCCGGAGCAAAATAAAACTCGCGATTTAACGCGCATTCGATAATGCGCATAATCGGAGAGATAACGCGCCTGTACACCCGATTTGCGCTCCGTTCTTGTAGAGGTAAATTTTTTAAAGCGTCTTGAAAGAGCTTTAAACCTCTCTTGTAGAGGCAGCCCAAATCTGACAAATTAATTTACACCCAAGGTAATTGTGTCTCCTCATATGCTTAATGAGGACATGAATTCACAAAACAGTGAAGTCCATAGAGGATTTCTATCATGGAATGGAATAAACTTAACACCCTGTTTGTGGAGTTGTAAGTCTTCTCTTGAACAAACTCCTACATGTATAATTTGAATACCAATAATACATTTCTGAGGTGATTTTGATGAAAAAATATTTGTAGTGAAGTTGGAAATGCTTTAGTTAAAGGAAAATGAGATATCTTCATTGCTGTTCCTCCTATTTCTAGGTAATTCCTAGCCATGATTCTTTATTAAATAATGCTTAGAATAATTACAAATAATGGAAAAGGGAGACATATCTGACTATCTGGCTGACTAACAATGAATGAAAGAATGTCTTGGCTTGTTACAATGGGAATATTGTTCAAGAAGAGCTCATCTTTCTTGTGGAAGAATAGCTCCTGTAATACTGCCAAGGTCTCTGAAACCCTGTTTTTATTAGTTATGAAATTCCTGGCTGTGTTTCAAAGTGTAGGCTTACACTTTGGATGTTTTTCTATTTTACTTTCTTTTGGTTTAGGTCACATACATCCATTTTGTGCGTTATTCCCCCATCCTCTAACACACACACCCATTTTTATTTTATTTAGCTCTAGCACAGTATTTCCAAACTTCTCACTGTTGAAGTATTTTTCTCTGATTTAAACCTGGAGGTCTCTTTATTCGCTTCATTCTTCCATAGTGGTGCCATCAGGGCAGGACTTGGGTGTAGAAGTCTGGGTCCCATGCTGTAGAATGAGCAAGAGGGTTGGATCACCACATTTTGAAGAAAGCAAAGTAATTTAAATTACCGTCTAAAGACATACACCCTCCAATAAGACCGTTAGGTCTTGAGTCTAAAATAACCTCAGTGCAGTCTGCTCCTGCACTTGGAAAAGTTCACTTTTAAAGTGTGTAAAAGTTAGAATTAGCCACCTTGAGAGGAGCTAACTCCAAGTGTTTTTACATGAGTCACTGTTCTGCAGCAGGCAGACATCCTTGTGAATGGGTAGTTTGGGTTTACAGGAGGCTTTAATTCTTTATTTTTTATGAACTCTAGCAGTTACCACACACACATAGTTTGGGAATTACTGCTCTCTCAGGGCTAAACCGCATTCTATGTGAAATGAACAGCTGAGCCTTTTTTTAAAACCTCCAAGTAAGTGTGTGAGGCCCTGTTATGAATTGGAACCACCAAACGCAGGTAGAGGAAGTTTAAACTTTTCCATCCAGTGGCCTTCCCCCGCCCCCACACCTCCACTCTCCACACATGGGGAGCTAAAAAAAAAAAAAAGGGAGGGAAAAACTTCCACTCCTGGTCCTGATTTGGACTGGGGCCCCTTACACTTATGTAAAAGTAAAAAAGAGAGGGAGAGAGACAGGCTCATTTGCAAACCACATATTTAATGCAACATGTACTTTAGCCCTCAGATATTGAATGTGTAGTACTAGATGCAAAATATCTCAAGCATTGAAGCAGGTTAGTGGTTGGGCCCCCGGCATTTCTACATGAGGGTTTATCCTGCACCTTTACTGCACCTTCTGCTTCCAGATTCTTTGTGGGATTAAGATCAGCTCCTTTACACATGCTTTTCTACAGTGTTTTTCTTTCTCTGCCTTTATATATGTTTCATTATACATCCAGAAGATGCCACTGTGGTATAGTGGAATTGCACAATTACACAAGACTCTCATTCTGCCATTTCTAAATAATGCCAGACTTTCCTAGTTCGTAAAAAACCTGTGATAATGTTTGCAAAGAACGGGAGAGGCCCTGGAGGATGACGACATCATGTAAATGACCCACAAACTCCGTGGGTGAGTAATCATGAGTGCACAATTAAAACCTTGTGTAGAAAGTCTCCCCTTGCATGAGCAAGCTAAATGCCTGCATAGGGCAAATGTCTACCATGGAACCCCAGTGAGTTGCAAAGGATTCTTAGGCATGATCCAGGGTGAATACATGGATTCATGTGAGGCATTGGCAGCCCCTGCTGGACTCCACATCATTTTATGTGAACATAGAGATGAGAATACTTGTCCTTCTTGCCCAGTGTTACTTAATTTAATTGGTAGTGGCTCTCCAGGGTCTCCAGCAGAAAAAGGACTTTCCCCATCACCTGCAACATGGTCCTTTTTGACTGAACATGCCAGGGATGGAACCTGGGACCTTCTGCATGCAAAGCATGTGCCCTACCTGTGAACTATGGTCCTTCTTTCGAACACAACCAACCCTTCCCTTTGGCTCCAGATTGCAGTTGCCTGATGCACAAGCTTCTCTTCCACTATTGGTCTAATTGAGGAACCCTGAGTAGCTTCCCCTAAACAAAGTTTGAAAACGACCGATGTATACTACCTGCTTTAAACGATGGCTCTGTACGTGTTTTTTCAGTACACAGTTTGATTCTACATATTGTGTGGAGCAGATCTACTGTATTATGACCCAGCATGCTTTCATGATTAAAAGGAGATCCATCAAAGCCAGTCCTTCCTGAGCTCATACTTTTGAAATGATCAGTCACATTCAGCAATGCAAAGTCATGCCCTTGAACAGTGACATGTCTGTTGAATTTGAAATGATCATGGTTCTCCCTCCCTTCTTTCAAGCTCCTGAGATTCCCATTATCGAACAAGCTTATTCAAAATTGAGTAACAGTATCACAGTGGAATGGGCAGCTGTCATTGGGGCATCCAGTTACCTGCTGACAGCACAGGATGGAGAGTCATTCATTGAAACAATAATCACAAATTCACCAGGCACTGTGACAGGGCTGAAGGCTGCTACCCTGTATAAAATCACCATCCGATCTATAAACGCTGGAGGAAAAAGCCTGCCTTCACCTTCAAAGAAGGCAAAGACAGGTACTTCTTAATCTCATTTAGACACTGTAGAGATTAGATGTTACGGATACATTTACAACAGAACTGTTTAACATCTTTCCTCAATCCATTTCAGTCTGGCTTCCAATCTGGAAGATTATCTCTTCTTCGAAGCTCAAAGGGGAAATATTTCTGAGTTGATTGTTTTAGACCACTCATTGACTTTTGTCACTGAGGATCATCACTATCCTATATCATCTTCAAAATGTAGGCATCCATGGGGCAACACAGTACACAGCTGAACTGTGGAATTCACTACCGCAAGGTATAGTGATGGCCAACAACTTAGATGGGTTTAAAATATTAGACAAATTCATGGAGGACAAGGCTATCAGTGTTACTGGTCATGTTGGCTATATATTGCCTCCAGGATCAGAGGCAATGTACCTCTGAGTACCAGTTGCTAGGGAACATGATTGGGAGGGTGTTGATGAACTCATTTTCTGCTTATGGGTTTCCCACAAGCAGGCTACTAGTCCTGATGGCTATGTGCTACCTCCAGTATCAGAGGCAATACATCAGTTGCTGAGGAACATGGATGGGAGGGTGCTATTGCACCTTGTCCTGCATTATTGGTCCCTGGTTGACAGATGGTTGGCCACTGTGTGAACAGAATGCTGGACTAGATGGATTCTTCATCTGATCCAGTATGGCTCTTATGTTTTATCTGATTGGCCACTGTGAGAAACAGGTAGCTGGACTAGATAGACCTTTGGTCTCTCCTTGTGACCTTAGCAATAAAATGTCTCTGCTTATTTGTGCCTAGACTTTCCTAGAAAGTGGAGTTTAATGAATATTGCTCAACATCTTAGGCACTCCCCCTCCCCAGCCAACCATGGAGTATTTTAATGTTAATACTTTTGAACTAATAACTATATTACTTTACTGATTGCCTTATCTAGTGGAGCCACTACTGTGGCTCCAGTAATGAAGTTGCCAGAATTTTGAAGTAAAGTGTCATTAGTATGCTGATGACATGCAACTCTATGTTTTGTTGTTGAACAATCTGGCAGCAGCAGTATGATTTCTGAACCAGGGTTTGGAGGCTATGGATATATTAAGTGGATGAAGTGAAGCAGATTGAAATCGGCTACAGAGAAAGTGGATCAGGTATTGGTGGAAGATTTGGATGCTCTCAAAGCAGAGAAAACATTGCTATTCTATTATTAACAAGTTAACACTAGGGTGTGCTCTTCAGTGTGGCCTTGGATATGACCTTGATCGAAGACAACCCCATACTTTGGTAGCTCGTGGTAGGAGCAGTTTGTACCTGACATGCTGATGCAATCTCTTCCTGAAAAATTGGCCCTGCCTAATATTGTCCTTGACTGCATATTTCAAGGACTGAATATTACATTGTACTGTTCAGAAGCTTCAGTTGGTGCAAAATGTCACTGCTCATCTCTTTGCAGAACATAAACTGGATTCTGGCAACTACACTAACTACCAGTTAATTTCTGATCAAAACTGAATCTGACGGTTTTGACTTAGAAATCGTTTACAATTTACTTCGATACCTATGTGAACCTTTCTCATGGTCTATTATTGTCTGCCAGGAAAGCATGAACCATGAAAGTATTAGACCCCCATTTCCATGCATTATACAGGAATTGCAACTGAATTATAGCTACTTATAATTGTATGTGTCCTTCACAATGGATAGGCATGTACATCTCTTTTGTTCTGAAGTATGTATATATGGGTACACAATATTAAATGAACAGCAGCCCTGAAGATGCTAAGCAAGAGTGAAATCTTGCCCACACCTGCACACATACAAAATTCCATTGAACCTGACATGTATTTGCTCATTCACAGTGCTTGCGGCACCAATCCTAACAGCACATTCACCAAGTTATGACAACGTTGTGGTGAGCTGGAGAGCTGTATATATGGCTGTTGGATTCTTCGTGTCTATCATGAGATCAGATGGTTTGGGTGGCATGCTGAAAGAAAACACCACCAACAATTCCCTGGTATTTTCCAGTCTAGACTCAGGAACTCTCTATACCATCAAGGCACATGGTTGGGACATTAATGGGATCCCTGGGGATGACTCCACCTACAACCAAAGAACAAGTAAGAAGCAAACTGGAAAGCAAAGCAAAGCAAATGCCTTCCAACAAGGAACAGTCAGATCTAAATAAATGTGACAATGATTTTAAAAAATAGGTTCTCATTTACTACCCATAAACATAATAGTGAGAAGTGTTTGAATGACTGTTTTGTTTAAATATAACTCCGTTTGGATTGGCTATTGGAAATGATAAGAGCTGAGTAGAAATATTCCTTTACATTCTTAAAATCACTAATTAAATGATGTACACTAAACAAAACTAATACTAGAAATACAGATACACATACCGTTTAGCACAAGTCACTGGAATATTATCAGACTTGTATCTTGCAAGAGAAAACCTTATTTGAATGTTGAACTCTTCATATGATTAAAGTTCTTTAGCACCTGCCCTTATAGGGAAAACTTGCTGGCTCAAATTGGAGAAAAGCGATTTTGTTTGCATTCCAAAAAAAGGTGACTCTATTACCGTATTTCTTTGATTCTAAGACGTCATCGATTGTAAGATGCACCTTAATTTCAGTACCACCAACAGAAAAAAAGCTTTGATTCTAAGAAAAAATAAATAAAACGCTAAAATATATCTAAAATTTGAAAACTGCGATTCTGACATCGATTCTAAGGCGCACCCCGTTTTTAGAGACATTTATATGGGGGGAAAGTGTGTCTTAGAATCGAAGAAATACAGTAGCGATGGTGAATTTCGCCCTTTCAGCTTCTAAGCTTCGATCTAATTTCCCATTTCTGTGCGGAATGATAAATAAGTTTACACTGATTACAAATTGTTTTTAATGTGTTTTTATGTTTTATTATATTTTTCTGCTTCTAGTGATCTTTGCTGTAACCAACAAGTTGGATCCAACAAGACCCTTGCAGTGGTGCCCCAATACAGCGCAATATAGCCGCAATATAGTGCTTCTGTGGTTAAGTGCCAAAATGAGCATTTCTGCTCATTTCACCACTTGGTCACAGAAGCGCCACATCACAGTAGCCAGTGGCAGGGGCCACCGCCGCTGGGCCTGAGGCACCATCACAAGGGTCCTACTGGATCCAACCCAATGGTTGTAACTATTTAAAAACATTATTCATATAGTTTGAATTAAAAATGTCATTCAGCCTCATTTCTACCCAAAAGAAGTTTGATATCTTTTTAAAAAATTCATTGCAATTTAGGGCCCCATGCGCCAGGAGATGTCCAAGTGGTTTTTGACAATGGAGCTTTGAGAGCAACTGTTTCTTGCCTGCCGACAAAAGGAGCTTCCAGTTACGTTGTTGCAGCCTACAGTGGTACCTCCAAGCTGAACTGTAGTACAACGTTCACTTCCTGCACTATCCCATCACTTGAATGTGGGGCTGAGTATTCTCTCTCTGTTGTAGCAAGCAACGAAGCTGGTTCCAGCACACCAACAGAGGTTGTGACTTTCAAAACTGGTATGTGAACTTCAGCAACCCACATGTACACTTCATGGTGACCCTGTTCAGACAACATGCTAAGCCATGGTGGTTAAGCATTTTGAGGCTCAACTTCTGCAATGTGCTGTACAAAGGGCTACCTCTGTGCCTAGTCCGGAAACTTCAACTAGTTCGAAATATGGCAGCCAGGTTGGTCGCTGGTACACCTAGGGGTGACCATATTACGCTAGTTTTAAAATTGCTCCACTGGCTGCCAATTAGTTTCCGGGCAAAGTATAAAGTGTTGGTCATTACCTTTAAAGCCCTACATGGTTTGGGTCCAGGTTACCTGCGGGATCGCCTTCTCCCATACAATCCACCCAGCACGCTCAGGTCCTCTGGGAAGAACTTACTACAGTCGGCCAAGACTAGGCTGACAACTGTTACCCAGAGGACCTTTTCTTCTGCCGCTCCCAGACTGTGGAACGGCCTGCCGGAGGAGACTCGTCAACTTAACAGTCTTTTAGAATTTAATAAAACTATAAAGACTGTTCTCTTCCAGCAGGCATATCCAGTGGAATTTTAGAAAGTTTTTATGATGTTTTTATGATGATTTAATGCAGTTTTAATAATGCCATGTTTTAATCAGTTTTATGTATTTTATCATAAGTTGTTCCCTGCTTCGATCCAAACGGAGAGGCGGGTAAGAAATAAATTATTATTATTATTATTATTATTATTATTATTATTATGGCTTAGAGCATTGGGTGAACCATGACTTAGCATGGTGGCTACAAAACCACAGTTTAAACATGCTCATTAACCATTTGCTGCAAAAGGGTTAGTGGCCTAATCATGGTTTAGAATATTGTCTGAACAGGCCTGGTGAATGGAGAAACATATGGCATAAAGAAACACAGGCCTGTTACATTTGGCGACTGGCAATAACTGTCAGGGAAAGAATTCATCATTTATATTTCCCTTTAAGAACTCCTCTGTGTAGGAAAAAAATGAAAGATGTGTATAAAATTATGGATGTAGTGGAGAGAATTCATTGAGATAAACCTTTCACCACCTTTCATAAAAACAGAAATTTGGCATCAAACAATGAAATTGATTGGTAGTGGGTCCTGAAAGACAAAAGGAAGTACTTTTTTACACGATGTGTAAACTTATGGAATATGATGACATTTATTATGTCAACCTCACATGTGATAAAAATGTACCTCCACCAATCTAGTACTGAGACATGCGTAGCACTTACCCCTTTCTCCACACCAGGCTACCTCAGCCTACCTTTGTGGGACATGTGTGTGAATGATTTCCTCACAGCACTTAAAAAAACCTGCAATGCAGACATTATTTAGTGAGATAGGCCTTAGCCAAAAAAGGCATACCAGACTATAAACTTCAGAGCAGAGGAGGGCCGCATGCACCCCGTTGCCCCCAATTTTAAAAAATGTGTCTTTAGCACTAGAATACCAAGAGAGTCAAATTTAGCTTGCAAACAAGCTAATTTTGACCCTTATGTCACTCTGTAGTGCTACAGACAGCATTTTATTTTTTAAAAACGTATTTTTAAATGCTCATGACAGATGCCTGTGCTCCTGATCAGTCGTGTTGCACTTGCTCACAAATGCAGGCACCACTATCCCTGGAAAAGGCAATTATCTTTTCCTCTGATAACACCTGTTGATCATGACATCTGTTGTGCAAATGGCGCAGCATGGATTGTTCCTGCAAGTCACTCCTTAGCATTAGGGTTGGGCAAGGACACAGTAAGAGCTTAAGCCTTCAGCACATGTGGACTTCTAAGATCAGATGTTCTACAAAAGCACGTCCAACCCATGTAACATGCCCCAAGTTAGCGTTCCCTAAACATCTTCTTGATTGGAGTTTTAAATGTTTTTTTTTCAACATAACCGTATGAGAAAAGTTAAAAAGTTTTTGTTCAAAATTTGACTTTGCAGTGCCTTGTGCTCCAGAAAGTATAACAATTGAAGAGGATGAGCCAGGCGATTTGGCAGTGTCATGGTCAGACGTCAACCTAGGTGATTATTATGTGGTTTTTGTGAAAAGTGACGATGGCTTGGAGGTACACTGCAACTCATCACATACCCAGTGCCACTTCCAATCAGACTGCGGCTTCACCTATTTTATTAGCGTCTTTGCATATAACAAGGCAGGACAGAGCCCTTTAGGTGACATATTTAACTATACCACAGGTAAGTGCCAATTTATTTATGCAAGGCATATTTGTTGGATAAATCTGCATGAACATTAGACCAAGTTAGAAATAAGCTTCAAGTGGTAAAATAGGTATATAAGGGATTTCAAAAGATTAGACATATTAGTTACATCTTTATGTGACTATTAAAGCTGGTGGCAAGCAGGTGATCCAGCAAAGATGAGCAGTTGAAGAGTAGCCCCATCAGTATCTGAGGGATGAATTACTCAAACTCAGGAGCCAGGCTAGAGGCAGTAGTTTTAAGGCAGGGATGGACAAGTTGCGGTTGTCCAGATGTTTTAGTCTACAACTCCCATCAGCCTAAGGCAGCATAGCTAATGGTGAGAGATCATGGGCGCTGTAGGCCCAAACATCTGGAGGGCCACAAACTGCCCACCCCTGCTAGATGACCTATTAGCCTGATATCTGTTGACACCTGAAATACCATCATCTGCCATGGTAATGCTGAACTGCAGCAGGGAACTTGCCGGCAATACCTTCCTCTGTTAAACTGCCTTGACAAATCAAAGCAGATCCCTAGAGCCTAGTGCTAGCGTGCTAGCTTTGAGGGGGCCCTGCCCCAATATCTTCACGTAAAAACGGATTGCAGAAAAAAACATTTATTCTGTGATTCCCTAATATTGTACCATAAAATAAATACTGCTTCATTTGTTGTTGTATTGTTGTAAACTGTCCAGAGAGTTTCAGCTACTGGGTGGAATAGAAATAATAAAATAAAATAATAATAATAATAATAATAATAATAATAATAATGCATTCCCCCTTCTTTTCACTTTAGCACCTTGCTGCCCCAGTGATTTTAATCCAGTGTTCGTGTCTAGTGACACAGTTCAGATTGTCTGGTCTCCTGTCCGTGGTGCTGAAATGTATGAAACCAAAGCTGTTGACTGGACCAATGAGCTGCTATGCAACGACACTGCCACAGTTTGTACCTTGTCTGCACTGCAGTGCAACACCCAATACAATATCACTGTCTATTCATATAGTGAAATTAGGGGCAGCAATACATCATGCGCATCACGACCCGTGACAACAGGTACTATTTCAGTATACACTTTCCTTAACACACAACAGCTGTTGCAAATTAAGAAGATACTGTGCAAGCTGAGAAGGCGAATTACTGCTGTATTAGAATTCATATCTTGAAGTATCAGAACCAAACCTAGCACACTTCAGGTGGCAGAGAATATCCAATGGAATAGCTAAGTTCCAACTACTCTTATGTTTCTTCTCTTTGAAAATCTGGGCTCTGTTTTACATCATTGTTAGCCACATGTTTTGTAATGGTTCAATTAAATGGTTTGTACCATTTAATGAGGTCGATATTTGAATACTCTTCCACCTAAGAATATTTTTGCATCTGAAACAGATTGTTAGCATGTCAGGGAGAAGGTTCTAGGCTAACCTTACCCCTGACATACTAGTTCTGAATATGCAGGGAGGTGTGTTGTTACTTTAAAAAAAGTTTTTACATAAAGGAGCATTCAAACATTCCTTCAACTAAACTACATTCCAGCAAAAGGTACATCATATGAGGTTGATGTGTGTTTTGAGTCTCAGATTGACATAGGTATTTTGGTTTGAAGAAATCAGGCATTCTTATTTGTAAATAAATTTGTAAATCCCACGGAGCCAAGTGAGCATTACCTCCAAGTAAAACATACATCAGATGAGACTGGCAGTAATTTTTTTGGTTAAGAACAGCCTTCCAAAGGATTACTTTATATCTGAGTAGAGGTCCCTGCAAAACCAAAGATCACTTTGCATCTAATGTCTTGGTTCTCTGCCAAACCGCTATATACTAGCTTGGCAACACAATTTGAGGCACTGTGTCTTCCCCACCCCCAGAGAACTACATATCAAGGTCTGTCAAGACCAGTGGTTTCTTTATTTGCTCAGACAGTACAATAGTTCTACATAGGAACACTTCAACAACACAACTACAATTAGGGCACTACTATCTCCTTAAATATGGCACTCCTTCAGACCACTTAGGGTGACTGGTGCCGATTATACCACAGGCAATGTATAGGTTTGAAAATATATGATAAAAATGGATGCAAGTACACTCATGGGCAATCTTAAGATGTTAGGAAAAGGGAGCTCTCAGGCAGACAGCGGACCATAGACAGAGAGGAAGCCTCAAAAGATGCAAACTACAGCCTTTATAATGTTGGGTTTTTAGAAGACTGCAGATTTGTTATAATAATCTGCAAATGTTTTAATGCAATATAAGAGCCATTCAATAAGAATGTAGTGAAAATTTGCTCCATCTAAAATCTTTCAGCTCCATGTAGTCCGGAAATAATAAGCGTCTCAAAGGATGTTCTTTCCGTAATTAGTGTGCATTGGCATGCCAATAACAATGAAGCGACATATACAGTCACTGCCAAAGGAGAGGTGGGAAAGTGGCATTGCACAAGCTCTGGAACTTCATGCACTATCCATAATCTCCCATGTGGGTCACTTTTTTCTATCAGCGCTGTAGCAAGTACAGAAGCAGGACACAGTTTACCTAGTTACAGCATCCCTTTAGAGACAGGTAAGTGACAACTGATTAGAGATGTTATTTACCACTTAGTTATCACACCCTTTTCATAATGGAAATGGTGTTAGGCATTACAAAGTTCATGCTGTGCATCCCTGTTAGTAGAGCGGTTTAGCATCAAAATCGTGCACATTGTGATATAAGTGTCAAATTTGGAATGGTGGCATTTATTACCATGTAGATTAAAATTAGATATAGGGGCATCTCAGGAAATCATTGTAATGGCTGCCATCTTGGAAAATTGCACCCAAAATCCAGTGTTCACACAATAACTGTTATTTGTAATCTCACAGAAAAGATGTCTCAGTACAAAATTGAAGAGCATAAAATTTGCCACAAAAAACTCATTATCAATCTTTTCATAGGAGCAACACTTGCCGAGATGTTAAGGTTTTATTCATATCAATTTGCCTGAGAAGTCAACAAGATGCACTATCTCATCCTCATTTCAGTCTTGCACTTTGTGTTGCAAGCCTGAAACTTTCAGAGGTCATATTTTACACTTTTCCCAACAATAATATGTACTGAGGCATCAATTGTGGTGGGGAGGGAGTTAGTGAAAATAATGCAAAATTTCCATAAGAGGCTGGTTTATTCTTTCTGGATCCGGGTTTCAGATCATTATAGAAATATGTTTATTGCATAGCAAATGAATTAAATTATCATGTAACACACACAAAACAAATACATTTAACCATTTTTGTCTTAAAAAACAGAGCTTAAAACCTTTTGTTTTAGTGAATTTAGCTTTTATCATTTAGTCTTGACCACATTCTCCATCACGCTGACACATCACAGTACATGGTAGCTCAGCATTACTGTATTTGCATCTGTTATTAGTATCACATTTTGTTCTACAGCCACAAGAAACCAACTCAAGGTAGGCTTTTGAAACAGGAGGAAGTATAGTCCATGTGGGTAGCCAACCAGATTCGACATCTTTCTCTCATTCCCAGTTGCTGGGATCAGGGAAAATTCACAATTAAAGGGACAAACAAGAGATTTTCTGCTGTTGGAATAGATCAAGCCCATGAGTGGAAAAACAGACTGGTAAAGAAAGATAGTGGTGCTGTTGGACTGACAATATATCCTGCAGCTTTATGAAGGTGGATGGTTGCAGGACCTGAAATTTCTCGCATTGTGAAGGAATACGAAGCAGTGAATCTGATGGATGAAAGTCAAACAGATCTTCATCATGATCAGTCCAAGGCTGCACAAAAACAATTCCTAACTGAAGTCATAAATATAGTAGAAACTTTTGAGGACTTAGGAAATCCATTCCTTGAAGAAAGTAAGGACCTGGTTGCTCTTGATAGCAAAGAAGTCAAAGATAACTCATGCTTTGAATTGGTGGGAAAATTAAATTAAAATTAAAAAACTTGGTGCAGAGTAGTATGAAACATACAAAAAGCTTCGGCTTATTGACTGCACTGTTGCAGTAGATGAACCAATCAAGAAAAACAAAATAGAACTTTTTGGAAGTAAAAGGAAGATTTTAAAACAAAAGTTTCCTCTAAAAGTGGCCTCAATAAAAATGGATACCAATTTGTTTTTATGCCTCTACGTTGGATGTCAGGCGAGAGGAGGTGACTTAGATACCTTCTTCCAACATGAAAATCAAATGTTCCCACTTTCTGTTTCTGACATGGGAAATCTGAGAGCTGGCAAAAAATCAGATCTGCTCACAATTTGAGAAGAAAATGGATGGGTCAGCCAAAATTTCCCAGAAACGTCAGCAGTTATACTTGACACTGCTGCAGTAGTTCACATGGTTTCTCCAAAGACATCATCAACAATAGAAAAGTATGGGGATAATGAATTTGCAGGCCATATTAAGCATGTTTATCTAAAACATACTCAATGACTTGATTTAGTATTTGACACATATGTACCTAGTAATTTGAAAAGCTGCAAGAGGTAGCAGAGAAGTTCAGGAATCTGTCGTCAAGTTCTTCCTTCAACCCCAATTCCCCAAAACTGGAACTCTTTTCTGAAAAATGACAAGTAGCAGCTATTCAGTTTGCTGGCGCCAGCTAGGTGCCACTGCAGGAAAAGAAGTTATTGCAACCTATCGTTCCCGTATTGTCACAGAGAGCAAAAGTGATCATTCTCTACTAATTCTACTAATTCAGTGCTCCCATGAGGAGGCTGATACAAGGGCAATTGTCCATGCTGCTGAAGCTGTTTAAAACAGGCATTAAAAATACTCATAGGCATAGTTGATACTGATGTAGTTGTATAAGTAATTACTTTTTTTCAAGGAAATGAAAGTAGAACAACTATGGGTGGGTTATGGCACAGGAACAAAGTTTATATACATCCCAATACAAGTGATAGCAACATCACTATGCCATTCTTCTATAGCTTCACAGCTTGTGACAATGTGTCTTTCTTCATGTGGCATGATAAAGCTAAAGCTTGGGAGACATGGAAGTCTTTCCCTGAAGCAACTGCCATGCTTGCAGAGTTATTCCAGCCAGTCTCTGATATGACACAGCAGCAATTGAAAACAATAGAAAAGTTTGTTATAGTACTGTATGATTGTACTAGCAGCGAAAAAGGCATAAACAGTGCCAGGAAAGAACTATTTGCAAAAAAAAAGGAAGACACACAAAACAGATTCCACCAACTTCAAGTGCTCTATTACAGCATGTAAAATGTGCCCTCTTTCAAGCAGGTCATGTATGGGGAACTTCTTTACAGCCAATACCATTATACCCCGATACCAGCAGCTGAGGATGGGAGAAAGATGTTGAATCTGGTATTTATTTATTTATTTATTCATTCATTCATTCCATTTATATACCACCCCATAGCCGAAGCTGTCTGAGCGTTTTACAAAAATTAAAAACACTGAACATTAAAAACACCAATATACAAAATTTAAAACCATATAAGGCATTTAAAAAGTTTATAATTACAATATCCTTTTGTCCGGGGTCCGCTCCTGGACTTTCAGAGTTCCACCTTCCTGGCTGGCCACTCTGATTCTGCTTCTTAAAGGTATCTTGCCTCTTTAAGAGCAACTCTGTGCCTTTTCTGGGACCCAAGCTTCCACCTGTCTCTTTTCCCCTTTTCAGTAGCGTGGGGGTTCGAGCGATAGGCGGGTATGAAAAGGAAACTCCAACAATACCAGTTTTGAATCAAAACTCTTTACTATTCTTGGCATAGTAAGGCATGCTTTGCTAAAGACATTTACACACATAGAACTGAAGTTACAAAGGCAAGAAAACAAAACAACAAGAATCAAACCACAGGTCCATCTTTTCCCTAACTATTCCTGACATCTTCTTCTAACTTATCCTCGGGAATAGAGCTTGCCTCCATTCCCCACGAAAGCAATAATTCTCCCTTCTCCTTTTTCTCTCTCGTTATATCCGGTTTTTTTCTCTCTCTGCCCAACTCCCTCGCTTCCCCCTCCCTTTGGCAATTACCTTGCCTATTGCTCGGGTGCTTAGCCCTCCTTTTGTCCTACACTTGGGCTGAGCCGGAGGGTGATCAGAAAGCTATTCCCGAAGCATTTGATAAATTTCCATTTTAGCTCTGGGGTGATTTACCCTTATTATTATTTTCTAATGACTCTACTTCACCACTGTTAACCCATTACATACAGGGAACCGTCACACCTTTAAAAACAACAATTCTGGGTCAAAGCACAACAACAACAACACAAAACCCTCATTATATGCTGTTAAATGCCTGGGAGAAGAGGAAAGTCTTGATCTGGTGCCGAAAAGATAACAATGTTGACGCCAGGCGAGCCTCGTGGGGGAGATAATTCCATAATTGGGGGGCCACCACTGAAAAGGCCCTCTTCCTTGTTGCCACCCTCCATGCTTCCCTTGGAGTAGGCAACTGAAGGAGGGCCTTAGATGTGGATAGTAGTGTACGGGAGAGGCGTTCCATCAGGTATTGTGGTCCCAAGCCATGTATGGTTTTATAGGTTAGAACCAGCCCCTTGAATCAGTCTTGGAAACGTATAAGCAGCTAATGCAAGCGGGCCAGAGTAGGTCTCATATGCTCAAACCTTCTGGTTCCTGTTATCAATCTGGCCTGCATTTTGCACAAGCTGCAGCTTCTGAACCGTCTTCAAAGGCAGCCCCATGTAGATTGCATTGCAGTAATCCAACTTTGAGATCACCAGAGCATAAACAACTGAAGCCAGGTTATCCCTGTCCAGATAGGGGCGTAGCTGGGCCACCAACCGAAGTTGGTAGAAGGCACTCCGTGCCACCGAGGCCACCTGAGCCTCAAGTGATAGAGATGGTTCTAGGAGAACCCCCAAGCTATGAACTCGCTCCTTCAGGGGGAGTGCAACCCCATCCAGAACAGGTTGAACACCATCCATCCGGTCAGCAGAATCACCCACTAACAGCATCTCAGTCTTGTCTGGATTGAGTTTCAGTTTGTTAGTCCTCATCCAGTCCATTGTCACAGCCAGGCGCTGGTTCAGCACATCCACAGCCTCACCTGCTGAAGATGAAAAGAAGAAATAGAGTTGTATGTCATCAGCGTACTGATGACAACGCACTCCAAAACTCCGGATGACCGCACCCAATGGTATCATGTAGATGTTGAACGGCATGGGGGACAAGACTGACCCCTGTGGGACCCTATACTGGAGAATCCACGGGGCCGAGCAATGTTCTCCAATCACCAGCTTCTGGAGCTGACCCGCCAAGTAGGAGTGGAACCATTGCAATGCAGTGCCTCCCACTCCCAACTTAGCCAGTTGTCCCAGAAAGATACCATGGTCGATGGTATTGAAAGCCGCTGAAAGATCAAGGAGAATCAACAGAGTCACACTCCCCCTGTCTTTCTCCCGACATGGGTCATCATATAGGGCGACCAAGGCTGTTTCCATGCCAAAACCAGGACTGAAATGGATCCAGATAATCAGTATCATCCAAGAGTGTCGGGAGCTGGCTCGCAACCACTCGCTCAAGGACCTTGCCCAGGAATGGAACATTTGCCACTGGTCTATAGTTATTAAGATGGGTGGGTACCTATGTGGACTACACTTCCTCCTGCTTCAAAAGCCTGCCTCGAGTTGGCTTCTTGTGGCTGTAAAACAAAATGTGACACTAAGACAGATGCAAATACAGTAGTGCTGGACTACCACGTACTGTGATGTGTCAGTGTGATAGAAAATGTGGTCAAGACTAAATGATAAAAACTAAATTCACTAAAAACAAAAGGTTTTAAACTGTTTTTAAAAAATAGTTAAATGTATTTGTTTTGTGTGTTCATGATAATTTAATACATTTGCTATGCAATAAACAGATTTCTATAATGATCTGAAACCCTGATCCAGAAAGAATAAATCAGCCTCTTATGGAAATTTTGCATTATTTTCACTAACTCCCTTCCCCTCACAATTGATGCCTCAGTACATATTCTTGTTGGAAAAGGTGTAAAATATGACCTCTGAAAGTTTCAGGCTTGCAACACAAAGTGCAAGATTGAAATGAGGGTGAGATAGTGCATCTTGTCTTGTTAGACAAATTGATATGAATAAAACCTTAACATCTCGGCAAGGGTTGTTCCTATGAAAAGACTGATAATGAGTATTTGTAGCCAATTTTATGTACTTTAATTTTGTACTGAGACATCTTTTCTGTGAGGTTACAAATAACAGTTTTTGTATGAAAACTGAATTTTGGGTGCAATTTTCCAAGATGGAGGCCATTATGATGATTTCCTGAGATGCCCTTATATCTAATTTTAATCTACATATTTAATCTATAAATACCACGATACCAAATTTCACACTTGTATCACAATGTGCACAATTTGGCCAGAAATTGTTAAGCTGCTCTACTATGTCTGAGTTGAAGTTTGAACTAAAATCACCTATATTCAGTCTAGCATTATGTATTGGATTTCACTGGCTTCTCAAACATATTGTAAGTATAGTTCGGTATCTACAGTTCTCACAACACACGAAATAAAGGATATTGACACTATGCGGACATTTAATTGAATATGTTATGGAGGATCAGGCCAGCTTATGCCTCCTCTGGTGTCACCCCGGCAAGCCTATCCTACTTTCAGGCTCACCAGATGCCCATCTATCACATTTCACATTTGCAAGGACCAGCCACATGATCTGTTCATCACAAAAACACGGTATTAAAAATTCACTGACTTATGTGCACAGACCTATGTACACAGGGCTCTAGACACATTGGTCTCTAAAGAAATGATATCTAAAACATAGATGGTAAAGGGGCACCAACAAGCTAGCAATTCAAACCTATGTGCACAGGGCTCTAGACACATTGGTCTCTAAGGAAATGATATCTAAAACATAGATATTAAAGGGACACCAACAAGCTAGCAATTTCAATCCCCCATCGTGCATTCAAAAATTGTGGGGGAAAGGAGATAGGCATGTTACTGGAATAGATATTGAAAGAGGAAAATATTAAGATAGCATTGTAACCATTGTTGGCTTTTATTTATTAAACTACCATTCCCTTCCAACCTCCAACCCCTGCTTATTTTGAGATTTAAGACATATGCAAATATATTTACGTTTATTTGATTAAAGGACAGATGACTGGGGCTGTCCACCAATTAAAAAGATGTAAAAAGGACTGAATTGGGTTTAGAAAGTATCCACCAAAACACTGCATAATGCTCCCAAATTGGGAGAGGCTAGATGAACAGGATACTATTGACAACTTATCAGCTGTTGAATTCAAAATAAAATGTATTCAAACTCATTTTGTTTTGATACTATCTATGGCTATCAGCAAGGTCAGTGGTTCTATTTGGTGTTTGTAGGCGGCCATTTAGGGTGACACTAAATGGAAGGAGTAAGTTACAGGGGTATAGTTTATCGTTTCAGTACAGAATCATTCACATGTATTTATGAGTGGCAGCTTGACATTCGGTGTTGGGTGGGGGGAAACTATTTGAAATTTTCACTTAAGATGCCCAAATACTTTACATTTACCCATTAAGAATATAGCTCTACATGTTGCATTAAAAAAGCAATTAACAGTCAGGTACTAAACCTTTTCTCCTTTCTTTTAAGCGCCTTGCTGCCCAGCTGATCTTACAGGAACTCAAGTGACACAGTCTGTGACAAACATCAGCTGGTCTATCGGGACTGGCGCAAAGACATACATAACAATTCTGGAATCACACAAAGGACAAGCCAGGTGTCACACACTCCAAAACTATTGCCTCCTGGGATGCATTACATGTGGAACCAACTACACTGTGTCTGTCAAAGCAATCAGTGAAACAGGTTTAATATCAGACTGTATATACAGATGGTTTTCTTCTAGTAAGTATATAAAAGAACAGTTTAAAAGGCACATTTCTACAACATTATCATATTAAATGCATAATAATTTCTACATGTTGGCTTGGACTCTGAGAAGCATGAGTTGAAAGCTCACAGAGAGCTTTCCTCCCACTCCATGCACCACAAAATTTCTCCTGAAGAGTATCACCCTAATACCTACTATCTAGACTATGGCTACCAGCAAGGGCAGCTGCTCCATTTGGGGGGTGGGGTGAAATTGCCAAAAACTGAACACATCAAGTGGAGGAGCATCGGTCTAATATTCCCCATCCTCATATCATTCAGGAAAGTCCCCAACCCTCAGGAGACTTTGAGGGGTGCAAGGGAGGAAGCAGAAAAGTGCCCTTCTCTGAGCTCCATTCTGTTTACAGTTCTCCAAGTCTTAAGCCATTCTTTTCCCTGTTCTGATAAACAAATGTACTTCAGATATAGTTGATTCAGCCATTACCTCAAATTTTCTTTTACATAGGTAACTCCTAGGTCTTTTATCAAGCAAGGCCAAAATATCTATCTATCTGAGATTACTTGACCTATCAATTGATGTCTATCAATATTGATGCCTGAGCTGATTGATCCCAACATACTATAGGACTGCTTCTGGACGTTCCAAAACTTGGTCTTTAGTTGGACAGATAGATTTTTCTTGGACGCAGACCCCAGATGCTGAGCTAGCTGTTAAATGCTCCCATCATTGTTACATGTGCTATTTTACTGATGTAGTTTGCATCCCATCCCCTATTCATTTTGCTGGATTGAGCAATCTCGGAGCCACAGGTGCCTCTAGGGCCCCCTCCACAAGGATGCGCTTTTGCGCCCGGTTCGGGGATTATGCGCATTTTCGCGGAGGCGCATTTACGCCTAATCCCTCTGCACGGGAGGCGGCGAGAAGCGGCGAAGCGCATTAAAAGATGCCCAAAAAGCACTTTACAGGTAGTTAATGCGCATAATCGCTTGTTCACACAGCGAAAATGCGCTTTAACGGCCGGAGCAAAATAAAAGTCGCTATTTAACGCGCGTTCGAAAATGCGCATTATCGGGGAGATAACGCGCCTGTACGCCCGTTTTGCGCTCCGCTCGTGTGTAGGTAAAATTTATAATGAGCCTTCAAGGCTCATTAAACGTCTCGTGTGGAGGAGGCCTAGGATTCTTTACAGAGCTTTCTAAATCCCTATGACTGGTCGCAGGCTTATATCACATTTAGTGGTTCCTAGATGGCTGTAATTGAGAGAACGTATGCTGCATGAAAAATTTACCCATTTCAATTCATAAAAGTTGGCTAAGGAATACTGCAGCTGTTTATCCCAAAAGGATAGAACACAAAATGCATTTAAAATCGTACTTGTTTTCTTTCTTAGGTGCCTGCTGCCCTTCTGGGGTTAAACTATATAGACTGGCCAACAATGGCATACGAATATACTGGCAGACCTCTGAAGGATCAGTAAACTATAGCACAGATCTGTATGGCTCAAAAGGAAATTTCACCTGTACACCAAACACAGTTCTGACTTATTGTGATATCACTGAGATACCCTGTGGTGATGTTTATACAGTTGTGGTGTCACCTGTAACTGATGACAAAGGATCAAAACTTGCATTTTGTCCTAAGAAGATCTATTCAGGTAAAGACTACCAGTTTTTCAAAGGCAATGTAAAGGGGAAGGAATTGGGGCATCATATGGTGGAAAAGCTGTGAAAAAAAATTAAGGCGGCGGCAAAATGAACTCGAACACTTGTAGCTTCTGAAGGCTATTCTACAAATGATATAGCTCTCAGGAGCTACATGTGGAAACTGCTCACAATAGCCTGTTTAGTAGATGTTGTACAGAACTGCATGACATCCAAGTCTGCATAATGATCAGCCTTAGTGCTAGGTTTATATTGGCATGGTGACACTCCACAGGGTGCGAGTTTGACCCATCCATCATAGCTGCTGTGTCCGACGAAACTAGCTCTAGCTTTTGTCATTATGTGTTAGTCTTTCAGATGCTACAAGAATCTTAGTTTTTGCTCAAAACTGGTTTCTGCCTTTTGAGAGATTGTGGTAGGAGATTCCTAGACTACAGGAATTATGGTGGGCATGGTTTGTCAATGTCTTCCTTGGTCTGTTAATAAAAAGGGCTAACACAGATTCATCTGCATCAAGACATTACAAATGTTTGTGAGTGTTACAGAAGTTGCTGATCTTTATCCACATAGGTAATGTAATACTGTGTTTATTCACAAAATTAGTTCTATCCATTGAAGAACATGCTTATTTAACATTTATTGATTTTTGACTCAATACTAATTCTTTGCATTTACACATTTGTAACATTTAAAAGCTTGATTTCAATTTCCAAATCTTCCACAACCAACTTAATTTTAAAAAAATCTTTTTTTCTCAATAAGTTATTCTGTGAGATCCTTTTGAAAGCACAAGCCAATGATTGCTTCCAGCTTTCCTCTGTCTCTTTTTTAAAAAGATATCCATCATTTTATGTTTTATTTTCTAGTGACATGCTCTGGAAGTTCAGTAGGAATGGGTAAGTGAATAGTCATTGCCCCCTCCTTTAAGTCAAATTTGTTTTACCTACACTGAATTTTATATATTTATATCAGAAAATTCAACTTCTATGAAGAAGTCTAATCTCAATATTTTATGATTGATACTTTGTAAATAAATTTATCGTGGTCATTGTTTTATCTGTAATCCTATGCACACTACATGAAGTCTGATACAAAGTACGAAAGCTAAATTACAGAGATTCTATTTTTATATTTCTAGCTCTTGCAATGTAGAAAAGGACTTGAAAGATCCCAGGCTTCTTGTTATTTGGGTTCCTAGATATTTGATGTTGACCCCAAGATCTGAACTATTTGTTCAGACCTGGAACCAAAATAAATCTGATAGCAACTTTTATTTTGAAATTGTTGCCTAAGAGATAGCTGGAGGAAATGAACTAAGCAAAATTCTACAGGAAAGGGAAATAACAGAAAACCCCCAATCTCCCACCTATTGAGAAATGTGCTCCAAGTCTCAAACATAGAAATTGCTTAACCCTGAGCATGAAGGAAAATCCATTTATTGAATCTCCGCAAGAAATGACCTCCCAATAACAATGTTTTGTCATAAGCTACTTAGTTTCAGGGCTCATTCTGCAAACATATTTTCAATTCCAGGGTTTCTGTCTACTATGGGATCAAAATGGGGCCGTAAAAAATAAGAATAATTTTAAAAATATTTTTTCAGTGATTTATAGAGGAAGAAGTGCAGATCACCACCAGGTGCTACAGGAAAGAACAGTCTGAAATAAACTGGTAAGAATATCAGACTATTATTTCAGACAATTTTGTATGGATTGGGATATAATGCTCTCATCTGCCTTTCCATTTCCTGGTCATTGCACACTGGTCTCACTCTGTTATCGCAGTCCAATCAGTGACTTATATCCCTACAGCTAACACAATCCCCTTGTTCCTAGAAAATGAAACTGACGGATTATTTTGTTACTATTATATCTAGCCCTATGTTTGTATTTGACTCCTAATGGACAGTATCCAAAGCTGGCACTTTGCAAGCACCAATCATGTTGTGTTAGCAGGAATGAAGATAAGCGAAACAAAAAGCTTCACAGCATAAACCTGCTAGTTTGAAATTGGCTGACTAGCACTTCTGGAATGGAAGAAGTCAGCACGACTGCCTTCTGTGAGCTCTGCAAATTTTTCCTGTTCTGCAAGTGCTAGTTTCAGCTAGTTTTTGTGTGGAAATCAGGCAGCGCTTTGCTGTAAAAATTAGCAAATCCAAAAATTAAGATTCCTCCATGAGAATTCTGGATTAAAATATGGAATTCCAAAACCAACTCAACTCAGTCTCTTGATAAGAATTAAACTTGTCTTATTATTTGATGCTTCCCAAATGGGAAACAAGTGCCAATTAGCAATTAATGACTGACTCATTGCTACTCTTTTATTAAGAAGAAAGGAATCCAGACAACACGTGCCAGGTTTTGTGCTCGGGACACCATGGGGTCAGTGCCCATATTACATTTATAGTGGCATTACCCTCACAGAATTATAAAAGCAATTAGATGTGATCATAAAAATACAAGAGATGTTTTCATACTAATGAAACAGGATGGAGTCAAAGAAATAATTCTTGTCATACAAACATGCCTATAACATGCTATGTAATTCTAAAATATATGTATGTTGTTATAATTTATTTTGATAAGTTTAAATTTCAGTAATACTGTTTAGACATAAATTGATTTAAGAATAGAAATGCATCCTTAGAAGGTATTTTAATGGGACATAAATAAATGAAGTAAAAATAAGCTTAACATATTTAATGTACTCCAAAGAGTAAGGAGATTCTGAACACACAAGGATGGTATTCTTTTGGATCAGGTACTCCCAATACGTTGCCTGTACACCATCTCCGTGAGCTTGAAACTAATCAACTTTTCTGCTTAGAAGCCTTGGTTTAAAATAATGTAGAATATATCATGTGTTTGAATCTATACATTTAGAAGCTTTATATTTAGTATTATGTTGATATATAGTAAAGAAATAAAAGACAAATATTGTGAGAGTACTTTCTGAAAATAGAAAACACTGTATTGTCCTGTATCAAGAATGAAGAATTTAATCTTACTCTAAGATGGCATCTGGCTGTGTGAGGGATGTGAATATATTGAGTAAATCGGTAACCTGGGGTTGCCAACATACTGATAATATATTCTGAGAGAACTTCTGAATTAGGGTGTATGCTACCTCTGGTTGCAAACACTAGTTTCCCTTGCAAGGGCAGCATTGCATAATGCTCTGTATCATCCCATTGGTCAGCTCAGGGTGTGTTATACACCTTTCCAGAATTTTCTAGTAATCAGTGTCCTGTAGAGAGAACAGGAATGACCAAATTCCAATTTTATCTGCTGTGTAATTGCAACATCAATTTGATTCCCCCTTCCCCTCAGACAAGCCATTACTATGAACCTTTTCATAAATATAATAAGCAACAATGTGAGCTGTAAAAAACACACCAGCTACCATAAATTGTTCAAAATACAGTTTTCCCCTATATCTCCTGGAGGAGGATGGACAATATATTTTCACTACATTAAGCTTTCATATCCAATAGCTTAAAAACCATTAGCGAACTGAAAAGGTAAAATGTAGCAAAGGGGATAAAAAACGTTTTTCAGGCTGTATCTTACTTATAAAAATACTTAGCAAGTTGGCTGTCAAATATTTCTACCATTCTATCATATACTAAGCACTCTACTCTTTGACTGATATTTCTACTATTTATATAAGAAGCCCAACATTACTTTTTTCTGGCAATGAACAACTGGGGATAGCCACAAATAAATTAATCCAGTCTTTATTCCAGATTTTATATTTCTTATACAGGTCACTAGAACAAGTCTACCAAACAGATATGAATTTTTGTGATATGATTTCTCTTTCAATACTGCATTTTGACATTATCTCACAAATAATCAAGTGTTTTAAAAAATTATCTAGTTTTCCTGTTGCTAGAGACAAATTCTTCAGCTCAAGCAATGATCACATCTTTGTAAAAAACAACCCATATGCATTTAAAAAAAGAACACTAGGAAGATGCTTTACTTTAAATGTGTCTTTCATTTATAAAAAAAAAGGATTTGGAAGCTAGAAACTGAAATTTTACTTCCTGTCTTCCCCACATTGTTTCTTTCATTTTGTTATTCTAGGGTTCATGAATGATAGGACAGTGGCACATTTTTAATGAAAATGTAGGGATATTGTATTGAAAGAGTCTTTACATGAATAAAAGCTAGCGAGAAAGTCTATGTAGATATGATACACAGGCTTGTCAATCTTAACAGTGTTCCTATGAGGTAGCATTGACTACATAAACCTCAGCAAAACCTAAATCCCTGCCTTAAATTGCTACCTCCCATGAAAAGCCTACTCTAAATGTAACGCTTCCTTGAGTTTCACAATTAAAATGGTTTTTAAATGCTTTCCCAAGAGGTACAAATGGACACAAGTTGTAGAACGGCAACCTTCATGGATGTTGAATGCACATAAATATTTTAGATATAATACACGTTCAAGACCCATCCTTAAAAGCTTCTGCCATACTATTATGCAAAGCACAGCCATGCTAATTCAAAGATAGAAACCATAATTCCACATCTATAAAACAAAGTAGAATTAGTGGCAGTTTTATTGCCGTATACAAATTTAACCAACATGGCAAACCATGCCAAAGGGATTAGAACAGTTTCAGGACATATGTACAGATTGTACATTTCAGAAACATTTCAACAATTTTAAAAATGCACAAACAGATTTGCTTCATGAATTTAACTAAACAAATGGGCTGGAGTAGTCAACGCATTTAACAGGATTACAAAGGCACTTCCCTACTCAAAATAGGAAATGACAATCTGCAGCCTAGAGGGGAGGTTGAAGAAGAGTGCTCATCATCTACTGCACAATCTCAACTTTTAAGAAAAAATAAGCAAGATTTCAAAACATTTATAGGATTCAATGTGATCCACTTCTGAACATTCATACAGTCTCATCTTTGTTTTTAGATTGTTTGTCTTGATTCTCTCGTTCTGTACTTTGGCTCCTCTGATGTTCATGTTTGTCTGAGTGGTCCTTATCACTGTGGTCATGTTTGTGGGAACGTTCTTTGCTTTTACTACGTTTTCGTGATCTCTCTTTACTGGGACTAAGGTCTCGTTTTCGGGACTTTTCACTACTATCAGTTCTTCCTCTGCTTCTGCTCCGCTTATTTGATTTCTCTTTACTTTCACCTTTGTGTTTACTTGACTTCTCTTTACTCCTGCTTCTACTGTGCTTACCAGCGTTCCTGCTTACACTTCTACTCCTATGTTTCCGATCTCTACTTCGGCTCCTGCTATGCCTCCTCTCTTTCTTGGAATCTCGTTTCTCATCCTTATGCTTCCTTTCATCTTTTTCATCTTTGTGTCTCCTGTTGTCTATTTCACTCTTACTTTTTCTATCTTTTGATTTTTCTCTAGAACGATCTCTCTCCCTAGAGCGCTCTCTTTCCCTCTCAATACCTCGCTCTTTGTCATAGTCACGCTCCTTCCTTCTACTTCGTTCATTTTCTTTCTCCCTCTCTCTCTCCCTGTCTCTTCTGTCTCCTTTTCGATCACGACTTCGACTTCTGTGCCTCTCCCGGCTTCTACTTTGTCTACGTTCCAATGCTCGATCAGAACTGCGGGATCGGCGCCTCTCTCTCTCTCTTTCCTTAGCTTCACGCTCTAGTCTTTGTCGCTCCCTTTCCCTTTCCAATTCTCTATCAAAACTGGATGATCCACGTCCTTCCCGATGACGACTTCTGCTTCTTGATCTTCTAGGTGACCTCCTGGGACTCAAGGACCTCCTTGGAGACCTATGTGAAGAGAAATGCTTAAGAAAATGAGTTTTTCCAACAACAGTTTCAGCAAAGAAACTTTTATATTTTCCTTATTTTATACCTTGTTCATTCCAGTTTTCTGTAATGTCAAGTCATTTCAATATCTGTTAGATGTTTGGGTGAATTACCAACTGCGCTATAGCTGGTATAGTATATAGCAGGGGTGGGCAGAAGATTGACCATGGTCTGTTGATAGATCACTAGCCAGTTTCTGGTGGATCACCTAATAGGCTGATTGATGTGATTCTTGCAAAGAATGTTGGACTACGTAGACCAATAAAGCAAGAATGCAGGTTCAGAACCACTTAATACAGATTAATGATGCCTTAACTGTTAAATGCTCAAACATGCCCTCTCACTTTGAAATTGGGAATCACCACAGGGAACCTGGTGAAAAAAAAAGCAGACCATAAATGACTAGTCAGCCCACCCCAGACATAAAGGCTAAAAATGTACACCTCAGTTTTAAATCTCACTTCAGCCATGAACACCCAAGCTGGAGTTACACAGGCCATAGTACAGAGCTCATCTGCTTTAAGAGAATACTACCATCCTTACAGAAGAGATGTAAAGATTAATGAGATAACGTGAAGAGGTTTGAACCCACTAAAGTGCTAAATAAATGCTATTATTCATTTAAAAGTCCATATTGAGAATAGTTCATAGGATATGCTAATTTTATGAAATTATAGGAGAATGTCTACATTAAGTAACGATTTTGTAAAGTTAATGTATAACCTTGAACGTCTACGCTCTGCATGTCTGTCTACTTCTTCTACTCCCTCCTTGCCATCCTTCTTGATTTTTCTAGGTCTGGCTTTAATTTGTTGATCAATGTTCTTCTGAACTGGTACAGGAATCCTCGGAAACAACGTAGAAAACCATTCAAGCTTAGTAAGAAAGGAGCGCAGCATTTCTCCAATGGTCATGACACAGCCACCACCTGCTTTCACATCAAGGTCCTTCAAAAGATAAACACAAAACAGAACACAGATTCTGATTGTGAGAAACCATCTAAAATATGCTTTAGAAACAAATGCTACTATACTGATTGCCATCTTTCAAGGTTCAAATATGATGGCTTAACTGTTTTTGGTCAGAACTTCAACTCTTGTACCTTTGCATTTGGCCATATGTTACAGACTTGGAGTTTGATTTAATGCACTTATATACATGCAGGTGCACACGAATCCTGCAGCCAGACACTAAAGGGTCCATTTCTTAACAATTAGTATGACATCCCCTTACACAGCTAGTGTGTATGCTATCATATTGTTATGCCACAAAATAGAACACAATTTGTTCTAAATGAGTATCTCATTTTTGAGGACTGTGGCCACTACTCAACACTGTGGCCTAACTATATTTAGGACTTCCATTCCCTGTCTAAAAATGACCAGAAAAAGCTGTAGTACAAAATGGACCCTACCTAAATTGGAAGCAATAGCAAACCAACTGCCATGAAGCAGTGAGGTTTCTAATTTAGAGTTACGCAAAAAATAAATAAAGGAACAAATAATTGGAAACGCATAATCCATGATGACCATTGTCTCGGAAAAGGGTCATTACCGCATGAAGGCCTTCTTGCTATGCCCTCTCACAGCTCAGGACATGTTAGTCAGCTATTGTCAGGCCCAAACCTATAGTGCAAGCACACAAGGAAAGTGAGATTTGTTATCTAAAACAGGAAGAGAAAATCTAAATGTAAAACTGCTTGCACTCACACACATTTAAGTGTTCAGATATACAGTTTTTCCAAATAAAATCGTTGCACAGAGATCTAAAGAAGAAAACAACACATTAGCTTAAATATAGTACCTGAAAGGTACATATAAAAATAGAGTATCGGTGAAGTAGTCAAAGCATTAATAACATTTAGGCAGATGCAGAGATAACACACTGAACTGCTTTTACATCTTCAACAGTGGCAAACTACGGAAAATGTAACACGTGGAAGTGATTTTTCTGTGTCACTGCGATTTTATATGGAAAACAGGAAGCAAAAATTGTCATGAACCAGTTTGCTGACAAGAACGAAGAATGTCATTCTGTAATGCCAGAATGCCAACATATGCCAATAGATACTGTATATCATAAATTATAGCAAGAACTGCAGCCATAGAAACTTAATCTAACCTATAGAATGCCACATATTCTGAGCCAGACATTATGTGACCAGATCTAAATATTTACTATGGTACTAGCTAGTAAAATCCATTGCAAGTTTTAATATGAATTTCCAATGACTGCATCCAGAAGAAAGATTCAGTACTGCAATCTATGGAAGTGGACCAATGTGTGGCATAAATCTTTCAGCAGGTCTCAGTGGAGACCCCAAACGTTTGTTGAAAAGTTAGGACATGCTGCCAATTGGAAATCTGGAAACACAACTCCACTGACAGCACAGATGTGTTCACATGCCGCCTTTGGATTGCAATTATCCTAATCAATTTTCACTTTTTTAAAAATATTGGCCATTTAATTGTGTTCAAAAACAAATTCCTACCTGATTTTGCTAGCTTCAAACTTTTAACATCAAAAAGCAGGAACAATATTTCTCCAAACCATAAACATTTCCCGAGCAATCTATTTCTTTTTTCCTATGGCATGTAGGATGGTGATAGATTAAATACATTTCCAACATATTTTAACGGCATAAGAATGTCATTTAATTCCTGTTCATGGCAAGTTTGCAAACCATTAAAGATGAGAACAAGTTTTACTGTTTGTCAAATGTACTTATAAATTATTTTTAAATTTCATTAATGCTTTTCAACCAATAGAGGTTTATCACAAAGTTAATTTACTTAAGATGTCAGAAAAGAAAAGAAAAAAGAAAACAAATTATTACCCTTGTTGACATACCTCCTCATCATCAAGAAAGGATTCAAACCAGTCCCATAAGTCTGTTGGAGGCTGTGTGTACCTTAAATTACAAAGAGATAGTGTAAATTTAATGTTTTCTGCATACAAAATTAGTTGGCAGCTAATTATGTTGCCACTTACCTAATATACATGAATCCAAGAGCCCTAATATATGGGGAGTCTGTATGAGTTATTAGTCCCATCACTTGCTTACGAGTAAGCTTCAGGGTAAATAATTTGTACAGGAGGCAAAAGGCTGTAGACACTATACCTCCAGTTCCAACACCACGCACCTTTAGAGATTGGGAGGAAAAGAAACACAACTCATTTAACCCAAGAGTAATACAGACCTACTTTGCCTTTCAGTACATTAAAATATTAATAGATATTTTTCTGCACACATGAGCTCAAAACTAGGACTGTCACCTGATTTGGCCACATGAAGGGCAGTAGTGGGTGACCGCACTAAGATTTTCAGAAGCTGAAAAGCCCCATCCAGAAATTAGGTCTACAATTGTATTTTCAGAAGGGGAAAGACAAATTTTAGGCCTGGTTCACTAATGTATGGTTTGTTGCCTTATTCAGGGTTTATCTGGCAGACAATTGAACAAACCATGGTTTGTTTTCTCAGTCCCCAAGTTGTTTGTTTCCCTCCTCCTTGGCTTGTTCCCTCCCTGTATCCTAATTTCCTTTAAAGCACTGCAGTGCTGGCATGCAAAGAGGCTACTTTTTTTATATAGCTCTTGCCCACTGCTTGTGTAGCCTGACAAAACAATCCATGAACTATCCATGATTCTGAGTTTGCATGTAATGGCAATCCATAGTTTAAACAATCCAACAACAAACCATGGAGTTGTTCATATAACACAACAGCCCACTGTAGGCTACTTAACATATGGTGAGGCTGTGGTGCATGTGGAGCACTTGGGGCTGACATTTTGAATATACAACTCCCATTTGGAGGTTGTCGTGTCCATTTAAGGCTTATGTGAGGGTTGTTTAACCCATGATTCAACACCCATGGTTAATTAAACCATGGTTTGTCGTTACATGTGAACCAGGTCTTAGTCTCACCCTCCTCTAAGCAAACAAATAGCAGTATTGCCAACAATTCAACTGTGACTGTGTGGATGAACATACCAGTCATGTGAATTTGTTTTGAAAATTTTGATTCAGACAATGTTCTAGATTTTTTTTAAATTGTCCTAACTTGAGTGGACCTGAATCTCAGACATTTTTACAATAGCCAAAGCTTTTGAACTGAAATATTTTATTTTGGGAGAAAATCAAGCACATTTACTGTGAATTCAATATTTAAATCAATACAAAGATTTACCCAGGAATTGTTTTTATTGAACTACTTGTAAATATTTTAAGATATGACAATTCAATAACATGCATTGTCTTATTTTGTTTTTAAAAAAATTAAAGAAAAATGCACTGAAGACTGTTCCCACTAATTTTCGCACACTCAAAGAGATGAGAGTTAGATATATAGATGTTTCATAGCGTCTTCTAAAAGAAGTTATTTACAACGTTGAAAACTGCCCAACCTGATTGTTAAATCTACTCACTGCGTTACTAATCAATGTTATGAAACAATGAATTTTTAGAAATGGAAAATTCTCCTCGGGGAAATGTAGCAACGGAAAACATTTCATGAAAGGTCTTCCACTCACATCACTGGCATGCACACTAAGGCAAGGCAACACATGCGCAGAACCAGCTTGCGTGTGTGTGGTTCCTGTTGCAACTAGGGATAAGGGTGTGTATGTATGCACTGCTAGCTAAATTGGGGCACTAGTGTTCTAAAACGTGGAAATCTGTCCACCAATTAATTTTTAATTATTTAGTTGCATATATCTTAACCCTAGCCTCATTAGAAGTCTGCCTTTTTGCAGATCTGTAAGAATCTACAATGTAATAAATAAGAGCTAGCATTATGATGATGATGAAATGAAAGACTATATTTAATATTTTCTTTTTTATTCCATGTGACTGCAGCAAAACAGAGTCAAACTGACTTAAAAAATAAAAACCAAGTCCTACCAATAAAAATATGACCTCAAGAATGAGCCAACGAGGGCTTCCATGGCTTGATCTACCAATTAACTTGATTAAAGCTTGCAACACTATATTTGTTCATATGTTCAATGTTGCACTTTGCAAATTATTAGCTAACATGTAAATAAACTCCAAGAATTCAGAAGGCACGTACTTCTACTTACCCCTCCGCACATCCCTGTCTGGCCAGCTGTTTTTCTGCTCCCTTTCTCCCAAGGCTCAACATGTGTAACCTGCAAATAAGAAACCAATTTACTAAACATACCATAAATTTACATTTACATTTTGATTTCTCCTTTTGAGGACAGCGGTAACACGTAATGTGCATTTTAACTTAAAGCTGCATTTCCTATGTAAATACAGAATGTTATTTCAATATACCAAGTCTGAGAATATACCAGGTTTGGATATGCACAGATTACTGCAATCTCAATCACGAACAGCGATTATTTTTTTTAAAAAAACATCACCAGGAAACCCTAAAAATTCACTTATGTAATTTGTGGCCACAAGCTTTGATTATCGCTGCTGGTTTAGATGACTTTAAACGGATTAGGCAAATTAACAGAAAATAGGTTTTATCATTGGCTCTTAGCCATGAAAATTAAATGAAATGGCCAATTTCACAGGCGATATGCACCCAAACTGC
Organism: Anniella stebbinsi; assembly: GCA_029215795.1. Classification (NCBI taxonomy): domain Eukaryota; kingdom Metazoa; phylum Chordata; class Lepidosauria; order Squamata; family Anniellidae; genus Anniella; species Anniella stebbinsi. The sequence goes on along the minus strand of JARDYH010000004.1, from coordinate 109,213,816 downwards.
AGCTGCTCAGGGGTAAACAGCAGAGAAGGGCTGCTGACTTCACATCCTGCTTTTGCTTTCCCAGAGCCATCTGGCTAGCTACTACTGGAAACAGGATGCTGAACTAGGTTTGGGGCAGTATCCAACGCTGGCAATCTATAAGTACCAGTAGGAAGGCGGGAATGACCACCAGCACAATGAGAACCTAGTGCTTCCTCCAGCAATTAGACAAAACAAGCATTTCTGGAATGCGACAGGTTCTGTTCCAGAAACACTAGATTTGGGTACATTCTGGTTGCTGTAGGAAGAGCTAGCTCCCCATTGCATTGACAGTCAAGAGCAGGACTGGATACTGCCTTTGGTCTGATGATCTAGTAGGGCTGCTCTTACATTCTTAACCTACAGGGCAAATATTGCTTATGGCAAATATGTCAGATGATAAATTTTGAAGTCAGTCACCACTGGCAAAAGAAAAAGAATGGTCATCAACAACAGAGCAATCGTGTCTTACATCCACTATTCCTTGCTTTAACAAAAAAAAAGATCAAAGCTCCAAAATGCAGTGAATATAGTTGCAAAACACTGATTAAGAGTTGGAACTGGATCATTCTGTTAATCGTCTTGGCCATCACCATCATCATGCCCTTCCCTTTCCTGTGACCAGGATGGCGCCACAGAATTGTCATCAACACCATTATGTTTTGGGGAAGGAGGCAGCGGTAAGGCCTTTAAGTGAAGGCGTTTGGGCCCTTGCACACCCTGATTTCATTGGGAGCATAGTGGAGGGTAAACTTGGCTCAGAAATGAAACAGATTTTCTGGATTGTTAGTTTTTTTGAAAAAATAAATAATTCCCCAAACCAAAAGAAGGTAAGCAGCAATTTACAAACAATTAAAGTCCTGTATGCCCCCCTTATAAAGATGGCAACATCCACTAGGTGCAGAAAGGCATCTTAGATTTGAGTGTGGTATATTCTATAGCATACGCAGGAATGACCACTCTCTAATGCTTCAGATTGTTTTACATAAAGATCTTTATACCGTACACATCATCATCATCCTTTATTTGCAGTCAATAGACCAAAGGAAAACATATAAACATTTAAAAATAGTTGAATAAAATTCTTAATATACTTAAGTAGCAGAGACAGGAAATAATACCATAAGGAATATTCATAACTGGGTTTTCTTAACTGTCCACAGATGATCTGGTAAGTATGGCCTTGTCTTTAAAAACATTCCACTCAGTCCAAAAGATAAAATATTTTATAAGAGGGTTTGCTCAGTGTTTCCCAAAATTTCTAATTTTCACTGGATTTTTTTGGGTGGGTAGAAACCTACCCCCCCACACAATTTCCCAGGCCTTCACATCCCTTGTTTCATATTACATGAACTCGCAATGAGCACTCTCAGGATTGGATTTCATCTAAACCAGCAAACTAAGGTTTGTGCTTGTTCTGCACACTGGAATTAGAAACCAGAATTTCTATTCAACAAACAAGTTTTTTTTGTGAACATTATTCCATTAAAAAAGACTAGAAATGGGGGGATTGCTGCATGAGAAGGAGCATGATTCCAAGGCTCATCACTGTTTGCTCATGTAACACCAAACCATGATTTGACATTACATCTAAACCATCCCTAAGTCTGCAATCCCATCCATGTTTGCAAGCCTCAATGTAGTGGGGCTTACAGCTGTATGCAATGCTTGCACTGCACCTAATATGGAGAATATTTCACCTTTCTTCTGAATTACTTAAGATTTACATAACATGGGAGACTAATTTAAATCACTGATATTTAACTGCATTTCTCAAGCTATTTCTTAAATGTAAACAGGAACACAACACACACTACCGAAAATGCTGCGATAAGCTATTTCCTTAGCAAGTAGTTCTTATCTCATATTTTCGGCTAGGGCACCATTGCTGTAGCCAAAAAATTACACTAAGTTTTTTGTTGTTTTTAAATCAGCTGTAAAAATAATAATACATCATGCTATACACATTTTGGGCAGAATCCAATGGAGCAATTACCGTATTTCTTCCTCGACTCTAAGACGCCATCGAATCTAAGTCGCACCTTAATTTCAGGCCCACCAATAGGTAAAAAGCTTTGCGTCGATTCTAAGACGCACCCCATTTTAAAAATTTTTTATTATTATTTTCAAACATAATACAACATAAACAACAAAAAATAGGCTCCATATATCTCCAAAATCATTTTTACTGGACATTCTCCTCTTTATTTTCATTTTACACGTTAGCTTATCATTAAGTGCCATGTCCCATATTTCTTTATACCATTCTTCTATAGTATATATCCTTTGCCCTTTCCAGTTTTTAGCAATCATTATTCTGACGGGAGCCAGGAGGTTGTTTATCAATTCTCTCTTGTTTATATTCTCATTTCCTTTATCCCATATTGTGAGTAGAGCCAGCTTTGGGCTTAATTCCAATTTACTTCCAATTATTTCACTTATTTCTTTAAACACCCTTTCCCAATTTTTTTGTACATGTTCACAGCTCCACCACATATGAAAATAAGTTCCAGCCTCCTGACACCCCCTCCAACAATTCTTGGACACTTTTTTGTCTATCTGATGAAATCTTACCGGCGTTAAATACCATCTCCATACTGTCTTATAATAATTCTCCTTAATTCTAATCGACAAAAGCTTTAACATTCTTGCATCCCATATCCTCCCCCAGTCATATTCATTAATTTGTTCCTTTAAATCATCTTCCCAAATCATTTTAAGAGTCTCAATATTCATCGTCCTGTATCAGAATTCTGTATATTTCACTAGTCAAACCTTTTATAGTTTTAATTATTTCCTTCTTTCTTCTTGATTCAATTAAAACTTCAAATCTTGTATTATTTCTACATTTCTTATTTATCTTTTTCCATTCCTGTGTCCATTTTTCCAATTGTAAGCATTTGAATCAAGCTATCTTTTGTCCTTTTAAAAACTCTCTAATTTGCACCTTATCTATCATTCTTTCCATCCAATTCCTTAACTTAATAATTTCCTGATCCTTCAGACTCCCTTCCAACTCTACTTTTAAATTCCTTGGGAAGTTTCCCACTACTACCACTGGGGCGAATGGAGAGTCTCCTGGTATTAACTTTCCTTTTACTTTCTCCCAGATCTCTAGAATATTTTTCAGCAACGGGTTGTCCAGTCCCCTCAAATCTTTCTTTTGAATTTTAATTAAAAAAAATATTTTGCAATTTAAAATCTAGTTCCCGTTTGCGTTTCTAACCATTCTAAGTCTTCCTCCCATAATAAACTATTTATAACATATCTTAACTGATTAGCAATATAATAACTCTTTATATTTGGAAGTCCCAAACCACCTTTCTTTTGTGTCTTATACCATAACCCTTTATTAATCCTAGCTCTCTTATCTCCATTGCAATAAGCATTAATCATATTTTGCCAGCTCTTTAACTCTACTTCCGATATTTTAATCGGCAGCATTCTAAACAAAAAATTAAACTTAGGTAATATCTTCATTTTAATAACCGCTATTCTACCAAACCAAGAATGTTTTAATTTTCTATATACCTCTAACTTTTCCCCTACCTGTTTTTTCAAACTTGCAAAATTAATTTCCTCTAACCTATCTAAATCTTTTGCAATATTAACTCCTAAATAATGTACTATATTTTTAAGCCTAAAACCTAACTTAACTTTACCTTCCTCCATCTCCTCTTTGTTATAATTGAATAACATCATTTCTGACTTCCCCCAATTAACTTGTAGACCAGTAATCTCCCCAAATTCTCTCAAATGCTTCTTAATCAACTCCCCAGTCTCCAGGGGATCTTCTAATGTCAATAATGTGTCATCCGCAAACATATTCATTTTAATCTTCTCCTTCCCTCCTATCCCCTTCAATCTTACATCCTCTCTTATAACATTTGCCAAAATTTCTATCCCTATCGCAAATAAGATCGGTGAAAGTGGACAACCTTGTCTAGTTCCTCGAGCTAGTGTAATCTGTTGCGTTAACCCATCATTAACCATTATTTCTGCTTTATTATTTTTATACAACTGATCCATCACTCCCATAAATTTATCTCCAAGCCCAAATGTTTTCAAAATTGTTTTAAGTGCTGGCCATTCCACGCAATCAAAGACTTTGAATATATCCAATGCTAACAAACCTGCTTTTAAATTCCTTTTTTTAATAATATTAATTATATTTAAAACTCTTCCAATTAAATTAGGCATTTGCCTTCCTGAGATAAATCCACATTGATCTTTTCTAATATATTTATATATAAACGTACCCATTCTTTTTGCCATTATTGCTGTAAAAAAATTTGCGTCTTGATTATTAACGATATTGGTCTATAAGATGCTGGATCCGTCAAATCCTTTCCTGGTTTCGGGATTCATATAATCAAGGAATGATCCCACGATGGCGAGGTCTTTCCTCCTTCTATTATACTATTAAATAATTTTTTCAATCTTGGTATTAAAATTCCTCTAAATGTCTTATAATATTCCGGCCCCAAACCATCCATTCCCAGAGATTTTCCTCCTTTTAACTTATCAATAATTCCTTCTATTTCTTTCTCAGTAACTAATCCTTCCATATAATCCCTATCTTGCCCCTGTAATCTTATTTTCCAATTCCTCTCTACATGTTCCAATACCTTAACCTGTGAACCCATATCTGATGTATACTAAATCTCTATAAAATTCCTGAAATATATTTAATTTATCCTTCATTAAATTACAACTTTTCCCTGTCTTATCTCTAATTGTCCCTATCATATTCTTAGCCTTTTTTGACTGAGTGGACCTAGCCAGCATCTTCGAATTTTTATTACTATATTCAAAAAAATCCCTCCTTAAATATAGCAAATCCCTTTGGACTTGTTCTAACTCTTCTTTCTCTAGTTCCTTTTTCTTAGCTTGAATTTGGGCAAATAGGCGTTTATCCTTTGTCTCTCTTAGCTTCTCCTCTAAATCCCTTACCTCCTTTTCAATCTTTTTATTTTGTGCTTCCTGTTGTTTTCTTAGGGTACACATTTCCCTAATACAAATCCCTCTTACCACTGCCTTCATAGTGTCCCATATTAACCCATGCGAGTTTGTGTCCTTTTCATTAATTTCCCATATTTCCTGCATTTCTTTTTTTATTTTCTCCATTATATTTTTATTATTTAATAACCTTGTATCCATTCTCCATCTCTTAGCTTGTTTATAATCCTTCTTCATTTTAATATCTGTCGTCATTAATGCGTGGTCGGTGACTTTAATTACCCCAATATCACAATCTATAAGTTTAGACATCATATTCTTTGACACAAAAATATAATCAATCCTAGAATAACTCTTAAACCTTGGTGAGTAGAAGGTATATTTCCTTTCTTCCCCTTTTAAGACCCTCCAAACATCCATTAGTTCTTTTCCCTCCATTAATTTGCTTAACCCCGTCCTCCCACCACTCTGAAGATCTCTTAAAATATTATCCCTGTCTTTTCCTTTGTCTAATACCATATTAAAATCACCTGCCATCACAATGTTCTTTTTACCCACTTCTCCCACCGCATTCAAAACTTCATCGAAGAATTCCATTTGTTTCCCATTTGGAGCATATACATTGATCAATATATATTCCTCCTCCCCCACCATGCAAGAAATTATCAGAAATCTTCCCGCTTCATCCTTCTTCACCCTTTGTATTGTAATAGCACATTTTTTTGAAATTATTATCGCTACACCTCTCGCTTTAGAAGAACCAAAATACTTTTTATAAACGCCCACTTCCCTCATCTGAAGCTCATTTACGCCCTCCTTTGTTTGATGAGTTTCCTGCAAAAAAAATTACATCTGCTTTCTGGTTTTTTTAATAACATTTTTATTCTCTTCCTTTTTATAACAGTTCCTAGCCCCTTAACATTTAAAGTTGCAACCCTTAATTTATTTTCCATCTGTCTCTTTCACACAAATCTCTAGATTGGTCTCCCTCTGTGACACACATACTCCCCCTCCCTCACCCCCACACTTACCCCCCATCTTCACCCCCCTCCTCACCAGACTTTTCTGGGCAATGGCCCCAAATATTATTAGAACTCTTCAGGGGGGGGGGGGAGAAGCAACCCAACATTCCCGGAGCAAAAATTTGACCCTCCCCTCCCTTATAATCTCTTCTTATCCCTATTACAATAATATTTCTTCATTGACTGCTTCCTCCAGCAGCGCCTTCATCCTGCTTTTGACTGCTTCCTCCTGCAGCGCCTTCATCCTGCTTTGTTTCTCCAACATCCATGGGATCAACTAAACCCAGCTTCTCCAAAAGATCCATCCCTTGCTCACTTGATGTTATTCTATGTTCTTTCCCTTTCCACATAAATCTCAAAAAGACTGGATACCCCCAACTATATGTTATCGATCTCTTCCGCAAAGCCACTGTACACAGTCTAACACTCTTCCGCCACTGCACAGTTTGAGGGCATAGATCCTGGTAAACCTCAATTGGTGTTGCTTGTAGCATCAGCTGGCCTTGACGTCTAATTGCTTGCATCAACTTTTCTTTCTTGTAATAATTAGCAAATTTAACAATTATATCCCTTGGGAGCATCCCCTTCTTCTTATAACCCACTCTATGGATCCTCTCTATATCCGCCATCTCCCAAGTTTCCTGAGGTTCCACTTCCTTAATCCATGCCAGAATTGTATCTCTTAAAGCCTTAGGGTTCTCCCCCTTTCTCTCTCCAAAAGATCTAATTCGAATGTTAACTCTCCTGTCTCTATCTTCCAAGGCAATTAAACGCAAGTCCATCTCCTTCAAATGCTCCCCCTGCTGCTTGCTATCTTCTTGCAGCTTCCCAGTCTCCCTCTCCAATTTCTCCACACTTTCCACAACAGTTTGAAGGTCCAACATAAGTTCAATCTGTGAGTCCTTAATTCTTTGCATTAATCTTTCCTCCTGCATCAGCAAGGCCGCCTCTAACACTTTCTGAAATTTGCCGGGGCTGCTGCTTCTTCTTTCTCCCCCCTTCGCCGCTGCTTCTCCTCAGCCCTGCCCCATCCGCCCCTTTCCTGAGGGGAGGGAGCCTGCTTTGCCTCTGCGTGGATGGAGGGCCAGCTCAGACGGAGCCCCCAACAGCCCTGCTTCCCCTTCCCTCACCGTGGCAACCTCTCTCCTCACTGCCTCAGGTAAGGGCCGATTTTCTTCCCTGCTGCCTCCGCCTGGCTTGCCGCACCCTTCCCTTCCCTTTCTGCTTTTCGCTTCTTCCTCCTCCTCTCCACCTCCGCCGTCACTCCTCCCTTGCCTGGGCCCCACTACTGCCTCTGCCTGCCCCCCCCCCCCCCGGCTTGACCCGCTCTTTCTTTCCACGAAGTAGGCCGCGAACCCGCGCGCTGGCGGGGAGGACCGGGGCGCGCTGGAGGTGAGTGGGAAGGCCGAGTTGTGGGGGGGGGGCGCATGCAGAGCCCCTTTGTGAAGGCTCTATGGGTGGGTGGGTGTATCCCAAACCCATTCCAGCGCTGGAGAAAAACGGCGAATCTAAGATGCCATCGATTCTAAGATGCACTCCATTTTTACAGAAGTAAATATGGGGAAAAAAATGCGTCTTAGAATCGAGGAAATACGGTATGCCCCTGCCGATTTTCTTATGTTCCGCCAACTCTGTTGCATAAGCTGACCCCATTGCTTGTACAACTGTGATTTAGCAGTTCCAGGGCAACCCTGAAATGTTTCTGGAAGAAGGCAGGTCAGCAGAACTCACATAAGGGAGATCCATTGAGCCTCCTCACAGAAATGAGTGTTCCCACTTGTTTTGGGGCTTCCCCTAGGAATCTCCCTTGTGTAAGTAGTTGGTCCCACTTGTGCAACAGAATTGGTGAGACCCACCACTTGTGGAAGGGAATTGATGGGGCAGAAAGGAATCGGTGGGGGTATAAGCACCCTGTTAAATTCTGCCCTTTGACCACTGAACAAACAGCTGATGGGGAAAAAAACAAGAAAATGAATGGAAAATAACTGAATCTGATGGGCCAAGAAATGCAAGGTAGTAATTCATCCTTGGCAGTGCAAATAGGTCTGACTTTTTCTCATGTTCTGAAGGCATGAAGAGGCATTTGGAGAAGTAAGTAGGTAAGGGTGCAATCCTATGTATGTTTAGGCAGAAAAAACCCTACAACTCCCAGCATGCCCCAGCCAACCATGGCTAGGGGTTGCAGGACTTTTTTTTTGTCTAAACATGTGTAACATTGTGCCTTAAGTGTTTATAAGCCTGCAGCTTTAGTCCATGAATATATGAAGTTCTTCTAATAATGTAGTAGAGACAATGGGCTAAATCCAATGCTAGCTCTCCTTAAGCAGATCCACTAAAAAGAAAGGGCCTTAACTTAAGTCTACTATACTAAGTAGGACTAGTGTTGGATTTACCCGAGTCTAACACATGTAGACCTCAGATCCCTCCTTATGTATTCATTCAGGTCCCATGCCAATGTTATTTGAAAAGGACCGAAGATTTTGTAGTGTCAGTAAGATCAGAGGTGAACTTAAGACACCCAAGTGGTGAGCCAGCATCAAGATGTTTGCTAGCTCCACACTTCAGCTATGACCATTCCAACTCCAAGAATCTATTTTCAAAGTTTCACAGCTGGAACCAATTCATTGAAAAAAGTGAACGATAGAGATTGATCTCTCTTGTCGCAATATTTCAATTCTCTTGATGATAAAGACCCTACTAAGAATAGGAAAAACAACGAAAGGCACAACCACATAGATCAAATTAAGTAAGTTCTATTCATAGCAACCTAAATGCATAGGATAACAGCATCCCATTTTAGACTGAGACATGATTAATTATTAAGGCTCAAATTAAGGCTCAAATTTTAGACTATGAGTATTAATAAAAGCAAGGGCAGAATAATGTACAAGTATTATATGTGTGTGGTAGTTAAGAGTGTTGGACTAGGACTGGGAAGATCCAGGTTTAAACTCACACTCAGCCATGAAGCTTACTGGATGACCTTGCTCCAGTCACCATCTCTCAGCCTAGCCTACCTCACAGGGTTGTTGTGAGGATAAAATCAGGAGAGAACCATATACGCCACCCAGAGATCCTTGGAGGAAAGGTGAGATACAAATGTAATAAATAAACAAATATTCTTGTTGACTTTGCAATATTATTTTAAATCTTTTTTTTTTTTTTGCGGCAGGGGGAAGGATGTGAAAACAATGCTTTGTATAAGCTTCACTTTCTTCCTTCTCATTTATTTTATACATCATTCACATCCAGCGCTCGAGCAGATGATGGCAATGCATTTCCACACTGGGCGAAAATCCTGGCCAGATTTCTTGGTATGGAAAAAAAATTAAGAGAATTCGTTCCAGCCTGTTCCCCCCCCCCCCCCCCCCCCCGCGATATGAAAAATTCTCAATCTATGCAGAAGGGAATTTTGGGTTTAGATTCAGACTGAGAACTTCGCATCCACTTCTAGGAGAAAAGTTGCCGCCAATTACAACCGTACCGACCTCTCTGGTCGGCATGGGGGAGAAATGCGGAAAAGGCCTTGTCCGTTGGTTTCGAGATCGGAAGAGAGGATAGGATGCCTAGTTTAAAGCGGCGTCGGCGAGGACAGAGAATGGAGTTTCTGGGATATTTATATCGGACCAAAGGGGGGGATGGAATTGGCTCAGGCCGGAGATGAGCCCGCTCAACCTCGGGGTGAGGGCTGGACTCAGGAGCCTAGGCAGATCAGCCCCAACTCTCCCTGGTTTCTCCCTGTCCCCCCTCCCCGAGGCCGACCTCCTTCCGCGACGCCAGCTCACCTTGAAGTAGATCTCGTCGACTACCTCGTGGTAGGTCTTGAGCTCGTAGAGCTGCACCTTGAAGTAAGGCGAGGAGAGGATGTTGGTGAGGATCATGGGATTCAGGTTCATGGTCTTTTCGTTCCCCCACAGAGGCAGGACGTTGCCTTGCTTGCCCGAGGCCGCCGGCTTGGGGCCCGAGCTCTGGAGCGGCAGCGGGGGCGACAAAACGGCTCCGGCCTGCGGATTCTGCGGCTGCTGCGGCGGCGGCTGCTGGTGCTGCGGCGGCGGCGATTGCTGCTGTTGATGGCAGTTCCCGGCGCCCACGACGGGGCAGTTGTTGGCCATGGCGGCACCGGCGAGGAGCGGGCGAGCAGGCCGCGCGAATAAGCCGGGCTGAAGCTTCCCAGGGTTGCGCTTAGCCGAGCTCCGCCAACCGCCGACAAGATGGCGGCTCCCGCGGAAATGACGGGAAAGCCTTCCGGGACTGAAGCGGCCAATCGCGGCGGCGGCAGGTGGCGGGCGGCCTGAGAGTGCGCGTCGCCACAGAGCGGAGTCGCATTGCTTTTTCCGGAAGAGCTGCGTTTCTCGTCTACCACACGGGTATCTGAATACCCGTGTGGTAGCCGTATTAGTCAGTCGGGGCCGAAACAATAGTCTTGTGGCGCCTTAATAAAGAGTAGCAAACGTTTAGCAACAGGGCGGGCAACTTGTGGAGCCTTCCGATGTTTTTGCCTACAACTCCCATGATCCCTCAGCATTAGGCTGTGCCGCTTAGGGCTGACGGGAGTTGCAGTGCAATATGTGCAGGGCCACGTTCCCTATTGCTGATCTAGAGTGCGATCCTATGGATTGCCTGCTCAGAAGTAGGTCCTACTGAGTTACTCCCAAGTGAGTGTACATAGGATTGGAGCCTTGTAGCGGCAATGGCGCGCGCTTTCGTGTGCTGCAGCCCGATTTGTTCGGTGCAGGGGTATGTAGGTGATGAGCTTTCCTTGCCCTTTTCCCCAGCATTTTGGATTTAGAAGTATGCTGCCTCTGAACAGGCAGGGAGGTTCAGTTTATGCTTAGCATGAAGTATGCTCTAGACCACGTAAACCTATGTCACAATAACCGTGGAATCCTATATATGTCTAGACATAATAAGTTCCATGCGTACAAAGGGCTTACTCTCAGCAGGTAATATATATAGGATCGCAGACTTCAGTTAATAGTCTGTACCCACTTTCCCGGAAGTAAGCCCCACTGAAATAAATGAGGCTTATTTCTGAGTAAGCATCTGTAAATCTATTACCCTTTATTAAAGTGCAACATACAAGGGTTTTCCTTGTATCTATAGTTTCAAAATGTTTCCTGATAGTTACATTCTGCTTGTCATGAGTTGTTTCCCTTTCCTCTCTCATAGCATTTTTACTTAGAGATTTTCCAACTAAACATACTTAGGCTGCACTGACAGCAGTTATAGTGGCTATGGGATCAGCCTAAAATGATGTAGTATGCATCTGTATGATTTAAGTATATGATCCTAAGGGCCTTGACAACCTTGCTAACAACTTTTGGGGGAGAAAAAGCAAATATTTTATAGGGACTAGGTAAAAATCCACAAAACCACCATCCAATCGTAAAACACATCTCCCTCCACGGACTGGATCCAGTACTCGTGTGTGCTGCCACAACACAAAAACATGGATCCAAGGCACGGACCCTCTTGATTTCATATGATTTTTAAAAGAGATCCCCAAAACTGCAAACAACCACAGTGCACATCTGCCTCCACGGACTGAACCATAAAAATCATGAGTCTGCTACTTATGGGCGCCTCCATGGTGTAAAAACATGGGTACGAGGCATGGATCCTCATGATTTTTACAAGAAAAATATCCTAAATCGCCATCGCATCACAGAGCACATCTCCCTCATGGACTGAACCACAAAGATCATGGATCTTCCATTTGTTGGCACTACCACAGTGCAAAAATGTGGATCTGAGGCATGGATCCTCATTGTTTTAGGGAAATCCGCCTGTAAAATAGATCAGTCTGATATTATTGCTCTTTAGAAGACAGACAGGAAGTTTTCACTGATATTAAATTAACTGGGAGGACAATGATTCAGTTTCTCTCAGTTTTGGTTGTGGCATTCTGATCTTGTGACCATTGATCTTAGCACTGGGGTCCCCTTGTAGAGTTGCGCAAAATCCACCCACCCACTGACTCTTTCAACTGCTCAGTTCCTCCCCTAGTGCCCTCCAGATGTTTTGGACTACAACTCCCAGCATTCCTTGTATTACCACTGGCCATGCTGGCTGGGGCTATTGGGAGTTGCAGTCCCAAACATCTGGAGCGAACCAGGCTGGGGAAGGATGAGACAAAGTTTTTGGGTGTTTCAGGACCTATTATTGTTGTAATAAGGGAAAGGAAGAGGCGCGTGTAGGTTTTTCTGCCTCCAGCACCAAAATAGCTTGACTGGCTTTTTGTGTGCCTTGCCTTTTGTTGGGGCAGGTGGGAAACCTTTCCTGCTCTGGTTCTGAGCAGCAAAGTATCTTCGCTGATCCTTTTGGAGGTAACCACCAGCCTAGCATCAAGCCAGCCAAATTTATTTACTGTCTCATTCTGTGATTTTTAATTCTGCTTGTATGCTGCCTTGCAGGCAAGCTGTTTCAGTGGGAAAGTGGGATATACCCTTAAGATGAAGAAATGCTTAACACCTCTGAGGCCACAGAAATACTTACTCAACAATGATTTAATTTCAAAATGATGTCACCACCCCAGTTGTGTCTTTTTGTATCTAATAGCAGTTAGTACAGTTGAGGAGCATTGTGGGTGGCAGAGGGTTGAATCCAGGATATGCCTTCTGCTTGTGGAAAGTCCTCACCTTATTCAGCAGGGTCTCCTGAATCTCTGTTTAGTCTTTTCAGGGGGCTGGAGGACTGCCGTGGGAAGGCAGGGACGTGGAAATCCATTTTCATGAGAGCAGTTGATCCAGTGTGTCTCTGGATCCCACTGAGAGATGGTTGTTTTTGAAATTTACATAATCGTTTAATCTGTTTATATATTTCTATGTGTTAACTGCTTAAATTCATAGTTTAGCTAAGCATTATATTTATAGATAGGATTTGCTTTATGTTTCATTTATATATTGATCTGCTATTTAAGAGTATTAGGATATGTAACAGAGTGCTGGACTAGATGGATCCTCAGTCTGATCCAGCATGGCACTTCTTATGTTCTTATTAGGATGTAATCCCATGCATTTTTAGACAGAAAAACATTATGCTCACTGGGGGATGCTGGGAGATGAAGGACATTTTTCTGTCTAAACATGCATAGGATTGCACTCTTAGGCTGCCTCTACAAGAGAGGTTTAAAGCTCTTTCAAGGCGCTTTAAAAAATTTACCTCTACAAGAACGGAGCGCAAATCGGGCGTACAGGCGTGTTATCTCTCCGATTATGCGCATTATCGAATGCGCGTTAAACAGCGAGTTTTATTTTGCTCCGGCCGTTAAAGCGCATTTTGACTATGGGAACAAGCGCTTATGCGCATTAACTACTTCTAAAGCGCATTTTGGTCATCCGTTAATGCGCTTCGCCGCCTCTCGCCGCCTCTTGTGCAGAGGTATTAGGCGTAAATGCGCTTCAGCGATTATGCGCATAATCGCCTAACCAGGCGCAAAAGCGAATCCTTGTAGAGGGGACCTTAGTAATTTAGGTAGAGAGGCTAGATAGGTGGATTAATATTTTATATTTTACTGTGTTCCTTCATGTAGGCAAAGCCATTTACCAAGTAGGAGAACAAATATAATTATGTATTGAAGCTTTTTTCCTTCTTCTTTTTGCACGGGTGATAAATAAAAGCGTTTGGAGGACTTGGATTCCCAGCCCGCCTACCCCAGCTCACTTGGCCTTTTTGTGTTTTCCTTGGCATTTCTCATGGAAGTCTTATTTAATCTGTGTAGTGATTCCCCCCCCCCCCCCCCCCCCCGATCCTGTCCCCCTAGAATTACAGTTCCCAGGAAAGAGGAAAATACTGTACACCACTGTAGATCTGCAGTATAGGGCATCATACACTTGGGCAGGGAGATGAGACAAAGGATGTGTTCGGACAACAGAATAGTCAACAGTGGGTTAATAGTCAATTCCATGGTTCATTATCGATGGGTACTCCCCACACGACTCAACCATGGTGTGGATTAGGGCCAGTGTTGAGTTGGCTATTATTCAATTGGGCTTAGATTTACTTTAATTCTGTACACATGTCTCTTACAATGCCTGGTCCTGAACATTATTTTCTAAATTTGTATTTCGCCTTTAAAAACAACAACAAGAAGATAGCTAACAATCGCAAATATTAAAAAAAATCCAAGCTCTTTTAAAAACACACTAAAAGCTGCAGATAAAAAGAATAAAAGCATCTGAGAAGATCAACACTAATTTCAGGGGGAAGATCCAAAACCATAATATAAAAGCAACTAAATTCCACTAAAATCTCAAGAAAACGGGATAGATTTTGTCAGATGCTTAAAAGATATTAATTACAGTGGCCAGCAAACATGATTCGGAAAGGAATTCCAGAATTTGAGTGCCATTATCAAAAAGGCCCTTTTTCTGATAGTTATCTACCAAACTATAGATGGCTGAGAAGACCATCTCCATTATGAAAGAGGGAGCTGGGTAAAAGTCGGATCCCTGAAATCATAGAGGATCCTTATGATTTCATATGATTTTAAAGCGAACACCCCTAAAACCACCATCTAGTGATGAAACACATCTGCTTCCATGGACCAAACCATAAAAGTCATGGATCCAGCACTCATTAGACCTGCCACGGTGCAAAAACATGGATCCGAGGCACGGATCATCTTGATTTCATATGATTTTTAAAGGGGATATCCCCCAATCCACAATCAAATCACAGCTCACACGAACTGAACCATAAAATTCATGGCTCCACCACTCATGGGTGCCTCCACAACATAAAAACATGGAGCCAGTGAATACCATACTATTCATTACCACATCACAAATCATATCTGTGGCCAGGGATTGTAGAAGAAAAAACATGTATCTAGTGATTCACTGTGTCACCACAGCTCAAAACATGGAGCCCATAGATCCTCTGAATTTTACAAAGGAATCCCCCAAACCATGATCAAATCACACAACACATCTGTGACCATGGGCTGAACCAGACAGTATCTTACCAGAGGGTGCCCTGAATACCCTCACGGATAGAACTTCCTGAACTGTGGACTCAAAGGGTAGATCTAAGGCTGCCCATCCCTGGCAAAATACAGAGGATCCATGTTTTTTGTGCCACAGTGGATGGTTCAGTCCATGGAAGCAGATGTTCTCGGTAATGTAATTGTGGGGGGGGGGGGGAATTTTCCCTGTAAAAAATGTGAGGATCCTTGTCTTTGTGCTGTGGCAGCCAAGGAGTCCTGGATTTGTGGTTTTTATGTGCTCTGATTGTGCTTTATGGAGGATCTATGTTTTTATGCCATGGTGGCACCAACAAGTGGCAGATCTGTGACTTCCATGGTCTAGTCTGTGGACGCATGCACACTTTTTGACTGGATGGTGTTTGGGGGATTTTTCCTGCAAAAATCATGAGGATCCATAAAGATCTATGCCCCAGATTCATGTTTCTTGCTGTGGCAGAACCCATCAATGCCAGATCCGTAGTTTTTATGGTTCCATTCATGCTTGGATAATAGTTTGAGGGTGTTCCTTTTAAAAATTATATGAATTCATGACGATCCATGCCTTGGATCTTTGATTTTGTGCCATGGTAGTACCAACAAGTGCTGTATCTGTGATATTTATGGTTCAGTTCCTAGGGGGGTAGATGTGCTCTATGATTGTGTGGTGGTTTTGGGGTTGTTCTATTTAAAAATCATAGGAAATCAACAGGATACATTTTTTTATTTAATGGATCCAGCTTTTACTTTCTTTCTATTTCTTTTTATTGCGTACATCAGCTTTAAGCATTACTAAGCCACATCATATGGGAAGGTGGGAGAAAACACAAAACTTGTGTATTTGACCTCAGATATTGGGGGACTTAGTCATGATTAGAGTAGATCCATTGAACTCAAAGGGACTTAATTTAGACTGAAATACTATACTAATTTACCTGCAAGTAAACCCAATTGAACTCAATGGACCTTAGTTTTGGATAGACGTGTATAGGATTGCACTATTAGTCATGATTAACGGAGGCGGGGAGGGGGGAGCCTGAAGGGGGAAACCCCTCTACCCCACGGAAAGCTGCAATCCAAATCGTATTTGCTTGGGAGAATGACCCGTTGAACCCGGTGGAGCTTCCACACATGTTAAGATGTGTGTTTCTTCGCGTGCTCGTAAATGGAGCTCCGTTCGGTTCTGAAGGAGAAGGCAACGCGGCCTCCCCTGGAGTAAAACAAAATGGCGGAGTGGGGAGGACTGGTTGGAGCGTAGTGGGAAGTAGACACGCATTCCGGAGTGGGGTGAGTTGTGAGCTATTTATGGGCAACCTATATCTGCTGTTGACTTGAGAAGGTGGAAGGTACAAGGCGGGCGTGGCAGAATAAGTCTCGTGTTAACAGCCGTTTGGCGAAGAAGGTGACGGTTGAGGTTGCACCGACTGCTTTGGGTTTCAGGGTGAGGGTATAGGGTGGAAATGGGTCAGGGGCAGTAGGAATTGGTAGCCCAGTGTGTGCAAATATAAGAGAGAGCAGTCCAAAGGCTTGCCGGTGGGTGCTGTGGTAAAGGTAACCTCTAAGTTTCTAAGGGGATAAGATGGGAGCGGGAGAGAACGGCTGGAAAATGACGCGAGGGGAAACGTCCTGAGGGGAGGTTAAAATTGTAGAAATGGAGACATCATTAACACTTATGTTTTGCTCTACTGAGCCTTCAAAATTGTTTATGCTAGAAAAACGAAATCACACCATTTTTTTTTAAAAAAAAAAAGCAGAAGAGAAACTGGAATGCTGTTCAAAAAACTTTGACAAAAGCTAAAGTTTACTCTCACACACCCTGCGCTTTGCAGGAATACAAGGGTCTTCGTTTTCAGAAAAAATCAGCAGCTTTGGCAAATTTCTCAGAGGGGAAGGGCGTCTAGGCGTATCACCACTGAAAAGGCCCCGCCACATGTAATTGCCAATCTGGTTTCAAATAAAGATGGCATTCAGAGCAGGGCCCTTCCTGTTGAACATGGTGCATAGATGGACTGGTAGGGGAATGGGCAATGTGGTGTGCATCAGTTCAGTTTCCATTTCTTCAGGACGGTGTAAAAAGCCGGAACGGACTGGAACAACTCCTTTATATTAAAAAAAACATGCCAAAAACATAATAAGCCACAAAACATTCACGAAAACCATGTTCCGATACCCATTCCGGGCCATAGTGCATATTGTGAAAACAGTCTGGAACTGCAACTTCCAAGTGAGCCAACTCAGCCCAACTCACCACTCATGCATTACTAGCAGGGACAGATATAATAAACCACAAAACAGCCACAAAACCATGTTCCGATACCTGTTCTGGGCTATAGTCCGTATTGTGCAAAACAGGCTGGAATGGCAGTTTACAAGTGAGGGAAGTCAACCAAACTCACAAGTCGTCCCCATTTCTTCTACCCTAAAGTATCTTAGGATAAAGAATCTAGTATTTTTATTTCAGTTGTCTGGAAAAGTAAATGTAGGAAGATGCCTTATACTGTGTCAGACCATTGGTCCATCTAGCCCAGTATTGTTGACCACTACTGCAGCAAGGGAATAAAAAACAAACTTTCATTTTCTCTTATTTAGTGTTTGTTAAGAATTCACAGCATCATTTTAACAGAACAGCCTAATAAAAATTTGGAAAAGTTTTGGAAAAGCAGTGTTGACAATAAATAACCCAGTCAATACATTTTTGACTATTTTGAGAATCAGACTGATTAGATTTGCCAGCAGTTTCTTCACAGAAGGTGGAGTGCCTGGGCACATTAAAAGGTGTTGATGTTTTTCTGCTGCATGTTGAGTTTTTTTGTTTGTTTGTTTGTTTGTTTGTTTTAATGGCTATTAATAATTCAGATCGGACCTTTTGATTTCAGTATGGCTTACTTCCAAATGTGCATGCTTAGGATAGAAGAAATATGCACATGGGGAACTAAAATGTCATAGGTCAAAATGGCTACAGCTGTTTTTGTATCACAAAATTTCTCAAAAATATCCAATCTGCATAATAGTTATTATTATTTTTTTTGAAATAATTTTATTAATTTCAACATAATAATAACATAAACAATAACATAAAATACATACATAATCCTCGACAATCCCCCCGTGCACCCCCATTCCAAGAGACCTTCTCTTAATCTTTTATTCTATCCAGAAATTTATCGACTCTTTTGAAGGTGTTTGTCCCTTCCCCGATCTTAATACATATTCCAATAGGGGACTCCATATTTCCCCAAAATCATTTTTACCGGACATTCCCCTCTTTAATTTCATTTTACAAGTCAGCATATCATTCAATGCCATATCCCATATTTCTTTATACCATTCTTCTATTGTATAGCTTCCTTGTCCTTTCCAATTTTTTGCAATCATTAATCTAACAGGTGTCAGGAGGTTGTTTATCAATTCTCTCTTATTTTTGTCCTCTTCCCCTTTATCCCATATTGCTAGTAGAGCAAGCTTCGGGTTTAATTCCACTTTACTTCCCATTATTTCACTTATTTCCTTAAATACCCTTTTCCAAAATTTTTGTACATATTCACAGCTCCACCACATATGGTAATAAGTTCCAGCCTCCTGGCATCCCCTCCAACAATTTTTAGATATTTTTTTGTCTATCTGGTGAAATCTAACCGGTGTTAGATACCATCTCCACAATACCTTATAAAAATTCTCCTTAATTCTGATCGATAGCAATTTTAACATTCTTGCATTCCACAACCTCTCCCAGTTGTATTCCTTAATTTCTCCATTTACATCCTCTTCCCAAACCTTTTTTATTGCTTTAAGTGAATTTTGAAATTCCTCCTCTATCAATAATTTATATATCTCACTAGTCAACCCTTTCTTATTTTTCTTTTCTTCTTTCCTACCTTTTGACTCTATTAAGTCTTCAAATCTTGTATTATTTCTACACTTTTTATTTTTCAGTTTCCATTCCTGAGTCCATTTCCCTAATTGTATACATTTAAACCATGCTGATTTTTGACCTATCAATAGCTCTTTAATTTGCTCATTATCCTTCAAATTCTCCATCCACTTCCCTAACTTAATTATTTCCTTATCTTTCAATCTCGCTTCTATCTCCACTTTTAACACTCTTGGGAAATTCTCCACTACTACGACCGGGGCAAGTGGTGAATCTCCTGGTATCAACTTCCCCCTAAATTTCTCCCAGATCTCCACTATATTTACCAACAAAGGGTTGTCCAGTCCCTTTAATTCTCTCTTTTGAATTTTTTTTTAAAAAATATTTTTCAATTTATAATCTATTTCCCCAGTTTGCGTCTCCAACCACTCCAAATCTTCCTCCCCTAGAATACAGCTTATAACATATCTTAACTGATTAGCTATATAATAATACTTAATATTTGGAAGTCCTAAACCTCCCTTCTTTTGAGCCTTATACCATAACCCTTTATTAATCCTAGCTTTCTTATCCCCATTACAATATGCGTTAATTATATTTTGCCAACTTTTCAACTCTACATCTGATATTTTAATTGGTAACATTCTAAACAAAAAATTAATCTTAGGTAAAATCTTCATTTTAATAATTGCTATTCTACCAAACCAAGAATGTTTTAATTTCTTATATACTTCTAATTTCTCCCCTACTTGTTTTTTTAAAGCTACCAAGTTAAGTTCCTCTAGCCTTTCTAAATCTCTATCAATATTAATCCCTAAGTATCGTACTATATTTTTAAGTCTAAGACCCAACTTAACCTTACCTTCTTCCAGCTCTTCCTTATTATAATTAAATAACATCATTTCTGACTTCCCCCAATTTACTTTTAATCCCGTAATTTCTCCAAATTCTCTTAAATGTTTCTTAATCACCTCTGCACTCCCTAAGGGATCTTCTACTGTCAATAAGGTATCGTCCGCAAACATATTCATTTTTATCTTCTCCTTTCTTCCTATCCCCTTCACTCTTTCATCTTCCCTTATTACATTTGCCAAAATTTCTATTACTATTGCAAATAAGATCGGTGAAAGAGGACATCTCTGCCTAGTTCCTCGGGCTAGTGTAATCTGTTGTGTTAACCCATCATTAACCATTATTTCCGCTTTATTGTTTTTATACAACTTATCCATTACTCCCATAAATTTATCTCCAAACCCAAATGTTTTTAATATTGTTTTGAGTGCTGGCCATTCCACACAATCAAAGGCTTTGAATATATCCAATGCTAGCAAGCCTGCTTTTAAATTCCTTTTTTTTATAATACTAATTATATTTAATACTCTTCCCATTAAATTAGACATTTGCCTACCCGGAATAAATCCACACTGATCTTTTTTAATATATTTACAAATAAATGTGGCCATTCTTTTTGCCATTATTGCTGTAAAAATCTTTGAATCTTGATTTATTAAGGAAATTGGTCTGTATGATGCGGGATCCGTTAAGTCCTTACCTGGTTTCGGAATTAATATAATCAGGGAATGATCCCATGATGGCGGAGTCTTCCCCCCTTCTATTATAGTATTAAATAATTTCTTTAATCTTGGTATTAAAATTTCTTTACTGCATAATAGTTATTGTGAATATAGTATTTAATAGTTATTGTGAATATAGTATTTAATGTACTATAGTATTTAATATTTCCTATCCTTTGTTTTCAGCCTAGACTATGGATGTAAAACTGCAAAAGGATGAACTTGTAAGGGCAATTACATTTAAGCCACCATTATACAAACAACGCTACGAGTTTATTAAACTGTTAGTGAGCAAACATAAACCTAAAAAGGTTAGTACATATTTTTATTTGGCAAAATACATTTCTATAGTATATCTGAGAGCTTCAGAGTTACTCTCCTTGAAGACATTGTCTTTCTGCAATGTGACATGCTACAGCAAAAGTGTTGAGCTAAATGTGAACTTCCATGCAGGAATTGTACAGTGGAACAGTGCACTCCAGATGATGAGGTGGGGTGGTGGAACACTTAAGAAGTAAAATTCATGAAGTGACTGGCATAGGATAATTTGTATAGTTTGTTACTAGTACTATCTGCTATGTGCTCGAGTATTTTTACAATTAAGTATTTTAAAGTTATACTTGGGTTATAACTCTTAAATAACACTGTGGTAAATATTCATTGGTGTTTGTGAAGCTTTTACCTAACTGCATGTATTAATCATTTAGCTATTGGGGAAAATGCTTCTTTTTCAGAATTATACAAAATAATTGCACAGAGTGCTTTAAAGATGTAATATCTCCATTACCAAAGCACTATCATGAGGGAAGTTGTGCAGCTGGGGAAGGCTTTGATTTGATCTTGTGCTGATGTTCAATTAGTGGCAGCTAACTTACATGGGAACAGTTAGTGGTAGCTAACTTATATGTTTATACTGTAATAGATTCTCACTGCATTCTGTTGATTCATAACGTATAGTCATTTTTAAAAATCTGGGAGCATGGATTATTTTATATTCTTATATTGTGCCAGGACACTTGTCTTCTGTCCCTTTTTCCACAATTTGGTCTAGATGGGAAATACACCTATCCAAGTATGTGTGTCATCTTGGATACCATTGGAAATGGGCAGGACGGGATGGACTATGGAGCTAATGCATAGGCCATGTTCAGGTAATCATGCAGGATGAATGAGTGCCATGGCCACATGCCCTTCCCCTCCCCATATCGCACGCTGGCTTTGGTGTAATGATTTTGGCTTACATTAAGCCAGAGTTTCCAATTATATCCAACCTGGGGAACTCTACTAAATGTTGGTTAACAAACTAGGAAAATAAACCAGGATGTATGTTAACTGGTATTAAGTGAGAATTCCCTGGTTTGGACATAATGGAAAACTATGGCTTAAGCCTTAATTCAAGCTAGGATAATTTTAGTGCTGATGCTGGTGTGTGAGGATGGGTGGCAAGGGAGTGGCTTGCAGCTGCAACACTTGACCACAGCTCCATGGGGATTCTGAAGACATTTCCCCTCTTCAAAGTGTTACAGCTAGAACACGCACACACTCATATACACAGCTTCTATCGCATTAGTCTAGATCCCGAAGTATTTTTTCAGTGATGGCAGATTTTAGCTCTGCATCTCTCCATAGACAAGCCCAAAATTAAAGAATTGTTTGGTTCCTACTTCATGAAAACGTTAGTGCAGAATATAATCTGAAAATCAACCTAGTTTTAATTATGAATTATTAGATAGTACTGTATCAAATTCTAATTGGCAGGTGGCAGACTTGGGATGTGCTGAATGCAGGCTACTCTGGTTGCTGAAATTCTGCAAGTGCATTGAAGTTCTTGTTGGACTAGATATCAGTGAAGATGTGATGAAGGAAAAAATGTAAGGGAAAATATTCTTTGTGTCTTTTCATGAAAGCACGTCTGTGTGTCCCAGAAACTTCAGATAAAAATAAAAAGATTGCACAGAAGGAAGCAGAAAGGAATACAGAATGCTTCTTTTTCCAATTTGTTCTGAACAGTGTTAGTAGAAAAGATTCCTAAAGTCTCCTGATTTGACAGTTCATTTCATAACTGGTTTGAATCCATGGGGATTCAAAACAATTCAAAACTGGCTACAGCATTTGGTGGGGAGGAGTAGAATGTAATTGGTATTTGTTCCTTTTCAGATGTCTTCTTAATTGCTATTTCTCATTATGATCTTTGTTTTAGAGTTCAAAATATTGGGTCAATTAGCATTGGTTTAAATTCAGTGGACCTTTCCTTGCACCCTGCCCCACGCTGCAGCCCTCTGCACTTTCTAAATCTGGTCTGGAGGTGGAGTGGAAAAAATTCCACCAGTGATTTCTGTTCCACTGGTGGACTGGCATGGTTGGATGCACCGCAAAATTACTAAGTTAATATTTCAATATTGTCACTTCCTTGTCAATACCTGTTCAGGTAAATTCCGCAGAATATGGTATCTAAATAACTCCTTGCACCGCAGTATTTAGTGAGTACGGTAAACATCATCAGCATTCTCTGAAGAAAAAGCATTTTTATCTTTTCAGCACCAGGTTAAGATCTATCTCTTTTCTCGGGCATTTGGTAGCTTATGATGACTTTCAAAGCGGTCCGGGATCTATCCTGTGGTTATGGTTGACTGGTCAAAGTTGTTTTAGATATATGTTGTTTTTGTGTATATTGTTTGTATGTTTTTATGTAAATGGTGTTTAAACTTTTTTATACAGTATTTTTATATTTTTAATCTTTGTAAACCACCCAGACAGCCTCGCCTATACAGCAGTATAGAAATGCAATAAATAACAACAATAACTATCAAAAATATTTACAGTGCTATGTCTAACTTCATGCCATGCCATTTTACATTTAAACAAGATATTTTTCTGGCTGGATCCCCCCCAATTTTTTTTATCAGCAGTTTCCTAATAGCTCTGGGAATATTCTTGCTAATCTTGTTTGGGTGTCAGCAAATTGCAGTCATCCCCATTTTCAATTTTTCCTTTTAAAAAGCCTTAAAGTGTTGAGATAGTCTCAAAAACTAATTGTGCTGTTCTTGTTGAAAGATATATCTTGCAGACCTGTTTTATTGGAGTTATGTCCAAGAAGCAGTCTCTTCTAGACAGTACCTTTGATTAGAAATTTAACCTCACAGTAAGAATAACTTGTCAATATTTTGGCATAAAACAAGGACACATTTGGAATTTTGAGAGAGTATTGTGGGTGCTCTCAGAAAATGGTTGCCATGTCATTCACAAAACAACCATTTCCCAGAGGGCAAATTGGTGAGGTCAAAAGAAAAGTAACATATCCAACAACCTGAATACAAGACATGATGACTGAGCTCCAAAACACAAAACTACTATTTTAATCCCAAAGTTTTCTGTTCCATCACCCATTTTCCAGAAGACAAACTGATAAGGCTTAGAGGCAAGTAGCTTGGCTAAGAAACTTGAGTACCAGAGAGGTGGGGTTTGAGCCTCAAATGCTAAATCACATATTTGCCTCCACAAAGCACAACAAAGTACCCATTTCACAGAAGGCAAACTGGTGATGCTCAGAGGCAAATACAGGCAAAACACTCACCTGCACCCTCACACATCCCCCATCCTGGACAAAACGCGTGCACACACGCACAGGGAAAACACACACCATGCAACAAAATCTCCACACCAAAAACAAACCAGCTCATGTACACTGAATAACAAAAAAATGGGTAACACGCATAGCACAGGTAACACACTTTCTCTCCACCCCGTCTAGCCTTCCAGGATGTTCACCTGCCCCCCCTCCCCCCAATTTACTTTGTATTTTCTGGGTGGGGGTGGAGTGCACTTCAAAATGAAGTGCTGAGCTTTAGCCACCCACGAATTTTATTTTCTGAAATGCCTCTTGGGTCACATCAGCTTGGAGGCATTCTTGGAAATCAAGATGATGTTGGAGGTCAGTGCATTACTTTGAAGCATACCAGCCTCCCAGGTTTTAAGTTTTTTTAAAAAAAGAATCTTTGCAAATAATTAAAAAACAACAATAGGGTCAGAGAGGCTGGCAGGGACCCCTAACATGCTCAACAGTCAAAAGCAGGTTGTGATCTCTCTTTCCATGCCTTTAAAGTGCTTGTGTTCTGCTTCGTAGACTCAATAGGATCAGCAGAGGCTATAATCTTTCTATGTTGTGGGCACGTTAAGAAGAAAGAGCAGTTGAAGCTGCTAGCGGGGTTAAGATGTGCAAAGTATCAGTGTCTCCTGAAATCAGGCATCATCCAGTTGTACCCATTCTGTAGTGGTTTGGGGAGAAATATTGAAACTGAAGCATTTTTTGCTTGCATAGTCCTATTTTATATTGACTGTCTTGAGCTGGAACTTAGTGAAACACAGGACACCAGAAGTGTTAAACTGTTCATGCTGTTCAACTTTGCTTTTAGGCATACCCTGTATCCCCTTCCTGGTGACTATCTCCAGCCAAGTGAAAGACCTCTGACAATTATCCTCCATCAGGGTTCAGTTGCTCACAAAGACCCTTGTATGCTGGGCTTTGACATGATAACATGTGTTGAATTGTGAGTATTGAACTAAAATATAATACTTATTTTCAGAGTTTAAAAAACCAACATCACTATATTTTCTTTCTTTTAATAAAACTTGCATGCATGCCAATAAAAAGGGCATTTTTCTATTGTATGAACTATGCATCTCTTTCCTGTTTACAAGCAACTTCTCATAAATGAAACAGCTTACCATCCTACTTTTTAATTAGACATGCAAAATAGCACAAATTAATATGGTTGGGAAAGGTGGTCTAATAACCCAATTTCATATATTTTGTGCAGTACAGACAATGCTTTGGAGAAAATGATAAAGACCTGTGGGTGAAAAGGAGAGAGAATGAAATGGAGGAGTTGTAGCCAAAGGGAAGTATGGATGGGAAGAGGAAGGGGCTATAACTTAGTGGTAGAGAGCATGCCTTGCATACTTAAGGTTCCAAGTCCTGTTTGAAGGGAAAATATCTAGGAAGTAGGCTGAGACAGAGCTTGGAAAAAATAGTACTGGTTCATTAGTCGGAATAAACAGTACTGGGCTAGGTGGATGAAGAATAAGGCAGCTTCATACTTTTAGATACAAAGTCAAAGCTAA
This sequence comes from Anniella stebbinsi, assembly GCA_029215795.1. NCBI lineage: Eukaryota > Metazoa > Chordata > Lepidosauria > Squamata > Anniellidae > Anniella > Anniella stebbinsi. Next base: position 109,188,289 of record JARDYH010000004.1, on the reverse strand, counting down.
TTCCTTCACAAGATAATTTTACATCAACTTATTATAGCTATCTCAGTGCAATTTCTTTATATTATAATAGTAGATGTACTTGATCAGGAAAGTAAGAAGGTCCTTGTAACCTACTTTCAGAATAGAACACCTGGAGGCAGGAGAGTTGGAGAAATTTCCAGAAGTGGTATTTGGTTTTATGTCTCCAGCCATGGTCATAATTAGCACACCAAACGCAGAATTTAATCCTTTGCTTCCAACTGCAACATTATTCAGACACCCAGATCATAAATTTGAATGGAATCGAGCACAATTTCAGAACTGGTGAGTACATTGAATCTTTTATATGTTTGGCTTCCAAAAAGTGGAAAGCAATGGTACATATTTTAGTATAAATATTTGAGGTGGAGTGAAAAAATGAAACTCTGCCATATGTTTTGATAGTCTTTATTGTGGCGATTCCCACTTCTACTCTGCTGTTAATCATTTTGATTATCATTAATGGCAGAAGTTAAAGTGAAATACAACCATTGGTGTAGACATCATAACATAGTTTGCATCACCCTCTTTTTCAAATCTGTTTATATATGTATAAAAAATTTAAGCTATAAAATTTAGATTTTTTTAAAAAAATCTATAAAATTTGATAAACTAGATGCGCTAATAGTAGTCATTTGTTTTGCTTTTGGAGTGCTGTATCACATGCATCGTGTCACCTTCTTATCTGTTGATTACCATATCCTCTTTGGTTAACTTTATAGAGTCTTAGCTGCCTCTCTCTTTCAATCCCAACAACCTCTCAAGCATGTGGAAAGCAGGTGGAACAAGATATGACAAATCAACAGCTCCTGTTCTATGTATTTTCTTTGTTTGTGGATATTCCCTAACTTTTTAAAAGACATGTACACCTTCACAAATCATATTAAGAAGCAGAGTCAATCTACACCAGCGATTTAGTGCGGAGAGAGCAGTTTGAGGTCCTTTGCAACACATGACGTTGTTACCAGTCCACAGCCAACCAGCAGCTTTCCTCTTGAAAAGCTGCATTTTCTGAAAGTCCTTTTAGTACATAAAGCGACTCCAGGTGATTCCACTGCAGTGTGCCCTGTACCTCTGCATTAAATCCTGGGTGTGCTGCTGTGACCTGGAAGTGACGTGGTCAAGGGGAGGGGCTGTCTCTCTCTCTCTCTCCCCTTCCCCCCCAAATTCACTGTTTTCCCTCATGGGCACTAGGATCACCAGTGAGAGTAACTACCCTGCCTTTCCAATTTCTAAAATTGCTATAGCACTGTCTCCATTGCCATTGCCATGTAGATCTCCCCCTTGAAAAAATTCTCATGTGAATGGGGTTGGGTGGGAGTTGGTCTCAGAGGTGGGGATATTTTCTAACATGGAGGATTGTCTCATAACTCTTGTATAACCCCTGCTCTATAATAGCCCAAATGTCACCACCTCTACATTACTATTCCAGTCACTTTATCTTTTGGACTCGTCTCCACTATGTGTTTTCCAATCCATCCTCCCCCTTGGCCCATATCTCTTAACAGTGCTTGAGTACCTTCAAGTGCATTCACACTCCAGTTTGAGAACCATTAACGTGGAGTCTGTACTTACTCATTAACCATCCTAATGGGAGTGTGGCATCAAGCGTCTTTGCTGCCTGTTTAATAACCCGAAGAAGGGAGCAGGCTCCATCCTTATTGAAGTCACCGTAACAGAAAGAAATATTGATAGCAGCCCCTAGTTGCTGCTTCTAAATATAGGGTTGGACAGAATAAAGCGAGGGACCGGAGGAGAAACAGACCAGGGTAATTGATAATTTACTTTTCTCTCACTGGGCCTGCCTGTGCAGAGGGGGACTGGTGAGGTGTTCCCAGCAGCTGCAATCTTCTGCTACTGCCACCATTATTATTATTATTATTATTATTATTATTAATTACATTTATATACCGCCCCATAGCCGAAGCTCTCTGGGCGGTCCATCACTACAATATCCACTAGCTCATCCATGCAGGCAATGTTAGTGGCTTTCTTTTCCTTTGTGGCCTAGTTTTGAAAAGCAGTGGCTGGGTATTGCTCATGATTTTATTTATTTTATTTATTTATAGCCGTAGCTCTCTGGGCGGTTTACATAAGATTAAAACATTTAAAAACAATATACAAAAATTAAAACTGCAAAACATTTAAAACCATTATGACAACTCGATCCAAATGGAGAGGCGGGTAAGAAATAAATTTGTTGTTATTATTATTATTATTATTATTATTATTATTATTATTAAAAAGCTATAAGCCTAAAAAACAAAAAACAGACCCAGGCTCATCAGATATTGCTAAATGCCTGAGAGAAGAGGAAAGTTGTGACCTGGCGCCGAAAAGATAATGTTGGCGCCAGGCGGGCCTCGTTAGTGATGTCACTTCAAGTGATAAAAATTTACCAGTACCATGTATTGAGCTGTATTCCAGTACACTCATTACATTATAAAAGAATACTAATTGTAAACATACAACAATAGATAAAGAAAATCCCATGGGGATTGGTAACATGTGTCATAAGCAAGATAAATTTGTTAGAATAAGCACTTCTAAGTTGGTGGGATGATTTGGTGTTTTGTCATAAACATAGGGCTCAAGATGCTGCTGCTCGTTATGACTATACAGTGGAGTTTACTGGATTAGGAGCCCCACCTCTTGGAAAAGATGTTGGATTTTGTACACAAATAGGTGTGTTTGTGAGAAAATATCTAAAGATTGGAGAACCTGACAGACCTGAAAAATACCAAGAACATGTTTATAAAACTGTAAGTAGATCTTCTGCTTCTGGGAATAGACCTAAATTCAGTGCAAAGGGGCTACTTTGTAAGATGTACGTGATATTTGTGTATAATTGTAATCGAAGTCAACATCTTGGACTTGTGCCTCTGTAATATCAAATGAACCTTGTTGCTGGTAAGCAGTCAGTATTGAAAACACTTACTGGGAAGGAAGTTTAATTGATTTCAAGTGAACTTCCAAACAAATGTGTTTTATGATTGATGAAACAATGGCCTAGAGAGGCACTTAGGGATTTAAAATGACAGCCAGAACTTGGAAATAATTCTTACTCTTAATTTAGCTAATCTAAAATATTGCCATAAAGACTTAGACAAACATCACTTGGAGAAGAGAATTTAGCTATAGTATCATCTTCCCATTTTTAGTGTTTAGGAAGCCTGATCAGATGTTTAAGTGTGATGCACACTTTTGTAATACTGCATAAAAGCCTTTAGAGTGTGGTGCCAAAGTTCCCACCAGAGTAACTGAAACTGGATTTGAAACTAGATCCAAGACCAGCACTTTGCTTAGTGGGCCACTCTGTGAACATAGGTTGTAGTTTCAATATAACAGTAGTGAATAAGGCAGAGTAGGAGAATCAACTATATTACATTTAAATTATTTTATTTCTAGTAATGTTTACGTGGGTAATTTGTGGAAGAATGGGCAACTCTCGCTTAGGCTTTGTGCATTTTAAGATTGCAGTTCTATACGCAATCACCTGGGAGCAGGTCCCATTAAACTCAATGAGACTTACTTAGTGTAGACATGCAAATGATTGTGCTGTAATAAGACTCCTGCTAGTTTGTACAAACCCTACCCAATTTGATAGCAAGCCTTAATCATAAAGTTTGCTTCTAATTTTTTTAAAGGCACCGATTGCTGGGTTTGTAAATTGAAACAAGGAGCATGGGAGCCATTGTGCTGGAAGTCACTGTGTTCAGAAAACTGTAACTTGTAGGGAGAATCATAGGGTTGGATCCAGATTTGGGCTCAGCAGAGTTCTGCTGGTGCTGGAGGAAGAGGCTAGGGCAGCAACTTTCTCCATTGCCCCCTTCCCTGCAGCCCTCAGCTCCATCTCCGGTGCCATTCTGGAGGATTGGGGGACCTTCCAGAACAGCATAGGATGTGGTGCTACAAGCTGAAGGGGGAATTGTTTCTTCCGTTACAAAGCTTCTGCTGGATCACATCACAAATGGAAGGAGTCATTCTCTTTGTAGAGCGCCAAGTCTGAATCCAAGTCATATTTTACTACTTGCTGCTTATGTTAGTTAAATGGATAAGGACGTTGCTTTTAATCTGATTCTGGTGTACTATACACATGTTTAAAACTGTCAAATACAGCTTTGTCTAGTTTATAATTCTATAATATAAAAGACTGAGTATGTGAAGTGTTTTGAACACTTGAGATGTGCTATGTAAATGTGTTTGGATTTTTCATGTCAAAGGTTTTTAAAGCCGTATATCCAAGTCTTAAAGATGAAAAGTACTTGCAGAATGCAGTGGTCAATGAAGTTATTCGGACAGCACAAATTATTGCAAGGAGACTATTGGACCACAGAAAATCTGAATATAAAAAGCCTTGTGATGACCACGTTGAAAATGAACCCAGATTCCAGTCCTCTTGCTGTTTCCTGAGGCATTTGGAGTATACACCTTTAGTTGAAGCTGACAATCAAAGTATGCAACCATTTATTAATGGAAATACTGTCTACGTACCTCTTGCAAAACTCTTTTCTTTTCCCAAAGTGAATCAACTTTGTGGCACCTTTGAAATACTGAGTAAGCTCATAACTGGAAAAATTGAATTGAGCAAAGATGGATCTACTGTGCTGATTGATGTTGGATATGAAAATGAAGAGCAGGAGACTTAGCACAGGCTTTTAATAGTACATGCTCTTGGTACTAGTTCACTAACTGGAGAATGAGGAATCCAGTGATCAGTACTCTGTTGCTGGTTTAAAATGGATTATAAAAGGTTAGATTTGATACTCGATGCCACAATCAGATGTCAAGTCTTTGCTTTAAAATTGGTCATAATTATAGTCCCATATAATTGGTTTGACTAAGAAATGGACTTGTTTGTGTATATTCATCAGTCTAACTGCAAAGTAAAGGAAGTGGTTAGTAAAACTCATTAGAAACCAGTTTTCGCTACAAATGTGTCTGACAACAGAAAAAGTACCTAATGTAAAGGGTTCCTTTTTGCACTGAAAGGATGGATTGTTTTGTAGACCTTGAATAATTAGTGTACTACTTCGTAAAAACTTCGTAGTGTCTGAATAGAACCATTTTAGTATGAGAACAGAATGAGTCTGTATCTAACAAACTAAAGATAGCTGTAATTGTTTTTTTAATTTTTCCTTCAGAACTACATATACTTCTGTACTATTTTTGTAGATGATTATACAATAACAACTGCTGTACAATAAGGATTGACACTCATTAAATGTTTGATTCTTGAGAGGAGAAACTCCAATCCTTTACCCCTAATTCCACCATTGTCATGGTTGGAACCTCCTTTTCTAATCCTGTCCCTATGTGATACACAATCATAAGGCTCAGTCCTGCCTCTGGTACCATTATACTGCTTTGTAATAGGATTTCCTTTCTCATCTAAGACCTATAGCAGTTAAGAGTCACCCCTGCCCTCAAACAGAGAAAGAAAAGCAAGGCAGCTGCTTTCTCAGTGTTTCTCCTGTTAAGAAATATGGTTTTTATTTAGCTATAACAGTTTACCAAGGCAACTGCTTGGCTTGGTAAACTACTTGGCTTCACAACATGTGACAGTGAACAGTTTCTGCTATAGAACGATTAGATAGTCCATCTCCAATGGAGAGGCCTTGACTATTCAGCTTGCAATACTACGTTTAGCCACGAGGTGGCATACTGCTTAATAGCACATTTTCATGTAACAATAGAGGAGGGGGAGTAGGGCTGCTTTCCCCAAGTTTTCCCCCTTCCTGGGTGGGCGAAAGGTAGATTGCAGGGGGCCTTGCAGTAGCACAGCCAGGATTTCTGAATTCCAACTCTTTAACAGAAGCAACAACTGAAAAGCGCTCTGTAAGTTAGGCTGCAGAAACAAAGGAAAGTGAGCAAGGGCTGCAGGCATACTGAGATGGAGTGGAGTTTTGTATGAAAAAATTGACACAGTGGTCAGTAATGTTACTGAACACAAATTCCTGGTGTGCTCTTACCACCTATACAAATACCAACAACCAGTTGGTGGATCTTGAAGATCTAGATAAAAACAAAAGTAGATCCCATGAGCCTGAAGTTTCTTCACTCCTACTCCAAACTAATAAAAAGGTGTCAGGTTTGTGATAGCCATTCAGTAAAGTGGTACACACTCACGGGGAGGACTTTTTGTAGGTCACTAATTTAATCCCGGATGCCTGCAACATGCAGACCTATCCCCCCCCCCCCCCCCCCCCCCCGTGATCTTATTAGCAGAGCTACTGAGGGAAGAATATTTTGTTTACAGACCAAAACAATTCTAAGTGCTGGGTCATCAAGAAATGCCCGCAGTAGCAGTATAATTTTGACAGAAGGTGCTTTGATGGTGCTTAAGAAATGCACTTATTAAAATTTCATAGTTTGGATTGTATTTTCCCCCTATCATCTGGCAATGCAATGTTCTATCATCCTTGTGCTGCAGTAGCTTTCTCCTTGGACTGTAACCAGAACATCGTCACCTTCCAGCCTGGCCCTAGTCCAGGGCTTTGCAGATTGTACTACTGGAGCCATGTACTACTGGAGCCACTTGTTTCTTCCTAGGGTCTTCTTGCTACCACTGCGTAGCTGATGGGGAAATCATTTTTGGGAAGGAAGAGAAAAGAAAACCCAGAACACAATTTATACTCTGTCCTTAGACATACAATACTTCTTTTAACTGTCCAGTAACTGTGTAGTCATATCTAACCAGTGAAAGAGCTGGCAGTCAGGTTTTACAGTGCAGCCATAACAGTGGGACACTAACTGGATGTTGATGAAAATGTAGGAGCTTAGAAACAAATGGGAACATTTCTACAGGTGAGATTCAGGGAAAGAGAGACCAAAGTTAAAAGGCAGAACAGAAAAAAAAATGACGAGCAGCAAAGAGGTTTAACACCCTGAAGAGAAATGAGACCTCAGACTAGTGCTCAGAAAATTATAATAGAGTAATATGCTCAACAAATGTTGGCATTGATCTCTCACAGGGGCAAGGAAGTATTCTTTCAATGATTGTTTACTACATAAGTTTATTCAGTGAATGCTTTCTGTTTGAAGTAAATTGCTGTCATTGAAACCTTATTGAAAATACCACCACTATTCACTCCTCCCTCAACTGTCACCACCAACAGCCATTCCATCAACCCAGTTAAGAGACCATTTGCTCTTTTTCTTTTCTATCCCCACGCCTTTCCCCTTTTGTATCATGTGTTTTTAGATTGCAAGCTTGCAGGCAGGGACGGTCTTATTTTACTGTTTGTAAACCTCTCTGGGAGCTTCTTGGCTGAGGAGTGGGATAAAAATGCTTCAGATAAATAAACACAATTTTTCCCCTGACATCATCAAAATATACTGAGCATATTACACTTGAAACGGTACATTTTGGAGCAGCTGTTTGAGGACTTGCCTCTCCATGGTTTTAATAGAAAAGTGAATTTGTAGAGTGTTCTTGAGAAAAGTGCCTAAAACAAATCAAAATAGTATAAAAGGCATATTTTGACTAATACAAAGCATATTTTGGGATGTGGCATGTAACATAAATATGTAGAAAGCATAGACCCCACTGAAGGTAAAGAAAAGTGAAGCAGTCTTCAAGGCCAAGTGCAAGCCACAGACTCAGAAGATGCAATTTTATATCTTCTAGCTTTTGGATCAGAGCAGTAAAGCTCACAGTGATTGCAATATAGATGAGAAAAAGAGACCCTAACTTTTAATAGGTGATTCTCTTCTACAGGAAAGGCAGACGTGAGAATAGGAGTACAGTTCCACCAAAATCCATCTCACATGCACCTTATTATGTTTGACAGAGGTAAATGGATTTTATATGTATAGATTGATGCTTGCCTTTCCATGATGAGCCACGGATTTAAATGTGTAAGATCCTAAGCAGACTTCTAAGGAAAGCACCTGGTGCAAACAACTGAGCCATTCCTGTCTTCAGGCATCATGGTATTTCAGTTCTGCAGGAGGATGAAACTGAAAATAGGGTGCAGCTATCCCAAATGCTAACTTCTGCTTTTGCATGTTTGAAAAGGGGAAATGGAAAAATTCCCAATTAATTAATGGGAATACAACGTTTGCACCTTTTCTATTTAATATTTCTTGGGTTCTCTACTTATTTGGAAAAACACAGAAATGGAAGTTGAAGGCAAACTTTTATTGAATTTGTAAGACCACTTTTTACATCAAGTATTTTATGGTAAAAAATTGAATTTTACTAAAAAGGGTTAGTTTGGGATTTCACTGTACAATTTACACAAAATTAATGCCATATATAAATATGAAGGTCATTTCCCATGTCTCAGGGACACAGTTGGAATCACTTCATTCAAATGGTTCAGTTAACAAAAGTGCATGATAGCTGTTCAAACATTACATGGAACTAACATACGGATATTTTTTTAAAAATCACCACCAGTGTGATGAGTGCAAAAGACAAATTACCTTCCTGCAAGCTCTACAAAGAAAGTGGGTATTTTTATGGGGACTGACCAACATTGCATTTGAATGCACAGTAGACTATAGAACATCTAATTGAACATGATAGTCCATTATACTAAGCAATCGCTTGAATTCTTTCCCCTCCTGCCAACTTGTCACCTCTCCAAATAAGCCATCTTCTGGGATTTACATTTTTCAGAATCAGAAACATTCCTCAATAAATTCCAACACGATTTTAGCGACTTTTTAACTTTTAACATATCAAACTAAATTTTATCAGGATCAAGTTATACTTCAAAATAATTTTGTGTGTATTATTTTTCCATTATTTTTAACGGCAGCTTTTAAAAATAAAATCTCTACGTAAATTCAATTAGAACAAGCTCCAACTTAATAAAATGCTTTATAAAGCAATGACAAAGTTATTTCTAGGTACCCTAACAAAGAAATGGTTTTCAGTTTTAACAGTTCATATATAGGATTTAAACAAATGAAAATGAGTTATGACATTTATAAAATAAATCTTTCAAACATAAAACATCCTTCATTAGCCAAAGTCTTTAATCTTCCATTATATTTCTTCAAAAAGAATGTTGACTGAATCCAGAGAACCACTAAAATATGAAATGTTCTGCATGCACCAAGTAAAAATAGCTGTAGTTAACTTATTCAAAGTTGTTTTAAATCAATTCTAGTAACTGACTTTTGTGCCATCTGAGGTCAGCCACCAAACAACTATTGGTACATTTCTGAGTTGTTGGCAGCTTTTTCATCCTGAAACCCTAAAATCTTTTTATAAAAATAAATTGGGCTGTTTAAGGTGTCAGAAAATGCTTTGCTGAAATCGTTGCATAGGCACACTGCACATTTATACATACCACACAGAGTTCTCCCAGGAACGTTTATCTGCACTAGTTCCATTGAAATCAATGAGTGCTGTCTAAGACTAACTCAGTGAAATAACAGATCAAAAAGAGACCCAATTTAAAAAAAGATGCAGCTACGAGCACAGCACTCATCAATATAAGTGTTCCACACAGCTGGCATTGTATTTAAAGCAGGGATGGGAAATGTCCTCCCCCACCCCAGATCCTGGACTGCAACTCCCATCATCTCTCACAACTATGCTGGCTAGGGCTGATGGGAGCTGCAGTCCACTAACACCTGGAAGGACACAAACTCTCCAACTCTGATTTTAAGGGTACTTACTCAATGTGCTGGCTTATACATCTGAACATTTATGGCTTTAGCAAACACATATATTAGGCAAAATAGGGCAAACTCACTTAAATTGGGCCTGAGTAAGCATTCAAATGAAAGAGAGCTTGATTTTTGAATGGGGTGAAAAAAACTGATATAAAGTGCTTCTCTTGATAGCTTAAACTAACAGCAGTCCAGTTAGCTGTTCACTGGTTCTTAAAGCTTCACGTTAAGATAGTTCAGAACCCTTTTTCCTCCAGAACGATTTAACATGTTAAATAATTCAACTTGATATTCTATGAGCTAAAAAATAAACTATTTTCTGCTCTAAGCTTTTTTATTACAGATCATTCCACAAGGTCAAGTTCTCACTGAACACCTAAGATGTAGTAGTTTGGGGTTTTGGTATGAACCAAATGTAAGTCAGTACAACCTTTTAGTACCCAAAGATAATAAAGAGCACATCACTCCTTGTTGGCACTGAGTGTGGTACTGTAAACAGTAATTCAATACATCCATATATCTTAATAAATTTAGTTAAAGTCATTCATTTTTAAGAGATAAACTAGTCTCTCTCTCATGCGCAACTCAGCCTTAAAGTTATGCACATTTGTAGTAGTATTTAATCTTATTTCTTCAAAGCACAGGTGGCAGGATCACATCCTCGAAGCAGCACTTGCCATTTTATATTCTTGTTTGACAGGAGCAATTGGCCAAGCAATTGGCCAACAGTAAAATAAATGGCTGAAGTAGACAACCCTTCTAAGACTGACTTCTGGGGCTTAAAAAAGTTGTAAATAGAAAACATTACTGAATGCACTTCCACGTGGTGACAATTTCAACATACTATGTTCAATTAAATACCATTTGTTCTACCTCCAAAAAGGCGATTTGATTTACATAGAACAATGCAACAAATCCATCAACACATTCACAATGGCTGGCAAAGTACTAGAAGAAGAAATGCCCTTATACCACAGGTAGTTACAGAAGAGGGCATTTTCAATATGAGGAACCCAAACTGACAACTCAAGCCGATGTGAGCTGGCATTTCAGAATAGCCCATCTTCGGAAGCAAGCAAATGCTGGAATTTCAAGAATCCTGCTATTTTAGTCCAGTTGTTTTAGCGTTTAATCACTACTTGTTCATATGCTCCAGATCCCACCCTGAAAAATCAGGAAAAAAAATAAAGAAAAGTTAGAAGAGACTGGAGCAGCATTTTACAGCCACATAGGAAAACAGAAAGTTCTGAAAAAGTGAAAAAACAATTTCCTCCAGAAAACCATAGTTTATATGGCAGCAGGCCATTTGTTATAGCAGTAAGTTGTCCTTGAGGGTTCCTTTTAAGTACACAGTACATTTGGACTTATTGTTTATATTATGCTGCTCTGCTTCCCATTCTTTCCCACCCCAGGATCCTATAAAAACAAGAATGCAGCGATTGTGCTCCTCAGCATTCTAGCATAGCAGAGTGCCTTTTCACACACTGCAAAGAGGCAAACCCTGATTTGCCATTGTGTACATTAAACAGAGTTGCAACAAACCACATGTCCTAACAAGTATGCCTGTCTGATTTATGCATTTGTCTAAATCACACTTTACACATTTAAGGTTTACATCTAAAATGGTGTGTGAAATTAGCCCTGAAACAAAGGCTATACTGGGCTTTTCTTAAAGCCTAGGCTGGCATATATATTTAGAATATATATATTCTAAATTAACTAGCCATTATAATTTTTATCAAAAAGTATGTTGAATTTAGCTGAAAACTGCAGCTCTGGAGAGAAACTGAATGTGTCTCCCTTTTGACCGACAGGATTATAGCCTTTTCTACATGCTTTTCTTCTTCTGCTTCTGGACTGTTTGTGAAATTATGATTGACTGTCTTACACATTTTTTTCCAGGTGTGAGTGCTTTCTCTGTCTTTCTATATGCTCCATTATACAACCATTAGGTGGTGCTGCGGTATAGCGGAATTGTGCAAATATACTAGGGTCTTGTGCCGCCATTCACAGAAATACCAGCCTTTCTCATTAGAAAAAAAAATGCTGTAATGGTTGCAAAGCAAGGAAGAAACCATGGAGGATGATGACATTGCATAAAGCACGCACAAAATTACTTTGAGTGAGGAATCACGAGTGGACAGTAAATGTCTTGTGTAGAAAGGCTCTATGACACCATGATTTAGCTTCTCCAGCTACTGTTGAGATCAATCTGCAACTTTTGAACTGGGTTTTTGAACTCTGCCTTTTTATACCTCTGCTGCCACCCATCAAGTCCTTAAGGTGAGCAAAATGAAGACTTTTAAACAAGAGGAATATGGGGACTCTGTACCTCCATCTAATGTCACTGAGCTGAAAGTTCACTGTCTCTCTTCTGCTTTTTCTGATTAATCTGTCACTTTTTACAGGCTACAAAAATCTTGCTTTAACACAGCAACCCTTTTAAGAACAAAAAAACGTGCAGTCCTTATTGTGAGATGGGGGTACCAGGAAGCTCTTTCCCCACCCTCATCTCTAGGAACTTGAGAGGGGGGCGGAGAGTCCTGGAGACCAGAAGTCAAGGAACAGTATCCAGGCAGAAGGATAAGATCGGAAGGAAAGGAGAGGCAGTGGAAGGTGTGTCATATGTCTTGATTGTCACCCATGTTGTGGGGGGAAATCCTTGTGCTGGGGATGAAGGAGATGGGAGCAGAGCAGGAATGCTGTCTATGAACTGTTGGTAGAGGGAGGTGGTGGGTAGATTGAAGTTCATTTCACTTGCTGGTTCAACCTTTGGGTCACTTCAGACAGGGCCCCAAAGAGGTACGTGTGGCATGGTTAGCATGGTAATGGAAGGAGGAGAATAGATGGGAGTGGCAGTTGGGAGTGGCTAGGAGAGGAGCAGGAGTGAGAAGGAGGGACCTAGAGGAGGAAAAAAAAGGAAAGGAGGAAGGTTTTTGAGGGATTTGGGGAAGATAAGAGAAGGGCGACGTTGGACAGAATGTCTGTAAGGAGCAGGGAATTGGGCAGCCTGCTACGTTGAACAGCATTTCACGAATGGCATCAAGTTTACCCGGGCAACGCACAGGGCCCTGCAGGAACAGTTGGACAGCGATTTAGGAGTTGAGACAACTCAGAGACTCACAGAGTGTTAATTGTTAAGTTGTTAATCATAAATTCTTAAGTTTTATAAAACGAAGGGCTTCCTGTTTGACTAAGTTCTGGTGCCTCGCCCAGATTTCTTACTTATGGTCACATACGAGACAAGCTTCGAGTGTTGTAAGCATATGAGCCGTAAACATTCAAGTACACCCCAAGCTTGTCTGGTAGCTCTTTTGGTTCACAACTAAAGTGACCTAAGGGAGGATTCTCACAAACCCACACACCCAATTGAACCAGCAAGTAATAGAAGCAAACTGATCAAGAAAGGCAGAAGAGACACAGGAAAAGTCCAGCTCAATAACATTAGCTGGAGAAACAGAGGGCAGTATCCAATGGAACTGTTCCGCCTCAGCTGGTTCCATTCCATTTGCGGGACCAGACACTTGCGCAATGGAGCATTTGCAGTTCTAAAAACTGTTGGACAGACTGGTGTGACTTGCTTTATACAGTAGAATTGCTTTATACAGAGGAAGTGTGGCAACATAGCATTAAGTAGTGGAGGCAATAAACATAGGCTAGAGTCAGTTTAAAAGAAGTTCAACTCAACTTACTTTATTCATACTCTTATACAATCATCAGAGAAGACTATCTAACGCTGTTTAGCGACAAGCACTCCCTAAAGCTGGATGTGTAAGTGAGCGAAGGCATGAGATATGGTTACTTGAGGACAAGGAAGGGGGATGGAATAGGAATTGATGAAGCTACAGGACATTCTCTATTGCCCCCTAGTGTTGTTTGGAAGCATGTAGAGTTGCAACAAAAATAACCCCATAAACTTCAGTTTGTTTCCAGTTCTGGAAAGGTCAGCGAAGCTCTCTTTTACAAACTCCGCTGATCTGCTCCATTCTGGAAACAAACGTTTCCACTCATTCCGAGTTGTTTTTAGAACTGCAAAAGCTCTGCTGCACAAGCAATGGGGTCCCACAGGTACACAGGCACAATAGGAGACTACCCACAACCCTAATCTTTTCCTCATCTAAAATACTTCCAACTAACTCACCCTAAGGGTCTGACATGAAGCAGAGCTATCAAAAAAGGAGAGAGTGAAAAGCTAGTTCTAAAGCCATAAACTGATTAACATTAGCTGGAAAAACTAAGTCATGATTAATTATCTTGTCAATCAATGAGGGGGCATTTTCAGTCTCAGCTGTCGTCAGCTGTAGAGAATATTTTCTTGAAACTTTAATAGGTGGTTCCTCTACCAATTGAGTATGCAATTGAATTCAAACATGTGGTGAATACTGAAATCAGGGCTAGGAGAACTCCCCATTCTTCCGGTTGAAGAAAAGGTGAGCATGTTCACGAAACACCAAAGTTGCAGATTTTCATATCTCAAGTGCTACAGCTCTCCACAAGGAGTCCAAGTAGCTGTCTGTAGAAGGCACTTTATTCCTTGCAACACCATTGCAGTTAAAAGCAGGGAATTAGCCAGCCATGTAAAATTAATGTAGGCTAGCAGGAAATTAGCACAGGCAAAAAAGGATCCTTATGCTATGTACTACAGTGATGCTATGCACAACTGTCAACTCTGCCTTTCCATTTCTTATAGATGTAGATAGATATGTACATTCCTCATACAACTGGAAACATATTTTTTCCTGCACATCTTTTTACTTGTAGGAAAACTCATATACAAAATTTCCATTCACGTTGCCCTCTGTTTATGAGTAAGCTTTCAGTCCTCAACAAATGTTATGGGAACTGGTTTCTTGATGGTTATATTTACACCTCCCTCAAATCTAGTTTACCTGGCTGCTTTGTAATCTGCATTTTTCATATTCAAACCATATATACAACTGAAACCTTGTATTCTGCATCAGTTCAGAATGCAGTATATATATTTTAAATAAACTAATGCATACAAAGAATGGTGGATGTCTGGCTTCAGCTATGCTGACTTCAAGCTGGACAAGTGGTGCCTTTGTCACTCTACATTATCAAGCCACTTTTGGTCCTTTTAATTCCTTCTCACAAATAAGCTAAAAAGAACATGTACCAATCAGCTTTACTCCAAATTTGCTTGTTTTCCTCTTCCTTCCCTATCCCTTTTCCTTGTGTACTTGACTATAAACCTACAGACACGGACTCTGTTATTTTTTAAAATCTTTGTACAGTGCCTAGAAATCTTTAGGTGAATAACTATTACGAAGTTGTGGTAGTCGTGTCTCATGGGAGAGCTTGTCTGGGTTTTCACATTTAACACTAAAGAAATTACAAGGACATGTATACATAATATCTGCAACATGCTGAATTTTTTAAAGGATTGATTAGATGTGATTTTTCAGTGTTTATTATGTTACAGCTAGGGAAGATATACAGCGTTAACAGACATACCTATTAGGTAAGTGATGACTTCCAAAAGCTGTACTGCCTCCAGGACCTACAAAAAGTCTGAGCCCTTCCTCTGAAAAAAGAAAAAATAAACATTAAAATGTAGAATGTTATCACATCTGAGTTGGGTATAATATACTTGTGGAATGGAGTTTGCCTGACCTTTCCTCCTTGCTTCAACTCTCTGCACCTACAAAGAGCTGAGTCCCAGGTTTGCAAATAGTGTAGGATGTGGTGTGACAGTTGGCAGAAATTGCAGATTCCCCTCCTCTCTTGTGAGAGTGGAGGTGCCTTCTGCTCATGCTAGGTTCTCTTTGGGTCTATTACATTGAATTTGATAAGTATAAACATATTAACTCTAGAAATTAATTTATGAACTCTAGCACTAAACGGAAGATTGACTTTAGGCAGCAACTCTCCTCCACAATTGCTTCAGCTGTGCTTCATCATCTGTTATTTATAATGTGTTTAATAAGTAGTAAGTGATTAGTGATTTTGCTTTGTATAGTTTAAGGTTTGCCATGGGAGTTCACACCCACACAATTATGAATCAGAAAGTTTAGAGCCCTCCAGCAAAATCTGTGATCAGATGTTTATTCTCTTATTCATTACAAACCTTCTGTACTTGAGTCCAAACTGAAGTCTTGACTCTGCAGTATCTTTTCAACAATGTCATCTGCATCAACTCTGGTGGCATCAACCCTCTTTAGCTGTGATTCCACAGAGTCCTGTTTCACTGGGTGCCTATGGAATATTTAGAAGTTTTATAACTTTTAGAACACAGTGTTAATTCTGAATATTTCTATAAAAGCAAACTGGAGAAAGCATCTTTATAAAATCTTGTACCTGTTGAATTTTTCTGGGGCTGCATCTTTCATGGGCACCTCTAAATTATCCTCACTTCTTTTGGATTCTGTCTCTTCACAAGGCTCTAGAATACTATCTATACCAGTTGATGCACTCCCCACAGAGGTATTTCTTTTATGGCAGAGATCAGAGACACTGGATGATCTGGAGTGGCAGGTGCTATATCCTAGAAGAGAATAGTTCAGAGACATTCGTCTGATGCCAAGTGCTTGTTCCTCAACTGAAGGGCAGGATTCCAATCTCCACTTCTACTTTGAATATGCCACATTAATTTTATTAAAGAATATATAAACCACTCCACAAGAAAGATATCGGAGCAGTTTACAATACAGTAAAATATATATTAAAAATCTTTGTATGTAACGTATATCCTAAATATTTGGAGTTCATGCAGTTATGAACACCCAGTAGAGAGAGAGTTTTTATTTATCTAGGGCACAATCCTATTAGATCTGCTTTGGGTACTTGTAAGCCTCCAAACACAGAGGCTTACAAATATCCAATGCAAAGTGGGAGGCATGTTGCACCTCAGCGCTCTGCATTTTAGCTAGTAGGCCATTTTTGGGGAAGGGAAGGGAGGGAGGGAGGCTGGGGATATGGCATAAGGTGCTCTGTCCCCTTCCACTGGCACCCCCTTTCCTTCCTTCCAAGTTTGTGTTTGCGAGTTTGTAGACACAGCCAGCACGCTGTAAGGGGCAGCGAGCTCTAATTCCTAGCTCAGAGATCGCAGCACTGTCTACGGCTTTGGTGCTGGGAATCCAAAAAAATCCTATGGCCCCCAGATGCTTTCCAGGGGCCATAGGATTGCTCCCTTAATTTATTTTATTATTAACATTTATATACCATTTTATTTGCTAAAAAGTCATCAAGACAGTATGCAATCATTTACAAACAATAAACCCTTAAAACAATAAAAACCAGTATCATTAAAAACAATAAACCCTTAATAATTTAAGTTAAATTTAAAAGATGTGCATTCATACCATTTCTAAAATCCAAGAGAGTAGGGGCCAATTGCAGTTTGGGCATGACACAGGAGAAAGCCCTTTCATGTGTGCCCAGCAAACAGGCCTCTTCTGCAGATCTTAATAACTGAACAAATTCATAATAAGGTACAGGGATCCCTTAGATAGCATGTCTTAAGCTGTTTAGTGCTTTAAAGGTTAAAATCAACACTTTGAACTGAGCCCAGAAAGCAAGTGGCAACCAATGCAGGTCTTTAAATACAAGTGTAATAGGGTCCTAATACCATGCACTGATTAGCAGGCTAGCTGCTGCATTTTACAGCAATTGAACCTTGTGGATATTCTGGAGAGCCCATTCCAGTAGGCTGAGTGTGATGTAAGCAAGACATGGGTAACTTGCCAAGTCAGACCAACTCAAGAAAGTATAATTATGCAAACACACTCCTTCCTACTGGCACTACCTGAAGACCAGGGACAGCATAGGATCAAGGAGGACTCTCAAGCTATGAATGTGATCCTTCAGGGGGACCGCAAGCCCTTCCAGAAGAGTGCATTCTAATCTCCTAATTAGGCTTCTTATTGACCAACAACACCTCTGTCTTGTTTGGGTTTATCCTCAGTTTTTTCACTCTCATCCAGCCCATTATTGAACTCAGGCAACACTCAAGACTTTCAACTGCTTCCTTGCTGATAAATATCAATATAAATGGACATGATTCCTATAACGGAGGCACCTTACTCCAAAGCTCCAAATGAAGTCTCTCAGCAGTTTCATGTAAGTAGTAAATAAGGGGGACAAGGTAGAACGCTGAGCGAGACCATGGGTCAAATATACTGCCTTTATCCTCAGCCACTAATGATTCAACACATCTTTCTAGCTTCCTGATGACTCAACCGTGTTAGCCAACATTAGCCAGCACGATTGCCTTTATATGCTTACATTTCGCTTAAATGGAGGTCTGTCTTGTTTCACTTTCTAGTTTATCACAATTTGTGTTTTTAATATTTAAAAAAAACCCTGAATACTGTAAATTTCCATTCAAGAGATTTGCACAAAACAAGATGTATGAGCTTTTAAGGAATTTTCCTAATCCTGTTTACATTGTTTGTTAATCCATCAAAGCTTTTTACAAAGCAAATAGGCCATTTTACATCCTTTTGCTGGAAATAGTGGATGTATTAATTTGTGTCACTAAACCTCCTACCTGACACTTTTGACTGCTGACTGGCATAGCTGGATGTCCTAGAATGTCCACATGCTCCAAGTTCATCGGAGACAGAGGTGCTCTTGGTTGCGAGATCTGCAAAAAAGGAAGACCAAGCAACACTGGTGCTGAATTACTTCCTCAGATGAATAGTATATATGAAAGACTTGATTAAAATGTTCACTTTCTTCAGCAGGTAATTCTCAGTCTCACTAAGCCATATGACATTGTATTTCAGTGTGACATATGAAGAAGTATTCAGATGTGGACCACTTTTCTTTCTTTATGTTGTTTCCTAGAATGATCAAGACCAAGACAGAATAGAGAGAGACTAGAGGGTTCCTAATGCAGGAGACATGGGCCACTGTACGGATAGAGATAGTGTCTGTTGGTAATACTCTGGGGATTTAAATGTGCCTTGACTGAATGAGAAGATAAGGTTAACCTCATCTCTTATTATCAGCACAGTGCAGATAGCTAAGAAAGTGGTGTTTTGCACCATTAACAGTCTTTTATGATTTTCAGTCAATGATGTTGGTCATTTATGTAACCCTGCAACTTTTTTTTTAAGTTAGCCCTACACTTGAGTCAATTTGAGTAAGAATTAGCCTACTTTTTTTAAAAAAAGGATGTAAAACAGTTTTCCTGGGATTATCTCAATTCAGAGTGTACATGTTTAAATCCTGCCCCATATTCAGAACAACCTGCACATAAATAATTGGCATGGCAGGGAGGAGGAATCCCCCCCCCTTTCCACAAATACTAGCTTTCTGTAGAAAATGAGTTTTTCACATGGGGAATAATTCAAACATGTAATCTCCCCCCTGCCCTCAGAAGTTGTGCAACATCTTTTCTAAATGAGAAGACCATCCCTTGGACATGCTTCTTAGTTCCACCTGAACAGTTTTTCTCAGAGAGACTCAATTATGAAATACAAAAACTATGCCAAAGTACATTTTTAATTTCTTGGCTTACAGCCTAATATCAATCGAAACCCTGCATTTGTGTCATTCCCATTTATTCAAACCACAAATTACTTGAATGGTTTTTTTTTATTTTTCCTCAGGCTTTTATCATAGTTCTTCACCTGATATAGTTAGATGTGATGCTTTTGTGTTCTCTACACCTTTCCTATCTTCATGTAGGGATTCTGGTTCTCCAGCAATTGATATGGACATTGCTGTGGATGGAGGCCTGCAATCAAAGAAACAGACTGAGATCAAATCTGGTTCTATTGATGTTTGTTTATGGTAAAGAAACATAAATTTCACACATACTGCAAACAAGATTCAATAAACTCTTAACATCTATTCCAGCACTGCTACACAATTTATCCAGTGCCAGGAAGACTCAAGTACACTTTGCAGATTTCGAACTCCACTTTGTTTAGTTCTTGGGGAATGGTTGTTCTAAGTAGACTGCACCTCATTATATTAAGTCAATTCTTTTTTGCAGTTAACCGTCTCATGTCTTTGACTTATGTTTCATTTATAAATTCTACTTTCAATCAATAGAAGATTTATATTCTTCTCCTTACACCCTTACCACTACCTTTTTATTATTTTCTACCAACTAAAAATCTAAAACAGTATTTTGTATATGTCAAAACACACTCTGCATCACCAGTCAGGAAGTTATTCAATTATTTACAAATATTATATTATTTAGACAATCTTGGAAGAGGGTACTATATAGCTGCAAACCTAACAGAAGATTAGTGTCTTGAATACTATAATTTTTGTTTTGGCTCATAGCTTTTTAAGTTATTGCAGTGGTTTTAAATGTATGTGTGTATTGTATGTTTTTGCAGTTTTAATTTTTATATATTGTTTTTAAGTGTTTTAATCTTATGTAAACCACCCAGAGAGCTTCCGCTATGGGGCGGTATACAAATGCAATAAATAATAAGAATAATCAACATAGAAAGACCCCAGAAGAAGAAATGGTAAGGGTGTGGATTTTTCCTTAATGTAAGACAGGCAGCACAAAACAGAATGTATATCAGGCCCCTGAAGGGCCACTATATATGACTGATAGTCTCTGTGGCTTAGTTCAGAGCTTGTGCAGGCCTGTGCTGTTGCAACACATTTGTTTCAGGGGAGCCTGTGCTGGAGCACACATGTTATGAATAGAGAGTTGTGCGTTTGCAGTGCTTGTTGTATCCTCTCAGGCGTCAAATCTCAGGTGTCCTCATAAAAATGGAAGAGCTGCTTTCTAATCAGCCTCCAAAGTGCTTTTCTAACTGGGAAAATTAACATCAAAATCAAGCGCCATCTGGAACTTCTAAAAATGTGTGGTGGAATTTTAAAGAATTCAGTAAGTTTGCAGAGCAGTCTTAAAAGACCAAAATTCCCCCATAAAAACAAAGAATTTAAAACAGTATTATAGTGCTAGGCAACTAGTGAGCAGACTTGTTTTCATCCTCCAACCTTGCTCAGTTTGAAATCCAGCTCCAAAGTCTTCCTAGCTGGCCTAGCATTGCCTCTGATTCAAAAGCAGCTATCCCCCATGCAAACGGAGACATAGGCAATGGTATTTTTAATGCCCCCAGTATGACCAATAGAGAATCTATAAAAGCTCCCCACAACCATGAATTCCCATAAACAAGCGAGCTTTTGATGAAGAGCTCTTCCAAAGCCTATACTACTGTTTACCTGGACTTTTGCTATGTCTCACATTGTAGGGAATTGTGTCAGTGGGCAGAGCCCTAGCTCACTTCCAAATTAGGTCTCTATTAAGCATCAACTGTTGACCAGGAAAGTAATGGAAGAATTTGTTAGAGTGTGGACACTTTAGAATAATATTAACTGAAGAACTGAAAAGATTTAATTTATAACTAATCGCCTCTTATCACAAAGTTAACCATTAAATTTCAGATCCTAATGCTAGAAGTCCAGAAACTTAATATCAAAAGATTTGCTGTATAGTTAGTTATACATTTTTAACAACCATGATGCTGTGTCCCGCTGCAAAGTAACAGTGTTAACTTTAACATGCTCTGATCCAATGCAACATCAAAATAATAAATACTATTTCTAAATAATCTTAAATAATTCTATTTAAGTGGCTCCATAGGAATCTCTGGCATAAGGAAATATAGATAACACTGAATACCAGTGATGTCTGTACATGTGCTAATAAATCTGGCTCAAATACAGAAGTGTGCAATACACTATGGCAGTATGGGTAATGTGTGAGCCTCCAGATGTTTTGGCCAACAACTCCCCTACATCAGCCTTAGCCAGCATAGCCAATGGTGAGGAATCATTACCAACTCTGCACTATGACTTCAGTAGACCAACTACCAACTGACCTACGACATGACTTTCTATACAAGAATACCTTTCAGGTTGAGCCATGTTAAAATTTTGGTTTTTGACAGATTTATTTGCATTCTAGATGAGAAGCAGTAGTCTAAAAGGAAGAGAAGTAATTAGCTAAATGACAGAGTGCCCCTGGATTGATGCTTTGGTATATAAACACTGCACATGGGAGTATACAAATTAGTCCACCTCTATAACATCACAAGGCATAAGAGGGCACAAGCAATGCTAACAGAAAAAAGAGCACAACTGTTTAGGATAAGGGTGCACTAACTATTAATTTAATTCCTCAATCTGAAGTTATTTCACTTTTTTTGTAGCAGCACATATATTTAAGAAATTTATAGGCATCCTTCAGTTTACAAAAACTTTGGGCAGCTCACAAGAATCAGCCTGAAGCCTCTGTATGTATAATGTTTTTAAAATGTACATCCAAGATATTTTAATAGTGAGTAATAAAGTGTGACCACGACAAACGTGTTTGCAAATATGGCCATCATACAGGTATATTTGTCAGGATGCCAGATTGCCTATAGCTACCTGGTAAGTGTGCACTTGATGGGTAAATCTAGGGTTGCCCCTATGCAAACTACATTAAAGCAATACCATACCCTTGGTTTTACTACTGCTATTACTACTGGGTTAAATTATTTTTCTTTTTGACAATAATGATTGGATTGAAAAGCCATTACAAGAATGTAAAAATTTCTACAAAATGGATTAAAAATACAACAAGCTTTATGATTCTCACCTCTTCATAGCTTTCTGGGGGATTGTAATCATTTAAGACAGCAAAAAGTTGTCTTCTGAGCACTTTTGATGCTTGAGGCAAAAATGACATGTATTTATGCTCTTCTGGAAATGGTACTCTAATACCAATACATTCCAATTTAAATCTATGTTGCCCAGAAACACTCATAAGTGAAGCAGTAATAAAAAAAAACCAGCATTAGTTATGATTAAGAATTTATACTATGCTACAACACTATTTTTTTACTGCCTACATCTAACTTTTGGAGCATGGCTGATGGAAATAAAAGCTTCCCAGCTGCACTGTTACAATTAGACCACTTGCCAAGCCGCATGACTCATCATGAAATACCTCATTAGTCTAGAAATTTATCCTATCCACTTTTTTCCCTTCTGGTGCAGGACACGTATACAGTTTACTGTAACGGATGCACACAGCAGCAGCCCTTTGACATTCCTGTAGCTGATGGCCAAAACATAGCAAAAATATAGCATTTTTAATCCCTAACGTGTACCTTAAGGAATTAAAACATTTTATTTGCTAGTATGTTCTTGCTAAGAAAACCTCACTGGAAATAGTTTTTAAATAGTATTGCTTTCTATAAGGTCATCTTAAAAGTAACACCTTTTTCAACCAGCAGAAATAATAACTTGCCTAATACATAGTGAATTTTTGCATCATCATAGTTAATTGTGTGGGGGTGATTTTGTTTGAGATAGCTGCTGTGATTCAGAATCCTACATGTGCAAGATCCATGCATGTTCCTATGTTTATGTCCAAATTCTATATACTACTAAATTAATCCAGGTTGCATTTAACTCTCCTAAGTCTGTGCATCTGGCAAGAAAGGGGATGGAATGGCAGCTAGGAACAGCAGCACCACGAAAAAATGTTCACACAACAGCCCAGTTTACACCAACAAATCATAGTTTGTTAGATTGGGGATGCACTCTGTGCCTGTATGCTCCCTTCTTCCTGCACAAATGGGCTTAATACAAGATGTCCGAGTTTGTTAAACCAGTTTGTCATGACATCCAAATTAGGAAACTAGTCTGCATGTTTCCTTCGAACCAGGATGGTTTAGACGTTGTGGCAAACCGTGATGAATGTGATGTTTGAACCAGGCCATTGTCTTGAACGTACATTAAAGGCTCAGATAGATCAAAACAAAAAAAGCAGAACTATAGCTATAAAGAGGACAAAGGAGGCACAGCCTAGAAAGAAGCAGCTGATAGATATCTGCTAGAACAAAATAGATAAAAAGAAAATGTCATTCTTCAAAGTTCATATTTATTACACGAAGCCAGGGACTAGAGCCACTCTTGGAAGAACAGTGGAGATTCTTATTCCAAAGTTACTGAAATGATCTGTGGGAAAGTTTTTAAAACATGAATGGGGAACTGTCTTGATAAGGAAGGATGTTTTTAGGATGTTTTAAGATTTTTATGCAGTTTTAATAATATGTGTCATGTTTTAATCAGTTTTATGTATTTTATCATGTTGTTGTTCCCCGCCTCGATCCAGACGGAGAGGCGGGTAAGAAATAAATTGTTGTTGTTGTTGTTATTATTATTATTATTATTATTATTATTCTAAACAATAGCTTTGTGCAATTACATTTCCTCTTGTCAAGTATATTTTTAACAAGCAGATCCATAGGGAGCACCTGTTCTTCCCTTTTTCAGAGGGGAGCCCCTCTGAAATATTACCATCCTATATACTAATAACAAACTCAAGGTTGGATCCAGGATCTACTTTCCATGAGAAAAATGGAAAAATCTACCAGATTTTTGGGGATCCCCCCACTCCAGTACACCCCACCTCACCCCCCTGAACCACTGTTCATCCTATTCAGTAGGGTCTCCTGACTCTTTGTGTAGCATTTTCAGAGGGGCTGCCTTGGGAAGAAGGGGGCATGGCAGTTAATCCAGCATAAATCTGGATCCATATTCCAGCCATGCATCCATATGTCGCTAAACAGTCCCATCTGTGCACAAGGAAGTGATATCAGCAGGCTAGGGGGAACTCCAAGATTTGCAGAAGTACCCCCAAAAAGCTTTAAAAATCTCAAATAGCCTCATGAAGCGGCCACAAAATACTGACTGTTTGCAGGGGAATAACAAATCGAAGGGAGGGGGATAGAATGGAATATCCTGGAAAATGAACATGGCTTGAACTCTTAATATGAGCACACTACACTGCACTATGCTGCAATAGCATAAGACTATCCCACTGCTCTAACCCATAGGGAAAACCTATGCACAGGGCATCAATTATTTACATCAGCGGTATGCAATGTGTTGCCTTTGGTTTTGCAATCCTGCATTTGTCTAAATCTCCATTCCCACTGTGTCCAAACTAGTAAAATGCCTGCAAAGAGATGAGTGATATCAAGGCATCTAAAAGAGGTACCAAGGTTTGTAGCCTATTAATATCTAATAACCTTACAACCTAATGAAATTACTTTTTTCAGGGTATGATTTATATTATTT
The DNA here is from genome assembly GCA_029215795.1 of Anniella stebbinsi. Classification (NCBI taxonomy): domain Eukaryota; kingdom Metazoa; phylum Chordata; class Lepidosauria; order Squamata; family Anniellidae; genus Anniella; species Anniella stebbinsi. The sequence continues at coordinate 109,163,566 of JARDYH010000004.1, read as the reverse complement.
ATTCAAGAATTCCAAAAGTCACCTGCTCTATCATATATATAAACTTACGTTTTAAAGCAAGGGTCTCCAGACATTAGCTGCATGCTGATCAAGACCTGTAAGTTAGGAATGAATAAAAAGAAAATCAGAATAAAGACCCCAAAAATATGAAAAAGGGAAAGCTCATGTCTGACATCCCATACCAGTGCCCTACTTCGCAGGGCTGTTGTGAGGTTGAATGACATAATAAACAGTAAAATGCTTTGCAATCTAAATCCACTTATGGAAATTAATAATGACATTCTGATAATTGTGCAGTCTCTTCCTTTAATATATATCTATATCTACAAAAGCTCCTAATACAGAACACATTTCAGTTGGAAAGGGATTGGAACAAAAATATTACACCTCCACAACAAATCTTAGTGCAAATTTCTTTGGCATAGTACAGCCGTGAAGAAAGGGAAAGGATTTTTAACATCTCCATATATTATATAGCAAGCCACTGATAGTAGCAAGCAGAGTTACCTTGGAAATCAATTACTTCTCTAACTACTTTTATCTGATTTGCATGGCTGCATTTGCATAAAACTTCTTTAATATTTTTTCTCTACTGGATTTATGCTACATGTATTTGAAAAACTATTTCCAAATGAGTACCATATTATAGCAGCCTAGTTTCTTGAGCTCTCACTATCAGTTCTGTCAGTGGCTGTACCTTAACTGCTGTTATGCTTTATTTTCCCATTTAACAGAGACACACCACTAAAAAAATAGAAAAGGGGGAAAAACCCACACAATTACTTTGAGAATTGAATTGTCCTGCCTTGTGTTTTTGGTATCATAACCTTCCAGTAAACAACGACGAGTGGTATTTCCTGATCCAGCAAACTCTGCCAGGTTGAGGTCTGCAAAACCCAACTATTGAAAAGAGATTAAAGTTAGCAGTCACAGAATATTCACGGGATGTTAGAAGTTTAGGCTTCTTCGTATTTTTACTTAAAGCAAATTGAATGGTTTCTCATACGTATACTAGAACCCCTCCTTTTTTGAGATACAAAAAGCAGGACACAGGTCAACAGGAGGCAAAGAGAACTATCACACTGAAATAATACATCTACGTTTTCTTGGTGCTAGGCAACAAGTCCCTCTAAAATATTTGTAACAACTAGTATCCTTTTAATGATATCGACCATAAATCTGAATGGATTTCTAAATTAAAATCATATATAGATACGGGGAAAAGTATTTGTCCCTCTAAAATATTTGTAACAACTAGTATCCTTTTAATGATAGCGACCATAAATCTGAATGGATTTCTAAATTAAAATCATATATAGATACGGGGAAAAGCATTTTCTTGATATGATTATGTTTTTACCTTTGCATAGGCCTTTCCACCCTTTAATTCCTAAAACAAACAAAAAAAATAAGGTTTAATAATTGCTACTTTTCCAATGAAAAGAAGCTCAACTAGGAGTTATCAATATGTATCCAAAATATTAACTTCATAAGGGATCAAATAACATGCAAAATACATGTTTTTCCATAACAAGGGTAGACACCTTGTGGCCCTACAACTTTCATCATTACTCACCATTGGCTATGCCGGGTAGGGCTGACAGGCCAAAACAACTGCAGGGCCTCAAGTTGCCCACCCCTGCTGTAGCGTAAGCAGTACTATTTAATTTTAAGTATTAATAAGTTCCCCAAGTCAAGAAAACACAAGTTTTGAGCCTCGATAATATTAGTGATGTCATCAAAAGGAGTTAAGACAGGTATTAACTTCAGAACACAAGAGCCATGCTGGGTCAGACCAACATCTAGTCCAACATTCTGTTCACACAGTGGTCAACCAGCTGCCCAATGGAAACTCATAAGCAGGACATGAATGCAACAGCACCCTCCCGTCCATGTTCCCCAGCAACTGGTGTACATAAGCATACTATCTGATACTAGAGGTAGCATATAGCCATCAGGACTAGTAGCCAATGATAGCCTTATCCTCCATCAATTTGTACAACCCCCTTTTAAAGCCATACAAATTGATGGTCATCACTACATCTTGTGAAAGTGAATTCCATAGTTAACTATGCACTGTGTGAAGAAGCTTCAAGGGTCTAGTATTATGAGGGAGGGAGAAAAATGTCTCCCTATCCCTATCCATGCATAATTTTGTACACTTCTATCGTGTCCCTCCTTGCTTGCCTTGTTTCATCAAGCTGTCCACCACAACCCCAAGATCTCTTCCTTGGTCAGTCACCACTAGCTCAGATCCCATCAGCTTATACTTGAAGTTGGGATCCCCCCCCCAATGTGCCCATTGTGCATCACTTTACACTTGCTTACAGTGAATCGCATTTGCCATTTGGATGTCCATTCTCCCAGTTTGGAGAGGTCCTTCTGGAGTTCCTTGCAATTCTGTTTTGTTTTAACCACCCTAAATAATTTGATATCACCATCAAACTTGGCCACGTCACTGCTCACTAACTGCAGATCACTTATGAATAAGATGAAAAGCATTGGTCCTAATACAGATCCCTGTTTACATTCCTCCACTGGGGTAATTTACTATTTATTCCCACTCTCTGCTTTCTGTTCTTAACTAGATACTGATCCATAAGAGAAGCTTTCTTCTTATTCCATGTCTGCTAAGTTTGCTCAGGCATCTTTAGCGAGGGACTTTGTCAAAAGCTTTTTGGAAGTCCAAGTAAACAATGTCTACTGGATCACCCCCATCTATATGTTTATTGACACTCTCAAAGAATTCTAAAAGATTAGTGAGCGAGAACTTGCCTTTGCGGAAGCTGTGTTGATTCTTTTTCAGCAAGGCTTGTCCTTTCATATGCCTACTAATTTTATCTTTAATAATGTTTTCTACCAATTTACCTGGAACAGATGTTAAACTATCCAGCCTGTAATTTGCTGGATGCCCCTGAATCCCTTTTTAAAAGTTGCTGTTACATTGGCTATCTTCCAGCCCTCTGGTATGGTGGGTGATCTTAGGGACATATTTTTATTAGATGATCAGCATTTTCTTATTTGAGTTCTTTAAGAATTTCTCATCTTTGGCTTTGTAGAGGAAAGGAAAAAAGAGCAGAACTGTCTTCTCCCCACCTCCCGAAACACACAAGTAACTGGAACTTTAGGAAGCAAAGACTTTTGATCCCACTCTTCCTCTTCAGTGTTTCTATCAAACCCTCTGGTGTTTGGCTTCCCCTACTCCAAGAAAGACTGCATTAGACAGACAAAGAAAGATCAGCTCAAGTTAGAGAAAGTGCCATTTTTAGATTTCTGATGTTAAATTAATTGCATTCAAATTATGTATGAAACTACTGCCTCTCCATTTTTTTTTACTGAAATACTTCCATCAACTTCATACAGTTGGATCCAAAGGGCTTCTTGTGCAAACAGAAGGCACTACTGCATGCACAAGTAGGGGTAACAATTTCTACTGTTTCCCTCGAGTTGCAGCCCCATACTACACCCCATGTTATTCCTGAAAGTCCCCTGACCCTCAGGAGTAGCTTTTAAGGAGGTGTAGGGAAATGTGTCAGGAAAGCCCTGTAATCCAAATGGGAGTCCATTGTTCAGTGACAATTGCAGTTTTAATATTTTTAAGCATCTTAAAATTATTGAAAACTCAATTTTTAAATAAATGCATCTGTACTGTCCTTGACTTATTTTGGAGAGCTACATACATTTGTTAATCGTACTGATATCCTTAATTATTATTTTTTCCTGCCCCTCCTCCTGGAAATGCACCAAAGCCTGAACATCTTATGGAAGCTTTTTCACTTACATGGCCTAGTTTTCATGATCGTTGTTAAAGAAACGTATGGTCACCAGCACAGAGCCTTCAAGATAAGGCAATCTAAGATCCCAGACTATTAATATTGTTTGAAGCTATCAATTTGTGAAATACATTTTAAAGTAGTTAACAGGAGATTTTTCCATATTTAGGACAGGATTATATTTACAGAGAATTCTGTTAACTATAAGGTTGGTGAAATGAGTAGAAATATGTACCAAATCAGTCAATGGCCTGGTTCGCACATCACAACAAACCCAACATGGCAAATCACTCATAATTGGTTGTCATGTTGTGTAAACTCGGTGCAGTTTCCGCAGGGTATCTTACTCGGTTGTTCATACCCATGGCTTGTTGGGTTGCTTATACCCATGGTGGCTTCTTGTGATGTCCGAACCTGGCAGAGCGACTTCATCATGGCTTGACAGAGTGCTGCCTAGCAAAAACAGTGAAAACCCCTGCCACTCCTTGTGATCTCTCTATCCTCCCTCATCCCTTCTCAGTGCCCTCTGACGTGCTTCTAAAAATCAAGAAGAAAGGACACCAGAAAGTGTCCCAAACACATTCGCACATTTTTCTTTTCAGTCCCGCACAAGTGTGTAGGAGTGAATGTCTGGTGCTACGAAATTTACCCCTCAGTTTTACTGTTCTGACTTGAAATTTTCATAATTTGCCCTTCTGTTTCACTGCTTTGCCATAATATTTGTCTGTTTAGCGATCCTGCTCATTGCTCTGTAACTTTGCTCACTGTTCTGTATCAGCTAGCAACGGAGACCAGTGAAGGCAAGCGACAAGCATGAAAGTAGTGTGGGAAACCAAAAATGGCTGCAGGAGAGAAGGAGCTTTATGGGCAGATGTTCTTATTTCAATAGAATGTAATGCAGCCTTTAAAAAAAATACCTGTGTTCGCTAGCAAGGGAAGCAATGAAATGGTGGATGAAATTAGCAAGGACATTGACAAGAGGGGGATATTGGTATGCATGGCTAAACAGCAGACAGGCACTCTTGCGCTTTTGTGCAAGTACCCCCCCCCCAAATAATAATAAAGGTTGCAAATACATTACTCCATTTGTAAAGATGCAGAAAACTAATTCCATTTACCAATTGCCAAAAGGGAGCTGATGTACGGACAAAGAAACAGGAGTTGTGCCGCAAAGGCGCCTGGGATACATGCCAGGAGTCAGTGGGAGGACTAAGGAGAAAAACAAGCTATGGCAAGCCACAGTGTGCCTGCTCATCTGTCAGGTTAGCAAGCGAACAACCAACTCATGGTGGCTTATTCTCAGGGTGGCTTAGCATAATGTGCAAACCCACCCAATGGATGATATATATTGCAACGGTATAAACTACAATGCAAATATCAGTAGAAGAGAATTGCCATTTTACCTTCCGTACGGAGACTCTGCAGATGCAGGGATCCAAAATCCCTGTAGTGGCACTTGCACTCATTTTACACATAAATAAGAATCTCTTCTTCCAATGAACACAGTTTGCCTGCACCACTTCCCTGTAAATAAAAAAAAACAATAAATAGTAAATGTTAAGCATCAGCAAAACAAATCAGAAATGTTCAGAAAAACAAAGAATAAAAATATATTTTTTTAAAAAATAGGCAGGGCTCAAGTCACCTCTCACTCCTACAATAATTAATCTATTAACTGAAATGTTAATAGCCCTTTTAGTTTATTGTTTACTGGCAAAGTGTGCCCAATATTGTTTTGTGGCTTTCCCATTTATTGCAGCAAGGGTTGTGCAAAGCATGTGCTTTGACGCTTGTAGTAGGCAGTAAGTAGGTGTGTTCAGATATAATGCTAAAACATGGTTTGATTTTACAAGAGAATGAGCCTTGGGATCACGTACTTGTTCCTCTGCTCACACTTAGCAATTAGTAACTTCTGATCCCAATCTTCAGAAAAACTTTTGATGTTTTCTCTGAAGGGGATGCTTGCCAGGATCATAAGGCATGGTTTGGCCGGTGTTATATCTGAAGAACACCAATATCAAAAAGTAACAGCAAAAACTGCGAATTAAGTATAGAGCTTATTTATACTTGCTCCATTCCAAAGCTGCAACCAATCATTGCTCCCTCACAGATATACTTGTATGACAAATGTTTCAGTTAGGATGCCCAGATCATGAGAGTTCCTACCTTGGGAAACCTAGCAGGCCTGCTCTTTAACATCTTTTTTGTTGTTCTGTTAAGACAATTTTGTTTTGCTAGGTTTTGAGTTAAGTTTTTGCCTCCTATGCTGTCGTGAATTCTTTTCAGCTGTCTCTGAATTTTAGCTCTTGTTCTGCTGCATTTTTATTTTATGACTGAGAGCTACTTCTGGAGATATGTGAAGTTGTAAGGCAGGATAAAAATACTGTTATAAATAAAAATAAACACTCATGTTTGTCTCATTCTTCACACTTAAGAATGTAAAGTATGGATAACTGTAACAAGTGAAGATTTTGCATTTACTTCTTTTTCACATGGCTCCATTCCTCTCAAGTTTACATATCAGGTCTTCAAATGTTGAAGATGCTTATGATTCAATTTTGGCACCAAGGTGAAGCTCTTAATAGTGTTCTCAAACACAGTCCTATATATATTTAGTGGTGTACATAATCTTGAATTAATTGCCCCTCATTTTGAAGCAATCTAGAATATTTTATCTTTCGGGATCCTCTGTATCCCAAAACCAAGGGTGCAATCCTATGCATGTTTTAGACAGGGAAAAAATCCTACAATTCCTATTTGGCTGGGGGATGCTGGAAGTTGTAGGAAGTAAATCCTAATTTATTAAATCATTTAATTTTCAGGTTTTCTCCAGAAACAGATAAACCTAAAACCATGTCTGTAATTTCTATTCTATCATTGTTTGTTTCAGTTTACACCCCCCCCCTCGCCTTTTGGAAATTCTGAATAAATTATTCTGACTTGAGTTTGGTGGTAGTCATACATGAATGCATGCATCATGAAAATCTATCCACTTACAGACCATAATCTTCCTCTATGGGGGCAGGCAGAGACCAAGAAATGAAGAAGTGCAGAAAAAGAGAGGCTCTGAGAAAAGCCATGTCAGCTTAGGGAGAAAAAATAATAGTAAAATAATGTCTGGCTTTTCTGTACTGGCAGCTAGTTGCTACCAAACTGATATAATGAGGCTGCTGAAATCTAGGTTATAACAAGCCACAATTTCAGAGTCTGCAGCTAACAAGTGTAACAACCAGTATTGAGGTCGAGAAAAAAGTGGAGCTTTGTGCACACAAATGCTTTGGTGAATTCTTCTGCTCCTTAAAAAGCGCCTGAGCAAATCTTTGCTTTGCATGCCAGGAAGACATGTATTCTGTAGGCTCTAATTGAAATTTACTTGGCAGTCTGAAATCAGGAAAACAGCGATGTAGTAGAAATGTATAGATTGGATTCTACTTAATAATTTTTTAAAAAGTCTACCTAGATAAATATTTACTCTTTTTTTTTCTAGAGGAGGGGTAGTGATAGAACCAGACACCTGTTAGAAAAGTATGCACTACTAGCCAGTACATTTCACAGAACAGATATCTCCAAGTGTTCTCACCATAACCAATAAAGACAGCATTACACATTATGCCTGCCATACGAAATTAGCATTTTTTCATTTTTAAACACCACGGTACATGCATATTTTATTTCCATGCTTGATGCTTTACACAACAATTACAGCATAGATTCCAGTACCAGAATGTGGAAGATATGGATTGCTTAAGTATTGTTACTGTACAAAGCGGTATGAAGGACACGACTCATCTCCTCTATATCCTTAAAGGGCCCATTCTCACAATCACTTCTGGCATTATATCAACTGTACATTAGCTGTGAATTATGAAATAGGACATCAGATTGTCCTTATAATTACCAAAAAGAAAGATTTATATAAATGTACTGGGCTAAAATATTAAGTGCAAGATTTAACTGCAAGAATGTGTGTTTCACTGAGGCTCTTAAAGATTCCGCTGTATTCTAGTAATGAAATCACAGCTCATATTGAGTCTCACTGCAATCAATAAATAAATCCCTAAAGACAAACTGAGTTGTTCTTTTCTTTGCTTTGAGAATTGGTCTAACCTACATTTGATATTTTCTAAACCCTCCCCTGCTAACTGTTTGATACACATATTGATTGGTTACCATGGAAGTGAACTGATATGACAGCCTACTTGGAAACTGAGCTAAAGAACATGTTGAAGAAAACATTCCATTATGACTCAACTTCCTATGAACCTTAGAGTGCAAGTTTACGATGTACTATGACTACAGCCTTTAAAATTCAACTAATCAAAATACATTAGGAAATAAAGAGATTCTAGTCTATGTTAACCGTGTAGCAGTTTCATGAACATGCTTCAAGAGTGCTCTTTCAGGCATGCCTTCTAGCATTTTCCTTCCTCTCAGCAGTTCCTCATGTTGTATTGAAGGGAGCTTTCAAAATTGCCTGAGTCTCCTCCAATGGGTAGCTTCGTTCTTATTTCCAACAATTTAACAAAAGTTTTTTTAAAAATAAAAAGGCACGGTAGCGATTGTGCCCTACTGCCTGCCTCCCCACCACACACACTAGTGAGGGAGAGATGGACCCTTGTCTCCAACCTGACACTGAGCTTTAGAGGTGCTCAAAGCCCAACATGTCTGAGAGAGCTAGTCACAGCTGTATTAAGCCTTGGAGAAACCTGGAAGCCAGCAAGACAGATCTCCCAGGTTCAGTGTGATCTTGAGGAGAGCCTCCACCTATCTCCACAGTTAGGATAACAGCAGAGACTTTCCCCAGTGGAATATGGGCAGCAGTTGCAAGTGCTGCCCATAAGCCATACATTGTTGTGACCTCCCAGGTAACAGGCCATCCCTGTTTTCGCAGACTTGAGCAGGCTATAAAAATCAGGTGGCTTATGAAATGCCTGGTGGGCAACTGCATGTAGCTGGTTGTGGGGCTATCTTCACAACGCCAAGTTGGCGCTGCATTCCCCCCAAACCCTGAGCTTTCATGCCTGCAGGGTTGCGCCAGATAATCCCCACGCCAAGGAGAAAGCACGAGATTTATGGTTGTCATCTGCCCCCTCCCCCCTCCCTCCCTGAGACTGGGGTTAGGAGGAGGAGGAGGAGGCAGCAGCTGGGGGGGAATATTGGGGGGGAGAAAATAATTTGTTCTAGGAGGCAGAGGTAGCAGTAGCTTGGGGGAAAAAAATAAACTCCTCTCCCCAAGGCAAGGCAGCAGGGGACGTTCTGGCATCCATTCGGCTCGTTGGCCTGCCCCCGCCCAAATGGATGGTGATCAATTAGGGGTCGCCATTTGCTGGGAATGCCCCCAGAGCATCTCCTGAGCGAGGACAGACTGGCGAAAGAGATGGGCTGCACTCACTCTGGCTGGAAAAGTCGGTGTAAGTCCCCAACTTTTCAGCCGTACATTTTTGGCTTTTTGCCAGGGTGGCTTCGAATCTAACTGACATCGTGCAGATTTGGAGCCACCCCATGGCAAAGAAGATGTCAAGACAGCCCCTGTGTTTTGCTTGGAGGGTGAAATGTTGTGCAGGTCTGACTTAAGTTATTTAATAAACACGTTTACTTGTTTATACACTTCTGCTAGACTCCAGAATTTAAATGTATAGAGTGGAGAAGAGTAACTTTATTCATGGCACATACTTCACACTAGACACAAGTCTGACGTATGGCAGTTAAATTCAAGTTATTTTGCCTGAAATATTCTATTTAAAAGATAAGATTGGCTTCAGTGAACAAGCAATATATACAGAGGAGATAGTCACTACAAGAAGTAATGAATTTCCTAAGCTTGCAAATCATAACTTGCCTAGTTGTCTGGGATAAGTATATATTGCTTCAGGCAAGTAGGCCTGATCCAGATACTGTCCTTTGTAGCCTATTTTCAGTGGGCATTAGACCCCTGAAAAAGAAAAGTCTATTTAGCAAACACTCAGTTTAGCACTAACTGGTTTTTCAGTACCAATAAAGGGTACCCCCTGTTTTTCAGTACCCGCCCTGAAAGACTGTGTTCGCAGCTTGGGGGTACTCCTGGATCCGTCACTCCAAATGACAGCTGCGCCCCTTCCTAGAGTTGGAAGACCTAAACACGGGTAGTGCACGCGCTGGTAACTTTGAGGCTTGACTTCTGCAATGTGCTGTACATAGGGCTACCTTTGTGCCTAGTTCGGAAACTTCAATTAGTTCAAAATATGGCAGCCAGGTTGGTCACCGATACACCTAGGGGTGACCACATAATACCAATCTTAAAATCACTCCACTGGCTGCCAATTAATTTCCGGGCAAAGTATAAAGTGTTAGTTATTACCTTTAAAGCCCTACATGGTTTGGGTCCAGGTTACCTGCGGGATCGCCTTCTCCCGTATAATCCGCCCCGCACACTCAGGTCCTCTGGGAAGAATTTACTCCAGTTAGCCAGAACTAGGCTGACGAGTGTTACCCAGAGGACCTTCTCTTCTGCCGCTCCCAGACTGTGGAATGGCCTGTCGGAGGAGATTCGACAAATTAGAAGTCTTCTGGAATTTAAGAGATCCGTGAAGGCTGCTCTCTTCCGGCAGGCCTACCCAGTTGAATTTTAAGATATTTTTAATAATATATTTGTTTTTATCTGTTTTAATGGTTTATCTATTTTATGATTTTTATATTTATATTTATTGTTGTTCCCCACCTCGATCTGGATGGAGAGACAGATTAGAAATAAAATAAATAAATAAAAAATAGCTGAAGCTTCCTGCTTTGTTTTCCAAATAGTGTGGCTGCCCTACTGTTGAGTTTTACATCTAATTAGAAACAGTTTATTTCCAGGCACTCCATTACGATGCATGGGCACAATTCAAAGTGCTAGTTATAACCTATAAAGCCCTCTATGCTTTAGAAGAACCAAGGATAGAATCCAACTAAAGTCCAACTTAGAATAGACCATTGAGACTAATGGGATTGTAACATAAATCCCATTCATTTCAATGGGTCTACTCCAAGTAGGACTTTAGTTGAATTCTACCCCAAGTTATCTGAAGGACCACCTCCTCCTGTATGAAACTGCCTGGGTGTTGAGATCTTCTGGAGAGGCCCTTCTCTTTGTCCTGTCAACATCTAAAGTGGCTTTGGTGAGAACTTGAGAAAGGGCCTTCTTAGCGGATGTGCCTAGACTTTGGAACTTTCTACCAAGGGAAGTTTGGCTAGTCCCCTTGCTGGCCTTCTGCTGGCAGACAAATTTTTTTTTATTTAAACAGGCATTTGGCCTATAGAACTGATTTCTTTCTGCTGCTCTGTGTTATAACATGTATTTTAATTTAATGATGTTGTCATGCTCTTATTTCATTTTTAGATGGTTAAATATATACCTTTATGTTACTTTTAAGTATGGATTTTACTGTTAGCCACCTTGGAAAAAGATACGTTTACTTGGGGTTGGATTCAATCCTGGTCATTTACTAGTGGAATGGAAACCGCTAGCAGAACAGATTTCCCCTCCCTCCTGCATGCACCCCAAATCTTTTCTGGAGGGTTGGAGGACCAGAGATTTGGGATGCACATGGAAGTGGGCTGCATGGGGGAAGAGATGATGGCAAAGTCCTGTTGTGCCTATGGAAGTTTCAAAGTCCTCTCGTGTGATGTTAATCCCTTTGAAATTAAAGCCCACTATGTTCCGCAAAGTATATATCCTATGCATCATTCCTTTGAGTAAGCTGCATGGAACATAATAGGGCTTACTTAATTTAAAACATGTCTTTACTGCTCTTACTCATATCAGATTTCTAGGTGGTATACAGCATGAAGCAAATACAAAAAGATCTGAAACACCAGATAAAACTTTAAAATAGACAATAAACTGCATAGTTACATAATTAAAATTAATTAAAATGGTGGGGGAAATAAAAATATTTTTACCTAGCAGCTGAACTATAGTAGTATTAGTGAGAATCAAACACCTTTGAGGAAGGCGGGTGCTGCTGCTAAGAAAATCCTTCCCCTTGTAGATAATTTTTGTACCTCTGATGGAGGAGGTGCATGGAGAAGGGCCTCAGCAGATGATCTTAAAGAACAGACAGGTTGATATGGAATAGACATTCCTTCAGGTATTTTGATCCCAAGTCATTTAAGTAAACATGCTAGGATATGGTTGCATGTATCAACTGTGGCAAAAAAGAGGATTATTTGGTAGGAAAACAAGTGCATCTTTTAAAGTAAAATGTACAATTTTCACATTGTTTTATGCCCACTCAAATGTAAGTGAATAAGACTGAAGCCCCAGAACAGTGGGATCTATACCATCCTTTTTAAGGGCATGAGAGCAAAGGAATTAGAAACGTGCAGGCGGACAGACTGGCTGGTAAAACATTGTTGTGTTGAACTGATTTGCAAGACTGAAATAATGCCCTACGTATTAGTTATCAGTGCAGTACACACTGTACTTTAAAAATATCAGCTTGCACTAATGCAGCAAATGTGCATTTAATGTAAGGATGACATAGTTGTTACCAACAGAAAAACTGGCTTGATCCAACCACAGCTAAGCATTAATCCCATTGATATAGATGGTAAAGATACAAGCGCATGCTTAACTCTCTCCAGCACACACTAATGAAATTCAAAACTTTGGTTGGATTTTTATACCAGTGTTTTTACCACCATGAAGGGAAAAAACCCATCCAGCTCTATTCCAGAAGGTCCTGTGGCAGCTCTATGTAGCTCCAAGCCTCTCTTCTGATTACTGGAGGCAGGATCTAGGATGCAAAACAACTACATGCAAATTTGCACCAGCATCTAAGAGAATGCTGTTTTGTTTTGGCAGAGGATTTAAGGTATTTTTAGTGTGTGGCGAACACAAAGCCCCAGGTTTAGGAACCAAAGAAGGTACCATCAGGAAAAACTTCTCGAATGTTCCATGCACCAGATGGGGATTTTTAATTTTTACAGGGCTGCATGACTCACCCAAAGAAGCAGCTCTCGGCCATCCCTAAGGAGGGCCATGTTAGTCACTCACTCCCATCTCAGGACCAACCTGCTTGCTCTCAGGATCCAAAGTGCAACCAGAAAAGCCGGAGTAAAATCCACGGCGAGTCATGCAGCCTTGTGTCAGCCAGTTCTGAGGCTTAGATGTGTGAAGTACTATTCTCAGTTAGCAGATATGTGTGTAGTAGATACCAGAGCTGGCATAAGAAGTCAACATTTTCAGACACTCACCAAGGCTCACATCCCAGTGGGGTGGGGGGTCACTATCAAACCCTGAAGCCTTCTGGCCATCCAGGCTGTTTACATGACTTCTCTGAGTGAATAAGCAAGCAGTGAGCAGAGAAAGGAGGAGAACCAGTAACCTCTGCAAGCCTTGTCCTCTCTGTCTGTCTTTTTCTCTGGGAGATTATGCTGACTGGGTCCAGAGGGAGGGGTGAATGAGAGATGAATGAGCAGCAGGAACAGTGGTAAGGAGGAACAGGAAGAGGACCAACTCAGGGAGGCTGGCCCACTCAGAGCATCTTGCCCAAGATCTCTACAAAATCTGGAACCAGCCCTGACTCGACTCATAGAATACAACGTTAATAAATAATGGGACCAAATCGATGAAATGCAAAAGGTAGGACCAGTTTGGTCACATCTATGTACAGCCCAAATGCTTACAAGATAAATATAGGCTGACACATTCAAAAAAAGCAGACAGTGGTGTGGGGCAACTCCATTTAAGAGAGGACAGACCCCTCCCTCAGGGGCTATAGGGGTGGACTATGGTAGGTGGGACGGACACAATGTGCCCAACTGTGTCAGCACTGTATGTTGGCTTAAAGGCGTCTCTGTATCAAGATAAAGAAGTAGTTCCATCACTTTCCAAGCTGGGTCTGTTTGCTAGTACATTAATAAACTAACTTTGGGATTACCAACACCAACTACTTTAGTCATATTTCTAACATAAAATCACATTTAAAGCTGAGGTGTCTTCTTCCTCATGTTTAAATATCTGTAATGTATAACATGACATTATAAGCACTGAATTTGACATTCTGTCTCATGCGCTTATTAATTCCCATCTGAAAGTAATAAACAAGCAGCCCAATTAGATGCAGCAGTTTAAAAACCTACTAGCACGCATTTTTTTAAAAAAATACAACCACGCATATCATTAGAGCTCAACAGCAATGGACACCCATATTGTCAGGAAATTCACAATTTCAATCTTGTCTATGCTATGAATTCACTCGGTATCTGTAGACTACCACTCACCCTCAGTCCCCATTTGTACTGCAATATGTTATAAATATTACAATACATGTGAAGTGCTTTAATGTTAGTATTCTCATTTCTCAGGCAGTGAAGCAAACAGAGGAGATTAATTCAGGTTAAGAGAAGTTATTGTATTTCTATCCAGAAATATGATTACTAGAGCACATAGTTACTATTTTAGTATATGATTAATTTAAAAGAGGACTACAGTGAAATTACCCTCATGCTTTATCTTGTTAGGATGGGATTTCTGTAATGAGACATCCCATTTTACAGAGAGGAAATCTCACTTCAACCATCTGTATTACACTGCAATTTTAGATCTTAAGACCCTTGTTGAACCTGTAAACATCTAAAAAAAAGTGGATTTGTGGGTGTACAGCACTTCAAGACTCACTCTGATTATACAGTTAAAGGAGGTGACATGTCTTCACCTTACATTTCTTATGCTTACTTCCAAATGTCTCCATAGTCTCACTCATCTATGGCTGTGTTCAGACATCATTTTAAGCCATGATGGGTTAATAACCTACTCAACAGTAACTTATGTGAAAATAAGCTACTATTATCCCCCCTCATGATCAGGCAAATAAGCTACTGTGTGGACTTTATCAAGTTACGGTACCTAACCTAAGTCATCCCCTGTCCTGCTACAGTCCTCCTGCCCCAGCAGTGGTGCTGTTTCACCCACTGACAACATCCCAGCGGTCTGTTTTAACTTTCCACAATATCCAAATGAGAGAGGTGTGGTGAAAAGTACAGGGGCATAATTCAGCACTTCCTGCATCACCTTGACAAGGGCATGACTGCTCTAAAATACTGGAAGTTTGCAGGATCGGGACAAAACTTCATACACAGCCTCCCCCAAGTCAGGAGGCACCTGATGCACTATCAAGAGCAATTACATACAAAGGAGTGAAAACCCCGGGTGCACCAAAAAGGGGGTGACACAAATAAACTCTTGGATGTTTTCAGGATCAGGACCAAACGTCATACACAGCCTCCTTAGTCAGGAGGCACCAAATGCACCATCAAGACCCTGCGTGATTACACATCAAAGGAGTAAAAAACCCAGGTGCACCAAAAAGAGGGTGGCACAAATAAACTCTTGGAAATTTGCTGGATTGGGACCAAACTTCATATACAGCCTCACCTAGCAGGAATGCACACAAGGTCCATTAAAAACCCTGGATGCTGACAAAGCCACATGAGCAAAAGCACCTTTTCACCAAAAAGGGGGTGGCAGCTATAACTCCATGAAAGTTTGTAGGAGCGGGACAAAACTTCATTTGTGGCATCCCCTGGCAGGGATGCATACAAGGCAAAATGACAAGCCTGCATAGCTGCTGCTGCCCAACTAATACTTGAGGAGGTTGCAGAGTGCACCGCCAGGGGAAGGGTTAGGGCGGGATCAGGCTGCGAGCGCAATCAGTTGCTAGGCAGATTACGGAAACAAGAGACCTGCCAGCTGGAGGAGCGTGGCACCAGCGGTTTTGACCATTCTTGCCGAGCGACTCTGTAGGTTTCAAATAACCCACTGTGACAGCCACCGAACACAATAACCCATGACTGGTTAAATAACCCAGTCTACAGACCATGGTTTATCAGAGGGGGTTATTTTGGCCAAATAAGACATCGTGGGTTAGAAAACTCCTGACACAGGACATGATAACCCATGATGGGTTATTGTGACGTCTGATCCCAGTCTATAAATTATTTTTCTATCTGCTCCCCCTTGGACCCTTCACTCTATAGACAATCTTCTTCAGAATAAGATTGTTCTCTCTATTCCCCAATTTGTATCTCTTTTTCCTTGAAGCTCCCTGATAATGGATTCTCTCACTTTATTTTACTTTCAAGTGCACCCTTAAAACATATCTGCTTGCTCCAATTTGTTCCAATTCCCCTTAATTTTTCCTTCATTCCCAATATGTCTTGATTTGATTATTTGATTGTAAGCGTAAGGAAAGAGCATGTTTTTTTTATTTTTGTACAGTGTGTAGAAGTGTTAAATGCCTTGCAAAACAAGGCCACCCTCACAACTGACGCACCAATGAACAATCTATTTCCAAAAAGCCAAAGAAACAGACTCCCCAAAATGTTTATGTGAAAATAAATAAATAAATTCAGTAAAAGACTAGGGTAGAGCTTGCAGCGTTTTTTTTTTTAGCTATTATTAGGTGTACCAATAACACTTTAGATAAATAAATAAATAAATTCAGTAAAAGGTTAGGGCAGAGCTTGTAGGGTTTTTTAGCTATTAGCAAGTGTACCAATAACACTTTAGATGGACTTGTGGACAAGCAGAGAAGACAGATTAGTAATAGTAATCTCCTTGGTTGCAGTTTAAAAAAAAAAAGAAAGAAAGAAAACCGGAAAGATGCCCAATTGTTTCAAGTCAGCCAGAGAGCTGGCAAAGGCAGTAGTGCTAAGACTTTCAAGTCACTATTGTGTAAAAACATAATTTGTTATTGATGATGATGTATCAATTATTCAGAGGATTATAAAAATATAAAAGGAAAACTCTGAATATTGAATTGGAGAATGAAAAGAAGCTAATTTCATTTCACAGTAATGCACAAGGTATTTCTATCTACAGATTTAAATACAAGTAATTTAGTCAAGCTTGTGATAAACAGGAAATGTCTCTTTTCATTCACAAACAGCTTCAGTGGGTGAAAACATTCTTTGAAATGAAGGAGTTAAGCACTTTCTTTCTATAATTCATAGAGCATACCTGGATTTGCCGGCACTGAAATGGTTTCTGTACATTGTTACTCAACACTTTACTCAACACTTCATTCTGCTTTATACATGCAAAAGAACTGACCTGACAATTCTGTCGCATATGGCAAGGGGAAATGCAGCCAAGTCCTTCACAGCTGGATTTAGTCTGCAGCTCTAAATGTATCAAAGCCATTTGCCAGTAAAATGGGCCTCCAACTCAGGAAACAGCATGAATTTTGATACTTTTACAACAAGAAAATGCATTGTAGCTCTAAACAGAACTGTGTATTTAAAAAGTATGTGGTGTATCATGTACATACAATTAAAATAGAATATATTTTCTGACTTAAACTATATGGCAAGCAGGAACAATTAACTCAGAAATTCCTAAATACTTCTTACACTATATGTATGCTGTTTGTTCTTCAAGATCAAGAAAGAATTACATGAAGAGAAAGAGTTAGCCTTTCATAATCCCCTTCCCCCACTCCCAAACCTCCTAAGGATAATGATGTTTTTACTTCGCTGTTCTTCTCAAGATGGCTCATTATAGATTGCCCTTAAACTTTATCCATCCTATATTCACAATTAAAACACTTAAGGCTACAATCTTACGCACACTGACTTGGGACTTAGGTAGTCACACTGAACTCAGTTGGAATTACTTCCGATTGTGCTGAAACAGTGGTAAAAATAATGGATTGTCCCAATCTTGAAATGTATAGTTTAATTTATGGCTGCCTAGCACATGTGAGATTGCAAGTTTGAAACTAGCTGGGGAAGTTTTGATCCCAGATTAATTCACCCACAATTCAGTGTTGTTTTTGTTTAAGATTTACTGTGTAAGAGAACAAGTACTTATCAACCGCTGGACCAGAGCCAAGTCATAAAACATAATATTATTTCAGCACTGCAGAACATTATGGGCTGACTGGTTCCAACACATATAAATCTGCATATAAAATAGCAAGAAAAAAGGACAAAATATAAACGTCTTTTATGTTAAATGAAAGGCTAAAATCCATGAAAAGCAGAGAAGTGTCTTTATGTTTAGCAAGTCATGCATTTCAGACTCATCTTTCATCATCTATATGTGACAGAGGTCTTCCACATGTAACATGGCAGCAAACCCAGATTTCTCACTAAGTGCATGATCAGAAACAAACACACAAGTGTTCACCTTAAAATGTAGTGTGTAATGCAGCCCAAAGACAAGCGTCTTCTGCCACTTTATGCTCATGGTTTTCACAAGCAAATTTTTAAAAAGCAATCAGACCTAGTATTGCAAGCAACTATCTGCTAGATAATCTACAGCATTCCAACAAATATGAATAGAAAAATGGAAGGAGCAAACATATCCTGACAACTTCTAAGATCGATTTGTGCTATAATACATAGTTTTTATTTCAGACGGGTAAATATTCACTGAGACACAAGGCCTACTAAGCCTTGGATACTCTCTCTCTTATCCGAGAGTGTTCCTCACAGAGCATTGCAGGCATAAATGAGATACACACATACACACATTTTGAGAAACAGGAGAGTAGCACATTTCATCATTTTTATACAGCTGTTTTTGTATTACTGTTTAATTTCAATTTTTAAAGACTTTTAAGTATCTTCCAGGCTGTCTCACCAAATCAAATACCAGCTTACAATAGCTGCATTCTCACATCACAATAAGCCAGAATTCTGAAGTATTCTGGTTTATCATGAATGCACATAGCCCATTTACTCCCAATTTGCATCTCCTTACTAGCACAACAGCTAAACAAACCAGGAATTGTTTAGCATGTCATCCAAACTGGGGCCTCGGACTTATTGCTCCAAAAAAACTAGAAATTATAAATCAAGAACAAATCCTGTTTTTCAATTCTGGCATGTGAAGGGAACATATTTGGAAGGAAATATGTGCGGAGGACATATTAAACAAACCGTTCCTGGTTTGTTTAGTGATTGTGCTTGCAGGGAGGGCATTGCTAAATAAATATCAGAAGTTAAGTCTCTCAGGCCCAGTTTCAGTTATGCAGTGCACTAGACCACAATGGAAATGCCAAAAAAGTATCACTTAAAATACTTGAAATGACAATTGCTTAAGAATGGCTACTTCATATTTATGAAATCCAAAGACATTCATTCATTAATGAAAATCTGAGGTAACCAGAAAGCCAAATAGCTGTAAGTGTATACTTAGAAAAAGTGTTGCTGTCACCTCCACAAAAAAAATCAGAATCAGCACAATTGCTATGGTATATTCCCCCTGCTCACACAATACATACATGTTAAAAAGCAAATATGTCATTAGTCTGATTCATGAATACTGTCATTGTTCTTTATTCTTACAGCTGTATAATCCAGAACAGTTAGATGTAGGAGTTGGAATAGCAAGATGAGTTCAAGGCATTTATTTCAAACAGTTAAAAGAATTGTTAAGTGTTGGTCAGAGTACAAAAACTAAGCTTGTGTTCAATGTGGGTTTAAAAAAATCTTTTATATACATCTAGGGCTGGGAAGGATTGTAAGAATAATGAGAACTTTGAGGGTCTGCAAAGTGTGGATTTGTGGGGAAAGGCAGGTTTATATATTGACTGGAGGTGACAGATGAGATTTTCAAGTGCATTTCACATTTCTCTTTGCAGCAAGGGAGGGGATCACCTGGCCCAAGAACCTAATTCAGTCCATGCTGGAGCCTAATTCAGCCCCTTACTGGGGCCCAATCCAGCCCATAGAAGATTGAGCACCCTCCACAGGCCCACCCACTGCCCTCCCCAAACCACAGCGCAAAGGGGAATACCCAGGTTATCTCCGATTTCAGAGGTTGAAGATAAACTGGGGATTCCCCTGCACCAGTTCCTGCAGCTAGTGCCAAAAGGGAGATGTCCATGGTGCAGGAAGGACCAATTCCACTTGGCTGGGCCTTGCAGTAGTCAGTTCCTGCAATCCCTGGCCAAGTTCTGATGTGCACAGTGCGGGAAGGAGCACACCAATTTCACCAGAGCTTTCAGAAGCCAGGTGAGTCCCTTTTTTCATACAGAGAGAAGCATAGAGGTCCATGCCTCTCTCTACATGGAGAACTTATTTTTAAATGGGTCAGACAGAGAGCTTCCCTACACACAGGGCTTTCATCCTCGCAGTACTCCCATCATCAAGATGCGCTCGTTCACATGTGACCACATGATTTGGAAATTGAGACAGTGCCATGTAGTAGCAGAGAGATTGCATGATATCCCAGATAATATCACATTATTTCAGTTTTTTTAACGTGCGCAATTTGCAGGGGACAGCGCAGGAGAGGTCCTGGTTGTATAATTTAATGCAAGCCAATTGAGGAATGATTTATTGTTTTGCTATGAGGATAGATTTATTGAATCAAACTAGATATGATGACAGCAGAGCCATATGCCATGGATCTTCCTACTAAATCCTATAAAGCAGATGAAGGGGCATTTAGAGTGCAGCATGGGAAGAAGGGGAGAGCTAAACTTTACTCCCCAAAATGCTTCTTTTTTTAAACTGGAGGATTCAGATTTGAAGTAACCGTTCCTAGATGAACACTGGCTTGAAATAGGTGATATTGTATAGAAAAACACTGATAGGTTGAGCTCCTGTACCTGCCTATCCATGCTGCATCCAATGGAATTAGTGTGTCCCATGATAATCCAGCCGCCACCACAATTAATTGCACTCTTGGTCAAACACAAGTGAACTAGAAGCCACCTATTTGATGTGCTACAAAACTATCCTTGGATTTTATACGCAACCTTTTAGCTGGGGCGTTTTAGTACTGTTGTCTGATGCATGGGCGGGCCCACATCGGGAACTGGTTTGATCACCCAGTAGAAAAAGGCAAATAAGGGCAATTACAACGATTGAAGAAACAAGCAGAAATTGATCTTGCTAAGGAAAAAAAGTGATATTGTTGCAATTTGAAAATATCACACAGTGTGGAGAAATGCTATTCTCTTCTGGCAGGCATATCCAGTGGAATTTTAGAATGTTTTAAGGATGTTTTTAGGATGTTTTACGATTTTTATGCAGTTTTAATAATATGTGTCATGTTTTAATCAGTTTTATGTATTTTATCATGTTGTTGTTCCCCGCCTCGATCCAGACGGAGAGGCGGGTAAGAAATAAATTATTATTATTATTATAAGTTAAATTAGACTGTCGCCAGGATCTAAAGACCTATTTCATGCAAGCCTACAGGCTTTGATACATCCAGCTGCATTTTTGCCTTTTTATTTCTGTACAGCAAATCCCTATGCCATATCTCACACCATTTTTGAAAACTCCCTCCAAAAATTGCACTGGGCACATGAGCACATGCATTTGTGCATGTGGACATTGTTTAAGAAACCATGTCCCCAAACCCTTGGGCACATAGTACTAGCTGTTCGGTTCTTTGGTTCCTAGCATGCAGATATAAGAACTAGTACATAAACATTGGATTTTTAGTGAATTTAAATTAGAAAATGTTCCTTATTAATTGCTGAAATCTCCACAAAATAGCTTGAATGTCAGGTTGGTTACTAGCAATGCAATCCCATACATGTCTACTCAGAAATAAGCCCCACTGAGTTCAATGGGAGTTACTGCTATTGGTAGATATAGGCCTACAGCCTTAGTCTGAGATTTTATTTTTGTTTCCTTATTTATCTTACTATTTAACTCAACTAAAGTAGTGCTTAAGCCTTAAATAAACTAAGAGTTATCTACCCAGCTGGTCTCTGACCATTCCTGTTCTACTGGTCATTCCTGTTCTCTACCAATGGCAATGGACATATATTTCTATACAGAAGGCTGATTAAGAGTCCAGCCTCAGGAGCTGGGACCTCTTAGTCCCCTCCAGCCCAGAAATTCTATACTTTATAGAGGTGTTTTGTAATAAATCTACTAGAGGGATGTTTTGAGACCTAAGGCTTAAGCACTACTTTAGTTGACTAATATAAAAGCAATCCTTATTATCAGGTCTCAGCATTGGTGGGGGGAGGTTTCTAGTCCTGTGTCTTTGACACAGCAACTCAACTGCTAGATCCTGTGGGAAAGAGTTGGGATTTATGGAGTTAGTTTTAATTATGTTAAAGTAATTTAACTGCCTACATCTTTTTTTTGGGGGGGGTGTTAAACTGGGGACTAAAATGAGTTGCAAGGGTGCCCAAGTCTGACTGGAAACTGCTTCCTCTGGTCTAGAAGCCAGGATACTTAACCCCATGCGTTTGGGAGAATGTTATTTTGGTAATTTGATAATGAGGGAGATGCACTCTGCACCTGTGCAGCGACACTATCTTCATCATTGCTTTCCCCATGATGCTTTCCCCATGAGAACTTGCCCATGAGAACTCAGCACCGACACTAAAAACAGGTTTGGAAGCTGCAAGTTGCAAGCCTTGGGCTGCCTCTACAAGAGAGGTTTAATGCTCTTTCAAGGCGCTTAAATTTTTTTACCTCTACAAGAAAGGAGCGCAAATCGGGCGTAGAGGCGCGTTATCTCTCCGATTATGCACATTATCGAATGCGCGTTAAACAGCGAGTTTTATTTTGCTCCGGCCGTTAAAACGCATTTTGCCTATGTGAACAAGCGCTTATGCGCATTAACTACTTGTAAAGCGCATTTTGGTCATCCGTTAATGCACTTCGCCGCCTCTCGTGCAGAGGTATTAGGCGTAAATGCGCTTCAGCGATTATGCGCATAATCGCCTAACCAGGCGCAAAAGCGAATCCTTGTAGAGGGGACCTTGGTTTTGAGAGATATACGAGTCTGTTTCCCCTTCCCCGAGGACTACAGGAACGGGAATCAGTATATTTGCAGTAGAAAGGGGGGAGAAGAGGAGCGAAAATCGCCTATCATATAATAATAAATTTATTTATTTCTAACCCGCTTCTCCCTCTGGATCCAGGCAGGGAACAACAATAAATATAAACACAAAGGCCATTAAAAACAAATAAAACAAATCCATTTTTTTTAAAAAAAACATATCATTCCTCTCCTGGCCGGCACAAAATACGCATCTTGCGGCACCTCAGAAGGCTATAACAGGTGTCCATAAGGCGCCACCAAACACTCTTTCCATACGTGTGGCCGCGTCTGCCCGAGCAGACGAGAGGCGCTGGTCTCCTGGCCGGCTCCGGGGAGCCTCAAGACATGTGGCGGGGAGGCTGAGGCTCTTCCTACCTGGAGGACTCTCCGTTGAAGCTGCCGCCGTCCAGCAGCCGCACCTTGCAGAAGAGGATCCCGTTGACGAAGGGCACCGAGGAGAGCTCGTCCAGCTCCAGCTCCACGCGGAATTTGAACTTCTTCTTTTTCATCATCATGAAGGCCATGTGAGGGAGGTGGGGGGGCGAGGAGGGATGAGGGAAGAAGTAAACAAGCAGGGGCCGAAAGGAGCCCCCCCCCCCACACACACACGGGCAGCGCCTGTGGCTCCGGCTGCTAACCCCCTGCCGGCTCCTCCATTACAAACAGCCGCCGTCTCTTCGGCCCTTGTGACCAAGCGGAGGAGGAGAAGCCGGGGGGGGGGAGACAAGAGAGAGAGGAGGGGGGGGGAAACACACCCGCCCGCGCTCTCTCGGTCTCCACCTCAGGTAGGCGGCGCTGGCTGGCGCTGCTACGCAGCGGCTCTCGTCTTGGTGAGCCCGCCCGAACGGGTCCTGCGGCGATAACAGACGCCTGCCTTTCAAACCAGCCCGCCTCCTACTGCCCCCCCCCCCACTGGTTCTCAAGACGGAGGGCGGAACTGTCGAGGTAGTTCCTTGTCTCCCGCCTACCGTCACGAGGGACCCGTCGCCTGCCAGGCTCCGTCTCCCTTTCCCTCCTCGGGCGCCCCCAGCGGTTCCAGCCGGTACCTGAGGCGGGCGGGGGCAAAAATGATGATACGTCGGCCTCGTCAGTCACTGATTGAGGCCAGCGAACTTCATCCCCTAACCTGCCTCGGGTCCCTTCATTTGGAGCCAACCGTCGAAAACCTTATAATTAAAACAAATAAGTTGGCAGTCTTATTGGGGAGTGGGGGGAGGGGAGCCGCACCTGTTGAATTTGTTTGGGTCACGTAGCTTTAAGCCCTGTTAGAAAAGTGGCAGCCATACAAGCCACAAGGCTCCAGTCTAACATCGTACAAGTAACTTCATTCCCTTGTATTTGGGCTGCAATCCTCTACTCACTTAACTGAGAGTAGGTCCCTTAGAACTCCTAGTGAGCCCTACTTCTGAGTAAGACAGGTGTAAGATTGCACTGTGCATCCTCTTGTATTCTTCCATCTTCGTCCAAAATAATCACCACTACCTCACAATCATTAATGCGGATTAGAATTCACCTTTGCTTCAAAATGGTAGCCACCCTTTTATCACTTTAACCACCATGATTGTGAGCATAAAGGAGTGCAAAACGATATATCTCTTCTCGATATATCATCAACTTTACTGCTGAGATGTTAGTATTATCAGCTCGGTGACTTGGAGAAATTTCTTTTACGCCCTTCTTATGACCTTCTTGGCAGAAGTATAGATTTCTTAATGTATTAAGGACCTTCAATCAAGGAGAAGTGTCTTAAAATAGCAAGAAGCTTACTATCCTAAGCAAAATACACTCAGCAAAAAATATGGTGATATTAAGACCCCACACTGTCATTCACCTGATTTAAAAGATCACCTAAATGCAGAAGAGTCAGAGAAGCCTAGTGTTTGTGTAATACACTGGACAACACTTATTTCTATTTATTTGTCACCTTTATATCACATCTTTCCTCTGAGGAGCTCAAGGCAGGGTACAGAGTTTTCTTTCCCATCCATTTATTCAAGGATGCAAGGTAGGGTTAGACTGAAAGACAGTGAATGGCAAAGGTTACCAAAGGAGCATCATGGAGTCTCCCTGAACTTAGTCCAAACTGTAACCCCTGACTGGCAAAGGTAATAATTCCAGATATACATAATTTAAAACAATATAAAGATTATATATTCCTCATGTTAAAGAGTACTGGTTTAGCATGACCAAGAAATAAAACCAGCATTGGCTCTAGATTTGGAGGGGGCTTAGGCGATCTCAGTGAGGCCTCCTCTTTGAACGTGTGAGATGAGTGGAGTCTATTTTTTTACTTTAAAACTTGCTCTTCCTCCTCAGTCCTATCACTGTGAGTTCACTTAGACAGGGAGGTGAACTGGTAATGATGGCAAGGAGGCAGGGTAACTTTTGGGGCTAAGTTACTGTCTGGGTTCGGACAACACGATAAGCAACGGAGGGTGGTAAAGAATCAACCATCCGTTGCATTGCTTATTGTGTCTTCTGGAGGGGGACAAACAACTCACGGTGCACTATTTTCTTAAAATAAGCAACAGAAAAAAAACAACGGGCTGCTCCGTTGCTTATCCGGAGACCCGTTGGTTATTATGTCATGTGGTGGGCTCCGCTGCTGATTTCCCCATGTTATTTCAGAAGGACATCGAGCCCTCTGGCAGGAGCGGCTGAAAGCACCCTGGCCGCTCCTCTACAGCCAGCAGAACTTGCACTGGCTGCTGGGATAGCCCTGGGAGGAGGGAGGGAGGAGCAACAGGCTGCCGGAAGGACAACAGGAGTGTCAGCCGCGTGACGGGGGAGAGGCAACATGTTCTGTGGGGAGTATTGGTGAAATAACGCACAATGAGTTCCCTATTCCACCCTCCATTGCCTAAAGTGTCATCCGAACTCGGCCACTGGGTCACCAAGCCCTCGCCCCAACTATTTTTCTAAGTACATCCTTTTCCCTACTCCCCTTATAAGTGAGGTTTTACCATTCACCTATAGGAAATAAATTACGGTAAGTGCTGCAGCTGAGGATACTGCTGTGATGGGCTAAACAAGGCAGTAATTTTCCAGCCTTTCATTGACTGAACACTGAAAGGGGTTACACACCTACTCCAGGGGTCTTTGCAAGCCTTCTATCCATGCCCACATTGAGCCTAATAATGAATCACGTTTTGCTAGTTCCTCAAATATTAAGTACTATGAGTAGAATTGTAAAAGGGTTTATGGAGTTGTCTCTAACAGACCCACAGCGGTGAAAGAGGTGCAGCCATGGATTCCTTTGCTATGCACCTCCCCTATCTCAGTGCCTATCCTACCATCCTGGGTCCCCTCTACAAGGATTCGCTTTTGCACCTGGTTAGGCGATTATGCGCATAATCACTGAAGCGCATTTACGCCTAATCCCTCTGCACGAGAGGCGGAGAGAGGCGGCGAAGCGCATTAACAGATGTCCAAAATGCGCTTTACAAGTAGTTAATGCGCATAAGCGCTTATTCACACAGTCAAAATGTGCTTTAACGGACAGAACAAAATAAAACTCGCGATTTAACGCACATTCGATAATGCACATAATCGGGGAGATAACGCGCCTCTACGCCCGATTTGCGCTCCGTTCTTGTAGAGGTAATTTTTTTAATGCGCCTTGAAAGAGCTTTAAATGCCTCTTGTAGAGGCACCCTAGCATTCTGTGGGGTAACACCAGAATGTTGTTTGCTCCAGCAGGTGAGAGAGAGAGGATGAGCAAAGTGACTGGGGAAGTAGCCATGAGAAAACTGTGGATGCACCTTCTCTCAAAATTGCAGATCTTGACTCAGAGGCCCCCTCCACAAGGATGCGCTTTTGCGCCCGGTTCGGCGATTATGCGCATTATCGCGGAGGCGCATTTACTCCTAATCCCTCTGCACGGGAGGCGGCGAGAGGCGGCGAAGCGCATTAATTGATGTCCAAAAAGCGCTTTACAAGAAGTTAATGCGCATAATCGCTTGTTCACACGGCGAAAATGCGCTTTAACGGCCGGAGCAAAATAAAAGTCGCTATTTAACGCTCATTCGATAATGCGCATAATCCGGGAGATAACGCGCCTCTACGCCCGTTTTGTGCTCCGCTGGTGTGGAGGTAAAATTTATAATGAGCCTTCAAAGAGCATTAAACCTCTCTTGTGGAGGTAGCCAGAGATGGCACTTGTTCAGTTAATAGCTCTGGGCAACAATATGTCAATTTCTTGGCACTCAGGCACAGGATTCATGTGAGAGGGGTGTGGTGCACTACTGCAGAACATGATGTATTTGCATCACATGAAGCCAGAGTAGGGCCTGCACAAATGGTAGAAAACCTAAGCAGCGACAGAACAGAAAATACTCTCATCTCTGCAGACTGCAGCAAGCCTTTACATAGGCACAGGATGGCACCATGTACACAATACCAACTGAGATCTCCATACTCCAGCAGCTTGGCTATATCGCCCCTTCAACCACCTCATTTCTGGAATCTTGGCACCGTTGCAGATAAATAGGAGCTGGCAAACCTAGAAGTAAATAACAATGTGTCTGTTAGCATGCCCCATGGGTGGATCTTCCATATTGGGTGGAAGAAGTCTGAGAAGAAGAAAGCATCTTTTCAGGATTGGCCTCTGTAGGGACAGATGGTAAGCAAAGTCAACATTATGTAACATAGGCATTCTTACAAACAATTAATGAGGAAGAGGAGCCATATAGCAGGCGAATCTGTAGAGAAGAGAGGAAATAAGGTAGAAACAGAAGCAAACAAAGGCAGAATACACAGAGGCTGCATTCGGACAACACATTAGTCAATGGTGGGTTGAGTAGCCAACTCACAGTTGGTTATTTTGTGGGTACTCCCCACACAACATATTCCTACACAACTGTGGGTAGTTGGGGTTGGGGTTGAGTGGACTAATAGTCAACCCAGCATTTGACTGACACAGCCCCCGCCCCTCTTCCCACCCTCCTCTCTTAGTCCTCCCAGTTCTATCCCAGCAGCCTCTGCAAGTTGCACCAGTTGTAGCAGAGTGGCAGCCACCGCTTTGGTTGCTCTTGCCGCCTGACTCTATGGGCTTGTGTTTTAACCCACTCACCACACGCCATTAACACACTCACCCCTCCACACAAGACTTTAAACAACTGGCTTCGAGCTAAACAACTTGCAAGCCAGTTGTTTCTCTCAGTTGCTTATTTGGGCAGTAGTTTTTGAGCAGCGTTTTACCCTCCACACAACACAATAAGCAACACAACTGACGATTGTTCCCCCCCCCCCCCCCAGTTGCTTAATGTGTTGTCCGAATGCAGCCAGAGTGTTTTACACATAAAGAAAGGCTCTTATATCAAGGGAATATTGGATAATCATTCTATAGTGGTAGTGGTGATGGAGCAAACAAGCATCTGAAGAGGCTACCTGCAAAATACAGGTGAAGCTGGCTGGGATAACTTTTGAACACCATTTCCCTAAAAGATGCAAGTTTGATTCCTCCAGCTGGAAGAGCCAGATGGGCAGGGCTGGCCCAACACATTTTGCTGCCAGAGGTGAAGCAGCAAATGGCACCCACCCACACCCATTCATGTCAAGCTGCATAGTATCAGGCAAATACCAGTCAAGTAATTCTGGAACATGAGACAAAAAAAATCACAAACACCTCTCCCAACTCCAACAATAATGCAATAATAAATTAAGTAACTAATGATTCACTCCCCTTTGACAACCAAAATTGGCTGCCTGAGGCAATTGCTGCAGTCTGTCTAATGGTAGGGACAGCCCTGCTGATGGGATCATATTACACAGATCTACACTAGCTTCCTATTCATTTCCAACACCAATTCAAGGTGCTGCTGCTTATTTTTACAGCTCTAAATGGCTTGGGACCTAAGTATCTAAAGGAACTCCTCTCTCATCAGTCTGTATCTTAAGAACTTTCGAGTAAGCTCTTCTCTGAATTCCTTTACCAGGAGAAGTTTGTTGTGTCGGAACAAGGGAGATGTTGTCAAAGTAGCTCCTTTTCTTTGGAATGATCTCCTCAAAGAAACTTGACTGGTACCAACATTATTATATTTCCAGCACAAGTTTAAAACTTACTGATTTGCCTTGGCATTTTAAAGTTTTAATGCTGGAGTATGTTTTGCTGTTTTTATGCTTCTAATTTGTTTTTATTATGATGGTGTTTTACTATTTTATTGTATTTGTGCCATGTTTTCATCTCTTTGTGTGTCTTGCATATTGCTGCAGTGTTTGTTAGGAGGAAGGGCGGTTTAAAAAGGAGGAAGGGTGGTTTAAAAATACTTTTGATGGATAGGTAGGTAGATAAAATAGAACAAGGATTCCGAATATAGTAAAACAACAACAATGCTGTAGTTGCTGGATGGTCCAAAAGGCTATTTAGAATAAGTTAAATATTGTTTTTATTATTCAGTACAAAATAAACATGGCTGTTATTTTTTTGTCTCAAAGCTGATGACTATGTTTATAGCCTAATGTTACATCTCCCTCTACTGTATTCACAGTATCACTACAAAAGAGTTAAAAGTAATATAACACACACAAAAGGTAACTCATGAAATTACTGAGATTTTGAGTATGCGTGAATAAAACAGGGTTCACAAACTTTATTGGTTGTTTTGCTTAGCATATCTTCAAGGATTTCATCCTCGTCATCCGTATTATTCACTTCTGGGAAGTATTCTGCTTACCAATCCAGAACCAACATGGGCGGCTCATGTGTCCCCCTGCATATATTGAGAGAACTAGTACAATTCCACTGCTTCATCTATAGATGTTTATTGGGGGTGGGGTCTAGACATCACTGTCTTCCGTTTGTAGCCCTGCTATGTTTTCCCACCACTACTTCTGTCTTTTTTTCTTACCAAAAGAAAAAAAATTAAAGAAGAAAAGACTGAGTTGCTACTCAAAACCGTTTGACCGTGAGCATCTCTACATTAAGGGGAAATCACATTGCTTGCCCAGGGCTTTGTGCTTCCTGCTTCTTTTGCGTCATTGTTTGGGGCTGCATTACATGGTTGGAGAGGGGCAGCCCCGTAGCTTGAATACTTCCCCTCTGTTCACTTCCATTGAGACAGCGTCATCTAGTGGTGGAACATCCTGCTTTTTCTGGGCATTATAACATTAAAAGTTGTTCTTTTAATAGCAGGATTTGCAAGGTATAGTGCAGGAATCATACTACTTGCTGATGTTGTGTAATAGACCCACAAACATCTGTGAGTGGCCAATCATGAATGTGCAATAAATTGCTTGTTTATAGGAGCCCTGTTAGCAATAGGAGTCCTCCATCTGGAAGCTCCTCAAATGAAGTAGGCTGTGTGCTATCCCTATCCCACAATGCTTCCCTACCATCTGTGCATTCAAACAATGTTGGAATGGGATCTCCACCCACATTGATGTACAAAGGAGCTCTATGTGTGTACTTAAGTATGCATTCCCACATTGGCCAAAGGCACAGACAGCAGAGCAGTTCCCCCCCCCCCCCACAGTTAACAGTGAGGGAGTGGGGGCTAACTTGCTTGGCCCTGTGCACACACCCCATAACCTCTTTCAACATGGGATAGGAGATTTGTGTGAACCTCTCTTATGAAACCCTTTATTCAAAACAGGCCAGCATCACTCTCAAGTGAAGTATCCCTATGCAAATCATTGCCAATATACCCATGAATTAATATATTTTTAGTTTGCTTTATAGAGCAAGGGTGAGGAGCAGGTTTTGGGTGGGGACTAAATTGTCTCCCACTGGGCCCTCCATGGGCTAGATAATGCCAATGGGTGTGGCCATGCATGTTGACATACCTGTCACATCCCCCACACCAATTTTGCCTTTCTAAGAGAGGCACTGAGTTGCTTGAAGAAAGAGACTTGGCTCTAAAGGGAGAGCAGCACTCAATGAAATCCAGGGGCAGGGCTTGGGGAGGCAGGTGGGCGGAGCCTGCAGAGGAAGCCCAAGCCTCCACAGGGCCAGGTTGTGGGCAAGAGGGTCTCCACTGCTGTTATAAAGAATACAATTTTCATGACAATGGGGATGACATAAGAGGAGTTTCAGTGGGGATGATATAAGAGGAGTCATGGTGAATAATCCCTTTAGACTGGTACATTGAGTACATTTTAATTCTTATCTGTACATGAATCACAAAACCTAAACACTAGGATCCCAAACATCACAAGCACCTTATTTCTATGCATTAGCTAAAGTGCTAAAGTGTCAGAGGACGGCCAGAGAACGGCCACCCAGTACTGTAGGGTGCATGATATTGGGTGGTCGAGAGCTTATTAAGGACCTCCAGTCCCTAATTCATTTATAGGATGTTTTAAATATCATCTGTTTTATGTTATATGGTTTAAAATTTTGTATATTGCCTTTTAATGATCAGTCTTTTAATTTTTGTAAACCGCCCAGAGAGCTTCGGCTATGGGGCGGTATATAAATGTAATGAATAATAAAATAATAATAATAATAATAATAATAATAATAGGTTTATCAATAATTATTGGCATGAGGTCATCAGATCTGAGAGTCAGGTGTGGAAAAAATGAAGCATTGATTCACCAGGCATGATGTTAGGTGTCTTACAGAGGGCAGTTTTCCAGTAGCAGGACGTGTGTTATCTGGGGCGTTCCAAAGCTTATTTTTGGAGGGCAAAACCTCTTACCTGTTCACATGCATATCAACCACAGTTGACTTGGGGGTATCATGCTTGAGAGTGACTTAGCAAAAATGAAGTGTTGGGCAGAACATGATGGTGAGGAGTCTTGTAGGGAACAGTTTCTCCATAGCACATAAAACTTCCCCACACCAGATAGAGGGAAGCCAGGATCCACAGAATTTCCCTACTTCCTGCCTCCCAGGGTGCCTCTCAAGAGCAATTTAAAGCTCTTTCAAGGCGCATTACAAATTTTACCTCTACAAGAGCGGAGCGCAAATCGGGGGTCGAGGCGCTTTTTATCTCCGATTATTCGCATTTTCGAATGCGCGTTAAATAGCGAGTTTTAATTTGCCGCGGGAGTTAAAGCGCCTTATGGTCATGTAAACATGCAATTCTCCGCATGTAAACAACTTTAAAGTATGTTTCATATAGCCCGTAATGCGCTTCACCGCCTCTTGTGAATTGGTATTAGGAGTAAATGCGCTTCTCCGTATATGTGCATAATCGGGCAACCGGGCGTCAAACTGAAATCTTGTAGAAGGGGCCCCAGTGGCAGTCTCTCTCAGGTAGTGCACTGAAAAACTCCACCTCATGCACTATTTGAAAAGTACTGAGCTCAACAGAGCTTTGGTGCTGGTTTAACTTCCCCAGTGAAAGTAACGGTGCCTCTACAAGAGCGATTTAAAGCTCTTTCAAGGCGCATTAAGAAATTTACCTCTACAAGAGCAGAGCGTAAATCAGGGGCCCAGGCGTGTTTTCTCTCCGATTATTCGCATTTTCAAATGCGCGTTAATTAGCGAGTTTTAATTTACGGCGGGAGTAAGAGCGCCTTATGTCAGTGTAAACAACTTTCTGAGGAAGCGCATTAACGATCAGGGGGTTGGACTGTGGTCATGATCTCATGCATAGAACTGCCCCTTCGCTGGGAAAACCTCCCACTTTTTGGTTTAGATTCATTTCCTCTCTCCTCCTGGCAACTTCCTCCTTGTACTCCGTCTCTCTGGATGGAAGCTCCAAAAAGAGGGGACCCAACATGAACTAAAAATAAAGTTTCTTTGAAGTACCCTGATGAAATATTTTTAACATGGAGACACGGGGCCAGATGGAGGTAGTTTTATGAGAAGGAAAGGGGGTAGGAAGGATGTGCACATAATTAGCCATCAGCAGACATAACTTCCCCTCGCTTCTTGCTGGGTTCCTGAGCTGAGGTGTGTGTGTGTGTGTGTATGTTTTACAATTGTTGAGCTCTCTGGGAAGTGGAGGGAGAAGGAACGAAGTAGCATCCCCCTGTCTGTTTTGGTGTGTGTGTGTGTGTGTGTGTGAGACACATTGCCATTTACTCCTGAGGAGGTCATGGCAATCGGGCAAAGGAGGGGGGAAGACAGGTAGCTGAACATGTTAATCAGCTCATTCCTTTCAGGTAACCTAGGAAACCAAAGGCGGGAGATTCTGGTGGGCTGGGAGAATAAAGGGAGGGAACCGGTTTGGGGAGTTTCTCTGGGACAAAATGCATTACTTTCAGCAACATTTGCATGCGATTCTCAGCATGTCAAAAACTTTAAAATGCCTTTCATACAGCCCGTAATGCGCTTCAACACCTCCCATGTATAGGGATTAGGCGTAAAAGCGATTGAGAGAAGATGCACATAATCGGGGAACCGGTTGTCAAACCAAAATCTTGTAGAGGGGGGCTAAGAAGAATCTGAGTTGATATATAGGATGTAGCCTGGAACATAAAACATTAACAATATTTTGAAGTAATGCACCTGGTGCAGGCACTAGCTTGTAAAATGTAGCCTTTTCTCTCTGAGGTGATTAATAAAATACATTGAAAAGGGTTGCAGTCCCTCAGAAAGTGAGCCATACATATATTGATGTAAGTAGTTGGAACACTGGAAAGCTGTAATAGGCTGTCAAGTACATTTTCTCCTGTACCACATTCCGGGGAAGGGGGAAATACAATTCCTGTACACACCTCCTTTCACCGGCTTTAGTGTACTGGAATGTCTTGTCCAATTGGATAAAAACTAGCCTGTCCTGGCTTTGCGCCTTTAACAGGCTGAAGTGCAAAATCAGCAGCTGAAGATTTCCACAGCATGGGAATAACAGTAGGTTGGATCCAGGATCTGCTTTCCATGTGAGGAAGGGACCTTCCATGAGAGAAAGGGCTCCATTTACAGAAAGTTCCTCCAGCCAACTTTTAGGAACCCACCCCCAACATTCACACACCACAGCTCTCGCCATTCAGCAGAGTCTCTTGTCTGTGTAGCATTTTCAGGGGGCTGAAGAGGCTTCTCTGGGAAGGAGGGAGTGGAGAAACTCCATTTCCACCAGCACAGTCGATTCAGCATGAATCTGGATCCAACCGAATGATTCACCTCTTAAAGGATG